>CM014736.1:33634173-34972923 GCA_004329165.1 Spatholobus suberectus
AGAAGATATATATATAAATATTTATATATATACTTATATATAAATATTTATATATATATATATATGTATAAATATTTATATTTATATATATACATATATTTATATTATATATTTATATAAATATATATATAAATATTTATATATATACATATATATAAATATTTATATATATATGTATAAATATTTATATTTATATATTTACATATTTATTTATATGTATATGTATACATAAATACATATATATATATATATATATATATATATATATATATATATATATATATATATAGAGAGAGAGAGAGAGAGAGAGAGAGAGAAAGATATAAATATATATTAATATATTCATGTATGTATAGCTAAAAATTTTATTTTCAAAATTTTCATAAAAATTTTGGTATTTAATTAATTAAAATAGATTTAATATGAATTGTCTAGCTTAAAAATACAAATATATATATATATATATATATATAGAGAGAGAGAGAGAGAGAGAATTCAAAATAAATTAATAAAATTCAAATTTATTCATTAGAAATTAAATTTTGATGAAAAATAATTTATTTGATCAATTTTGCATTAAAATGCATTATTCCATTATTAAAAACTAATGTATCAACTTTATGTCATTTTATCGGTACCGGTTAATTTAATTGCAAATAAAATATACATACATAAAGCTCGATAGCTAAGGGGAGGACGTTCGAAAATATTAGATAGCTTCTCTCTCTATAATTTTTATTTTTTACTTTTGTTTTATGCTACAATTTTCCTAGTTTTAATGAATTATTAAAATTTGTCTTGCTACGAGCTTTGCACCAACAATTTCATTGTCTTCATCAACCACCTTAGAGGTAATGGGAGGAGTGGGTTGATACTATCAATTATTGTTACTTTGCATGTTGGTAGGAAAGGTTTTCTCCTATAAACCTTTCAATACTTAAATTTACTATGTTTTTATTATAATGTCACAATCTTTAATGCTAGAATTTAAATTTTACTAAATTGTTATACTGCTCAATTTTATAATTAAAATATTAAAATATATTTTTATTTTGTTATGCTGCTGATGCGTTGCACTTTATAATATTATTTGGAGCTTAAACATCTAGAGTTAGTTATTTGAAGCCAAGGAAGAAGAATGGAGAATTTGTTGAGGCTTTATTCAAGCAAGCAAAGGATTACAAGACCCAACACTTGAAGAAATATGAAGAACAATGTAAATCCTACAACCAGATAGCATCACAGGCTGACTGTGGCAATCACCACAGGTGTGCCAGATTTGAGGAAAAGCTCTAGAGAGCGCCACAGTCTGCTCATGCCAAACGCCATGCCCCTACAATTTTACTATCTTTTCAATGAGTAACAAAAGAATGTTTTAATAAAACAATAATATATATATCATGAATATTTTATTTGGAACAAGATACTACATAATGCTATCAAATGTTTTAATTAATTTAAAATTTTAAAACGATACCCATAATAAATAATTACTATACATATGCAACAAAAAATTAATAAAAAACATATACTTAAACATCAATAATTTATTTAAGTACCTATAAATTTAATTGGTCTTTCATTTCATTTATGTTATCTTTCTCTCTTATTTTTGTTATCTAATATAAATTTAATTGGTCTTTCATTTTTAATGAGTAATGTAAAGCAAGTGACATGCAGTGGCATGAGACTCTGCTAGTTCAGTTACAGTATCGTACATTGATGAATGAAAAACAAGGACCCACTTGTAGATGTTTTAGAGGTAGGCATCAAGTAATGAAAGTCTCAATGGCTAGGGTAGCGTCCTCGAGCCACGATATTTGCCTGACCAAACTAGATAATCACTGTCACACTCAGCATTCCAAGATTGGTTTGATAGTATACCTCTGTAAATAGGTATCCTGAATTATTATTTTGTTCCGCAATGATGATAAGGACTGTACCACTTGATGATGTTGATGCAGTATATGTACTCTTAGTCACTTCTCGATTTTATTGAGAACTATTACCAACTAATAGAGAGTATGGATTTATACCTAGTCAATGATAGTCTAATATAAGTTAGAATAAACCCTAAGTTCCCCTTTATTGCCAACTATGTTTTATCTTTGTTTTATTTTAGAATTCCTACCATGCATGTGAAAGTGATTTTAGAATAAATCACCCTACTCTATTGTTTTCTTCTATGTATGTTTGAACTTAATTATTAAGAATTCAATTATTAAGAACTCAATTATTAAAGATGACAAAAACTTCCAATGATGCCAAAGACGAATCAGAGGACATCATACGGACAAGGATCTATAGAATTAGTTTATAGTATTTTTTTTTTTTCATATAAGGGATAGGGTAGGTTGACACGGCTCTGTATAGGACTTTTTTATGTATATATTGGGTTAGTAAGTATTTTTCTTTTGATGTACTTTTAATTTTATTTATCTTTCTTTTATGACTAATATGTGGGGACCCGAAATCCATCTCACATAAATAGAAAAAAGGTTAAAGTATTTACTCTTCTACCTAGTTTCTTTTTTTTTTTTTGTGTCTGTAATATTTTAATTTTTTTAATAGGTTGCTGGAGTTAAATTGATGCAAATATTCTATCAAATTGGAAGGATTACCCCTTCAAAAGAAATTAATTTTAAAAAATAGTACACAGACCTAATAAAAAATTATTTAAAAGTTTGGTGACCTACTCAATAAGTTAGCCTTTTTAAATTTAATCTTCAGCCACCTTTGTTTTATTTTTAAATAAAAAAGGGAAATTAAAGAAATAGACAAAAAGCATCTATGAATATTCAAATGGTATCGCATTATTATTATGTAACTAAAATTCTATGGACCTGAGCATTGCCTTTAATGAAACACATTGCAATACTAACATAGACATAATTTATACATTAGAGTTTATACAATGGCTATATCTTAGCGATACACATATATTTTCATTATTTTTTGGTGTTATATATTTTTTTATAGTAGATACTTAAAAATTGACCATTTAGTTTTTCTAAATTACCCCCTTTACAAAGCACAAAAAATCCGTACTTTATAAACAAAAAGAACCAAATTTAATTATTGATGAAAATTTATTATTTTTTTAAAAAAATTCCTCTTTTCGTCCCCTTATTATCTTGTATTCGCGATTTTGGGCACCTATTTATAATTTCGCATTTTTGGTTTTCTGATTTTGAAAAATCTATCAATTCTAAGTTATCTATCATATGTTTAAATTAATTGTTAATTATTCTACATGATTATAATGTTATTAGAATTCAAAAACCATCCTTAAAAAATATATTGTACCACAAACAAAAAAAATTATTGAAACTAATGTTAATTAAAAAAAATATAAACACAAACCAAAAAAAAAAGTACTCTACTTATCAAATAAAATTAATATTTAAAAAACTATTAATATTAATTTATTCATTACATAAGCTTACAGATATTTTAAGCAATTTAATAATTCAAAAAGTGGCATTGCTAATTGACGTTGATAGAATGATCTATCATCCAACAAAGTAAATCAACTACATTTTCAATTATTCATACTTTATCCTTCGACAAGACAATCGTCAGAGATAGTACCCTTTAATAGTTATTAGTACACATCAACTTTTACTACTACACCTTCACTACAATGGATGCCTCAGCACGCAACCTCGTATCCAACAACAACGTAAATTACAATCCACGTCTAGCTTTCCAATTCAAAAATTTAGCCAACCAAAACAAAAGTTGAATTATCCCACCAGTGCATTATTTAACCCACATTATTGATTGACAATACTAATAACCTTTTTGAAAATAAAAAAGGTTTGTCAATCTTTAAATTCCATTTTATGCCAGGTACAATTACAATTACAATCAAAATTACATGTTTGAATTTACAATTAAGATGATAATTATTGTATAATTTAATAATCTAAACTTCACTGATTGGTGACAATTAATTCGACCGGATGCTGTGTCATGTGTCTAAGTTTTGGTCATTTTTCAATTTTTAACACCAGTTTGAATTCAAATATTTAAATCTTTCTCAAACACACATTGTGGTAGCTTGCATTTAAAATACAGTATATATGTGTCATATCAACTACCGCTTTACCATCTGCGCCAACCTTCAACTTCAACTCTCATCAACGCTGGTTCTCTACCGGAATAGATCATCTTCAAACACTTGTATGTTCACTATATGTGTTTATGTAGTAATTATCTATTATTTTTAAACGTATATTTTTCATGTGTTTACAACATCCTTAATGTCATTTCATTCTTTTCAGACAACTGAATGGAACCATACATGCTTTTCAGGATGGTCATCTATGGTGATAGAGTATGGTTTTGACTACACCAATTTTTTTTTTATTAACCTTAAGTTATAAACATGGTTCATTAGACGCCATCGTATCTAATGGTAAACCTTCTTGTAGGATTTTTTCACGATTCCTCGTCGATTTTTTCGACGATGGAGACACGAACTTCAATTGCATATTTACATTGAATGTGAAGAAGGAGTGAGATTTGCATGCCAAATGGAAGCACATGAACACACAGCGCGCATAACAAATGGTGTCCATGAAATTAAAGATTTCTACAATATCAAAGAAACTGTTTTAACAAGGTTCGCCTACCTTGGCAACAACAACTTCAAAATGATCATTTTGTCTGACTTAGATGACTCAGACGAGGAGGAAGATTTAACAAATGAGGAATTACTTTGGCGAACAACAATAACTCAATTTATTGCAAATTCAACACAACCAATGGTAATTCATTCCATTATTTGGCTTACTTGTAAGTAGTTAATTACATATTTCAACATAAAATAATTTGAAACATCTGATTTTTTTTTTGGTCCCGTAGGTGGTTCCACAACACGTTGTCAACTACGTATTAGCTGACAAGCCTCAACAAATTGTTGTGTTGTTACCTGATCAAACTTTGGAGATATGGACACTTATATGGACTCCACGAACATTGGATCATTGTCAACTTGGTCAAGGATGGAAACACTTCATGAGATATTTTCAACTTAAAAAAGATGATGAAATCAAGTTTATGAAGATCAGTGGTACTGATGTCATTCGTGTTGCTATCAATGAAAATTATACATAACTTGTTTACTAATTGAATATATATATTTAGGTTTTATTAAGCTTTTGGACTTCAGTATTTGTCTATTTATATTATGAAAAAGGTTTTTATGCCCAGGTACACAATATTCAAGTAATTACGCCAATATGTGTTTCTTAATCAAATTTCGTTAAAAACATGCAAATCCGCGTATTATATAAGTTCATTCGTATAATTAAACAAATATATATGAGTAGCCTTTATGAACGTAATCTTCGTTTGCAAAATTGGCTGGGAACCATTTTACTAATTAACATGAATTAAATTTTCCTTAAAAGTTATTTATATTTTCATTTAAAATCAATGATTTCATGTCTGTATTTGACTTCTCATGTGACGATTAATGGAAATCATGGTACTTCAAAACTACTTAATAATTTCTCCATTATTACATAACCAAAAATTACATTACTCTTTAATTCTTAATGTACACATTAACATTAGTCTCAACTAGAGTTGGGTATACGGGTTAGCCCTCCCATTTAGGCCCAAGTTGCAAAGGCCTGCAACTTAAACGGTCTGGAATGGCCCGGATTGCAACATAAATAGGCCAAGTTTTATTGGTCCGCGTCTATACCACATAACACGTGGGTTAATGGGCCAATCTACAGCTCGCAAATAAAAAACTAAAAAATAAAAAAATGCGAAAAAAGTGAAAAAAAAATAACAATAAAAATAAAAAACAAAAAATTTCAATTAAATATCATCATCAATTCAACCATTCAATAACTATGTGGCTAGTTCCTCAATTTAAATAAATAAATAAAAAGTTAGTAAGAGCCCACACATTGGCCCGCAAGCCCACAGGTAAAATTTGTTTAAGAGTAAACCATTAATTTGGTCCTCGAAGTATTTCTCTCTCTCCTACTAAGTCCCTCAAGTATTGAAAAATAATAAGTAGTCTCTAATGTTTTATTACATCCATCCCGTTAGTCCTTCTCGTTAATAACTCAAAAATTGTTTAATTAATGAAAAAGACTAATTGGATAGAAATAACAAAAAGCTAGGTACTATTTATTATTTTTCAATACTTAAAAGACTAAATAAGAGAAAAAATAATACTTTAAGAACTAAATTAATGATTTATTCTTTATTTAAACCATAGGCTAATTGGACCAAACTAAAAACTTGCATTTTTAAATGAGCCAAATATTTTAAGCTTGTAATCCTTACATGCGGCGACCTAAATAGGTGGCATGGCCCATAAACTCAGCTCTAGTCACAACAAATAAAGAAAGATGTTGTCAAGCTCACACTCACTGCCTGTCATCCAACGAATACATTCGTGTTACTGCCAAAAAGAAGGTCTAACCACCTCGAGAAGCCAACCACCTAAGTTTGACTAAGTGATTTGACCAATCACGTTATATCATTTCACCACGTGCAACTCTACTGAAGACATAATAAAAACTTTGTATATTAACACATTTAATATTTTTTCACCATAAATAAATTATAGCACTAAAATGTATATTAATATTAATTCATCCACGTACAATATTTTCAACCTTTTTAATTTCAACAAAATTAATATTATCTTTTTACTTTCTATACCTGACCCAAATTTAATTAAATATAAATGAATCGGTTTTTACTAAATATATATAATACTAATTGTATAATTTTATTTTATTTTCATTCCATCTAACAAGTACATAATCAGTCCATTACCTATTATTTAATTTTCCCATAATCTTAAAAATATTATTTATTCCTTCCATTAAAAATGTAACAATATATTTTTAATTGTATAAATGATAACCCTAATTAAGTAATTAATTCTTCATCTGTCAATGCCAAGTACGAAACATTTATAAACCTTATTTTAATTTTTCATTATTCCATCCATCAAGTTGTTATCGACTCATATGATTTGAGCTGTACATTTTATTATATGTCCGCACGCATAAAAAAAAATAAAAAAAAGACATTACGAATAGGGCCAATATGGCATGGGTCAAATAAATACATTTAGAACTAATCCCATTTTTTCGATTGGGCCAATGATTACAACAATTTTGCCAAAACGACCCAAATTTCGACTTTGATTATTTTCATAAAGATAGGCAACTACAAATTCTTATATCACTCATAATTAACCGGTCAAAGATTGCTAATGACACAATTATTGCCCCTAAACCCTACACATTTCATTTTCAGACATTATAGCATCCTACAATTACACGCATGCTTGAAAATTGATAGCATTCATAACAAACTTGGATGAATTCTAACGATAACATTATGATTATTTAATACAAACACCAACTCTTAGATGCAAATGAATATAAGTTTCTAAATCATTGTATCATACCTCAAATATAGCGCAAGGTAAACTTTTCTAAAGAAAATAAAATAACAGAGTCATTATCAGCACCTCCGACGCCCACGAAGCGAGGTAGGCGGTCGACAGAATCAAACCTCACACAATGAAAAAAAACATTTTCGTTGACGGAAACGTGGGAAACGGAAGTCACTAGTACTCCAGCACATTGTCCTACGGGCACGTAATAAAGCCTGACAAACGTAACTTGCATCACCACGTGGACTCTTTTTTTAAATAAAAAAACCAAGTTAATTAAACTCACGCAACCGGTTGCTAACCCAAATCGTGACCCTTCATTTTAATTGGCCAACATCCAAGGGTCATTTTTGTCTCACGCACGGTGCGGGATTTGATGAACTTATGCACGCTAGAATTCACCGTGTTCCATGATGGACCACTTTGAACATGATCCAGTTCTGCTAAACACTCCACGATTGTCACTGTCACATGATAATAACGTAAGTTTATTTTGTTGTCCTCATCTACAACAGATAGAAAATTGGATGAGAATGCGTGTAGAATTGACCACACCAGTACAGTCTTCTTCCTAGAAAGTTCTGAAATCGAGCTCTACATTTTCTCATCACTTTCCATTAACCTTCCATTTGCTGGGCTTCTTCCTTTAGGTCTCTATATTCATCAATTTGCATTGCCTTTCAAACAATCATACACAAGACAGTACTCCAATTCCAATTCAACAATTCCGTTCTGTTTTTGATAATTGGCCATGGCTTTGGAAGTTGTGGGGGGAGCCTTCTTGGAGGCTGTTTTCGGTGCCTTGTTTAAAGCAATAGCTTCTCCTGTGGTGGTTGACTTGTTTAAGAAGAGCAAAAGCAGTGACATGTTGCTGAGGAGGTTGAAGATCTCCTTGTTGTCCGTTAATGTTGTGCTCAATGATGCAGAGGAAAAGCAAATGAGAAATGGAGCTGTGAAGGAGTGGCTTGAGGAACTGAAAGATGTTGTCTTTGATGCTGAAGATCTATTGGATGAAATCTATACTGATGCCAATATAGGAGCAACAACTGAGGTAATCACCCTCAACTCCACTCCTGTGAATTTGTGTGGTAAAGAACTTGAACATAAAGTAGAAGATATTCTTGAAAGATTAGATTTTATCATAAAACAGAAAGATATGCTTGAGTTGCAAATGGTTAAGGAAGTCAAAATCCCACCGAAGATACCATCTTCATCTGTAGTGGGAGCGAGTGATGTGTACGGTAGGGATGATGATAGAGAGGCCTTAATTAACTTGCTATTTTCGAATGATGCTGGTGATGACTGCAATGTAAGTGTGATTCCTGTGGTGGGCATGGGTGGAATTGGAAAAACAACCTTAGCTCAACTTGTATACAATGATGATAGAGTGCAAAAGGAATTTGATCTCAAAGCTTGGGTCCATGTATCTGACCAGTTTGATATCCTCAAGATTACAAAAACCCTGGTAGAAGAGATCACTTCGTGCGGTTGCAGTATTGAAGACTTGAATTTTCTCCAACAAGATTTAAAGAAAAGGCTGTTAAAGAAAAAGTTTTTATTCATTTTAGATGATGTTTGGAATCAAAACTATGTTAAATGGGAAACTTTGAAGAATCCATTTCTGTATGGGGCTCCAGGAAGTAAGATTATTGTAACCACACGAATTGCTCATGTTGCATCAATCATGCAGACTATTGAACCTTATTATCTTTCAGAGCTGTGTGAAGATGACAGTTGGATGTTGTTTGCAAAACATGTATTTGGATATGCAAATTCAATTGTCCATCCAAATCTAGGAAAAATTGGTAAAGAAATAGTTAAAAAATGCAAAGGATTGCCTCTGGCTTTGAAGACACTTGCAGGACTTTTGCGATCTAAAGATGATACACGGGAGTGGTATAAAGTACTTAACAGCAAGATCTGGGATTTGCAAGAAGATGACAGTAATATTCTCCCAGCTTTGAGATTAAGTTATCATTATCTTCCATCACATTTGAAGAGGTGTTTTGCATACTGCTCAATTTTTCCAAAGGACTATGAATTTGAGAAGGAGAAGTTGATTCTGCTGTGGATGGCAGAAGGTTTGCTACAACAAATGAGAAGACACAAGAGAATTGAAGAAGCTGGAGATGAGTACTTTTATGAATTGATGTCTAGATCATTTTTCCAGCAATCAAAACGTGATAAGTCATGTTTCGTAATGCATCATCTTGTAAATGATTTAGCTCAATTTGTATCTGGAAAATTTTCTGCCAAAGTGGAACGTAATTATGATGAAGTAGAAGAAAGTACTCGCTACTTGCTGCATTTGATTGCACATAAATTCCCTGCCGTACATTGGAGGGCTATTAGCAAAGCAATTCGCCTACGGACCTTTGTGGAACTAAGGTTGGTTGATAAATCTGTAACCTTTATTGACGAGATGCCATATGACTTGTTGGTGAAGCTAAGGTATTTAAGGGTGTTATCTTTAGCGGGCATCTATCTTCAGGGTTTGCCTGATTCAATTACTGAACTAAAACTTCTCCGCTATCTAGATGTTTCTGGGGCTAAGATGTACAAGCTGAGGAAATGCATTAGCAGCTTATGCAATTTGCAAACCCTGAAGTTAGTAGGATGTTCTGAGCTACTAGAACTTCCTACAGATATGCACAATCTTGTTCACCTACGCCATTTAGATATTTCTGGCACTTCTTTGAAATGGATGCCATTACATATGAGTGCACTGAGAAACCTACAAAAGTTGAGTGACTTTTTTGTAGGAAAAGAATGTGGATCTTCAATTGGTGAACTGGGAGAATTATCTGATTTACATGGATCGTTGTTCATTCATCACATTGGACATGTTAGCTATAGGGATTCTGGAAAGGCCCAGTTGAAGGAAAAGGAATTTCTTGAGAAGTTAATTTTGGATTGGGGTGAGAATGATACTGATTGTTCACAGCACGAGAAAAATATACTGGACAGCTTACGACCCCATACAAATTTGAAGGAATTTGCTATATATAACTATCCAGGGACAGAATTTCCCAATTGGGTAGGTGACTCTTCATTCTGCAACTTGTTGTTTATGGAGCTTAAGGGTAGCAAATATTGCTATAAATTACCTCCACTTGGACAACTTCAATCCTTGAAAGAGCTACGGATTGCTAAATTTGATGGATTGGTGAGTGTGGGGTCTGAGTTCTATGGGAATGGAAATGGTTCTTCAGTTGTCAGTGAGAGCTTTCCTTCCTTAGAAACTCTGAGGATTGATGATATGTCAGCATGGGAGGTGTGGCTTCCTAATGAGGCCTGCAGAGCTTTTGCACTTCTTCAAGAACTTCACATAAATAGCTGTCCAAAACTGACAGGGGATTTACCTATTAACCTTCCATCTTTGACATTACTTGTCATCAGAGACTGCAAGCAGCTCATTTCTTCACTTCCAACAGCTTCAGCTATGCGGGTATTGAACGTTGAGAACTGTGGGAATTTAAAATTCCCAGCATGTGTACATCAGTGCCACTCACTCACATCTTTATACTTACACAATAGCTGTGACTCGCTTAAGGTTTTACCATTGGATATCTTTCCCAACCGCAAGTCCCTGGATATTTCAGGTTGTAAAAATCTAAGAGAGTTTACAAAGTCAGGGAAAGTGCACATCCCCCTCCGTTCCTTGTCCATAAGTAACTGTCCAAACTTCACATCCTTTCCCACAAAATTGTTTGCTGCCCCAAAGCTTACATTGTTGAGTATTGACTGCTGTGAGGAGCTGAAGTCCCTACCACAAAAAATGAATCTGAACATGCCAAGCTTGAGGGAACTCCAGCTATGGAGATGTCCAAAAATGCAGCCAATTGAGAATTGGCCATGTGATTTGAGATCAGTCAGCATCTGGAACTGCGACAAACTCATTGCTCACGAATTGGAATGGAATCAATCCAATCCGATCCGACTTACACACTTGATAAAGTCTGGGGCATTCACTGTCAGATCTGCTGATTGCTCAACGGTTTCAAGTTCAATTCAAGCCTCTCCAAGACGAGCATTATCAAGCTCCTCTCAGAGGAAAACCTATGCAGGAAGAGTGTCCAGACAGAAGTCATCAGGACAGGCCTATCACATGGATCACATCATTAACAATGGATTTCTTACAGGTGCTTGATAGACATTTGCTAGTACCATCAGCACTATTACTTGCCAAATAACCAAGACTGATATGATATTTGGTTTTTAGTCCTTGATTTTAAGTTACTTTTTCTCTTTTGTAGATTACTCAGGTTGATCCAATTCTGCTCATGTCCATCTCCAGCGTACAACTAACCAAAGGGAATTGACAAATGGATTTGATACCAGCGTACCTGGAATCATCACTTCCCGTTCCAAGTGTTCAAGAGCTGGCATTCCAACGGCCAGAGAAAGTGCCACCAATGTATTGTACATAAGACATGATGATGGTGATGACATCATTGGCACCTTCTGATCTGTCTCCTTGTGTACCTTTCATAGACATGGCCAAGTTGGTCGACGCAGACTCACAAGACAAGCTTCAAAAGCTTCACCTTGCATGCAAAGACAGGTTTTTTTGAGGTACCTCAAAAAAACACTAGTAGTTATTCTCGCTTTCAATTATTTTAAGTGTCAATATTTCTATGATTTTTGGCATTCGTGCTGTTAATAGTAAATTCTGAATTTTCTCGAGTTGGCACTATGAAAATTAATGGTCGGCTTATAAAGTTATATGAAATATAGATCGAGCTGTATATTTCTATTTGATTTTAAGTTTGATTGTGCAATTTCATTTCATTTCTTTTCCCTTTTGGTTCTTTTTGAAATAATCCTGAAAATATCCTTAATTCATGGACTTTTATTCTCAGAAAAGTGAGGGACATTAGCCAAAAGTTGAGTATTTTGGCCATTTTGTGTATTAGAAAGCTAATTGAACTGAAGGCATGTTAGAGTTGTTAGAGTTTAGGGAGAGATTGTCCACATTCTTTTTACTTCCTTTTTACCTTTCCTTGCAGCTGGTAAATCATGGAGTTTCAAATACATCCCTTAAAGATTATGGAGAATCAAGTTCAACAACTTTTTGAGCTTCCTTTACAAGAGAAGTGATGGGCACAGAAACCAGGAAGTCTTGAAGGCTATGGCCAAGCATTTATAACCTCCGAGGACCAAAAGCTGGATTGGAATGACATGATCCTCTTCAAATGCGTCCCCATTCAGAACAGAGAATTGGATTTGTGGCCACAAAACCCTCCTGAGTTTAGGTACATGAATACTAAATAGCTGAACCAAAGAGCATAATGTGCCAATAAGTGTTAGAATATGGATAAATCAAATAAAGCATTATTACCTTGGGAAATTTTATCAGTTTATGACATGATCTGTTCAAGAACGCTTGGAACAAAATTAGCTCTTAGCCATGAAAATTATTCTGTATAATAGCTCCACATTAATATACTGTGCTGGAGAGGATCCCTTAAATATTTTAACTGTTTCCTTTCTCTTATTATTCCTCTCGTGTTTGTTTTAGGTAAGAGATTCTAATGCGAAATTTCTATTCTCATGTTTGTAAGGGTGTTCTTTTACATTTGGTTGTCAGGGAAACATTAGGAAATTCTGAAGAAATAAGGGAAGTGGCAGTTTCAATTGTGAAATTCATTACCATGTCTTTGGGGCTTCAGGATACACAGATATCAGAAAGCTTCCGAGAAGCACTATATGATATAAGGATGAATTGCTACCCACCCTGTTCAGAGCCAGAAAGAGTTCTTGGGATTGTGCCCCGTGCTAACAATTATGGGAGCACTCTTTTGCTTGACTGTGCTGATTTTCCTGGGTTGCAGTTCCTCAAATATAAAAAATGGGTCAATGTTGAACCTATAGAAGGGGCCATTGCTGTAAACATTGACCAAATTATTGAGGTTTGTACTTGTGACTCCTTAGGCAGCACATTCAACCTCAGATAGACGATTGCAAGTTTGTTTGAGATCAATTAAATGGATAAAGCAATAGCATTGTTTCATTATATTTGAGCAAGAATTGCCATCACATTTTGTGATTTGAAAAATTACATTTACACAACAGGAAAAAATTAAGAGTTTAATTTCTATGTAGTGTTAGTGTAAAAAATTTTATATTATCAATTAATCAGAAATTATCATTTGTATGACTTGTAAGGTAATTAATGGAAAAGTTAACAAACTTACCATATATGACGGTTTGTGATTGAATGGCAATGCCTGTTAGTGCATATACTATTTACTCAAAAATTAAAATAAAAACTTAGTTTGATGTTGCATGTTTTTCCATAATGCAGGTGATGAGCAGTGGCATATACAAAGCGCCAGAGCATAGAGATGTAGTAAACAAGTTAAAGGAGAGGTTTTCGATAGTGACATTCTGCTATCCAAGTCCTCACATGGACATCGGGCCTGCTGACAAGCTTATAGGTGAAGGAAACGTGGCTGTATACAAGAAATTGACACATGCAGAGTATTTCAGCAAGTTTTTCACTAGGGACCTTGATGAATCGTTTATTGATAATCTGAGAGTATGATCAATGATTTTATTTGTACATCATTTTCATTGTACCATTCCTATATCATTTCCTTTTTTGTATAACATAATTGCGGCACACACTTTCTTTATTTTCCCAACCTAGAAAAGTGAAAAGATGTTATAGTTTTGGTGAGCTAATAACAATTCGAGTCTGATTTCTGTATTGTTTAAAAATTTTTGGAAAACAAAAAAAATATTAGTTTTATTTTTAATGAAATATGTTAACTGTCAACGGTTTTCTTGCTTTCAGCAATAATCTGTATAAAGATCAATTTAATTCAAAATTATACTAATATGGGATTTATTAGGGGTATATTTATCAATAGCAAGATATTATTTACGTTTATGTATAGTTTATTAGCAAAATGTTTGCTTTTGCATTAAATATTATCCTCTTCAAAGTCATTAATCCAAGAAGAAACTTAATTTATGTAATGAAAATATTTATATAAACATAATTAACTGTTGCAATCTAGTTATTAATTAATTAAAATTTAACTCTTTTAAAGTGAGAAAATATATAAAATGAGAAGTTAAAAATGTACTCACCTTAATCGTAAGTAAATTAAATTTATGATTTTTTTTTAAAAATAAAGAGTGAATATACTTTTAAATATTTTCTTTTATTTTAATAGAATCGGATGGTCTTGAGGAAGAGAAGAACTTGTAAACGAAAACAACGAGAAATAAGAAAGTCGCATTTAACACGAGGAAGGGAAAATTTGGTTCATCATGGACCAATGTCTAATAAAACAGTACTAAACTGATTACCTAACGTATCAGCAGGTTATGCCTAAGATCATAGGTGATAATTGCTTATTCGTATCTACTTTTGTGTTTTTAGTGAGGCATTTTTGATCTTTTCTTGAACTTTGAACTTGCTTTAGCTTGTTTAATAAATAAATAAATAAATAGTATGATAGAGTCTTGTTTAATTTTGTTTGAGTGTTTTTATCTTACTGTTTGCTACTTGGTACAAATATTAAGATAAAGAAAGAGGCCCAGTTGAAGACATAATTGAAGCGCAAGTAAGAAGGCCCACATTGCTTTGAGAGATTGCTGATTTGAGTGGAGCACTTAGCGTAGGTGATGGGCGATTAGCGTGACGAGTCCAGAGAGCATGTTTTATGAGCACTTAGCACCATTAGAGCATGCTTAGCGCTGGGATTGCTATAACTGTTCAGATGGATTGAATAGGGTGCGCTTAGCTCACAATGCTCTACGCTTAGCATGAGTTAATGATGAAAGTGTAATATAAATTGTAAAGTCTCAGGATTTTTTTGGTGGGGGGGGGGGGGGGCCGGGGGGGAGGGGGACTGATCATTTTCTCAGAGTGAAATTGCGAAAAGAGCTAATAGGACAAAGTGAAAAGCATCTCTCCAAAGAGCTAATAGGGTGGCTTTTCATGGAAGACAATCTTACTCGAGCTAGGGAGGATCACTAACCCTCTAAGTCTTTAACACAATTACACACTCATGATTCAAACTTAAGACCATTAATTAAGCTAAAATAACCTCGTGCTAATTGATTCATGTGTTGGGTAGTATCTTGCAACTTCTTTATACACTATAATATGATAAAATAAAAGCTTAAATATATTTTTAATCAGTCAAATTTGGGATAAGTTTGTTTTTGGTTTCTCAAATTTAACATTAATTATTTTAGTCCCTATAATTTGAAAAAAAAAGCCTATTTTAGCCCCTTGAGACCACTTGCATCATCATTGACAGAGACAATGAGTCAACTGTGCAACATCAACTAAGTTTGGTGACAGATTGAGTCAACTATGCAACATTAACAGAGTTTGGTGTGTTGATTTTACTAAGAGGGACATTAGTAAGTGAGTTTTGTGTGACAGATTCACTAATGACGTTTGGATAGAAGGACTAAAACTTCCTTTTTTCAAATTATAGGACTAAAAAAATTAATTTTAAATTTGGAGGACCAAAAATAAACTTATCCCAAATTTAAGAGACTAAAAACATTTAAGCCTAAAATAAATCTAAAAAATCATGATAAAATTTAATACACAATTTGGAGCACGTGCTTCACTTTGAGACTTTAGAGGTCATGATGAACAGTGAGAGTTCAGTTTTCATTTGATTTCATTTAATTATACAATCCTTTATAAATTGTACGTGATTATATTTATACACGTGTTTGTTTTGCAGAGGATAGATAGGTATTTCTAGTTTAGGAATGATGAACTTTCTAGATAGACCATTTCTAGACTCAAGTCTATAACATTCGATCAGCCTCAGTATGAATGATTTTGCATGTATGCATTTGATTTCTTTTTCTTTAAAAAAATTAAACCATTGAAAGTAGAAATAATTTGTTAAAAAAATATGATATAGATCTTTAAGAGTTGATAGTCTTATTTAAATAAATAAAAGATGACATAAATCTTTTAAGAGCCTAAGGCTATGTTCCATGGGATTTGGGCTAAGGAATATGTGCACGTATTATATAACTTGTTTTTCATAAAAAAAATAGTTAGATTGTGATGGTTTTTGAAAGGAATTAGTTACAAATGTTTAGTTGGGATACAAAATTTTAAAAAGTAAAACCTTTTACAATGACAAGTGCATTGGTCGTGTTAAGTTATAGAGTAGTAAGTTGAATATCATTCCAATGATTGAGGCAACTACTAATTACTTCCAATTCAAACTATTTGAGCAAAGTGAATTAAGTGAGACAAAATTGATAAAAGAAATAAAAGTAATATAGAAATTTTCTAAATTCAAAGTGATTAAGGTAGGAATCCCCTTCCTTGTCTCTCAATAGTATTTTTTAATCTCATAGATAATACATAATTTAATTAACCAATAAGATCAAAGACTCATCAAGAATTCATAAATTTGAAGCTTATTCATAAAAACACCCAAAATTATGACAATCAATCACAATTCTAGTTTATACTCAATTTCTTGATTATCACGAAAAACCTAAAATTAATTTTTATAGGAAAAAAAAAACTAAAGCAACACCAAAAGTATAAAAGAAGATGCATAAATTTCATGAAGCATTAAATAAGTGAACATGATACATAAAATTCCAATTCAGGTTCATCAACCCTAGTTAAGATGGGTTTAGTTACACATGGTAAACAAGAAAAGGAAAGCAACCAAATAGACTAAAGAGGATAAAATGCTTCTGTGAACAAACGTGTTCATTTTGAAACACATTTTAAGGCCCCCATTAACGTTAAATTAAATTGTGCAACAAACATCCAATCTTTTTTTTTTTTTCAAATTAAAAACATTGAATCATTTTTTATTCTTTGTGACCAAAAATGAATTCAATTGTTTAAGAGGCTAGTAAAGAAAACTAAATCATAGCTGTAAAGGTTTGTGATGGTTTATAATTCCACCGTAACATGCTTTTAATAATTCTTTACAATATAGTTGTGCACAAAAGATCTACTTAACTGATTTATTATTGAGAACTTATTGTTTCCATCTTATTATGTTTCACAGAATTGCATGTCCTACTATATTATCATTTGAAAGAGATGATGAAGTTAAAAAAACACATACACACAAATGTGCCTACATCCAAAGAAATTTTGAACTCCTCTAAAGTAAATAATGCATTTTAGAGGATAAAATGGGAGGTTAAAATTATTAATGGTTGAAATTTTAACACCTTTGTAATTTGTTAGACATATGCATCTATTTTTATTTTATTTTTTGCTACGCACATATGCATCTATTTGATTATAATCTTAAGTACTAATTTTTCAATTATCAATTATAACTCACTTTAATATCTAAAATAAATCACTCACTTTAAAAGAGACAAAATATGATAGACAAAGCATAATTAAAGGAATATAATCTCCCTTTTGAGAAAGAACAATCATATAATAATTTATAGTTAATTTTGTTTAATATGTTTCATTACATTATTTATTGGAACCATAAGGTATATAATGTCTAGTATTTTTTGAGAAAATTCTTAAACCATTTTGCAGAGAGTTTTTGATATCGCTTCAAACCATTTTTGTAATCCACGAAGTTTATTCCAAACCGCACAGTATAACCACTATTCCATTCAAAATTGTCCAATAATGACCACGCAAAATATCCTTTTATGTTTACACCATCCCTACAATGTCAAGAAAATGAAATTAAATTAGATTTATAAAAAAAATACTTTTTTAAAATGTAAAAAATACTCATTACCTAATTGCTAATTGAAGATAAAAGAGATGACGATAATAATAGTCAATTCTATAAGTATCTACAAGGGCTTCCTCAAGTGATAATGTTGGATCATTGAACTCATCAATACCTACAAATTAAAATTAATATACATTAATATGTTAGAAGAAATATTGCATGTATACATACGTGAAACTTTATAATAAAGTTCTCTTATATTCCAAATAATTTTATCTATAAATTTACTTTACAATAGCTTTCAAGGATAATAAATATGATGTTTGGCGAAATTACCATTTTCAGTGATGTAAATCAAAGGATTGTTGTACTTTTCTTTAGTGTACAACAATAGTTCTCTAAATCCTTTAGGATAAACATATAACCAATTTGAAGCAGCCTACAAATATAATTACAAAAAAAATTATATATAAAATCAAATAAATTAATAATGATGTGCACCTACAATTTAATGTGACCATATACGTACCATTGGACCTATAAGAATCCCATTGCGTTGAGCTAACCCATGAAAACAAAACATATGATTTTGTCAAATTCAACATTTATAATTTGAAAAAGAGATAGATAAAGACGTTCTTACTTGTAAGATTGGCATTAGAATCTGTATTGTAATTAGCTTTAGCATTGCTTAGCTTAGGTGCATTGGAAGCATAGTAAGAGGTGTAATAATTGAGTCCAAGAAAATCAAATGATCCATTAATAAGTTTGGCTTGTTGTTTAGAGAACTTTGGCAATCGTCTACCAACTAGGGAGCGCATGCTTTGTGGATAGTTTCCTGATGTTAATGGTCCCATAAACCTGTAATCATTGTCTCAAATGAAAATGCCCAATTTGAGATTCATTTTGTTCTCTTTTAACTATGTATATATCTTTTTACTAACCACTACTATTGAATATGCTTGTGATCATTACAAGCATATAGTAATATAATTAAATTCAAAATTTCAGTATTGTATATTATATATGGAGAGAGAAGGGGAAGGAAAAGAAGAGATACACCATGGTTGAAAATTTATCTAATTGTAGAAAAATATTTAATTGAATACAAGAAAAAAAAATTGTTATAAATAAGAAGTGGAATAAGATAACCCAAATTAGATGTAATCTTATATATACAAAAGGAGCAAATATGGCCTTAGTAGCCTTAACCTTCAAAGGCCTAAGAAGAAAAAAAATATCCTCAAAGGTCGTTCCTAGACCTATGATTATGCATTAGAGTGACAAGTCATTAACATTGGAAAGATAGTTTTGCAATGATCCACATGAAATATCATCCTAAAAAAGGGAAGAAAAGATTGATATAATGATTTATCTATTTAAAAACTAGATCATTTGTCCTCACACTTTTCATTATATCCATTGTGATATCTATTTGAAAATTTTTCTCTTTTTCTCCTTTTTTCATGATAAATGATTTGGTATTTTATAAAAAACTAAGTGACTATAAAGAAAACATTTTAATATATAAGCAGATGGAGTATAAACTATTATATAGTTACACTAATTTACCTCCTAATATGATCACATATACAAAGTAGGGCTTTTATATTATAACTAAAAATATTTACATGAGTTTCTTTGGGGGCGCAATATGCTCGTCCCTAATCATAATATATGCTAAATTAATACAACCTTTATTTTCTTTCTTACTTGAAATAGAAGAAAATTATGCAACACGTAATAATTACTAGATTCACCTTAGTTAGTGACTCTGACTTGCGTACATTTATTTGGAGAACGATGATATTCTAATGTAAATCTAAGCACTTACCAACCAAACATGAAGTCAACTGCTCGTTTGGCAGCATCTTTATCTAATTTGTTATTTGAAAATGGCACGAACCAATGAGACACTAGAGTTATGCCTATCACTCCTTTTTGAGATACCTACGTAGAATGTTTTGGATGTTAGGTAATAGACTTAAACCAAAGTACTTAGATTCTCACAATAATATTGAAGTCTAATAAACTTTAAGACTTTAAAAGTTCTTGTCAAAGTTATAAAGAACCTGATACTTTTTCTTGTACACTTGGACAGCTGTTGCATGAGCAAGAAGTTGGTGATGTGAAACTAAATAAGGCTCTTTCCCTGAATCACCACCGGTGCAATTTGGATTTATCCATTTAGAGCATCGACCTGGTGCAAACATCCCGATTGCATAACCATCCATGCTATAAGACCATGGCTCATTTAAAGTAATCCAATGTTTAACCCTATCTCCAAATTGTTTGAAACAAAGTTCCGCATAGTCTTGAAAATCATCTCTGAAAATCAATCATATATTATGATATTGCATGATATACAAGAATAAAATTTTTATATTGAGAAATAGTATAAAAGTTAGTGAAAAAAGAAAAAGATATCACCTTTAATACATCTAGTGAACTAGATTACTAGCTAGATTATCTTAAATATCATTCAAGAGCCTTTGTCTAAGATGTTGAACTATTGGGATAATTGGTTTGTAACACAATATCAAACTTTTCATGACCATGTTTTGTAAAGCTAAATTTCCCACAAGTATAATTGAATGGTACATTATCCATGATTCAAACTCATAAGATTCTTATGGGGTTGATAATTTATTAAATAGTATTCATTTGGTCCTTAAAAGGTTAGGTTGACATCACATTATTCCTTAAAAAATATAATGTCAATTTAATTCTCAATTATAAAAGTGTATTCAAATTATTCTTTTGCACACAAACTGTAAAATTTTAAAAAAATAATAATAATAACTTTCAATAATTAAGATATTACAATGTTATTTTTCTATTATTAAATGGCCACATTCATTTTATTTTTTTTAAAAAGTAAATTGATATAATTCTTCATATTTGAAGAACTAAATTAATGTTAATATATTTTAATCATTAACCTATTTATCTCATATTATATATGTTTATCTAATTTAATTTGATTCAAAATATATGTTACTTTAGAAAATAAAAAAAAACATTTATATCATCTTTTAGTAAGAGTGACTTTGACAAAAACAAAAAGGTGCATAAACTATGGTTACAACACCAACAATACCCTTTTTTTAATATATTTTTAGTACTTTATTGAAATACTTAAATAAATTTACAATTACATTTTAACTCTTTTAATAAGGGAAATTTTTTCAAAAAAAAATCATAATAATTTATGTAATTGATTTTTTAAAAAGTTGGCATTATCTTAAAAGATAAATGATATAAAATAGATGCAATAATTTATTTTGTTAAAAAAAGCTTACCTCATATACATACGTGGTAGTCATATATGTAATTATGATAGTAATAATTTGAATAGAAATTAAATTTTATATCACTCACATAATGTGAGGGCTTAAGAAGCCACTATACTCATCTTCTAACGCTTGCGGAAGATCCCAATGAAAAAGTGTCACAAATGGTTGTAGACCTGCAGTATTAATATTTAATTAATTATATATGATTTTTTTCACGTGAAGAAATATTAAAATGAAAATTTTAAAAAAATATCAAGCAAACAAAGTATGGATCTTGACCATTAGCTAGCAATTCGTTGATAAGGTTGTTGTAATATTTGACTCCTTCTTGGTTTATACCTCCACTAAGCTTTCCTTCTACGAATAATTTATGAAGATTTGAAATGGTTAATACAAGTATCCATCTAAGATAATTAGAAAACAATAATTGATCATTAATATTTAACTCACTTGGGAGGATTCTAGACCAAGAAATGGAGAACCTGTATGCATCTAAATTCATATACTTCATGATTGCAATATCTTCCTGTGATATACTTGTACAACTAGTTAAAAAAAATAAATACAAAAGAAATAATTGTAATTGGCAAAGTATATTAAATTTTCTTATGATTTTATTGTTTTATTATATTGTGTAGTATATGCCATTTGTCAGTCAATCCTTTTGGGACTAATGGTGGATATTGTATGTGTTGTGTAATTAATAATTATTTTGACTATAACAATATAAGAACATCTATATATCACAATGTATTTGATATTTCTTCTTTCTCTCTATCTTTCCTTATTGCATCATATTTGTAACGCACCAACTTTTTCTTAATTGATTTTTTTTTTCTATTTTCCAATTTTTTATCTTTGTACCTGATAATGATCTCAAAATTTTGATCGTGCCATTGTGTCCAAAATGTTGAAAAAAGCTTAAGCTAGTTTTTTAATAAAAATTTCCCAGGTCGAAATCTAGCAAAAAGACCATTCTACCCTTAAAATCACTAAATTAGTTAAAGATAGATAAAAATTAATTAATAAATAGAAAATTTATATTTAAGCTTAGAATTATGTTTATAATAATAAAATATATTTTTGAAATTTTTTTGAGAATTTTCTAAAATTTTCGTGTGAAATGACCAAAATGTTCTTAAGGGCTAGATAAGTCGAAACAGAGATTTTTTGACATTCAAGAATTGAGGAAATTCCATAAGCCATGTTTTTTTATAAATTAAATTTTTCTAAGGCTAATTTGAAATTTTTAGATTTTAATAAATTAAAACCCATTTATGCTAGAATTTTAGCTTAGAAATATGTAGGTTTAATAAGTAATTGTGAAGAGAAAACTTAGGAAATAAATTTTTTCTTAATTTTTTCCTAAATGGGCCAATAAATACACATCCAACAAGGGACTGGGTTGGGCCTCCTTGAGTGAGCCCAAAACTAAACCAAGAATCTCATTTAAAATAGAATTAAAAATTGAATGAAAATGACACATTAAATTAATGAATTAGTTACTTAGAGATAGGTTTTAGTTACTTAGGGATAGACATTAGTTACTTAGGGATAGGATTCCATTAGCTAGAGATAATCATTAGAATTTTCATTTAAATTAAATGAACCAAATCTTATTTAAGATTTTGTAGCCCACCATTTTAGCCTATAAATAGGCCAAGGAAGCACACAATTTTTTTTCATCCATTCCTCACTTTCTCTTCAGCTAGCCGAATGCTATACCTCTCTCTTTCTCTCTCAAATTTTTTCTTCTCCTCACTTCCATCTTGGTGGTTTGAAGCCTTGGATATGGTAAGACCTTCATTGAAGCTTAATTCTTCAAGCTGTGATCAAGCCATTCTCCATCACCAAGGTATGGGGGGAGTGGGATGCTTATTTTCTTATCACTTTCATGATGAGTTTCTATGAAATTTTTACTTCTACTATCTTTTTAATGATGCTTGAGTTATTGGAAACTTGGATGTTGTTCTTATAAGTTTTGATTGATATGGATGGGATAGGTTAAGTTCATGGAAAACTATGAAGCATTCTTGATTATTTTATCTTCTAGATCCAAAACTCTTTTTAAAGAAACCAAGTTAATTGTTATTATGAAAACATGATGCATGAAGTTGCTTGATAGACTTGCTTCCATTGAAGTAATAACTTCTTACTAAACCCCCACAAGCTCACGACCTTGGTGAGAATAATGGGGAGGTGATGCTCAAAAGTTTGTTTCACTTGGATTTGGAAATATTTGATCTTGCAAAAAGGTTATATGAAGTATTAATGGTGAAATTACATCAAGATTTGAATTGAAAGTAGGTAGGAAACTTAAGCCATCATGACACTAATACCATTTTGCCATCCTAGATCCAAGGAGGAAGATGATTAGCTATTTGTCATTTAAAAAAAAAAATCTATATTAAATAAATACTTTATTTTTGCAATAAATTAAATTGTGATATTGAGAATACAACTTTGGGCTTTGCCTTCTCTATTAATGAATTTTGGCCCTAAGGCCCAACAAGTAAGGAAAAGAAAAATTTTTGGGCTTAACTCAAAAATTTAGATAACAAATGTTTTATAAAAACCCAAAGACATTTTGGATAGAAATTAGAAGTCTATATAAAGATAGCCCTTATAAGCCCAAAACTTGAGTAAAAATAAATTAATCCTATAAGAAAAGTAGATAATGTAAATAGAACTCTTGAATTGAATATATTTCTCAGTTAATAAACATGTA
Organism: Spatholobus suberectus; assembly: GCA_004329165.1. NCBI lineage: Eukaryota > Viridiplantae > Streptophyta > Magnoliopsida > Fabales > Fabaceae > Spatholobus > Spatholobus suberectus. The sequence goes on from CM014736.1 coordinate 33,658,312, forward strand.
TGCATTTTAATAATAGTGCTAATTATGTTATAAGCTTTTAACCCATAACCACTTAGTAAATCTAGGATGAATTAAAACAATTTTTCTCAAAACTTATAAAATGAAAATGATGATAGTCTAAGGTCAATTGAGTATGAAGATAGTAAGTAGAAATAGAAATAAAGTTTGGATTTAATGATTCTTAGAAATACCTAAGTCTTTTAGTTAACAAGTAAGCAAATATTAATTTTTCTTAAAGAATGTGTGAAATTGGAATAGAGATATTGAAATATCTCTAAAAATGTTGGATCTCTGTAAATAGAGGTTACTTTATCGGAAATTTCGGAGAGTTATTGTGAATTAATTTAAGGTAAGGATGAGCCAAGTAAAAATGTGAAGATCACATAATGAGATACGTGATTTAGAAATAGGAAAGTTACAATTTGGTACGCTGCGGGATGAAGGCAGGGACCACTGATAGGGTCTAGGGGTATGGTATCAAGTTATGAGAATCCTAATGGTCGGGTAGTGCCTTAGAGCCAAGATAATCACGTAATCGACTTGATAACCCTGACACACCAAGATTAATGCAACCCATACCCTAGTTAAAGAGCTGGGAGAGCTCAATGATTGATGATGAATTTTGTACCACGGTGGTTAGGGGTATATGGAATTCCAATCACTTCCTTGTGAGAATAGCTCATCAATGGGGGTATGAATCTATGCGAATTATTAAGTATCAGGTAAATTAGAATAACTTAGAATAATTTTTAGGCCCCCCTTAAAATGTGTTAGATATGTTGTGTACTTTTAGTCATTATGAAAGTGATGTGTAAGAGAAAATAAATCACCTCACTCTTCGTTTCTATTCTTTAATTGTATGTAACGACAATGTGTAAGCCTTGGCCTTCTTTCCGATAATGGGGCGACTTCATCTGATAAATGACCTATCAGGGTTATGGGAGTACCATGCCGAAACTGGTGAGAATACTTACTTAGGGCATGTCACTGTTAGCTTCCATTTTGTGTATCCTAACATTCTTATGCTTTGTATCTACTATTACCTTGCCCTTGATGATTACAGTTGCACCTCTGCCTAGCTACGTTAGAGTACCTGCACCACCTTCTTCACTGCCTGCGATTAATCCGTGTATGATGGACTTCTGGTATGCTCTAGTCATCCAATTTTACAATCCCCTACCGCCTCCGCTTGTACCTCCAACACCACGGTATATGCCATATTAGTCTCCTATTCCTTCCTCGGTTTACCAACCAGGAATGGAAAATGGATGGTTGAGTCTAATTCCTTCACCTACAAGTGTGATGGGATTTTCATGCACCATACAACCAAATGGAATTGTAGACTTGACTAGCAGAACCAACAGTAGCAACAGTGATAGAGAGGGGCTATTTGAGAGCTTCGTCTGAGTACGACTAATAATAAGATCAGTCTTTTGTAGTATATAGGTTAGTAGGGATGGGTGTAGTTCTGCTCCGACTTAGGCCCCACTTTTGTGATGTACATATGAGACGATAGCCAATATTGTGATTTTTTTATGTATTTTGTTTTTGTGATAACTCGGATGACTGTATTTACGGCTTGTTGACTACTTGTGACAATGATGGCATGTACATTATGATGCAAAAATGATTATGGATGATATTATAAAAAAAATTTATCCTTGTCTCTTTATTTTATCTGTTACAACGATTAATATAAAATAATAAAACGATCACATGCGTTAAGTGTTCGAAAAAAACATTATTTGATAACAATGTATTAATATCTAAGTTCCAAATAAATAATAAAATTAGTATGTTTTATCATAATGTGATAGAGTGTCACAATATCACTTTCACTTATTATATCTATATTTTTCTGTCTTCTCTATCTTTTTCTCTCAAGATTTCAAATAAAATCATCATGCATCTTTATTCTTATTTTGAAGGAGGGAGATGTTTGGCTTTTTAGTTTATTCCCTAACATCATTTGGAAGATTGGAATTTGGATCGTACCTTGTAGCGGTGATACTGGTCCACTGCGACATCTCCAGTACTTTTATCTTGTATCTTATCTGCAGGTTAAACATTTGTTATTAGATTAATTATTAATTTGTTTGCTTGAGTCCAAAAAATATAATACAATTTTTAAAAAAGAATTAAAAACAATATTATTTTAAAATTTACATACTGATTATGAATTTCTTAAATCATATTTTAGTTAGAATTAAAAAATAAAAATAAAAAAAAATAACCAACTACCGAATTTGGATTGTTTGTAATTGTTTTTAAATTGCAAAAAATATTAATCATAAAATTGAATATAACAAAGACTATTTTATAAAAATGAAAATTAAAACAAGAAAATAGGTATATAATTGGAACTAAAAATATATTTAAGTTATTATAAATACTATACAAGAATGAGAAATCTTAAAATGACAATTCTAGATGTTTTGGTCAGATGTGGATTATATCTTTTGTATGGGGGCAAAGAGGAAATGAGTGGAAAAAAATATAAAAAATAAAGAAGAAGGGAAAAAGAAAAAAATATTCTTTTTAATTATCAGAATGAGAAAATGATTATCATTAAAAAAAGAAAAGAAAATGGTAATTATATTAAATGAATATTAATTAAAAAAGAGATGAAAACATACTTATATTAAATGATTTTTATAAATTTTTAATGTAATAATAGGTAAATAACTAAAATTATTAATGTAATAAATGTTTATTTCTCTCTTATCTCTTAAAAGAATTTTTTTTATAAGTTCCAAATAAATTTCTTTTTCGGTTTTCTTCTTTTAATTTAATTAAATTCTTCTTACTTTTTATCTACTTCTTTTCAATCATTTTCACTAGATGCAAATAAAGGTTAAAGAATCAAATCAACTTCTGAAAAAAGAATCATACTTTTCAGGTCTACGATGATCCCACTAAATGCTTGTTGAATTTCACGTCATTCAGTGAAAAAACGTGGGTAAGAAAATGATGTGAATTTTAGAAGCTATGTTTATAAGCCTCTACATCCAACGCGAAAATGAAGCAATTTTTAAATAAAAGAAATTAGATATTATATAATATTATATTGCCAAAGAGGATTAGACAAGCTATGTTAAATAATAAGCTTAGTTATGAGAATCTATAAAATCGATAAGAAACAGTATAATAAAATTAACATGGAAAAAAATTATCCTTTTTAAAATAATTGAGAGAGAAATAAAAACAGGGAAAGTGTTTCCCTTCTTCTTGGTAACATGTTAGAGAGAGAAACAGAACAAATTACCTGGATATTTATGGGTAAAAGTATCCCATATACTCGCTCCTCTACCACCATCTTTCGCCGCACCTTCGTACTGTACATATATATTATGAAAACAACAAAAATCATTAATGAGGTTTGACTGGATGATGGGTTGGGTTAAAATATCAAATGCTCGTCATAAGAAGGTTAAGTGTCCAATATCTTAACAATAGTAAAGGTGTTATCATCTTTAATAGTTACGGAATATTTTCTCTTTAATTTCTTCTCCGCTAGTGACTGGTCGAAGAGATATTAAGATCAGAATTGCCCATTTAAAAAGTATTAAGGACATTGATGACCAAAGCTCAAACAAAGCGTAGCTCATGATAAGAACCAATATAAGAAGATGGATGATATACGGTCGCGGGAATAATAAACCCTCACGGCGTGTTTTGGGTAAATTAACAACTTAATAAAGCATTTATTAAATAAATACTTGTGATCATGTAAGCACTTATACATAATTTGTTTCTATAATTGAAGAAATAAGATTAGGGTCCGTTTGGGTAAACGGGTTAATTAAGTGCTTATCGAATGAGTACTTATTATGTTAGTACTTATGTATAAGTTGTTTTTATAATTGAACAAATCAAAAAGAAGGTTAAAGTGCATTTTTTATATAGATTATAAGACTTTTTTACAACTTATCCTAGAAAACTTAATTGAAATAAGTTCAAAACAACTTATAGACATATCATAAGTTATTTTCATAATCCCTTTCAAATACTTACACAAAATCTTTACATCATAAAATAAGTTTAAATAAATGTAAATAAATTCTTCCAAATGCATACTAAATCTGTTAAGTTACACTCATTAGTGTTGGAGTACTTCGAGAGAATAGACCACTTATAACATGTTTGAATTTTGATTAAAATTAAAATCATAAAATTGCAGTTTGAACGAAAGTTATAAAAATAAGTTTTTATCCAAATTATGATTTGGGATTTTCTAAACACACTCGTACTAAATGATCTAGTGTTTGGATTAAAATATATCTAATGCTTTACGTCTTGACAAAATATAATTAGCTAGCTAATTTAAACATTAATTAGGTAGTGTTTGATTCAAATTTTTTTAGTTTCCCATTTCTTTAAAAAGAAAAATTGGGTCAAACACATTTTTTGAAAAATTCTTAAAAAATTAAGCAGATTAATCTTTATAAAAAAGTATTTTTAAAAAAAAGATGAGTGAAGGAATTTTTTTTTTTTTAAAACTTGTCTTCTCTTGTGCTCACTCTCTTTCCTCTTTATCTCTCTTCCCTCTCTTATCTCTCTTTCCTTTGTCTTTTCCCACTCTCTCATATTTTTCTCTCTCATGTCATCTCTTTTAAATTAAATTAAAAGAAATAAAAATTGTCAAATAATTTTGATTTTACTTTTAAAACTTATTTTAATTTTAACTTTAAAATAATTTTTAAACCAAATAACATTAGTATTGTAAATTCGCACAAAAATCTTTCAAATTGAGACAGCTTGAACTTGTTAGGATTTTAAAATCCATAAAAAACAGGGTATAATTCATATACTAAACTATAAGCGGTAATTATTGAAAATAAAATACAAACCACAAGAGTAAACTATAATAAATCTATAATCATATATTTATATTTTATCAAAATTTAAATTGTTAATTTTTTATAGTATTTTTGTGCATGTTTGGATTTACGTTAAATCATCCAAAATCACGTTGAAATACCAGTTAACATAATTTTAGGTAAATATTCACATGTTTATTAGTTTTACGTTGAGAAATAGATTTTTAGTGTATTTTGAGTTAAAGTAACTTTAAATAGCTTTTACGTTTTATAATTTTTTTTACACTAAATTACTTTTAGAATAAAAACATAAAAGCATAAATCACATCATTTTAAAATCAATTTTACAAAATTAGTTTAATTCAAAATATTTTTTACAAACATTTACCCAAACGCACCCAAAAGATCTTTGATCCGATGTTTTATATATAGGGTTAAATATGTTTTTGGTTCTTTAAAAATTGACCCATTTTAGTTTTAGTCATCAGAAAAAATTTTCTTTGAATAAAGTCCCTCAAATATTAAAAATACCCTAATTAGATCTCTGTACTAAACTTTGTTTAACTTTTTTGTTAAATAATGGCCACATCAGCATCACAGTCACCATTAATTTGCTGATTCAACTGTTATGTTTAATTCAGATTAGTAACATACTTTTTAAATAAAATTATTATATGATTAATCCTAAATCACAGATTTTTTTTAACCCTAAAGCAAAAGTAATTACCTAATTTTTTATTAAAAATTATCACTGGATACTTCAGGTAATAAAATACTTTATTTGAAAGCTGATATGACTATCATTTAACAAAAAAGTTAAGCAGAGTTTAACATAAGAATCTAATTAAAATATTTTTAATATTTAACGAACTTTATTTAAGAATTTTTTTTCTAAAGACTAAAACTAAAATAAGTCAATTTTTAGAAAACTAAAAACATATGTAACCCTTTATATATATATATATATATATATATATTAAGCAACCAGTGCACATTTAGTGTGTCAGAGCATCGCTTAAACTGGGGGATTCTTAGAAAGAACGGTTCTTAATAAGTATGAACCCAAATAAGCATCACTGATAAAGTTGCTCTAAGAAGAGTATATGTACCTGGTACGCCGCGGATGCTGTCCCAAAAATGAAGCCTGCTGGAAAACTGCTTCGATTCAGTGAAGCAACATCGAGAATTGGTGCAACAGGTTCTGCTAAAGAAACTGACGGTAACACGCTAACAATAGAGAAGAGGGCGAAGAGAAAAAACGCATTGTATGCCATCTCATGTGACCAATGATGATTTTGCTTAATGTACAACGTTTGGGTGTAAACGTCCTTTTTATAATGCACAACGAGAAAAAAACTTTTTTATGTTACAATTAAAAATACAAAAATAATTTTTAACACTCAAATAATATTCAACACCTAATAGGAGAGAGAAAAATGAAAGAAAAATGCAAATGTAATATAATAGAATAGAATAAGGAGAAAGATAAAAAAATAAAAGATATTGATGAAGTGTTTAAAAAAATTAGAGTGTCAAAAAATCGTAACTCCTAAAATAATTTAGACCGCATGGGATTCAGATAATGAATGACACGGCCAGATTTTCAAACCCGTATCTTTCAAACATGGTTCTGTCCCTTGTGTCCCTTTCTCCGTCCCGTAAGCTAGATACAAGCAAGAAAAACACGGCACTTTTTATTTATTTATTTCCTCTTACAAGGTGTCCCTGCTTTGCTAGTTAAAGAAATGTTTTAATTTCAAATTTTCAAGTAATACTAATTTGTTGCCGTATGTTAAACGATGGCTTCCAGATTTATTCATTTTCAAAAGGAAGCTTTAATTTATTTTATGGAAATAATTAATTTAAGTTTGAATACGAGTGTTTTTGTATTTATTTCAAAATTTATTGTTTTGTCAATTTATATATTTTATTATTTGAACTTTAATGTTTGCTATTAATATATCAAATTTTCATTTATTTAGATTTTAGTCTTTATAAGTTCTATTCATGTATTAACGTATTTAAATGATTCTGTAAATTTTATATATCAAGAGAAGAAATTCGAAATAACTTAGAATATAAAGATTAATTATTTATGACTTGAGGTTTATGATCTTTGTCGATATGGTCATAATTGAATAGGCAATAACAAGGACAACTAATTTGCAACGAAAATATTAAATAAATAAATATAGAGAATATTAAAAAAATCTTTTAAATGAAAAAAAAAACTAGTTTAAATTTTGTTTAGCGTACATTTGAATATGAACTTATTGATTATATTATTATAGAAGAAGGTTATGTCACATGACAACACAACATTAATTCCATTTTTGTTGAAATGTTGTTAAAAAATTTTATTTTATTTTTAATTAATTCATAAAAGTACATAATTATGGTATTTAAGGTAATTATAATGAGTATATATTTAGATTAAATCAATAAATTAAATCATTAAATTTTATATAGATTTTGATTTTATATAATATGGTAACATGTAACACCCTAGGAGGCATTACCTTACTATGCTTAGATTTTTAGAACAGGAAAACTTTGAATATAAGAAAAAAAAAAATTAGAGGACAAGCGAAAAACTAAAGCATACTCATATTACATCTTCTTGGCACATCAATGTGTCGTACAATACATAAAAGAAAGATATGTGAAATAAGTCCCCACAAGGGATGTGCATACCTCCGAAACTACTTTCTTCTTGTATGAGGCTCTATACTCCCTCCAACAGATCCTTTATTAGCTTATCCTGAAAAACATGAAAACTTAAAACAATGAGACGAAAGTCTCAGTGAGTGCTCTACCCATTGTTTGGTTGAACAGAAATTGAGAATAGAGAAGTAGCGAAGAGAGAAGTGGGTAAGAAAAAATAGTTTTATGTTGTTTGTTTAAAGAGAGAAGTAGAGAAAAGAGAAAATATATATGTGGGACCTACTCAAAAAAATTCTCTCCTTTGTTGGACAAAAAAGAGAAAAAAGTGAAATAAAAATTTGTGGAACTCACTTAAAATTACAATTTTAACCTTATTATTTCTTTTTATCTCATAAGATTTATATATATTAAGGGTAAACATGTTTTTACAAGAAAAATTCATTCTCTTTCTCTCCACTTTTCTATCCAACCAAACAAGTGGAAAGAAAACTCAACTTTTCTTTCTCTTTTACCTCTTTCATACTTCTTTCAATCCAAACATCTTAAAAATCTACCCATTCTCTACTCACTCTCTCTTCTCTCCTACTTCTCTCTTTTCTACTTCTCTCTTTACCCAAACAAAGAATAAGGGTTTCTAGGATCAAGGGTGACTCTCCTATAGCCACCTCTCTATTTTCGCTTAGTGAGGATACATACTCGCTTAATGCAACCTTTTAGCCAAGCATGCCCTTCTCTGGATAGGCTCGCGCTCAGCGTAAGGGTATCAATGCTTAGCGTGGGTCTACAAGTAGAAAATCTCAGTTCTTTATGACTTGTACTTAGCACAACCTTCACCACGCTCGGTGCAAATCATTAGACCACACTTAGGATTTAACTGTGCTTAGCAAGAATGGCTCCTTGCTTAGTGCGAATCATCAAATAGAAGGTTGTGAACTTGTAAACTGTGCACTCAAGGGGGTTCTTCCATGACTCCCATGCATCCCCAAGCTCACTAATGAGTCCTAAAACACTCCTATTACGTTTCTAGCCCCTCAAACAACCTCATAGCTTCCTCAATCACTCACAATCCCTCAAAATCCACACAAACTCTAACCTAGGGCAAAAAGAGTAATAAAGGGAATAAGATATAATCAACAATTAGAGGGGTGGGGGAGGATAAAGGTGAAGCACTCACCTCTAGGGAAGATGCGAAGACGAGTTCTGGGCTTAGGTCTCAGATCTCTGCTCCCTTTCTCCTCTTCTCCTCTTCTTTCTTCTTTTCCTCCTTTCCTTCCTTTTCTTCTCCTTCTCTTTCTCTTCTCCTTTTCCCTTCCTTCTTCTTTTTAAATAATAGGGCTAACGGGCCTCTGGGCTGTCTTGTGCCTTAAGGTCCTACATGGGTCCTATTATCCCATTCCTATTAGTTCCTAAGAAAAGGGTAATCATATTTAATATAGCTTAAGGGTATTCTTAACTGTTTAGTGCAAGAGTGAGGTTACACTTAAGTGCCTCTCAATCACCTATCTCTTGGGTCCAAAATTAAGGATGTTACATAACACTCTAGAGAGTATTACCTTTTAGTACCATACATATACATTAAACAATATACTATACGACAACCTATTTCTTTAGGTGAGAACCTAAAATACTAAGAGTGTAATTCAAAATAATTACATCAATACACATGGAGAGGGCCAAGCTTTACATACGAAGACCCACTATATACAAAACTAATATGATTTTACTTAAGGCCATCTTGAAAATAGGTAAAGGAAAATAAGAGAAACTTGACCCTAACCACAACTTGCTAGTAGAACCAAAGTTATCAAGAGAAAGCATGACATTAACCGTGACCTACTAATATAACCAACACTATGAAGTTCTTAACCTAAGAGCAAAGGGGAAGCTCTTGAGAAATACTCAAATTTCATTAATTTTCAAATTTTGCCTTGGTTACTTACAAGAGGTTCCTATTTATAGGCTGAGCTTAACACCCCTTGAAATACAAGACGTAAATTCCCACTAAACACTCCACTAGGCATTAAGATCTCATTATAATTGAATCCCCACTAAACACTCCACTAAGTAATAAATTCCTATTAGAAATGAGTTCTCATTAATGATCACAATGGTTTAAGAAGCCTAAAAATACCAAAATTTGACCTAAAAAATATCAAAACTTATTCCAACAAAAATAAGTGCAAAAGTTACATAAAAAATAAGAAAATAGATCTTAATTAACTATTCAACCTAGAACTAATTAACCCACTAATTAAACCTCAGTCCATGAGTGGTTCTTGATCAAGTGAATTTGGGCTTTTCTTGTTGTCTTCTAGTTGGGCTCAACTCATCATCAACTTGTAAAAAAGTGACCCATTTTGATGCAGCCTTTAATGCATATTGATTTTGACTTTTCTTGATCTTTTTTGTCTCTATAATCAGGACTTGCAAATCTTACTTCATCATCTTAGTCTTGGACCTATTCACGGGTCCTCCAATGTCATAGAAAAGGGTCATTGGGTTTGCTAGTTGGATCTCCATCATTCCCCCTCTTCAAAAGGACTTGTCCTCGAATCAAATCCATCACCTACATCAAATAAAGATAAATAAGCCACAATAAAGGTAGAACTTATATTACCATATTCAATTGACAAATCTAGCTTATAGGCATTGTCATTGATCCTTTCTAACACTTGAAAAAGGTCTATCTCCTCTTAGTTGTAACTTGGATTTTCTGAATAGAAAACCTTTATTTTTGAATATGAACCCAATCCCAATCTTTAGGTTCAAAAGCCACCTTAACACTCCCCTTATTTGCTTGCCTTGCATATTTCTCACTCCTTTTCTCAATGTTGGCTCGAACCTTGGCATGCAACTCCTTAACAAAATTTGCCTTATGCTTGCCATCCAAATTAGCATGCTTATTAGTTGGCAAAGGTAAGATATCTAAAGGAGTTAAAGGATTAAAACCATACACAACTTCAAAAAAGAGAATAAGAAATAGTAAAATGAACAGTTCTATTATATGCAAACTCAACATGTGGCAAACATTTTTCTTATTGTTTCAAATTCTTTTAAATGATTTCCTGTAACAAGGTATTAAGTTTTATATTCACAACTTTAGTTTGCCCATCTATTTGTGGATGTGTAATAGAGAAAAATAAGAGCCTTGCTCCTATTTTATTCCACTAAGTTTTCCAAAAATGATTTAGGAACTTTACATCTCTATTAGTTACTATTGCTCTTAGCAACCCATACAAATGTACAACTTCTTTAAAATACAAATCAGTAATATGTGTTGCATCATTGGTTTTAGAACATGCAATAAAATGTGCCATTTTACTAAAACTATCAACAACAATAAATATACAATCCTTTCTATTTTGAGATCTAGGCAATTCTAATACAAAATCCATTGAAACATTAGTCCAAGGTTGGTTAGGCACATGTAAAGGTGTATATAAACCATGAGGCATGACTTTAGATTTGGCTTGCTTACATGTCATGCATTTATTACAAATAGATTGCATATCATGTTTCATGTTAGGCCAATAAAAATGCTCATTCAAAATTTCTAAAGTCTTTTGAACTCTAAAATGTTCCTTTATTCCTCCACCATGAGTTTTTCTTACTAGCATTTCACGTAAGGAGCAAACAGGCACACACAATTTATTTTTCTTAAACAACAACCCATCATGCCTATAATATTCCCCAAAAGCATGCTTAAAAGAATCCCATACTTGGCCAAAATTAGAATCATTGACATATAAGTCCTTTATAATCTCAAAATCGAGTAACTTAGTTTGGAAAGAAGTAAGCAATGCATACCATCTAAACAATGCATTAGCCATAAAATTTTTCTTACCATTCTTGTACTTGATCACATAAGGAAACTTCTCAATGAATTCCAACCACTTAGCATGTCTCTTATGAAGCTTGCCTTGCGATTTCAAAAACTTCAAACTTTGATGATCATAATGGATTATGAACTCCCTTAGCCCCAAGTAGTGTTGCCAATTTTGTAAATTTCCCACCAAAGCATACAACTCCTTATCATAGGCAGGATAGTTTAATGTTGCCCCACTAAGTTTCTCATTAAAATCTACAATTCATTTAGAGTCCTACATTAGTACAACACCTATTTGAAAGAAACGGGAACACATAAGAAGGGGGGGTTGAATTATGTGTTTAAAAACTTTTTCACAAAACTGCAACAATGGTAAGAAAATATTGCACGAATGAAAAAAACACGAGTAAGGATAAAGAAAGAGAAGAACACAAAGAAATTTATATTGGTTCACTCAACTTGAGCTATGTTTAGTACCTTCGTTCAAGAGGATTTCTACTAACCAACCCCTTGGTTACAAGCAAGTATTCTATCTACCTCTGTAGGCCTTACAAGAGTGATCAACCCGAAATCACTTAAAAATCCAAGTATTATTTAATCACCAAGCCTTTCAAGGCTTTCACAACACAAATAAAGTGTTTAAAAGAAATCAACTCACTATATGAGGATATGAAAGTCTAAGTGCGATTATAAGACTTTACAAAGCAAAGAATATGAAAGATAAGAGTATTGCAAGATCGCCCAGTAAGAAGAGAATTTGTTTGTGTTCTTTTTCTTCTTCTTTTTAATTTTTCTTTAGACTTTATATATATATATATATATATATATATATATATATATATGTATGTATGTATATAGCCTTTAAGAAGATAGCCGTTAAGCAGAAATATATTTGTAGAGTTTTGATGGATAGTGTAGAGTTATGGAATTTAATTATAATTAATTAAATTTAATTATGATTGAATTCTAGTCAAGTTGGTAGTTTTCCTTACTCTTAAGCTAATCCTTTTCTTGATAAATCAGTATATTGAAAAGTTTGTTTAGAATCTTGCTAGATAAAGTGAATTCAGCTATCTGATTGGATAGTGTAACATCTCGGGTGCTGACGAGGGCGGAGAGTGATCGTCGGTGCAAAAGAGATAAGGCACGAACAAGGAGCGGCTCCTGACAGGCTTCCAGCGAGAGAGATACATGAATGAATCGTATACACACCAGAATGAGAGGGATCTAGAGGCTGTGCAGGTATGGGACTATACAGTTGGGGATAGCTTAAAGGAATTAATAAGTGCTACCTATAAAGATGCATCTACTTTTTGGTAGCCTATCACTTCAGAACTCCACAATTAAGCGTGCTTGATTTGGAGCAATTATGAGATGGGTGACTTGCTGGGAAGTTTTCAAGGAAGCGTGTGAGTAGAGCTGTCAAAAGGTGCAGGCCGGCCCGGCCCGTACGGGCCATTGGTTCTTAACGGGCTGGGGCGGTTTATGATCGGGCCTGTAATTTGGTGGCCCAGCCCAGCCCTATGCTGGCCATCGAGCCACCGGGCCAATTTAGCTTGAATTTTTTTATACACGATTAACATTGTTATTTATTTTAATTATTATTTTATTTGCCAAAAATTATATAAAATTAATTTATTTAAATGATATTTAATATTTAAAATTAAATTCTACATACTTTCTAGTATAAACAAATATTTTTCTTCATATATAATTTACTTAATTACTCAATAATCTTATTAAATATTATCTATGTAATTTACTTCATATATTTATTTAATATTATCTATGTAATTATATATATATATATATAAACCGGGCCAGCCCAGCCTAGTTCTAGTTGGCCCGCTGGGCCAAATGGGCTGGGCCAAATTGGCCCGGTTTCTTATGGGCTAGCTTTTTTGAGCCCAGCCTAGCCCTTTTTACGGGCTAACTAGGCCGGCCCATCGGGCTGGGCCTATTTTGCTGGCTCTACGTGTGAGTGAGAATAAAGCATGCTGAAAAGTCTTGTGTTGGTTTGTGGGGACAGTCACTGATCCTGAAAGCAGCTAGGCATTACAGACAGAGTTAGTTCAATCATGACTAGAGAAATTCTAAAGAATCATAAACTCATTTAGATTCTAATATCAATTAAATTGTTTTAATTGATTCAAGTGTTAGAAACCCTAAACCTAATTTCACGAAACTCGGTATTTGACCGAATTCTTCATTGTCAATGTGAGAAATTTAAAATTTTCCCTTGTCTAGACCAAGTTATACATCCCCCCAAGCCTAACCCAACTAATCTAACCATTAATCCTAAGTAAACTAGTTTAGTTGCAACCTAACTAAAAACTTTTTCACAAATTCCTACACTTAGTCATATTAAGTGTCCTTATATAACCCAAAAACCACTCTCCACCCATGGTTTCTCTCCTATGGCCGTCCACCCATTCCTTGGAGAAATTGAGAAAATTGTTTTTCATTTAAATTCAAATATACCTCTTAATTTTCTAGTTACCAAAATGACCTTCTAGAAGTGTCTTCAACAATTCTCCTTATTTCTCCCCCTTGAGGCCATGAGCTATAGAGAGAAGAAAGGGCTTTGTTCAAAATTTCCTAAGTGTTGGAAGAGGAGGTAGGGACTAGGGTACCCAAAGAAGAGGTGCTGGGTAAGAAACTCTATCCTTTTCATCTTCTTTTTCCTTCATCTTCTCTTTTCTTACCAAGACCTAAGTGGTCTAAAGTTTTCTTTACCTCCTTGATTCTAAAGTTTGTTCCTTCTTATGTTCATGTCCTATATCAACCATTTTGGTGTTGGTTGGTGGCTTACCCAACCAAAGTTGGAAGGAGATTCTCCATTTGCTCCAAAAACCTTTGCAAGCTTGAAGAATCTTAGCCTATTGTAAGGAAAGCTAACCCTTTTTCTATGTGTTTGGACTGTGGTTGATATGTTTTTGGATGTGGTTTGATGTTAAAAATATTGTTGGTATTTTTAAAAGTGGTAAACTTGATGAAAGATGACATTTTCATGCAAGTGTATAACATGTTCCTGGTGCCGTTTTGCTTTCTTGTCTAAGCATGTTGCACTGTTTTTATATATCTAGAGATGTGGTTAATATTTTTGAGTGCTTATTTGTTTTTTTGTAAACTAGACAAAATTTTCTCCAAAATAGACTCAAGAAATGCATTAAAAGGTTAAGAAATGAAAAAGTTAAGACTTTTGAAAATTATGCATACTCTTTGAAAACGCTGACCCAACAGTGGGTTATAAAACATGATTTTGGAAGAATCGGTTATGTACTTGAAGAAACTATTTGAACAAACAAAAAGTGGACACAAAAATATTTTGAAGAATATATGGTTTGCCTATATTTGGTTCAGTTTTCTATTTTTAATGATTTTTGGAAACTGAAGGTTATACCTATTTTCTGATTGAAAGTGGTTTTGCGAACTGTGAAATTTCAAAAATCATATAAAATCATGTGGACCTTGGTTTTTGATGTTCTTGGACATTTTGAAAAGTCTTTTAAGTTTAATTTTAGAAAATAAAAGATTTGGTCTCTGAAAGGTTTCCCTTATACATGAAAAATGGGAAGACATGCTCGCTGGTTCTCCTGTAGGTCACTCTAACCTTGCTATCTTGTTATTTTTATAGCTTTTTCTGTAGATTTTTTCTTGAGGTGATCTTTATTGTTTTAGAAAATAGACAAAATTTCCTTTCCAACCGTATATAGGTAATGTTAAGAAAAAAATCTTTTACTATTCCAAAATGATCTTCAAAATAGAGGTTGAAATCTAGAAGCTATTGGAAACTGTTTTAGGAAATAAGTTTTTGTATAACTCTATAAAACTCTATCTTTTGTAAAAAAAATAAAAATTAAATGGTGGATCCTTTAAAATGAAGGTTAAATATGAAATTTAATAAAAGGTAATTTTTACACTTTTACATAATTTAAAAAAATTATATTTTGGTAATTTAATAAAAAGAAAATTGGTAGTAAGGCTTACAAAACTATGTTTTATGAAAAAAACCTAAGACCTAAGTTTTGACTCAATAATTCCATAATTTTTTTTCTTATTAAATTCTCATATTTTGTTATTCTAAATACAGAATGTATATTCATTATAGAAGGCTTGGTAAGTGTTTAATTGAATGAGTTTCTTGGTGAAAATTGTTAAAGGCATGACTTGGTGAATATTGGTGACTTGATGGCATGTTGACTATGTTATGAGACTATTAATAAATGGCTTATCCAGGTGTGAACGATAAGCGGTTGTTGATATATGTTACCATCAATGTCTGTTATGATGAGATGTTTGTCATGCACACATGCATTGTTGTATGAGCATGTGGTACTGAAGGTGTTAGTATTCACGGGATTGTGGTGCTTGCTGGGTGTGAAAGCGTGAGGACTACGGATGGTGCGATTCCACAGGAGACTAGGGCCTTGCAAACCCTATGTCGTAGTGGCAGTTCCCACATATGGAAATCCTGACAAAGAGCACTGGTTCCTATGATCAGTTGATGGTATTCCCCAAATGGTTTAAATATGTGCCACTATGAGAACCCTGGTGAGGTTATCGGTGTTTATTATACTATGATTAAGGAATATCCAGGCTGGTCGCTCAAGTTTTTAGATTTCCATGGAGAGTCTAGGATTCATGGTCTGCATTGCATACTTGGCCATGCTTAAATTAAGAATAATAAATGAAGGAATCCCTGTGTGTTTATCTTGATTGGATGTATATTTACATTATGTTTGTATGTTGTATGTTTCGAATGATATGTTTGTTTCTTTTAGGTAGCTTATCCTTACTTGTGTGTTTGTGTGTGTGTGATTGTGATGATTGCAATTGTCTTGATTGCGGGAGCATATGGCATTTTTCCCGAGGAGCGATGCCTTTAGCGCGGAGTTGACGCTGACCATCCAGGGTGAGGTGGTTGGACTATCGATGCGGACACCCACCAAGTATGTTTTGATGACCTGCTTCTTACTCGTTATATGCCACGTGACGCTTTGATCTCCATGATTCCGGTCACTATTCGGGTGGACTTCTTAGAGTTTGCTTGGGAGGTGCTGCATCCCCCGCCTACTTTTCCTGCATGCGCTCCTACTCCTCGTTGAGTAGGTAATGCTTGTGAGTACTAAAGGCTTTTCAGCACGCGACATTCCCATGGGCGTGGTCGTGGACGAGGTTCAGGTCAGGTTTCTTTTGTGGGAGATGACGATGAGGACGATGACACACCCTCCACCTCTCCTCATTGTCTCTAGGAGACAATGTAGTTCATGCTATTTTTTTTTAGTAGAGGTGACCAGTATATGGAGTGAGTTATGTATCCCCTCCCCTTTTTGAGTTGTATGTTGGGTTCATTATCACACATCTATCCCACTATGTTATTTGATATTTCATGTTTGTGTCGGATTCTCATGGCTATGTATCCAATACATTTACATGCTAGACATGCTATCTTATTTATGGTTATGTATTCTATTTTATCTTCGTGGATGTCTTTCTTTTGTAACGGGTTAATGATAAGCCAATTTACTTTTGAGAAAAAAAATATCCATAATTTCACAAGCAAGTAAATAAAAGAGTTTTTCCTAATTGAACATAAAATCAAATCAGACAACTAGCTAGTGTGTTTCTTTCTGTTGTTTTCCTTGTGACGATTCATGGTGGTTGATGTGGCAGGTTGTCATAGATTGCACATGTTTCAAGTTTGCAGATGAGACAGAGAAACAACTTTTGTTTTACACCAAAGTGGGAGGTGCAGTTTTGTGTTTCAGAGCTGCTTTTTCTAAATATTCCCTATTTCGGTTTACTAGTTTGATAAGTTGACTTACTTTTCTATAAAGCTATATTTATACATAAAAAATGCTACTTTTCATTAAATGCTGAGATATTTGAACATTTGATCTCATAAGAAGGGAATAAAACATTAGTTTTAATGTGTACAAGAATAAGCCGATTGAAACATTTAAAACTTAGTTATATTTTAAGACATATCAAATAAGGCATTAGACAAGTTTTTCAAAAGAGCGCCTATATTTTGCTAAAGCAATTTGGACACTTGGTTTAGAGTGGCGTGTTGGACGCTAGATTTTCATATAATAACATTGGACACTTTCAAAAACTTTTTACTGTATAACGAGACTTAAAAGGTTGATTAAAAACAAATATTTAAGAACTTTAAAATTTAATAACTTTTGTTTTCTTCAAAACTTTGAGGGACTAGACGCTTCATACGTCTTTGGTTCTAATAATCTTCACTTTTTTGATGATGATAAACCTTATTAAATTTTTGAGTTTATAACAAGAGATATATCCCAAAAAAGATAAAAAGAGGTCAAAAAAGTTCTCGAGCACCTTCCCCCTGAGTCTAATATTTCTATCAAAGCAAAAAAATCATAAGCATATTAGAAACTCAGAGAATATGTAAATGTAAGCATAAAGATTCAGAACAGATATGTATGCTGTGCATGAAAAAAAACTATTATCAATCAATATAGTCAAATGGACAAAAGTTTGAAATAAGAAACTAAAAAAAATGTATCCTTCTAATATCTTCCCCTTTTGATATCAACAAAAAAAGGCGGGGATTTAGCCATCATAGTCATTGCGGGTTAGGAGGAAATGGTGGGAGATAGTTGAGGAATGTGAAAGATCTCTTGTTGATTTTGAAGGATTTGTTGTAAGAGAGTCATGATGGGTTGGAGTTGTGCAGTGACATAGGCTTGAACTGCAAGATCAACAAGAGGTGCTGGTTGAGGGATGCTCACAGCAGTAGGAATACTGGCGGAGGCTTGCGAACCAGGGGTTGGTGGAGGTGGAGGTATGGGTGAAGGAGATTAAGGTATTTATTCAGAGGAAGGAGGTGGTGCTTCTAAAAATTTGTAATTGGGAAAATGTATCTGATATAGACGAGGGTGCTTATATCTTGAGAAAAAGGACTCCTAAGGGAAGGGTGGTTTCATATGCCTTGTATTGGTCAGGGCATCCATTGTAGCATAAATGATGGATG
Organism: Spatholobus suberectus; assembly: GCA_004329165.1. Lineage (NCBI taxonomy): Eukaryota > Viridiplantae > Streptophyta > Magnoliopsida > Fabales > Fabaceae > Spatholobus > Spatholobus suberectus. The sequence continues at coordinate 33,676,628 of CM014736.1, forward strand.
TTTCAGGCCTAAGGAGTGGACGAATGTCAGCTGGACGCACAAAGGCAACAGAAGTATCAGAAAAGTGAAATACATGAGCTGGACACTGCATGTAGTTACTATTCTTTAGCATTGGAGTGTCTTCCTTGTCTTACTCAGTTAGTCCACTGCTGGATGCTTGTTGCTCGCAAGTCCACATTTGCTGATTCTAGAAACGTTCAACATCCTCAATATCCATGTCCAGCACCAATCTTCAAGACATATACCACTCCAAGGTAACTTGATCGTGCTATTGGAACTCGACCTTGGATGGTAGTGGCAGAAAGTGGGGCTTAATCAACAATTTCACCTTCTTTTTGTTGAAGTCCAAGGTAGGCATCCTTGGACAAATTCTATCTGGCTATACGTGAACAATTGTGCAATGTGAAACATGTTGGGAAGGTGGAATAAACAATTGAAATTTTAGCTTAATAGAACTCTTTATGGTTGCACAAAATATATGTTCAAAAGGTGTGGGGAAGAATCCAACTTTTGTTGGGTCCAAAAGCTGAAACTTCAATTTAGTTGGTCTGATGTGAAAAATTTGTTCTTCCATGCCCTTTTGTTTCTTTTTATTAGCTATGTTAAGATCATCCAAAGGAGGTACTTTGTGTTGAAGTATCCCAAGATGATGTGCATCAAAGCGCTAAGTATTAAAGATTTTAGGATACTACCTTCTAATGAAACGCTTTAATGGAAGGCTTACAATGGCATCTACAGGCAATGCTGAGTACTCCTTGGATGGCTTACGTATGTAGTCATACATGAACGGATTGAGGGGAACCGAAGAGTAGTCAAATCCATATTCTGGTTTAGAGTAAGGTTTTGGATGTCGGATAATGGCATTGTTGCCTACAAGATTTTGTTTGTTTCTTTTCTTAAACAGCAATCTCCATTTCTTCTTTCTCAAAGCCTAATTCTTTGCTTGTCCAGCATAGAGAGAAGATACATCTAGGTTAATGCCTGTTTTTGGTCCTATAATGGACACTAGGATTGGCTTTGGCGTACACCATTCTTCATAGAGGATCTTTTCTTTTCTTTGTGGCTTAACAGATAGGTACAATTTGACCACACCAAGTGTACTAATGTTGCACACATAACTTTCATTGCCAGACAAAAGCATATTTGGTTCAAGTACAGAGAAGGTTGGGGTATACCATGGGGGTAATCAGATGGTAAGGGTTCATGGGTAATGGGTTGTCTAGCATTGTCTATAAATTGTTTTCCATTTGAGTCCAATGCTGGAGTACCACGAGCTATTGTTTTTGGCTTGGGATGAGAGGGTGAGGTTTGGTCTTATGTTTGGGTTTGTGTTTGGATGGTGGAGAGTGTTTGGTCGGGCTGTGGCTTAGCAGGCTCAACAAATATAGAATCAAAAAATTCACACTCAGACATAGTCATAATATTATCATTATAGTCTAGAGCAGACAGTTTACTTCTTTTACTCTTATCAAAAGTGGTCTTGACTTTAGATGTCCACTTTCTTAAAGCTACAACATCAACTGGGCTTTAGCAGGAGTGGTAGGAACTGCTACTATTTCAGTTTTCTGTTTTTTAAGCAAGATTGCAATAGATTCATCATCTTCATCATCAGACTCTTGCTACAACCTGAGTTTTCTCTTAGCAGGCTGTACAAGAGGAGGAATAGTAGTAGGAGGGACAACATTTGGTGCCGATTGTTGCTGTGTTTTGGATCTAGTGACTTTGGATGCTGTAGGTTGTTTGGATGACTTGTTTTTGGATGGCTGTCATTTGGATGCAGCAGCTGTAGAAGTCATAGACACAAGTTAGATGAACAGCTCTTCATCATCCTATGGTTCTTTTATTTGTCCCACTCATTCCTTTTTAGGTTGATGAGGTTGTTTTGTTGGTTCTTTCTTAGGTACGTCGCTAGGCTTTGATGCCTTTTCAATGGGTTTCAAAATGAACCTAGCTTTCATCTGGCTTATGTTGTTTCGTCCAAAGGGTAATTGGGTAACCTTATGACCACCACTTAGTTGTCTGATTTTAACATGCTCAATACTTGACAAATTGAAGAACTCATGGTATACATATTGTATCCAGATAATCCTGTTCAACAAGTCTGAGTATGTGATTTGATCAATCACATCTTTTCCCTTCATGTTTTTGAAAATGTTACTCAGTATGAGGTGAGTAAGATTGAATTGTTGCTGTGTAATCATGTGGAAAAGGGCAAAGTGATGCATGAAGGTTACACTATCTTTACATCCTGCCTTATGAAGAATGCCCTTGTTCAGAAACTGTTGAAAGACTTTCCCTTCTTTTGTCTATTTGTTGTATTTAAAGCTTCCTTCAGCTTTAGGTCCTATAAGAGTAGCATCTATAGTGTTGTGGCTACCATAGCTGTTCTCCTATTGTTCTTTGTACAGGAACCGACGCGCTCACATCCAATTGCTTGTGCGATGCTCATAAGATCAATTGTCACTTTTTCTCCTAGAACAGTGCCAATAACACTCTTACATATAAACTCACCAGTTCTCTAGAAATGTTTGATGAGTTCTGGGTAAATTATCTCATTTAGGCGAAAGTAGTTGGGAATCACACACTGGATGAGATTGTCCTTCACCTTCACACCCATATCGTCGAGGGCGTTAATTTCGAACTTGTTCTTTACAAGAACGATGGCTGTGTCTGCTTTTTCAACAACCATGGTTGATAGGTTGATGAAGAAGAATTTAGGGTTTGAGTGTTTGAGGATTTTTGAGAGGTAAGGAAGGAGAGAGATTCCAGTGAGAGCTAGGGTTTAGTATTTGCAAAAGGAGTGAGGTAAGAATTTTAAGTATTGAGGAAGTAACCAAATAGTTTTGTATTTTTGGAGGAATTTGAAATTTTAAAGAGAGAGAGAGTAATAAATATGGGTTCAGACAGGTGCACAATTTCGATTTCAGTTGGGTTGCAGATGTCACTCAAATAAGGAATAAAGCATTTATTTCAAATCATTGTTAGTAAAAGCATGATTGGATATATATGATAATATCAAAGCTTTATGAACATTTGCTAATCATTCTAATGGACGCTGTCATGAGAATGAATGCTACATTCCATTAGATGGTCAATCCTCTGGATGAATGCATATGAAATTATTCATTCCTTTCTAAATTCCATACTAAGACGTTCTCTTATATGGATGAGTTTATCTTCAGGAATATGTTTTATAAATATGTCTGCTAGCTGATTTTTAGTGTTAATGAACTGTATATCAATAACCCATTTCTAAACATAATCTTTTATAAAGTGATGTTTAATTTCAATATGTTTGGCTCTAGAATGTAGTATGGGGTTTTTAGAAAGATTGATGGTAGCAGTATTGCCACAAAGAATATGAATTTTACTCTCATGGATACTGTAGTCTTCTAGTTGATGCTTGATCCATCGAAGCTATGAGCAATAACATGCTGCTGATGTGTATTTTGCTTCTGTTGTGGATAAGACAATTGCTCCTTACCTTTTGCTCATTCAGGAAACAAGATTGCCTCCAATAAGGTGACATCCCCCACTACTACTTTTTCATTCTATTCTGTCTCCAGCATAATCAGCATCACAAAAATCAATTAACCAGTACACTTTACTTGGCTTAAAAAATAGACCAAGGTTAGTAGTTCCTTTTAAGTATCTAAATATTCTTTTAATAGCAGTAAGATGAATTTCTCTTGGATCAGATTGAAAACAGGCACATAGACATAAGCTGAACATAATATTTGGTCTAGACGCAGTGAGATATAGTAGAGATCCAATCATACCTTTGTATGTGGTTTGGTCTACCTTTTTGGATGTGTCATTCAGTCCAAGTACTGAATATGGATGCATAGGAGTGCTAATTTCTTTGGCATTATTCATCTTGAATTTTTTGAGTAATTCCTTAGCATATTTAATTTGGTGTATGTATATACCACTGCTTGTTTGCTTTATTTGCAATCCCAAAAAGAACTTTAATTCTCCCATCATACTCATCTCAAAGTCTGTCATCATAAGCTTAGAAAAATCTCTGCATAGATCTTTGTTAGTAGAACCAAATATAATATCGTCCATATATATTTGTACAATGATAAAATGTGAGTTTATGTTTTTGCGAAACAGAATAGTGTCTACTTTCCATCTTGTGAAACCATTTTCCAAAAGAAAAGAACTTAGTTTCTCATACCAAGCCTTAGGAGCTTGTTTGAGTCCATATAAAGCTTTTTTGAGTTTAAAAACATGTTTAGGAAAAGTATCACTCTCAAAACTAGGAGGTTGTTTCACATAAACTTCTTCAGTTATTACACCATTTAGGAAGGCACTTTTTACATCCATTTGATAGAGCTTCTTATTACTATATGCAGCAAATAAAAGTAAAATGCGAATGGCTTCTAATCGAGCTATAGGTGCAAAGGTTTTAGTGAAATCTATACCTTCTTATTGTGAGTAACCTTGAGCTACAAGTCTAGCTTTGTTTCTCCCTACTTTACCTACCTTGTCCAACTTAGTTTTGAATAACCACTTTGTTCCTATCACCAACTTGTCTTTGGGTAGAGGGACCAACTTCCAAACATCATTCTTTTCAAATTGATTTAGCTTTTCTTGCATTGCCTTAATCCATCCTTCGTCTAACAAGGCTTCATTTACTGTCTTTGGTTCTATTTGAGAAATCAAAGTGGTATGAGCTTGCTCCTTGAAGGTTGATCTAGTTCTGACACGATCATGTACTTTTCCTAAGATTTGATCTTTTGGTTGATAATTCTTCATCTACCAGTTTCGTCTAGTGGGCCTTTTTGGTTCATCCTTTGATGAGCCGTCTAGAGGTGTTCTAGATACTGGTTCTTTATAATCATCCAATTTTATATCTAGATACATCTAGCTCTGATGGTTCTCTATCAGGCTTATTGTCACTAAATCTTACATGAATGGCTTCAACTGTTAAGGTTCTAGAGTTATAAACTCTATATGCCTTGGACATTTCATAATAGCATAACAATATTCCACTATCACATTTATAATCAAACTTTCCAAGATTGTCCTTAGTGTTCAAAATGAAATATTAACATCCAAAGGGATGAAAATATGCTATGTTGGGTTTTTGTCCTTTCCACAATTCATAAGGAATCCTTTTTAGGATAGGTCTAATATATATTTTGTTTTGTAAATAACATATGGTGTTTACAGCTTCATCCTAGAAGTGTTTAGGAGTTGAGTTATCATTTAACATGATTCTAGCCATTTCTTGCAATAACCTATTCTTTTTCTCCCCCACACCATTTTCTTGGTGTACAAGGTGCAGAGAAGTTGTGGAGAATTTTGTTCTCTTCACAGAACCCTTGAAAACTTTTATTTTCAAACTCCTCTCCATGATCGCTTCTAATTGAAGTTATGAAAACACCCTTTTCATTTTGAACTCTTTTACAGAATATAGAGAAGACTCTAAAAGACTTATCTTGTGCTTTAAGAACATAACCTATGTCCATCTAATATAGTCATCCACTATAACTAATCCAATCGTTTTCCACTAGTGAGGTCATTCTAGTAGGTTCAAACAAATCAATATGTAATAGCTTAAGATGTCTAGAAGTGGAAACAATATTTTTCAAATCAAAAGAGTTTTTAACTTGTTGCCCTTTCTAACATGCATGATAGAGAATATTGGATTCAAACGTTAGATTTGGAAGACCTCTCACAAGGTTATGCTTATTCAGCTTTGAAATTAATCTCAAGCTTGCATACCTAAGTTTCTTATGCCAAATCCATTGATTCTCTTTGATGGACACTAAACATGAAACATTTTGATTTGTCAAATCATTTAAATCAATCTTGTACAGATTGCTTTGACTTTTTGCAGAAAACAAGATGGATCCATCCATATTTTTGAGTATACACTCATCCTTATTGAAGGAAACATTATGTCCACTGTCACATAATTGACTTATGCTCAGTAGATTATGTCTAAGGCCTTCAACCTATAGAACGTTATCAATAGAAGGCAAGGGATGCCTACCAATTTTACTTATTCCCATTATCTTGCCCTTCTGATTTCTTCCAAAAGTGACCCATCCACCATTCTTTTGTTCGAGGCTTTGGAACATAGACTATTCTCTTGTTATGTGTCGTGAGCATCCATTGTCTAGGTACCATGACTGGGATTTCCTTTCTATTGTCTACCAAATCTGCAATAAGTATAATAATAGATTTAGGTACCTAAGTGGATTTGGGTTCTTTCTTGTTAGTTCTGAAGGCATTGGACACCTTATGAACTGGATGATGAATACATTGGAATGATTCATGTCCAATTTTTCTACAATACTTACAAAAAGCAATAGCTTTAGCCATTCCAGAGGCTCCTTTCTTTTTATCAAAACCAAAACTAGATTTGTCATGTGGACTTTATCTATAAGATAGAATCTTGTTCAAGTTTTCAGTTCCACTAACAAATTTGGATAGACTTTCTTTTAAGTGATTTACTTCCTTTTGAAGTTCTAATGCTTCATCAGGTGGTTTGACTTCAAAGAAATCTTTTGATTTTTCTTCTTTAAATTTTTCATATTTTTTTATAAGCTCTTCATAATTATTTTTAAGCAAATCAAGTTCTTTTAATACCTTTGAAAACTTTCTTTTCAATTTTTTATGACCAATAGAGAGAATTGAAGAATTAGAAAGCAATTAATTATATGTCTCTTAGAGAGCAGTTAAGTTATTGAAGTTTACCTTATCTTTTTCTTGCTCGTTCTCTGAGCTTTCTGGACTTGTTTATGCCATAAGACATAAGTTTGCTTCTTCCTCTTTTTTTCCTCAGAGGAGGACAAGTCCATATCTTCCCATGTTGCCATAAGTCCTTTCTTTTTCTTTTAAGGAAAGTATTCTTTTTTTTCTTTTTGTAAGCTTGGACAATTTGCTTTGAAGTGTCCAGGCTTTTTACATACGAAGCAAACAGGTGGACTCTTTTCCTTGGATTCTTTATTGAACTTTTTGGCAAAGTTTCTAGCTTTGTATCCTCTTTTCTTCTTTCACATTGCTTGTATTTTTCTTGATATAAAGGAGATCTCGTCTTCATTAGATTCTTCTTCTTTGGGTGCTTCCTTAGAAGATTCCTTCACATTTAGAGCCTTGAACGATGACCCCTTTGTTAGACATTGAACACTTAAAGCTAGGGACTTTCCTTTTCTCAGTGCTTCGTCTTGCTTCAGTTCCAACTCATGAACTTTGAGTGTTTCAAATAGTTCTTTCATAGAGAGAGTTGTTATATCATTAGACGCTCTCAGGACTGTAACCTGTGGTCTCCACTATTTAGGCAAACTTCTAAATATTTTGTCAATATGATCATAGTTATCATAAGTTTTACCTAGAGATCTCAAGTTATTTACAATAGTTTGAAATCTACCAAACATAAGTTCAATAGTTTCATTTTCCTCCATTATAAATAACTCATATTGTTGTACGAGTAGACTCAGTTTAGATCTTTTAACTTGTGAGGTACCTTCATAAGCAAGAGCTAGAGTGTCCCACATCTTTTTAGCACTTTTTAAGCTATGTGCTTTCTTATACTTAGATTCAGATAAGGTACATATAATAACATTTTGAGCTTTAGAGTTTAGCAGATACCTTTGTATGTGCTTCTGTCCATTGATCTCTTGGCAGTTTTGCTCCATTTTCATCAATAGGTAGATAGTCATCTGTCGCTATAACATCCCACATATCAATGTGATATGCATCAAAGAAGACTTCCATCCTCTATTTCCAATAGTCAAAATTTTGACCTTTGAAGAGAGGTGGTTTGTTAATTACTTATACTTCATTATCTATAGGTGCTCAGGATCTTTTACCCCTACACTATTAGATGTTCAATCCTTTGAGGTCAAGCTTTGATACCAACTAAAAGAAATGGGAACACAGAAGAAGGGGAGTTGAATTATGTGTTTAAAAAACCTTTTCACAAAATTGCAATAGCAGCAAGAAAATATCGCACGAATAAAAAAAAACAGGAGTAAGGATAAGGAAAGAGAAGCACACAAAGAAATTTATATTGGTTCACTCAACTTGAGCTATATCCAGTACCTTCGTTCATAAGAATTTCTACTAACCAACCTCTTGGTTATAAGCAAGTATTCTATTCGCCTTTTCGGGCCTTATAAGAGTGAACAACCCGAGATCACTTAAAAACCCAAGTATTCTTTAATCACCAAGCCTTTTCAATTTTTCACAACACAAGTAAAGTGTTTAAAAGAAATCAACTCACAATGTGAGGATATGAAAGTTTAAGTGCAATTACAAGACTTTGCAAAACAAAGAATATGAAAGATAAGAGTATTGCAAGATCGTCCAGCAAGATGAGAATTTGTTCATATTCTTCTTGTTTTTAATTTTTCTCTGGACTTGATATATATATAGCTTTTTAAAAGATAGCCGTTGAGATATATGAGCTTCATTCTTCAGGAACACATTCTAATACTTGTCATGTATGGTTGCACGTGTTTCGAGTTTACAGATGAGACAGAGAAACAACTTTTGTTTTGCACCAAAGTGGGAGGTGTAGTTCTGTGTTTCAGAGCTGCTATTTCTGAACATTCCTTATTCCAGTTTAATAGCTTGATAAGGTGACTTATTTTTCTGTAAAGATATACTTATACACAAAAATATGCTGCTTTTCCTTAAATGCTGAGATATTTAAACATTGGATCTCATAAAAAGGAAATAAGACATTAGTTTCAATGTGTACAAGAATAAGTCGATTGAAACATTTAAAACTTAGTTATATTTTAAAATATCTCAAATTAGACATTAGACAAGTTTCGCAAAAGAGCGCTTATATTTTCTGAAGTAATTTGGACGCTTGGTTTAGAGTGGCGCGTTGGATGCCAGATTTTCATAGAACAACATTGGACGCTTTCAAAAGCTTTTTACTGTGTAATAAGACTTAAAAGGCTGATTAAAAACAAATATTTAAGAACTGTAAAATTTAATAACATTTGTTATCTTCAAAACTTTGAGGGATTAGATGCTTCATTTGTCCTTGGTTCCAACACTATTCCAACACTAGAAGCATCACATTCAATTTCAAAATCTTTATCCAAATTAGGAAAACAAAGCAATGGTGCATTGGTTAACCTATCTTTTAATGAATTGAAAGCTTTCTCATACACATCATTCCATTTGAACTCAACATTCTTTATAATAAGTTCATTCAAAGGTCCAGCAATAAAACTAAACTTCTTCACAAACCTTGTATAAAAACTTGCTTATGTAACACCCCAAATTTCAAGTACTAGAATAAACCACGAGGTAGCTCTTAGTAGGACCCTTCCAATATGTTATTAGACAAAAGATGTCTTAAGAGTTATTGTTATTATATTTCTTATTATTATTATTATTATTCCTATTATTATTAATATTATATTTATTGTTATTGTTCTAGCATTTATTATTATTATTATTATTATTATTGTTGTTGTTGTTGTTATTAATACCTTATAATTATAAATTAGTATGAATATTATCATAGAACCCAAAAGAGCATCTAGGGCCCAATAGGGGACTAAAGCCCACTAAGCCACATACCCACCCACATGTTATAAGAAGGGAATAGAGAAGGAGAATTAGGTTTAGCCGTCACAAAATAAAAGAAGAAAGAAGGTAGAGAGAATGAGGAGAAAAGGAAGAAGAAAAAGAGGAAAAGAAAGAGGAGGAATAGAAACTAGAGAATCCAAGCCCTAGAACTCAGCTTTGCATATCCCTAAAGGTGAGTGTTCTTCCCCGTGTCTTTCCTTGTTCTTGTTTATCTTTTTATCTTTTTATCTTTTCCCTCCTTATACCTAAGTTTAGGGATTTTATGGGTTTTGAGGGGATTGTGAGGGAATAAGGAATTTATAGATTTGATTGAACAATTATCAATGTAGAAGAGTGATTAAGAATCTAATTATTTATTTGAGAGCATTTAGAAACCAAAGACAATAGGAAAAATAAATTAAAATTAGTACCTCGAATCTGCCCGACGGGATTAGATAGCCGGTGGGCGAGTTTTCTTCAAAAACTGGATTTCGCGTTGGCGCTAAGTGCGCAGACCTGCAGGGCGAGGTGCAACATCCGCTGGGCTGGTTGGTTCCTGACGCAGACCCGCTGAGTGGGTTCACTGGACCGCCGGGCGGGACTTCCATTCTGCTAGGCGGATACGACTTTTGCTATTCCGTTTTTTGTGTTTGTGAACTCCTTTTTGCAGTTTTTAACTCATTGTTGTTTGTTTTCATATGCCTTGTTGAGTTTATAATGTATGATTATTATTTACCATGAAAAAACTGAGTGTGATATAAAATTGTGCCAATGTTTCATGATAAAAGTCTATAAAAAGTTGTAAGCATTATTTGTGACCATGCATCATAACATTTGAGTTATGTGATGAGAAAAGTATGTAGGAATCTGGCCGGTGGAGGACGTGATGGGTTGACTAGCCTTGGGAGTTATCCGGTTGGAAAAACTCCAATGGTCCATGCTGATCCCATGGAGCCGGGGCGTACTAGCAAAACTGGGTAACCTTGACTAGTCACCGAGGGATATCATGCTAGTTGAGGGTGCGAAAGCTGAAGGCATCGATACTAATGACGCTTCTTATGGCCTGCATTTACTCTTAGTCTACTTTCCGAAAAGTTTAGGTTGGTACCACATGTACATGAGTAGTGGTTTAGGAACATAGCACGCATATGTATCTTGTTATAGTGTGATATGTTGTAGTGTGCTACATTGTAATTATGTAAATTCTATGTGGCCTTATTTATGTGAATTCTACGTAAAAATGTAATTGTGCCTTGTGATGAAATGTTAAAGTTGTGGACATGTGATCATATCCTGCATGTTTGTCGATCCTGTTTGATAAAACAAAACGAGGTATATGTTTAGTTACTAGACAAAGAATGTGAAATAATTATATGCTTGTAATTGAAATTGTGTTTGCTACCTTAAGGATAAGTGAGAGGCTAGACCTTAGGATAGTGTCATAAGGGTTCTAGTTGGATAATAATAGTTGTGAATAAGATAGAGAAAGGGTGAATTCCCTCATGGCGTAATAGAAAGGTATAAGATAAGTAAGAGAGAATAAAATAAGAGTATTTTAGGATGTCTGTAACCTTAGACTTGACCCTAGAGGACAGCTTTGAATATTAAAAGGAAGAAGATAAATTCTAAAAGGATTTTAGGTAAGAAAGTATAAGTAATGAGGATAAGTTCTTAGGTTAAGAATGAAATAGTAAACCAATATAATAGTTGTGAGAATGAGAGAGCAATTAACGGGGAGTATTGACTTTTGAAAGGTGTAGATTTGACCATAGGTATGGAGAATTATGAGAGACTTAGTGAGGCTAAAACCATAAGAGATAAGTAATGAAGGTTGTCTGAGTAGAAGAGTCTAACCTAGCTGTAGAACCCTTAGAGCACTTACTGAGACATTATGTCTCACTCCTTTAAGTTTCCCTTTTTTCAAGATACAGGTGAAGACATATGCAGATAGAGCTTGGAGCCACGTGCAAGAAGATGTAGCCTAGTTTATGTAATTGTGTTTTTTTTGTATTCTTTATATTTTGTACGACACCTTGGGTGATAGATGAGTTGTATTAGGCATGTATGGTATTTTATTGTATTATTCTTATACAAATATAATTATATTTAAGAGTCGCTTCAACATGTTTCTATGTTTTTAAGTCTTTTTTTTTTGTTCTTAGAAATCTAGACCTAGTTACGGTAATACTTTTAGGGTGTTACAGTTTACCCATGAATACGTCTTATCTTATTTGCATTCTTAGGTGTAGGCCATTCTTTAATTGCCTTTACCTTCTCTTTATCCACTCTTATTCCTTTTGAGCTTAGAACAAAACCCAAAAATACAACAGATTCAAGGCAAAATGAACACTTTTTTAAACATACAATTTATTTACTCTTAAAATGTTAAGAAAATATATAAATGATCAACATGTTCATCTAAGGTCTTGTTATAAATCAAAATATCATCAAAATAAACTACAAGAAATTTCCTAATGAAAGAATGCAAAAAATGGTTCATTAACCTCATGAAGGTGCTGGGTGCAATAGTTAAGCGCATCACTAACCACTCGTAAACCATATTTTGTTTTAAAAGTTGTTTTCCATTCATCACCTTCTTTCATGCGAATTTGATAGTATTCATTCTTCAAATTGCTTTTAGAAAACACATAAGAACCAACAATCCATCAAGCATATCATCCAATCTAGGGATAGGATATTTATACTTTATAGTGACTTTATTTATGGCTTGGCAATCCTCACACATGTGCATAGTCCCATCTTTCTTTGGAACCAAGATCACAGGAACAGAACATGAACTAAGACTCCCTCACGAACCCCTTTTGCATGAATTCATCCACTTGCCTTTTAATTTCCTTTGTTTCCTCAGGATTTGTTCTATACGTTGGTCTATTTAGGATTGGAGAACCGAGAATGAGATCAATTTAATGATGCTCAATACCTCTTAAAAGAGATAATCGATGGGGTACTTCTTTTGGAATAACATTAATGAATTCCTGTAACAAAGAATCAACTTCATAGGGCAAAGAAGAATTTAAATTGTTAGTGAAATAAACATCATTGTACATAAGTATAAGTAGTTTCTTTCTTGCTAACAAAGCACTCTTAACCTCTTTTTTCTTTGCAAATACACTTATTTTCTTATTGTTCTCATCACTGCACTTAGTTTTATATTTTTCTTTCTTTTGCTTATTTTCACTCATTTTATTTTCTCTCTCTTTTTCTTGAATGCGTAGTTGCTCTTTTTTTAACTTACATTCTCTTGCAATTTTAATTTGATCAGCATATGCTTCAACAAGTTTCAGAGGTGTTAATACAATGGTGCAATCATTCATGGTAAAGGAGGGTATATTGATTTTTGTACCCATAGTGATTCACTTTTCTATTAAATTCCCCAAGATGCCCAAAAAGTAGATGTCTATTGTGCATAGTTGCAACATCACAAAGAAGCTTTGTATTTGCCAATGAAAAATGAAACCAAAACTTGTTTAGTCACCCTTATATCTCCATAATCATCTAACCACTATAGTCTATATGGATTAGGATGCTTTTTTTTTTGGTAGATTCAATTTCTCAACCAACAAGGTACTAGCAATATTAGTACAACTTCCACCATCAATAATCATACTACATACCTTCTCATTTATGTGGCACCTAGTATAAAAAATATGCTCACATTGTTCCACATCACCATCATCCTTAATTTGTATGCTAAGAGCACGCTTAGTAATAAGTACAACTCTATCTATAGGTTCAGCAACTTCAACATCACTACAATCCTCCAACGATGGCATTTCATCATCACTTGAGCTCACACTCTCTATGTCTCCATTATTCATCCTAATCATTGCTCTTTTATTTGGATAGTGAGAAATAGTATGTCCAACTCCTTAACACTTGAAACACTTTATATCATATGATTTAGAAGATGTATTAGTTTTAGTTTTACCTTTAGGATTAACAATTGAATACATGACCTTCACATCTTCTCTAGGATTTGCAACAACTTTATATTTCTTCTAATTTGATCTCCGTAACATTCTATTTTTAGTACCTTAGGTATATGTTTTGCATGAGATATGTGTATTTTTTTTTACTGTTATTTGCTTGATATGCTATATGTGTGTGTGTGTATGATGAGTATACGATAATAGTGATTTAATATCACTAATTGTTGGTCAAAGGACTAAACACTTTGATGTTCATTTAGAGTCAATGTGGCCAATCTAGAGAATAAGTACTATTTTTTGAGGAGTCTAAAAATATTAAAATGGCAGTTACGGAATTATTGTTCAATCCCTTTGATCCTTAGAATTGAGTATTGTTTTAAATTACCTTTTTATTAAATTTTGAGTTATTTAATGTTGCTATATCTCTACTTTAAATAATTTCTTGATGATCTTAAATTATTTTGTTGGTGTCTTTGAGTAATTTTATGTCTATCATTAAGTCCCTTATATTTTTCCAATTGCACATATGTGGTTAAAGTTTACTCTTGATCATCGTTTTTAAACATATGATACTACCTTATATCTCCCATTGAGAACCTGTGGCATCCATTATTCTTATTTCTAATTAACCCCATGACACCTTTAGATTCTAAAGCACAATACACCACCTCAACTTATTAACTAAGTTATATATCCTCACCCTTAACTTATTACTTAAGTTAACAAACACTCCCACCCCCTTAAGCTTCGTTCATGTGACACCCATTCACATTGTATATAACCCATACTTATTTACTTAATTAATTAGTCATTGATTTTAAATTAATAATAATGCGAGTAAAATTTTTCCAATTTCGATAATAGAGAAATGGTAAAATTAACAGAGTTAGGAAATAGATGTAAAAGATAAAAATATAAAGTCTATTTATATATATGTACCATAGTACTATACATAATAATCTCATATTACATATTAGTCTTCTTAAAATATAAAAGAAATGTACATCAAAAGGTAGACACTATCTAGCCCCAATATACACAACAAAAAGACCCTACTCAGAGCAGTGTCAGTCTACCGTATCCCATATATAAAAGAACAGGTCATCAAACTAGGCCTATGAATCCTCAGGTGGCGGAGCAGGAGGAGCGTAAACAAAGTTTACTAGCAGAGTCGTCGATAAGGAAATAGGGATCTCATAGGTCATAGGTGGTATTGGAAGCTTAGGAATAGAAGATAAGAAGGTAATAGATATAAAACCATGATAAGTAAGTATATCTATATCTTCATAGTATTCCCAAGTTCTTTCGTCCAAATACTCTATGTGTAACTTAAACAATACTGGCATGGCCATCTTCATTAATCACGATCAATTACGCATAAAAGAAAAAGTAATGGAGTGAGGTGATTTGTTCTAATATCACTTTTACATGTATGGTAGTAATTCTACCACACAATACAGATAAAACATAATTGACAGTAAAAAGGGAACCTAAAGTTTATTCTATGTTATACAATTCTTGACTCGATATAGGTCCATACTTTCTATTAGTAGGTAATAGTTTTTAACAGAACCTAGGAAGTGACTGGAAGTAGATATACCTCTCTCAACATCATCACATGATATAGTCCTCATCATCATTGAGGAACAAAATAACAATTTAGGATATCCATTTATAAAGGTATACTCTCACCAATCCTGGTGACGCTGAGCAGTTGTCAGGTTATCAAGTTGGTCAAGTGATTGTCCCAACTCAAGAGTGCTACCTTAGCCATTAGGACGCTCACCACTCGATACCATACCCTCTAGACTTATTCATCCTGCAGTGTACCAAACCGTAGCTTCTCTAGCAAGGTGTCATGCTACTGCATGTCACTTGCTTTATATTACTCACTAACTTATCACTTCCTAACTTCTCAAATAGAGGTTTCTCTGGTCTCAATTAATTTGAGTACCAGTACAATCAACATTTCTGCCTTATATTGCAGAAATTGCACAATATCAAAATAAAATAAAGACAAAATAATTATAGTTTAATTACTAAAATTTTGGCAGAATAACAACTAAATAAATACATTTTAATTTTCTAAATTTGAGCAAAGTGACAGCTTAAAAAGTGCATTTTAATTTTCTAAAATTGAGCAACGTAACAACTTAGTAATTATAATTTAATAATTTAAATTTGAGTAGAGTAATAACTTAGCAAAAATTAAAGTTTAACATTAAACAATATAACAACAACAACAACAACAACAATAATAATAAAAATAAAACTTAAGCCTAAACGGGTTTAGGAGAAAACCTTTCCTACCAACATGCAAAGTGACAATAATTTAGAACCAACCCACTCCCCCCATTACCTCTAAGGTGGTTGATGAAGAGGATGGAATTTGTTGATGTAAAGCTCCTAAGAAGAGAACTTTACTAGTTGTTGGAAAATTAGTAAAATTTTAGCATAAAAGCAAAGTAAAAGAAAATTTTTTCTAGAAAGAGAAGTTCTCTAAGAATTTGGTGGCTTGAGAAAGGGAGAGATGCTGAAAAAAATGTCCAAAGGTTGCCTATTTCTAGAAGAAGGAGGGGGGGTTAGGTTTCCCCCTAATGACATCATCGCTTATGTAATAAATTAGGTTTTTTTATTTCTTTTTAATCCAATTATATGACACATTCAAACTTAGGGACACATACATATATTAGAGTGGTGAATCAACCCCCCTTTAGGCTTGGGATGTGGTCTATGTGCTGTCCTAGCTTTATCAGTGTCAATTTTATCTGTAGTTAAATTAATTGGTATCGATAAAATCATCTAAACTTGAAAAAATGACTTTTAATATAAAAAAAATGCAATTAAATGCAAAACTCGACAAATAAATCATTTTTCATCAAAACTAAATTTCTAATAATAAATTTTAAGTTTTATTAATTTAATTCGAATTATATGTATTTATTTTGTATTTTTAAGCTAGAAAATTCATAAAAACTCCATTTTAATTCAATAAATACCAAAATTTTTATGAAAATTCTAAAATTAAATATTTCACCTATAAATAAATTGAAATTACCATTTTCACCATTTTAGATGTCAAACCCATATTAGCTGGCTTATTAGACACCTAGGGGCATTTTGGTCATTTTACACAGAAATTTCAGAAAATTCCCAGAAAATTCCCAAAACTATATTTTAATATACATGAAATAATTCCAAGCTCAAATCTATATTTTAATGTCAATTGAATCTTTTTCTCATGTTAACCCTTAATGCTAAGAAATAGGGACAAAATTGTCATTTCTAATTTCTCCGAGCTCCGGCTCAGAAAAATTATTAAAATTACGATTAAACAGCTCTTGAAATTTTTAGTGTAATGGTGGAAATCAGAATTATAAAGTTGCTTCCTGATTTTTCAGAATTAAATCGTCAAATATTAGAAAAACAGTTAAAGAAATTGAAATAGTGGTGTTTTATTTTCCGCTATTTTTATTTTAAAATAAAATTTTTATAATTAAAATATACCTAGTATAAAATTTTCAAAATACTTTGAAGTCAAAAAGTCTTTGGTCTGCACCCTCAATCGACCAAGGGTATTTTGGTCAATTCACAAAAATTATCTCAATAAATCCCAAAAAAAATTCTAAAATTATTATTAAATATTCTAAGTATATTGATGACTTTTGAAACACTTCTAACTATTCTTGTCTATTAATTTTGTTATCTGACTTTTTAAGGGCAAAATGGTCATTTTACTAATTTTTAGGTTCTGTTCCCCAAAAATTGTTAAAAATCTAAACTAAATACTACTCACTAATACAAACATAACTGTAAGGATCAAATGTTAAGATTCTCATCTTGTTCTCCAAAATTAAATATAGATTGATTAGGAAAATAATTTGATAAGCAAAAAAATAGGGATGTTATAGTTAGCACGTCAACAAAGACTCTCCACCCCATTTCATTTCAACTTGCCACCCATCCTTCAAATTATCTCGTTTGCTCTCGAACACAAACCCACTAAGGCATCACTCTTGGCATCTCTCTCTCTCTTTTTCTCTTGTTTTGCGTCACTTGTGGCACGACTAAGCCACCTTGGCTTTGCTTCATTCTTGCCTCTCCTACACGAGAACCACCTCATGGTGTGGCCTTGCTACTCCCAAATTGTGACCACCGAGAGCCACTTAAAGCTTAACCCGTAACTCCAACCTTGCATGCATTTTTCAGTTTGAGCAATCCTAAGCTCAAACTTGAATTTTGTTCAGTGAGGATCCATCTACTTGAGTCTGTGAATGAGTCTACAGTATTGTACTGCATTAGTAAGTCTGCGATTTCTTTGAATCTTTCATTTTTCTTTTCGTCTTGTTCTCTCTTGTTTTCAAAAAATGAGGCTTCGTATGACATCATATGATTGAAACGAGCTCATAAATTTGTTCCTTATAGTCTCCTGATCATAATGATCAGAGCACTTTTTCAAATTGATGCCATTTTTTCATTTTCGCTTTTTCATGGTCTACATTCAAGGGCTTGGATGTGGGGCCCACGGCTATTTGATCCTACATGCAAACCATTATTTGTATAAAACTCATCGCATTCTTTGATTTGACAGGTCTTGATTATCATTCTGGCCACCAGTGAAGAAGTTACATCGATCGATAGTTTGCAGTTTGTGAAGAGTAAGGAATGAAGAGGAAGCGCAATGCACTTTTGGAATCCCTTACGAAATTGAGGTAAGGGGGAGTGAGGGGTAATATGTAGAGTGGCATGAAGAGAGAGGTAGGAGTTCCCCACTCCTCATGCTCATCGAGGTTAATGCCAAATAGTTGCTATAATATGACTCGCAATTGGGTTTTATGGGAAGTGTGTTATGTAACACTCCTACTTTTGCTTATTTGAACTATTTTTCTATTTATTCTATATTTTATTCTAGAAAATCAAATGGAAATATCCAAATTCTAATCCCCACAGTTATGTTCATATTAATGAGTACTACTCAATTTAAATTTTTAATAATTTTTCCAAATCAGAGCCCGAAAAATGCTAAAATGACTATTTCGTCCATACAAAGCTAAATAATAAGATAAATAAATAAAAATATTTAGGAGCGTTTGATATTCCTTTTTAAGACACTAATATGCTTAGAATAATTAATAATAATTAATTTTTTTTTTGAAATTTATTGAATAGTTTTGTAAAATCACCAAGATGCCTTTAATTGACTGCAAGAGCTAACCAAAGACTTTTTGGCCTCAAAATATTTTGTAAATTTTATACTAAGTACATTTTAATTATAGAAATTTTATTTTGAGGGAAAAGTATTGCAAAACCTGAAAATGCTAATTATTTAGCAAAAACTTGATTTATTAGTTAATTAATTAGCTTTTTAAGTAAAATAATTACTATAATTAATATAAAAATGACAAAATTTTGAAAAAAAAATTTAGGAGACCCACAAAAATACACCCTTGGATGTGATATAGCTGGTTTGTCCTAAACCCACACCAAAAACCCAATCCAATTTTCCTACAATAAATCATTAAAAAATTATTTTTGCCACCTAATAATTATATAAAATAAAAAAATTAAATGTTTACTGGCTAGTAGCTTGGTTTTTACGCCAGTTTTGAGAGGCACATGGGATAGGAAGCTTTTATATATTATTTTATCAATTACAAGTACACAAAATAAAATCAAAATTAATCTAATTTTGTCCCATAAATAAGTACCCATCAACCACTCCTATCACGCCATTTTCCCACAAAATCCTCCCCCTATTATGCTAGAAAATTGCTGAAAGTCCCCCCTCCATAACGTAACTCTTGCAATTTTTTTTTCTCACTTAAATCACCACTTAAAAATCCTACTTAAGCAAAAGATAAGTTAGTTTAGATTCTTAAGCCTTATATTCTACTTCACCAACTCCATCACCTCTTGTGCAAAGCTTCTATTTAATGTAAAGGAGGGAGTGCGGTTTAGCGTTACTTTTCATGTCTTAATGGGTTTTTAATTTGGATTATCCCTTAATCCTTTTATTTTAAGTTAAATTTTGTTTAATTCTTTATTTTGCTCGTTATTCACTATACTGTCTTACTATTTATTTTATTGTTATATTATGTTAATTAAATTTTTATTATGTAGATTTATGATGTTAATTCTATTTATGCTCAATTTTAAATTTTAGTTGTTTATTTATGCTTAAATTTACTTAATTGCTTTGTTATTTCATTATGTCTTATTATTTACTTTTATTACTATAATTGATTGTTTAATATTTTGTCATGTCCAAATTATGTTATTTAAATTTTTATTTAAGCTTAATTCTACATCTAGTTGTTTATTATTATTTAAATGCTAATCATGAGTTCAAATTAATGAATGGATTAATATGTAGTTAAATTTTTGTTTGATGGATTATTGTTGTTGTTGGGCTTTTGGCCCTTTTCTTTAATTAGGCCAAGAAGAAAATTTCATTTTTTACTACCAAATTTAATAACCACCAACAAATTGTCCAATGTTTTGGTAAAAACAAAAAGAGATCAATCTTTAAAAATTTGGTACTCTTTATATATAGGTCTCATGACCCACTTTTAATTTTTTTTACTAAGAAGAAAATTTTTCTACAACTAATTATAATTATTAAATCACTAATTAACTAAAATCAAATTATTTAAGTGGTATGCAAATTGGCTTAAAAAGGAAAGTAATTAAATATGGGCTTTTGGCTTGAAGGGGATTTTGCCCTTAATTAAGAATTCAAGTGGGCTAGGAAGAAAAATTTTCTTACTACTAAATTTAACTAGCACTAACTAATATAAATAATGAAGGTTTTGTTAAAAAGAGTTAGAAAATGAACTTTCAAAAATTGTTTTCTTATAGATATGGGCTCTCAGCCCTTTTAGAAAAATTTAGGGAAAATAAAATTATTTTTACCAATAATATTAATACTTTTTAGCAAATAATTGTTCTTAATTTTGACAACTTATAGTTAACTTTAGGAGAAATTATTAAGTTTATAAGGTAGTAGAATAAATAGCTTGGTAATAAACACTTTGCAAAAAAATAAAAATGTATATGCTTGAAAACAGATATATGTCCACGGTTTTAATCACTAAAAAGGGAATAATGGAAAATTTATTATGAATAAGATATTTTGTATCAAATTATACTATCCTAAATTTAAAAAAAAAAAAGAGAAAAGATTCTTAGTATGCTCTATGGCTGTAGTATAGCCTAATTTATAAACTTATTACATAAGACCAATTATAGTCATTGTAGGAAAATCTTACTTTTAAAATAATCTAAAGTAAAAATTAGTAAAAGGAGAAGGATAAATCAAATAAAAATTTAAGAAACTACACTTAAACAATATAAATACATGTATGTATGCTTTCTTAAATTAGCGCATGAAATTTTATCTATGTATTAGAATTTGATTGTGTCTATTTGAATCTTATAATTATTTCTAAGTTGTTATCATTGTGAATGATGAGTATATCTTTGTGAAAATGACTCTAGAACTCAGTTGTATTATCTAAAGAGTATGTTATGAAACTTAGAAAATAAGCCATAAGAAACCCGTGTTGAGTTAGGACCATGCTAAGAAGCATGAGTGCCTGTATTTGGGAAGTTACAATTTAGTATACTGTAGGATGAAAGGTAGGGTCCAATGTTAAGGTCTTGAGGGTAAAGGTACTTGAGTTGTGAACATTCAAATGGCTAGGATAGCGCCCTTCAACTGAAATAAATCACGTAAACTAACTTGATAACCCTAACACCTGCTCAACATCATCAGGATTGGTGAAGTGTATACCCCTGATGGGCATAGGGCCTTTTTGTCGAGGATGATGATTACAACATGGATGTCTATACCTTGTGAAGGGTTATACGAATTCCTAATGATTCTTGATAGTTAAGGTGGATCATCAAAGATGGGTATGGATCTATATGTCTAGTAAAGGTTTGTGGTTGAGTCATGATAACTTAGTTTAGACCCTAAGTTCCTTTCATTGTTTGACACTTGTATGATAGGTTTTAAATCTATTAAAACAACGAATGAGGCTTTGCGAAACCTCACTCCTTGCTTCTTTTCTTTTGTATGTATAAATATGTATGGTATAACGTCGTATATGGCACAAGATAGAGGAAGAAGATGTCGATACTAAGGATGGAGAGCATATAGAGGTAGACAATTCAAAGACGTTTATGGCTGCATAGTATAAACGTATTTGTAGTTTACAACAGGTGTGAAAAATGTATAAGTAATTGGTAGTGTCATTGCTCTGGTTTAGGGAAGGTCTTAGTATATTCACGATGTAATTATAAATAAAATTTGTATATTGTGAATGTTTATTATCATATTGATAACAATGATGTATGTTTTCTACTAACACTAAGTATATGAAGGGAATTATCATGTGTAACATCTAATTTTGGATAATAGAAACAAGAATATATTTATGGTTAAGATTGCTCATAGGTAATAATAATAATTGTAACTCTTATACTAGAATATTACAAGAATAGGATAATAGGACCCGAATGGGGAGTTGAGGCCCAAGGTGGGCCAAGGCCCACTAAGCCCACACACACACACATGGCTTATAAGTGAAAGGGAAGGGAAAGTTAGAGAGAAATAGAAAAGAGAAGATAAAAGAAGAGAGAAGAAATAGAAGAAAGGAAAAGGAGAAAAGGAGCAAAGATCCCCAAGCCTAGAGCTCATCTTTGTGTATTCCCGTTGTTCTCCCCTACCCCTTGGATTGGTGATTCTCCCCCTTTCTCACCCTTTTCCTTTTGAACCTTGGTTTGGGTTTTTATGGGTTTTTGATCATTATGCATGATTGAGGGGTTAATGTGGTAGATTAATCGGTTAGAAATGTAATATAAGTGTTTTGGAATCGTTGGGTGGCCATTGATGGCCCTAAGCATTGCAGATTTCGCAAAAACTGCGATATGCTGAATTGCTGCTTTAGCTAAGCGAGGGGAGTTGTGGTTGAGCGAGAGAAAGTTTTAGCTGAGTGAGAGGACTTCCAGAAACAAGTCTGGAAGCCTCATGAAGGCTTGCTAAACATGAGTAGGTCTTGCTAAGCAAAAATTTAAGTCTAGAAAGAGTGTTTTTTGTAACATCCCCAAATATGAATGTTAGAAATATAGTTAAATAGATATTCCTTTTATGGTAATAGACTTTATGATAAATGGTCATAGATGCCTTAAGTGTTAATAATAGTAGTTACCCTTATATTAGAATATTATAAGGATAGGATAACCAGACACAAATAGGGAGCTAAGGCCCAAGGTGGGTCGAGGCCCACCAACCCACATATACTTATACATGGTTTAAGAGAGGAAGAGAAATGAGAGTTAGAGAGAGAAAGAGAAAAGAAAAGAGAAAGAAGAGAAAGAAGGAAGAGAAGAAAAAAGGAGAAGGAGAAGAGGAATAAGAGAAAAGAAGCAGAGATGCCCATGCACCGAAGCTCATCTTTATGCATCCCCGAGATGAGTGCTTCCTCCTTGTCCTCCTCCGCCCCTTGGATTAGTGCTGTCTCCCTTTTTTTCCCCTTGAACCCTTGGTTGGGGTTTTTGTGGATTTTTGATTACTTTGCATGATTAAGAGGTGTTTTGGGTAGATTAATCAATTAGAAATGTAATACAAGTGTTTTGGGATTATTTATGGTGGTTTGGAACTGCTAGGTGGCCATTAATGGCCCTAGGCATTGCAGATTTTGCAAAAATTGCGATATGTTGAATCCTTATTTTAGCTTAGCGAGAGGGAGTTGTGGCTGAGCAAAAGTTTAGCTGAGTGAGAAGGAGTTGTGGTTGAGCGAAAGTGATGTTTGGAAGTGCAATGCAAGCTTGCTGAGCGAAAGTAGGTTTCACTAAGCGAAAATTTGAGTCCAAAGAGAGTGTTTTTCCCTAGCTTAACGAGATAACTTCTAGCTAAGTGAAAAGGGCTCTAGGAACCAAGTCTAGAAGCCCTATGCCCAATCGCTAAGCAAAATCTTCATCCGCTAAGCAAAGGTACACCCTAAGAATGTGAGGTTTGGTGTGGTTGTTTGTTTTCTATGCTTGTTCTTGTATGTTTGCTATTGGTTGTTATTTTGTCTTGCAATGTTTGATGACGATTGCTTAAGTAGTTGTAGTATATCGCATTGATATGATTGTTGCATCTACCTGAGATAGTTTGTATGTAATGATAAACCCTATGTAACAAGACGTTTGAGGTACTTAAGATACCATTAGATGCCTCCTTAGCAAAAGGTGGAAAATTTTCCCTAAGTTTATAAAAAGTTTTTATGAAAAGAAAGTATATGTTTTTAAAGAAAAAGGTTTTAAAAGAAAAGCTATGCTTCTAATTACCTCCTTAGGAACATTAGGATCTCCCTGGTATCGGTCATGTCCGAGTCACATGCTCGGTATACTACGGTGTGCAAACCATAGTGAGGATTTTCAGGTTACCAAGGGGATATGAGGTTCTATGCAACTCTAAAATGAGTTTTGAGAAAAGGGCTAGGAGACCCCCTACATCCTAAGAAGGGGCCATGACCTTTAGATGTTAGAGGAAGAACAACATCCTTTGGTAAGGGAAGGATGGAAGGGACTTCTACGATAATGGAAGGCATTCCAGCCACTTTTGACCGGTGGTAGTAAGATGTCATAGCAGGAGGGATACCTCTCGATGGCTAGAGCTTAGCCAAGAGAATAGGTGGTAGGTAAGAGAAACCTAATAAAAAATATACAAGAACCACACATAAATCGAAATAGAACTAGTATACGAATGATGTGAATGCCTATGTAAGGCATGTATATTGCCCTGTGAGGTATATGATTATATATTGCCTAGACATAGGTGAGTCGTTTTAAGTCTAAACTAGGGAACCTATATGCTTAGTGGGGACGTAGTTTATGAAAGCTGCTACCCAATGGGTACGCGAGGGGTTTACGCCAAAGAAAGTTTATGTATACGTCCCAAAAAGGGCAAGAAAAAAAGAAAAGTAAGGAAAGGGAAGGCCAATCCTCACTTAGTGTCATGGGAAGTAAAATGTCAAGAAAAAGTAATCAAGAGTGTAAAGTTCTCTTCAAAGTGATGGGGAGACAGTCATGCAGTGTGAGGAATAGTATGGGTCAAAAGACCCGGGGCTCAAGCTCACTAACAATTAGCAAGCCTTAAGTTGGGCATAATTTATGTGAATAAGAACTAATGAGGTAAAGGATTAAGGATTTTAGTAAGAGGTACAACCATGAGAGTATAAGAAAAGGATCTTTAGGATAAAGGGTCAACCTAGAGTCCTTAGAGCACTTACTAAGACATTATGTCTCATTTTTCTAAGTTTCCATTTTTTTACAGGTTGAGCAGGTGAAGTACTCTTGGGAGTAGCTTGGAGCATAGAGCTTGGAGTTGCTATTAGAGGAAAATTTTATATTTTTAAAACTCCCAATGTGTGGGAGTTAGTTTATGTTTTATGCTTATTTGTTCATGTGTTGTATGACATATAAGTGCCAAGAGATTTGTATTAGTTGTTTTAAGTATGTTTATGTAATCGATATTTAAATTTCAATTTCGCATAATTTTCTCTAATATTCTTATATTCTAAACTTCTAGCCATATTATAGAAATATAAGCAGAAAAAAAAGGTAATACTCTTTAGGGTGTTACATTTTTCCCTCGCTTAGTGAGATAAATTCTAGCTAAGCAGAAAGGGCTCTGGGAACCAAGTCTAGAAGCCCTATGCCTAATCGCTGAGCGAAATCATCATTTGCTAAGCGAAGGTACACCCCTAGAATATGTGGTTTGGTGTGGTTGCACCCTTGCTTTCTATGTTTGTTCTTGTATGTTTACCATTGGTTGTTATGTTGTGTTGCAATGTTTAATGATGATTACATCTTGAGTAGTTGTAATATATTGCATTCATGTGACTGTTGCATCTGCCTGGGATAGTTTGTATGTAACAATTAGCCCTATGTAACAAGTCATTTAAGATACTATCAGATGCCTCCTTAGTAAAAGGTGGGGAATTTCCCTTAAGTTTATGAAAGGAAAGTATATGTTTTTAAAGAAAGATGTTTTAAAAGGAAAGTTACGCTTTCAAGGAAAAATACCTCTTTAGTAATGTTAGGACCTCCCCAGTACCAATCATGTCTAAGTTGCATGCTCGGCATACTATGATGTGCAAATCACAACAAGGATTCGAGGTTACTAAGAAGAGGTGAGGTTATATACAACTCTAGATGAGTTGTAAGAAGAAAAGACTAAGAGGCCCCTTGGGCCAAATGGGGAGGGACTGTCATCCTTTCAACACAAGGGAAAATAATATTCTTCCATAATGGATAAATGGGGAGGTAACTCCTTCGATTACTGAAGGTAGTTTAGCCACTTTTGACCAGTGATAGTAAGAGATCATAGCAAGAGGGGAGTTTCTTGACGGCTAGAGCTTGGTTGAAGAAAAGGTGGGAGTTAAGTGAAACTTAATAATAAATATAAAGTGAACCACATAAAATGGAAACAAAACTAGTATATGAATGATGTGAATACCTATGTGAGACATATATGTTGCCATGTGGGGTAAAAGATGATGTGTATACCTAGTTTATAGCTGAGTTAAGTTAAGCCTAGTTGAGGGAACCTATGTGCCTAGAGAGGACACAATTTATGAAAGTTGCTACCCAGTGTGTATACGAAGGGTTTACCAGAAGAGAGATTATATATAAGTCTCTAAAGGACAAATAAAGATAAAGATAAAGAAAAGTAAGTCCTCTTCAAATGCCTTAGGAAATGAGATGTCGGCCTACCCCTAGAGTACCTGTAGCACTCACTGAAACATTGTCTCATTCCTTTAAGTTTCCATAATTTTACAGGTTGAGTAGGTGAAGTCCTCTTGGGAGTAGCTTGGAGCATAGAGCATGGGGTTGTTGTCGAAGGAAGAGTTTATAGTTTTAAACCTCCCAATGTATGGGAGTTAGTTTATGTTTTATGCTTATTTGTTCATGTGTTGTGCGACACATAAGTGCCAAGAGATTTGTGTTAGTTGTTTTAAGTATGTTTACGTAATCAATGATTAAGGTTTAGTTTCCGCATAGTTTTCTCTAATATTCTTATATTGTAAACTTCATGTATTAGAAATATAAGCAGACAAAAGGTAATACTCCTAAGGGTGTTACATCATGTATATTATTTTATCCCGTTATTAATATACTGAATTAATTTAATTAGTTTTACTTGTTACTGCAATAAAGTTTAATAAAGAGGCAAAAAAAATTTATCCTCCATTTTTAATAAAATAAAATGTATTTTGTAAATAAAATCAAACAATGAAAATAAATTTAATAAATGTTGGAATAAAGTCAATGTAACTTTGGGTAAATTGTTATATAATTGTGATGTGGTTAATGAGATGGAGAGATTAGTAATAATTTCCCGTGGATGGATGAACCTCAGCTCAAAGCAATTAATGAAATTGCTTAAAGAGCATTTTAATCTTGACGTGTTTTGTTTGAGTGTGATTATGAGTTATTGTGGTGAGGATATATACATGTGTGTGTGTATGTGTGTACACACACACACACACACACACATATGAATTTGGAATTGTTGGAAACTAAATCTAGCACGTGTTACATTTCCATTAGTCTTGATTAAGGATCGATGTATAATTAATATATATGTATGTTATGAGATGAATGAACTAATTGAGCACATGTATATGATTATATAGGAGTGAAGTAGCTAAGCTGATATGGTGAATAACTACATCTATGTTTTGTTATAACTTGTCTTGAATTAAATTCTATGTATTTGAGTTGATCATGATCTATATATGTGAATGTGATAGTACTTTTGGGTATGGTGAATTGTGATAAATTATATTATAAATGCTTGTTAGTAAAAGTTGCTATGTAAATTGTGTGATGAGAATCTGAGATTGATACTTTACCACATTATAGCCACATACCTTAGCTATCAAACCTAATTGGCCTCACTCAAATATCTATGTTCTACAATTTATACTAATAATTTCTTTGAAGCAAATTTATATGGTTTTGGGTTTGAACAACTTAGATGACACGTGGTTGTGAGTGGCTAAATGAAGCCTAACTGTGTTAATTGAGTTGATAAATTACTACCTTGTTTTAACATGTTTAAGCAACATCTAAATGTTAGATTGTGACTCTTGAATACCATTTGATTGTGATATATGTTTGATCGATGGAGTATATGATGGGTGTGTAGGTTGATGTGTCGCTGTCATATTTTGTTTTGTATTTTGAAAATTGCTATAGTGGCTATAAGCCTTAATTTAACATGTCCTTAGATGAAGTTGAGGATATATGTGCCTACTTTGTAATGTGATTGGTCCTATATCATTTTGGATTTCCTGTGTAACCTGTTTTGTGAAGCCTTGAATCTAGCTTGTGAATATAAATGCTCTATTATGTGGTTGTTGAGTATAATGATGGTTGCATTGCATTTATATGTGAATGTGGACAATTTGATGAGTCTAAAGGAGTTAGGACCAACTTAATTGCATGAGTAGAGAATAAATGATGAAACTTTAAAGATAGGTATGGAGATGGAAATCATTTTTGAGATGCTATTTTTGAGGAATAAATGATGAAGGATTATCTTTGGCACTTGTTGTGAAATTGTGGGAAAAATCATAATGACTTCTTATTGAGAAGGTATTTGAGGAATCTTGACCCCAAATATTGAGTTTACTATTTTTAGGATTTTTTTTTACCCATATGGTTTTAAATAAGTATTATGAATGTTTTAACTCTAAAAAGTGGTTTCATGTGTTTGGTCTTTGGATGTCATTGAGGCTAAGTCTTCAAGATATCATGGCTACAACTATAAAGCATAAGTATTTCTTTTAAGTATGTTCTGCCTAACCATTTAAAGTGTATTTGAGATATGTATGCCTATCATACTGAAAGAAACTTATAGTTTTTTTTTTCAAAATTCAAATTTACATCTTTATAATAATCTATATTTTCCATATTTATGTACTTATAACTATTGAGGTTAGTTTAAGAATTTTGGAAGTTTTCTATTAAATATTAATGGTGAGAAAGTCCACTATGAGGAGGAAGGGGCATGAAAGATTTTCGAGGATTCCATCCAATCCATCTCATCTTTCTAATGCCAAAGATAAAAGATGTGAAAATACTTATGCATGCATGACGTTAAGGATTTGCGGATAGTCCTTTATAGACTTATAAGCCCAAAGGGCAAAATGCCTCGTACCCTGGTCCATGTCATATAAGAACTTATATGAGGAAGTTTCATAATGAGTTGAGATGATTATATTGAGGTAGTCTCATAATGAGTTGAGACAAATTTGAGAAACACCCATATGGTAGAAATGCTTTGTACGAAGTGTAAAATGCTTGGTACAAAGTGTATGGCACTAGATTATAAGGATGGGTGCCCCATGCATAACTAAAAGAGACAAAATTGATTGAGACAAGTTACATGCACAACATTCATATAGGGACTAACCCCTAAGATATGTAATGTGATTGATGAGTATGTTGTGATATGATGAGTTGATTATATGTCCCTATATGTCCTTGTATGTTTGTGCTTTTGCTAGGATGTGATGCAAATGTGTGATAACCTGTATGCTATTAACATTCCACGGTGTACTTATGTTGTTATATGTAAATTGGTATAAAGAAAGGTAGTCTTTATGCATGATTCTGCTTACTTGTGATATCTCTCTTGCCTTCTTTCATATGTTACCATAACCTCACTCCTTTTTTCTTTTGTGTCTGTCTTTTGCTTATTTTTATAAGCAATTGATGGAGGAAATGAGCAGTAAGTTTAGTCCAGAGAAGCCGAAGGTTGTTAGATCTCACCTTTAAGCTGTGTGTACTGGTGGATCTAGTGTTGAAGGCCCTAAGCAATTTATGCTCTTTCTATTGGTTGTTTATATGTATATATTTCCTTTCTATTACTACTATTAATGTTGGGAACCTTGCATGCATAAATCTTGTCTTTGTGGAGTGTATATATATATATATATATAGGGCATATCTAGTGAGGGTGATATTTATATAAGAGTGAGATGAGTAAATCCGAGTCGTACAACAATACATGGATGGTCATGATTTAATGTTATGTGACCACTTAAACAGTCATGTGACTTTTTAAAAAACTCACATGACTTTATATGCTTTAATCTTGACCATTCATGACTAGATGTAATGGTCATTATTTATTCTTCTCACTCTCATATAAAAAAAGCCCTTTCATTAGATACACACACACACACACACACACACATATATATATAATACCTATGTTATCATGGCCACTTGAGACCATGCTACTCTTAAAATGTACATCTTTATCATTACAAGGGGATGTATGCAACTAACTTTATCATGGTGTTGCATGATTTACTCCCCTACACCCTTTGAATCTTTTACTACTTTCTTTTTTATTATAACTGTCAATCAGGAACCTAAGGAGATTTCAGTCTTTGTTTCAAATTATGGTTTAAATAGAACCAGATGTCATATTGATGATGAGTTGTATAAGATTAAAAAATCGATATATGTTTTTATATACAACTGCTTATCAGGCATCTGTTGACATTTATCCAAGCTTCTAGCTGTTTGTTGCATGTGTTTCAAAAATCTACATCTACACTCTGATTTTATCTCATGGTTTTAAAAGTGCACTTTATGAAATTATTGTTTTAGAAAATATTAAATTTTTTTTTAAAATCATGAAAAATTTTCCCTTAAATTTCTATACCCTTTTTAACAACATCATGATTTCCTTTTAAAATGACATAAAGGCTAAATTCTATTCTTGACAGGCAAGGTCCTCTGCAATCTCCATGAAGAGCTAGAAAATGAAGTAAATTTGGAAGAGCTCTTAGACTTGAATTACCTTTCCACTTGAATTGCTTTGTACAGTAAATCCTCCATCTCTATATACTGTAGCCCACAACATCATCTATCTCCTTCTTTAAGCCTCAAATGAATCTAGCCATAGTTGCCTCATGGTTTTCCTCAACATTTGCTCTAATCATGGTTATTTCCATCTCTTTATAGTAATCATCCACACTCATTGAACCTAGTAAAACTTTGCAATTTTCTATGCAAGTCTCTATGGAAATGACTTGGTATAAATCTCCTTTTCATGACAACCTTCATCTCTTCCCATGTACGAATAGGCCTCTCTCCATTTCTACACATGCTTATCACAAATTGACCCCACTAAATACTTGCATAATTAGTAAATTCAACAATTGCTAAATTTATCTTTTTCTTCTCTGAGTAATTATGACAATCAAACACGTGTTTTGTTGGAACCAAAGACATAGAAACGTCTAATCTCTCAATGTTTTGAAGATAACAAACTTATTAATGATTAATTATGTGCTTAAAAACTAACCCCGTCACAGCTAAGAAGACCGTCCAGTAGATGAGTTAAAGACCGTCCAGTAGACGAGTTAAAGACCGTCCAATAGACGTGTTAAAGATTGTCCTACAGACAGGTTAACAACTGTCCAGTTGAGATATTAAAAGATCGTCTAGAAGACTCGCCGAAAAAGACCTACCAGTGAACAAACTGATGGCGACTGTCCGATGAATAAACTCACACAAGCCTCTAAGATCATATGTTTAAACGGCTAAGTTTTTAGTTTGAACGTCAATTTTATTTATGCTAAATCTTTCTCATAATTGACATATTACTACTTCTGTGAACTAATGTTCAAATTTGCTTGAAGCATTAAATAACATCAACACCACTTTAGTGCAAAGCGCAGCAGAATAAATAAAGCAAGTCAACTTATCAAGCTGCCAAGACAAATGAGGAATGTTCAGAAGAACAGACCGCCAGCGCAGTCCTGCACCTTCCTTTTTAGTGCAAGTCTAAAAACTGCTATGCCTGACCTTTCTGAAAAGACTGTTTGCACGCTTCTCATTACATAGATGAGTCGAAGTCCTCTACAACGGATCTTTTCCCTTGAAGACTATATATACATGCACCAACAAAGAAGCAAACAGAGAGTGTGAATAGAAGTGAAGTGAATTGAAAAAGGCGAAGTCTGTGAAAAGAACAAAGTAGACTTTTAGAATACTCTGATAGAAGCGTCCACTGGACGATAGCAAAATCTTGTAAAGATCCTCAAAGAGATCTTGAGCTTAATCTTTCAAATCCTCACTACGTGAGTTAATTCATTTTCTTTAAAACACTTGTTGTGTTGTGAAAGCCTGGAGAGGCTTAGTGTAAAAGAATACTTGGGTTGAGCAATCTAGGGTGATTGCTTTGCAAAGCTTGAAGAGGCCACGAAGAATACTTGTAACCTAAGGTTGGTTAATGGATACCTTCTGGGTAAAGGGACTGGACGTAGCTCAGGTTGAGTGAACCAGTATAAAGCTTTCTGTGTTTTCTTCTCTCTATCCCTACGCTTAAAAACGTTTTGGTTTAGACTGATCTACCTTTTTCGGAAAAGTTTTTAAACGCACAATTCAACCCCCCCTTCTTGTGCACTTTTTCTTATTTCAATTGGTATCAGAGCTCGGCCTCTTGGGGTTGAACATCTAACACTGCAGGGGTAAAAACGATCCTGATCACTCATGGAGAATGAAGGACAAGCAGTTAACAGACCGCCTATTTTCAAAGGTCAGAACTATGATTACTGGAAGCAAAGAATGATAGCATTCTTTAATGCATGTCACATAGACATGTGGGACGTAGTAGAAACTGGCGACTACTTGCCCCTTGACCATGATGGAGTAAAACTCCCAAGAAGTCAATGGACAGAATCTCACAAACAGAGGTATCTTCTAAACTCAAAAGCTAGAAATGCTATAATGTGTGCCCTATCAGAATTTGAATATGAAAAGGTACACAGTCTAAAAAGTGCTAAGAAAATGTGGGACACCCTCGCTCTTGCCTACGAGGGCACCTCACAAGTAAAGAGGTCCAAATTGAGCTTACTCGTAAGACAATATGAACTCTTTACTATGGAAGAAAATGAAACTATCGAACTTATGTTTGGTAGATTTCAAACCATAATAAACAACCTAAGGTCCTTAGGCAAAACCTATGATAATTATGATCACATTGACAAAATCTTGAGAAGTTTGCCTAGGCAATGGAGACCGCAGGTTTCAACCTTAAGAGCTTCCAAGGATCTAACAGCACTCTCAATAGAAGAGTTACTTGGAACTCTTAAAGTCCACGAACTGGAGCTGAAACAAGACGAAGGACAGAAGAAGAAGTCCATTGCTCTAAGCGTCCAGCGTCCACCCAGAGGATCAGTGTCCAAGGCATTAAACGTGGAAGAATCCTCCGAGGAAGAATTTGAGAAGGATGACTTTGATGAGGATGAGATATCCTTCATCTCAAGGAAAATACAGGCTATGTGGAGGAAGAAAGGAGGTTCAAGAGCTAAAAACTTCACAAAGAACTTTAACAGAACTCCTAAAGAAAAAGGTCCTTCAGTATGCTATGAATGTAAACAGCCTGGACATTTCAGAGCTAAATGTCCCAGTCTACAGAAAGACAAAAAGAGGACATTTTTCAAGAAAAAGGTTCTCATGGCTACCTGGGAAGACATGGACCTATCTTCATCAGATGAAGAAGGAGAAGAAGAAGCCAACCTGTGTCTCATGGCAGGAACCAGCTCTGATAGCTCAGACAATAAGCAAGACGAAGAGGTAAACTTCGACAATTTAATTTCTTTACAAGAAGCTTATAATGACTTGCTTGCCAACTCTTCAACTCTTTCAGTAGGATATAGAGAACTGAAAAGGAAATTTTCAAAAATAACAAAAGATTTCAATTTGCTCAACGAAGAGTATAAAAATGTTTTGAAAGAAAATGAAGTTTTGAAAACTAAACATATTTCAGAGGAGACATCTTCTCATGAAGTCCTAGAAATTCAAAAAGAAGTCACTCATCTAAAAGAAAGTTTGTCTAAATTTGTCAATGGTACTAAAAATCTAGATAAAATCCTAGCATATAGAAGAAGTCCTCATGACAAATTTGGACTTGGTTTTGTTAAAGAAGAAAACCACAATCTTGGTAAAAATATAACCTTTTGTAAAATATGTGGAAAGAATGGGCATGAATCAACACATTGTAGATATCGTCCAACAAAGAAGGCGTCCAATGCCTTCAGAACTAACAGAAAAGGACCCAAGTCCATTTGGGTACCTAAGTCTATGATAATACCTGTTGCAGATTTGCTTGACAACAAAAAGAAGACCCCAGTCATGGTACCTGGACAGTGGTTGCTCACGGCACATGACGGGAGAAAGGAGTATGTTCCAAAGCCTACAACCCAAGAATGGTGGGTGGGTCACCTTTGGAGGAAACCAAAAGGGAAAGATCACAGGTATAGGAACAATCGGTAAGCATTCCTTTCCCTCTATTGAAAATGTTTTATATGTTGAAGGTCTCAGACACAATCTACTGAGCATAAGTCAATTATGTGACAGTGGACACAATGTCTCCTTTGACAAAGACAAATGTACTGTCAAGAATCTAGATGGATCCATATTATTCTCTGCCAAGAGGCAAAGCAATCTTTATAAGATTGATCTAGTTGACCTCACAAATCAAAATGTATCTTGTCTAGTATCCATCAAAGAAAATCAATGGATTTGGCACAAGAAGCTTGGACATGCAAGCTTGAGATTAATCTCAAAGCTATATAAGCATAACCTCGTAAGAGGACTTCCAAATCTTGCTTACAAGTTTGATATTCTTTGTGATGCATGTCAAAAGGGGAAACAAGTAAAAAGCTCTTTTGAATCAAAAAATACTATTTCCACATCTAGACCTTTTGAGCTATTACATATTGACTTGTTTGGTCCAACTAGAATAGCCTCCCAAAATGGAAAACGATATGGACTAGTCGTAGTGGACGACTACTCTAGATGGACATGGGTTATGTTCTTAAAACACAAGGATGAGTCTTATAGAATCTTTTCTATTTTCTGCAAAAGCATACAAAATGAAAAAGGTGTTTGTATAGCTTCAATAAGAAGTGATCATGGAGGAGAGTTTGAAAACGAAAGTTTTCAAGGGTTCTGTGAGGAGAATGGAATTCTCCACAACTTCTCTGTACCACGAACACCACAACAAAATGCTGTAGTAGAGAGAAAGAACCGGTCATTGCAAGAAATGGCTAGAACCATGTTAAATGATAACTCAACCCCCAAGCACTTCTGGGCTGAAGCCGTAAACACTGCATGTTATTTACAAAATAGAATTTATGTAAGACCTTTTCTGAAAAAGACTCCCTATGAATTGTGGAAAAGACGAAAACCCAACATATCATCCCTTTGGATGTCAATGTTTCATTCTAAACACTAAGGACAACCTTGGTAAGTTTGATTCGAAGTGTAATGATGGAATGCTGTTAGGCTATTCTGAAACATCCAAGGCTTATAGAGTTTACAACTCTAGAACCTTAGCAGTTGAAGAAGCCATCCACGTTAAGTTTAATGACAACAAGCCTGATAATGAAACATCAGAGCTAGACAATTCTTTTGCAGATATGAAGTTGGACGATGCTAGACCTTCAGCGTCCAGAGATCTGATGGGCGATCCAAAAGTAGAGGAAAAAGAACCAACTGGACGCTCTTGGCAAATGAAGACCTATCATCCAGATAATCAAATTCTTGGAAACGTTCAAGACCATGTTAGGACAAGATTGACCTTCAAGGAGCAAGCCCAAACTGCCCTGATTTCTCAACTAGAACCAAAGACATTGGACGAAGCTCTCCTGGACGATGGCTGGATTAGTGCCATGAAGGACGAACTTAGTCAATTCGAAAGGAATGATGTCTGGATGCTAGTTCCTTCACCTAAGGACAAGTCTATCATTGGAACAAAGTGGGTATTCCGCAATAAGCTTGATGAAGCTGGCAACGTGGTAAGAAATAAAGCAAGACTTGTAGCTCAAGGCTACTCTCAACAAGAAGGTATAGACTTTACCGAAACTTTTGCACCAGTAGCTAGATTAGAAGCTATTCGCATATTACTTTCATTTGCTGCTCATAAAAATATGAAGCTCTATCAAATGGATGTAAAAAGTGCATTCTTAAATGGCATAATAAATGAGGAAGTCTATGTCAAACTTAAAAAGGCTTTGTATGGACTTAAACAAGCCCCAAGAGCTTGGTATGAAAAGCTAAGTTCTTTTCTTTTAGAAAATGGTTTCTTTAGAGGAAAAGTAGATACCACTCTCTTTTGCAAAGACGTCAAATCACATTTTATTATTGCACAAATATATGTAGACGACATTATATTTGGTGTTACTAATGACTCTTTATGCAAGGACTTTTTTAAGATTATGACTGCAGAATTTGAGATGAGTATGATGGGAGAATTAAAGTTCTTCCTGGGATTGCAAATAAAGCAGACTGGAAACGGCATTTTCATACATCAGACAAAATATGTCAACGAACTTCTCAAAAGTATAAGATGGACGATGCAAAAGAAATGAGTACACCCATGCATCCATCATCCATACTTAGCCTGGATGACACTTCTAAAAAGGTAGATCAATCTACATATTGAGGTATGATTGGATCCCTTTTATATCTTACAGCATCCAGACCTGACATTATGTTCAGTGTATATCTATGTGCTCGATTTCAGTCTGATCCTAGAGAAACTCATTTAACAGCAGTTAAGAGAATCTTTAGGTATTTAAAAAGAACCACTAATCTTGGTTTATATTTTAAGTCAAACAAAGAATACAGATTGGTTGGTTTTTGCGATGCTGACTATGCGGGAGATAGAGTAGAACGCAAAAGCACCAGCGGAGGATGTCACCTCATTGGTGGGAATCTAGTCTCCTGGACGAGCAAAAGACAAGGGACGATGGCCTTATCCACAGCGGAAGCAGAGTATGTCTCAACTGCGTCCTGTTGCTCACAACTCTTATGGATCAAGCATCAGTTAGAAAACTACAGTATATATGAGAGTAACATTCCTATCTTCTGTAATAACACTGCTGCTATAAATCTGTCAAAAAATCCTATCTTGCATTCTAGGGCAAAGCACATTGAAATAAAACATCACTTTATAAGAGATTTTGTTCAGAAGGGAGTTGTCAATATTCAGTTTATTAACACTGAAAATCAATTGGCAGATATATTCACAAACCCTTTCCTGAAGATAAACTCATCCACATTCGAGATCTTCTAGGAATGAAATTTATAAGTGATTAGTTTTATTCAACATGCCTTGATCGTCAAATGTTTTTCATAAGCGTCCAATATTTCATCGTCCACTTACATTTTTTTTAACTGCCTTTATTTGTATGTGTGTGCATCCTTATCCGTACCTAATCATGTTTTCTCTAAAAATGATTTGAAATAAATGCTTTCTTGTTGGTCTAAGTCACTCATTTGTCGTACAACCAACCTCGAGAAATGTAAGCGCCTGACCCAACATTTATTACACATCACTTCTCTCTTCGAAAGTGTAAGAACTGCCAAAAGAAAAAACTCTTCGGTTTCTTCATATACACTCTAACCCAAATGAAATACTCACCTTCTCTCAAATCCATCTGAACTCCCTCAACTTCTCAAACCCTAACCTTCCTTCAAGCTCTCAGATATGGCAACTGAAAAGGCTGGTCCTGCTACAAAGGCTATGGCTCGTGTGGAGAGCCTAGACAAGGTTGTTGTTCTCATTGAAAGCCGCTTCGACATCCAAGCTCTTGACGACATGGGGGTGAATATAAAGGATAACTTGCTCAAATGTGGAATCCTCAACTACTTCCACTTGAATGAAATCATATACCCAGAACTCATCCGATAGTTCTGGAACTCTACTGTTTTCTCAAAAACGGACATCACTGGAACGGCTCTGGAAGTTAAGGTCACACTAGACCTAGGCTCAGTCGCCCAAGCTATTGGTTGTGAGCGGGCTGGGTCCTGTATCAAAAACGGTTGGGAAGACAGTTTTGGAGGACATGACACAGTTGATGATGCACTAATGGGTCCCGAAGGACAAGGCCCAGTCGAGTACAGCAAACTGACGAAGGAAGGGAAGATGTTCCAGCAGCTTCTGAACAAGGGAATTCTTCACAAGGCTGGGTCTAAGGATAGTGTTACCTTCCTGCACTGATTTACGTTGTTCCACATGATCACTGGTCAACAGTTCAACTTGCCGCACCTCATCTTGAGCAACATCTTCAGGACCATGAGAGGACGTAGAGAGCGCGACCAGATTACCTATGCCGCTCTTTTTAACAGAATTTTCTAGCAACAGCAAGTATTTCATGCTTTCTTCACACTCTTTCTTGGGGAGCAAAACAAGATTAGGATTCTGGGTGGTGGCCATAGATTCACACAACTGCCGTTTGGACGCAACAATGTTGCGCAGATGAAGGCTGGGTTCATACTAAAGCCTTTAGAGACCACGTCCAAACTCGTGGACGTCAAAGAAGAAGCCGTTGATATGACACCTCTACAAACAGTAGCGCCAATCGTCCAGCATGCTGCACCTATGGACGACAAGGTACTGTTTGAGAATCCAATTACTGTTAGACCGTCCATCAGAAGAAGGTCGTCCAAGGCGCAAGTAACCAGAGCTACAAGGTCCAAGACCCAACGACCTTCAGCTCCACTGGCAGCTGCTCCTTTTGCTACATCTACTCCTTCTGTTGCACCAACTATACTTCCTACTAAGAGACAGTTGATCATTGCCGCTGATGACGAAGACGATGAGCCGATTGGTAAGCTTGTCAAGAAACAGAAAGCTGCCATGGTTGTTATTCCTATTCAACCACAATCCCAACCTTCTACCTCACCTAAACGACCAGCAGACACACTAATAGGGGAAGCACAGTCTAAGAAACGTAAGATTTCCTCTCCTGTTGCTGCTGATGAACCTGAAAATGATTTTATAGAATCTATCATTATTGAACCATATGAACCTCTTACCCAACCACAAACCGAAACACAAACCACACCTGAACCAGAAATGTTGCTGCCTGGTGATGAAGGTTATACCTGCACCATTCCTACTCCCGGTATCCCAAAAACTTACCTCTCCTAAATCATCCCCTTCCTCAACCATCATCCCCTTCCCTACCCCTTTCTCAGAAACCTTGGCACAAACCAAACAAAATTGGCCCCTACTGTTTGTTGAAGGAAATTCCCAAAACCTCCTGGACAATAATGCCATGATTCTATGTTCAGAGCTTCCCGAACCAGACTGTGATTTTGACTACTCTCCGATCATCATGGAGAAGTACATGGACGACTATGTCCATCAGCCGTCGGAAGAATATCTGGCACTACCTCTTGGAGCCATTGAACACTTGCCGTTGAAGCGATTTATCAGACGGAAGTATCCTCAAG
The DNA here is from genome assembly GCA_004329165.1 of Spatholobus suberectus. Taxonomy (NCBI): domain Eukaryota; kingdom Viridiplantae; phylum Streptophyta; class Magnoliopsida; order Fabales; family Fabaceae; genus Spatholobus; species Spatholobus suberectus. The sequence goes on from CM014736.1 coordinate 33,715,450, forward strand.
TTGTACGAGCTTGGCGCATAAATGCTCATCCTCCTGGAGTACTTCAACACAGAGTCCTTCCAGTCGAAGGCACTGCGAAAGCTCTACAACAAAGAAGACCAAAAGACGAACGGATCATTCATCTACGGCCTACAGAGTTGAAGTTTCGGCCTATAGATCCGGAGGAAGATGGATTCTTTCCATCTGTCTTTGAGCATATGTTCTGCAACACTCTTAAAGGCTCAGCATTCTTGAAGTATCAGCTGTTCATTCCTCCATCCCAACATATTCGATCTTCCACATCCATCCGCATCCAACCAGACTGCGTCTGTCCAAGATTGCCAATCATTGATGAAAACCGCAAGAAGAAGAAAATTCTGACCAAGGCACCATACTTGCCTTTGCCGACCAGAGCTACATTTCAACAACATCCAACACATTCCCATGAGTGGTTTTTAGCTCAGCGTCTTTATACAGACATGGATGAGATCGATGCTGAACGCTTCTGGCATCAACATATGTTCTTATGCGAACAAGAAGCGTCCAACAGTGGCGTTTCAACAGACAATAAGGCCGATATCCCAACTGCCACGAACTGTGAATTCACGCAGCGTCCAGCTCGTGTCTTTCACTTTTCGGAAACCTCAGCTGCCTTTGTCCGTCCACCAGATCAACGTCCACTCCTTGGTATAGAAACTTCTATTCTTTACACTCTGATTGCTGCCCTTACTCACATCAACACCTTCCAACCGCCACACCCTTGGACTCCTCCTCGCCTATACCAACTTGCCGTGCCAAACCTAAAGTTTCTGGAAGCACCTCCTCCCCCCTCTAAAGCTCTTCCACCCTCTCAGCCACCCTCTCCTACACCTCCCCCACCGCCTACTCCTGGCTCCCAAACCTCCGCCAGCCTCCCTATCTCTCCTTCCGCCCCCTCATCAATTCCCTCTGTTGACCCTGCCGTTCAACAATATGTTGCCACCCAACTTCAACCCATTTTCACTCTTCTTCACCAAATTCTCCAAAACCAACAAGCCCTCCTCCACCCTTCTCAACCTTCTCCTCCTCCGCCGCCGCCACAGTGACTGTGATGACGACTCCTTTCTTTCTTTTTTTTGCTGATGACAAAGGGGGAGAAAGCATTTGTTTTTATGTTTATGCTGCATATCTCTTATGTTCATTGATGCATATGTTCTTGTAATTTATGCTCAGAACATCTAAATAAAGTACATAAGTTGATGCTTGGTATGATAATATCCTATGTCTCAAGTATACAAAAACTTGGTATATCCGACTCAGGGGGAGCATAGTAAGTCTTTCGAAAACTCCTTTATATGCCTCTTTATTTTCTAGCAAATTAACAATTAATAAGGTTGTCATCATCAAAAAAGGGGAGATTGTTGGAACCAAAGACATAGAAACGTCTAATCTCTCAATGTTTTGAAGATAACAAACTTATTAATGATTAATTATGTGCTTAAAAACTAACCCTATCACAGCTAAGAAGACCGTCCAGTAGACGAGTTAAAGACCGTCCAGTAGACGTGTTAAAGATCGTCCTACAGACAGGTTAACAACCGTCCAGTTGACATATTAAAAGACCGTCCAGAAGACTCGCCGAAAAAGACCTACCAGTGAACAAACTGATGGCGATTGTCCGATGAATAAACTCACACAAGCCTCCAAGATCATATGTTTAAACGGCTAAGTTTTTAGTTTGAACGTCAATTTTATTTATGCTAAATCTTTCTCGTAATTGACATATTACTACTTCTGTGAACTAACGTTCAAATTTGCTTGAAGCATTAAATAACATCAACACCACTTTAGTGCAAAGCGCAGCAGAATAAATAAAGCAAGTCAACTTATCAAGCTGCCAAGACAAATGAGGAATGTTCAGAAGAACAGACTGCCAGCGCAGTCCTGCACCTTCCTTTTTAGTGCAAGTCTAAAAACTGTCATGCTTGACCTTTCTGAAAAGACTGTTTGCACGCTTCTCATTGCATAGATGAGTCAAAGTCCTCTACAACGGATCTTTTCCCTTAAAGACTATATATACATGCACCAACAAAGAAGCAAACAGAGAGTGTGAACATTAGTGAAGTGAATTAAAAAAGGCGAAGTCTATGAAAAAAACAAAGTAGACTTTTAGAATACTCTGATAGAAGCGTCCACTGGATGATAACAAAATCTTGTAAAGATCCTCAAAGAGATCTTGAGCTTAATCTTTCAAATCCTCACTACGTGAGTTAATTCCTTTTCTTTAAAACACTTGTTGTGTTATGAAAGCCTGGAGAGGCTTAGTGTAAAAGAATACTTAGGTTGAGCAATCTAGGGTGATTGCTTTGTAAAGCCTGAAGAGGCCACGAAGAATACTTGTAACCTAAGGTTGGTTAGTGGATACCTTTTGGGTGAAGGGACTGGATGTAGCTCAGGTTGAGTGAACCAGTATAAAGCTTTCTGTGTTTTCTTCTCTCTATCCCTACGCTTAAAAACGTTTTGGTTTAAACTGATCTACCTTTTTCGGAAAAGTTTTTAAACGCACAATTCAACCCCCCCCTTCTTGTGCGCTTTTTCTTATTTCATGTTTAACCTTTCTCTCCCATTCCAAGTACAATTTAGGATTATTTTTTTCTTGGAATGAAGGGATTGTCATCTTAATATTACCTAAGTAGTGGTTTCCTCTTGGTTCACCTCCTCTTCTCCCTTCACTATTTCTTCCATCTAAATACTCATATTCTTCTTCCTCATCATTCTTTTGCTTAGAAGGGGTCCTAGATCTAGATGAAGATTGTAAATTATCCAATCTTGCATTTAAAGCCTTGAATTATTCTTAAACAACCTTCATGAACAACTTGAGATCAACCTCCCATTTTCCTTCTCCTACACTCATGATTAAAATTGCTACAAAAATTGCATTAGAAAAATAAAATCCTCACACAAACACTTACTCACGTGTTTACATTCAAATTATGTCTTAGTCATTCATATTTTCACTCAATTTGGCTTTTTCCCTTTGATAGTATCACCACTCCTGCCTTTTACCACTCAACTTCACCTTATAAGCTCTTAAGTAAAAAACTTTGAGGATTATTCTACATAACAAGAAACAGTAAGGAATTGGTGATAAGAACAAGAATGAACAAGAAACAATTAAAATGGAAACAAGGAATTCAAGTTTTTTTTTTTTTATGAGAACAAAATCAAGGAAGGTGTTATAGAACCAACAAAAGGAAATAAGAATAGTATTTAAACTTTTTTTTATTGTACAATGTGTAATTTAAAGCAAAAGATTGACTATTAACAAGATTTTTTTCTTGATTTTCTTTGTACAATTTTTTTCACAACTTTTTTTTTTCAATCTGGAACTTGCTTCTCCCTTCTTCTTTTTTGGAAAAATTTTGTTTTGCTTTTCACAATTTTTTTCTAATGGGGTAGAACATAAGAAACACAAATAGATAAAACAAAGAAAGATGAATAGACTCAAAGAAATAGAACAAAGGAAGATGACATAATAGAATAAATAACAAAAGCAACATTGGAAACATTTTTTTTAGATTGAAGAAGATAAACAAACAAAGGATAAATAGCACCTGATTTCAAGTGTTGAAGCTCTAATATCAAATAGTATGATTTTACTTAGGATCCTTATGAAAATAGGTAAAGGAAAATTAAAGAAACTTGACCCTAACCGCGGCCTATTAGTAGAACCAAAGTTATAAGAGAAAGCATGACTCTAATCATTACCTGTTGGTAGAACTAACACTATAAAGTTCTTAACCCAAGAACAAAGGAAAAGCTCTCATAATTGAGAAACATTCAAATTTCATTAATCTTCAAATTCTACCTTGGTTGCTTACAAGAGGTTACTATTTATAGGCTAAGCTTAGCAACTCTTGGAATACAAGTAAATTCCCACTAAATACTCCACTAAACATTAAAATCTCATTAGAATAGAATCCCCACTAAACACTCCACTAAGTAATAAATTTCTACTAGAATGACTTCCCACTAACCATCACAATAGTTTATTAAGTCCCACTAACTATCATAATAGTTTAAGAAGCCTAAAAATACTAAAATTTGACCTAGAAAATATCAAAAGTTATTCCAACAAAAATAAGTGCAAAAATTACATGGAAAATAAGAAAATGGATCGTAATTAACTATTCAACTCAAAACTAATTAACCCACTAATTAAACTTCAGTCCATGGGTGCTTCTTAATCAAGTGAATTTGGGCTTTTCATGTTGTCTTCAAGTTGGGCTCAACTCATCATCAACTTGTAGGAAAGTGACGCCTTTAATCCACTTCGATCTAGACTTTTTTTTATCTCCATAATTAGGCCTTGCAAAACTTGCTTCATTAATGGGACCTCCAATGTCACACAAAGGATCTTTGGGTTTGCTAATTGGATCTCCATCAAAAACATAAAGTAAACTCCTATTTTCATCTGTGAGCCTACCATCAAGGTACACAAAATAATTCTCCATGTCCACTACTTAGGCTCTTCAACCTACTCAATCTAGAGCATAAAACCTAAACTAGTGAGACAATGTCTTAGTGAGTGTCCTAAAATGCAATAGTATAAATGTGTTTCATAAAAACATACTTTATGTAAAAAACTTTGTTTGATCATTTGCATAAAATCATAAATTCTTAAACTTTTGCATGCTTATCATTATCTGATCCTCTTTCCATCTATGGTCGAATTGAGCTCAAATTCTCAAGAGGCGTCCCTCTTGTCTATGCCATCACTCTTCTCCATACTAACGGTGATTTTTTATTGGTTGACAATGTGAAATTTTTTACATTGATAGTGCACATAGTCATTAAACTCTTATAATAACTACCTTAAAAATCATACTTAAAATGATTTTTGATTGGTAATTAACAGGGTAAAAATATATTATATTAATAGCGCATGAAAAATTAAACTCTATAATAAAATAAGACTTGATAATATAAGATTAATTATATCAAATCTAATAAACTTTAGTATCATGCAATATTTAGTGTGATGTCATATAAGATAAGATAATATTATCTTATATTTAATGACGTATAATACTAAATAAGAAATAAATTAACTTTTTTTTTTATTAAAAATGCCTTTTACGTAAAAAACATATTATATTTATCTAAATTTGTTATGCTATATTAATTTTTTTAAGAAATTCACAAGTGTTTAATATAGTTATATTCGTGTTAAATCAGAGAGCGAATTTCACGAAAAATTAAATAAAAAATCAGAGAGCGCATTAGTTTATTTTTTATTGTATAAATGTGTAAATCATAGAAAATTGTTAGAAAAATTATATATATTATGTTTAGTATGTGTGTGATATACTTCCATATATTTGATACTCCTTCCTCCTTAAAATTTATATATACGGCTAATTGAGTGGAGATGTTAAATGGCGTGAAATGAGTTGATTTTCACAAATTCAATTCTCTTTTAATCTTAATTGTATGGCTAAGTGGGGATGTTGATTGATTTTCACTTCATTGCTACATATATTGATGTCAAAAAAGACAAGTGCATTTAGGCTGTAACTAAGACAGTATACACCTCAACTAATCTTCTTGGGTAGGCGAGTTGGTAAACGTTGTTATTAAACCATCAATTAGGCTGCCACGACTATATTGACTACTGGATATATTAATAGAGCGATTTTTTATTTTTATTTATTTATTTTTATCGATCATTGATGTTGATCGTTGTGGCTTCAAAATTACCATATGAGAGTAATAATATATCTACATCATGATTCAGTTTTTTGAATGAGGACAACCACATTTCTAGGAAAAATTGAGAGGTATTGGCTTACAAAATCGTAACTTGTAAGATATATGTAATGAGCTCATTACATAGATCTTACAAGTGACTCGAGTATATCAGGCTTGAAATTTATGAATCTTAAATAAGAGAGCAAAGTACTTCTTTAATATTACCATCAATTCACAATTAATTTCACGCATTGTAATATATCTTTTAATGTAAAATTTGTGATTTAAAATAATTTATAACATATCTTAATCACGTTTAATAATTAAATTAATTTTATTAAAAATTAAAATAAAGTATAACGACGACTGAGTTTTTTTTCTTAGTGTGCCATCTTTATCAAAAAACAAATCATACAAAACAACACGACTGGTCACTATCAAGGGATAATTACGAATAGTGAATAACATACTCTCTGAAACTGACTTATCCATTGAGACCACTATGATTTTTCTTTTTCCTCACTGTTCAAAATATTGACGATAAGATTTGAAAGAATAAAAGAAATTATTATAGCCAATTTTTTAATAACTATATACCTTTTAATTTTAGGAAAGAAGTTTTGCTATGCATGTATATGAAAAAAATCAAAAAGAAATTGAAATGATTATGTATAGTATAATATACTATATCAATTATTTGAAATTCAAATAAAAAAACTGATTATTATCTAATATTAGGATAAGAAAATTTTCTTATTATCTTGATCATTAAAAATGCATGACTTCATTCAGGGGTATTCATCAGATCGAATTAACGTGATGAATCTGACAATTCAAATTAAACCAATAAAATTAGTTCAAATTGATTTAGTTAAATGATTATTTTCACTTCAAATTCGAATTAAACTAATTATAATTTGTTAGGTTATCAAAGTTATTTTTTTCAACCTGAACCACTTGATGACTCGATCAACTATTTTTTTTTAGTTTTTAGAATAATACATTTTAGATATTAGTACTTAAATTTTTCTTCTACTTTTTTTTTATCTTTTTCATTTATTTTGACTGATGTTATCTTGTGTTACCAAGTTTCTTAATTTAGTCAAGTTTATTATGTAATGTTTTTATCATATTTTGGGTAAAGAAATTAATGTGATATATGAAGTGAAAATTATAAAAAAAATATTAAATCAAATAAATAATTAGTCATTCAAAAAATTAAAAAATATTTTTTACCATAAATTAATAAAAAATCACAAATTTATATAAAATAGACAATAAGTATAGATAAAAACTTGAAAAATATAATAATTTATTTTTTATTATAACCTAATAACTTGAATCAAACCAACCCAATTTTATTTAGATTGGTCAAAAAAAATTTTAAAACCCAACTCAATCAAGTATGATTGGTTCGGATTTGGTTTTACCTAAAACCCAAACCAATCCAACTTACGAACACCTTATAAATCCAATCTAGAACCAAAATTGAAAAAATAAAATATAAGTTTAGATCTTATATAAAATAAAAAAGGAATAATAAAAAGACGCATGATAGGGTGACTAGTTTATAAAACATAAACCCAATACTCAAATCAATGGAGATCAGGTCTTATTAGTTTGGTTCAAGCCAAAACTGATCAAAGAAAAAAAAAACCAATTTAATTGATTTGGTTTGAATAATTGAATTCATTGGGTCAAACCAAACTAATAAACACCCCAAATTTAGGGAAACATACCAAGACACTTTAAGTTGATAAAATTGGTTACTCCATCATGATCTATTATTGACTTAGTAAAAAATTAGTTCTATTTTGTTTTGGAAATGGATAGAAATAATAATTCCCCCTAGGTGCATTATATAGTACCTAAGTTGTGAATTTGGATATTGGATTACCATATTATAGGTGCAAAGTATTCACTAATTTTGCTGATAACTAATCTTCTTCAGGGAACCTGTCAGCCACCTTTAGTGGGGTCTCCTCTCCTAACCACTTTTTTCTTTCCACAAGGCTCAAATTTGAGACCTTATTTAAAAATTCGAGTCCAATTCCACTTGGATCAACGTAAAGTTGGTGGTACACTAAGGTTAAAATTGAAAAATGGTGAAAAAATTAAAAAATTAAAAAAATCTAATTACTCATGTCCCCTTTATCGCTAACCATGCACCTTCTTATCCACTACCAAGCCATTGTGGCTTCGTCAGACCACATCATTGTATCAAGCAGACACTGTCATCTCTTTCTCCATTGTTGGCCATTAAGCACACCAAACAACCATCTCCTCCCTTGTTGAATAGCTACAATTGGGTAAAATTACTTGCGATTTAGGCTTATGCAGTAATCCTCTAGGAGTCCAGGTGGACCTCTACTGACAACTTTAGCATGTCATTGGTGCCCTGTCCAATAATATTAGGGGTGTCTTCCCATTTTACCACTTTTGAAACCATGAAATTAACTCATCCATTAAGACTACTATGACTTTTCTTTGTCCTTATTGTTCAAAATATTGACCATAAGATTTGAAAGAATAAAAGAAATTGTTATAGGCAATTTTTTTAATAATTGACTATGTACTTTTTAATTTTAGAAAAGTAGTTTTAGGATGCATATATATGAAAAATTCAAAAAACAATTAAAATATTTATGTATAGTATAATATACTATATCCGTTATTTGAAATTCAAATAATAAAACTGATTATTATATAATACCATGATAAGAAAATTTTCTTTTTATCTTAATCACTAAAAATACATCACTTCAGTTAGGGGTGTTTATCAAATTAGATATTGATTCAATAAATCTAACAATCGAAACCAAACTAATTAAATTGTTTCAAATTGGTTTGGTTCTTTTTACTTCAAATTCAAACCAAATCAATTATAATTTGTTCAGTTATCAATTTTTTTTTGTCATCCTAAATTAGCCCAATGACTTGATCAACTAATTTTTTAACTTTAGATTAATATAATTTAGATTTTTGTACTTACATTTTTTTCTACTTTTATCTTTTCTTTTTCTTTTTATTCATTTTGACCTTCTTACAATTTGATCTAGTGTTACCAAGTTTCTTAATTTAGTCATGTCTATTATGTAATTTTTTTATCATATTTTGGATAAATAAATTAATGAGATATATAAAGCGATATTTATATAAAATTAAATATTAAATAAAATAAATAAATTCTCATTTAAGAATAAGAAATATTCTTACCTTACATTAGTATAAAATTATAAATTTATATAAAATAGACAATAAGCATAGATAAAAACTTGGAAAAAAAAATTCATTTTTTTATCATAACCTAATAACTTGAACCAAACCAACCCAAAAATAATTGGATTGGTTTGGTTATGATTGGTCAGAAAATATTTTAAAATCTGAATCAAACTAACCTAATTAAATATAATTGGTTCGGATTTGATTTTACCTAAAGTTTGAACCAATCTAATCCATGAACACTCTTAATCTAAATGCAATCTAGAACCAAAAATTTTAAACGAATTAACATATAAGTTTAGAGCTTATAGTAAATAAAAAATAAAAGACTAAAGGAAAAGGAATAATCAAAATATAAATAATAATAATAATAATAATAAAAAGAGTAAACAACTATTTTAGTCTCTGAAACTAAAAAGTGCTATCACATTAATCCTTGAATTGAAGAAAATTAAAAAAAAAAAGGTCCTTGAAAATGCAAATTGACAATCATATTAGTCCAAAAATTCAAAAAAAATGTGTGACTAAAGTGATAATATTAACATATATTTGTGGACTAAGATGACAATAAGTAGTTAAGTTTTGGGACTTATTTGACAATCTAAGGACCTTTTTTTTTTTTTATTTCCTTCAATTTAGGGACCAATGTGATAGTGTCTTCCACTTTTAGGAACTAACGTTGTTGTTTACTCTAATAATTAAAAGATTGATGATCTGATGATCGAGTTATAAAACATAAAACTGATACTCGAACCAATGGAGGTCGGGTCTTAGTTTAGGTCAAACTTAATAAAAAAAAACTAAACCAATTTAATTGATTTAGTTCAAGTAGTTGTGTTCATTGGTCAAATCAAACCAATGAATACTCTTAGTTTTAGAGGGTAATTAAAGTGAAGGATTGACTTTATTGATTTAGGTAAACATACCAAGACACTTTAACTTGGTAAAATTGGTTAATCTATCTTGATTTCTTATTGACTCAATAAAAAACTAGCCTCATCCCATTTTGGAAAATAGTTAGAAATAATAATTCACCCTTGGTACATTATGTAACGCTATGTTTTTCTTAATGCATGATTTAATAGTTTAATAACTAAAAGTGAAAATTAATATGTGGTTATGGTGTTTAAAACAAATAAATAACTAAATTGTTGTTGTGTGGTGTTAGCTTTATGTTCTTGCCTTGGAATTCCTATCAGAGTTAGGGAATTGAGACAAAGGTGCTTGAGCCAAATTGAGAGTGTTGTTGATATTGATTTGGGTTGTTGAGAGAAAAACGATAAAGTGAGAACAGTCGTGAGTCTTGGAGAGGGAATAAACGGACCCTGAATTTTAGTAAGCCCGGAGTCTTTTGACGCCTAGGGGAAGCTTTAAAAACAACTAAAACCCCCCTTTTTCTCTTATTCCTCTCTCATTCTCTCTTCTCTCTCTCACTCTCTTCTCTCATCCTCTCATTTTTTTTCTCCAAACCTTGTTGAGACTCTTGAAGTGTGAGAGCCAAACCTAGTGAAGAATCTTGTTCCTAGGCGTCGGAGAGTGGTTATTGCCTTGCTTTCACAAAGTTTGGCTCAAGGTTCTGTGTTTCTCACGTTTTCCCTTCCCCAAGCTCGGATTCGGAAGCTCTAAGAGGTAAAGGAAGCGTACTAATGCTTGATTCCATGTTTATGGTTATTAATATGTTGATTTCTTACCTTGGAATGGATTGATTTTGGTGAAAATCTTATGTATGAAAGCTTAGAAGCAAAATGGTTTTGAAAGAAAATTTGAGACTTGAGGATGTTTTATGCCTAAAATTGTTGTAGAATCGGTTAGGAATGCATTAAAAGTGCTTAGAATTGATTTGGAATGATTGTATAGCAATTAGAACTCAAGGAATTGAAAAATCGAAGCCAATCTACCTTATTCGTAAATCACAGGTGACGGTTCACGGGCAAAAGGGTCATTCACAGGCTGCCCATGAACCTTGCTGTCTAATGTACTGGTATAGTCGTTCACGGGCTGCTCGTGAACTCTACTGACTGTGAATATTCAATTTTCTTGATTGCCTTGGATTTCATGTTTAGGTGTAATCCTTTGAAACGTTGGAAAATAAAATGTTTAGATTTAAAAGAAAGATGAATTTCTATGGTATGCTTGATTTTAAGGATATGGGTGTTATTATAAATTGATGGCTTGTGATGTTGTTGACGGTGTTCTTGTGTTGTTATAATGTTGTGGTTATGTATGATGACTTCGTTGACACATATAGTTGTTAAATGTACATTTTAAAAATAATAGAATGTTAAAATGGTTTTCCAAAGTGGCTCTTGGTTTTCTTTATTTTTGGGGTGGAGTTGTTTTTGATAAATTGTTCACTGAGGTAGCTGATGATGGACCTCACGCCATTGTGTGGATTGACAACTGAGGTAGTTGGTGATGGACCTCATGTTGTTGTGCAAGTATTGAGGTAGTTGACAATGGACCTCAGGCCATTGTGTTTGTGTATTGAATATGTATGATATTGTTCCTCACGAGGTGGGCTGCTTAGGTAGGGCCTTACCTGTTGATTATGATTGAGGCCGGTTTAGGACCGATATGGTGTCGATGGGTGTGAATGGCCATGTGAGGTAGCTGACGATGGACCCCTTTGCCACTAGTTGTATTGATATACATATATATATATATGTCGTATGTTTGTTGGTTGTGGTTGAGTAGTTGATGGTATGTAGTACATGCATTCATGCATAGTTGGCGGCTGAGGTAGTTGATGATGGACCTTATGCTGTGGTGCGGGTAGGCACGTAAGTTGGATGGTGACTATAGTTGATACTCAGATAGGCCTCCAACCTAGTGCTGGATAAGACGTGGGGTAGCTGACGATGGGCCTTTGGGGATGAATGGATGGGCGACTACGCAGGAGGCCAAGGCGATGCAGGCCTTGTGTCGCGGTGAGCCACCACCCACATACACTCATCCTAACAAACCACTAAGCTTATCCACAGATCAGAGTTTGGCAATCCCTGAATGGTGCTTAGATAGGCCACAATAGGGGGTGAGACTCGGCTGATCGCCTGATATGTTGTAAATCTCTCGAGAGTCGTGTCATCATGCATTGACATAGTTGTGGTGGGTGTGATGTAACATGGAGTCTTGAGTTGAGAATTCTTCTCTGTATGAATGTATCTTATATATATATATATATATGTAGATGTTGGGGACTATGGATATATGATGGTGTGCAATATACTCGTGACTGAATGTTGTGAATTATTGATGATCTCCATAATTATATGTTATGTTGTTGTTTAGTAAGCTTACTCTTGCCGTGTTTTGTTGTTGTTGGTTGTCCTATTGTTGCTATTTGCGCTTATGTGCCTGTGATGATCGCGTCCTTTGGCGTGGGAGCAGACGGTGAGGCTTCAGTGGACTCGGCAGCCCAGAGATGATGGTGGAGTCGCTTGCAAGGCAATCCTTTTTGTTTAGGAAGTGTTGTTCTATATAGTTATTCTTTTGATGGGATTGTATAGATTGACCAGCTATAGGGAGTGAGTTTTGTATCCCGCTTCCTGATATGTTGTATATTTTGATATCCTTGATATGGACTGGTGTTATCCCATAGTTGTGTATACATGAGGATGATAGGAGAGATAGATGGATCTCTCGTTTGATGTGTATGACTTATATATAGATATGTTATGCTTTTATTTGCTTGAGGAGGTGTATGTGGTGTATGTTTAGTAAGGTTGTTTAGTAGCGATAGTTAGGTCGTTACACATTATACAGTACGTAAGTTATGAATTTGGGTAACGATACACTAAGTTTAAAATTAAATAAAAAAAAATCTAATTACTCATGTTCCCCCTCATTGCCATCCATCCTCTTCTCCACCACTAAGCCTTTGTGGTTCCATTAGATCACATCAATGTATCTAGCACACATCAACATCTTTTCCTCCATCATCAGTAGCTATGCATTCCAAACGTCCATCTCCTCCCTCTTCCTCTCTCCATGATTCAAAATCAAATCTGCACTACCTTGTACAATCGCACCAATAGGCTATGCATACAACATTTGATCATATGGCTATCAACCATGGAAGCACCAATCACACCCTTGAACAAGAGAACATCATTCAAATTGAGCCATCGGAGCAAACACATGACCACCATATGGCAATCACCACTGAGATTTCATAAGCATCCACTACAAGAAATTTGTGTTTTAGTGTTACCCAAAAGCCAACGCTAAAATGCAAAAGTGGACACTAAATCGACGTTAGCATTGGTTTTGCGTCCACCAACTATCTAGTACTACAAAGCTTGAAGATAAGCAGGTACATCCTTGTTTTTGGCTGACACTAAGTAAAACAGACGCTAAATTGGAAGCCAAATGAAAAAAATATGGTCGATGCTACATTTAACGTCTATGTGGAAAACATTAAATTGTCGTAACTAGTGTCAGCTATGTAGTTGATGCTATAAGTGCCACCTCTCAGACCACCAACCCAACCCAAATTCTTCTCCAAAACTTGAATCTTTATTCGCACTCACCATTCCAGAATCGCTGCTTTTGGAAGTAAAAGTCATGTAGGTTAATGGCATGGTTGTGGTCAAAGAAAATAACGAAGACTAGAGAGTAATCAACCTTTGTGGTAGTTTTAATTTTGTTGTTCAGTAAATTGAAGTCCTTATAATTAAATGCTTGCTAAAATAGTAGGTGCAAGAGCTATTTTAGTCTCTCTAAGTAGATGTATGACAATAGAGAAAATACTTTTCAAAATGACTTTGTGTGATCTAGTAAGGAAAACAAACCTTGACAACCATAGTGATAAGAACACCTTATGCTCCACATTGCTCTAATTCTTCATGAAATGCTTCATCTATAGAGTATGGTCTTCCTTTTTGGTTGTGGATTTGTAAAACAATCAAACATTGTAATTAGTTCTTGTTCTATTTCCTTTTTCTTCATCACTGATGTGTTAGAAACAGATGTTTAGAAATAGGAGTTTCATAACAAGCCTTCATATCCTCCAATGTTATAGTTGCTTCCCCAGTGAAAAAAATAAAAAGTTGAAATTAAAATGATTTAAAATAACGTTGGAGGATTTCAAGGTTTGTTAGGATTATTCTATTATGGAAACTCCTATTTCTAAACATCAAGCTCAGTGATAAGGAAAAAGGAAATAGAACAATAACTAATTGCAGTGTTTAGATTTCTTTCAAATCTATGGCCAAAAGGGTGGACCATACTCTATAGATGAAGCATTTCACGAGGAATGAGAGCCATGTGGACATGAGGTGTTCTTGTTATTGTGGTTGTCAAGATTTGTTTTCCCTGCTTGATCACACAAAGCCTTTTCGAAAAGTATTTTCTATATTGCCATACATCTACCTAAAGAGACTAAAATAGCTCTTACACCTGCTTCACAAGCATTTATTGGGACTTTAGTTTACTGAACAACAAAATCAAAACTACCATAAAGTTTGATTACTTGCTTATCTTATTCATTGTCTTTGACCATGGTTACACCGTTAACCCACACGACTTTTACTTCTAAGAGTAATGATTCAAGAATGGTGAGCGCGAGCTGTAACACCCCTATTTTTGCATATCAAATTATTTTCTTAATTATTCTGTATTTATTTTTGGAAAACTAGATGGAAATCTCAAAAATTTGATTACTATAGCTATGTAGTACTTAGTTTAGATTTTTAATAAAATTTGGGGAACTAAGCTCAAAATGAGTAAATGACTATTTTACCTAAAAAAAAAAATCAGATAACAAAATAAAAAAAAATAGTTAGAAGTGTTTACAAATTCCTTTCAAGTTATCAATATACTTAGAATAATTAATAATAATTTTATAAATTTTTCGGGAATTTATTAAGATAGTTTTTATGAAATGACCAAAATATCCCTGATTGACTACGGGAGCAGCCTAGAGACTTTTTGACTTCAAAATATTTTGAAAATTTTATACTAAGTATGTTTCGTTATAAAAATTTTATTTTGAAAGAAAAATAGTGAAAATATAATAATTCTATTTCAATTTTTTTCAACCATTTTTTTAATATTTGTTAATGTAATTCTGAAAAATCGGGAAAAAATTTCAAAATTCTAATTCTCACCATTACACTCAAAATTTCAAGAGCTATTTAATAGTGATTTTTAATAATTTTTTCGAGCCGGAACCTGGAGAAATTAGAAAATGACGATTTTGTTCATATTTTTCAACATTGAGAGCTAACATGAGGAAAAGATTCAATTGACCTAAAAATGTCAAATTGTGCTTGGAATCATGTCATATATCATATATATTAAAATATAATTTTTGAAAATTTCTGGGAATTTTTTAGAATTCCTGTGTAAAATGACCAAAATACTCCCAAGTGTCTAATAAGTTAGTCAGTATTTGTTTGACATCCAAAAGTGGTAAAAATGGTAATTTCAGTTTATTTATAGGTGAAATATTTAATTTTATAATTTTCACAAAATTTTGGTATTTATTGAATTAAAATGGATTTTTTATGAATTTTCTAGCTTAAAAATACAAAATAAATACATATAATTTGAAATAAATTAATAAAAATTAAAATTTGTTATTAGAAATTTATTTTTGATGAAAAATAATGTATTTTTCCAGTTTTGCATTAAAATGCATTATTTTGATATTAAAAGCTAATTTTTCAAGTTTATGCGTTTTTATCAATACCGGTTAATTCACCTACAAATAAAATTTACACTGAGGAGCTTGAGGACAGCTCATATAGCACGTCCCCAAGCCTAGGAGGGGTGATTCACCACCCTAAATGGTGTATGTATCCCTAAATTGGATTAAAAATAAATAAAAAATGGATTTATGACATAATGCTTACATAATGGATGATGTAAATTTTTGACACCTAACCCCCCTCCTTCTTCTATAAATAGGCCCCAAAGTTTTCAGATTTTCACTCACCTCTTCCTCTCTCAAGCTAGCCAAAATATTAGAGAGCTTCTCTCTCTAGAAAAAATTTTCTTATACTTTGTTTTTATGCTAAAATTTTACTAGTTTTCCAATAACTAGTAAAGTTCTCTTCCTAGGAGCTTTGCATCAACAATTTCATCCTCTTCATCAACCACCTTAGAGGTAATGGGGGGAGTGGGGTTGGTTCTAAATTAGTGTCACTTTGCATGTTGGTAGGAAGGGTTTTTCCCTAAACTCGTCTAGGCTTAAGTTTTATTATTATTATTATTGTTATATTGTTTGATGTTAAACTTTAATTTTTACTAAGTTGTTACTCTGTTTAAATTTAAATTATTAAATTATAATTGCTATGTTGTTACTCTGCTCAAATTTAAATTATTAAATTATAATTGCTAAGTTGTTACTTTGCTCAAATTTAAATTATTAAATTATACTTGCTATGCTGTTATCTACTCAAATTTAGAAAATTAAAATATATTCATTTAGTTGTTATTCTGCCAAAATTTTCATAATTAAATTATAATTACTATGTCGTTATTATGCTAAAATTTTATGTGATTATAGTATTGTGCAATTTCTGCAATATAAGGCAGAAATATTGATTGTATTGGTGCTCAAATTAAATGAGACCAGGGAAACCTTTGTTTGAGATGTTACAAAGTGATAAATTAGTGAGTAATGTAAGGCAAGTGACATGCAATGGCATGGCACCTTGCTAAGGAAGCTATGGTTTGGTACACTGTGGGATGAAAGGCAAGACCCACGGTTAGGTCTAGAGGGTATGGTATCGAGTGGTGAGTGTCCTAATGGCCAAGGTAGCGCTCTTGAGTTGGGACAATCACTTAACCAACTTGATAACCCTGACAACTGCTTAGCATCACCAGCATTGGTGAGAGTATACCTCTATAAATGGATATTCGAAATCATTATTTTGTTCCTCAATGATGATGAGGACTGTACCATGGGACGATGTTGAGAGAGGTATATGTACTCCTAGTCACTTCCCAAGTTCTATTAAGAACTATTTACCCACTAATGGAAAGTATGGATCCATATCGAGTCAAGGATTGTATAACATAGAATAAACTTTAGGTTTTTCTTTTATTGTCAACTGTATTTTATTTATATTGTGTGGTAGAATTCTTACCGTACATGTAAAAGTGATATTAGAGCAAATCACCTCACTCCATTATTTTTCATTTTTTGCATCATTGATCGTGGTTAATGAAGACCCGGCTGTTAATGAGAACCTATAGGACTAGTCTGATAGTTTGTTATTTTATGGGATAGGGTAGATGGACACTGCTCTGACTAGGATCTTTTTAATGTACTAGGAATAAGTAGTAACTATTTTGATGTATATTTTGATCTCCCTGTATTTTAGTAATTTTTTTGATTATGAAATCATGATGTACAGTTTTATGATGAATACATACAGCTTTTATTTTTTTACTATCATTTTCAAATTCTATTAAATTTACAAATTTTCTATTATTAAAAGCGGAGAAAAAATTTTACTTACATTTTTACATAAGTAAATAAGTTTGGGTTGTGTTCAATGTGAATAGGTGTCACACGAGCAGAGATTCAAGTTGTAGTGAAGGATTTGTGTTGGGTTAATGGTTTGAGTGGTGGAACCTATAAGATGCAACGATGGACATGATGATGGCGTTGAAGATGACGAAGAGGTAAGAATCCTTGAACACAAGATAAAAAAGCTCCAAACGTTTCCTAGGGAGGTGGGTGGTGATGTTTGAAAGAGACAACTTGAGACCTTTCAAAACACCAACATGTAGGATCCTTGCTTAAAAGCAATGTCGAAATTAACTAAGCACACAAAACAAAATTCCATAACTAAGAACAATATCAAAATTCAACTAAAAACAATATCAAAATTAACTAAGAATGCAAAGCAAATTCAACTAAGAGTATAAAGCAAATTTCCAGCATCAATAATTAGAGCAACAACAAATAACAAAATAAAGCAAAATTCAACCAACAACATAGAGCAACTCAAACTCACAAAAACCACAATTACATAAAGCAAAACCAATAAAAGAAAAATAGACCAGGGGGTTACCTGCAGTGTGGAAGTGGAGACCTAGTGGTATGGCAATGGTGTAACGGAAATGCAATGGTGCAATAGCGACACGATGGTGCGAATCTGGGAAGGAGAGAGAGAAAATGATGGTGGCACAGTGATCCTATGAGTGGGGCATGGAAGGGATGCTAGGATGGTGGCTGAGAAGCGTAGCAGAGATGATAAAGATATCGTAGTGCCATGGAAGGAAAAATAGAAAAAGAAGGAGAATGGGAGAAAAGGGTCTTGGCATCAAATATATCTAGATTTAGCATCAGCTAAGTCAGCACTAAACTGACACTAGTGCAATGTGTAAATAATGCAATCAACCATATTGAATTAGCTACCAACATAGCGTTGGTCATGCTGACGCTAACACAAATATTTTATGTATTGTGGACCAAACTGACGTTGAGTTAGAAGCTATCTCAAAACAGTCAAGTGTATCCGTTAGGCATTAGTGTCGGCTTAACTAACACTACATAGAATATTTGTTTTAGCATTGGCTTGTTGTAGCTAATTCACACTAATGCTACTGTAAATATCACTTTTAGGGGTAGCTTAAGTCAACTTAGAGCCAACGATAGTTCAAATTAGTGTCGGTTTAGGTCGACACTAATTATTTTCATATTTAAAAACAAAAGAATTCAAAATGTTGCCTCTGCTTTGTGTTGGCCAAATCAATGCTAATAGTGTCGGGGTCGACGCTACTTTGTCGATGCTATGCATTTCTTATAGTGATCATGTAGCACCAATCACCATCGATCTCCGCTACTTCGCGAACCATTACTGCATCACTGCCAAATCATTTTACTTATTGCCTAAAAATGGACCCTAATAGATTTTTTTTTTTTCACAAGAACTTGGCCTCTTTGTGTTTTATTTTAGTATGTTTTCATTCCAACATTTCTTTATTTAGTTAGGGAAGACCTTTGTTAATTTGGGCTTGATCTAAATCAATTGGGGTAGCTTTTGGCCTAGTCAAACTTGATGGTTGGTATGCCTTGTGGGTATGGTGGCTTCAAATGTGGTGTAACACCCCTACATTTGTCTATTAAACTCCTTTTTCAATTATTTTGTATTTATTTCTGAGAACTAGATGAGAATCTCAAAAATTTGATCCATACGGTTACGTTCGTATTAGTAAATAGTAGTCAATTATTGAGATAATTTTTGTGAAATGACAAAAATATCCCTAGTTGATTGCGAAAACCAACCAAAGACTTTTTGACCTCAAAGTAGTTTAAAAATTTTATACTAAGTATATTTCATTATAAAAAATTTATTTTGAAAGAAAAATAGTGAAAAATATAACAATCCTATTTTAATTTTCCAACTATTTTTCTAATATGTAACGATTTAATTCTGAAAAATTGGAAAGAAATTTCAAAATTCTAATATCCACCATTACACGCAAAATTTCAAGAGCTATTTAAAAGTGATTTTTAATAATTTTTTCGAGCCGAAACCTGGATAAATTAGAAAATGACGATTTTGTCCTTATTTGCCAATAGTAAGGACTGGCATGAGAAAAAGATTTAATTGACATTAAAATGTCAATTTGAGATTGGAATCACGCCATAAATATTAAAATATAATTTTGAGATTTTTCTAGGAATTTTCTAGTATTCTTGTGTAAAATGACCAAAATGCCCCTAGGTATTTGATAAGCCTAGTTGGTATTAGTTTGACATCTAGAAATGGTAATCCTAGTTCATTTATTGTTAAAATATTTAATTTTAGAATTTTTATAAAAATTTTGGTATTTATTGAATTAAAATGGAATCAATATGAATTTTCTAGCTCAAAAATACAATATATATATATATATATATATATTCAAAATAAATTAATAAAAATTAAAATTAACTATTAGAAACTTATTTTTGATGAAAAATAATGTATATGTTCAGTTTTACATTAAAACACATTATTTTGATATTAAAAGCTAAATTATTTAAGTTTAGCCGATTTTATCGGTATTGGTTAATTTAATTGCAGATAAAATTTACACTAATAAAGTTGGGACAACTCATGGGACACATGTGTAGCCTATTCCTAGATGACTCACCAGCTATCTTGAATATGTGTCCCTAAATCAAAATTTAAAATAAATAAAAATTATAATTATGACATATTGCATGATGTAACTAATTGGACACCTAAGCTCTCACCGTCCTGTATAAATAGCCCATTCTTGGACAAAATTTTCATCACCTCTCGGTCTCTCAAGTTGGTTGAAAATTTAGAGAGCTTCTCTCTATGAAAAAAAAATTCTTTGTTTTTATGTTAAAATTTTGCTAGTTCTCAACTAATAAAATTTATCCTCCTAGAAGTTTTGTACCAACAATTACACCCTCTTCATCAACCACCTTAGAGGTAATGGGGGGAGTGGGATTGGTTCCAAATTATTATCACTTTGCATGTTGATAGGAAAGGTGTTCCCCTAAACATTTCAATATACAAATTTACTATGTTATAATGTTTTAATGCTAGAATTTAATATTTACTAAGATGTTATGCTGCTTAGATTTTTAATTAAAATGCTCTTGTTAAATTGTTACTCTATTCAAATTTAGATTATTAAATTATAATTGTTAAGTTGTTACTCAACATAAATTTAGAAAATTAAATTATAATTACTAAGCTGTTACTCTGCTCAAATTTAGAAAATTGAAATGTATTTATTTGGTTGTTATTCTACCAAAACTTTAGTAATTAAATTATAATTACTACATCTTTATTTCTCCAAAATTTTAGTAATTACTAAGTTATTATTTTGCTAAAATTTTATATGATTACTAAATTTTTACTCTGTTAAAATTATGATATTGTGTAATTTCTGCAATATAAGGCAAAAATGTTGATTGTACTGGTGCTCAAACTAAATGAGACTAGGGAAACCTCTGCTTGAGAAGTTAGTAACTGATAGTTTAGTGAATAATGTAAAGCAAGTGACATGTAGTAGCATGACACCCTGTTAGGGAAGTTATAGTTTGGTACGTTGAGGAATGAAATGTAAAGACCCACTTGCGAAGGTCTTAAGGATAGGCATCAAGTGGTGAAGGTCCTAATGGCCAGGGTAGTGCCCATGAGCCGAGATATTCACCTGACCAAGCTTGATAACCCTAATAACTGCTCAATATTCCAAGATTGGTATAAGAGTATACTTCTATAAATAGCCGTCTTGACTGTTATTTGTTCCTTATTGATGATGAGGCCTGTACTATGTGATAATGTTGAAGAGGTATATGTACTCCCAGTCACTTTCCAGTTCTGTTGAGAACTATTAATCACTAATGGGGAGTATGGATCCATATCGAGTTAAGGGTAGTTTGATACAACTTAGAATAAACCCTAGGTGTAATGCCTGTTTCTTGATAATCTATGGATAAGTGTTTGAATAATTTAAAAGAGAAAATTTAATTTAATTTCCCTTGAAAATAATTAATTAAGACTTATGTTTGGTGTCTGTGTAAGTTTCTGTGAAAGAATTATGCGAGAATTTGATCTACACTGCTATCAGATAAGTAGAGATATATCTGCAAAGTTTTGATGGACAGTGTAGGGTTATGAAATTTAATTATAATTAATTAAATTTAATTATGATTGAATTCTAGTCAAGTTGGTAGTTTTCCTTACCCTCAAGTTAATCCTTTTCCTAATAAATCTGTCTATTGAAAAAACTTGTCAAGAATCCTGTCAGATAAGGTAAATTCAATTGCTTGATTGGACAGAGTCAGTTCAACCATATTCAGAGAAATTCTAAAGAGTCATAAACTCATTTAGATTCTAATATCAATTAAATTGTTTTAATTGATTCAAGTGTTAGAAAGCCTAAACCTAATTTCATGAAATTTGGTATTTGACCGCATTTTCATTGTCAGTGTGAGAAATTTAAAATTTCTATTGTCTAGAGCCATCACCACGCGTCCCCCAAACCCAACCCAACTAAGCTAACTATTAATTCCTGAGCAAACTAGATTAGTTGCAAACAAACTAGAAATTTTTTCCCAAATTCCTACACAAGTCTTGTCATGATGTCTTTAAATGTACTAAAACCACTAATCCTCCCCTTGTTTTCTTTATGGCCGTCCCCCTCCCTTCTTGGAGAAGGTGAGTTTTTTTTTTCATTTTTATTCAAACTTGCCTCCTATTTTGCTAGTTACCAAAATACCCCTCTTGAGTTGTCTTAAAATAAGCTTCAAGACAAAAAATACTCCCTTCACTTTTCTCCTCTAAAAACCGTGAGCTTGAGAAAGAGAGAGCCTTGTTCTAAAATTATTTTAGTGTTGGAAGAGAAGTTGGAAGCCAGAGTGTCCAAAGAAGTGGTGCTAAGTAAAGCTCCATCATTTTCATCTTTTATTTTCTTTTCTATCAAGATGTAAGCGGTCTAAATCTTTTCTTTACCTCCTTGGTTCCAAACTTTGTTCTTTCTTGTGTTTATGTCCTATATCAACCATTCTTAGTGTTGGTTGATGGTTCACCCTACAACGATTGAAGGGGATACTCCCTTTGTCCCAAAACCTTCTTCCAAGCTTGTAGGATCTTTTCAAAAAGTAAGGAAAGCTAACCCTTTTCTTTGTGTTTGGACTATGGTTATTCTGTTTTTGGTGTGGTTTGTTGCTAAAAAACATTTTTGGTATTTTTAAAAGTTGTAAACTTAATGAAAGGAACCATTTTCATGCATGTGTGTTATATGTTCCTAATATTGTTTCATTTTTTTACCTGAGCATGATTCACTATTTTTGTGATATCTAGAGTTGTGGTTAATATTTTTGAGTGCTTGTTATCTTTTTTTAAACTAGACAAAACTTTCTTCAAAATGGACTCAAGAAATATGTTAAAAGGTTAAGAAATGAAAACAATTAGCCTTTTGAAAATTGTGCATGTTTTCTAAAAACACTAATCTGACAGTGTGTAGAAAAATGTGATTTTGGAAGATTCAGTTGTGTACTTGAAGAAACTCTTCTAACTAACAAAAAGTAGACCAAAAAATATTTCCAAGTATATATAGTTTGCCTATATTTGATTTGGTTTTCTATTTTTAATGATTTTTAGAAATTAAAGGCTGTACTTGTTTTTTGACTGAAAGTGGTTTTGAAAACTGTGAACTTTCCAAAATCATATAAAATCGTGTAAACCTTTGTTTTTAATATTCTTGGTCATTTTGAAAAGGTTTTTAAGTTTAATTTCATAAAATAAATGGTTTGGACTCTGTAAAGTTTTATTTGGATATGACAAATAGCAAAACATGTTTGCTGGTCCTCTAACAGGTCATCCTAACCTTACTATCTTGTTATTTTTGCATCTTTTTTTTAATAGATTTTTTCTTGAGGTAATCTTTATTGTTTTAGAAAATAGACAAAATTTTCCTTCCAACCATATATGGATCATGTTAAGCAAAAATCGTTTACTATCTCAAAATGATTTTTAAAACAAAGGTTGAAATTTGGCAGCTATTGGAGTTTGTTCTAGTAATAAGTTTTATAACTTTTTGTATAACTTTATGAAAACTCTATATTTTGTACTTAAAACTTAATGGTGGATCTTTTAAAATAAAATTTAAATATGAATTTCTATAAAATATATTCTTTACTGTTTCACATATTTTAAAAATATATTTTGGTAATTTAATTAAATAGAAATTAAAGTAAGGCTCATAAAATTATGTTTTATGAAAAATCTAAGACCTAAATTTTAACTTGATAATTTCATAAATTTATTTTTTGATTTAATTTTAATACTTTAATATTTTAAATACATAAATTGATATATAAGACGTGATAAAAGTGGATTAAAAGATTTTCTTGGTGGAAATTTGCAAAAGGCATGACTTGGTGAATAGTTGTGACTTGATGGCATGTTGATTATGTTGTAAACTGTTAATAAAGGCTTATCTAGGTGTGAACGATAAGCGATTGTTGATATATGTTGCCATCAATGTCTGTTTATGATGAGTTGTTTTTGATGCATGCATGCATTGTTGTATGAGCATGTGGTACCGGGGATGTCAGTATTCACGGGATCATAGTGCAAGCCTGGTGTGAAAGCTTAAGGATTACGGATGATGCAATTGCATAGGAGACCGGGGCCTTACAAACTGTAGGTCGTGGTGGCAGTTCCTCTATACGAAAAATCTTAACAAAGTGCATTGGTTCCTATGATTAGTGGCCGGTATTCTCCAAATAGTTTAGGCATGTGTCGCTTTGAGAACCTTGGTGAGGGTATCTGTGTTTATTATACCATGATTGAGGAATATCCAGGCTGGTCACTCAATTTTAGATTTCCATGGAGAGTTTAGGATTCATGGTTTGCATTAAATACTTGGTCACACTTTAATCAAGAATAATGAAATGAAAAAACCTATGTATGTTTATTTAGCTTAATTGAATGTATGATTTATCTTATGCTTAGTATGATGTATGTTTCGAATATTATGTTTGTTTTCTTTTAGGTAACTTATCCTTGCTTGTGTGCTTTGTGTGTGTGTGACTGTGATGATCGCAATTGTCTTGATCACGGGAGCAGATGGCATTTCCTCCTCAGAGTGATGCTTTCAGTGTGGAGCTGACACCAACCATCCACAATGGGCGAGACGGTTGGACGATCACTATTGACGCCCATCAAGCAGATTTTGATAGTTTACTTCTCACCTGCTACACGCCACGTGATGCCTTGACTTCTATGATTCCGGTTACGATTCAGGTAGATTTCTCGGACTTTCCTCGGGAAGTTCTGCATCCCCCACCTGCTATTCCTGCATATGTGTCTGCTCCTCGTCGAATGGGTAATGCCTGTGAGTACTAGAGGCTTTTTAGCACGCGCGCTTCCCGTGGACAAGGTTCGGGCCATGTTTCTTTCGTGGGAGACAACGATGATGACGATGACACACCCTCTACCTTTCCTCATTGTCTCTAGGAAACAATGTAGTTTATGTTGTATCTTTTAAGTAGAGGAGACCAGTTACAGGGAGTGAGTTATGTATCCCCTCCCCCTTTTGTGTTGTATTTTGGGTTCATTGTCACATACCTTTCTCACTATCCTTATGTTATTTGATATTTCTTGTTTATGTTGGACCTTTCTATGGCTATGTATCTAGTACTTTGCATGCTAGACATGCCTTCTTTATGTATAGTTATGTATTATTTTTTATCTTCGTGTATGACTTTCTTTTGCAATGTGTTGACAATAAGCCGTTTTATATTGAGAAAAAAAACTTATCCATATGTTCACAAGCAAGTTAATGAAGACTTTTTCCTAATTGAACTTAAAATCAAAATAGACGACTAGTTAGTGATTTTCTTTTCGTTGTTTCCTTGTGACGATTCGTGGTGGTCGTATCATGGGTCGTCATACTAGGTTTCCTTCTATTGCCAGTTGTGTTTTATCTTTGTTTTATGGTAGACTTCCTACCATACATGTAAAAGTAATTTTAAAACAAAACACCTCACTCCATTATTTTCTTCTTCGTATGATTGATCGCGATTATTAAGTTGATGATAACGCCTAGTGATGCTGAGGATGAGTCAGAGGATACTTCGATGGGCGAAGATTTGTAGACCTAGTTTATAGTTTTTTTTTTTTTTTTTTGTATAAGGGATAGGGTAGATTGACATTGCTTTGTATAGGATCTTTTTGATGTATATATTGGGCTAGGTAGTATTTATCTTTTGATGTACTTTTTGTTTCCTTTTCTGTACTTTATGACTTTTATCTATTACCTATATCATGATATATATTTTCATGATTGATATATATATATATATATATATATATATACATATATATACATATATATACAGTTCCCATCTTTTACCTTTTACTACTATTTTCAAATTCTATTTAATTTAAAAAAATTTCTATTATAAGAATCGAAAATATTTATTCATAATAATTAAATAACTAAATTAATATAGACTATATTTTAATGAATGGGTGTTACATGTGGCAAGATGATTTTCTTTTAATGGTGAATGGTGGCTAATGGTTATTGGTTCATAGGAAGGGTGGCCAATGAGGGGGTGGGGTTGAGTGAGAAAGGAAAAGAAGAAAAAGAAAGCAGGGTAGGATGTGGCCATGTAGGAAGGAAGGAAGCATACCAAAAAGTGGCACCAAACCATACAAACATCTACCTTTGGACTAATGTGAGTGACATTGTAGTAATAAAAACTTTTTTTTAATTATCTTAATTTCAGAGACCAAAGAGAAAAAGTGACAGTGTCATCCAATTTCAAGGACTAACTTTGTGGTTTACTCCTTGTTTATTTATTTGTTTATTTGATTTTCTTTATTTGTTTAAATGTTTTTTATTAATCATCCATATTTCTTTTGCATTGTTGGGTTTTTTTTCAACATTAGGTGATGAACCCAAATCATTGAATGCTGGTTCCCATCATTATTTTGGCCATTATTTGCTGTTGGGTGTTGCACTTGTTTGATCACTATCATGTGTATTGATTCTTTGTATTTTAAGGTCCATTTTGTTGATATTTTGCCCTTTTCTTTGTGACTCAATTGGGTTGGTTTGTAGGCTTTCTTAAAAAAAAAATAAAAAATCTAGGGCCCTACTATTCCGTCCCTCTTTTTTTGTTAATTTCACCCTAACTTTTAAAAAAAATGAAAATACGATTTTGTCATTGACATTTTACAGGGCTGACCCAACGATGAGTGAGGCTTAAAGCAAATTTTGAAAAAGACTTTTTAACTTTAAATGAAAGAATTATATGTTGAGTCTTTTACCAACATAGGTAGCCTTTTTTGCTTTATAGAAACTAATAACAAATAATTTTTTGTTGGTGGATCTAAAGCTTAAGCTTTAGTAGCCTTATCCTTGGGCCAGTCCTAACATTTAAATCCCTTCACCATTATTCTTCCTCCCTCATTTTCCTTTTTGTCGCACCACCACTCCTTGACCCCTTTCTAACCTGTCGTTCTCTCATCCCTTCACATCCTACCACTCTCTCTTTCATCGCACTCGTTCTTGCTCCCCCTTTTAAACACCACCACAAACGCTGCCAGAAGGAGCTAGGTTCCCCTTCGTTCTTTCTTTTTGGTGGGTTTTTTTCTTTTAATTTTGACTTTTGGATTCAACATAAATATGTTTTCGTTGTCTTAGACACACAACGAAATCATGATTCTATTGTGTATTTGGGTTAGATACACAACAGAATCATGATTCTGTTGTGTATCCAACCCAGATACACAACGGAATTGTATTTTGTTGTGTATCTTGGTTGGATACCCAATTAGGGATGACAATAAATAGGATCTGGGTAAGGTACTATAATACCCGTCCCTATACCTATATGGGTAGCAACTTTAATCCTCATCCTTGTACACCTTGGGTACCTATATACTCGCTACTTGCACTCGCTACTCGCGCTTTTCTAAACTGCAGAACTGTGGCAAAACAAATTAAGGTTTTAAGCAAAATATATATTCAATATTTAATTTAATATAATTTATCAAATCTCATTTATTTTTTTATTAACTACAAAATTATTGATTAAAGTTTTCTAATTAAGTATTTCTAACATTTCAATATGAATATACAAAATGACAAAGTTATTCAATCCATCCTTCAAAATAGTTAATATCAAATAAAATTTGTATAATTCTAATTTTAAGAACCTACGCTCATCAATATTAATAATTACAAGTATTATTAATAATATTTTAAAAGCAGTGCATGTATTAAAAAAATATATAATCTTTTTCTATAATTTAATACTTTTAATGGAGCATGAATTATTTTTGAAATTTAATTTATATATAATCAAAGTGCAAAACTTTTTTACACGAGTGTCTAATAAAATTTGATTATTTTATCGCATGATCCTATTCATTATTATAATGTTGCAATAAGAAGAATTCCTATTGGATATATATGTAAAAGTATTTTGCATTAACAAAGTATACAAATTAAACTCTTATTTTTTTTTCTTCTTACTTTTTGCAAAATCTTTATTTTTAAAAATAAATTAAGATCTTTAATATTAAAATAATCACTAAAACTTATCTTTTTAATATATTATATATGAGATATTTTAATATATATATATATATATATATATGTAGGGGAGGGATCAAATTACACTAGTGTAACTTATACCAACTATTACACCATTAATAACTTGATATAGAATGTGATTTTTATCTATCCAACCATTGAATTATAATTACATATTACCAAGATTGTTTGTGTCAAAATTGAATAACAATAAGAAGGTAATCAAACGATTTATATTTTAGTGTATTTTAAAAAGTATATATTACGTTTATTTTGATCAATATAAATAAGCTGTCAAATAATTTTGAATTAATATAAACTTTTGTACATATGATCTATGTTAAAGGAACTTTCAATCCAATGATGGATTTGGAGATAAAATTATCCAATTAAAAGTTATTAAAAAGTGTAATAATTGGTGTAAGTTACACTGGTGTAATTTGATCCCTCCCCATATGATAACTTTGAATTAATATAAACTTTTATATATACTATCTATGTTAAAGGAACTATCAATCCAAGGATGGATTTTGAGATAAAATTATTCAATTAAAAGTTATTAATTAGTGTAATAGTTGGTGTAAGTTACACTAGTGTAATTTGATCCTTCCCCATATATATATGTGTGTGTGGGTGGGTGGATGGGTGTGGGGCGTGGTGGGTACTATAGTACCCATACCCGCACCCATCCCTATTAAATTTTGCAGGTAAATATCAGGCACCAAACCCATTCTCATTGAGCAGATATTTACCCTACTCATTGTGGGTATTTTTTGTGGGTACTCATAGGGTTTGGGTAGAATTGTCATCCCTATACACAACGTAATCATGATTTCTTTGTGTATCATTTAATTTTTTAATTAGTTTGGCTTTTAATTATTTTGATTAAGTTTTATTATTATTTTATTACAATATTTGTTAAATTATTATTTGTTAATATCATTATATTATTTATTATTATTAATTTATAATAAGCATTCAATTAATATAATTTGTTATTAATATTTTAACTAATTTAATAAACATTTTATATTTAATTATCAAGTATTATTTTATTATTAATTATTATTTAATTGTTAAATTTTTTTTACTGTTTCAAATTCATCATGCCACGTATGAGATTTAGTGTTTATCGTCTTGGATGACAACCTTTGCCAGATTATGCATTTGGCACATCTAGGCACCCACCGTTGACTACATCTGCATATCGGGCTATGTAAGGCTCTGCCTTTTTGGGATTAGGACTTATCAAGTATTCATTTGGAATTGGAAATTGAAACCTTAATGAATTTAAATTTAATGAAAGTATGAGAATTTCTTTTTGAATTTTGTATAAACTTTAGTCTTTTGTTTTAGAAAGCATGGAACTTGTTGAAAGAAAAGTAGTTCACACTACATTCATGCAAAGAAAACATAAAAGATTGGCCATGTATAGTGATCGCGTCCACAGTTACCTGGTAGATAGTTTATATATATATATATATATATATATATATATATATATATATATGAATCATCCCAATCATGTAGGCAAGTATAAAACTCAATAATCAAATTTTAAAATAAAAGCTTAACCATAATGTCGTTGTCCACCAGTATCTGATAGTAATTGAATACAGGATATTAGAAGAGGGAATATATACATATAAATTTCACATACATTTACAATAAGGTTCCATACACGTCTTAGTACAACAAATGAATAAAACATGTTCACAAAACAAGAGAATAAATACCCAAAAATTTTAGATACAGTCATCCTAGTTAACTAACCAATCCTAACCCAACAAATCTCAACTAAGATATGGCAGGCTACACCACTAGTACACCTAAAACTACAAGGACTACCAATCTCATCATTAACTTTACTGGCTAGGAGGGTTGCCACCTTGACCTATATGATAAGACATGTTAGGGTTATTATCATTAGGGGAGTCACCAGAAAAGTCCCTATTACTCTCACTATCATTCAGACCTTCACCCAACTTGGTTGCAAACTCAATGTTGTCCCTAAGGGCTTTCAAGGACTCAAAGTCTAAGAGAAGGTAAGTATGTAGGAAAGCGTTGCCTTCCTAACAGTCATCCTAGTGTTGCCACCCCTAAGCCTATTGGCCGGAGGGCCATGCTGTCCTATTAGGAGCATGGCTTCTTCCACGCCCTGCTATTGCAATAGTGATGTTTAGCATCATTACAACTCTCCTCCTCTCCCTCTCAACTACTTCTCAAGGTCTTGAGGCAGTAGAGGAAATGGAAGAAGGAGGGGTAAGGGCCTTAAACTAATAGGTTCTGCAGTCAACATGCATTAACAGATTCAAGTCATGCACTATCATAGAAACCTGAGTAGGGTCATCATAGTCAATGGCTCCATGCTAGAAGGTCACCTTACTAGAGAAGACGCTCCTCTATCCCATCCTATTAGGTTGCTTGCCATGCTTGGTTCATTCTTTGTCTCCCAAGGTGATCCACATATGTCATCGTCCATCCAATCTCTGCTTGGTGATAAGTAGAGCCACAACCAATAAACAAAAGATAAGGGGGTGAGATATACAGCCAAAAACCAGACAATAGATATTAGAGCACAACAAGTCTAAGAGGATTGCACCTGCCATTGGCACCTACCCACATAAACACACTTTTAATTTTATAGGCCTGGACAATTCTAAACCACAGGTCATACATGCTTGTATCATGCAATAGCCCAAGATAATTCAACACCATGCAAAGTGTGCCAAAAAAAGACAAAGAACCATAGCTACTATGATCATACCTAGTGTAGGCACAACAAAGCAAAGCCTTTGTAGATTATCACTACTCTATTAAGCATAATGTAGACACATCCAATAAAAAAAACTTGGCATGACAAGTTCAGGGAGAGGCCACCTTCCATTGGTGGCAACTCTCACACATCCTAGTAGCATGCACATTTACCTAGATGATTTTACTATTTCCTAACATACCATCCCCAGCCAAAACATCCATATGAAACCAGACATGCTAGTATAGTTTATAATTACTAGTCTAGGCATTCACTATGATCATTCAGTCTAGATAAATTAACATAGTGCATAACAATTTAGATAAAGATAATCCCAGGTCAGGAATCATATATAACACCTAAACAATGAGGCAATGCGTTAGTGAAATATCATAAGCATCATCAAGAATTCACAGACAATGTCAGATGGGGGTTAGTGATTTAGGATGTTTGTAATGCATGGTGTTTAGACCAATCAATTACCATTTTTTTCACTTAATGCATGTTCATATGTGGGGTACCTATAGCTCCATAGGAACAACAACTCTTCCGCTACGTGGGTGGGGACACATTCCTCATAGGAATGATACAAGTCTTGTAACGACCCAACAGTTGCTACTGAACAACCCTACTAATCCTACTATTACCATATAAACATAAATAAAAAAACATCTCATGCATATAATGAAACACACAAACACCTTGAAAGACTTAACTATCTCTTCTATAACCACTGTACATATGTTTACAATTTCATCAAAATCAATAGAACAAAGGGGTAGCACCAAGGCCAAATAAACAAAAGAAACAAGATATACAAATACATCAATAAGGGGAAAGGGGTACAAAACACACTCCCTATGGCTGGTCATACTATACACCCCCATTAAAGGAGACAAAAGAACTGTCCAAAAGACAACCCTATCCAAAAACATCAACCCATGAGGGCCTTCTATCGTCTCTGTGCAGAGACCTCCATTATCAACTGCGAGTAACTGGATCCGCTAAAGCCTCGCCCTCTACTCCCACACCAAATGACATGATCATCATAGTCACACCAGCACAACAACAACAAGACATCCAACAACAACAAAACAAGGCAAGGGTAAGCTTACTAAAACAATGATAAAGCATATTATTAAAGGAAACCACCAACAATTCTAATCATTCATACATATCAATATGACATACATTTCATATATTTAGAGTTCTCAACTTAGAATCCCACGATACAACAAATCCATCACGACTACGTCAATGCATGATGACACGACTCTCGAGAGACTTACAACATCTCAGGTGATCAGCCAAGTCTTACCCTTTACCATGGCTTATCCAAGCACCATTCAAGGATTGCCAACTCTGATCTGTGGATAAGCTTAATGGTTTGTCCAAATAAGTGTATGTAAGTGGTGGCTTACCACGACTCAAGGCCTGCACCACCTTGGCCTTTTGCGGAATTGTCCAGCCATTCATCCCCGAAGGTCCATCGTTAGCTGCCCCACATCTCATCTAGCACTAGGTTGGAGGCCCATCTGAGCCACAGCTCTGGTTAATCATCCAACTTATGTGCCTGCCTGCACCACGACATGAAGTCCATCGTCAGCTACCTCAATCGCCAACTTATGCATGAATGCATGTATCACAACCTTACATCCACCAACACCATGCAGGCCCAATCTGGCCCCAAACATAGTCAACAGGTAAGGCCCTATCCAAGTAGCACTTACCTTGTGAGAAGTCTCGCATAACACAGGCGGAGGTCCTATCTAAGCAACCTGCACCCCCAATGAGATGTCTCACCTCAGCAACACAACACAACTAGTGGAGGTCATATCCAAGCAACCGTCCACTTTACTTATATTTTTCAAATTTGATCAATTAGTAAAACACTTCCTTCACTCAGTGAATGTGCTTCATGAAGAATAGTCGTGCATCAAACCCATGATGTTAAACTCAAACCAAGCATACAATATCACCACCCTTACCTCTCACCCCCAAATCATGTGAATTACTCAACTCTCTAGTTAAATTAGACCAATTATATCCATACAAGACATCAAGAGAAGAGAAAGTAATCAAGACGGTTATGTTATTATTATAGTTAACCAAAATATAATACAATACTAAGGCGAAATATATATGGGGAGTGGGAATGCATGCAAGGGGATACATTCATTTTACATCTACCATTTAGTAAACAAACACACATCTCATGTTCTAACAAACAGAAAAGACACATATAATAATCAAAGAAAATTCTTAATACGAAGCAACATAACTTGGCTAGTCTAGCACAAACCACACTAAGTGCAACAACATTCCCATTTAAGGGTCGTCACATCAATCAGCGAAATCATGCACTAAAACAATTTATATCTATACACACAAGCATTTAAATAAGGATAAGGAGTTTGGAAACAACTCCCCATCCTTTGCACAACAAGAAAAAGGAACATATTATCCTTAAGGCATGCAAACAACCAAAAGGTCTATCAATTGGGGAACACATACCTAGGGTAAGCTCGTCATCCTTATTGATTTCTTTAATACTTGAAATGAAGGCCCAATACAGCTAGGGGTATAGGGTTGACCGTTTCTTCCTTCTTAGAGCTAATACATTTCTTGACACTAGCAAGACACTTAGGTTAAACAAACACACACTCTTATGATTTTATGACACTTGGGACATCCTTCTATTCTAGGACTCTTTTACATATGGGGTTTCTTATTTTTCTTGGGTTCCTTGGGTTGGTGAGGTCCTAAACATTTCCTCTTCCTGTAACGCCCGGCCGCTTTCAGGATGAGTGACTATCCCCACAAATCAACACAAGACTTTTCAGCGTGCTTTGTCCTCACTCACACGCTTCTTGGGAAACTTCCTAAGAGGTCACCCATCCCTAAATCGCTCCAAGTCAAGCACGCTTAACTATGGAGTTCTTAAGTGATGGGCTACCGAAAAGTAGATGTATCTTGTTGGTATAGGTAGCATTTATTAATTCCTTTAAGCTATCCTCAACTGTACAGTCCCATACCCGCACAGCCTCTGGATCCCTCTCGTTCGGGTGTGTATTCGATTCATTCATGTACCCTTCCCGGTGGAAGCCTGCCAGGAGCCGCTCATTGTCTGTGCCTCATCTCTTTTGCACCGGCGATCACTCCCCGCCCTCGTCAGCGCCCGGGATGTTACATGCCCACCAGCTTCCGCTTGGTTTGTCCTCGAACCACACCGTACTGGGAGAGAGGCCCTGCTTTGATACCACTTTGTAACGCCCGGCCGCTTTCAGGATGAGTGACTATCCCCACAAATCAACACAAGACTTTTCAGCGTGCTTTGTCCTCACTCACACGCTTCCCAGGAAACTTCTCAAGAGGTCACCCATCCCTAAATCGCTCCAAGTCAAGCACGCTTAACTATGAAGTTCTTAAGTGATGGGCTACCGAAAAGTAGATGCATCTTGTTGGTATAGGTAGCACTTATTAATTCCTTTAAGCTATCCTCAACTGTACAGTCCCATACCCGCACAGCCTCTGGATCCCTCTCGTTCGGGTGTGTATTCGATTCATTCATGTACCCCTCCCGGTGGAAGCCTGCCAGGAGTCACTCATTGTCCGTGCCTCATCTCTTTTGCACCGACGATCACTCCCCGCCCTCGTCAGCGCCCGGGATGTTACACTTCCTATTGTCACACTTTCGCTGTGCACTCCTAACTTCCCGTTATGATTTTGCTCCACCTAATTTGGAAATACTATCTTAAATTCTCCCACTTTAAAGGTATCCTCAAAAGGGAAATCTTATCTATCATACCTTTCCACTAGCACCCCCTTTAATGGGGTTATAGTCCCTAAGGAATGGTAGTTGACTCATTCAAGTTACAACAAATCTTGAATTCCAGGTCTTTATAGTTGGTATTCTTCAGCTACTCTCTAGCCCATCTAGGTTCCTTAAAGTTAGGTTGGCTAAGTGAGGTTACTACTAGGGAATTCAAGGGTGACTACCCTTAGACTCAATTTTTACTCACCGTATTTCCCACCTACATTGCACGAAGTATTGAGGTGGCCAGTCTCAATCTTCCATGATAAGGCAGTTAGGATTTATGGCGTAACAAACAACCAAAAACACTTGGTGTAACTCAAACAACATCAAACAATTTCTTAGAGTACACATCGAAAACATAGAAGACACATAACACAAAGGTCAGAAAGATCGACCTGCTCTAATACCATTAATGTAACACCCTGAGGGGTATTATCGTAACTAAGTCTAGATTTCTAAGAACCAAAAAAACTTAAAAACGAAAACACAACTTGCAAATGCTACTCATAAATATAATTATATTTATATAAGAATAATATAATAAAATACCATACATGCCTAATACACTTCATCTATCACTCGAAGGTGTCATACAAAACATAAAGAGGAATATAATGAAACAATATAAACTAGACTACATCTTCTTGCACGTGACTCCAAGCTCCATCTGCACACGTCTTCATTTGTATCCTGAAAAAGGGAAAACTTAAAGGAGTGAGAGATAATGTCTTAGTGAGTGCTCTAAGGGTTCTATAGCTAGGTCAGACTCTTCTACTCGGACAACCTTCATCTCTTATCTCTCATCGCTTTAGCCTCATTAGGTCTCTCATAATTCTCCATACCTATGGTCAAGTCTACACCTTTCAATAGTCAATACTTCCTGTTAACTACTCTCTCATTCTCACAACTGTTACATAAGCTTACTATCTTATTCTCAACCTAAGAACTCATCCTCATAACTTATATTTTCTTACCCAAAACCCTCTCTAGTATTTAAACCCTTCATGTTTAGATTTTACTCTTCTTCCTTTTGATATTCAAAGTTGTCTTTAGGGGTCAAGTCTAAGACTACAGACATTCTAAAATACCCTTAACACTCACCTTAGTACTCTCATTTTGTTCTCTCTTACTTGTCTTATACCTTTCTATTACGCTGTGTGAGAATTCATCCTTTCTCTATCTCATTCACAACTATTATTATCCAACTAGAACCCTCATAACACTATCCTAGGGCCTAGCCTCTCGCTTATCCTTAAGGTAGCAAACACAATTCTAATTACGAGTATGCATTTATTTCACATCTTTTGCCTAGTAACTAGACATACACCTCGTTTTGTTTCATCAAACAAGAATAACATATATGTATAACATGAGCACATATACGTAATCTTGACACTTCATCACAAGACACAATTACATTTTCACAGTGTACACATTACATCAATCGCTTATGAACAAGGTCACACAAACTTCACATAGTTACAACGTAGCATACTTCAACATATCACACTATAATAAGATACATATGCATGTTATGTTCCTAAATTACTACTCATGCACATGTGGTACCAACTTAAACATGTTAGAAAGTAGACTAGGAGTAAATGCATGGCCATAAGAAGCGTCATTAGTACTGATGCCTTCGGCTTTCGCACCCTTAACTAGTATGGTATCCCCAGGCGACTAGTCAGGGTTACGCAGTTTTGCCAGTACGCTCCGACTCCATGGGATCAACATGGACCATTAGAGTTTTCCCAACCAGATAACCCCAGGCTAGGGTTAAACCTCCACTAGCCAGATTTGTACATACTTTCCCCATCACATAACTCAAATGTTATGATGCATGCTCACATACAATGCTTACAACTTTTCATAGGCTTTATCATGAAACATTGGCATAATTTCATACTACACTCAGCCTTTTTAAGGTAAATAACAATCACAAGTATAAACTTAATGAGGCATCAAAAGAAGCAACAATGAATTAAAAACTGCAAAAAGGAGTTCATAGGCACAAAAAATGGAATAACCAAGGTTGTATTCGCCCGGTGGGACAGTAGGGTCCGCCCAGCAGTCACGCCTAGACCGAACCCGCCTGGCGAATCTGCACCAAGACCCAACATGCCCGGCAGATTGGGCATCCTGCTCCCATCACGGGTGTGACTCTCAAAAAGACATGATCACCCTCCTCAAACTGAAGTGGTCTCCTACACTTATCAGCATACAACTTCTGGTGACTTTGGGCAATCCTCATGTTCTTTTGAATCTTCTTCACCTTCTCTGTCGTCTATTGCACCATCTTCAGGCTTGCAAACATACTTTCACCATCTTGATACCAACATAGAGGCATCCTACACCTTCTACCATACAAGGCCTCAAACGGTGCCATCCCAATGCTTGCATGGAAACTGTTGTTATAGGTAAATTCCACCAAAGGCAAAATTTCAGCCCAACTACCAAGATGGTCCAACACACATGCTTGTGAAAGGTCCTCCAAAGACTGAATTGTCCTCTCGGACTGGCCATCCGTTTCTGGGTGATATGCAGAACTGAGCCACAACTTTGTACCCAACACATGGTGCAGACTCTGCCATAACCTTGAGGTAAACCTCGGATCTTTATCAGAAATAATACTAGAAGGCACTCCATGCGACCTCACTATCTCTTTTATATACAACTAAGTCAACCTCTCTAGAGAAAACTTAATGTTAATAGGTAAAAAGTGAGCACACTTCGTCAGCCTATCAACAATGACCCAAATAGCATCAAAACCCTTCGCAGTCCTGGGTAAACTCACTACAAAGTCCATAGTGATACTATCCCGTTTCCACTTGGGAATTTCCATCGTTTACAGTAAACCACTAGGTCCTTGATGTTTTACCTTAGCCTTCTGACAGGTTAAACAAGCTGCAACATACTCAACCATGTCTTTTTTCAAACCAAACCACCAAAACATCTTCAAATCTTGATACATCTTTGTGGTACCTGGGTGCAAACTCAACTTATTCTTGTGGCCTTCATCTAAAACCAACCTTTTCAACTCAGGGTCTTGCGGTATGCACACTCTACCTCTGAATTGTAAGATACCATCATCACCTAAGCTAAAATCCACTGCTTTCTTTGTTCCTAATAACTCTTTAGTCCTACAAAGACTAGGATCCATCAACTGCTTTTCCTTGATTGTTTCAAGGAAACCACTAGTTACCATGGTTATACCACAACTGACATGATTAGGTAACACCTCCACATACAGATTCAAGTCTCGAAACTTTTCCACTAGCTCCAACTCATTCATCATCAAAGAGGATATATGCATAATCTTCCTACTCAAAGCATCTGCCACTACGTTCACCTTACCAGGATGGTACATCAATTGAAAATCATAATCTTTCAAAAACTCCATTCATCGTCTTTGCCTCATGTTTAGCTCCTTTTGATCAAATAGATACTTCAAGCTCTTATGATCACTAAACACATCAAACCTTGCACCATATAAATAGTGTTGCCATATCTTTACTGCAAAAATCACCGCAGCCAACTCCAAGTCATGGGTAGGATAATTCTTCTCATGATTCTTCAACTGTCTCGATGCACAAGCTACAACCTTCCTATGCTGCATCAACACACATTCTAATCCTTGATGAGAAGCATCACAGTATACCTCGAAAGGCTCACTAGGATCAGGCAACACCAAGACAAGAGAAGTAGTCAGCCTCTATTTCAACTCTTGAAAACTATTCTCACAGGCTTCTATCCAAGCAAACGGTTGATCCTTGCGAGTAAGTTGGGTTAACGACGCAGCAATCCTTGAAAAACCTTTTATAAATCTCTGGTAATAACTAGCCAACCCAACAAAGCTCCTAATCTCAGTAGCTGTCTTTGGACGCTCCCACTATTTAGGTAATTAAAAGAAATAAATGAATTGTTGTTGTGCATAAATTGTGTGTACGACGATGGTTTGGTGTCGTTTGTTTGAAATACCGGTTTGAATTTTGGAAACTTGAGATATGTGCTTGAGCCAATTGGATGGGTTGTGAGTGTGATTTTGGACTTTTGAGGGAAAACAGTTAAGTTAGACCAGTTATGAGATTTGGGGAGTGGTTTGATGAGTGATGAGCCTCAGTTAGCCCAAAGTCCGTGTGAGAGCTCCGAAGGGTAAAATGTATAAAAAGGGTGGAGAGAGAGCTTTTTCTCTTATTTCTCATACTTCTCATTCTCTCTCTTCTCTTTATCTCTCTCTATCTCTCTTTGAAACTCTTAAGTTACTAAGGGTAGTCAAAGGGTTCCAGGCCCAATTCAGTGTTTGTGGTGAGAAAAGGATCGATTCTTGAAAGGTTTTGGCTTAAGACACCCAATTCTCAAGGAACCTAAATTCAAATTCGGGAACTTTTAGAGGTAAGGGAAGCTTACTTAAGTTGTAATTTGGTTGGTTGAGTGTTGTTAAGTGTGATTCTTGCATTGGTTTGTGTTGGAAACCCATTGATTTTAACTTCTATGCGATTTTGTTATTGAAATGGGTTTTTGTTTGAGTTTGGATGATTGAGTTGATGTTGTGGTGAATCATGCATTTGCATGCACATGTTGTTGGCTAAGGTTGTGCGAGCCTCAAGCCATGTGTGGGTAGGCATATAAGTTGGTTGGTTGACAGGAACTGCGGCTCAAACGGGCCTCTAACCTAGTGCTTGGATAAGACGTGGGGTCAGAAAGATGGGCCTTGGGGATGAGTGGATGGGTAATTTTGCAAGGGTCCAAGGCAATGTAGGCCTTGTGTCGCGGTAAGCCACCACCCATATTCACTTATCCTGACAAACCACTAAGCTTATCCGTAGATCAAAGTTTTGGCAATCCCTGAATGGTGCTTGGAAGGCTATGGTAAGGGGTAGGACCTGGCTGATCACCCAAAACATAGTAAATCTCTCAAGAGTCGTGTCATTCATGCATTGACATGTTGATGTTGAAAGCATGGTGTAACACCCTAAGGGGTATTATCGTAACTAAGCCTAGCTTTCTAAGAACAAAAAAGAAAGACTTAAAAACATAGAAACATGTTAAAACGACTCATAAATATAATTAAATATTATATACGAACAATACA
This sequence comes from Spatholobus suberectus, assembly GCA_004329165.1. NCBI lineage: Eukaryota > Viridiplantae > Streptophyta > Magnoliopsida > Fabales > Fabaceae > Spatholobus > Spatholobus suberectus. Next base: position 33,755,086 of record CM014736.1, read on the forward strand.
ATAAGAAAATTACACGCCTAATACAACTCATCTATTACTCGAAGGTGTCAAATGAAACATAAAGAGAAATACAAGAAAACAATATAAACTAGACTACATCTTCTTGCACGTGACTTCAAGCTCCACCTGTATATGTCTTCACTTGTATCCTGAAGAAAAGGGGAAACTTAAAGGAGTGAGACATAATGTCTCAGTGAGTGCTCTAAGGGTTCTACGGCTAGGTCAGACTCTTCTACTCGGACAACCTTCATTACTTATAAATATAATTAAATATTATATACAAACAATACAATAAGAAAATTACACGCCTAATACGACTCATCTATTACTCAAAGGTGTCAAATGAAACATAAAGAGAAATACAAGAAAACAATATAAACTAGACTACATCTTCTTGCACGTGACTTCAAGCTCCACCTGTATATGTCTTCACTTGTATATTGAAGAAAAGGGGAAACTTAAAGGAGTGAGACATAATGTCTCAGTGAGTGCTCTAAGGGTTCTACGGCTAGGTCAGACTCTTCTACTTGGACAACCTTCATTACTTATCTCTCATGGCTTTAGCCTCACTAGGCCTCTCATAATAATCCATACCTATGGTCAGGTCTACACCTTTCAATAATTAGTGTTTCCTATTAACTCCTTTCCCATTCTCACAATTATTATACAATCTTACTATCTCATTTTTAACCTAAGAACTCTTTTTTACCCAAAACCTTCTCTAGTATTTAAACCCTTCATGTTTAGATTTTACTCTCCTTCCTTTTTATATTTAAGGTTATTCTCTAGGGGTCAATCTAAGGTCACAGACATTATAAAATACTTTTGACACTCCCTTAACACTCACCTTAATACCTTTATTTTGTTCTCTTTTACTTGTCTTATACCTTTCTATTACGTTGTGTGAGGGTTCACTCTTTCTCTATCTTATTCACAACTTTTATTATCCAACTAGAACCCTTATAACACTATCCTAAGGCCAAGACTCTCACTTATCCTTAAGGTAGCAAACACAAATTTAATTACAAGCATACATTTATTTCACATCTTTTGCCTAGTAACTAGACATACGCATCATTTTGTTTCATCAAACAAGCATAACATACATTCATAACATAAGTACATATGCATAATCTCGACACTTCATCACAAAACACAATTATGTTTTCACACGTGTTCACATTACATCAATCGCTCATGAAGTTCATACAGACTTCACATAATTACAATTGTAACACACTTCAACATATCACACGATAACAAAATACATATGCATGCTATGTTCCTAAACCACTACTGATGCATATGTGGTATCAACCTAAACTTTTTGGAAAGTAGACTAGGAGTAAATGCAGGCCATAAGAAGCGTCATCGGTACCAATGCCTTTGGCTTTCGCACCCTCAACTAGCATGATATCTCCCGATGACTAGTTAGGGTTACCTAGTTTTGCTAGTACGCCCCGGCTCCATGGGGTCAGCATGGACCATTGGAGTTTTCCCAACCGGATAACCCCCAAGGCTAAGGTTAGACAATCCATCACGGCCTCCACCAGCTAGATTCCTACATACTTTCCTCATCACATAACTCAAATGTTATGATGCATGGTAATAAATAATGCTTACAATTTTTTATAGACTTTTATCATTAAACATTGACATAATTTCATATCACACTTAGTTTTTTTCAAGGTAAATAATAATCATACAATTTAAACTCAACAAGGCCTAAGAAAACAAACAACAATGAGTTAAAAACTACAAAAAGGAGTTCAAAAACACAAAGAACAAAATAGAAAAAGTCGTATCCGCCTAACAGGACGGAAGTCCCGCTCGGCGGTTCGGTCCAACGGACCTGCTGGGTGGGTCCGCGTCAGAACCCAACCCGCCCAGTGGGTGTGCACCCTTAGCGTCAACGCAAAATTTAGTTTTTGAAGAAAAGTCGCCCAGCTGCTATCTAATCTTACCGGGCAGTTCCGAGGTACTAATTTTAATTTACTTTTCCTATTGTCTTTGGGTTCTAAATGCTTCAAGATAAATAATTAAATTCTTAATCACTCTTCTATATTGATAATTGGTCAATCTAATCTATAATTTCCTTACTCCCTCATAATCCCCTCAAAACCCATCAAATCCCTAAATTTAGGTATAAGGAAGGAAAAAAATAAGTAAATGAACAAGAACAACATAAAGGATGAGGAAGGACATGGGGGATAGCACTCACCTTTATGGACATGCAAAGCTGAGTCTTAGGGTTTGGGTTCTCCGGTTTCTATTCCTCCTCTTTCTCTTTCTCCTCTTCTTCCTTTTCTCCTCATACTTTCTCTACCTTCTTTCTTCTTCTATTTTGTGACAGCTAAACCTAACCCTCATTCTCTATTCTCTTCTTATAACATGTGGGTGGGTATGTGGCTTAGTGGGCTTTAGTCCCCTATTGGGCCCTAGATGCTTTTTTGGGTTCTATGATAATATTTCTATTAATTTTTAATGCTAAGGTGTTAATAACAATAACACTAATAGTAACAATAATAATAATATAATATCAACACCATAACAAAGAATTAATAATAATAATAACAACAACAGCAACAATAAATATAATAACAACAACACAACACAATAATAATAATAATAATAATAATAATAATAACAATAACAACAACAATAAATATAATAATGATAGGAACAATAATAAGAATAATAAGTGATCTAATAACAATAACTCTTAAAACGTCTTTTGTCTAATAACACATGGGAAAGGTCCTACTAAGAGCTACTTTGTGGTTTATTTCTAGTACTTGAAATTTGGGGTGTTACACATGGTGTGTGGTGTAGTGAAATTGTGAATTTGATTTCATGTTTGTATGTTGAGGGTATTATGAAATGAACCTTGTCTATTATATGTTCGTTTTGTTACGTAAGCTTATCCTTACCTTGGTGTTTATTTTGTTGTGGTTACCATTGTTACTGGTTGTTGTATGCTGCTGTGATTATAATGATCACGTTTTTTGGCGTGGGAGCAGCGGGTGAAGCTTCAACAGATCCAGCTTCCTACAGTTGATGAAGGACATCTCCGTTGGAGAAGATAGAAGGCCCTTTTATAGGTGGATCTTTTTGGATGTTCTTTTGATTACTTTTGTGGTTTAATGTATAGTTGACCAGCTTAAGGAATTATTTTTTTTGTATTTTCCTCCCTTTGAATTGTATTTTGGTGGCGTGTTGCCATTTGTATTTATGGATATATATATATATATATATATATATATATTTGTATATATTGTACATGGTGAAAATAAGGAGGATTAAATGTTGTTTATGATGTATGGTAATAAATGATATACTAAGAAAGTTGTAAAGTAGTACTGTAGCGACAGTAGGTCATTACACTTTTTGGTATCAAAGCTGGTCGTGTCTTTTAGGATAACCTATAGGAAATAGGTCCAATATTGCTTGTGTTGTGTGTCTAGGACATGTTGTTTGCTGTGGATCCTTCCATGAGCGAAGTGGTCATGTTTGACTAGTTGATAAGCTGTTGTTGTGGTTAGTGTTGTAGAATTCTAATGAGGAGATCTAACCAACCATCATCACCACCTCTAGTTGATTTCTCTTAAATAGCCAGAGCTATGGAAGCGATGGTTGCTGCTATAGCCCAGCAGCAGAATACTATGGCCCAGCAATAAACCGCCATGGCTCAACAGCATCAAGCTGCCATGAAACAACTAAAGATGTCTCAAGCTACTACAAAGCTGCTCGTTTCGCTATGCCTCTTGAATTTCAATGGTTGGCTGAGTTTAGGAAGAGTGACCTATCCCAGTTCAAGGGTGAGTTAGATCCAGACGCCGCAGATCTATGGATGCGTGATATAGAGAAGATATTTAGGGCGATGGCTTTCCCTGATGATAGGAAGGTTGCCTATGCTACATATATGCTAGTAGGTGAAGTGGAGTATTGGTGGTAAGAAACCCAACAGTTGATGGAAGCCCAAGGTGAGGCTGTCACCTAGGCTAGTTTTTGAGAGCATTTCCTGGAGAAGTTTCCTAATAAGTGCGAGGCATGCAAAGGAGATGGAGTTCCTGAGATTATATCAAAGGAACATGTCTGTGAGTGAGTATGCCAACAAATTTGAGTATTTAGCCCAGTTTTACTCACAAGCGACTACCAAGGAGTGGAGGTGTTGCAAGTTTGAGGAAGGTTTGAGGCATGAGTTGAAGAGAATGATAATTCCTATGACTATTAGGGAGTTTCCTACTTTGGTGGAGAAAGCAAAAATAGTGGAGCGATTAGAGTCTGGCACTCGAGTGGTGAGGACTCAAGGCAATGGATCATTTGGATCCAGGAGAGAAGGGCAACAGAGGAAGCCCTATAGCAAACCTCAGAGTCAACTGTAGTTGAGACCTCAACAGTCTGGAGCTTCGGGCTCTCAAAGTCGTTCTTCTATCACACCTCAGTCGAGACCACAAGATGTTTGATGCTATCGGTGTGGAGGGCCACATTATATTAGCCAATGCCCTCTGAAGGAAAATGTATGTTATCGGTGCTAGCAGCCTGTACACATAGCTAGAGACTATACAGCTTCAATAAAGGTGGAGTCCTTTGTGAATGTCTCACGAGCTACGAGACCTACAACGACTGGTCGTTTGTTTGCCATGAGTGGAGCAGAAGCCACTCGTTTTGATGACTTGATTCAGGGTGAGTATGAGATAGCTGGTAATTCCCTGTCTGTGTTGTTTGATTCTAGAGCCATGCATTCTTTCATTTCTTATGAGTGTGTGGAGAGGTTACAGTTGTTTACCTGTCCTTTGTTGTTTGATCTGCTTGTTTCTACACCGACTGCTACTTGTGTGGTGACATCAGTGGTTTGTGCTAACTGCCCGATCGTTATTAGTAGGCGAAGGTATAAAGTGAACTTGATCTGTCTTCCTTTGACAGAGTTGGATGTGATTTTGGGGATGGGTTGGTTGTCTTCCAACCATATCCTATTGGATTGTGCTAAAAAGGCCTTGATCTTTCCTAGTATGGAGAGTTTTGAATTCATTTCTACTACCCAAGCTTAGATTTCTTTGCAAGAAGGAGCTCAGGGGTATATGATCCTATCATTTTTGGAAGTCAAGAGTGACTTAAATCTGGATTTAGTGATAGTAGTTAAAGAGTTTCCTGAAATCTTTCCTAATGATATGCCTGGTGTACCTCCACAGAGAGAAGTGGAGTTTGCTATAGACTTGGTTCCAAGAGCCTAGTGTTTCCCCTTGGGGAGCACTAGTACTGTTGGTAAAGAAAAAAGATGGTAATTTACGTTTATGTGTGGATTACAGGCAATTAAATAAGATTACGATCAAGAACAAGTATCTGTTGCCAAGGATAGATGATTTGATATGAGGGGAGCAAAGGTATTTTCAAAGATAGATTTGAGATCTGGATACCATCATATACGGGTAAAGGATGAAGATATACTGAAGATTACTTTCAAGACTCGATATGGGCATTATGAGTATGTAGTGATGCCATTTGGAGTAACCAATGCCCCTACTGTATTCATGGACTACATGAATAGGATCTTTGGTCCTTTCTTGGATAGGTTTGTCATTGTGTTCATTAATGATATCCTAATCTATTCCCGTTCATATGAAGAGCATTTGAGGACAGTGTTAGGAGTTTTGAAAGAGAAACAACTACATGCTAAACTGTCTAAGTGTGAGCTTTGGTTGGGTGAGGTGAAGTTTTTAGGCCATGTGATATCAACTGATGGGATTGCAATTGATCCTCAGAAAGTGGAGACGGTGTTGAGATGGGAGCATCCAAAGACAACGACTGAAATTAGAAGTTTTGTTGGGTTCATTGGGTACTATCGGAGGTTTATAGAAGGTTTCTCAAGGATAGTTTCACCGTTGACTTAATTTACCCATAAGAGTCAACCTTTTGCATGGACAGAAGCTTGTGAGAATAGTTTTCAAGAGTTGAAAAAGAGGTTGACCATTTCTCCTATCTCAATGTTGCCTAATCCTAGTGAGCCTTTTGAGGTTTACTGTGATGCATCTCATCAAGGATTGGGTTGTGTGTTGATGCAGCATAGGAAGGTAGTGGCTTATGCATTGAGACAATTGAAGAATCATGAGAGGAACTATCCTACCCATGATCTAGAGTTGGCTGTGGTGGTGTTTGCTCTAAAGATATGGAGGCATTACCTTTATGGAGCAAAGTTTGATGTGTTTAGTGATCACAAGAGTTTGAGATACTTGTTTGATCAAAAAGAGCTTAACATGAGACAGAGACGGTGGATGGAGTATCTGAAAGATTTTGATTTTTAATTGATGTATCATCCTAGCAAGGCAAATGTGGTAGCTGATGCCTTGAGTAGAAAGACTGTGCACATGTCAACCTTGATGGTGAAGGAGCTGGAGTTAGTAGAGAAGTTCATAGATCTGAACTTATACATGGAGTTGTCATCTAATTACATCAGTTATGGTAGGATTACGGTAGCTAGTAGATTTATGGAGATGATTAAGGAGAAGCAATTAGTGGATCCCAGTCTTTGCAGGACTAAGGAATTGTTGGGTATCGATAAGGTGATGGATTTCAGCTTGGGTAACAATGATAGTTTGAGATTTAAAGGCAGAATATATATGCCACAAGACCTTGAGTTGAAGAAGCTTATTTTCGAAGAAGGTCACAAGAGTAAGCTGAGTTTGCATCTAGGTACTACCAAGATGTATCAGGACTTAAAAAAGATGTTTTGGTGGTCTGGTATGAAAAGAGACGTGGCAAAGTATGTTGCAGCATGTTTGACCTATCAGAAGGCTAAGGTAGAAGACCAGAGACCCGACAGAATGTTGCAAACCATGGAGATACCTGAGTGGAAGTGGGATTGCATCACCATGGATTTTGGGGTGAGTTTGCCTAGAATGGCTAAAGGTTTTGATGCTATTTGGGTCATTGTTGATAGGTTGATGAAGTTTGCTCACTTCTTGCCTGTTAACATTAAGTATTCCTTGGAGAGATTGACGCAGCTATACACTAAGAAGATTGTGCGTTTACATGGAGTGCCTTCCAGCATCATTTCTGATAGAGATTTGAGGTTTACATCGAGATTTTGGTAGAGTTTACATCAGGCATTGGGTACAAAATTGAAACTTAGTTCTGCATATTACCCCTAGAAGGATGGCCAGTCAAAGAGGACGATAAAGTCTTTGGAGGACCTTTTGCGAGCATATGTGTTGGATCATCTCGGAAGTTGGGAGGAAATTCTATCTTTAGTGGAATTCACTTACAACAACAGTTTTCATGCAAGCATTGGTATGGCATCGTTTGAAGCCTTGTGGTAGGAGATGTAAGACACCATTGTGTTGGTATCAAGGCGGAGAGAGCATGCTTGTAGGGCCAAAATTGCTGCAACAGACGACGAAAAAGATGAAGACAATTCAGGAGAACATGAGGAATGCTCAAAGCCGCTAGAAGTCGTATGTTGATAAACATAGGAGGCCACTTGAGTTTGAGGAGGGTGATCATGTTTTCTTGAGAGTCACGCCTGTGACTAGAGTTGGTAAGGCGATCAAGTCCAGAAATCTTACCCCTAAGTTTCTTGGTCCTTACCAGATTCTTCGTTAGGTTGAACTTGTTGCATATTAGATAGCTCTACCACCTTTCTTATCCAATATCCACGATGTCTTCCATGTATCTTAGTTGAGGAAGTATGTATATGACCCTACGCACGTCATAGAAATCGATTCAGTGCAAGGTTGAGAGGACTTGACTTATGAGCTGTTACCAATAAGGATTCTGGATAGGAAGACGAAACAGCTTAGAGGAAAGGAAATACAATTGAGTAGGTTATATGGAATGACATGACTGGAGAGTCTACGTGGGAATTGGAGGAGAAGATGAAGGAACAATATTTAAGTCTTTTCCCAGGTAAGAGAATTTTCGAGGACGAAAATTTTTCTTGTTGGGGAGGATTGTAACATTTGTGTTTTCTTAATGTATGATTTAGTGTCTTGATAATTAAAAGTGGAAATTAGATATGTAATCTAGGCAATTAAAAGAAATAAATAAATTATTGTTGTGCATGAACTGTGTGTACGATGATGGTTTGGTGTTGTTTGTTTGAAATACCAGTTTGAATTTAAGAAACTTGAGTATGTGCTTGAGCAAATTGAATGTGTTGTGAGTGTGATTTTGGACTTTTGAGGGAAAACAGTTAAGTTAGACCAGTTATAAGGTATGGGGAGTGGTTTGATGAGTCATGAGCCTCAGTTAACCCAAAGTCCGTGGAGAGCTCCAAAGGGTAAAATGTATAAAAAGGGTGGAGAGAGAGCTTTTCCTCTCATTTCTCATTTTCTCTCTTCTCTTCATCTCTCTCTATCTCTCTCTAAAACTCTTGAGTTACTAAAGGTAGTCAAAGGATTCTAGGCCCAGCTTGATGTTTGTGGTGAGAAAAGGATCAATTCTTGGAAGGTTTTGGCTCAAGACACTCAATTCTTAAGGAACTTAAATTCAAATTCGGGAACTTGTAGATGTAAGGGAAGTTTACTTAAATTGTAATTTGGTTGGTTGAGTATTGTTAAGTGTGATTCTTGCATTGGTTTGTGTTGGAAACCGATTGATTTTAACTTCTATGGGATTTTGTTATTGAAATGGGTTTTTGCTTGAGTTTGGATGATTGAGTTGATGTTGTGGTGAATCATGCATATGCATGCATATATTGTTGGCTGAGGTTGTGTGGACCTCAAGCCGTGTATGGGTTGGCATGTAAGTTGGTTGGTTGACAAGAGCTGCGGCTCAAACTAGCCTCCAACCTAATGCCTGGATAAGATGTAGGGTTAGAAAGATGGGCCTTGGGGATGGGTGGATGGGTAATTCCGCAGGGGGTCAAGGCGGTGCAAGCCTTGTGTCGCGGTAAGCCACCACCCACATTCACTTATCCTTACAAACCACTAAGTTTATACATAGATTAAAGTTTTGGCAATCCCTAAATGGTGCTTGGAAGGCCATGGTAGGGGGTAAGGCCTAGCTGATCGCCTGAAACATAGTAAATCTCTCAAGAGTCATGTTGTAACGCCCTTCGTTACAACAATAACCCACATTAAACATAATCTCAAATAATTACGAAAGTGAAATTTAAGAGATGAAACTGCTTGGAGTAATACCTTAATAATGAAAAAAAAAACAATATTTATAATCTTTACATAAAGAAAAGAAAAAAACATTGTTCTCAAATCCGGGAATCTACAAAATAAGAAAAGTAATAAAAAAGAACATCCAAACTAGCCGCACTGGTCCTTTAATCTAGAAAGAAACTAACCAAGCTAAAATATAACCAAAAAAAAGAAAAAAAAATTGCGACTTAAAGCTTCCTCTGTCCCTGTAGCTTCGCCTTCGTGTTCTGAAAACAACACTTTTAATGAGATAATAATCCCAGTGAATAAAACAGGTTCTAAAATGGTTTGCAAACAATGTTGTTCTCAGCTGGTGCGGTCATCGGGAAAAGACAACCATGGTACCCACAAAATAAGTTCATAAAAAGACTTTTTAAAAGGTAAGTACAAGACATTTAGTTCAAACATATAATTAAAAAGGAAATCAACAATTTTCATACCCAAATATTTGTATTCCAAACACTTGACTCTATACACTACTTAGTGATTTCCAAAATCACCCTACTTGACTCCTCAATTCCTGAAATCAATGTGAATCCCAGATTCACTTATATTTTATATTTTCTTTTTATAATTGGTTCCCAAAACCAGTGTGAGTCCTTGACCCACTATGAATCCCGGATTCACTAAGGTATATAAGCTCATATCTACGCAGTGGCGTCCCACTGCCTTCCCCATCTCAGATGGAGGTATCTCATATCATATCTCATCCCAGATGTAGATATGTTCAATAAATAAATATCCCATCCCAGATGGTGATATCTTTCATCCTATTTCTAGAATAAGATGTATACCATAATTCCTTCCCAGAAGGTAACGACTAAGTCTGACTCTCACAATAACAAAAATACATCATTCCCAATGACTATCAATAAACACTCAAACTTCATACATCAATAACAATTCTCGAGATTGTATCACAACAATACTATAACATTAACATCAATGACAATTATACATAATTATATATATATACAAAACCGCAACTAGCGCTGAATCTGAACGTAAACTTCCAAGACATATATATATATATAAATACAAGTTCGAAGTCTTTGGATCCATTGCAGTAAAAATACTATCTTTAGCCCTCTTTTTATTATTTTTCAATCACGATATGCGTTTACAAAGAGGACGAATTCCGTTTCAAGCATATTTACTATGTGAACATATGCAGGATAACAAAATACTAACACGAAATTTGTGAAGTGCCAAGGTGCCCTAATTTTCACATCAAGCAATTTATACGAAACCAATTACTTCAACCATTAGAAATTTATACCCAGTACCCATGAATGATCAAGTATATTCCAAATGTAGAACTTAGAGTTCCACTAATCTCAAATTATTTTTATCAAGAATCCCCAAGAATTTACATCTTTCAAGAAATATACCATGGAGGGTTTAAAAGGAAGATGTTTTTTTCACCTCTTGGAGCAAAAGTTGTTTGGTTCTCTCTCTATTGACCGTGTTAACAAGGTTGGCTCCATCTCTTTCTTGTTCCCAATCCTCAAGCAGTCTACTGCCCTCCCTATTTTTCAAAGAAAAGACTAACTTTGTAACCAAGATAAGAAACTGCATGTCCCTCTTATGTTACCCACTAACATGATTTGTTGAGGTTTGTTTCTCTCTCTCTCTCTCTCTCTCTTTTTTTAACGTGGATTCTCTAAATAAGTTATCTAATGTTATCTTATTATCTATTATTTTATCTTTTGCATTCTTTTGTACTTTACAAAATAATTTTAGCAATTCTTATCCTAACCACTTAATCTTTTAATTGATTAAATAATTATATAACTAAGTAATATTTATTATATTTTTTTTTCATATAACAATTAAATAATATAATAATTTTACGATGTTACACGTGTCATTCGTGCATTGACATGTTGATGTTGAAAGCATGGTGTGTGGTGTGTAACATCCTAAGGGGTATTACCGTAACTAGGTCTAGATTTCTAAGAACGAAAAAAAAAACAAACTTAAAACGGTAAAACAACATGCAAATGCTACTCATAAATATAATTAGATATTATATACGAACAAAACAATAAAAAAAATACATGCCTAATACAACTCATCTATCACCCAAAGGTGTCATACAAAATATAAAGAAGAATACGAAAACATAATGTAAATTAGGTTACGTCTTCTTGCACGTGACTCAAAGCTCCATCTGCATATGTCTTCACCTGTATCCTGAAAAAGGGGAAACTTAAAGGAGTGAGACATAATGTCTCAGTGAGTGCTCTAAAGGTTTTATGTCTAGGTCAGACTCTTCTACTCGGACAACATTCATCACTTATCTCTCATGGCTTAAGCCTTACTAGGTCTTTCATAATTCTCCATACTTATGGTCAGGTCTATACCTTTTAATCTTCAATACTTCCTGTTAACTGCTCTCTCATTCTCACAACTATTATATTGGTTCACTATCTCATTCTTAACCTAAGAACTCTTTCTTACCAAAAAACCCTCCCTAGTATTTAAACCCTTCATGTTTAGATTTTACTCTTCTTGCTTTTGATATTTAAAGTTATCCTCTAGGGGTCAATTCTAAGGTCACAGACATTCTAAAATACTCTTGACACTTCTTTAACATTCACCTTAATACTCTCATTTGTTCTTTCATACTTGTCTTATACCTTTCTATTACATTGAGTGGGAATTCACCCTTTCTCTATCTCATTCACAACTATTATTATCCAACTAGAACCTTCATAACATTATCCTAAGGCCTAGCCTCTCACTTATCCATAAAGTAACAAACACAATTCTAATTACAAGCATACATTTATTTCACATCTTTTGTTTAGTAACTAGACATATGCCTTGTTTTGTTTCATCAAACAAGAATAACATACATGCACAACATGAGCACATATACATAATGTTGACACTTCATCACAAGACACAATTACATTTTCACACGTGTACACATTACATCAATCGCTCATGAACAAAGTCACAGATATTTCACATAGTTACAACGTAGCACACTTCAAAATATCACACTACAATAGGATACATATGCATGTTATGTTCCTAAATCACTACTCATGCACATGTGGTGCCGACTTAAACTTGTTGGAAAGTAGACTAGGAGTAAATGCATAGCCATAAGAAGCATCATTGGTATTAATGTCTTTGGCTTTTGCACCCTCAACTAATATGATATCTCCTGACAATTAGTCAGGGTTACCTAGCTTTGTCAGTACGCTCGGACTCTATGGGATCAGCATGGACCATTGGAGTTTTTCCAACCGGATAACTCCCAAGGCTAGGGTTAGACAACCCATCACGGCCTTCACTAGCTAGATTTCTACATACTTTCCTTATCACATAACTCAAATGTTATGATGCAAGCTCACATACAATGCTTATAGCTTTTCATAGGCTTTTATCATGAAACATTGGCACAATTTCATATCGCCCTTAGTTTTCTCAAGGTAAATAACAATCACACAATATAAACATAATAAGGCATAAAAAGGAGAAGCAACAATGAGTTAAAGACAACAAAAGGGAGTTCACAGGTGCAAAAGTGGAAAAGTTAAGGTCATACATGCCCGGCAGGCTAGGAGGGCCGCCCGACAGTCATGCCAACGCCTAACCCACCTGGCGAATCTGCGTGAGGACCTTGCATGCCTGGTGGGTTGTGTATCCTGCCCGGCAGGTCTGCACACCCGACGGACAACGTAGTCGCCCAGCACCAACACGAAGTACAGTTTTCGAAAATAAGTCACCCAACGACTCTCTAACCTGCCAAGCAAATCCTAGGTACGAATTTTGATTTCTTTTTCCTATTGTCTTTATTTTTTAAATACTCCAAAACAAATAATTAAATTTCCACTCACTTCTTCTACCTTAATAATTAGTCAATCTAATCTCTAAACTCTTCACTCACTCACAATTCCCTCAAAACCCATCAAAACCCTAACCTAGGCATAAAGAGGGGGAAAAGGTAAATAGATAAACAAGCACAACATAAAGGACAAGGAAGGATACGGGGGAGAGCACTCACCTTTAGGGACATGCAAAGATGAGTTCTAGGGCTTGAGTTCTCCAGCTTCTATTCCTCCTCTTCCTTTCCTCATCTTTTTTTCTCCTCATTCTCTCTACCTTCTTTCTTCTTCTATTTTGTGATAGCTAAACCTAATTCTCCTTCCCTATTCCCTTCTTATAACATGTGGGTAGGTATGTAGCTTAGTGGGCTTTAGTCCCCTATTGGGCCCTAGATGCTCTAGATGCTCTTTTGGATTCTATGATAACATTCCTACTAATTTCTAATACTAAGGTGTTAATAACAATAATAATAATAAGATATATAATAATAACAATAACTCTTAAGGCATCTTTTATCCAACAACACATGATACTAAGAGTTACCTCGTGGTTTCTTTCTAGTACCTGGAATTTGGGGTGTTACAACTCCACCTCCCTTAAAAGATTTTTGTCCTAAAAATCAAAGCCTAAGAACGTGCTCATGATTGATCACCTACCTATCCTTTTCGATCATTGAAGATTCATCCCTCTAATTGCCTCTTGAACAATTTTAATTCTAAATAGTCTATGATCCTTCCTTAACTTTTTCCTACGGAAATTTCTATTCTCTTGATAAAAAGGTCTTCTATAGGACTTCATCTCGTATTTAAACTAGTTTAGGAAATCATGTGAATAAATGGGTTCTATCTAGATAGGCACCTACCATCATCCATTCATCTTTGTCCAGGCCTACTCTTTAAATGCAACTCTAGGATTAAGTGGTTTTTAGTCAGGGCATCTATCTAAAGATGTTAAAGGTGGTTGGGCATTCTTTCTTAATGCGTCAAGCTCTTCTAGATGTAACTCTCCTTAGGTTTCTATCTAGTAGGTGTGATACTTAGGAATCCCTTTTTATATGTCCCCACTAGGTGTAACTCACAAGGTTCTTCTACATGGTGACTCTAATCTGTCATCACTCAGGTCATTTATGGACTAGAATTCATAAATGTCGTTATCAGTCTAACTCTAAAGGTACTCAAGGGTTTCCTATTCACAGGATTTGTTGCTTCGTTGGTTTACCTAGGATGGCATTCTTCTCATAGGATTTAGGCTACTTGAAACCTAGGTCGTTATTCGTTCATCCTAAGACAATTGTACTCTAACCCACATTTTCGGGGCACAAAAGACACTCAACTACCCCTTATTAAGTCCTCAACAATACAAATAAAAATAAAAAGCAAGTGGAAGCAACTAAGAAAAACATCATAATATCACATACTTTGCATACATTGGACATGTACATCATTAACATTTATCCCTACAAGTCTTGTAATGACACATGTAAACATGTGTTCATACTTTACTCCTAGGGCTATCAGCACGAATGTGCTTCATGAAGAACAGTCATGTATCAAACCCAAGATGTTAGACTCAAACCCAACATACAATATCACCACCCCTACCTCTCACCCCCAAATCATGTGAAGTACTCAACTCCCTAGTTAAATTAGACCAATTATATCCATACAAGACATCAAGAGAAAAGAAAGTAATCAAGATGGTTATGTTATTATTATAATTAACCAAAATATAATACAATACCAAGGTGAAATATATACGGGGAGTGGGAATGCATGTAAGGGGATACATTCATTTTAGATCTACCATTTAGTAAACAAACACACATTTCATGTTCCCACAAATAGAAAAGGCACATATAACAATCAAAGAAAATTCTTAATGAAGCAAAGTAACTTGGCTAGTCTAGCACAAACTACACCAAGTGCAACAACATTCCCACTTAAGGGTCATTGCATCAATCAGTGAAAGCATATATTGAAACAATCTATATCTAGACACACAAGCATTTAAGTAAGGACAAGGAGTTTGGAAACAACTCCTCATCCTCCGCACAAGAAAAAGGAACATATTTTCCTTAGGGCATGCAAACAACCAAAAAGTCTATCACTTGGGGAACACATAGTTGGAACCAAAGACATTGAAGCGTCTAGTCCCTCAAAGTTTTGAAGATAACAAACTTATTAAAGTTTAAGTCTCTATTTGATAGTAACGAATTTACAGCATGGCGTCCAACACACTAGTCTCAACGAGCGTCCAACATTCATATATGATGACCGTCCAAGAGTAAGTCTTTTTCCATGGACTGTGTCTTAAGCTTAGACGCTAGTATTAGGTTCGTCCAGACATAAGTTATTTAAACGACTAAGTTCTTAAATACTCGTCCAGTCTATACGTCTTTTATGTATACAAACTTTGAGACTAATGCCTTACCATTTTGAGATCTAATGTTCAAATATTCCAAGCATTAAATGGTAGATAGAAACATTCTAGTGCAAAGGCGCAGCAATATAGAAAAAGGAAGTCAACTTATCGAACCATCAAGCCAAATGAAGAATGTTCAGAAAAGCAAATTGTCATCTCAGTCTTGCACTTTCCATTTTGGTGCAAGATCAAGAGTCGCTTTTCAGACCTCTCTGAAAACTCGATACATGCGCCTCTTTCTTAAAGACTGAAGCTAAGTCATCTTCAATGGCTCTTTTTCATTGAAGACTATATATTCATCAAGAAAGAAGAAGAGAAAAATGAAGAAACTAAGTGACAATAAGGGAATCTAAACAAAAAAATAATCATATTGCCTTCTTGCGTCCACTGGACAATCTTTGTATTCTCTGAAACAATTTTGTACTTATGCTTAATATTCTATATCCTCACTTTGTGAGTTGAATTCCATTGTAAACAACTATATCTGTTATGAAAGCCTGGAGAGGCTCAGTGAGAAAGAATACTTAGGTTGTTAAGCAATCTAGGGTGATTGTGTTGTAAAGCCTGAAGAGGCTGCGAAGAATACTTGTGTAACCTAAGGTTGATTAGTGAATGCCTTTTGGGTGAAGGGACTGGACATAACTCAAAATTGAGTGAACCAATATAAATTCTCTGTGTTCTTGTTCTTCCCTATGCTTTGCTTAAAACATTTACGAACTTTCTTTTAAATTGAAAAGCTTTTTTTAATGCATAATTAACCCCCCCTTCTTGTGCGATTTTTGCTATTTCAATTGGTATCAAAGCTCGGCCTCTTGGGGTAGCGTCTAGCAGTGCAGGGGTAAAAGATCTTGAGCATTCATGGACAACAAAGGACAAGCTCTAAGCAAACCATTGCTATTCAAAGGTCAAAATTATGACTATTGGAAGCAACGAATGATAGCCTTCTTCGATGCTTGCCACATAGACATGTGGGATGTGGTGGAAACTGGTGACTATTTGCTCCTAGACCCAACTGGAACTGAGTTACCGATGTGGTGGAAACTAGTGACTATCTGCTCCTAGACCCAACTGGAACTGAGTTACCTAGAGGTTAGTGGACAGAAGCTTACAAACAAAGGTACCTTCTTAACTCCAAAGCTAGAAATGCTATTATGTGCGCTTTATTCGAATCAGAATATGAGAAAGTCCATAGTTTAAAAAGTGCCAAAAAGATATGGGATACTCTCGCTCTTGTTTACGAAGGTACCTCACAAGTAAAGAGATCTAAACTTGGCTTACTTGTAAGACAATAAGAACTCTTTACTATGGATGATAATGAAACTATTGAGCTAATGTTTGATAGATTTCAAAGCATCATTAATAACCTAATATCTCTAGGTAAGACTTATGATAATTATGATCATATTGACAAAATCTTGAGAAGCTTGCCTAGACAGTGGAGACCACAGGTTACAGCATTGAGAGCGTCCAAGGATCTAACAGCACTCTCCATGGACAAGTTACTTGGAACTCTCAAAGTTCACGAGTTGGAGCTAAAACAGGATGAAGGACAGAAAAGAAAGTTTATCGCTTTAAGCGTCCAGTGTCCAACAAAAGAGTCATCGTCCAAAGCCTTGAACATGGAAGAATCTTCTGAGGAAGCATCCGAAGAAAAAGACTTTGATGAGGATGAGATATCCTTCATACCAAGAAAAATCCAAGCCATGTGGAGGAAGAAATGAGGGTCTAGAGCTAGAAACTTCACGAAGAAGTTTAGCAAAGGAGCCTAAGGAGAAGAGTCCATTAGTGTGCTTTGAATGTAAAAAGCCTGGACACTTCAAAGCTGAATGTCCAAGCCTACAAAAGGAGAAAAAGAAAACTTTTTGCAAAAAGAAGAAGAAAGGACTCATGGTTACTTGGGAGGACATGGACCTATCCTCATCTAAAGAAGAAGGAGACGAAGAAGCTAATCTATGTCTCATGGCGGAGACCAGTTCAGAGAGCTCAGAAATGAGCAAGATGAAGAGGTAAACTTTAATGACATAATTTCTCTTCAAGAAGCATATAATGAATTGCTTGCTAATTCCTTAACTCTTTCAATAGGATATAAAGAATTAAAAAGGAAATTTTCTAAAATAACAAAGGAATTTAATTCGCTTAAAGAAAATTATGAAAATGTTTTAAGAGAAAATGAAAAATTAAAAATAAAGGACATTCTAGAAGTGACATCTCCTAATGAAACATTAGAACTTCAAAAGGAAGCTACTCACCTGAAGGAAAGACAATCCAAATTCGTCAATGGGACTGAAAATTTAAATAAAATCTTGTCGGCTTTGTTAAAAAGGAAGCCTCTGGAACATCCAAAGTTATTGCTCATTGTAAATACTGTGGAAAAACTGGTCATGAATCTTCAAGATGCTTTCATCGTCCAATCAAGAAGGCATCCAATGCCTTCAGAACTAACAAGAAAGGACCCAAGTCTATTTGGGTACCTAAGTCCATGATAATTCCTATTGCAGATCTACTTGACAACAGAAAGGAAACACCAATCATGGTACATGGACAGTGGCTGCTCACAACACATGACAGGAGAAAAGTCTATGATCCAAAACCTGCAACCAAAGAATGGTGGATGGGTCACCTTTGGAGGAAATCAGAAGGGTAAGATAACAGGTATAGGTAAAATTGGTAAGCATCATTTTCCCTCTATTGATAATGTTCTATATGTTGAAGGACTTAGGCACAATTTACTAAGCATAAGTCAATTATGTGACAGTGGACATAGTGTCTCCTTTAACAAAGATGAATGTATAGTCAAAAACTTGGATGCATCTATATTGTTTTTGGCTAAGAGGCAAAGCAATCTATGTAAGATTGATTTGAACAATCTAACAAATCAAAACATGTCATGTCTGGTATCCATCAATGAGAATCAATGGATTTGGCACAAGAAACTTGGACATGCAAGCTTGAGGTTAATCTTAAAGCTAAATAAGCATAACCTTGTAAGAGGGCTTCCAAATCTTGTATACAAATCTAATGTTCTCTATGATGCATGTCAAAAAGGGAAACAAGTGAAAAGCTCTTTTGATTCAAAGAATACTATTTCCACAACTAGACCACTTGAACTTCTACATATTGATTTGTTTGGACCTACTTGAATAGCCTCTCTTAGTGGAAAATGATATGGGTTAGTTGTAGTAGACGACTATACTAGATGGACATGGGTCATGTTCCTAAAACACAAGGATGAGTCTTGCAAAATCTTTTCTATCTTTTGCAAAAGAATTAAAAATGAAAAAGGTGTTTGCATAGCTTCAATTAGAAGTGATCATGGAGGAAAGTTCGAAAACGAAAGTTTTCAAGGGTTCTGTGAGGAAAACGGAATTCTCCACAACTTCTTTGTGCCATGTACACCTCAACAAAATAGTGTGGTAGAAAGAAAGAATAGGTCATTGCAAGAAATGGCTAGAACCATGCTTAATGATAACTTCACTCCTAAACACTTCTGGGCTGAGGTTGTAAATACTGTATGTTATTTACAAAATAGAATATATATTAGACCTATTTTGAAAAAGACTCCTTATGAATTATGGAAAGGAAGAAAACCCAACATATCATTTCTTCATCCTTTTGGATGTCAATGTTTCATCTTAAACACCAAGGACAATCTTGAAATGTTTGATTCTAAGTGTGATGATGGAATATTGATAGGCTATTCTGAAATGTCAAAGGCATATAGAGTTTACAACTCTAGAACCTTAACAGTTGAAGAAGCCATTCATGTGAAGTTTAATGACAATAAGCTTGATAGAGAATTATCAGAGCTAGATGAATCATTTGCAGATATGAAGTTAGACGATACAAACCAACCAGCGTCCAAAACCTAGTTGGATAACCTAAAGATAGAAGAAAAGGAACCAATTGGATGATAGTGGCAAATGAAGATATCATTTAAACGATCAAATTTTTGGAAGCATACGTGATCATGTCAAGACAAGATCAACCTTCAAGGAGCAAGCTCAAACTACCTTAATTTCCCAGATGGAACCAAAGACAATGGACGAAACTCTCTTGGACGATGGCTGGATCAATGCCATGTGTAACACCCCAAATTTTAGGTACTAAAAATAAACCACGAGGTAACTCTTAGTAAGACCCTTCCCTTGTGTTATTAGACAAAAAATGCCTTAAAAGTTATTCTTATTATATTTCTTATTATTACTGTTTCTATTCTTATTAATATTATATTTACTATTGTTGTTGTATAAGTTGTTGTTGTTATTATTATTATTATTATTACTATTATTGTGTTGTGTTGATGTTATTATATTTATTATTAGTATTATTATTATTATTATTATTGTTATTAATACCTTAGTATTATAAATTAGTAGGAATATTATCATAGAGCTCAAAAGAGCATCTAGGGCCCAATAGGGGACTAAAGCCCACTAAACTACATACTTACCCACATGTTATAAGAAGGGAATAGAGAAGGAGGATTAGGCTTAGCCGTCACAAAATAGAAGAAGATAAAAGTTAGAGAGAATGAGGAAAAGAAGGGAAGAAGAAGAGGAAGAGAAGAAGGAAGAATAGAAACCGGAGAATCCAAACCCTAAAACTCAACTTTGCATGTCCACAAAGGTGAGTGCTCTCCCTCGTATTCTTCCTTGTCTTTTATGTTGTTATTTTTCATCTATTTACCTTTTCTCCCTCCTTATGCCTAAGATTAGGCATTTGATGGGTTTTGAAGGAATTGTGAGGAAGAAGGAGTTCATAGATTAGATAGTCTTTTGGCAACTTTTCTTCAAAAACTGGATTTCGCGTTGGCGCTGGACGCGTAGACCAACTGGGCGGGGTGAAACACCCGCTAGACGAGTTGGGTCTTGACGCGGACCCGCTGGGCGAGGTGCAATATCCGCTGGACGGGTTGGGTTCCGTCGTAGGCTGTTGGGTGGGTTCGCTGGACCGCTGGGTGGATACGACTTTTGCTATTACGTTCCTTGTGTTTGTGAACTCCTTTTGACATTGTTTAACTCATTTTATTTGTTTTTTTATGTCTTGTTGAGTTTATATTGTATGGTTGTTATTTACTTTGAAAAAAATGAGTGTGATATGAAATTATGCCTATGATTCATGATAAAAGTCTATGAAAGCTGTAAGCATTATATGTGACCATGCATCATAACATTTGAGTTATGTGATGAGGAAAGTATGTAGGAATCTGGCTGGTGGAGGCCGTGATGGGTTGTTTAACCTTAGCCTTGGGGGTTATCCGGTTGGGAAAACTCCAATGGTCCATGCTGACCCCATGGAGCCGGGGCGTATTGGCAAAACTGGGTAACCCTGACTAGTCACTAGCGGATATCATGCTAGTTGAGGGTGCGAAAGCCAAAGGCATCGGTACCGATGACACTTTTTATGGCCTGCATTTACTCCTAGTCTACTTTCCGAAAAGTTTAGGTTGGTACCACATGTGCATGAGTAGTGGTTTAGAAACATAGCACACATATGTATCTTGTTGAAATGTGCTACGTTGTAATTATGTGAATTCTATGTGACCTCATTCATAAGAGAATGATGTAATGTGTACACGTGTGAAAATGTGATTGTGTATTGTGATAAATTGTCAAGATTATGTATATGTGCTCATGTTATGCATATATGTCATGCTTGCTCGATGAAACAAAATGATGTGTATGTCTAGTTACTAGGCAAAAGATGTGAAATAAATGTATGCTTGTAATTAAAATTGTGTTTGCTACCTCAAGGATAAGTGAGAGGCTAGGCCCTAGGATAGTGTTGTAAGGGTCCTAGTTGGATAATAATAGTTTTGAATGAGGTAAAGAAAGAGTGAATCCCCACATAGTGTAATAGAAAGGTATAAGACAAATAAAAGAGAACAAAATGACGGTATTAAGGTGAGTGTTAAGGGAGGGTCAAAAGTATTTTAGAATGTCTGTGACCTTAGACTTGACCCATAGAGAACAACCTTAAATGTTAAAAGAAAGAAAAGTAAAATCTAAACATGAAGGGTTTAAATACTATAGAGCATTTTGGGTAAGAAAGAGTTCTTAGGTTGAGAATGAGATAGTAAACTAATATAACAGTCAGGAGAATGAGAGAGTAGTTAACACAGAAAGTATTGAAGATTAAAAGGTGTAGATTAAACCGTAGGTATGGTGAATTATGAGAGACCTAGTGAGTTTAAAGCCATAAAAGATAAATGGTGAGGGTTGTCTGAATAGAAGAGTCTAACCCAGCCGTAGAGTCCTTAGAGCACTCACTGAGACATTATGTCTCATTCCTTTAAGTTTCCCCTTTTTCAAGATACAGGTGAAGACATGCGTAGATGGAGCTTGGAGTCACGTGCAAGAAAATGTAGTCTAGTTTATATTATGTTTTTGTATTCTTCTTTATATTTTGTGCGATACCTTTCGGTGATAGATAAGTTATATTTGACATGTATTTTTTTTATTATATTGTTCATATATAATATTTAATTATATTTATAAGTAGCATTTGTATGTTGTTTCTACCTTTTTAAGTTTGTTTTTTTTTTTTTAAATCTAGACCTATTTACGGTAATGCCCCTTAGGGTGTTACACCATGAAGGAAGAACTAAGTCAGTTTGAACGAAACGATGTTTGGAAGCCAGTTCCTACACCTAAAGATAAATCTACTACAGGAACAAAATGGGTGTTTCATAACAAGCTAGACGAAGCAGGCAAAGTGGTAAAAAACAAAGCTAGACTTGTGGCTCAAGGCTACTCTCAACAAGAAGGTATATACTTTACTAAAACTTTTGCACCTGTAGCTAGACTAAAAGCCATTCGCATTTTACTTTCATTTGTTGCTCATAGTAATATGAAGCTTTATCAAATGAATGTAAAAAGTGCATTTCTCAATGGTATAATAAATGAGGAAGTTTATGTGAAACAATCTCCTGGTTTTGAGTGTGATACTTATCCTAAACATGTTTTCAAACTCAAAAAGGCCCTATATGGACTTAAGCAAGCTCCAAGAGCTTGGTATGAAAAGTTAAGTTCTTTTCTTTTAGAAAATGGTTTCACAAGAGGAAAAGTAGACACTATTCTATTTTGCAAAAACATCCAATCACATTTTATTATTGCACAAATATATGTGGACAATATCATATTTGGTGCTATTAATGATGCTCTGTGCAAGGATTTCTCTAAGCTTATGACAGCAGAATTTGAGATGAGCATGATGGAAGAATTGAAATTCTTCTTGTGATTACAAGTAAAACAGACTAACAACGTCATATACATACATCAAACGAAGTATGCAAAAGAGCTACTTAAGAAATACAAGATGGACGATGCCAAAGAAATGAGCACACCAATGCATCCATCCTCAGTAGTTTGATTGGACAACATATCCAAAAAGGTAAATGAAACCACATACAGAGGTATGATAGGATCTCTATTATATCTTACAGCGTCCTGACCTGATATCATGTTTAGTGTATGTCTATGTGCCCATTTTCAATTTGATCCAAGAGAAACACATCTCACAGCAGTAAAGAGAATATTTAGACACTTAAAAGGAACCACTAACCTTGGTCTATGCTTTAAGTCGAATAAAGAATACAGGTTAGTTGGATTTTGTGATGCTGACTACGCAGGAGACAGAATAGAATGTAAAAGCACTAGTGGAGGATGTCACCTTATTGGTGGTCATCTTGTCTCTTGGACGAGCAAAAGACAAGAGATGATTGCCCTATCCACAGCAGAAGCAGAATACATTTCAGCAGCGTTTTATTGCTCACAAATTCTGTGGATCAAGCATCAGCTAGAGAACTACAGTATCTATGAGAGTAAAATTCCTATTCTTCATGATAATATTGCTGCTATAAACTTATCTAAAAATCCTATATTGCATTCTAGAGCAAAGCACATTGAAATAAAATATCATTTTATAAGAGATTATATTCAGAAAGGAGTTATTGATATTTAGTTTATTAACACTGAAAATCAACTGGCTAATATATTTACAAAACCACTTCTTGAAGATAAACTCATCCATATTCGAGATCGACTTGGTATGAAATTTATAAAGGAATAGTTTTCTTTTATGTACCTTGACTGTCCAATGACTAGTGGCGTCCAATGTCATATAGTGTCCATTATCATTACACCATTTATCATACATGCATCCATAAGCATGACTCTTCGCATTCCATAACTGGTTCATATTTATGTGCATAAAAATCTTCATCCATACTTAATCATGTTTTCAGTGATAATGATTTGAAATAAATGCTTTATTCTTGTTTGAGTCACTTGTGTGCCGAATAACCGCCCTCGTGAAATGTGTGCGCCTGACCAGCATTAAATGCATTTTATCTCTCTCTTCAAAATTCAAAAAACTGCCAAAACAGAAACCCATCAGTTTCCTTTCTATAAAATCAAACACCTGTAACTAAACACTTACCTGACTTTTACTATCTCATAAACTCTCTCTTTCTCTCAATCTCTTGAACCCTAAACCCTCAGTCTTTCAACAATGGTGATAGAGAAAACCGATGTCACCATGAAGGCTGTGGCACGTGTGGAGAGTCTGGACAAGGCTATTGTCTTGATAGAGAGCTGCTTTGACATACAAGCTCTTGACGACATGGGTGTGAAGGTCAAAGACAACTTGGTGAGATGTGGAATCCTCAACTATTTCCACCTGAACGAAATCATCTACCTAAAGCTCATCAAATGGTTCTGGAAATCTACAGAGTTCTCTAAATCTAACATTGTTGGGTTTGTACTAGGTGTGAAGGTTACACTGGACCTCGGGAGCATTGAGCAAGCCATTGGCTGGGAAAGGGCTGGCTCCTTCATCAAAAATGGCTGGAAAAACAGTTTCGAAGGTCATGAAACAGTAGATGTCGCTTTAATGGGACCAGAAAGCGAAGGCCCCGTCGAGTACAGCAAGTTGATAAAAGAAGGCAAAGTATACCAGCAGTTTCTAAATAAAGGTATACTGCACAAGGCTGGGTCCAAGGACAACGTAACCTTTCTGCATAGGTTCGCGTTGTTCCACATGATTACTGGACAACAATTCAACCTGCCTCATCTCATCCTTAGCAATATCATGAGACCATGAAGGGACGAGGAGAACATAACCAGATCACCTATGCTGCTCTTCTGAACAGGATTTTCTAGATACAGAAGGTATATCACGCCTTCTTTGCTCTGCCTGTTGGTGAGTAAGCTCTGATCAGAACACTAGGTGGTGGCCACAGGTTCACGCAGTTGCCGTTTGGACGCAACAACATTACCCAGATGAAGGCTAGTTTTGTGTTGAAGACTCTAGAAGCAACAACCAAATTGGCAGAAGTTAAAGAGGAACCTGTTGAGGAGATACCTCAACAAGAAAAAGAGGAAGCCATCCAACCAGCAGAACCAATGGACAATGAAGCTTTATTCGTCCATCCAATAGTTGTTGCCAGACCATCTACTTAAAGGAGACTGTCCAAGGCCAGAACGTCCAGAGTAACGAGGTCAAAGTCCCAACAGCCTCAAGCTCTACCCGCTCCTCCTACAGTTGCTCCACTTCCACCTTCTGCACTTGCTGCTACACCTGCACCTACCAAAAGAAGACTCCAACTAACAGTAGAATCGGATGATAAGGACGATGACCCATCGAAGTTCTCTTGAAGAAACAAAAGACTGCCGTAGTAGCAATTCCACCCCAACCATAACCACTAGCCGTCCAACCCTTTCAACCATCCAAATGACTAGTAGAATCACAACCAACAACAGCATGGTCAAAGAAAAGTAAGTTATCTACTCCTGCTGTTGCTAAATCAGAAGTTGATTTTGTTGAAACTCTAATTGTTGAACCTGCTGAGCACCTCTCTGACCAAACCCAAACACAAGCACAAACACAAACCTAAACAGAAGCCGCACCTGAACCAGAGATGTTATTACCTGGTGATGAAGGTTGTACTTGCACCATACCCACCCCTAGACTCACTAAACTATATCTTTCCATCAAGCCCCCCAAACAACCTTTTTCATTTTCCATCATTCCCATAGCCACATCATCCACCTAACAAGAAGACCTGACAAGAACCAAACAACAGTGGCCCTTACTATTTGTTGAAGGAAACACACAAAACCTGGTGGACGACAATGCTATCATCCTACGTCTAGAGCCTTTGCTAGAGCCAAACTTTGGTTTTGACTACTCATCGATTCTTCTAGAAAAATAAATGAACGACTATGTTCATCAGTCATCTGCAGAATACTCAGTGCTACCTCCTGGTTCTATTGAACATTTGCCGCTCAAGCAGTTCATTCGATGAAGGTATCAAAGACTGGTGCAAGCCTGGCGCTTAACTACCCATCCCTTATAATACTTCAACATCGCATACCTCTAGTGGACGAAATTGAACAAGCTTTGCAACAGAGGCGAAGTCGAGCATCCGAACAAACAGTCCACTTAAGGCCAGCAGATTTGAAGTTTAGGCCAATAGACCTCGAAGAAGTTGGATTCTTCCTTTCTCCATTCAATTCGATGTTTTGCCACTTTGTCAAGAGCTCCCGCGAGGGTGAGCTAACTCTAAAAACCCATCCTCAGTTCGAAGTGTAGGCTGCAACTCGCCTGCATGAAGCTAGAATCGCTAGTAATCGTCAGTCAGCCATACGGCGGTGAATTCGTTCCCGAGCCTTGTACACACCACCCGTCACACTATGGGAGTTGGCTATGCCCCTGCTAATTTGAAGAATCAACTTTTCGTCCCGCCTACTCAACACATCAAAACATCCACCATCGTTCGCATCCAACCTGACCACATATGCCCTAGGCTTCCAATCATAGATGTCAATAGCAAGAAGGAGAAGATTCTAACCAAGCCACCCTCCTTGCCGCTACCGTCCATAGCTAAAATTCACCAGCATCCAACCATCACCTCTGAATGGTACATAGCTCAGCGTCTAACGCAAGACATGGACGAGGACAACGTTGAACGCTTTTGGCATTAATATATGTTCACGTGTGAACAAAAAGCATCTAGCATCGTTATTTCACAAGACGGCAAGGTCAACACTCCAACAGCAACGAGTTGTGAGTACACGCAGCATCCAGCTCATGTCTTTCACTTCTCAAACACTTCTGCCACCTTCGTTCGTCCAGCAGATGAATATCCCATTCTTGGTATAGAAACTTCCATCCTTTACACTTTAATTGCTACCTTAACACATCCAAACACTTTCCAACCACCCTACCCATGGACAACCCCACGTCCTTACCAACTTCAAATCCCCACCTTGAAGTTCTTGGAAGCACCCCCTCCACCCACTGAAGTTCACCCACCAACCCCTTCTCAACCACCCTCTCCATCACCTTCACCGCCGCCTACTCCCAGTTCTCAAGCGTCCGCAAGCCTTCCCATCTCCACTACTACCCCTCCACTTATCTCCACTGTTGACCCCGCCGTCCAACAGTACGTCACCAGCCAACTCCAACCCATATTCACACTACTCCAACAAATACTCCAGAACCAACAAGAACACTTTTGCATACCACAACCTTCCCCACCTCCACCTCCCTCAGCGCCTAAGTGACCATGGTGACACTCTTTTTTTCTTTTGCTATTTTTGATTATGACAAAGGGGGAGAAATAAAGTAGAGCTGTATGTATCTGGTCTTAAGTTTCTAGTCTTAAGTTTTGTTAAATAAAGTATAAGTTTTCTATATGATCTGTTTCTTAAGTTTTTTTATTGTTTGGTTTACTTTGATGCCTTAATTATGTTATTACTCTGATTAATTGCTTGTTATGATAAGTTAATCTCTGATTGCTCTAATTTCTGATCACTCTAATACCTGTTCCTTTTGCATTACATGACATTCATGCATAAACATTCTAAACTCTGATACTTGGATGTTTATCTAGACTAATATCCTGTGTCTGAACTTAGCAATATTTAACATATCAGACTTAGGGGGAGCATAGTAAGTCCATCAAAGCCTAGCTATACATGCGTTCTCTTTATGATATATATTTGCAAAACCTAAAAATTAATAAGATTTGTCATCATCCAAAAAGGGGAGATTGTTGGAACCAAAGACGTTGAAGCGTCTGGTCCCTCAAAGTTTTGAAGAAAACAAACTTATTAAAGTTTAAGTCTCTATTTGATAATAACGAATTTACAGGATGGCATCTAACGCACTAGTCTCAACGAGCGTCAAACATTCATATATGATGACCGTCCACGAGTAAGTCTTTTTCCATGGACTGTGTCTTAAGCTCAGACACTAGTATTAGACTCGTCTAGACATAAGTTATTTAAATGACTAAGTTCTTAAATACTCGTCTAGTCTATATGTCTTTTATGTATACAAACTTCGAGACTAATGCTTTACCATTTTAAGATCTAACGTTTAAATATTTCAAGCATTAAATGGTAGACAGAAACATTCTAGTGCAAAGAAGCAGCAATACAGAAAAAGAAAGTCAACTTATCGAACTGCCAAGCCAAATGAAGAATGTTCAGAAAAGCAGACTGTCATCTCAGTCCTACACTTTCCATTTCAGTGCAAGATCAAGAGTCATTTTTCAAACCTCTCTGAAAACTCGATATGTGCGTCTCTTTCTTGAAGACTAAAGCTAAATCATCTTCAACGACTTTTTTTGCTGAAAACTATATATTCATCAAGAAAGAAGAAGAGAAAAACAAAGAAACCAAGTGACGTAACAAGAGAAACTAAAAAAAAAAACAATCATATTGCCTTCTTGCTTCCATTGGACGATCTTTGTATTCTCTAGAACAATTTTGTAATTGTGCTTAATCTTCTATATCCTCACTTTATGAGTTGAATTCCATTAAACAATTGTATCTGTTGTGAAAGCCTGGGGAGGCTTAGTGAGAAAGAATACTTAGGTGGTTAAGCAATCTGGGGTGATTGCGTTGTAAAGCCTAAAAAAGCTGCGAAGAATACTTGTGTAACTTAAGGTTGGTTAATGAATACCTTCTGAGTGAAGAGACTAGACGTAGCTCAAGGTTGAGTGAACTCTGTGTTCTTGTTCTTCCCTATCCTTTGCTTAAAACGTTTACGAACTTGCTTTTAAATTGAAAAGTTTTTTTTAATGCACAATTCAACCCCCCTTTCTTTTGCAATTCTTGTTATTCCACACATACCTAAGGTAAGCTCGTCATCCTTGTTGGTTTCTCTAATACTTGAAATGAAGGCCCACTATAACTAGAGGTATAGGGTTGATTGTTTCTTCCTTTTTAGAGCTAAGACATTCCTTGACACTGGCAAGATAATTAGGTTAAGTAAACACACTCACTCATAGTTTTATGACACTTGGGACATCCTTTCGTTCTATGACTCTTTTACATCTGGGGTCTCTTATTTTTCTTTGGTTCCTCGGGTTAGTGAGATCCTAAACATTTTCTCTTCCTATTGTCACGCTTTCGTTGCACACCCCTAACTTCCTTTTATGATTTCGCTCCACCTAAGAGGTGCCTCTCTGAAAATACTATCTTAAATTCTCCCACTTTAAAGGTATGCTCGAAAGGGTAATCTTATCTATCTCACCTCTCCGCTAGCACTCCCCTTAGTGGGGTTATAGTCCCTAAGGAATGATGGTTGACTCATTCAAGTTTCAACAAAATCTTGAATTCCAAGGTCTCTACAGTTGGTTTTCTTTAGCTACTCTCTACCCCTTCTAACATTCCTTACTTAGAGTTAGGTTGGCTAGGTGAGGCTTCTACTAGGGAATTCAAAGGTGACTGCCCTTAGACTCGATTTTTACCGCCATTCTTCCCACCTGCATTGCATAAAGTATTGAGGTGGCCAATCTCAATATTCCATGACAAGGCAATTAGGGTTTATGGCATAACAAACAACCAAAAACACTCAGCATAACTCAAACAATGTCAATAACAATGTCAAACAATTTCTTAGAGTACACATAGGAAACATAGAAGATACATAACACACAGGTCGAAAAGATTGACCTGCTCTAATATCGCTAATGTAACACCATAAGGGGTATTACCATAACTAGGTCTAGATTTCTAAGAACGAAAAAAAAACAAACTTAAAAAAGCAGAAACAACATGCAAATGCTACTTATAAATATAATTAGATATTATATATGAACAATACAATAAAAAAAACATACATGCCTAATACAACTCATCTATCACCCAAAGGTGTCGTACAAAATATAAAGAAGAATACAAAAACACAACGTAAACTAGGTTACGTCTTCTTGCATGTGACTCAAAGCTCCATCTGTACATGTCTTCACCTGTATCTTGAAAAAGGGAAAACTTAAAGGAGTGAGACATAATGTCTTAGTGAGTATTCTAAAGGTTTTACGGCTAAGTCAGACTCTTCTACTCGGACAGCCTTCATCATTTATCTCTCATGGCTTAAGCCTCACTAGGTCTCTCATAATTCTCCATACCTATGGTTAAGTTTGTAACATCCCGAACGCTGACGATGGCAAGGAGTGACTGCCGATGCAAAAGAGATAAGGCATGGACAAGGAGTGGCTTCTAGCAGGCTTCCAACAAAAGGGATACATGAATGAATCGAATACACACCAGAATGAGAGTGATCCAGAGGCTGTGCAGGTATGAGATTGTACAGTTGAGGATAGCTTAAAGGAATTAATAAGTGCTACCTATACCAACAAGATGCATCTACTTTTCAGTAACCTATCACTTAAGAACTCCATAGTTAAGCGTGCTTGACTTGGAGCAATTTTGGGATGGGTAACCTCCTAGGAAGTTTCTCAGGAAGCGTATAAGTGAGGACAAAGCGCGCTGAAAAGTCTTGTGTAGGTTTGTGGGGATAGTCTTCAATCCTGAAAGCAGCCTGGCGTTACAAAGTGGTATTAGAGTAGGGCCTCTCTCCCAGTACGGTGTGGTTCAAGGACGAACCAAGCAGAAGCTGGTGGGCATGTAACATCTCGAGTTCTGACAAGGGTGGGGAATGATCACCGGTGCAAAAGAGATGAGGCACGGACAAGGAGCAGCTCCTGGTAGGCTTCTAGCAAAAGAGATACATGAATGATTTGAATACACAACAGAATGAGAGGAATCTAGAGGCTATGCAGGTATGGGACTGTACAGTTGAGGATAGCTTAAAGGAATTAATAAGTGCTACCCATGCGAAAAGGATGCATCTACTTTTCGGTAACCTGTCACTTAAGAACTCCACAGTTAATCGTGCTTGACTTGGAGCAATTTTGGGATGGGTGACCTCTTGGGAAGTTTCTCAAGAAGCGTCTGAGTGAGGATAAACCACGTTGAAAAGTTTTGTGTTGGTTTGTGGGGACAGTCTTTGATCCTGAAAGCGGCTAAGCATTACAGGGTCTATACCTTTTAATCTTCAATACTTCTTGTTAACTGCTCTCTCATTCTCACAACTATTATATTGGTTCACTATCTCATTCTTAACCTAAAAACTCTCTTTCCCAAAACCCTCCCTAGTATTTAAACCCTTCATGTTTAGATTTTACTCCTCTCCCTTTTGATATTTAAAGTTATCTTCTAAGGGTCCAGTCTAAGGTCACAGGCATTTTAAAATACTCTTTACACTCCCTTAACATTCACCTTAATACTCTCATTTGTTCTCTCTTACTTGTCTTATACCTTTCTATTACATTGTGTGGGAATTCACCCTTTCTCTATCTCATTCACAACTATTATTTTCTAACTAGAACCCTCATAATACTATCCTAGGGCTTAGCCTCTCATTTATCCTTAAAGTAACAAATACAATTCTAATTACAAGCATACATTTATTTCACATCTTTTGTCTAGTAACTAGATATACGCCTCGTTTTATTTCATCAAACAAGAATAACATGAGCACATATACATAATCTTTGCACTTCATCATAAGATACAATTACATTTTCACATATGTATGCATTACATCAATCGCTCATGAACAAGGTCACATAGATTTCACATAGTTACAATGTAGCACACTTCAAAATATCACACTTCAATAGGATACTCATGCATATATGGTACCAACTTAAACGTGTCAAAAAGTAGACTAGGAGTAAATGTACAGCCATAAGAGGCATCATCGATATTGATGCCTTCGGCTTTCGCACCCTCAACTAGTATGATATCTCTCAGCGACTAGTCAAGGTTACCCAATTTTGCCAATACACTCTGGCTCCATGAGATCAAGATGGACCATTGGAGTTTTTCCAACTGGATAACCCCCAAGGCTAAGGTTAGACAACCCATCACGGGCTCCACCAGCCAGATTCCTACATACTTTCCTCATCACATAACTCAAATGTTATGATGCATGCTCACATAAAATGCTTACAGTTTGTCATAAGCTTTTATCGTGAAACATTGGCACAATTTCATATCACACTCAATTTTCTTAGGGAAAATAACAATCACACAATATAAACTTAATAAGGTATAAAAAGGAGAAGCAACAATGAGTTAAAGACTACAAAAGGGAGTTCACAGGCACAAAAACGGAAAAGCCAAGGTCGTACACGCCCGGTGGGCCAAGAGGGCTGCCCAACGGTCACGCCAAGGCCTAACCTGCCTGGCGGATCCACGCGAGGACCCAACACGCTTGGCGGGTTGTGTATCCCGTTCGGTAGGTCTGCACACTTGACGGACAGCGTATTCACCCGACGCCAACACAGAGTACAGTTTTTGAAAATAAGTCGCTCATCAGCTATCTAACCCCGTTGGTCGGATCCAAGTTACGAATTTTGATTTCTTTTTCCTATTGTCTTTAGCTTTTAAAAAATCCAAAACAAATAATTAAATTCTCACTCACTTCTTCTACCTTGATAATTAGTCAATCTAATCTTTAAACTCTTCACTCACTCACAATCCCCTACAAACCTATCAAAACCCTAACCTAGGCATAAAGAGGGGGAAAAGGTAAATAGATAAATAAGCAAAACATAAAGGACAAGGAAGGACACAAGAGAGAGCACTCACCTTTAGGGACATGCAAAGCTGAGTTATAAGGCTTGGGTTATCTAGTTTTTATTCCTCTTCTTTCTCTTCCTCTTCTTTTTCTTTTTCTCCTCATTCTCTCTACCTTCTTTCTTCTTCTATTTTTGTGACGGCTAAACCTAATTCTCCATCCCTATTCCTTTCTTATAACATGTGGATGGGTACGTAGTTTAGTGGGCTTTAGTCCCCTATTGGGGCCTAGATACTCTTTTGGATTTTATGATAACATTCCTACTAATTTCTAATACTAAGGTGTTAGTAACAATAATAATAATAAGAGATAAAATAATAATATAATAATAACAATAACTCTTAAGGTGTCTTTTATCCAACAACACATGATACTAAGAGTTACCTCGTGGTTTCTTTCTAGTACTTGAAATTTAGGGTGTTATGTGGTGTAGTGAAATTGTGAATTTGATTTCATGTTTGTATATTGAGGGTTTTATGAAATGAAGATTGTCTATTATATGTTTGTTTTGTTACGTAAGCTTACCCTTGCCTTGCTGTTTGTTTTGTTGTGGTTACCATTGTTGCTGGTTGTTGTTGTATGTTGCTGTGACTATGATGATCACGTCTTTTGGTGTGGGAGCAGAGGGTTAAGTTTCAGCAGATCCAGCTTCCCACAACTGATGAAGAAGGTCCCATTGGAGAATTTAGAAGGCCCTTTTATGGGTGGATCTTTTTAGATGTTCCTTTGATTACTTTTGTGGTTTAATGTATAGTTGACCAGTTGTAGGGAATATTTTTTTTGTATTTTCCTCCCTTTGAATTGTATTTTGGTGTATATATATATATTTATATACTATACATGGTAAAAATAAGGAGGATTAAATATTGTTTATGATGTATGGTTATAAATGATATACTAAGAAAGTTGTAAAGTAGTATTGTAGCAACTGTGGGTCGTTACAGCCCATACCGAGTCCGAAAAGCAGTTTTCAGTATGTCTTCGTCCTTCACTTGTATCTGATGGTATCTAGACCTCAAGTCTATCTTTGAGAACACTGTTGCCCCTCTCACCTGATCCATCAGGTCATCAATCCTTGGTAATGGGTACTTGTTCTTGATGGTAATCTTGTTCAGCTGCTGATAATCCACACATAAACATGAACTACCATCCTTCTTTTTTACTAACAACACCGGTGCTCCCCAAGGGGGAACACTTGGACTAATCATCTTCTTCTCTAACAACTCTTCCACCTCTTTCTTCTACTTAGCTAACTTCGTTGGTGCCATTCTATAAAGAGCTATCGACACTGGCCTCGCTCCAGGAACTAAGTCTATAACAAATTCTATCTCTCAATGTGAAGGCAAACTGGAGGAAAAACTTCAGAAAACTCTCTGACCACCACCACAGAGTTCAAATCAAAGTCACCCTTAACTTCTAGGAAAGACAAGACCATGTGCCCTTGAGCTCTTTCTTGCAAAGAAGTCTGGGCTTAGTTGGCAATGATAAATCCAGAATCCTCAAAACTAAGGAGGATAAGGGATATTTTGGCATAATCAATCAGGATATGGTTGGAAGATAACTAATCCATTCCTAAATTCACATCCAAATCTGATAAAGGAAGGCAAATCAAGTTGACCTTGTAACTACGTCCATTAACCACAATCGGACAATTAACACAAACAATAAAAGTTACTACAGGAGTAGCAGTCGGGGTAGAAACAAGCAAGTCAAGAGATAAAGGACAAGTAGGCAACTGCAACTTCTCCACACACTCATAAGAAATGAAAGAATGCATGGTGCCTGAATCAAATGGCACGGATAAGAGATTACCAGCTATCTTGCATTTGCCCTGTATCAAATCATCAGAATAGGAGGCTTCTGCCCCACTCATAGTAAAGACACGACCATCCACCATGGACTTCGCAGCCTTTGTGACATACATGGTAGAGTCCACCTTCACTGGGGCTCTATAGTCTTTGGAAATATGGCCGGGTTGCTGACACTTATAGCATACATTGCCCTTCAGAGGGCATTGACTGGCATAGTGTGGTCCTCCACACTTGAAGCATTAAACCCTTTGTGATCCAGTTTGGGGTGTAACTAAGGAACGACTCTGAGAAACTAAAACTCTAGACTACTAAGGTTCTGCTATCCCTACGGCCTGTTGTAGGGCTTCTTCTGCGGCCCTCCTCTTTTGGATCTAGATGATCTACTACTATGAGTCTTCATCACTCGGGTGCCAGACTCCAACCGTTCCACCATATTGGACTTCTCCTCAAGTGTGGGGAACTCCATGATAGTCATGGGGACTATTGTAATACCCCAAATTTTAGGTACTACAAATAAACCATAAGGTAGCTTTTATGAGGACCCTACCCATGTATTATTAGATAAAAGACCCCTAAAGAATTATTGTTATTATGTCTCTTATTATTATTATTATTCCTATCATTGTCATTATTATATTTATTATTGTTGCTGTTGCTATTATTATTATTATTATTATTACTACTACTATTATTACTATTATTATTATTACTATTACTATTATTACTATTATTACTACTACTGCTACTACTATTATTATTATTATTATTATTACTACTACTACTACTACTATTATTATTATTATTATTATTATTATTGGGACACACAACCTACTGGGCTGGAGGTGTCTAGCCGTGACTCACTGGCACCGGGCGTGTGCGAGCTTGGCTACTCCGAAATGCACGTCTGAGTCTTTTCCTTGCCCATTTTTGTGCCTGTGAACTCCTTTTTGTAGTCTTTAACTTATTGTTGCTTCTTTTGGATGCCTTGTTGAGTTTATACTTTGTAATTATTATTTATCTTGAGAAAATTGTGTGTAATATGAACTTGTGTCAATGTTTCATGATAAAAGCCTATGAAAAGTTATAAGCATCGTATGTGACTATGCATCATAACATTTGAGTTATGTGATGAAGGAAAGTATGTACAAAATTGGCTGGTGGAGGCCGTGATAGGTTGTCTAACCCTAGCCTGGGGGATGGTATCTAGTTGGAAAACTCCAATGGTCCATGCTGATCCCATAGAGCCAGAGCGTATTGGCAAAACTGGATAACCCTGACTAATCATCGGGGGATATAATACTAGTTGAGGGTACGAAAGCCAAAGGCATCGGTACCAATTGTAACATCCTAAGGGGCATTACCGTAACTAGGTCTATATTTCTAAGAATGAAAAGAAAAACAAACTTGAAAGGTAGACACAACATACAAATACTACTCATAAATGTAATTAGATATTATATATGAACCATACAGTAATTAAAATACATGCCTAATACAACTCATATATCACCCAAAGGTGTCATATAAAATATAAAGAATATAAAAAATAAATAACGTAAACTAGGCTACGACTTCATGCACGTGAGTCCAAGCTTCATCTGCACATATCTTCACCTGTATCCTGAAAAAGGAAAAACTTAAAGGAGTGAGACATAATGTCTCAGTGAGTGCTCTAAGGGTTCTACGGCTAGGTCAAACTCTTCTACTCAGACAACCTTCATTACTTATCTCTCATGGCTTTAGCCTCATTGGGTCTCTCATAATTATCCATACCTATGGTCGAGTCTACACCTTTCAACAGTCAATACTCCCTGTTAATTGCTCTCTTATTCTCACAACTATTATATTGGTTTACTATCTCATTCTTAACCTAAGAACTCATCCTCATTATTTATACTTTTTTACCCAACACCCTCTTTAGAATTTACTCTTCTTCCTTTTAATATTCAAAGCTGTCCCTTAGGGTCATGTCTAAGGTTACATACATCCTAAAATACTCTTATTTCATTCTCTCTTACTTGTCTTATACTTTTCTATTACGCCATGAGGGAATTCACCCTTTCTCTATCTTATTCACAACTATTATTATCCAACTAGAACCCTCATAACACTATCCTAAGGTCTAGCCTCTCACTTATCCTTAAGGTAGCGAACACAATTCCAATTACAAGCATATAATTGTTTCACATTCTTTGTCTAGTAACTAGACATATACCTCGTTTTGTTTTATCAAACAGGAACGACACTCGTGCAAGATATGATCACATGTCCACAACTTTAACATTTCATCACAAGGCACAATTACATTCTTACATAGAATTCACATAAATAGGGTCACATAGAATTCACATAATTACAACATAGCACACTCTAACATATCACACTATAACAAGATACATATGCGTGCTATGCTCCTAAACCACTACTCATGCACAAGTGGTACCATCCTAAACTTTTTGAAAAGTAGACTAGGAGTAAATGCAGGCCATAAGAAGCATCATCGGTACCGATGCCTTCGGCTTTCGCACCCTCAACTAGCATGATATCCCTCGGTGACTAGTCAGGGTTACCCAGTTTTGCCAGTACACCCCAGCTCTATGGGATCAGCATGGACCATTGGAGTTTTCCCAACCAGATAACCCCCAAGGCTAAGGTTAGACAACCCATCACGGCCTCCACCAGCCAGATTCCCACATACTTTTCCCATCACATAACTCAAATGTTATGATGCATGGTCACAAATAATGCTTACAACTTTTTATAGACTTTTGTCATGAAACATTGACACAATTTCATATCACACTCAATTTCTTTCAAGGTAAATAATAATCATACAATATAAACTCAACAAGGCATAAGAAAACAAACAACAATGAGTTAAAAACTGCAAAAAGGAGTTCAAAAACACAAAGAATGGAATAGTAAAAGTCATATCCGCCCAGCAAGACGGAAGTCTCGCCCAGCGGTCTAGCAAACCGGCCCAGCGAGTCCGTGTGCTAGCGTAAACGCAAAATCCAGTTTTTGAAGAAAAGTCGCCCAGCGGCTATCTAATCCGCTGAGCGGATTCGAGGTACTAATTTTAATTTATTTTTCCTATTGTCTTTGGGTTCTAAATGCTTCAAGATAAATAATTAGATTCTTAATCACTCTTCTACATTGATAATTAGTCAATCTAATCTATAATTTCCTTACTCCCTCACAATCTCCTCAAAACCCATCAAATCCCTAAATTTATGTATAAGGAGGGAAAAGATAAATAGATGAACAAGAACAAGGAAGGATATGGGGGAGAGCACTCATGTTTATGGACATACAAAGCTGAGTTCTAGGGCTTGAATTCTCCGATTTCTATTCCTCCTCTTTCTTTTCCTCTTCTTTTTCTTTCTTTTCTCCTCATTCTCTCTACCTTCTTTCTTCTTCTATTTGTGACGACTAAGCCTAATTCTCCTTCTCTATTCCCTTCTTATAATATGTGGGTGGGTATGTGGCTTAGTGGGCTTTAATCCTCTATTGGGCCCTAGATGCTCTTTTGGGTTGTATGATAATATTTCTAATAATTTATAATACTAAGGTATTAATAAGAATAATAAGAACAACAACAATAATAATAATAACAATAAATATAATAACAACAACACAATAATAATAATAATAGGAAATATGATAACAATAACTCTTAAGACATCTTTTGTCTAATAACATATGAGAAGGGTTCTACTAAGAGCTAACTCGTGGTTTATTTATAGTACTTGAAATTTGGGGTGTTACACCAATGGCGCTTCTTATGACCGTGCATTTACTCCTAGTCTACTTTTCGACAAGTTTAAGTTAGTACCACATGCACATGAGTAGAGATTTAGGAACATAGCATGTATATGCATCCTGTTGTAGTATGATATGTTAAAGTGTGCTACTTTGTAACTATGTTAAATCTATAGGACCTTGTTCATGAGCCATCGATGTAATGTGTACACATGTAAAAATGTAATTATGTCTTGTGATGAAGTGTCAAAGTTATGGATATGTGATCATATTATACACATGTGTTGTTCCTGTTTGATAAAACAAAACAAGGTGTATGTCTAGTTACTAGGCAAAGGATGTGAAATAAATATATGCTCCCACGTCAACGACACGATCATCACAAGCACAAACCACAGTGCAAAACTGTGCAAGGGTAAGCTTACATAAAACAATAGGACATATAATCAAAAGAAAATAGCCAACAATAGAATCATATTTGTCCATTCAAACGAAAGAACATAACATTATTCACCATGATATAGTATCATCATACACATTCTCATATATACATACATATATACATACATATACACACACACACACACACACACACACACACACACACAACTCCACAAACACATCCATGATGCATGACCACATCATAAACCAATTTCACAATCCACTATACCAATGCATGAAGACACTACTCTTGAGAGGTTTTCAAAATTTGAGCGACTGGCACAAACATGTTCCTTAACATAGCGCCCTCCACTGCTATTACGGAACACCGTAGCTCTAATCAATGGATAGAATCAAGTGGTTGATCAGGATAGATATACGTGGGTAGTGGCTCCCCATGACACACGGCTTGCAACGACCTTAGCCCACTATGGAATTGCCCGTCTACCTATCCCCTAGGTCCTAGGTGCAATGACCCCACTAACCTTTCCGACACTAGGTTAGAGGTCTGCCTGAGCCTCAGCTCCTGTTAACCAACCAACTTACGTGCCTGCTCAACGTAATCAACACTACGAACTCATGTGTGAATGCATGTACAACACCATCCACTATCAATCCAACATCAACAGTTTAATAAATTCAACAACAATAATTCACTAGAATTTAACAACAATACCATGTGGGCTCAATCCAGCACCTCATATGGTCAACAACCACCAATAACCTCATGTAGGCTCAATTCAACACCTAACATGGCGAACAGGTTAGGCCCTATCTGAACAGCCTATACCTTTTTAGAATTTCACTAATAAATCCTCCCAACAACAAGTAGAGGTCCTATCTATGTAACCTTCCACTTCAACAACTCATCAGTATTCTTAAAACCTTTTAGAGCAACAACAAAACTCATACTTAATAATCTTCACTCCAACACAATAACCTTAGAAAAATTGAGCATGCAAAATAAATGTAACTTTTAGAAAATGCATAAGACCTTTTATATATATGTATATGTATATGTATATATACATATATATGTGTGTGTGTGTGTGTGTGTACTATATATTTAGTTCACATTATGATAGCAAAAATTTTTAATTCTAAAGTAACACATTAAATTCTAAAATAACAGATTAATTACTGTACTAACAGATTATCTCCTATAATAACAACTTAAATCAGTTAAAAAAATGCACTAGAATTCATTTTCTGATAGAGATAATTGATTATTTTAGAACCAGTGTGAGGAAAACAATTCCTGAAGCTCAGATAATCGATTATTAGCTTCCATAATTGATTATTTCAGAGCTAAAATCACAAAAATAGCTTATGGAACTCCAAAAAAATCGATTGTAAGGCTCCCATAATCAATTATCTGCGATAGAGTTGCGAAAAACGCAATTTCTCTACAGAAAACTCGATCTCCACCATAACATAAATCCAGATTTCGACTCAATGAGTGTACCAACATCATCAATCCATCTCAACCAAGCTTTTACACATCAGATTATACAACTAATTTAACATTTCATCACCTGAATCTCAAATTTCTCATCCCAAACCCATTTTTGCCAACATAACACCATAAAGCTCACTCTAACAGAGATTTTTCATATCTCTTACATATATAAGTAGAACAACACACACACAACATTAAACAACTATGAATAAGCTTCCCTTACCTCTTAGAGCTTTGAGATTTGAATTAGTGGAAGAGGAGAGAAAAAAGAAAATGGAACCCTTGAGCCAAATCAAAGGGAGATCTCTACAACCACAATACCCATACCCAAATCCATCAATATTCAGTAGCAAACTCAGATTCAATCAAAGTTTTCCCACACCCCCAATAGAGACCTACGAAAATTAAGAGAGAAGGGGGAAAAACTCACCGATTTAAGGAGACGCAACTTCCACACAAGTCGTGGGAGTGGGATTTTTGTTGCAGAACTCTTATTCCACTCTTTGGAATTGGGGAGCAGATTAGAGAAAGTTTAGAGATTTTGGGGAGTGTCTTATAATAAATGAAGGGAAAGGAGAAGGTTCTATGTTAAATAGAGCTCTTAGGAAAGGTGTTAGGCTCACGAAGGCCCAATAGCCCAACACCACGTTCACACACTGGACCAACAGACATAAATCAACAACATTTTCTCCAATTCCACAGTTCATACTGAAGTTTTCAAGACAATACAACATAAATCAACAACCACACATCTACAATTTATTTATTACCTTTTAATTACAAAACCAAATTTAATTTCCACTTTCAAATTATTAAACCACTAAATCACACATTAGGAAAACGCTGGTGTTACAGAAAGAGAGTCTATCCAAAGTTATCAGTGGAACTAAAAACTTGAACAAAATTCTCTCTTATAGAAGATGTAACGCCTATGTTTTCTTAATGTGTAACTTAGTGAGTTAATAACCAAAAGTGGAAATTAAAAACGTGATCTGGATAATTAAGATGGTTAAATAAGTTGTTGTTTTGTGTTGTTTTATCTTAGACTTCTGGTCTAAATTTATGGAACTGGAGGAAAATGTGCTCTAGCCAAAAGAAGGTTGTTGATGATATTTATCTGGGTTGTTGAGTGAACAGTGATGTCAAGATAGGGTCTTAGGGGAGTGGTTAGACGGAAACCCAAGTGAGCCCAAAGCCCTTTTGAGGCCCAGGAGAGACTTAAGCCACCCAAACTCGCTTCCCTCTCATTTTTGTTAGACCACCTATACACTTTTTCCCCAATCTTTCTTTCTCAAGCTCTCTCAAACCCACCAAGTGAAAAGCAAGATTCCTAAACCATCCCATTCCATTTGGTGAGAAGAATTACCTTCCCTGAAGATTGGCTCAAGGGTTCACCTCCTCACATTCTCCTTTTCTACAAATTTGGATTTTGGAAGCTCCAAGAGGTAAGGGAAGCTTACATTCGTTGAACATTTGTTGTATGATTCTAGTTGGGTGTGAATATTACCTTGGTCGGTGCTAGTAAATGAAATTGAATGAGTTTTGTTAGAATGTTGTTGAAAATAGGTTTTGTTGAATTCATAATTATTTGCTATTGAAATACTGTATTTGGTTGTGAAATCTGATGGGTATGATGTGTGGACTGTTATATGATATCGGTCAACCTTAGTGGGGTTGATTTGGAATGTGGGTGAGAGGAAAGTTTGGATTTTTGGGTTTTTCGACGAGAGTCTTTGGTTCTATTACCTTGTAGTCACTAAGCGACGAGGGCTCTCGCTGAGCAA
The DNA here is from genome assembly GCA_004329165.1 of Spatholobus suberectus. Classification (NCBI taxonomy): domain Eukaryota; kingdom Viridiplantae; phylum Streptophyta; class Magnoliopsida; order Fabales; family Fabaceae; genus Spatholobus; species Spatholobus suberectus. Next base: position 33,796,694 of record CM014736.1, read on the forward strand.
GAATGCCCCTGAGAGTGGAGTGAGGCTTTCAAGTTGGAGTTCGCTGAGCGACCCTTCGTGTCGCTGAGCAAGTGTTCTTAAGTTGTATTCGCGAGTGTGGTGAAGAAGGAAATTTGCTAAGCAAGGGTTGATTCGCGGAACGAGTGTTCATAAAAATCTAGAAATTTTTCAAAAAGCAACCCACTTAGCGAGTATGACAGTCACTGAGAGGGTATGGGCATTCTAGAATGCCTAGGAGTGATTTGCTAAGCGAATTTAGGTCCTAGAGAGTTGGTGCTCTCTGTTGCAAGTCTTCCGTTGAGCGAGCAATGTGTTCATTGGGCGAGAGGCATGTCTTAGACTTGGCTGCTCTCTGAAGTGGCTAGTCGCTAACCGAGTAGGTAACTAGCTAAGCGAGTAGTGCTTGAAAGGAAGCTCTTAAAAGTCCCTGGAATGGATTTGCTGAGCGACCCCAGTTATCGCTAAGCGAGAGACCCTGGAGATAAAAGGGTGCTCTCTGGAATGGGTGTTAGCTTAGCGAAACTTATGGTCGTTGAGCGAGAACCTTCGTGGGGGGGGGGGGGGAGAAGTAGGTCTTCTGTAAGGAAGGTCCTCACTGAGCGAGCATATAGACCGCTAAGCGAATGGGGTAGTCTATTGTTGACTTAATTTAAAAGTGTAATTGTATTAAACGTAGGTGAGGACATCTAGTGCGAGTCTAATGTGAGAATTGTTGAAAGTGTGGGAGAAGTGGAAGGTTGGTTGGATAGAACCTCCACTTGTTATAAACGTTGTTGTTTTGAGATCTCCTTATGGGGTACAGGCTGCTTGGATAGAGTCTTCCTTGTTTACCATGTATGGTGCTGAATTGAGCCTGCATGGGGGTTGGTAGTGGTTGTCTAGCCATGTGTGGTGCTGAATCGAGCCCACATGGTGTTGATGTTCAAATTCATTTAACTTGTTGTCATTGATGTGATGTTGTGGTGTCGTTCACGTATTAATGCATATGTTGGTGGTTGAGGTCACTGATGATGGACCTCATGCCAAGTTGCGAGTAGGCATGTAAGTTGGTTAGCTGACTGGAGTAGACGACTCAAACAAGGCCTCCAACCTAGTGCTGGATGAGACATGGGGTTACTATCATGGGCCCTCGGGGATAAATGGATGGACGATTCTATAGGGGATCGAGATAATGCAAACCTTGAGTCGCGAAGTGTAACACCCTAAGGGGTATTACCGTAACTAAGTCTAAATTTCTAACAACAACAAAAAAGACTTAAAAACATAGAAACAATATGTAGATGTTACTCATATATATAATTATATTTATACAAGAATAATGCAATAAAATACCATACATGCCTGATACACCTCATCTATCACCCGAGGGTGTCGTACAAAACATAAAGAGGAATACAAGAAAACAATGTAAACTAGACTATGTCTTCTTGCACGTGACACCAAGCTCCATCTCTACACGTCTTCATCCTGAAAAAGGAGAAACTTAAAGGAGTGAGACATAATGTCTTAGTGAGTGCTCTAACGACTCTACGGTTGGATTAGACTCTTCTACTCGGACAACTTTCATCACTTATCTCTCATGGCTTAACCCTTACTAGGTCTTTCATAATTCTCCATACCTATGGTCGGGTCTATACCTTTTAATCTTCAATACTTCTTGTTAACTGTTCTCTCATTCTCACAACTATTATATTAGTTTACTATCTTATTCTTAACCTAAGAACTCTTTCTTACCCAAAACCCTCTATAGTATTTAAACCCTTCATGTTTAGATTTCACTCTTCTTCCTTTTAATATTTAAAGTTATCCTCTAGGGGTCAAGTCTAAGGTAACATACATTCTAAAATACTCTTGACACTCCCTGACATTCACCCTAATACTCTCATTTTATTCTCTCTTACTTGTCTTATACCTTTCTATTATGCCGTGAGGGAATTCACCTTTCTCTATCTCTTTCACAACTATTATTATCCAACTACTAGGGTCTAGCCTCTCACTTATCCTTAAGGTAGCAAATACAATTCTAATTACAAGTATACATTTATTTCACATCCTTTGCCTAGTAACTAGACATACACCTTGTTTGGTTTATCAAACAAGAACAACACACGTGCATGATATGATCACATATCTACAACTTTAACACTTCATCATAAGACACAATTATATTTTCACATATGTACACATTACATCAATTGCTCATGAACAAGGTCACACAAACTTCACACAGTTACAATGTAACACAATTCAACATATCGCACTACAGCGAAATGCATATGCATGCTATATTCCTAAATTACTACTCATGCACATGTAGTACCAACTTAAATTTATTGGAAAGGAGACTAGGAGTAAATGCACAGCCATAAGAAACGTCATTGATACCGATGCCTTCGACTTTCGCACCCTCAATTAGTATGATATCCTCCGGGACTAGTCAAGGTTACTTAGTTTTGCCAGTATGCCCCAGCTCCATGGGATCAGCATGGACCATTGGAGTTTTCCTAACCAGATAACCCCCATGGCTAGGATTAGATAACCCATCACGGCCTCCACTAGCCAGATTCCTATATACTTTCCTCATCACATAATGTTATGATGCATGGTCACATATATTGCTTACAGCTTTTCATAGGCTTTTATCATGAAACATTGGCACAATTTCATATCACAATCAATTTTCTCAAGGTAAATAACAATCACACAATATAAACTCAACAAGGCATAAAAAAAAAAAAAGCAACAATGAGTTAAAAACTGCAAAAAAGGAGTTCATAGGCGCAAAAATGGAATAGCCAAGGTCATGCACGCTCGGCAATCATGCCAAGACCCAACCTGCCCGGTGGGTTGTGCATCTCGCCCGACAGGTTCGCGCACCTGGTGCCAACGCAGAATCCAGTTTTTGAAAAAAAGTGGCCCAACGACTATCTAACCCCACTAAGCAGATCCGAGGTATGAATTTTAATTTCTTTCTCCTATTGTCTTTTACTTCTAAATGTTCTAAAACAAATAATTAAATTCTTAATCACTTCTTCTACCTTAATAATTGGTCAATCTAATCTATAAACTCTCTACTCACTCACAATCCCCTCAAAACCCATCAAATCCTTAAACTTAGACATAAGGAGGAAGAAAAGGTAAATAAATAAGCAAGCACAACATACAGGACAAGGAAGGACACGGGGGGAGCACTCACCTTTGGGGACATGCAAAGCTGAGTTATAGGGCTAGGGTTTACCGTTACCTATTCTTTCTCTTTCTCTTTCTCTTCTTCTTCCTTTTCTCCTCATTCTCTCTAACTTCTTTTTTTCTTTTATTTTGTAACGACTAAACCTAACTCTCCTTCTCTATTCCCTTCTTAAAACATGTGGGTGATTATATGGCTTACTAGACTTTAGTCCCTTATTGGGCTTTAGATGCTCTTTTGGGTTTTATTATAACATTCTTACTAATTTCTATCACTAAGGTAATAATAACAATAATAATAATAATAATGATAATAACAATAATATAATAACAACACGATAGCATAAAATTAATAAGAATAATAACTCTTAAGGCATCTTTTATCCAATAACACATAGGAAGTGTTCTACTAAGAGCTACCTCGTGGTTTATTTCTAATACCTTAAATTTGGGGTGTTACACGGAGAGCCACCACCCACATACACTTATCCTGACAGATCACATAATCTTATTTGTAGATCAGAGTTTGGCAATCCCTGAATGACGAGAGGCATGTGATTGGGTGTTGTGAATGCCATGTTAGAGGGTGAGACCTAACTGATCGCTCAAATTGTTATAAATTTCTCAAGAGTCGTGCCTTCATACATAGACATGGTAGTGGTGAAATCATTGTAATTTGTGACTTAATATCATGAAAACCATTTCGTAGGATGTTATATTTTGGTATCATATGTGGGTGATGATATGAATTATTGATGATTCCTTTGATGATATGTCTTGATGTTTTAAAGTAAGCTTACCCTTGCCTTACTATTTTATTGTGGTTGCGGCTATTACCTTCATTGCTTTTATGGCTATGATGATCATATCGTTGGGCATGGGAGTAGGCAATAAGCCTTCAATGGATTCGACTACTCATAGCTGAAGGAGGAGCTGCTAGCAGGAGGTAGTGTGACATGATGTGTCACACATGTGCTTTTTGGATGTTTTGTTTCTGTATTCATTCTTTTGATGGGATGTATAGTGTGACTAGCCATAGGGAGAGTGTTTTGTACCTCTCTCCCCTTTTGCTGATGTATATATATATTTTGGCCTTGTTGTCATCCCCCCTGTTCGTTTATTCCATATGTTTTGTAAAGGTCGTATGATGGTTTTTTTTAATCTTGAGACGAATGGGTCTCTTTTGATGTTGACATGTACACTTACATATATATGCTTACATGTGATGGTCGTGCATAATGGTGTGGTGTAGTAGCAATTGTGGGTCATTACAAAAGAAGCCCACATGACAAATCTGGTTTTGATTTTAAGAAAGAAACCTTTAGAACAATTAAAGCTATTACTTTCTGTAAATTTTGTGGAAAAAGTGGACATGAATCAAATGTGTTCATCGTCCAATAAGGAAGACGTACAGTCCCTTCAGAACTAACAAGAAAGGATCCAAGTCCATTTGGGTACCTAAATCTATGATTATTCCTATTGCAAACCTGCTTGATAACAGAAAGGAAATCGCAGTCATGGTACCTGGACAGTGGCTGCTCATGACACATGACAAGAGAAAAATCTATATTCCAAAGCCTCCAACAAAAGAATGGTGGATGGGTCACTTTTGGAGGAAATCAAAAAGGGAAGATAAAGAGAATAGGTAAAATTGGTAAGCATCCTTTACTTTCTATTGACAATGTTTTATACATTGAAGGACTTAGACATAATCTACTGAGCATAAGTCAATTATGTGACAGTGGACATAATGTCTCCTTCAATAAAGATGAGTGTATAGTCAAAAACATGGATGGATCCTTTTTGTTTTTTGCAAAGAGACAAAGCAATCTTTACAAGATTGATTTGAGTGATTTGACAAATCAAAATGTATCATGCTTAGTGTCTATCAAAGAGAATCAATGGATTTGGCATAAAAAACTTGGACATGCAAGCTTGAGATTAATCTCAAAGCTAAATAAGCATAACCTTGTAAGAGGACTTCCAAATCTTATATTTAAATCTGATGGTCTTTGTGAGGTATGTCAAAAAGGGAAACAAATAAAAAACTCTTTTGATTCAAAAAATATTGTTTCCACTTCTAGACCCCTTGAATTATTGCATATTGATTTGTTTGGACCAACTAAAATGACCTCGCTTGGTGGAAAATGATATGGATTAGTTGTAGTGGACGATTATACTAGATGGACATAGGTTATGTTCCTAAAACACAAGGATGAGTCTTTCAAAGTCTTCTCTATATTTTGTAAAAAAGTTCAAAATGAAAAAGGTGTTTGCATAACTTCAATTAGAAGAGATGATGAAGGGGAGTTTAAAAATGAAAGTTTTCAAGGGTTCTGTGAGGAAAATGAAATTTTCCACAACTTTTCTGTACCTCGTACACCTCAACAAAATAGTGTGGTAGAGAGAAAGAATAGGTCATTGTAAGAAATGGCTAGAACCATGCTAAATGATAACTCAACTCCTAAACACTTCTAGGTTGAAGTTGTAAACACATATTATTTACAAAACAAAATAAACATTAGACCTATTCTAAAAAAGACTCCTTATGAATTGTGGAAGAGACGAAAACCCAACATAGCATACTTTCACCATTTTGGATGCCAATTTTTTAGTTTGAACAATAAGGACAATCTTAGAAATTTTGATTCTAAGTGTAATAGTGGAATATTGTTAGGCTATTCTAAAACGTCCAAGGCATATAAAGTTTACAACTCTGGAACCTTAACAATTGAAGAAGTCATTCATGTCAGATTTAATGATAATAAGCCTGATAGAGAACTATCAAAGCTAGATGAATCTTTTGTAGATATGAAGTTGGATGATAGCAAAGAATTAGCGTCCAAAACACCGTTGGATGACTCATGAAAGGATGAACCCAGAGAACCAGCTGGACAGAATTGAAAAATGAAGAATTATCATCCAAAAGAGCAAATTCTAGGAGAAGTACAAGATCACGTTAGAACAAGAACAACCTCTAACGATCAAGCTTATGTTGTAACACCCCAAATTTTAGGTACTAAAAATAAACCATGAGGTAACTCTTAGTAGGACCCTTCCCTTGGTTATTAGAGAAAAGATGCCTTAAAAGTTATTCTTATTATATTTCTTATTATTACTGTTTCTATTCTTATTAATATTATATTTATTATTGTTGTTGTATAAGTTGTTGTTGTTATTATTATTATTACGATTATTGTGTTGTGTTGATGTTATTATATTTATTATTATTGTTGTTGTTGTTATTAATACCTTAGTATTATAAATTAGTAGGAATATTATCATAGAACTCAAAAGAGCATCTAGGGCCCAATAGGGGACTAAAACCTACTAAACTACATACTTACCCACATGTTATAAGAAGGGAATAGAGAAAGAGGGTTAGGCTTAACCATCACAAAATAGAAGAAGAAAAAAGTTAGAGATAATGAGTAAAAGAAGGGAAGAAGAAGAGGAAGAGAAGGAGGAAGAATAGAAACCGGAGAATCCAAACCCTAGAACTCAACTTTGCATGTCCACAAAGGTGAATGCTCTCTCCCGTATTATTCCTTGTCTTTTATGTTGTTATTTTTCATTTATTTACCTTTTCCCCCTCCTTATGCCTAAGATTAGGGATTTGATGGGTTTTGAAGGAATTGTGAGGAAGTAAGGAGTTCATAGATTAGATAGTCTTTTGGCAACTTTTCTTCAAAAACTGGATTTTGTGTTGGCGCTGGGCGAGTTGAAACACCTGCTAAGCGGGTTGGGTCTTGACGCAGACCCGCTGGGCGGGTTGGGTTCTGACGCAGACCCGCTGGCGAGTTTGTTGGACTGCTGAGCGAATACGACTTTTGCTATTACGTTCCTTGTGTTTGTGAACTCCTTTTGACATTTAACTCATTGTTATTTGTTTTTTTATGTCTTGTTGAGTCTATATTGTATGGTTATCATTTACTTTGAAAAAAATGAGTGTGATATGAAATTGTGCCTATGATTCATGATAAAAGTCTATGAAAGCTGTAAGCATTATATGTGACCATGCATCATAACATTTGAGTTATGTGATGAGGAAAGTATGTAGGAATCTGGCTGGTGGAGGCCGTGATGGGTTGTTTAACCTTAGCCTTGGGGGTTATCCGGTTGGGAAAACTCCAATGGTCCATGCTGATCCCATGGAACCGGGGCGTACTGGCAAAACTAGGTAACCCTGACTAGTCACCAGGGGATATCATGCTAGTTGAAGGTGCAAAAGCTGTAGGCATCGGTACCGATGGCGCTTCTTATGGCCTGCATTTACTCCTAGTCTACTTTCCAAAAAGTTTAGGTTGGTACCACATGTGCATGAGTAGTGGTTTGGGAACATAGCACGTATATGTATCTTGTTGAAGTGTGCTATGTTGTAATTATGTGAATTCTATATGACCTTGTTCATAAGCGAATGATGTAATGTGTACACGTGTGAAAATGTGATTGTGTATTGTGATAAATTGTCAAGATTATATATATGTACTCATGTTATGCATGTATGTCATGCTTGTTTGATGAAACAAAACGATGTGTATGTCTAGTTACTAGGCAAAAGATGTGAAATAAATATATGCTTGTAATTAAAATTGTGTTTGCTACCTCAAGGATAAGTGAGAGGCTAGGCCCTAGGATAGTGTTGTGAGGGTCCTAGTTGGATAATAATAGTTGTGAATGAGGTAGAGAAAGAGTGAATTCCCACACAACATAATAGAAAGGTATAAGACAAATAAGAGAGAACAAAATGACGGTATTAAGGTGAGTGTTAAGGGAGGGTCAAAAGTATTTTAGAATGTTTGTGACCTTAGACTTGACCCATAGAGAACAACCTTAAATGTTAAAAGAAAGAAAAGTAAAATCTAAACATGAAGGGTTTAAATACTATAGAGCATTTTGGGTAAGAAATAGTTCTTAGGTTGAGAATGAGATAGTAAATTAATATAATAGTCAGGAGAATGAGAGAGTAATTAACACAGAAAGTATTGAAGATTAAAAGGTGTAGATTAGATCATAGGTATGGCAAATTATGAGAGACCCAGTGAGTTTAAAGCCATAAAAGATAAATGGTGAGGGTTGTCCGAATAGAAAAGTCTAACCCAATCGTAGAGTCCTTAGAGCACTCACTGAGACATTATGTCTCATTCCTTTAAGTTTCCCCTTTTTTAGGATACAAGTGAAGACATGCGTAAATGGAGCTTGGAGTCACGTGCAAGAAAATGTAGTCTAGTTTATATTATGTTTTTGTATTCTTCTTTATATTTTGTACGATACCTTCGGGTGATAGATGAGTTATATTTGGCATGTATGTTTTTTGGTTGTATTGTTCGTATATAATATTTAATTATATTTACGAGTAGCATTTGTATGTTGTTTCTACCTTTTTAAGTTTGTTTTTTTTTTAAATCTAGACCTAGTTATGGTGATGCCCCTTAGGGTGTTACATATGTTGCTTTAATTTCTCAGATGGAACCAAAAACGGTAGATGAAGCCTTATTGGACAAAGGATAGGTTAATGCTATGGGAGATGAGCTACACCAATTTGAGAAGAATGACGTGTGGAAGTTAGTCCCTCTATCCAAAGACAAGTCAATAATAGGAACAAAATAGGTATTCAAAAACAAGCTAAACGAGGCAAGTAAAGTAGTGAGAAACAAAGTTAGACTTCTAGCTCAAGGTTACTCACAACAAGAAAGTATCGACTTCACTAAAACTTTTGCACCTGTAGCTATATTAAAAGCCATTCACATTTTACTTTCATTTGTTGCTCATAGTAATATGAAGCTTTACCAAATGGATGTAAAAAGTGCATTTTTGAATGATATAATAAATGAAGTTTATGTGAAACAACCTCCTGGTTTTGAGAGTGATACTTGTCCTAAACATGTTTTCAAACTCAAAAAGGCTTTATATAGACTCAAACAAGCTCCTAGAGCTTGGTATGAGAAACTAAATTCGTTTCTTTTAGAAAATGATTTCACTAGAGGAAAAGTAGACACCACTCTATTTAGCAAAAATGTAAATTCACACTTTATTTTTGTGCAAATATATGTGGATGATATTATATTTGGTGCTACTAATGAAGCTCTATGCAAGGATTTTTCTAAGCTTATGATGACAAAATTTAAAATGAGCATGATGGGAGAATTAAAGTTCTTCTTGGGATTGCAAATAAAGCAGACAAGCAATGACATATACATACATCAAACAAAATATGCTAAGGAATTACCCAAGAAGTTTAAAATGAAAGACTCTAAAGAGATGAGCACTTCCATGCATCCATTATCAATACTTAGACTGGACGATACATCTAAAAAGTTAGACCAAACCACATATCGAGGTATGATTGGATCTTTACTATATTTAACTGCTCCCAGACCAGATATTATGTTTAGTGTATGCCTACGTGCTCATTTTCAATCTAATCCTAGAGAAGTTCATCTCACTGCCATCAAAAGAATTTTCAGATACTTAAAAGGAACTACTAACCTTGGTATATACTTTAAGCCAAGTAAAGAATACAGATTAGTTGGTTTCTGTGATGCTGACTATACCAGAGACAGAATAGAATGAAAAAGTACCAGTGGGGGATGTCACCTCATTGGAGGCTATCTTGTCTCCTAGACTAGCAAAAGACAAGGAACAATTACCTTATCCATAGCAGAAATAGGATACATATCAACAGCGTGTTGTTGCTCACAACTTTTGTGGATTAAGCATCAACTGGAAGACTACAGCATATACGAGAGTAAAATTCCTATTCTTTGTGATAATATTGCTACCATTAATCTTTTGAAAAATCCAATACTACATTCTAGAGCTAAGTATATTGAAATTAAACATCACTTTATAAAGGATTATGTTCATAAAGGGATTATTGATATTCAGTTCATTAGCACTAAAGATCAACAAGTAGATATATTTACAAAACCCCTTCCTAAAGATAAACTCATTCATATAAGAGAAAGTCTTGGTATGGATTTTATAAAGGAATGAATAATTTTATTCGTCCAAAGGACTAAGTGTCAAATGGAATGTAGTGTCCATTTGCATAACAGTGTCCATTATACTTGCATCCATTTTAGAATGAATATTAAATGTTTTTCGATATTAGCATACATGTACAATCAAGCTTTTACTAACAATGATTTGAAATAAATGCTTTATTCTTTATCTGAATCATATCTGTAGCGTAACTGATGTTGAAATACCGCCAAAACACAAAAACCTTCAGTTACTTTCGTTACACTCAAAACCTTATATTACTCTTTTACAAACACAAAACCCTATTGCTTTTTGAAATCTCTCTCCACTTTTGTTCTCAAAATCCTCAAACCCTAAACTCTATACTTCAATCAATCGATCATGGATGGTAGTAATCCAAACACTACTATGAAAGTTGTTGCTAAAGTTGATGGCCTTAATCAAGGAGAAGCTGTTGTTCTTATGGAATACAAGTTCGATATTGATGCCCTTAATGATATGGGTGTGAAGGTGAAGGACAACTTCTTAAGGTGTGGAATTTTGAACTATTTTTTCTTGAACGAGATTATCTACCCAGAACTCATCCGACAATTTTGGAGGACTATTGAGTTTATTGGCAATAGTGTGGTTGGAACTATTCTAGGAGTCAAGGTTACTGTTGATCTTGGAAGCATCGCAAGCGCGATTGGGTGTGAACGTGTTGGGCCTTACATCAAAAACAGCTAGGAAAATAGCTACAGCAGACATGAAATTGTGGATGCTACTTTGATAGGGCTTGAGGCTGAATGACATGTTGAGTATAGTAAGCTGACCAAAGAAGGGAAAGTTTTCCAACAATTTCTCAACAAAGGCATCCAACATAAAGGTGGGTCAAAGGATAGTGTCACCTTCCTTCACTGCTTTACCCTCTTCCACATGATCACTAGATAGCAATTCAACCTTCCACATCTTATCTTAAGCAACATTTTTAGGAATATTAAGGGTAAAAAATTGATTGATCAAATCATTTATTCTACTTTGTTGAACAGGATATTTTGGATGCAACAAGTCTACCATGAATTAAGATTAGGTAATTGGGTTGTGGTTAAAGGATAAGTCAGCTACCTTTTAGGCAAAACAGCATTAGCCAGATGAAGGTTAGGTTTGTCCTAAAACCCATTAAAAAAGGATCAAAGGCTAGTGATGTGCCTAAGGAGGAACTAGTGGAACTGCTTCCTCAACCAACAGAAGAATAGTGGGACAAGATGTCTAGCCTGACAAACCACAGAGGATGAAGCTCTTTTTGTCCAACCCGTGTCTGTAGCAACTAAAGCTACAACGTCCAAGAGGCAACCATCCAAGGGCAAGGCATCCAGACAACCTACGGCATCCAGGGCGATAAGATCTAAATCCCAACAAGAACTGGCACCAAAGGTTGTCCCTCCTCCATCTGCTCTACCTCCTCCTCCTAGCCTACCAAAAGGAAGCTTAGGCTACAAGAAGATTTTGATGATGAAGACAGTGAGTCAATTGTTGTCTTAATAAAAAAATTAGAGGACTGAAAAAGTAGTAGTTCCTTAACCAGTTGAAGCTTCTACTGAACCTATAGTAACTAGAAAAAGATCGTCTAGATTCAAGACTACAACTGAGAAAAGAAAAAAAAGTAAGTCATCTGCCACTGACTCTGATGATATGATGATTGCTGAACATGATTTTGTTGAATCAATATTCACTGAACCTGCTGAACCACAAACCCAAACACTAACCTATGAACCTTTACCAGCAGACTACCCCCATGGTATACACCAACCCTTACTGAACCTGAACCAAACATGTTTCTACCTAGTGATGAAGGTTATGTATGTAATATTCCTACACCCTGCCTAGTTAAACTATACTTATCTGTCAAGACACCAAAGCAAGAAAAGATTCCTTACATTGAATGGTGCACTCCAAAGCCCATTCTTGCAACCATTTCTGGACCCAAAACTAGTATCAATCTAGATGTAGCCTCTACATTTGATGGACAATTAGAAAACTGGGCAGTGCGCAAGAAGAAGTGGAGGTTCCTATATGAAAAGAAAAATAAGCAAAATCTCATGAATACAAATCCCATCATTCTACATCCAAAGCCATATCCTAAACCAAAATATGGATTTGACTACTCACCAATTCCTAAAAATCCCTTCATCCATGAGTACACACATCAGCCCTTCGAGGAGCACTTAGCTCTACCATTAGATGCCATCGTAAGCCCCCCTCTCAAACGCTTCGTCAGAAAGTTGTATCTTGAGATCATATCTACTTGGCGCTTTGATGCACACCATCTAAGGATACTTCAACATAGAGCACCTCTCTTGGATGATCTAGAAACGAAAAAGAAGAAAAAAGAAAAGGGCATGGCAGAGTAGAATTAAAGTTTAGGCCATTGGACCTAACTAAGGCAGTTTTTTTCCCACTCCTTTTGACCAAATGTTCTGTGCAACATTGAGGAGTTCTACCGAGCTGAAATTCTAGATGTTGATTCCTCCCTCACAACACATTTCACAACGAGAATCAATTTGCATCTAGCCCGACCGAATCTATCCAAGATTGCCCACTTTGGACGAGAATAAAAAGAAAATAAAGCTGTTGACTAAACCACCTTCTTACCAACACCCTTCAAGGTCGAATTTCAACAGCATGATCAAGTCACCCTAGAATGGTACATGTCAAGAAGGTTGATGCAAGATATGGATGTAGACGATGCCAAGAGATTCAGGAACCTACACATATAGAGTTACGAACAAGAAGCTTTTGGAAGTGGACTGTCTAAATAGGACAAAGCAACAACTCCAACAATGTAGAATGATAACTACACGCAGCGTCCAGCTTGTGTAATTAACTTCTCTAATACAACTACTACTTTCCTACACTCTACTGACAATCGTCCACTAATTGGCACTGAAATAGAGATACTTTATGCCATTGTGAATGTCTAACCAACCCTCGCTACATGCAACCACCTTTTCCCTAGGAATCTGTTTTCCCACAATACAAACACCCTTGTCTATACCACATACATTACCCTACTCACAAATTTCTTGAAGCACCACCTCCTCCATCCGATGAAACACATAACACTCCACCTCACCTTCCCTCACTCATATCTTCACCTCCACCAACTCTTGGTTCTCAAGCCTCCGCAAGCACTTCTACCGCAGTCGTCATCCCTCAACCAGCACCTTATGTAGACCCCGTCATCCAAGCCTATGTCAATGCCCAAATTCAACCTATAATGACCCTCCTCCAACAAATTCTTCAAAACCAACAACAAATTCTAAACACTCCTCAACCATCACCACCTCCACCTCCTCCACAATGGCAGTGATGTCTAATTCTCCACTCTTTTTGCTAATGTCAAAAGGGGGAGATTAGAAAGGAAATTTGTTTTTTAGTTTTTTGTATTTATCTATGTTTATCTGAATATTAATGCTTGAGAGTTATTTCGTTCATGTACAATATACAAGCATACATATCTAGTTATATCTGTTCTGCTCTGAATCTTTAGGCTTTCATTTTGACTTCTTTGAGTTTCTAATATGTTTTTGTTTTTGCTTTGATAGAATATTAGACTCGAAGGGAGTATGCTCGAGAACTCTTTTAATCACTTTCTATGATATATCTCCAGTAAAAACTCAAAAATTTAATAAGTTTGACATCATCAAAAGGGGAGAGATTGTTGGAACCAAAAACGTATGAAGGGTCTAACCCTTTAAATTTTGAAGATAACAAAAGTTATTAAATTTTAGAGCTTGTATATAATTGTTTTTAAATCAGCGTCCAGTTATCACTTTTTAGTAAAAAGTTTTTGAAAATATTCAATATGTTTGAAGAAAATTAGGCGTCCAACGTGCCATTTTAAACCAAGTGTCCAATTGCTTTACTCAAACATATGCATTCTTTTGAATCCGTCCAATACCTTATCTGAGATGTTTTTTAAAATTCAACTAAGTGTTAAAAGTTCAAAACGCTTATCCTTATACTCCTTGAAAATGAATGTTTTATGCCTTTTATAAGACTTAACATTCATATATATCTCGCATTAAATGAAAAGTAGATATATATTTTGTATAAATATAGTTTTGCAAAAAGGAAAATCAACTCATCAAGCTATCAAACTGGAATAAGGACTGTTCAGAAAAAAGCAACTTAGAAATGCAAAATTGCACCTCTTTTTTTGGTGCAAATACAAAAGCCATTTTTTTGTTCCTTCTGCAAGCTTGATACACGCACTACCTACATGACAAAGTTTTATAACATGTCTACTTCAACAACTATCTTTCCATGGCTATATATATCAAGCCCAAAGTTTCAAAGAAATATAGGGCGAAGCAGTGATAAACAATATCAAAATCTCTCTAAACGAGCTTGCATATTCTCTCAATTTTCATACTCTTTGCAAAAGCAAAGTTTTTGTGAATTGCTCTCAACTTTCATATCCTTACTTTGTGAGTAGATTTCTATAAAACACTCTTTTGTGTTGTGAAAGCCTAGAGAGGCTTTGTGACTAAAGAATACTTAGGTTGTTCAAGTGATTTGGGTTAATCACTGTTGTAGGCCTTAAGAGGCAGTAAGAATACTTGTTTGTAACCAATGGTTGATTAATGAAAATTTTTCTAAACGAAGGGACTAGACGTAGCTCAAGTTAAGTGAACTAGTATAAAAATTCATTGTGTGATTTTCTTTCCTATCCTTTCTTGGTTGGCTTTTATTTGTGCTTTTTATCAGCTTTTAAAAGTTTGCAAAAAAGTTTCTAAAACACACAATTCAACCCCTCTTCTTGTGTGTTCATGTTTATTTCAGAGGATGGGACTCACTTGTTTATAAATAAAAGGTCCAAAGGGACACTTATGTGCATTGTGTGTTTAAGACATGCATCATAACATTTGAGACAATTGTGCAAGTGGAAAATATGTATGAATTTGGATGGTGGAGGCCTTGAGGGGTTGTTTAACTTGGCCTTAGGGGTGATTATACCTATATGGCAACCCCAATGGCTCATGCTATTCCCATAGAGTCGAGGCGAACTTCAAAAGCTGGGTAACCATGATTAGTCACCAAAGAATATCAATCTAGTGTAGAATGCTAAGTTGAAGGCATCAGTATGCTGATGGCACTTCCTTATGGCTAGTATGTACTCCTAGACTACTTTCCTGAGTTAGAATTAGTACCACATATACATGAAGTCGAGATTAAGGAATATGCCATGCATATTCATCTTGTTGTAGTGTGATATGTTGAACTATGTTATATTGTGATTATATGAAGTTTGTGTGCCTTTGTTCATGACTGATTGTTATATTGTATATCTATTAAAACTGTAATTGTGTCTTGTGATATGAATGGATGAAGTGTTAAGACTATGAATATGTGATCGTGCTACATATGTGTTGTTCTTGTTTGATAGAGAATGAGATATATGTGTCTAACTACTACAGGAAGGATGTAAAGTATGTTTGTACCTTAAGTAAGAATAGATGTTTTTACTACCTTAGGGTTATGAGAGAGGTTATACTCTAGAATAGTATTATAAGGGTTCTAATAGTCGTGAATAAGAAAGAGGGTGGGTAAGTTCTCACTCGAAGTATTAAGAAAGTGTGATTTTAGCAAGAAAAATATATTCTAAACAATAATGTCTGGTTAGCTAGAGTAAGTTGTAGATAAAAGGCATTAGTAGGAATGAAATACTAACATAATGATGAGAATAAATCAATGTAATAGTTATGAGAATGAATTGGGAGTTAATAGGAGGTATTGGCAATTGAAAGTTATAGATCCGACCATAGGTATAGAGATTTATTAGAGACCTATAGAGAGTAAAGCCATGAAGGATAAGTGATAAAGGTTATTCGGATAGAAAAGTCTTACCCGACCATCAAGTCCTTAGAGCACTCACTAAGACTTTGTCTTATTCCTCTAAGTTTCCCCTTTCTTCAAGAACCAAATGAAGTCGTGTGCTGATGGAGATTAGAGTCACGTGCAAGAAGGACATAGTTAGCTTTAGTTTAAGTTTTGTATTTTTTTTCTCTTATGTTTGTATGATGCCTTTGCGCAATAGCTGAATTGTATTAGGCATGTACATATTTTCTTATCACTTTTATATAAAAATTTGCTTATGTTTATGAGCAGCTTTTGCACAATGTTTTTATGTTTTAAAGTTTTCACATTCATAGCAATCTAGGCATAGTTACGGTAAAACCCTTTAGGGTGTTACACCCATAAAATGAGGAACCACAATAGGCCGACCAAGAAGGCCAAAAATGCCATGGCACATAATGGACGAGAAAAATGGACCTAAGGCTAGCCATCGGCCAAACGAAATAACTGATATGAACCAGCTATATTCGGCTACCACACGCATAGAACCAGTACAAGCGAAGTACTTGCAAAACCGAAAAATTAAGAAAGCATGGTGTTCACTCACAACTATTGACCTAGAAGACTTAGCATTGGCTAAGATGAATTTCTTGTAGGTCAACTCATTTTTAAAAAACTTGATACCCAAAGACCAGGTGGTAGCTATGAGCATTGTATGTAATGCCAAAAGTTCTTCACCACTAATTGTTAAGCCCAAAATAACTGCCACGTCAAGGAAGGTAAGAGCAGCTGTCCCTTGTGGAAGGATACAGCCATTAACAACTATTGACCAAAACCCTAGTACGACTATCAGAACATCATGCTGCCAAGTATCTCAGTCGAAGAGAGCATTATGATGTCGTATAAGTCCCAACTTTTCCATTCGATACCCTTAACAGTCAATTCCTGTCATCCTTGAAAGTTAGAGAAGGACTTAAGAGGTACTTTTTTTCCTCATCGTCATCAAGAATCAAGGTCTGAGCAACCAATTGGAATGCAGCTTTGGGGGAATCATGCTACTGGTCGAATTGGTTGCCTTATTGGTTCCTGTCACGCAGGGAGGACTCCTTGTGTTTAGGAAAATGATTGCGATTTTGAGAATCAGAACTAGGAGCCAATGACATGGTTTCTAGGAAGAAGAATCGAAGAGAGGGAAGATATGCACAAGGAGAAGCAAGCGCCAAGGTTTTTATGAAGCTAAGCAAGTAACCAATTTCTATCTGTGGAGAAGATTAAGGGCAAAAGGATAAATCAGGATACAAAATTTTGAATTTTGAAAACCCATAATTAAGAGTGGTTGCTTCGGGAAGTCGCGATAAAGAGGGAGTTTAGCACTATTTGAGTTTTTCTGTCGTCATTTCATTGATCATTTATGGTAAGAGTCGTTACAAAATTGAATGATGCGAAAAAAAAGAAGGTAGTTATTTTGGCACTAAAAATGTGGAGATAGTCGTTTATTGTCAACTATCGGCTAGAGTCTATCGACTAACCGGTAGCCAACTTTTGGAGTAGACCTAAGTCGAGGATAGTTTGGTTGCAGCCCAAATCGTTGAAGCTTGGCAACAAACAGACACTACTAGAGGGATAATTTGAATGTCTTAGCGGTTAAAGGGAGGTTTTATGCGATTATCATGTTTCCCTTGAAAATAGGTTAGTAGGTAGTTATGTGAGAGAAATGGTTGTCATGGGACGACAAATAAGGGTTTAAATAGTTCAGTTTTTGATGTAAAAGTGGTCCCCAGATTAATCAATCAAATTTGTCTTTCCAGTTATTTATTTTTTCACAATTTATAGCTTTTTTTTACTACTATATTTACATCTTTCTTTGTCGCTTTCTTTTACATGTCAGCCATTTATAGCTTTCCTTTAGTACACTTCAACTTAAGAGTAGTGTAGCATAGAGACCTTAGTCCTGCAACTGCTAGAAAACATTTTAGAATGGACTAGGAACCCAATCAAGGAATAGAACCCTTTCCTCGAGCCAAATGCCTAACAAGTTGAATCAACCATTGGTGATTAAAGCCAGGCTAGTTTCTCACACCAATAGTTGCCTATCCATGGATCTACAGAAAAAGATTAAAACACTCAAGTACTGTAGGAAAGTTATACGAATACTATTATGGAGAAATTTTTTAAATCGATTAAAAACAACTTTTTAATTTGGTTCATGAACCATTTTAGATATAGCCAATATAAAAAGTGAGATCTTTTTAAATCAGATTTTGAACCGATTTAAAAAAGTCTTTTCAACGCAGTTGTTAGAGGAAATGAGTTAAGAAAATAGTGAAAGCTTCCAATGCCGTAAGATCCGTTGATGAAAACGTGCTCCACTTCGTGCTCTCTGTAGTTAAAAAAATAGTGCAAACTTCCAATGGCAGTTGATTTGTTGGAGGACGATGATGGCAGTGCATGAGAAGAGGATGGTGGGGCAACCTGGGCGGCGAGGATGGAGCGGGGGTAGCTGCCGAAGCTACCATTGATGATGCGCGCAACATCGCGTTGGTGGTGGTAGAACTCATTGCGGGTTGAGGGTTCGGAAATAAAGTGCATCTACTTAAAGTTTTAAGAAATAAAAAATAAACAAACAAAGAGTGAGTATGAAGTAAATGATTGAATGAATTTAAAAAGAAAGTAGAGTAAAAGAGTGGAAGAAAAGAAACCTCTTAAGAGGTTGAGGAGAACGGTCTCTGCAATATCATTGACATTGTGGCCAATAACGAGTTTGTCTACCTTCAACAGAGCAGCACCATGATCAAGGGCCTGCAATGGAATGCAATTGTTTTGAACATATTGTGATCAAAAGGTCAAAGAGAGAGAGGAAAGAGAAGGAAAAGAGGGGTTGGGTTGCTTGGCGACAAAAGACGCCACCGAAAGAGCAATTGTTTTTGAAACCAATGACGCAAATCTATTTTTAAAAGCTTTTTCAAATCGGTTGCATGAAAACCGATTTAAAAAGTACTTTTTAAACTAGTTCTACTTGTAACCGATTTAAAAAGGGCCATGCAACTAATTTACAAAAATGTCACCGCATTTTTACTTTTTAAATTGATTCTACTTGTAACCGATTTAAAAAATGACTTTTTAAATCGATTACAAATATAATCAATTTAAAAAGGGGTTTTTTAAATTAGTTCCCATGCAATCGATTTAAAAAGTTTCACTTATTTACAAAAAAGCCATGCATTTTTGTTTAGATCAAGCCCCAAAAAACACAATTTAAATTTCTATTGTAGAATGTGCATTTTGTAGTAGTGAAAGCATTTTATTTTAGTGTATCCAATAATGTAATATCAAATCATGTAGATCGATAAGTCACTTTAATTTTGTAAGCCTCAGAAAGCATTTATGAGTAGATTTGTATTGTCACTTACGAAAGCAATCAACTTCTTTTTCAAGCTCTCAAGCTCCTGCTCCAATCTAGTTGTCCTAATTGGGCATGAATTTCAATATAATGAATACTCTTTGGGCTTAATACAACAAATATTCATATAGGTGAATATTACTTTATTGTACTAATTTTTTGAATAAAAGAAAAAAATCATTAAAAATAAAGAACTACAGAGAGAAGAAAGGATAAGGAATCCTCCTTAACGAAATAACAAAACAGAAAACAACAAAGACAAAAATCAGTGGAGCAAAGCTACCCACTTGAATCCTTCAACTTATCTACAATTTGCATATGAATGAATCCTACGTACATTACTACTTAAAAGAAGTTATGTGAAAAGGCAAATTTTTGTTTTGCCAATTTTATTTTTTCAATGAAAGAATTGAATGATTTGAGCAATGCACATAACTAAGAACATTAAGTGCAAAGCAAAATGTTTGGGGGTTAATTAGAAGATAAAGTGACTATTTGTGTCTAACGAAAGTTTTCGCAATGCACAGTGCCATATATGCTATACTAGAAGAACCCATTCAAAAAATGACAGTCTAGTTTTTGTCATTGGTGATCAAATTAAATAAGAAAGGTAAGGAACTTATGCATTTTGAACAAACTTTTTGGCAAAGAAATAATTTTAGAGCCTATTTGCTTTTATGGTTGCAAGAGCTTTAGAGGACTTTAGTCCCAGTTTTTAGGAAGACTTGAGGAGTTCATTGAGCTTTTTCTTTCAAAAAATGGCATGGCAAATTGAATATTTGTTATTGGGAGATTTGAATGAAGTCATTTTGTTTCCCTATTATGATAGATAGAAAGAAGGCAAAGACTTGGATTGCCTCTAGAGGAACCTTTAGCAGACAAACCTTAACCCATTGTGGAGGAGAAAAAGGTATGAGCTTTGCCAGAAATAATCATGGTTTCATTTTTTTTTTAGGTACCGGTTTATTTGAAATTTATGCATGTAGAATTTTATGCTTGTTAGGCATGCCACAAAAGCTGAGCAAATGAGAGAGTGTCTGCGTTCTCTCAAGCAGAACCACAAGGTACGTTCTTGGGGAACATGTACCTAAAAGTAGTTGCTTTGGATTTAGCTGAAATGTCCAAAAGCACCACATAGTGGATTTAGTTATGGGAGACACTAGACAGACCATAAGGGAATCAAACCTATTTTTCCTAACGAAAATGTTATTTCTACTCTTAATTTTCTATACTCATGTCCTACACTTTCTATTTTGATGGGAAAATAAATGAGTGAAAAGTACTACTACATTCTCCTCTCCATGTCTCTCTTTTTGTTAATATAATCATAAAAGTATAATAAAAAGAGAAAATGGAACATGTTGACAATGTAAAAATCTTCTACATTGTCAGTGCATAAATTTTAAACTTTAATAAAAATATAGAAAATAAAATACGCAATTAATATTGTCATGGAAGCAATCTTGTCCGCCATATGGACAAACTAATCCATTACTAGCTAAACTAACAAAGTAATGAGCACTTTCCTAATGTCTCATTAGGATTAGGTTGGAATTACACGCCTTTCCATAAAGAAAATGTAGATACATGAATAGATTAATGTGTCTTATAACTTGATCACCATATTTGAGTAAACTATTTGTCATCGCTTTAAAATAAATTCAAAAACATTATCAAAAGAATATAACATTTATATCATTATATAAAGGGGATACCTCTTTTGGTAACTAATTTTGGTCTCCACTTTTACATATACATCTTTGCCCCTTAATTATTCTGCAACTCCCTATTCTCTTTCAAGTGCAACTATAATATGTCTACCAGTTAAAGGATAAAATGGGAAAAAGAAGGTGAATAGAAACACAAAAAAATTAAACTAATATAAAGATAACTACACACTTCTTTTTGGATTCCACTACGATGATAGTGGAGTCTTTGAATTTGGATATGCACATTGTAATTTTGACTGAATTTTGTTTATCTGATCACAGAATTGCTCCATTTTTTGTTGCTACCCAAATTCCTGTTTTATGTCACTTCTTAAGATGCAATTTTGAAAAATCTCAATTTTTGGGGGTTGTTTGTTTGGATTTTTTTTTTTGTTTCGATTGTGATTATCGTTCATGGCAAACTAGTATGGTATGCCACTCGGATGTTCATGGTCGTGTCTTTAATCTTTGTGTGAATGCATAAATTCTAGAAGCATTTTGGTATGACTCTACATTTATTTTTTTACCCATCTACGTCAAAAAGCTTTGCTGCAAAACCTCTACCGCCATACCCATCTTGCTTGGACTAGTGATATTTTTGGTGTTGATTAATTGGAAGTAATATAGATTTTGTGAAAAAACAAAACTAATTTTTTCTTTGAGAATAAAAACTTGAAAGGACAAAAATAATTAATATTTTACAGATAATAATATTAACAATCAACAAATTTGATTACATCAATTTTACAAGAGATTCACATAACAAGGTGAGGAACACACAGCCTAGAATGGAAGAAAAAGGGTTCTGCCAAGCTTTGTGGGTTTCATATCAATAATTATTCCATTTGTCTCACATGGTTTCTACTTTTTTGTCTCTTTTTTTTCATGATATAAGAATTTGGGAGTGCAATTTTTGTTTCTTCCCTTTTTACTTTCATGTAGTATAAGTTTCTTCTTTTATCTCATTTTAATTAGTTTATTTGTGTTAATCTACTACAGATCTAATGATGGATGCATCACTTTGGTCACAATTTATAGACATGTATACCTTCAATATATTTGTTGTCAAGTGTGAAGTGAAGACTTTTTTATAGATAAAGTTGTTTTAGATGAATTTGGCAACCATTTGCTTGGCAATTTGAATAATGGGAATGTGTGCCTATTTTTTTTCTTTCCTTCCCCATTTTTGTTTTCTTTGTGTTGTTCTAAGTTGTATGAATGCTTCCTGGTATTCTTTTCTTTTTAATTTTTTTAACATTTCAGATTGTGTTTAATTTACTGATAAGTGTATCCTTTTATAAAAATTTCTTTTGAGAAATATCTTAGTGAATTTAATTAATTAAGGGAAACTTTTTGTTTAGCATATGATCTGTGGGGTTGGATTCATTTGTGGTCTAAAGTTCAAGTTTGGATGAAGTTAGAGTTCTTATGTTTGGTGCTGGTTAATTGTTATAGCATATGAAAATAAGCTTAATTGTATTTGATGGATTTTTAAGTTTTCTATTCATGTTTTACATGGTTGTCAAATAAACAAAAGAAAAGAACAAGAGTGCAAATTGAATTATATATTTTGCAGAGTGAGGGATGTTCTAAGAATTTAAAGGTTTAGACAAAGTGAAAGCAATCTAAGTGAGAAGTTTTGAAGAAGGAAAATAGAGAAAAGGGAAAAGGATTGGGACATAATGTGAGTGGTAGAAAGAGAAGAAAAATAGTCAAGAATTATATTGTAAGAGAAAAAAGGGGTGAAAGGTTGGTTGCACATAGGTGCACCTTCTTCATAATCCAAAAGTAAATTTTAAAAATAAAAAAATTAAATTTGAAAATTAAATTGCACTCTATAACAAATTATCTTTAAAATTTTTATTTCATCTATTAAGATATGATCTTATCCCTTAATATACTCTTATTAACAAAGTGAGATATGTTGTTTTTTTTTATCATTATTAAATTTTCAATTCAACTATTTTAAAAAAATTAATTATATATTTTAAATATTATTTATATTCAATCAATTATATCTTTCTTATAAATTCATGTATCTTTTTATGTTTCTTTTTAGTTTATTTTTAAATCTTATTAAGTATAGAAACTATGAAGAACAAAACGGAATTTCCACCAAACAAAATCGCCTCAAGTTATGAAATTGACAATTTTTTGTATGCAACAAAAGGAACATGAATTTGAGTTAAAAATTGCTAAAAAAAAGATAAATTATATTTTATCTCCTCAATTTTATTATTTTTAAAATTATCTATTTTTTAAATATAATTAAACCCTTTTGAAGTTTGAATTAAATTAAAAAATTATTAAAATTAGAGTTTTACTAATATAAAGAAAAAAAAGTTTAAAAATAAGTTAAGAAAACATTAAATTTTTGGAGATAAAATTGTTGGAAATAAAGTTTGATTCTTATATTATAAAAATATAATTACCCTACACAAGTAAATTATTTTGCCAAAAATTTAACAGTAAACTATTAATTATTTGTTAAGAATGTGATAAATTCAAAAGAGAGAATTCTAAAGATAAAGTCATTGGGGATAAAGTTTGATTCTTATATTATAAATTTATAATTGTCCTACACAAGTTAATTATTTTGCCTGCAATTCAACAATAAAATGTTAATTATTTGTTAAACACAAAAAATAAAATAGTAATTACCAAATAGAGTGCATTTCAAGAACATGTTTTATTTTTGTATAGTGCATAAAAAATAAATAGTAGAGGCCTAAAAAGTAAAAAAAGTGTATGGATAGACATGTATTAAAGGAAAAATAAATTAATAAACTAAAAATAACACATAACCAAAAAAATATATAGATAAACCTTCATTAATATACACGTCAATATATAATAAAATATTAAACTAAAATTAATATGCATGTCAATTATAATAAAATAAATTGTTATAATATATCAAATTTAGTGCAATAGAAAAGCAGACATATAAGGATGGCAGTGTCTGTAAAGCCCTACCTTAGCCTTACAATTATTTTCTAATATTTGTGGATTTATTTCTGAAAAATCAAGAAGGAATCTCAAAATTTTGTTTAACATCGATGCGTGCATAATTTCAAGAACTATGTAATCATGATTTTTAATAAATTTTTTGAGCCAGAGCCTAGAGAAATAAAAAAATAACGATTACATCATGATTTCTCAATATGAAGGACTGACATGAGAAAATGGTTCAATTGATAATAAAATGTCATTTTTAGCTTAAAACCATGTCATATATATTAAAATATAATTTTGAAAATTTTCTAAAATTTCTGTATAAAATGACCAAAATACCCCTAGTTGTCTACTAAGTCAAATCAATATTGATTTGACCCCTAAAAGTAGTAAAAATGACAATATCAATTTATTTTTAGGTAAGATATTTAATTTTATAATTTTCATAAAAAATTTGGAATTTATTGAGTTAAAATGGATTTAATATGAATTTTTAACTCAAAAATACAAATTAAATTATTAAAAATTTGAAAAAAATTATTAAAAACTAATTTTAATTTCTTAAAATTAATTTCAAATGGAAAATAATGTGTATCAAGTTTCACACAAAAATTCATTAGTTTAATATTAAAATTAATTTATTAAAGTTTAAGCGATAATAGGCAAATTAACCGATTAAATTAAAACTGAACGCAGAGACTTGAGAAACCCCTACAAGGAAATGCAGAGAAATCCCTTCATTTCCAGTGACCAAAATGAACCATGCACATTTAGCACATGGTCTATAAGTATGACATCACCCTAAGTGATGTCATCAAACACCTCACCACACCCTCCCTTTATAAATAAGAACCTTGGGCTAGCATTTTTCTCATTCTCTTCTTCTCCCTTGTGCTGGCCGAAGTGATCTCTCTCCCTCTCCTCATCACCTCCATCAAGTTTCATCAAGGGTTCTTCCATCACCAAGCTTGGAGACCACCTCCTCCTTCATTCTTCCCCGTCATCTTCAACCACTTGAGAGGTAATGGGGGGAATGGCATAGGTTCTTTTTTTGTGATTGCTTTCATATGGTGGTAGGAGGGTTTCCTCACTCCCATTGATATGTCTAAAATCTTGATCTATTTCTTCTTCCTTTCATTATTGTTGTTGTTAATCTTAATTGTTGAATGTGTTGATTCTAAATTTTTCTTCTTTTCTTTTTGATTATGGCTGCTAGATTTAAATTAATTTGAATAAACTAATAGTGATTTATAGATGATATTAAGGCAAGAATGATGGACCATGGTTTTGCTAAAAGAAAATTGTTTAAACCTTGATTTTGGTCCATATGGTTCACAGTTTTTCCTTGTGTGAAGGGAGAACTTATCAAAAAAATTTATGATTAAGAGAACTTGGAAATGGAGGATTTGAGTTGAAAATAAAAATGGTTAGGAGTTTGAAGTTGCTTAAGGTCACGGTTTTTTGTTCTAACGAGAAATATGCAAACTTTTCTTATAGTTTATATTAGTAACAAAATTGTAGATGATTCTTTCTCCTTAATAGGCTCACAGCCCCAAACAATTAAATGGGTAACTTGTCAAAAAAAAAAATAATCTTGCATCCACAATGACTCTTATGATAACTAAATAATAGAGGAAGGGAAAAAGTTTTGCAAAACTTGCTTGAAATGAATTGAAGGCCACAATTTTCACAAAATAAAATAGGTGTCTTAGTGAAATTTTTTTTTAAAGGATTAAAGTATGATTAAATATCTTAAAGAAATGTCATAATCTTAAATAAATAAAATAAGTTAAGATTTTACTTAAATAAAGTTAAGATGCTTAGCTTAATTAGATTAAAGTTGCATCCTAATAATCAATGGCTAAATTTTTGCCACTAGTGATTAGAATTGAAATTTATACCCACTTAGTTTAAGACTATTCTAATACTCCATGTTTAAGCTAAGTTGGTAAATTATAAATTAGAATGAAATTGTATCGTAAATCTCTAAGAAGTTTTAAGAAATAACCAAGGTAAATTTGAATTTGAATAAATAGTCTTAGAACACTAAAATAAAATGATGGAACTTAAATGATGCCTAAATTTGGTTTTAACAAAATAAAATGTAAATAGATTTTCTTTCAAATTTTCAATTAATTAGTTCAAAGGTCCCTATTAAATAGAAACTTGAATCTTATTAATAAATATCTAATCTTAGGTTTTACTATGTAAATTTAATCCTAAAATTAGGTACTTAAGATAGCTAATTAGATAATTCACTAATCTCTTCTTAAATTCTAATAAAAATCTCTTAAGAAGTTTTATTGTTATTTAAATTACATGTCTTTTAGTTACTCAATTATAATTGTGTAGATATTTGATATGAATATGTAGATTTTAATCTGCTATACTATGAATTGAATAGAGAGTAAGTCTCTGCAATGTGAAGCAGAGACATTAAAGAGAGAGTGTACTGGTGCTCAGATATGCTTAGACCAGGGAAAATCTCTATTCAAAATTGAGAGTGATAAGTAATGAGATGTAGTTAGTTGAGTAATGTGATGCGAGGGAGGGCATGATACCTTGCATGGGAAGCCACAATTTGATACACTGAGGAATGAAAGGTAGAGACCCATTTGCAGAGGTCTTCGAGATAAGGTATTAAGTGGTGAAGGTTTCAATGGCCAAGGTAATGCTTTTGAGTCAGGATATTCACTTGACCAAACTTGATAACCCTGACAACCGCTCAGTATTCCAAGATTGATGTGAAAGTATACCTCTATATAGATAGTGGATGTCCTAAGCTGTTGCTTTGTTCCTCAATGATGATGAGGACTGTACCATGTTAATGATATTAAGATAGGTATATGTACTCCTAATCATTTTCCGGTTCTGTTAAGAACCATTACTCACAAATGGAAAGTATGAATCCATACCGAGTCAAAGGTAGTCTAATACAACTTAGATGTAACCCTTGGTTCCCCATTTAGTTATTGTCAACTCTGTTTTATCTATGTTTTATAGTAAGGATTTCCTGTCACTCATATGAAAATGATTTTTTAGAACAAAATCACCTCACTTCTCTATCTTTTTCTCTATATACATTATTTATGGACTGATACGCAAAGATGGCAGTGATCCCCAATGATTACGCCCCGATGCTGCACTAGATGATCCAGAGACTACTCCGACAGTGAAGATTGGGAATCCTACTTCCTTCTAGATTATATATGGGATGGGATAAGGTATATAAACACTGCTCTAATGTAGAACCTTTTTTGCTGTATTTAGTGGGATGGGTAGTATTTGGATTTTTCCTGTATTCCATTAGCTTTCTTTATATTCAGTTTTATGTATTCAGTTAAGTTCAGTTAATGGTGTGTATTTCAGTAATCATGATGTGCATTATTGACACATATATAATAGACTTTTTTCTTTTATCTTTTACTCTCATTTCTAAATTTTGTTTTACTTATGGATTTTCTATTTTAAAAGTTTCAAAACACAATCAAGGTGGAGAATAAAAACAAAAAAATTTTACTCACATTTTCATCAACTCAAACTTAACAATTAATTAAATAATTAAATAAGTACGGGTTGTGTCTAATGTAAACTGGTGTCACAATGCCTGTGGTTCTGCTAGTTTAATATAATTAATATATATATATATATATATATATATATATATATATATATATATATATATATATATATATATATATATATTGTAATTTTTTTATTTTAGCAAAATCATATCTGAAAATATACAATGGGAATCTAAGATGATGCCATGTCAAAGATACTGAAGTGGGCATACATATAGTCATTATAACAAAATTACCCTATTTTCAACGTTGGACCATTTTACTATTAAGTTTAAAATCTTAAATTCTATATCAAATGGGCCGGGAAATTTGCTTCTTTAAAAGACAAAACTCTGCTTGATAAAAAAGTAGAGTCTTTTGGAGCAAGCATCCATCAGACATCTCAAAAGCTTTCTTCTTCTAATCTTAGGGCATGGCGACACCATCACAGTCTTTTCCAATTCTTTATTTATCTTTTGAGGCATCCTGAAATTAGGGATCATAATTTCCTTCTTTGTAGTATTCTTATTCTCAAGCATATGAAGTAACTACTTTTAGCTACTTTGGCATATTCCATGAATGAAATACAGAAATTGAAAATACACATAACTCATACTTAAATGATTAAAATATTTTACATTCAACGTAAATAATTGATAGCAATAAAATAAGTTGTATTAATTATAGTTTTAATAATTAAATTAAGTCACTAATTATATTAATCATAATATCAGACTGTGAGGAAATAAACCAATCTTACAAATCTTTAGGTTTAGAGTTGGAGCGATCAAGAACTCAAGCGAAATCATTGGAGGGAACTTGTGAGTAAACTTCAGGCTAATTTGCTTAGTAGTGCGAAAAAAAATATATTAGGTTCAACCAATGAAAATGGACCTTCTCAGGAACATGGAGAAAATGAGGAAATAAACCAACTAAGAGCTGAGCTTATCTCTGAAAAAACTAAAGTCGGGCAGTTGAGGTCCACATTGGATATTGCTAAGGTAAGATACCAAGAAGAGTGTTTCCAAAGCACATTGCAAACTAGAAGTGCTTTTGAACAACTAAAACGTACAGAATTAGAATCTAGTCAGAGAAAGGTTGAATTATATGAGGAATTAAAGAATGTTAAAGTTGATATTGAAGAGCCAAGGGCAAGCCTGATGGACAACGAATCTTAGTTGCTGAGTGTGTCAAAGGAGAATAAGGAGCTCAATTCCAAGATCAAGGAAAATCAATATACTAAAAGGGAATCTGAACTTGTGATAGAGCTAAAAAAATTGGATGCTGATATTAGAGAATTGAAGGCAAAGTTATTAGATAGAGAGACAGAACTGCAAAATATAGCACCAAAGTTATTAGAATCTAGTCGAAGAAAGGTTGAATTATATGAAGAATTCAAGACAGTTAAAGTTGATATTGAAGAGCTAAGGGCAAGCCTGATGGACAACGAATCTTAGTTGCTGAGTGTGTCAAAGGAGAATAAGGAGCTCAATTCCGAGATCAAGGAAAACCAATATACTAAAAGGGAATATGAACTAGTGATAGAGCTAAAAAAATTGGATGCTGATATTGTAGAATTGAAGGCAAAGTTATTAGATAGAGAGACAGAACTGCAAAATAGAGCACCAAAAAACGGTATGCTCAAGATGGAAATAAAGGAGGAGTTAGAGAAGAATAAAATCACTAATGAAGCTATTGCTTCAGCTAAAGCAGCAAGGGCAGCAGAGCAAAAGGCTTTGACAAAACTTGGCCACATAACAGAAGAGGCTCATAAAAGTAACAAAAGAGTGGCTTGGGTGATTGAATAGTTGGATGCTACTCAGGCTACAAATTCAAAGTTGGAGGCTGAGTTAAGGAGACTGAAAGTTCATTCAGATCAGTGAAGAAAGGCAGCTAAAGCAACTCCTTCTATGCTTTCCATTGGAAATAATGGGAATTTTGTAGACAGAAACGACTCACGTGAAAATAGCTTCAGTTCTATTACTAGCAAGATAAATTCACCTTATTTAGAAGACACGAATGATGAGTCACCTATTTAGTCTATCATCATTTATATCATGTAAATCATAAAATCCAAGAATAATCTAATATGGCAACGTCAAAATGATAACGATTAACACCAAAAGTTCAAATATTGCAATTTGCAAGCTAATATTGTATAGTATGTTTAGAGCTCTGAATGAATCAGAATTCAGAAACAACTATGTTCTCTAGTAATTACACTGCTAGTGTGTTCTTCCTGAAAGTTGTTCTTACTATACAAATAATCAGTATGTAAATAACTCATCGAATTTCCCTCTTAATTTTTAAGCAAAGAAATCTAATACAGTTGTTCAGTATCTTTTTAATATATAGCATCGTGAAAATACCTTAATGACGAAATAAGTAAGAATTTAATATAAGGATTGATATTCTTTGATGCAAATATATTTTTCATCTAGATTGCATTATGTCTTATCCAATTCCTTGTACTAGATTAGATAGTTTGCCCCATTTTTTAGCCATCTGGGACGTTATGTATCCTATGGAGCTGCAGAAGTTAACGAATTTATTAGTGGAATCTCAATATGATGGCAAGTAGGTAAATCACAACTCTATTTTTTTATAAAAGCATCAAGGTGAATGTGGAATGGAATCAAAAGATGCTTTCAACTTTACAAGAGGGGGCTTTATAGGGAGCTGCCATACACTTTTGATGTTGTGGTAGAAGATAGATCATGTGTCTCTTCATATACTTACATTCTATTATGCAAATGGGTTTCAATTTTACTATTTTTATACCTAAACTATGCACTATTTGTGCTGAGTTTGGACTACGTTGTTCAATAAATTACTTTGATATTTTAAAAAAAGATATTATTTTAAAAAAAATTCTATCCTTATGGTAAGCAATATTTTTTAAAAATTTTATGCATAAAGCACAACATAAAATTACTTATACTTACTATCTCATCAGAAGTTAGCATGGACTGGACAAACTCAATTCATGGATCATAATAGAATCAGTATATATACTTTTTGAGGAACTATAGAACGTAGAGTATATATCATATATAAATGTGAGCCATTTAAAAAAATTGATATATAACTGAATAAGTCACAGTACCCTGCCAGCTTCCGTATAAACTAAATCACTAAATAAATTTCCCTTTTAGGAAAAGAGATTAAAACTAATTTATAAGTCACATGGGCAATCAAGTACAAAATTACTATATGTGTGTGTTTGTGTTGCCCCTATTATATTAATCCATCGTGCATGCATGAATGATTAGTCTTTTTTAACTCATACATAGCATGTATCAAGTTCAAAATATTCACCCATTATTAATTAATTGATTCTTTGTTTCTTTTAACCTTATCACTATTGCATATATCAATATCCCTCTAATGGGTTCTGTTGTCTTCAACACACAACAATCGAAAAAAAATCCACAAAAAAATGAAATTGAAAGAAAAATAACTATGACCTGCAACAATGCTCCTCAACTCTCAGATGCACAAGTGTGTGGTGCTTCTTCTATTACTTGCAAATGCAAACAAAGAGAGATGAATGTATATAAGGAATGAGGAAAGGAAAAGAAGCACAAGAAAAAATAAAACAAAAGTGAATGCACAAATGCAAGTTGGATATTAAATGTAGGATCTACTAATTTATCTTATGATGGTTGTATATATGCTATTTGCATCATGAGCTCCATTAAACAACTTCTTACCTATGAAAATGGAGGAGAGGATATTGTTGTGTGAAGAAGCAAACAGAAGTCCAATACTTAGTATTAAAGTAGTGGAATTATTTTTTTGTGGTAAAGGACATGAACCCGAATAATTGCAGAAGCTAGTTCAATGCCATGAAAACACAAACAAGTTAAAACCATAAACCCAACTCTATATATAATACTACGACTCCAACCTGGATAAAGTATTATGCTGAATTTCTTCAACCTTTCCTGCATGTTCTTTATAAGAAAGCTTGTCAGAAACGACCCATAACAAGTAACTTTGTCAAAAAACACAAGGGGAAAAAAAGAAAGCTAAAATGAAAAGGCACAACTATATGTATTGTCTGACCTAGTTTTAATTTTGTCTTACCTATGATTCTTTTGTATTGTTTGACCCCTTTTTTTGTCATTTGACCCATTGACCTGTTTGTATCTTGCAATTGATAATAATTAGTTATATTTTGGACAAAAATTAAAAGAAAATAGAAATTAAACCAAGCACAAATTAAACAAAGCAAGCAAAGATTTATATGCAGTTCACATTGGCACAAATCAAACAATTGTTTACTTATTCAATCTGATACATTATATGCTGCAAGAGTAAAAAAGGAAAATCAAATATTTTATAAGTTTAGTAATGGTTGAAAGTAAAGCATTTTCCAATTAACTTTACCTCAAACTCTACCGTTAGACCAACCTCAAAAGATTTATTTTACCGCAAACTCTACCGTTAGACCAACCTCAAAAGATTTATTGGATATATGACTCAAAACAGATGCAGTAATTGCAATACCTCCATTTCACCTTTCTCTTAAATACCTTCTACAATATCAGGATATAACACAAATAGCATGAAGATACAGCAAGCAATAAAGGTTTCCAAAGTGAACCAGACGTGGTTTGAACTTAAAAGCCCGTAACCATATTTATCAAGCATAAAAAATGACAGGAATTATTGAATCAATCTCAAATTTAAAATCATGTACCAAAAACTAAGTGTTGTGATGTGAGGAAGTGACCATGGGACTCAATTGGTGAAAGAATTTGTGTTATACATGCATGTTCATTACATAATAAAGCAAACGATAATTTGTGCAATCACCATGTTATATATTTAATTGTTAGTCATGCTTTCTTCTTCACCGTTGTTGCAACTCCAATTCTCTATAGTGGTGGTCGCATCACTAAATTCAACCTTGACAGTGATTTGTTACACCAAGAAGTGAAAAGGGTCAGTCCCTTCCCATGTATGTTCATCACCCAAATAAAAAAAAATTCAAAACTTGCTAACTCCTGTTGCTCCCACAAACACTGAAAAACACGAGACCCAAAAACAATGAGCAGTTGGAGGCATGGGGATCTAAATGAAAGTGAAGAAAATTACAAACAAAAAAGAAATACCTGCAACGGATCTGAATGTTGACACCTTTCTCATAGTTCATATTTTCAATGGTAGCTATTTTAAGAATGATTAATAGGGAGGAAAGAGTGTAAAGGGGGTCAAGGAGTGGAAAGCGAAAGGTAGTGTTTTTTGGTATGGAGAAGAATGGTGAAGAAGGATGAGAGAAAGAAGCAAGAGAAAGAATGACGAGAGAAAGAAGGAAAAGATTTTAACACAAAGAAAGTTTTGCCACGAAAGAAAGAAAGAAGAGAATGAAAATTGATTTTTGAATCTGCATGAAAAGCCATTACACAGATTAGACAAATTTGTGCTTTTTGTTTTAAAAAAATAAATGAAAAAACTTGAAATAAATAGAAAAACACAAGAAAGGAGGTTGAATTGTGTATTAACAAGAAAACAAAAAAATTGCAAAACTTTTAACAGTAATCGAAAAGGTACGTATATAAGAGAGCGAGTATGGATAGGAAAAAAGCAGCACACAAGAAAATTTTATATTTGTCACTCAACTTGAGCTACGTCTAATTCCTTCTCTAGAAAGATTTCCACTAACCAACCTCTTAGTTGCAAACAAACAAGTATTCTATCAACCTCTTCAAGCCTTACAATAGTAATCAACCCAAGATCATTTAAAAACCAAGTATTCTTTAGTCACTAAGTCTCTCCAGACTTTCAACACGAATAAAGTTTTTTACAGAAATCAACTCACAATGTGACAATATAATAGTTAATTGATTAATTGACTTGTGTAAAGCTCATGTTTCATTTTTTTGTTGTTCATGAATTGATCAATTGGACAACAGTTCATTTAAGTTTATGCCAATCCGTGTTTTCGATGCTAAGATGAATATAGAGTAGAAAAGAAAAGGTCATTGTTGTGTTCAATTCGATAACACCTATGTTGAAATTAATAAAGCCAATAGGGATCACATTGCTGTTAAGAGGCTCGACAAGAGTAAGGTAATACTCCCTATGTCTCTTTTCACTTGTCGGTTATTTAGAAAAATTTTGTTCTTATTTATTTGTCATTTTCAAAATTCCATGGTACGGGTAACGTAGGAGACATCTTTATTTTTCCTTGGAGAATCCTTAGAATTACCACAGCTTAGCTTTCAATTCGCCTTTGACCATCAAATGAATTATGAATAACCCGTCCTCCCCTCTTTGAAACAAAAGGTGCTTCCGGTTCTGTCGGTGCTTGAAATAATTTTTTCTTCTCCATATTACTATATCTCTAGAGTCAATAATTTTATATGAGGAACTATTTAACTCAATCACTTGCTGCCGTTACTCTTCAGTTTCTGTTGAGGTCTATCCTGTAGAGGTACTCCAATTGGATCAGTGATCGATTTCTAGGTTTCGCCGTAAACCTAGTTGGTTACTTCCAATTACGTAAATCAATAGTTCAAACTGCACTCAAAGGTAGGACATTTTCCATTTTTATAAGAACTTTTGTACTAGAAACAATGGTATCTCCAATTATAGCCCCTCTGGGGTGTAAAATATATTTTTTCTCACCATCCCCATAGTGTATGAGACAAATGTAGATAATATTAATTACTTTTTTGTCAATTATATCCTTACTTTTCACATAATTATTAATTAATTTACACATTTACAACTAATATGTATTTATTGTAGACAAAAAAATGAAAAAGGGTGCAATAGAAAACTTCAAAAATATTTTATGAAAAACAAAAACATTTCTTGCATTTCTTGATTTGTGTATAAAACCCTTAAACGATACTTAAAAATAAATGGAAGGAGGAGTATCATTTTGGATCCAGCTTGTCAATGTGAATATGTGATCGTCATTATAGTCCTAAATCTTAGTAATTGAATTGATTTCATTTTTTGTAATTTCATAAACTAAATTCATTTTATTTTATTTTTTGGCAATTTTAAGAATTAATTTGGTTTCTCTCATTTTGTGTTCTTTTTATTTGGTCAGTTGGTTTGGATTCCAGTATACAGGTTGAGTGTTCCTTAATCGATCTCTTGAATTTGGTGGCATATGGTTCTACCTATAGTCGTTGAAAATGTAAAGCAAGAGATTAAGATATTGAAAGCACTTGCTTGGCCACGGGAATGTGGTTCAGTTCTATAATGCTTTTGAGGATGATTCTTACGTGTACATCTCTGCTTCTTATTTTTATGTGCATTTGTTAGATTTGAAGTTGGTTTCTTTTTCAAACTGAAAGAGGTGTTCGGAGGAGGCACCAAGGGATCGGAGGATGCATCAAGCCTCGACCATTACTTGCAGGTTCCTCTGTTTAAAAGATACTTCAACTCTTTTACATAACCGTAAAAATTCTCTAAAAAAGAGAGCATTTAACAAAATGTCCTTTTCATGCATGTTTGAGAGCTATTTGTGGTGTTTTATCGATTGATGGTCTATTTGAGATCCATCAAAGGATCATATGACTCTTGACCATATAGGCCAAGAGCTGAAGGGTCTATTTCATATATTTCATTGAACCCACGGAATCAACCAACCACAAGAATTTTGTTTCTGACGGAAACATTTCGTGAAACAATTTAACATAATTTATTCATTTGTTCTGCAGCCAATAATATATGGTGATATGATATTACACACACATATACATGTACAGAGATAGAATATATTAAGTGAAATGTGAGGGGATGAATTTCAACCATATAATTTAAATAAATGATTAAGATAATTAAAACAATTTTGATTATTCATTTATAATTGCAAAGTTAATATTAACTCGTCTCACCTCTCCCTAGATATGTCCTTATTTGTGTGTGTTTGTGTTTTTTTTTTTTTACAAGCAAATAATTTTATTAAAAAAATACATGAATACTCTAACCCATTTACAATTGAAAAATCAAGAACTAAGAAGAGTTATTTGGTAATACAAGTAACTGAGATCATATGCCAATCTGAAAGAGAAGAAACTCCTCCACCTTTTGCCAAAATTAACAAATGCTTTTATAATATCCAAGAGATGGAGCATCTACCAAAAGAACTTTTGTGAAAACAACCCTGTTACGCATCAATTTGGTGGTCAGGAAAATATAAGATAGGATAGCATATGATAGCAAGATAAGAACAAGATAAGATAAGAGCAGAATAAACTATAATTTTATCTAATGTTTAATGCACACCAGATAACAAACCAGATAATGATAGGATAAAATATAAATTATGTTCAAATGAGAAAATTATTATTTCGTTAAAATTAAATATAATTTTTTAAAAGTAATTTTAAATTTAATTATTTAATTTTTACAAAAACATATATAATTTTAACTAAAGTATATAATATTATTTTTTATTTATGTAGCTACTTTTCTTAAAAATATAAAAATATATATATAAGATTTTTAAAATTATAATTATTATTTAAATAATTTTCTTTACAAAATATTTGAATAGTAATTATTTAATTTATAATATTTTAATTAATAATGTACTTTAAATTTACTTGTCAAACTTATCATATATATATATATATATATATATATATATATATATATATATATATATATAATATTATTTGTAATATGTTGAATATTATAACAAATATTACATAAATAGATATAGAGACAGAAAGAGAGGGAGGGAGTAAGGGAAAGAAGACTTATCCTATCTTATTGTTTGCTAACTCACTTCTCTCTTAAGATAAGAAATACATTGGAGTAACAAGATAGGATAAGGGATAAGATAATATTATCATATTCTATTAGCGCAATAAACAATATATTACAACAAGATATGATAGTTATCATGTCCTATTATATCATATCTTGGCTACCAAACGAGCGACCCCTTACACTACAAGTGTATCCCTTTCATGTGTGCGTGTGTGTATATATATATATATATGGAGAGGGATCAAAGGACACCGGTATAACTTACACCAACTATTCACTACAAGAAATTAAAAAAATTGTGACGCTTGTGTAGCGGCGGTTTCTAACAAACTACCGACGCTCTACTATTATGACGGTTCTAGTGGCAGTTTTTGGTAACAACCGTTGTTTAATTAAAATCAACGGCGGGTAAATAAAACCGTCGTAAGGTTATCGGGTTGGGGCGGCGGTTTTAATTAACTGCCGCAAAGTAATCAATTTAAATTAAAAAAATAAAAACACATTCTGTTTCAGTAGCGCCCCTTATGTCTCGAAAAAACAAGCAGCGCCTTGATTCCCTCTGCTAAAAAAATTAAAAACTCCCTCTGAGAATCAGCTCCCCCCCATTTGCCTTAATCTCTCAAACCCACCGCTTTGCTTTTCACCCTTTTCCCTAATCTCTAAAACCCATTCACCGTTTGCCATAACATTGTACCCCGAAGCCACTGTACCTCCGTCGAGACTTAGAGCCACGCCACAGATTGCCACCAGATACTCACCGAAAAGTTCATCCCTCCGGTAATGCCTCCCACTTCATACAATGCCTCCCTCTTTCACTTTGCCAACCTAACCTAACCGTTTCTCTTGTATTTTGTAGGCCTCGTCAGAACTGGAGAGATCCAACGCCTCGCTGACGCGTTTTCCGCGGAGACTTAGAACCGCTTTGCCATTCCCTTCGAACCAGAAAAAACTCACTCATTTTGAAGAAAACTTTGAACTCACTCACCAACTCACTTCTTCCAAACTTCAAAGTAAGGCCTATTGGCTAAACTTTGTCTCCACTAACCTACCTCTCTATCTTCTTGCTTTCGTTTAAAATTTCATTTTTTTCATACATATTTCTTGTCTGTGTTACAATTCTTTAAGTGCTTAATATTTGTGTGTATGTGTATTTTTGAATTGAGAAATTTAGATTTGTGTGCTTTGTAAATTTACAGTAACTCTTTATAGGTATATGGTATAATGTGTTTTTTGGTTTAAAGGAATGTCAATGTAGTATATAAAGACACCAATGTAATGTATTTCACACAATTAAGGGGTTAGTGTAGGGATAAAAAGGAAAATGGTTTTGACAAAACCTTAGCATGTCAGTCTTTACTCTTATTTTTTTAGTAATTCAAAATTTGAAGCAAATTTTATATAAAACATGAATGGTAAATGAAGCTGTACTGTACTTTTTCAGTAATTCCTAAGTAAAATTGAGAGGAAAAGAGAAACAAATTGAAGAAAGGAGAAAAGGTTGGTTTCCATCTTTCTTGAATGGCAAGATGGTTTTATGCTTAATGGGGAATAAGATAATTGAGATGACCATAGTAGTGGACCGCTCTGAGCCTTTTATAAGTTTAAACTGAAAAAAAGAGTACATTAGTTAATATATCAAAATTCTTTAGAGACTCAGCAAAAGTGACTTAACAAAGTAGCCACACAAAATATTATCAATATTATTTGCCTTCGGCTAGGAAGCTTTTGGTAATAACATTAGTTTTTTGCCTGGTGGATCACTTTCTCTCGGATTTCATATCATTGTCTAAACAAAGCCACGTATCTTTATATATATGGAATCAAAAGTATATCTTCTAAAGAGATTGGGGTGTGTATTAGTATATATCTGTTTTGGATTTATTTAAACTTTTGAGCCAAATCTGAGCCACTCTAAAAGCTCTAATGATTTTTGTTGGCTCACCTAACACTTAATTCCCAACTTCCAAACATCACATAAACACGCTTTACCACTGTTGGCCTAGACCCAACCATCACATAAACATGTATGTTTATGCATGCTCAGTGCATTTTCTGCTGTAGTGCTGCTTCTTTCTTCAATTGCTATTATTATTAAGTTATGTGGGGTTGGATGAGTATTCAATACCCAAATGTAAGCTATTGGCTACATTCCTATTTTGTCAACTATGAATAAGTTGGAGGAATTGTGTTTGGATGGCAATAACCTTTCTGGTATCATCCCAAATAGTTTCTCTACCACATCATTGACGGCCTTGGATTTAAGCAATAATCATTTAGTGGGAAAGCTACCAAGCGTGGTTGTAAATTTCTCAAACTTGATAATGCTTTCATTGTCCAACAATTATCCTGAAGGAACTATTCCAACAAGATTTATAGAACTTGAAAGTCTAGACTATATAGATGTCTCACAAAATGATTTCAGTGTTGTTGTACCATCTTTTGCCAATTCTTCCATAAGATTTATCCATTTGAGTAATAATAGGTTAAGTGGTTTGTCCAAAAAGATGTTTAAAAGAAACTCTTCCTTAGTGATTCTAGATCTTAGCCACAATGAAATAACTGATAATATTCAAGAGATGATGTTGGAGCTTGAAAATTTAAGGTTGAACATTTTCACATTGAAAGGCAATCACTTTACAAGGCATATACCACAACAATTATCCCATCTGATAGATTCGCTACACTAGACCTTTCTTATAACAAATTTTTTGGTGCAATACCTTAATGCTTGGGTAAAATGACTTTTGACAATTTGCCTACCTTCCTTAGTTCAGTTTTCGAAAGAAGTTCTTCAATTTACTTTTAGGACGGAAAAGAAAAGGTAGACTTCACTACAAAGAAAATATCCTACACTTTAGAGGGGGTATCCTTACTTACATGTCTGGAGTTGACTTATCCTACAATAAACTAAACGAGAGTATTCCATTTGAGCTTGGAAACTTGACAAGAATTCGAGCATTGAACCTGCCCCATAATGATTTGACTGGGCAAATTCCAGCTACGTTCTCCAATTTGGTGCAAACAGAGAGTTTAGATCTTTCTTTTAACATGTTAAATGGCCAAATTCCTCTTCAACTGAGTAGGTTAACCTCCCTTGAAGTATTCATTGTGGCACACAACAACTTATTAGGTGAAACACTCGAGAGGAAAGATCAATTTATGACCTTTGATGAAAGTAGCTACGGGGACAATCCTCTTCTTTGTGGACCTCCACTGCCAAAAAGTTGCCATCCTTATAGACTGCCACCTACCAGTTTTCCAAATGGCGAGGGCGTTGATAAGGACAATGGTAGTTTAGTTGACATGTATGTTTTCTGTGTAAGTTTTGCTCGGTCATACCCATCAGAATTGTTGGTAATTGCAGTGACCCTCTACATTAATCCTTACTAGAGGCAAGCATGGTTTTACTCCATATAATTCATCAGCTCAAATTGCTATTACTTTATCGTGGACAACTTGAGTAAATTTTTAAATTTAAGAAGTGTGTAACGTATGTTACCTTGTATGCTTAGGATAGTAGTTCTGTCATTTGCTCAAAGAGTGACTCAATGAATAATTTGTGCATGTGTTGCTTATATAATGATATGGAAACTAAATTTCTAGATTCAGTAAGTAGTATATGTTGTTATTTAAGGATTACTATTTTATTATTGATTTCTTTAAATTCTTCATTGTAAAACACTAGTGGAAAAAACTCGTGCGATGCATGGTTTAATTTTTTCATAAATTTAAATAAATGAAATATTTCCAATCATTTTAATAAAATAAAAAATATCATAATTTATAGTATAAAACTAAGATTTACATACATCTAATTTGATACTATCATCTATTCTAAGATTTACATACACTCAAATTTAATGGATGGATAAGTTTTAGTTCTAGATGACATGTTGACGTGTATGCACAGGTTAATATTATCAATTAATTTTTTCACAAGTTTATATAATTAATATATTTTCAATCGTCCATATACAAATAAAAATGGTAGCCTTGCTTTGCACTATTGCAAAATCTGTACATGTCATCCAATATATGTTCATCTTTCTATGGCACAAATTTGAAAAATTAGCCGGTGATCAAGCCATGTAAGGATACTATGACAAGAGTCAACATTTTAACATAATAATTATAAGTAGCACTTTCCCATTTTCAGCTCCCTTTTTTCTTTTATCTTTTATTTTTATTCTATAATTTTGGGAGACATATCTATCATTACTATTGTATTTGTAAGAGTAATGTAAGATTATCTGCCAACAGTTACCAAATTTTCATGTTGTTTAGTTTGTGTTACATGTGTCAGGAACTGTAGAGGAGGTAGAAAAATCTGAAATCTAATGTTAGTCAGTGAGAGTATTCCGCATCTGCAAGACTTTTAGTTAACTTCACCTACTCTAGAGTCTATTCCACTTTAACGGTTGAAGTAACTTCCAAAGGCATACCATAGCAGTAACATAAGTGCATGTCATTGAATTGAAGGGCTTTCAGGATTGTTTATAAAAATCAATGAGGTTGGCAGTGGCAGAATCTTGGCTAAATAAATAGAACTTGAGGTAAAGTCTTCTTGCAAATTTCTCTTTCTCTTTTATTCAGAGATCCTTATATAGAGCAGGAATGGAATTGGTTCCATTCTTTGTAAACTTTTATGGCATAAATTCATTTGGTGTGAAGTCACTTTTACAATTTTCTTTAGGATTAAATCTCTTTTACTTACTTACTTGCCTACCTTTAATCTAATAGTTTTGTGGTTCCATAATTCATTTGAATGATTTAACTCTTAATTTGATTCTCTTGATTTAAGAAAGTACATTGCATATGCAGTGCAGTACATATGTTTTTTTTTTTTAATTTTACTTTAGGTTGTTTATTGATATTTTCTTTGCTATGCAATGCCCATCATAGGATTGGGACTCTTGCTTTTTGCGCTTCTCATTTGAAACATACAAAACTTTTTTCAAGGTCTTGGATAGAGGTAGAACTTATTACTCTCACATGTTGTGCTCCTTAACTGTTTGATGAAAATGTATCTCTTTTTCATCCATTTCCCTTTAAAACAACTTCTTTTCAAAGTACATTTTGCAGTAAAAATTTAAAAAAGATGCAGACAAATGAATGATAGCCATTCTATGAGTGTAATCATTTTAAAATATAAGTTGTAATTCCATAATATGATCGTACCTCTTAAGTTATATTATACGTGCTATTCGATTCATATTGTTATTATTTTGGAATGAGTTACTTAAATAAGACTAAGAAGAGGTCCTTATATCATGTTAATTCTATACAGGGAACTTTTGTCCTTTGTTAGTAAGCTTAACTTATTTACTGCAAGTTCT
Organism: Spatholobus suberectus; assembly: GCA_004329165.1. Classification (NCBI taxonomy): domain Eukaryota; kingdom Viridiplantae; phylum Streptophyta; class Magnoliopsida; order Fabales; family Fabaceae; genus Spatholobus; species Spatholobus suberectus. Next base: position 33,838,407 of record CM014736.1, read on the forward strand.
AATTTCTTATTGAAGTTTAATAGTGAATTTCTGATTTGTTTAGACCTTATAATTATGATGCACTTGATATATGTCTTGTCTTGTATAAAAATATTAAAATATTGATATCTAGTCTTGTAGAAAAAAAAATATGAACCTTCTTTATTTGTGCCTTGCTTTTGCTTGATTTCTTCTCATTGGTTTATGTTAACAGTAATGTTTTTTATAATAATAATAATAATAATTTATCCTATAATAAAACATTACAATTTTTAAGAACTTCATTATTTGAAACCACCGCCTAACATATATATATATATATATATATATATATATATATAATCACTTAAAACTTTTAGTGTATATATATGTATTAACTTTAACATAAAATTATGTATATTATGATAATAATAAATTCAACTCTCTCTCTCTCTCTCTTTTAGAATTTAAAGATTTGAGTACAATTTTTAAACATTATGAAATCATGTAAAAATAAATAAATAAATTCTATGATTATCAATAAATTAGTAAACTAATTTAACTTTACAATTATATTTTAAAAATTAGAGATATTACAACCAACGTACCCACACACCATTCATTTTTGTTTTAATTTCTCTTAGATACTCCTAAATTTTACTAATTGTGGGAGATTTGCCTATCTAATTACCACTCATCTTACCTAATACAAAGTGAACTAATTTCTTCTCCCTTCTCTTGAAATCTAGCCAAGTCATACCTCCCCACTTTTCTTCCAAATTTTTATTCCATCTTCTCTAAAAAAATGTCTAAAGTTGTCAAGGTTTGAGTTAGTCCTTCAAGTTTGCTTGCAACCTTGCTTCAGTAAGGCTTGAAACCTGTTTAGAAAATATTAAAATATGAACCATCTTTTACATAAAAATATGAAAATATCTAGTCTTGTATAATTTACCAATTAATTTATTTCTTCCTTACTTTTAATTTATTTCTTATGTGCATATGTGATTCGTCTATGCTCTTAACAATTTTTAGTTGCTGCCAGGATTTGTGCTAGAACTCTGCTCAGTTTCCTATCCCTTCCTATGTTTTACACTTTTTTGCTTGTGTTTTAGTAGGAAGGAATCAAAGCATAAAACCTGTTGTAACTATTCATACAGAAAAAACTGATTCCAAGGAACCAAACATTGCAGTCAAAGGAAACTGAATCCAAGGTTGGTATCTTCCTTATTTTGATGGTGATCCAATTCAATTTCTTGGTGTTTACTTTATGGCATTCCCTCTCTATGTTCCCTTTCTATTCCTATTTTATCCACTTGCCACTATTTTTAGAAGTTGGATTTGTCTATTCCTATAATATGAAGAAAGATTGCATGTCGATGTAGGATCTCAACAAAAATTCTACACCTTTTGATACCAGGTTTGATACCCAAAGAGTATCAAATTGTCAAAACACTTGCACATAGCATCTTATTTTTTCCATTGCAACACCTAGTCTTAGTACTTTTTTTACTAAAATGATGTCACTATTGCCAATCCTACTTGAACTGTAGCATAGTGGGCAAGTGTATTTTTATTTGTAAAACAGTAAAAGTAAAACTAGCATCTAGAGAAATTCAAGACTTAAATGATGCTACAGCCATGAACGACTTTTAGAGAAATATGAAAATTGAGATGTAGTCTGAGATCCCACTAAAGTTAGACAGTTGTTGCTTATAGATTATTTTCCTTTTGATTCATTTTAGTAGTAATCCCTTTAATCAAGGGATCTACTTTTTGTTGACCCTTCTAACTAAAGCAATAATAAAAATTGACACTTAAGTTGTTCATGACACTAAGTCAGGGAATAGAACAAGACCTAGACCAAATAGACTCATATCCCAAATAAGGCTTGTATAATTAAGCCAACCATTCTTAACTTATTGTATAGCTTCAGGTTGTATTATTTCCAATTCCCATTTTTTGTTAATAAATTTACAATCTTATATTTTATGCACTTGCAATCCTATATTTTATTCTCTAAGCAATGTGCAATACTTATGAAGTGACATGTTTTATTATAATTCAGAATATCAATTTTGAAGGATGGACAAGTCATGGATTACTAAGCCTCAAAACTCAGTTGAGTACGAACAAGGGATTAGAGGATTCATTGATTTTGCATTTGAACATCGTTCAGTAAATGGCAAGACAATATGCCCTTGCAAACGGTGTGGTTTCAAAAAATGGCAAAGTAGGGATGTAATCTATGATCACTTAATCTGTTCACCATTTCCTGTAGGATACACTTTTTGGTTATACCACGGGGAGTCTGAGATAGAAGAAAATGTCTTGCATGGCCCTACTCCAAATGTAGTTCAAGACAGCACTATTGGTGAAGATCTTATCCAAAATATGATAAATGATGCTTTTGGAGTTGATAGGCACCATACAAATGAAGTACCTATTGCACCAAATATAGAGATTGATAGAGATGAAGAAGTGGTGTTCAATTCCACTCAAGAAATGAATGAAGCCAAGGAGTTTTATGAATTAGCAAAAGATGGGGAACAACCCTTGTATGATGGTTGTACAAAATATTCAAAGTTATCTTTTTTGGTGAAATTGTATCATATCAAATGCTTTTGTGGGATGAGTGACAAGGCCATGACAATGATTTTGGAACTCTTGCAAGATGCATTTGAACATGCAAAGTTTCCAAAATCATTTTATGAGGCGAAGAAAACAATTACCAAGCTTGGTATGAACTATGAAAAGATACTTGCATGTCTGAATGATTGTATGCTTTATTGGGGTAGTAAAGAAGATGAGGAAAGGGAGACTTACAAAGTTTGTCACACTTCGAAATGGAAATCAAGGGGAAAGGTTGGGGAGGTGTCTACTGATGCCAATAGTACGAAGAAAGTGCCTGCAAAAGTTCTTCGTTATTTTCCATTAAAACCCCGATTACAAAGACTATTTTTATCTACTAAGACAGTTGGGGATATGACATGGCATGATATCAATAGTAACAATGATGGAATGACGAGGCATCCTCGAGATTCTGAAGCTTGGAAACAATTTGACTTAAGACACCCTTGCTTTGCATCTAATTCACGAAATATTTGTCTTGCACTAGCTACCGACAATTTTAATCCTTTCGATGTTATGAGTGCAAATAATAGTATTTGGCCAGTTGTTCTTATTCCATACAATAATCCTCCATGGGAGTGCATGAAGCAAACATCTTTCATAATTTCAATGATAATTCCCGGAAAAAAAAATGCCAAGAAATGATATAGATGTTTACTTGCAGCCTCTAATAAGAGAGTTAAAAGAGTTATGGACAATGGGTGTGGATGCTTATGATTCTTTCAAGCAAGAGATGTTCAAATTACATGCAGCTTTGATGCGGACCATTAGTGATTTTCCTGGTTTAGGAACACTTTCAGGGTGGAACACTTACATCAGACTTGCTTGCCCATCTTGTAACTTTGACTCTATTCCTTGTCGCCTTCCCCATAGTAGAAAATGGTGTTTTATGGGTCATCGTCGTTTTCTTGACCAAAGACATAGATTTAGATTGAATCGGATTCGCTTTAATGGTGAGCAAGATTTGTGTAGTCCACCAAAAACATTATCCGGTGTTGAAATTCTTGAACAAGTTCAAAATATTAATGTCACATTTGGTAAGAGAAAAAAGAAAAAAGAGTTGGGAAAAAGAAGTGAACGACTTGCACAGGGCACCACTCAACAATGGAAAAAGAAAAGCATATTTTTTGATCTTCCATATTGGAAGGATAATTGTATGCGTCATTGTCTTGATGTGATGCATATTGTGAAGAACGTGTGTGACAATATCATACATACTTTGCTAAATGATAGTGCAAAGTCAAAAGATCATATCAATGCTCAAAGAGACCTTAAAGCTATGAGCTTAAAACCTGACCTTTGGCCAAATGAAAATGGAAAATATCCTTTAGGTGTCTACACAATGACTAATAAAGGAAAAAGGGCATTTTTGACAACTTTAAGGAATATTACAATGCCAGATGGTTATTCAAGCAACATTTCTAGGTGCATTGACTTAGATAATCTCAAGTTGAATGGAATGTTGAAAAGTCATGATTGTCATATATTAATGGAGCAATTACTACCATTAGCCATGCGGACATCGTTGCCTGATGAGGTTTCGGCAATTTTAATTGAGTTATGCTTATTCTTTGGACAATTATGTGGTAAGGTGTTGAAAGTTGGAGATTTGGACAAATTGCAAAGTCAAATTATTCTCACTCTATGCCACATGGAAATGTTATTTCCTCCTTCATTCTTCACTGTTATGGTTCACTTGGTTGTTCACCTTGTTGAAGAAATTAAGCTTGGAGGTCCTGTCCATTACCGATGGATGTATCCTATAGAAAGGTGAATATGCGCTATCTTCCTTTTTATTTTTTTCAATTTCATAATTGACAAGGTTATTCTAAATAATATTTGTTTTTCTTTATAAATAGGTACTTAGGATATCTAAAATCCTATGTTCGTAATAAAGCATGACCAGAAGGGTCTATTGTAGAAGGTTACTTTGTGGAAGAGATCCTTACATTTTGCTCAAGGTATATGGATAATATTGAGACAAGATGGAATCGACGTGGTCGTGTAGACGATGTGCCTAATGATATACAATCTCAATCACGAGTATCTGAATTATTTCTTGTAATTGGGAAACCACTAGGGAGTTCTTCATATTTTACCCTTACACCCAAAGAAAAATTACAGGCTCACCGACACGTGTTAACAAACTGCCTTGCCATTGATTATTATCTTCAGTAAGTAATTCATTCATAAAGATTAATTATACATTTCTCCTTTTCATACATCTAATATTATATAACCAAATAGGCAATATAGAACTATTGTACGAAGACAACTTAGGACAAGGAATGCTTCGAAGGTTGACAAAAAGGTTCACAGAGAATTTGTTCATTGGTTTGCCAATCAAGTGAGTGTTTATGCATGTTTGTATTGTATTTACATATTTTATAAGAATATGACTAACAATATATACTGTGACATCTAGATTGGCAATAATCTCAACAGTGTTAGCAGACCGAACAAAGAAGTTCTTATTAGTCTTGCACAAGGTCCATTGAACCAAGCTAGAAGGTTCACTGCATTTAATGTTAATGGATACAAATTTCAAACCTTAGCACGAGAGAAGTTATTAAAAACTCAAAATAGTGGAGTTTTTGGCACATTTGGAACAAGAAGTTACTCAAGCAATAGTGACTCCCAAATGAGGTTTGGAGAAGTGCCTTACTATGGAAGATTGGTAGACATTATTGAGCTATCCTATAGTGGCTTCACAATAGTCATGTTTAAATGTGAGTGGGCTAATACCACTAATCCAAGAGGCATGAAGACAGATAAGTTGGGTTTTACATCTATTAATTTTGCACGATTAATACATACTGAAGAACATGAAGATGATGAACCATATATTAAAGCATCTGAAGCTCAAATGGTTTATTATGTTGAGGATGAGAAGGAACAAGGTTGGAGCATACCAGTTCATTTGAAGCCAAGAGACTTATACGACATGAGTGAAGAAGAGGAAGAAATTATGGCATCGAATGACTCATATCCATCACAAAATTTGGAACAACTTTTCTTGGATGATAACACACATATTCCTCTAGCAAGAGTTGCTATAGATGATGATCCTGAGAGTTCAACTGTGAATGAAAATATTGATGACAATAATCAGGATATGGATTTATAAATATGATTGATTGTTTAGTATTCCATGTAATATTATTACTTATAGCTATCATATGCAAGAAGAATACTCATTTCTATATGTACTTATTCCTCTTGATGTAAGTTTTTATGAACAAGTCTTTCCTTTTCTATTTCCTGTGTAATTACAATTGCTAGAACATTCTATGTTAACTATTATTTTTGCTCTCGTCATTGTGTTTGTCTACACTGTTGTTCCTAAAACCTAAAGGAATTCATTGGAGCTGAGTGAGCTCATGTTTCATAATGAAAATTTGCACATTGCTTATTAAAGATCAAGTCAAATGTAAAATACTAAAAACTAAAACATTCAAGCTAAACGTAATTTTTGTGACATGGTCATAATTAACACTGAACTTGTCTACACCCAAGAGGAGTGTCATTTTGTGATTCTACTTTCTAAGAGAACAATAAGGAAAAATTATAAGAGAGAATTGAGAGAAAGAGGTCTCTGAAATTAAGAGAAAGTGGTCTTTGCAATCTCTAACAGCTTAACTAACATTTTTTTATGTAACAGAAACAACAATAATACAATTCAAGTTTAAGATACATCATTTCTTTTTGCTCCCTATTGTTGCTTTTGATTGAAACTAAGAAATCAGCTGTTGAGGTTGCAAAGAAAGCCACATATTAAGAGGCAAGATTTTCTATTTTTGTTTTAGGTTAGGAGGCAAGAAGAAGGTAAAAGTATTCACCCTTTTAGCTTTTTGTTTTTGTTTTGTGATTTTCTCTATTATTCTCTCTTTAATTTTGTTCATGACACACTAACATTCTTTCGTTTTCATATTTTATTACAATAACAACATATTCTACATTTTTGAGTATAAATAGGATATAGAGATCATGCTGATTTGAAAGTAGTTATGATTGAGATGCTGTTTGCACTTGAAATTTCAAAAAAAAAAAAAAACCCTTCTAAAAAAAGATTATTAACAATTATGTAAATGGATAGGTCATATGTCGAATGTGGTGAAGATGAGTAACATGCTATATGTTAGTTTTAGGAGTGGTACTAGTCTACCCGTATACATTGTATGGTTTTTATTCTTGGCAAAGTGTTATTTCTGTTATTACTATTTGCATTGTATCTTGCTTAAAGATCATGTTTTGTTCTTTTCTTTTATTGTAGGTATGCCTCCAAAAACAAGAAATGGTCCACGTAAGTCTAGATCCACACCAAATCAACGTGGATCTTCTACAAGTAATCCTCAAAGTGCACCAATACCACAGACAGATCCTATGCCTCAAATAAGCCCATTATCTTTTGAAGACGAGATTCCTAATCCCGAGTTACAAGATCTACCACAACCAACAATTGAATCTGAATCCAGAAGTCAGGGAGATCATGAACCTGTTGAAGCTGAACCAAATGTGATTGAAAATTCATCAACACTCCACAACAGTACTAATGGATATTGGACTGTAGATGTTATTGGTATATCTTTTTTAATTTTAATTATGATATTTTTTATTGTGTTATATTTTGATATACTAAATTTTTGGTTTGTTTTACTTGTTAGATGAGAATTCTAATGTGAGTGAAACACGTTTAAGAGTGAGAGATGTATTTTCAAACCAAATGGGATTTAGGGTGTTGACCAAGTGGAATGGACACAATCAACCAATAGGAAATTCTGCTACATTATTGACTAGGTATTTAGGGTGTCTTGCAAGCAACTTTGACACATTCCCCATAATGTATGAGAGTTGGCTTAAAGTTCCTAAAGCTTACAAAGACAATCTTTATAATCAAACAATAAAGGTAGCAACTATAATTAACTTAGTTCATTTGATTTGTATTGAGTTTCTTTTACTGACAATATGTTTCATTATCCATGTTGAAGAAAAAATTTGTGGTCAATGATGGAGGTCACAAGAAGTTTATCTTCCATAGCCTGGCAAAGAAATGGCGAGACAATCAGTTTAAGTTGTTTCATGATTATTATGATTGGCAGTGTACCCTTGAACAAAATCTTGAGAACATACCGCCAAGTATTAATCTGGATCATTGGGCTATGTTTTTACATTATAGACTAAGTAGTAAAACTATAGTAATACATATGAATTGAATTGCTCTTTCTAAATTTGCCTACCATTTATTGATTGTTAAATATGTTGCTTGATATAGGAGGTAGCAAAAAAAAATGTTGAAAATCGCCAAAAGTAAGTAATTGCCCACACATTAGGCTCCATGTCACTATCAGGAAAGAGAGATTTGATGGTAAGTTGGAGTGAGTACATGATTAATTCTTTAGGTAAAGAAAATGGAGAGCTGAGTATTAATCTTATGCATTGGTTGTTGTGTGGTGCTGAAGTAATAGTTTGCGCAATTTGTTATTGAATTGATAATGTTTAACATATTGAATATATCTAATTATTCAATGTTTCATAGTCTTCCCCTTTGATTTGCTATTATTGAATTGTACTATTAGCATTTAGTGCCTATTTGTTTTATAGCATGCTTGGATTGGTGTCATGTTGTTTCAATTTAGAAATTCTCAATTTAATTATTTTTAGTCAATTGCATGTATTTCTTAAATTCTGAATTTAGAAGTTGTTTTCAGTTAGTTGTATGTGTATCTTAAATTCTCAATTTATAAACAATGCATGCTTTCCTTCATTTGCCATTTTTGCCATAGCTAGCTGAAGTGAAACATTCTATCATGAACATTTTGAATCTGAAAGTGTTGTAGACTTACCCTCAAGAGTTTAATTATCAATATTGGCTATCATTCTACTAGTGCTAAGTTTTACTTGAAGCTGAAAAAAAAATTTACATATGAAATGCAAATAGAATGTGCGTTTTGTTTGTCTTTTTTGTAATTTATTGAATATAATTGATGCTGATTTGATAATGACCTCTCTATGGTTTGGTCATTGTCTTCTGTGATCTATTGTTGTGCTTAGTCCAATTTGCATGTTCACTCAATTTGTTTGTTCATTTCTTTAGTTTTCTTTTGTCAGTAAGCCTTTGCCTTTACAATATAATATTCTTTGAATGATGGTTATGAAGTGATGAATTGAGTTGAATGGATGTTTGATTGTGTGATTGCAGATTATGAGCTATGGTGTAATGAATGTGCTAGATTGTACTTGTACAGCCTCTTCACTTCATTTGCTTGCTTTTTCCTGCTTGATTCACATGAATGTTATTAGTTAAATTGTAGGCTTGTTGTAAGAGTTTCTCACGCCTTTTTTTTTTTTTCCTTTTATGTCTTGGTGCAAAATTTTAGGAAACTGAACATGGAAGACCTTTTAGTAGAGCAAAAATGTACCAAATTTCACACAAGAAAAAGAATGGTACTTTTGTTAATGATACTGCTAGAGAAAAGAATGTAAGTCCAATTTACTGATTGCAATTTTTTATTACATTTGAAAACTTCAATTACAAGTATTTTTTGAATATTTATCTTCATCTTTAATATATGCAGGAACAATTACAAAAAAAATTGGGGAGTCTTCTTCTGAAAATGAAGCATTTATAAAAGTTTTTGGGAAGGAACATCCTGGGTATGTTCGGGGTATGGGTCTTGGTGTAACACCATCACAGATCACTAGATGCAGCTCTCGTTCTTCAACAACAGAGTCTTCATCAGAGGCTAATGCCAAGATAGCTAAGATGGAGCTTGAAATTGAATCCCTAAAGGCACAAGTTTCTGAAGTTGATGCCTTAAAGGCACAAGTTGTTGAGTTTGATGTATTAAAGGAACAAATGGCTTTCCTTATGCAAGCTATTAAGGGAAACCAGGTAAAGTAGTTGTAAATAAAATGGTTTGTTAGACATTAATAATGTTTCAATATACAATTTGTGCTTCTTGTTTAATTAACTTATAGTTTTTTTATTTCAGCATGCTGACATAGAATCACCAGATGGAGTAAGACGCTCATCTGAGTCCAGCCATGTACCTGAAGATGATAAAGCAACACTATCTCATCGAACCACGTAAGGACCTTAGATTTCAGCTTTTTTTGTCATCACTACCTAGAGACCGTTGGGTTTCATTTTTTTGTTATTAACTAAGAGACCTTTGTTTTCTACATTTTAGTTTGGTTTACTAAATCACTGAACTTATGGATGTGGAATTAATTTCATGTATAGACTTTATTTGCTTGCATGTTTTTATTTATGAATGTTTTTTCTATGTGTTGTGTTTTAATTTATGAATGATGTTTGCTCAAAATTTAATTTTAATTTAATTGTTATACAGGTTCAAAATTTAATAAAATCGCTGTTATATTTTCAATAATAAGTAATTAAATTAATCAAATTATATTAGCGGCGGTTTAAGAATCGCTGTTATCACTTTTAAAAATATTCTTTTTGTTATATTTACGGCGGTTCAAAATCGCCGTTATTTTGACAATTTTGCGACGGTTACTAACTGCCGCCAAGATTGCCGCGATTATAAAAATGCTGCTATATTTTTTTTAGAATTCTTTTAAACGTATTTGAGGCTGTCCGAACTGTCGTTATTTTGTCGACATTGCGGCAGTTACACACTGCCGTTACTTTGTGGTAGTTCAAGAACCGCTGGAATATTTTTAACAATTTTAAAAGTATTTAAGGCAGTTCAAACTACCGTTATTTTGTCCACTTTGCGGCGGTTATGTAACTGCTGTTAAGTTTATGGCCGTTATAAAACCGCTGCTATATTTTATTCAAGGCAGTTTAAACTGCCGTTATTTAGTTTGTTTGCGGTGGTTGTAAAATTGTCGTTAACTTTATGGCTGTTACTAAATCGTCGTTAAGATTTAGAAAAAAGTTAATTTTAAAGCTATTTCTTGGCGGTCAAACCCGCCGCTAAATTTGTGCGGCGGTTGTGTGTGGCGGTTTTCAAAACTGCCGCAAGTTGAGCTCTCGACGCTTCAAATTACGGCGGTTTGTGACTTGCCGCCACGTTTATTTGTTGGCGGTTATAACTGCCACCAGTGCTTAAAAAAACCGCCGCTGTTTGAACCTTTTGTTGTAGTGATTACACCATTCAATAACTTGATAGAGAATATGATTTTAATCCATCCAACCGTTGAATTATAATTTCATATTACCAAGATTGTTTGTATCAAATTTTATCAAAATTGAATAACCATAAGAAGGTAATCAAATGACTCATGTTTTACTATATTTTGAAAAGTATATATTACGTCCATTTTGATCTATATGAATAAGGTATCAAATAATTTTGAATTAATATAAAATTTTGTATATATGATCTATGTTAAAGGAACTTTCAATTCAATGATGAGTTTTGAGATAAAATTATTCAATTTAAAGTTATTAAATAGTGTAATAATTGGTGTAAGTTGCACCGGTGTCATTTGATCCATCCCTATACATATATATATATATATATATATATATATATATATATATATATAATGGTGATTTGGATCTTCAGAACCTCTTAAGAGGCTCGATTCCCAAAAGGACAGGATCAAAGCATAACAATCATAAAATATTAAAGTAGACAAAAATAAATCAAAAAAGAAAGTAAAAAAAATAGTAAAATATTGATCAAAATTATTGATGAACACTCGTACAAATAATTAAAAAGCTGATTACAAAGAGTGTTGATTAGAACAGAAATCGTCAAAGCTTTTACTATTAGTCATAGAAAAAGAGTTTGTTAGACCATAACGCATGACAAGTGTTTGGAGAATTTTTAAAATCTTAATTAAGCACTAAAATATATGACCCATACATATATTGTGGAGAATTGAATAGAGTTTACTTTTATATTTACTTCTTATAGACTGGTTAATGATGCTGCAAACTAATTAACTGACAACACGCACCCATTTGGAACACCCATCCATGGTACACACAGTCTCCACGACAGACAACAATAAAAGAATGTTAGCAGCCAAAAACGTAAGACACGGCCACGAAGCATACACATACTTCTTCATGCTCCGCTTCACCTTAACCTTCCAGCTAGCCGAATAATAAGCATTTACATCTTCAATAACCTTGTCAATGATGGGAACCTTTGTCACCTTCACCGACGTGGTCATTCCGTTCCACAACGAAGTTACCTCTTTGTCACTCTTGAGATGGTTCAACAAAACCCCAGCTTCCCTTAAAATCTTCGCGTCCTCTTCCGTGTCTATTATCCCATCCATCAACTCCGTGTAGCGCGCGAGAACCATTCCCTCTGGTGCAATGCACGCCTCGTAAGCGACCAGGTTCCTCAAAACGACGTCGGTGTTGTCGGTCACATGAATGACTGGGAGGTAAAACGTTGCAGAGGATTTGTCAAATTTGACGGTGTTTACGCCCCCTTTGGTGGGACGAAATTGGACGCCAATTTTTGAAAGCTCCTCGACGCTTGGGATTGCTATTTCTTCCACTAAGGGACTTTCATCGTTGTCCTCTGTATGATCTGAACAATTTTTTATTTTTTTTTCATTTATACAAATTTTCATATAACACTTATCTACAACATTAATATTATTATTTTGTAATATATACTTTAAAATTTACACACACACACATATATATATATTATTTTTAGTCAGTCAACAAAATATTTATATTAACAATGTATAAAAATTAAACTTTATTATTTTTGTCTCTTAATTTTTCTTTATCAACCATTTTATTTTCTTTCTATTTTCTCTATCACTTTTTTATTATACAAAAATTTGTACAAATATTAATTTTCAAATTTTTAATAGGTAAATTATGACACTTAACCTGCGATTCCTCTGTTTCTTTTTGTCTGTAGGTCGCTGAAGGTTATAGATAAAGAAAATTATAATCATTTTTATTTAATTATTTGTAATTTTCTAATAAGTTCTTTATTTCTCTTATTTATTATTTTAATGTTTTATTTTATAAATTATTATTTCTCTCTTTCATGATAAAAGTATAATTGAGAAAATAGTAATTATATATTGTTATCTTAAAATTTTAAAATGACAGATAAATAAAAATAAAATTAAAATTATTCTTCATAAAGTAATGGATAAAGTAAACAAAAATAGTATAATTTCTTTTCTTATTTTAAATATTCAAATATAAGTAAAAAATGACACAATTAATATAAGAGTACTATATATTTGTGCTAACCTGAACTTTTCTCTGCTTCCTGTACCACATCGCTCATGGACGAAACGATCTGGTTTACGTCAACACTTTTATCACGAAGTTTTAGAAAGTAAGCCACGATTTTCACTGGCACGTTGATCAATCCAACGATGATTTTGGATTTGGAAATTTTTATCAGAAAATGTATGGGCGCCCAGATGACAAACCATAGGAACTGAAATATTAATCCCATGCAACCACATGTCTTCTTTTCATCCACCTGTTTTACATTATTCTCTTGGTTCTTATGATTATCCTCTATTGGAAATATTGTCCAATTGGGTGCAACGGTATAATACAAAAGCTCAAGCAAATGGGCTCTCGTGAAACATTCCTCTTCAAAACACTTGTCGTTTAAGAGCTTGATAGGTGCAAGGTGTTTGCACAAAGTCATCAACGTGGACGCTAGTACTTTGTCACTATTAGTTTCTTCTTCACACAAAAAACCATGGATTTCTTTAAGCAAAAATAAAGGAACCTGGTTTTCCATCATGATTATATCTCTAAGAACCGCGTTGTGCCAAATCTTTTTCCTTGCCCAATGCATGAAATAGCCCATATTCTCCAACGACGATGGTAATTTCCTCTTACTAGGACACGCTCTTAGATATTGATACAAGAAACTCACATCGATGGCAAACATCCATGCAAGCTTTTCTTGATCAAAATCCAAGTATCGGTGGTAACAACTTCGTATGCGGATGTCGTGTTCCGCAACATAAGCCACTAGTTCATGGAAGCTTATTGGTTTTTGTTTGTTTTTCAACTCTTTTTGCACCCACCTAGCTGCAGCTAGTTTCTGCTGTTCCATTTCAACGAGTTCGAGCCTACGGTGGTGGTAGGGGCCAAGAGACACCATTTGTGGTGTGTATGATGCGGGTTTGGAGGAGCGTAAGGAGTTGGGCACGTTGAATATGGTATCGTTGTTGTTTTCAATCAAGGTTTCTTTGAGAGAACGGCTAATGTTTATGACCCATTCGTGGTCATGGGAAAGGTTAGTAGCTAGCTCCACTAGTGACGAATTGCTGTGAGTCATGGTGTGAAGAGAAAGTGTTTTTGGACGTAACGAGAGGAGTGAGAGTGACAAATTTTGGGTTTTGAACTGATTCAAGGAGTATTAAGTCGTTCACGTATGTATGCCGTGAGTTTAATTTATAGAAGAGCGAAACAAGTAAAAAAACTGAAAGAGCTATGCTACTTCGTACTAAAAAATTCGAGGGATTATCATTGACGAATTATGGTCTCTCATTGGTAAGCAATAAGACAAGAAAATAAAATACATTAGAAAAACGTTAGCTTGGACTAATTTCCTTTTGCACGAACACTGTAATATACCATCATCCCATTTTTTTCGTTTTTCATAAGAATCCTCACACGAAACAATTTTGTTAAGTTGGATAGAATTATTCTAAGTGACAAAATTCTTTTTTAAAACAACTCTTGCAAATTAATTCACATATTCTGTGGTAATGTATCATCATCCCATGTTTCCTAGAAAGTTCTCCTTTTTTTTTTCTTTTAATTTATTATTTGGCAGTTGTATGTAAACGTGTGATTTATTGAAGATACATATCAAGAGTATCATAGTATGCATCCCATGTAGCAGAGAAATTATTACATGAGACCACCACATGTCTATCGTCCTAATCAATTTTCACATGTCACATAATTGAATTTTTAAATTTATGAAAAAAAATAATTAAACTTAATTATATGTCATGTGGAAATTAGCCTGAACCATGGTGCATGGTATGGGCCCATATAATAATTCCTCCATGTAGCGAAGCTTAATAACCTAAAAGAAGAGGGAGATCAAAAGAAAAAAGAAAAAGAAAAAAGAAAAATAAGTGTTGTAACGAAAAAGAAAGAGAAAAATAAGAAAAAAATGATAAGAGAAAAAATAGGTAGATGATTATAATTATTCTTTTATATGTTCATGTCAGCAAATATAGTTAGAGTCAGCACCTACTCTTGACTGTACGTAGAATTTAGCATGGACCCGCAACGAGGAGTTGAACAAGAAAGTAAAAGCATTGCTTGGTTCCATGTGAAAAATATTGGCCGGTGGCACTGATTGGGATAGGATGCATAAGAAAAGTATCGATTCAAATTGAAAAGAAATTTCAACACATTCTCTTGTGCTAAAATTATTTAATTAGTGTAAAACTTCAAGTTTCAAAACAGCTAGTAGAATATTTAAATTATAAGGAAAAATATTGAGTGAACTTGGAATGTTAGTTCTGCTAGGAGGTGCAGGACCGATCCTAAGATTTTTGGTGCCATAAGCGAACCAAGAAAATGATGCCCTCATAATCATTTGAATATTGTTCTTCTTGCATTTTTTGTTGCAAAATCATTAATAATCCGTTCATAATCAAGATTTTTTAAACCTAGCTACTGATTTTAAACCTTCAACTTCAACTGTAATACCTCAAATTTCAAGTATTAGAAATAAACTATGAGGTAGCTCTTAGTAGGACCATTCCTATGTGTTATTAGACAAAAAAACGTCTTAAGAGTTATTGTTATTAGATAACTTATTATTATTATTATTATTGTTCCTATCATTGTTATTATATTTATTGTTGTTGTTGTTGTTGTTGTTATTATTATTATTAATTCTTTGTTATGGTGTTGTTATTATATTATTATTATTGTTATTATTAGCGTTATTATTATTGACACCTTAGTATTAAAAATTAGTAGGTATGTTATCATAGAACCCAAAAGAGCATCTAGGGCCCAATAAGAGACTAAAGCCCACTAAGCCACATATTCACTCACATGTTATAAGAAGAGAATAAAGAAGGAGGGTTAAGTTTAGTCGTCACAAAATAGAAGAAGTTAGAAAGAATGAAGAGAAAAGGGAAGAAAATGAGAAAGAGAAAGAGAAGAAATAGAAACCAAAGAACCCAAGTCCTAAAACTCAGCTTTGCGTGCTCCTAAAGGTGAGTGCTCTCCCCCGTGTTCTTCCTTGTCCTTTATATTGTTCTTGTTCATCTATTTACCTTTTCCCCCTCCTTATGCCTAAGATTAGGGATTTGATAGGTTTTGAGAAGATTGTGATGGAGTAAGGAGTTTATAGATTAGATAGTCTTTGGGCAACTTTTCTTCAAAAACTGAGTCTGCATTGGCACTAGGCGTGCTGACCTATTGGGTGAGGTGTAACACCCGCCGGGCGGGTTAGGTCCTAACGCGAACTCGCTAGGCGGGGTTCAATACCTGTCGGGTGAGTTCGCTGTTGGCGTGATTGCCGAGCGGACCTCTTTTCCCGCCAGGCAAATACGATCTTCATTATTTCGTTTTTTCGTTTTTTGTGCCTATGAACTCTTTTTTGTAGTTGTTAATTCATTATTGCTTCTTTTCTTATGCCTCATTAAGTTTATACTTGTGATTGTTATTTACCTTGAGAAAATTGAGTGTGATATGAACTTATGTCAGTGTTTCATGATAAAAGCCTATGAAAAGTTGTAAGCATTATATGTAACCATGTATCATAACATTTGAGTTATGTGATGAGGAAAGTAAGTAGGAATCTGGTAGGTGGAGGCCTGATGGGTTGTCTAACCCTAGCCTTAGGGGTTATCCGGTTGGAAAAACTTTAATGGTCCAAGCTGATCCCATGGAGCCAAGGTGTACTGGCAAAACTGGGTAACCTTGACTAGTCGCCGAGGGATATCATACTAGTTGAGGGTGTGAGAGCCGAAAGCATCAATACCGATGACGCTTCTTATGGTCGTGCATTTACTCCTAGTCTGCTTTCCAAAAAATTTAGGTTGGTACCACATGTGCATAAGTAGTGGTTTAGGAACAAGCATGCATATGCATCTTGTTATCGTGTGATATGTTGAAGTGTGCTACAATTGTAGTTGTGTGAAGTCTGTGTGACCTTCATGAGTTATTGATGTAATGTGAACACGTGTGAAAACATAATTGTGTCTTGTGATGTAGTGTCGAGATTATGCATATGTGCTCATGTTACGAATGTATGTTATGCTTGTTTTGATGAAACAAAATGATGCGTATGTCTAGTTACTAGGCAAAAGATGTAAAATAAATGTATGCTTGTAATTAAAATTGTGTTTGCTACCTTAAGGATAAGTGAGAGACTAGGTCCTAGGATAGTGTTATGAGGATTCTAGTTGGATAATAATAATTGTAAATAAGATAGAGAATAGGTGAATTCCCTCATGGTGTAATAGAAAGGTATAAGACAAGTAAGAGAGAATAAAATAAGAGTATTAAGGTGAGCGTTAAGGAAGTGTCAAGAATATTTTAGAATGTCTGTGACCTTAGACTTGACCCCTAAAAGAAAACTTTAAATATCAAACGAAAGAAGAATAAAATCTAAACATGAAGAGTTTAAATATTAGAGAGGGTTTTGGGTGAGAAAGAGTTCTTAGGTTGAGAATGAGATAATAAACTAATATAACAGTTGGGAGAATGAGAGAGTAGTTAACACAGGAAGTATTGAAGATTAAAAGGTGTAGACTAGACAATAGGTATGGAGAATTATAAGAGACCTAGTGAGTTTAAAGCCATGAGAGATAAATGATTAAGGTTGTCTGAGTAAAAGAGTCTAACCCAGCCGTAGAGTCCTTAGAGCACTCATTAAGACATTATGTCTCACTCCTTTAAGTTTCTCCTTTTTCAGGATACAAATGAAGACATGTGTGGATGGAGCTTGGAGTCACATGCAAGAAGACATAGCCAAGTTTACGTTGTGTTTTTGTATTCTTTATATTTTGTACAATACCTTTGGGTGATAGATGAGTTGTATTAGGCACGTATGTATTTTTTTATTGTATTGTTCGTATATAATATCTAATTATATTTATGAGTAGTATTTGCATGTTGTTTTTACATTTTTAAGTTTGCTTTTTTTTCATTTTTAGAAATCTAGACCTAGTTACGATAATACCCCTTAGGGTGTTACATCAACCCTCAATTTATTGCAAAGTTTCAAAACACCAAACTTCAATTTGATTATAAAAATAATCATGAAAAATATTATTGTTTAAAATATAAGATACTAATATAGTACATAAAAATAAAATAAAATCAACTCAAATTGCTACATGCCAACATACATTGAATAAAAAAGAATTTGGCACAATAATAATAATAATAATAATAATATTTACTTTCTTTTTCAAATTGGTATAACAATAACTGTATCAATTTACGCTACTTGACAATATATTAATCAATATCAATTATAAAAAGCATAACAATAATGGTTTTATTTTCATATTTGAGCAATATCACTAATAATTTAGAAAATTATTTTCTAAACTCACTTCCTATTCCGCTATATATTCTAGATCAGCTTTTTATTTTTATTTTTAAGTTTTACTTCATATTGTAGTTTGGATTACTATTTAATTAAAAAAATATTTTTTACTTATTATTTTAAATTTTAAAAACTTTATATTTCAATTTGGATTATTATTTACTTAAAAACAATAGTTTTCCAGCAATACATTTTTCTTTTCAAAAATTGATGTGTCTACCGTATAGTGACATAATTTTCCTTTTTCACTAATAGGATTCCTTCAATTTATTTTCCACAAAATGCTTCTTTTATATTTCTTTTCTTTTCTTTTTTATACTTTAATGTTGTGTTCACACACACGAAGACGCTAGTCCAAATTAAAAAGATACTGCTAATTTGCTATACGGGTAGAAATGTAACACCCATTTAGTAAATAGAAACGACTAAATGTACCGTACCAACAATTCTTGGAGGCCACTGCACAATGGAAGGGGGATCAGCGATGGTAGAACGTCACAGAGAAGCTTGCAACAGTTGACGGGTGGAGATTCGGGGTTCAATTTCAAGATTTCAATGAAGTAAGAAAGGTCACAATTCACAAAATCACTTCTCACCACCGTGAAACGACAAAGCCCCTACTGCAACGACAACGATACACAGAGTGATAGAGCAAAAAGAGTGAGATACAGTTATTAACAATGAGAAGGCACAAGAGGCAGTTGTGCACTTGTGCGCACGCGACTGTCCTGCTTAAGATTAATTGTGCGTTCAAGTGGTTCAGCACGATGGGGCGACAAGGAGATTAAAGAGAGAAAGAGATTAGAGATGGAGAGATTAGAGGGAAAGAGAGAAAGTTCAAAGGCCCTTGTTTACGACTTTACATTAACGTTGAGGCCTGAGAGAGAGATTCACCTTGAGAGATATAAAAGGAAATAGTTCTCTTTACGTTGGCACTATGCATAAATTGTATTATCACCAGTTGATTTTTCCAAAATTAAGGGTAAAATTTTGTGGAAAAGTGGAAACATCACCTATTGATTAATTAATTATTGGGGATTATTTCATTTTTTATAACAAAATTTTTATATAAATTTTTTATTTTAATATTTGCATAGACTAGATAATTTTATTTTTTTTTGTGCCCCTCTAAAGATAGGGCCCTGGGCAATCACCCACCTCGACCGTGCTCAGGGCCACCACTGAGGAGGTGAAGCTATATTGGTCTTGAATTGCTGCTTGAATGGTGATTGCAAGACCGATAAAGGTTACATGATGGAGACCTAGAAGACTCAAGTTGATGGAGATCTAGGAAGCTCCAGTAGAGACTCAAGTAGAGCAAAACTTCAAGAAACATTACAAGGACTGGGGAGGTTAAGAGCTAAGAAGGCTAAGGAAGCTTTGATCAAGAAGTGAACAACTTTGATACTTGCAATGTGTGTATTTTGCAGTTTGTGATTTATGCTATAGAGTAACTTTGTGTGTGAGCAAAAGTTGAGAGAATCGTGTGTGTAAGCTACTTTGTAAGAATCAATGAGAGTTATTGTGTATTGTGTGTACGAAAAAAATGAGAATAGGAGGGGTTCTTTTTTTTTTTTTTTGGAGTGAAGAATGCACTTCCCTGTTGTGCTTGTGGGTGAATGTATGTGTGTAGAACCTCTGGTAGTGACAATGCATGAGAATGAGAAAACTTTTAGTGTTTTGGAGTGTTGAGTTTTGTTGAGTGAGTGTGTTATGTGAACATGAAGATAGTGGATGTGAGTGCTTAGGAAAATTAAAAAAAAAAGTATGAAAGGAAGGGTATGCTTTATGCATGAAAGAGAGAAAGATAATAAATCAAAAGTAGTGACTACTAATAGTATTTTGTCATGTGCAGAATGTTTTTATGTGGCAAGTCATGGAAAAAAAGGAGAAGACAATACAAAAAAACATTTGACTCAAACCAAAAATAGTAAACATGTTGTTGCTACAACATGCTTTACTGTTTTGTTTTTTCAATTTTTTTTCTTCTTTTAGTGTATCTTTGTATTTTACTTTTTTACTTTATATATTTTGTATTTTAGTTTTTATTAAGTTGTTCTAAATGCAAAATACTTAATTATAATACAGGGAACAAAATGCTCGAAATGTTGAAAGTTAGGGGGTCAAATGTGCTAAAAAAATTTGGACAACAAAATGTGCAAAAATTTGAAACTAGGAGGCAAAAAGTGCAGTTTAATTTCCCTACGACATCAACTGTCACACCAGTAGCCCTATGCATGCCATGTCATCATTAGCCAACCATGTCATTAATGTCAGCACTACTTGCTATGTCAGTAGTCAACTTGCCATGTTAGCAGTTAACTATTGGAGACAAATGGTCAACTCGTCAGGATAAAATGCATGAAAATTTGAAAGTTAAAAGAAAAAAATGTGCAAAAAAAAGGGTCAAGTGTCAAAAATAGCGAATCATGAAAGATAGGAGGCAAAATGCGCAATTAAGCCTATTAAAAAATATATAAATTGCTTCTACGTTAATAGAAATTCCAAACAATTTCTTTTATACATTAAAACATATATTATATTAAATCTACTTGCGCTTACTTCATAATGAATTTTCATTGGCCAATAGGGTTCCTTGATATTAATTTAGCACTTAAAATGTGATCTTTTAACTAACAAAAGTAGCTACGCTTAAAATATATATATTAAATGTAGTTACGCTTAGTTCATAATGAAATTCCTTGCCAAAACAAAAGGTTCCTTGATATTAATTCAACACTTAAAATGTTTTCTTTTAACTAACAAATCTGCTATTTCACATTCTGTATCCTGACGGAAGCATGCTTTTGATTTTGAGTTAATTTTATTTAAAAATTTTCTAATAGTTTTATGTAATTTAAATTTTTATTTTTTTAATTTCATCACATATATTATTTTATATTTTCTTTTTTATATTATCGCTCTTTTTATTATAAAAATTTTGAAAAAAATATCAATTTTTTTATAATCATTGTAATTAAGGTCTTTGGATCCTTGGTAAGATCTCAAGATATCTCCACAAGCTTTTGTCTTCTGAATTAGCTAGGAGGCTAATTTTCAATCCCAGACTTAGACACAAATAAAGTTCTTTGTTCTTTTCTAAGAATTTATTCTGTGAAAATCGAATTCAACTCCTTTTTCATAAGCCTAATGTGTATTGTCGACTAGGTCATAATCACACCCATTTAGTGAATGAAAAATAGGGGTATAACTGAGTTAGGTTGGGTTCAGTCTTGTTTAAGACCCAACCCAATTAAACATAATTGGGTTGGATTGGGGTGAATTTGTGTTTTTTTTTTTTGAAGTGACCCAGCCCAACCCAATCGGACTTTTATTGGGTTGCATTGGGTTGGGTAATTGAGTTGAAAAATTAAAATATTAATATAATTTTGGATATTTGAAAAAATTTAGAAAAAATAAGAAAAATAAAATACTTAATTAGTTCAACTCATCCAATGCATGTTCAATTTAAAATACAAGTCTAATTATACAAATTCAACACTCAAAAAAATACAATATATGTAAATATTATAATTTTTTAATTTTTTTATTAATAAAATAATAGATTGAATTGAGTTAGATTTATCGGGTTAGGAGTGTATATATCCGTGACCCAACCTAATTTTAATTAAGTCAATGAAAATAAATTTAATCTAACCCGATGACCTAATAATCCAACCCGCTGAAATTTAGTTAGATTAAGTCGGGTTACCCACTAACACCCTGAAAATATCATTAGTGTTTGATTTATTGTGGTTAAATAAAGATAACTGTAAGTCACATCCACTTCCGCGTCTAAGAAGAAAACTTCTTCACGGAAATCCCAACCCACTGAAATACGGACAAATGCTACGACAAAAGGAAATACATAAGACAAAAGGAAAACACATAAGACAAACAATGCCTAAGACAAAAGGAAACACCTAAGACAGAAAGAAATGCGTAAGACAAACACAAAGTTACACGTTTTTTATAATGGGGTTCGGTTCCGATCCCCATGCAAAAAAAAAAACGTGTAACTTTCCGACTTAAAAAAATTATGTAAAAAAGGAAACGTGTAACTTTCCGCCTTAAAAAAAAATATGCAATGGGGTTCGGTCGGAGGAAATCGAGGGAGCCATAGCAAGAGGAAAGAATTTTTTTTGTTCCTTTTTTTTTTTTTTTAATTTTACCTGGTTTGTTTTGAAATTTTGAAACGAAAGATAAAAGAAAATGAAAAGATTAAGGTTTGTGCTTTTATATTTTTGTCTCTCTTCTCTAATATTGAAGAAGTTTAAAAACAAATATTTATGGTTTTTAAATTGTATTAATTAAATCATTTTATTAATCATTTTTCTCTATCAATACTTATAAGAGTATAATAATACATTTTTTTTCTAACTAAATAAAGGAACTCTTTTATTTTATTTTGTTCAACCAAATTAAATAAAAAACCATCTATTTTTTTTAGTTCTTTTTCTTCTTTCATTTAAACCAAACATAACATTAATTTTAAAATTATACATGCTGTCGTTTCAGATGTAAGGTTACGATTAGTTTGAAAAAAGACAGTTCATCAACAATTATAAATATATTATTTTACTGTATTTTCATTTTTTGTTTAAAGATATGTATAAAAATAGTGAAAATAATAATGTTTTTCATTCAAATATATGAAACTAAAAAAATAAATTAAGAATTTATGAGATATATATAATTATTCGTGAAAATAAAAATAAAATTAAAAAAATTTAAATAAAATAAATACTAAGTTTCTTGTGAATATTTTAAAATTTATCATGTAAAAGGTAAAGTTGATGTGGAAAAGAATATTATTGCAATACATTAAAAAGTCTTACATTGCTTAAGAATCAAGACCAAGAGTAATTTATAAACACCTTCTCTTAACCCACAAAGACACTTTTTAAGGACAAAGTCGTGAAGGCTCAAATGAGAGCAAAAACAAACAATACCTCCAATGCTGTGAGTTTAACAATGTAGCATATTTGAGGCATTGTTCAAGAAAAAGCAAAGGCAGAAACTAAAGAAAATGGAGAAAATAAACCAGAAATTGTGTAGAAGAAGGAGGAGCACAGAAGCTCTCAAAGTTTAATCGGTGGAAACTGAGTAGAGTCACAAGAAAAAGTGAATGAAAAATAAAAGAGCACGGAAGCTCTCAAAGCCTTTGAACTTTCTCTCTTTCCCTCCAATCTCTCCATCTCTGATCTCCTTCTCTCTCTAATCTCCTTGTCACCTCGTCGTGCGAACCACTTGAACACACAATTACTTTTAAGTAGAATAGTCACATCGCACAAGTGCATAACTGCCTCTTGTGCCTTCTCATTGTTAATATATGTATCTCACTCTTTTTGCTTTGTCACTCTGTGTATCGCTGTCGTTGCGGTAGGGGCTTTGCTGTTTCACAATGGTGAGAAGTGATTTCGTGAATTGTGACCTTTCTTACTCTACTAAAATCTTGAAATTGAACCCCAAATCTCCACCCATCAATCGTTGTGAGCTTCTCTGTATACCATCACTGATCCCCCTTCCATTGTGTAGTGGCCTCCAAGAATTGTTGGTACGGTACATTTAGTCGTTTTTATTTACTAAATGGGTGTTACATTTCTACCCGTATAGCAAATTAGCAATATCTTTTTAATTTGGACCAGCGTCTTCGTATCTGTGAACACAACATTAAAGTATAAAAAAGAAAAGAAAAAGAAATATGAAAGAAGCATTTTGTGGAAAATAAATTGAAAGAATCCTATTAGTGAAAAAAGAAAATTATGTCACTATACAATACACACATCAATTTTTGAAAAGAAAAAACGTATTGTTGGAAAACAATTTTTTTAAAGTAAATAATAATCCAAATTGAAATATAAAGTTTTTAAAAATTAAAATAATAAGTAAAATAGATTTTTTTTAATTAAATAGTAATCCAAACTAAAATATGAGTAAAACTTAAAAATTAAAATAAAAAGTTGATCTAGAGTATATAGCAGAAGAGGAAGTGAGTTTAGAAAATAATATTCTAAATTATCAATGATATTGCTCAAATATGAAAATGAAACCATTATCGTTATTCTTTTTATAATTGATATTGATTAATATATTGTCAAGTAGCGTGAATTGATACGGTTATTGTTGTACCAATTTGAAAAAGAAAGTAAATGTTATATTAATAATATTATTATTATTATTATTGTTGTTGTTGTTGTTGTTGTTGTGGTGGTGGTGGTGCCAAATTCCTTTTTATTCAATGTATGTTGGCATGTAGCAACTTGAGTTGATTTTATTTTATTTTTATGTACTGTATTAGTATCTTATATTTTAAACAATAATATTTTTCATGATTATTTTTAGAATCAAATTGAAGTTTGGTGCTCTGAAATTTTGCAATAAATTGAGGGTTGAAGTTGAGGGTTTACAATCAGCAACCAGATTTAAAAAATCTTCATTATGAACAGATTATTAATGATTTTGCAACAAAAAATGAAAGAAGAACAATATTCAAATAATTATGAGAGCATCATTTTCTTAATTTTCCCAGGACACCAAAAATCTCAGGACCATGCTCACTCTTCTAGCAAAGATTTTTTTCATATATAAAATTTGTATTCAAAACTTTACTTGATAGAAATTACGTACGAACTACATAAACCAATCCCGCAGTTGGATATTGACAAAATATTGTGTGTGTTTGAAATGTGATAGTCGTTTATGGAAAAGCATAATTTCAGTCGCTCATGTTCAGACCTCCACCTGAGTACCAAAAACATTTCAACTATTTATTTTGAATTTGATTAATGTTTTAAAAATTTGAATAAAAATAATTTTAATCCTTGTACATAAAGTGTATTGTGATTTTAATCTTTCAAACTTTTTTATTAATTTTGATTCTTATAAATTTGTCATCACTTAGTAATGACACACATGCATTTAATTATGTTGTATCATATTACATATTGCCTCCAAATAGTTAATGATGTGACACAGTTAGATGTGTATATTATGTAAATATTAAATAGTGACATAGACCATTTTTAAAAATTTTAAAATTATGAAAGACTAAAATTAATAAAATTTCTTTTGAAGAATTAAAATTAAATAAAATTATTTTTATAGAAGTAGTATTTAAGCTAAGTGATTTAACATTCAAGTATATATTTTTATAATTTTAAGCATTTTATATTTAAATTTAATTAATAGAAAATTATTGCTTAAGTAAAAGGGAATTTATGGTAATATCAAATTTGCTGAATTTTAAAAATAATTGACTAGCTTGAAAAAATTTGAAGAACCGAAATTGCATACAGACAATTAAAGGATTAAACAGAGTAATTAAAACTTATATTAAAATTTTTATGATCACAATGTTTCATAAAAATATTAAATATTTATACACGTTTTTTTTTATAATTTCGAATATAATTTAATCTACAAATTTAAATTTTATTTAGATAAATTATTTATTTTATAGTTTGGTATATTTTGAATATATTTTATTTTAATATATATTTTACTTAAAATTTAAAATATATAGTTAAACAATTTGCCCTAATCTCACGCAACAGATAGATGCTTGTCAATTAAAAGTGATTTTCCTAGACTGCGAAATGTGTTTGCATGAAGCATCTCGTGGAAGACCTGAACCATGTTCCAATATCATTGAGCACGTGCGTATTTGAGTCTACTAGATCTTTGACGAACGAAATCATCAGTTGGGATTCCTTGAAATTTTGATTACTTAATTTATGGACAATATTTTGAGCAAATTCTATGCGGACCACCAAATAGGTGGTCTATTAGTGAATTATCTTTTTAAACTGTTAGATATATGAATAAAAAATAATTAAAAATTAAGAATTGTTGATTTAATTAATAATTTCAACTATTAATTTTTTTTTTATTCACATATCTAATGATTCAAGAAGATAATCCATCAGGAGAACATTTAATATGATGGTTTACTGTAGAAGATGTAATAGCTATCCAAATTCCGAACATGAGGATGATAAAATGAAGGTTCTACACAATTGTATTTGTCGTCATATTATAACATAGAAACGTCATCAGTCAAAATAAAAATTGAGAATTTGTCAACAACGAAGCACGCCATGCCAGCCATGCAAGCGTGCTTTGAAATTTGACCATGTATGCGTCATTTTCCATCTATAATTTGATGACCATGTTGATGATCCATTTGTTTCAAGTCAGGCGTGCATGTGTACTTTCAAACATCATAACGTTTGAATCTGAGGCTGACGATTGTTACAATAATGCTCCTAAAAGTTATTTCAGCATACTCTACGAGCATTTCCAAATAATAGAGATATACTGAGTAATCAATCTTCTAGTGCATGTTTGGGGTACCATTTGCACCCTTCTAAAAGTATGTTGAGAGTTAAAGATATAAAAGAGTTTCTTCTCCAAAAGTACGTTTAGCACCTTTTAACAAAACTTCAACAGTAATCCAAATATAGCTTGAATCAGTATCCAAACTGTGTTTTAATATACTAGCCTTCTAATGTATAAATTATGTTTATAAGAGTGTATTGACAACATTTCATATTTTAGTCCATTGTAACCAAATTGTGCAGAATGTGAGTTTGTTTAGACAATTGGTTTAGATTTATGCCATGTAAAAAAATTATATATTCATAGGCTTGAATATGTTTTTCACTATTGTAATTTAAAGATTTTTTATTTTTCGTCCCTTAAATTTATTTTTTCCAAATCAATCTCTAACAGATACAAATGCTCCATTTTTCGTCATTGTCGTCCATTGCCATTTAAAAAAAAGCAACATGGCAAACAGAATTTGACGTGGCATTGCCACATGCGCTAGCTTATACCACCTTTATTTTTCCATGTCATTTTTATTTTTTTTTTAAATTAATTTCATTTTTGAAACACAAGGGTGCATTTTGTTTATTGAAAGGGAAAAATATGCGTTCAAAAGTAGGGTTGTGCTTATTGCGACCCATTCTTCCATTCTCGTGTTCCCCTTTCTTCTTTCCCTTCCATAGTTTGGAGACATCCAATGATCTCGAGTCTTTGTCTTCTGCAAATCAGTCGAGCAGGTAAGCTTTGGTGGTGCTACTGTGTGGTTGCAGAGAAATGATGCAGTTGTTCGTTTTGAAGACAGTAGAATACCCTAGCCATCGATTTTGGTGATGCATCAACTGGAATGTGGGTATTTGATTTTCATTTAGGTATTGGTATTTTGCATCCTTTTAATTTTTTAAGTTTTCTTTTTTTGTAGAGGCAAGGAAGTTGTAAGCTTTTTGTTTGGGTTGACGAGGTTGAGGGTGACAGTGGTTCAAGTGCTTCTGCTTCAACTGCTTGTACATGTTTGACCATTCTGATGGAGCTTCAGTTGAAGAAAATAGACAAGCTAAAGATCAAGTTAGAGACTAAGAGGAAAAAAGTGAAGACCATGGTTTTCTTGATGTTTGTTTCATGAGGTTTTTTTGGGTTTTGTTTGTATCATAGTAGAATATAGGTTTGAGTCAATGGATACAAGCTCTATTTTGCGTTTAGAGAAGAGCTTTGTTTTGTGTTTATGAAAAGAAGAGCTTTATTTTTCTATTAGGGTAGCAGTACAATGAAGAGATTTGTTGTGCTGTACAATTGACCAGTGATGAATGAAATGTTATTTTCTTACCATATTGTCACATATTGTGCTCATTCAATATACAAATTTCTATTCCCTATTTTGTATTTCATCCCTACAGTTCCACTTTATTTGCTATTTATTTGGTAATTGGTGTCAACACCATTCACTTAAACAATTGAGTTGAACCAAAATTTATGCATTAGTGCACACAGGACTTTTTATGTTGGTTAAAATGAATTTTTTACATCAGTTGTAGGCTCGTCATAGATAAAAGGGATATAAAATGTGAGTACTTTTTACATAGGATAATGAATTGATGTAAAAAATATTTTTTACGTCGGTTGAGAAAAGAACCAATGTAGAATGCTAGGTTTTCTACATTGGTTATCAATATAACCAATGTAAAAAAAAAAAAATTATGTTGGTTATGTCCACAATTGACATAGCATGTAGTTTTTTTTTTTAATAATCTGTTTGTTCTATGCATTTACCTCCCTTTAATATTCAGACAAATAACCAAGTAGTTTTTTTCACATCACAAGCTGATCACAAGTAGCCATAAATATCATATTATCGAATAATCATCATATAAACCTCAATTTCATAATATCATGCAAAAACATTCTATAATCATCATAAAAACCTTATATTAACATTTAGGGGTGATCAAAACTACTTCACCCATGATGTAAAATTAAGCCGTTTGAACATATTAGATTAGGCTTCAGGTTGAATTAAATAAAAAAAAAACCCGGTTAAAAGAAGATAATGCGAGCAAGTGCAGGTTGGAAAAAATAATCTATGGAAACCTGCACTTAACCAAACAAACTCTTGCAAAAAGAAATCAAAGCTATCAAAACTCTATGATAATTTCTCTCTCCTTCTATGCCACCCAAGTCTCAAAGTTTCTCTATTTTTTCATTTTTCATTTCTTTAATTTGCCATTCATATTCTCTTTCATTCTCCCCTCATTGACAAATCACAAACATCTTTTTGAAATTTGAATACTTATGGAGACAAAGTGAAGGATAGTTGCAAGCTTGCATCCCTCACTGGTGGAATGGTTTCGCTTGCACCCCTTCAATATCATCAAGCGACCTCTTTACCAACCTCATTAGCCTAGAAGTTGAAGATTAACAAAGGCACACACAGAAGCAAAAAGTGGAGACTAGTGACGGAGAACTAATAATACCAATCTTACCCATATTCAAATGAGTCCTCCTCCATGCAACAACCAACAACAACAGAAACTACATATCTAAGTTTACTGTGCAGCTATGACCTCAAGATACAACCACGTTCAATGACAACAAACTCTCCTGCGTTGACGGCGAAACCAAAACGACAATGTAGACCTACCTCAATCCACTTGACAAAATTCTCACTTGCCAAATCTAAAAATCGTTTAACTGAAGGATCTTTATGGTTAGAACAATCCAAAATGACACTGTTTAGTTTTGGTTAGATAGGGCATTTTAGGTCTGTAAGGCACAAACTAAACACAAGAAGGGGGAGGTGAATTGTGTTAAGGCCAATTTTCGCAATCCTTTCTTCCTTTTTAAAAGCAACTTAATTAATTAAACACGATCAGAAAGATTTTCAAAACGGTTTGAAAGGCAGACGAAAGAAGAAAGAGCAAATAAAAAGGCACACAAATTTTATACTAGTTCGTCTCACCCTAGAGATTACGTCCAGTTCTTGGCAACAACCAAGTTCCATTAACTTTACAAGCTACAAGTATTCTTTCCACAAGCCTCTTCAGGCTCAATCTCAAGTAGTCTTTCACTTGCCTCTCCAAGCAAACACCTAAGTATTCTTTGAAACAAAGCCTCTTTAGGCTTCAACCAATCTCGTAAAGAAAGAGATTTGTGTGAGTTTACCTCACTGGGTTTAACGTCTTATCAGACGAATATACAATGAAGTTCAAATATAGATTTTCAAACTGTTTTTACAAAGGCTTTTTCTTTTCTCAAAGTAGTTATGAATATTTGGATTTAGCAGCAAATATATCAACAACACTCGTAAATTCGACAACAACTTGAAGGAGGTCACTTCTTCTATTTATAGGCTTCTACAAAAGTATCCGTTGAGTATTTTGTAGGAGACGGCCTTCGTCTGATGAAGAGAGTCGTTGGAGCATTAAATGCAGCATTTAATGCTTTTTACCAACTTGTCATATGATAAGATAAAGCAGTCCGCTTATCTTTTTTATTCTTGTAGTCAATCTTTTAGTAGTTGTCATGTCTGCTTTCCCGTTCTGACATTCGCACACATATTCAGTCTTTTTCGTTGACTTTCCTTAAGAGTAGCTTATGCTTTGATTGATATGCGGATATTTTTAGAGCATAGTCATCGTCTATAAGCTTTGTTAGTTACAAAGTTTATACAAAGAAAGATGAGACAATATTCAATTTGAAAAACGTCAGATGATATAATGCGAATTAAAGATCAGACGATAATGTGAGGACACATAATTTTTACTGTTTGTTATTATCAAAATATTTAAGAGCTACAAATTCATCCTTCGTTTTAACAATCTCCCCCTTTTTGATGATGACAAATAATTATAGTTCGTCTAAAAACAATTTTCTATGAAAGTTCTTTTTGATTAGTGAGTTGTAAACAAACACATATTTTATATAGGTGTACTTTAGTTAAGCAGATGCAATATATAGAAGTGATTGAAATAAACCAGACGATATTATTCAACGTAAAAATCATCAAAATAAAATATACTCCCTCTAAGATCAATATCTTTATACTTCCTTTTGTCTTCTATTTTTCTCCCCTTTTTGGCATCATCAATTAGAGGATTTAGAGTTTGAAGGTGTAGACAATGAGCCAAGGTCACTCTTGCAGCACTTTGCCAGCTTGGCTAATAGAACTTCTGCACGTTTACGTTTTTTGCGTTCCTTTTGAAGATCAGCTTCAAGACGCAGCACGGTTTGCTTCAATTCATTGAAGGCTTGTCTGTCATTTGAAGGTGCAGGTGCAGAGCTGGTAGCTGCTTCATCAATTGGTTCCTCTATAAAACATAAGCTGAAAACATATGTTACAGGAAGACCACAGAACCAAAAGTGACCATAGGATAAAGATATTTCAAAGGTTTTAAAAGAGAAGAAGATATAGGTGAGGGATTGATTTAGGGACAATTGGTTTTGGGGGTTGGGTGCAGAGGTGGAGGGAGACGGAGATACTTGCGTCCAGTGACCCGTCAGACGTAGTACAGCTTCATGACTTAGCAGACTCTTTTCATCAGCAGAGAGACCAGAGAAGTGTTTGAGCGCTTCAACATGATCTTGCAACCTTTTGCAATCTGTGCTTTGAAGAGTTGCTTTTCCTTTTAGTTCTGTCAGCTGTGCAGATGATAGTGCTCTTTGTCGAATCATCAAGTGCCTTCGGGGGTTGCATCTGAACTTCAGTTCTTTTCCTTTCCCCATAGACAGATTTTGGCATGGATAATTCTTCTAACAGCATATGCGAAAGGTGGTCCATGGCTTCATAAGGAGCCACATGCGAGTAACCATGAATCTAAGCAGACCTAGAGCAAGGTCTGGACACCTTCGCTTACAGATTGCATGCTACAAAAAGATCTGCATCTTCTCTCATAAGAAGTTATTCATCACTCTCCTTAATTCCCAGTCATCATCACCTATCCGCCATTCTTCAAAGTCTGGACTATCTTCTAGACGGATGGCGAGAGGATAAGTCTTGATCATCCCATGACAGAACAGATAAATGATTTTGGGCTTGTAATGGTATGTTCTGCACATGATCAGATACTCTGAGTAGTTGCATTTCAGGATGATGGGAGAAGTGTGACAAAGAATCCCACACTGTCTCCAAACTTTATATCCGGCTGGAAATTTTATTCTAGTTGAGGGTGGATAGACGAAGATTGGAGCGTCTGACAGAGTGCTGTAGCCTTCCTCTCAGACTTATGGGGTGATGTGTAGCTCTTATGACATGGCTGGGGTAGCTTCTTCTTCAATATTAGGAAATTTTTTAGCGTACCCATGGCGAACCAAAAAAGGCCATTCTTTTTTGACGAGAGTCATCCACATCCTTGGATTATTAACTTCGCTCAGTTCATAATTGATTGAAGATTGAAGTACCTTTGGGTCAAAGGTCTTTGGTAAACAATATTCTTTTGTCGTTCCAGTTTGACGCGACTCAGGCTGCTCAAAGTAAATCATTGTGCGCCTTTGGAGACGTTCAGACGAAGGCGTTTTAGAACGATAATCTTCTGGTGCTGTTTCGTCTATCATCGGTCCAGCTCCTCTAGACAAAGTTCCTTCTACTTCATGTTCTGCGAAGGAAACAAAAAGTGGAACAGCCCTTGCAGGCTGATTAAGGCTAGGTGTAGCTGTTAAGCCTATAGAAAGATAGTTGAAGACTTGAGAGACAGAAACAGATTGTGGAACTTCCCAGAAGAGAGATCTAGGTAATCTACCTTTTTAAGGTAGTAGCTATATCCTCTTGTGTAAACAGGTCTTGCTCATCATGCTCTGTAGGGGCTGTTTGTAGCGAGTGTTCAATTATAGATTGAAGCACTGCTTCCTCAATCTGTTCTTGTTCAACCTCAGCTAGCTTTTCTGCTTTTTCTTTCTTCTTCTTTT
Organism: Spatholobus suberectus; assembly: GCA_004329165.1. NCBI lineage: Eukaryota > Viridiplantae > Streptophyta > Magnoliopsida > Fabales > Fabaceae > Spatholobus > Spatholobus suberectus. The sequence goes on from CM014736.1 coordinate 33,870,737, forward strand.
CAACTTGTTTTGATTCAGCTCGGGCTCTCTTGAGTTGCTTTTCTTCTTAAGCTTTTGTTTTTGGTATTGGAATGCCTTTGGATTTTGAGGGCTTTTGAGAGGGTTGGGTAGATGGAGTGGGTTTAGAAGATGTAGGTGGTGGAGGTGGTTGTTGTGATGGAGGGGCAAGAGTAGCTGTGCTTGTGGTAGTAAGAAGGGTGTTAATGAAAAGGTCATCGTCTGAGTTGGGTTGGGGAGTTGGTTTGGATCTCAGACGAATGGTTAATGGTTTTTGTTTCTTATGAGGTGGAGACGAAAAGGTTTGAGGTTTGGTCTGTTGAGGTTGAGGGTTTGGTTGCGAAGGTTTTTTTATTGGTAACTTAGATTTTTGTGGCTTGGTCTGTTTGGGTTGTGTTTGAGAGGATTGGGGTTTCGTTTGTGTTAGAGGTTGAGTAGACACAGTACCAACAGAGGGGTCAGCAAACAATCCCACTCTGAATGCAGTTCCAACAACTTCTTCTGGTGGTTCTTCCTTGATCAATGCCAACTCTAGATGTCTTCCAACATATCCAGAGAAGAGATGTGCAATCCTCATCCTCCGGAGGATGGATACATCAATCTCAGAACCCTGTTTCATCTTTTCCAACCCAGATTCTTTTATACCTACCAGATGGATGATCTCCATGAAGAGCATGGCATAGGGAAGAGGATGCTTCTGCTTGCTCTAGGCTCATTCTTTTGATTTGGAGAGACAGGATCTCTAGTTGTCCAGGATTAAGGCAGGCAGATTGACCTTTTGACCCGTCATCATCTTGTAGATGCAGAACCTGTCCTTGGAGGGTATGTTCTCCTTTGAACCTTTTCTGGGTAGAATAATGTGCAGCAAGATGTTGTGAAGTAGTCGGCATATAGGCTTTATGTGTGAAGCGTATAAGAACTTGCTTAGAACATCCTTGTTCTCAGTTTAAGGCCTGAGCTTTCCATATAATGCCCTATCGACAGTTTCTAGGGTTATGACCTTTTCCCAGTCTTTAGTAAAAAGGTCACCCTCCTTTTTACAGCTAGACGCTGCAACAATGGCGTTAGTAGAGATAATGATGGCTTTATTGTCGACGGTTTCAATGATAGTTCTGTTGACTTCAGATGCAGAGGCACAGAAGTAGGCGTATGATGCATGATACCAGGAAGTTTTCTTCTGCACAAAAGCTTCCCATCCGATGTTCTTGATATACATTTGCAGAGGGAATCCTTCTTCCTTAAGTTTTTGCAAGTCAACCCATTTTTCGATGACGAAGTCACTTTCTGGAAATCTCTCCATGGGCACAAGTTGTTTTTGGGCAGCCATGAGTGTGAGTTTGAGAGAAAGGGATTTGAGAGTAAAGGTAGGGAATAGGGTTTTAGTTTAGGGAGTTTGAGAGGTTTTTCAGAGAGCGTAAAGAGAAGGAAAGAGCGGTAAGTTTGAATAAAAAAAAAGGTTCTGAAAATACTGAAGAGACATGCATTAATGGTGACTTGATGTGACAGTGAATATGGCACACACTTCTTGGGTGGTTATCGAGAGTAATCAATAAAGGAAATATCAAACTAATGAACTTAAAAACTTTTCATATCCACAGACAATCGTGTTAGTAAGACAAAGTAAGATAAGACGATACAGAGTAAGATGAAATCAAATAAGACAAAATATAGTAAGACGAATCATAAGAGATCAAATGAGACGATGCATGTAAGAAGGTTTATTCTTGTAAAACTTTCATGTGCAGGTTTTCTAAGATGAAGTTAAAAAGTTTTGCAGGTAGAGCTTTTGTAAAGATATCAGCCCATTGATGGTCTGTATCGATGAACTTAATTTCAAAAACACCTTTTTGAACATAATCTTGAATAAAACGATATCTTATCTCTATATGCTTAGCTTTAGAATGCTGAATGGGGTTTTTAGATAAATTGATTGCACTAGTATTGCCACATAACACAGGAATGTTATGTTCAAAGCTAGAGTAATTTTCAAGTTGGTATTTTACCCATAGGAGTTGTGAGCAGCAACCTGCTTTAGCAGTGGATAATGCAATTGAGTTCTGCTTTTTGCTGGTCCAGGATATAAGACATGGTCTGATGAAGTGACATCCACCATTTGTGCTTTTTCGTTTAAGTCTATTACCAGCATAGTCTACATCACAATATCCTACTAACCTAAAATCTTTGTTTTTCTCATAGAAAAACTAAGGTTAGATGTACCAACAAGATATCTAAAAATCCTTTTGACAGCTTTTAGATGAGACTCTCTAAGATCAGATTGAAATCTGGCACATAAACAGACGCTATGCATGATATTTGGTCTACTTGTAGTTAAATAGAGAAGTGAGTCAATCATACCTCTATAGATAGTATGATCTACAGGTTTACCTAATTCGTCCTTTGTTAAACCTACAGATGGATGCATTGGTGTGCTTATAGGTTTTGACTCATTCATCTTATATTTCTGAAGCAATTCCTTTGTGTATTTTTGCTGATGAATGTATATACCCTTCTCTTCTTGTTTAACTTGTAGTCCAAGGAAGAATTTTAATTCTCCCATCATGTTTATCTTAAATTCACTTTGTATCAAATCTGAGAATTCCTTCTATAGAGTTTCATTAGTAGCTCCAAAGATTATATCATCTACATAAATTTGAACTATAATGAAATCTCAGTTGGATTCCTTTCTAAAGAGAGTTGTATCTACTTTGCCTCTCATAAACCCATTTTCAATAAGAAAACTGCTTAATCTGTCATACCAAGCACGAGGTGCTTGTTTAAGACCATACAAAGCTTTTTTAAGTTTAAAGACATGGTCTACGAGGTTTGGATCCTCAAAGCCAGGAGGTTGTCTAACATAGACTTCTTCCTCGATAAAACCATTTAAAAAGGAACTTTTCACATCCATTTGAAAAAGCTTAATGTTTTTATGAGCGACAAAGGCAAGCATAATTCTAATAGCTTCTAATCTAGCAATAGGAGCAAAGGTTTCAGTGAAATTAATACTTTTTTGTTGATTGTAACCTTGAGCAACTAACCTTTCTTTGTTTCTGATTACTTTACCATTTTCGTCGAGCTTGTTGTGGAATACCCATCTTGTTTCAATTATGCTCTTTTGTATTGGTTTGGGAACAAGAATCTAAACATCATTTCTTGTGAATTGATGTAATTCTTCTTGCATTGCTATTACCTAGTCATCGTCCGTTAGTGCTTCATCTATCGTCTTAGGTTCAATTTCTAAGACTAAGGCACAAGACGCTTGATTCTTTAGTGATGACCTTGTCTTGACTCCTTCTGTTCGTTCTCCAATAATATGATTTTGAGGATGGTAGGTAATGAACTTCCAGTCTTTGTGAACTCCCTTCATCTAATTATTGGTCTGTTGTTGAGAAGTTTCTTCTGATTCTTTTGCTTCGTCTGTTCTATTTTAATCAGACAATTCTATCTGTAAATCTGCAAAATCTACTTCCAAATCTGATAGTCTTCTATCAGAGGTTAGTGTGTCATTAAATTTAACATGGATAGATTCTTCTACAGCAGAAGTTTTGGAGTTGAATACTCTAAATGCTTTTGATGTATTAGAATATCCAAGAAAAACACCTTTATCAACCTTAGAGTCAAATTTCCCCAATTGATCTTTAGTGTTGAGAATATAACATTCACATCCAAAGGTGTGAAAGTATGAGATGTTGGGTTTTCTACCTTTCCACAGTTCATAAGAAGTCTTTTTAATTAATGGTCAGATCAATATTCTGTTTTGAACATAACTTGCTGTGTTTATAGCTTCTGCCCATAAGTACTTAGGGACTGAATTTTCACAGAGCATGGTTCTTGCCATCCCTTGTAGGGTTCTATTTTTCTTTTCAACTACCCCGTTTTGTTGAGGTGTTTTCGGTGAGGAGAAGTTGTGGAAAATTCCACTCTTTTCACAAAAGGATTTGAACTCAGCATTTTCAAATTCAGTTTCATGGTCACTTCTAATTGCAGTAATACAAAATCCTTTTTCATTTTGAACTCTCTTATAGAATATTTCAAACACATTACAAGACTCATGTTTGTGAGCTAGGTAATAAACCCATGTATATCTAGAATAGTCATCAATAATGACAAAACCATACTTTTTCCCACCAAGACTAAGAGTTTTAGTAGGTCCAAACAGATCCATATGTAGTAATTCTAATGGTCTGGAAGTGGAAACAACATCTTTTGATTTAAAAGAGGTTTTGATTTGTTTCTCTTTCTGACATGCTTCACAAAGAAGATGAGTTTTCCAAGAAATCTCAAGCAATCCTTTTACTAAACTCTTTTTTTATAACTTCGAAATATGTTTTAAATTAATATGTCAGAGCTTTTTGTGCCAAATCCATTTTTCATCTTCTTTGGTCATTAAGCAAGTTACATTTTGTTTGTTCAGATCTTCAAACTCAATCTTATACAGATTATTATGTCTTTTGGCAGTAAAAAGAATAGATTCATCATTTCTTTGGACTATGCATGATTCTTTGGTGAAGGATACAATAAATCCACTATCACAAAATTGACTGATGTTAAGTAGATTGTATTTTAATCCTTCAACACATAGAACATTATCTATAGATGGAAGGGGAGACTTACCAACTTTAACTATACCAATGATTTTCCCTTTTCCATTTCCACCAAAAGAGACTGTTCCCTCATGTGACTGGAGGTCTAAGAACATAGACCTTTCTCCCGTCATGTGACGTGAGCATCCACTATCCAGGTACCAGAATGAATCCCTCCTTTTTCCTATTAAGGATATCTGCAATAGGAATTATTTGAGATTTTGGTATCCAAATACTTTTGGGTCCTTTTATGTTAGTCCTAAAGGTCTTATTTGACCTCTGTTTTCTTTTGTGTTGACATCTTTGGAATGAATGTCCAGGTTTTCCGCAAAAGTTACAAAAGGTTGGATAGGATTTAGAAGACAATGTTTTTGCACTTTTGTCTTCTACAAATCCAATCCCAGATTTGTCAGACAGAGATCTTCTATGCTTTAAAATCGTTTGTAGTTTTGAAGATCCGTCTACAAATTTGGTCAGATCATGTATCAGACTAATGACCTCTTTTTTTAGTTTATCAACTTCAGAAAGGAGCATTGTCTTTTCAGGATCTAAAGCTAGACTCTTTTGCATTTTCATTAGATCTTTCTTGAGTATCTCATTTTCTAAAAGAGCTTCTTGATATTTTTCTTTATATTTTTTGTACTCAAGAGCAATCTTGTGAGAGTTAGCAAGAAGAATGTCATATGACATATCTTCGTCTTCAGATTCAGATTCACTGTCTTCAGACTTATGCATAAGGTTATTATATTCAGAGTTTACCTCAGACATTACTTCTTCTGTGTCTGCCATGAGACAGATATTAGCCTTTTGATTGTCTAAGCTGCTACTACTACCGTCCAAATCTTCCTAGGTAGCTAGAAGATTTTTCTTCTTATATCTTTTCTTTGAGCTCCATCCTTTCTTTATTTTCGAGCATTCAGCCTTGATATGTCCAAGCTTTTTGCATTCATAGCAGATGATATCATTGTTTTCTTCTTATGGATACTTTCTATATCTAGTATCAATTTTTTCGTCTACTCTTTTACTTGTTTCTCCAATCTTTAGGGCAACAGAGTCATTATTCTTGACTTTGTCTCTTTTGAATAGATGTATTTCATGTACTCTTAACGCTCCAAATAACTCCTCCAGAGTTAAGGTCTTCACATCCCTTGCTTCAGCTATGGCTGTAGCTTTAGGTTCCCACACTTTGGGAAAACTATCTAGGATCTTGAGATTATTTTGAGCCTTAGAGAACTCAACACCAAGGCTTTGAAGTCCATTTAGAATTGTTTGAAATCTTCCAAACATTTCATTAATGGTCTCAGTCTCCTTTATGGTGAACATCTCATAATGTCTTTGAAGAGTTACTGCTCTCCTGAGATGAACATTGTCCGTGCCTTCATGTGTTATGCATATAGCATCCCACATTTCCTTAGCAGTTCTACGCTGCAAACTTTATTATATTCAGTTTTTGATAAGGCACAGGTTATGATATACTTAGCTTTTGCGTTTTATTGTAACAGGTTGTAATCATCTTGATTGTATTCGTTTTCTGGCTTGATTATAGCATGATCTCCATGTGTGATGATTCTCCAAATATTATAGTGAGTGGACTTGATATACATTTCCATTCTATCCTTCCAGTATGCATAATCTTCTCCATTGAAGGCTGGAGGCCTTGACAAAGAGACTTCTTCAGGAATGAACTGTCCTTCAAGGTGTGCCATGCGGATCTTTTTCCTCTAACACTTGTTAAGGTGCTCAACCCTTAGAGGCTAAGCTCTGATACCAAATTGTAAGGCACAAACTAAACACAAAAAGGGAGGTTGAATTGTGTTAAGGCCAATTTTCACAATCCTTTCTTCCTTTTTACAAGCAACTTAATTAATTAAACAGGATCAGAAAGATTTTCAAAATGTTTTAAAAGGCAGACGAAAGAAGAAAGAGCAAATAGAAAGACACACATATTTTATACTGGTTCATCTCACCTCAGAGATTACGTCCAGTTCTTGGCAACAACCAAGTTCCATTAACTTTACAAGTTACAAGTATTCTTTCCACAAGCCTCTTTAGGCTCAATCCTAAGTAGTCTTTCACTTGCTTCTCCAAGCAAACACCCAAGTATTCTTTTAAACAAAGCCTCTTTAAGCTTCAACCAATCTCGTAAAGAAAGAGATTTGTGTGAGTTTACTTCACTGGGTTTAACGTCTTATCAGACGAATATACAATGAAGTTCAAATACAGATTTTCAAACTGTTTTTACAAAGGCTTTTTCTTTTCTTAAAGTAGTTATGAATATTTGGATTCAACAGCAAATATATCAACAACACTCGTAAATTTGACAACAGCTTGAAGGAGGTCTCTTCTTCTATTTATAGGCTTCTACAAAAGTATCCGTTGAGTATTTTGTAGGAGACAGCCTTCGTCTAATGAAGAGAGCCGTTGGAGCATTAAATGCAGCATTTAATGCTTTTTACCAACTTGTCATATGATAAGATAAAGTAGTCTACTTATCTTTTCTATTCTTGTACTCAATCTTTTAGCATATGTCATGTCTGCTTTTCCGTTCTGACATTCGCACACATATTCCTTCTTTTTCGCTGACTTTTCTCGAGAGTGGGTGTATAGGCTTTATACATTTTGAGGTAGCTTATGCTCTGTTTGATATGTGGATCTTTTTAGATCATAGTCATCATCTGTAAACTTTGTTAGTTATGAAGTTTATACAAAGAAAGATAAGAAGATATTCAATTTGAAAAAATTCAGACGATATACTGCGAACTAGAGATTAGACGATAATGTGAGGACACATAATTTTAATTGTTTGTTATTATCAAAATATTTAAGGGCTACAAATTCGTCCTTCGTTTTAACAAGGTCTCAATCCGACCAAAACTGATTGGTGTCTAACCATATTAACATCCTATAAACATAAATAACGAAATATCTAATATAAACTTTTATAACACAAAAAAAATAATCCTATAATCATCACTAATATCCTATAAACATTTGATTTAATCTTAAATTTTGAACATGTTAAAAAAAGTAAAAATTTACAAGTTGGTTAACTCAAAAAAATAGTTTGTCCAACGTGTACAAATGTCATCCAAGTAGGTGTTGAAGGATTGATGTGGATTGTTGAATATCTACATGTTCTTATAAGAGGATAAAATGTTAATTCAAATAAGAAAGCAAAATGATCAACGGAGAATGCAAAGTTGCAAATCTTGGTGTAGAACAAATCCATTATTTGCTCTCTCATAGTAAAAATTAAGTGTTGTTAGACGACGAAGAAATTATATTTGGGGTTTAGGTTTTAATGAGGAGAATGTTAGGATTGAAAAAATAATAGATAAAGGACTAGACAAAGCCTTGCCATTTCCAACTTCTTCATCACCAAAACATCTAATTTCAGTAGAAGCACTAAATAATTTAATAATTGATAACTTTCCATAGCTTTTCATCAAAATCATTTGCTTGTTTTGTCTTAAACTTGGAGGTAAAACCAAGTAGTGGGCCATTGGATCCTCCACCTTCTTTTCCAGTACTACAGTCACGTATTTATGAATTTGAGAAAGGCCAACTCATGATGGCTAAATGGCATAGAATGAAAATGTTAAAACATGACAATTAGGAATATATCACATTCAGACTTCTTTGGCAAATTTGGTGATTTGTGCTTAGCAATCACTCTTTCAAGATTCTAAGGCTGGCCTTCAAGATTGTAGGATACTCCCACCCTTTTTTCCATGGGTATCACCATCTTTATTGCATGGACATTGCATCATCAAGTCTTCAAGGCAATATTGATGTGAAACAAATGGGACAAATAGAATAAGAGACATTTTATTTGGCCCAAATAAAAGGTAATATTCTATTTTTCCCATTTGTTTCACACCAATATTGCCATGAAGACTTGATGACACAATGCTCATGTAATAAAGATGGCAAGATTCTCAATCTGGCCTTCAAGATCATAAGATACTCCACCCTCTTTCCAACACAACCATCATATAGTGTCTTTTTCTTTACTTGGATTTGATTACTTCCACCAAATTAATCAAGGCCAACTCATAATAAATTAAATGGCACACAGTGAAAGAAATCAAATCCAAGTAAGGAAGCCTTGTCATCTCTATCGTAGGACATTGCATCATCAAGTCTTTATGGCAATATTAACGCCAAATAAATGGGACAAATATAATGTTTACTTCTATTTGAGTCAAATATAATGTCTCTTTTCTATTTGTCCTAATTGTTTGGCACCAATATTGCCATGAAGACTTGATAACGCAATGCCCTGTAATAGAGATGGTAAGGCTTCCCTATTTTGATTTGATTGCTTTCACTGCATGCCATTTAGTTCATCATGAGCTGACCTTAATTAAGTTGATGGAAGTAATCAAATCCAAGTAATGAAGGGGCCATCTTTATTGCATGGCCATTGCATCATCAAGTTTTCATGACAATATTGGTGTGAAACAAATGGGACAAATAGAATAAGAGGCATTCTATTTGACCAAAATAAAAGTTGACATTTTATTTGTCCCATTTGTTTTGCACCAATATTGTCATGAAGACGTGGTGACATAGTGCCTATGGAAAGGAGGGTGGAGTATCCTATGATCTGGAAGAACGGATTGAGAACCTTGAAAAAGTGATTGCTAAGCGCAAAGCATCAAATGTGCCGAAGAGGTTTTTAAGTGATAAATTCCCAATTGTCATTTTTCAACATTTTCATTGTGAGCCATTTAGCCATCATGAGTTAGCCTTTTTCAAATTCACAAATGCGCGACTACAGTGCTGGAAAAAAAGGGGGGGATCCAATGACCCACCACTTGGTTTTATCTCCAAGTTTAAGACAAAACAAGTAAAGGATTTTAGTGAAATGGAAGAGTTGTGAATTATTGAATTGTTTAATACTTCTACTAAAATTAGATGTTTTGGTGATGAAGAAGTTGGAAATGGTAAAGGTTTGCCTAGTCCTCTATTTGTTGTTTTTTCAGTCCTAACATTCTTTTCTTCGAAGCCTAAACCCCAAATATAATACTTTTTATCGTACAACAACGTTTAATTATTACTATGAGAAAGTAAAGAGTGAATTCTTCTGTGCCAAGCTTCATGACTCCGCATTCTTCATTGATCACTCGAGAGGAAAAAAGGAACAATTTTGCGTTTGCAAAAAGAAAAAAACAAGAAAAGTACTTTCTTGTTTGAAATGTATATCTAACCTTATGTTACTTGCAGGACGCGTAGCAATCAAGGATGGGTGTTAACCAATCATGCAAACACAACACAATCCCCAAGAGTTATACAATTGAAATTAACAATATGAGAATATCACACAAGGCCCAACTAAGCTCCATATAGCCATTCTTATGCTTTGTTAATTAACCAACAAATTAGACAATTCAATCAAAATTTCTACCAAAAATTCAACAGAGTTTCTTTTGTTTTCTAGTACTTTCTCATATTTTACATCTATTCAATCAATCACAATACCACATGTAAACCTATTTGACAATCCAATCAATAACCAAGAACATCATACAAGGCTCAACTTGTAACACCCTCATTTTCTTTAAATATTTATTTGATTGAAATATGAACTTTTGCTATTTTCTCAATATTATAGTTTAATGAACTAAGTTAAAATTTGAAAGTTTTGACTACACAATTGAGTCCGAACAATAGAAAAACTTCAAGAATTTTTAATTATTTTTACAGAACTAAGTTAAACAATTATAAAATGATGATCTATTCCTCAACTGAAACAAATAGAATTGTAACAAGTTAAAATAATATTGGACATAGGGAAATTATAATTTTAAGCTTAGAAATATACTTAGAATAATAAGTGATGATTTTAAAAAAAATTCTAGAATTTTTCAAAAAAATTAGTATAAAAAGACAAAAATGCCCTTAAAAGACAGTAAAAACTTAAACAATGTCTTAATAATCTACCCAAATTCTAGAAAAATTACTTACGTAATATTTTTCGGAAAGTAATAATAATATTAATTTATTTCAGAAAATTTTATAATTAAATAATTAATTTAGATAATTATTATAATTATTTTAATAAAAACATAAAATACATATAAAATGAATTAGTAAAATTGAAAGAAAAATTTGACTACAGTTAAACATGTGGCTGGACAAAAAGCAAAGCCCAAAAGCACCTTTTCCTACCCCAAACCCAATTCAATAAGATAAACATGGAATAAGTAAATAAACAAAATTTACCAGATAATTACTACTAGCTAGATTTTTTTACCATGAGCATTTATTAGTCAAAGGAATCCCACGTACAAGGCGATGTGCAGGAATGTTCCAACAAGCTTCATAATAGATAATGTTGGAATTAATTAAAACAAAATAGAATAGAAAATGATCAAATCACAATTAATTTGATCCTATCTAAAACTTACCAATATAAATTCACTTACCTCTCTCATCTCTTACTTTGTCCGTAGAGCAACTCTACCACTCTCTCGTCTTCTCTTAAACTTTTTTATGTTTCCATAGTTTAAAAAAAATAAAAATCAAGGAAACTAGAAAATCAAGTTAAGGTGGTATCCAAGCATAATAGAGCAAATCAAAAGCACTCTTCTCTTCATCTCAGAGCAAGGTAGAGGGGAGGGGGCGGCGGCGGGAGTAGGGCTGAACTAATGATTATTAACTTCAGATTCATAGGTTGGATTTGTACCCCAAATTCATTAGTTTATAATTATGTGTATGATTTATTAATTTGTTGTGTTGTAATTATCTTGTGATTATGTGATGATAATTATATTTATTATTTATTATCCTTGTGACTTAATGGGTCAGAATTGATTTTTATGGTTTATCAAAGTTTATGCTGTTAGTTTTATTTATTTATTTATTTATTTCCATTTAATCTTTGTAAAAAAGTAATTTTAATCAGTTAAAGTAAATTAAAAATTTATTTAATTGATTGAACTTAATTAGGAATTAATTTAAACGGTTGATATTAATTAAAACATAATTATAATCGGTAAATTTATTGATTATATAGGTTAATTCATTATTTTATACTGATTTTATTATTTAAATGATTATCCTTATTCTGATATATGAATTTTAAGTAAATATATGAAAGTAATTAAAATATTAACATATATTGAAAAAGATGTTTTGTAAAATCCTAAATCATAGTATTCTTTAAATTCTGTTTTAAAATAGTATTTTATTAAACTATTGTAACATCTCCAAATATGGACATTAGAAATAAAGTTATGTAGATATTACTTTTATGGTAATAGCTTTTACGATAAATGATCATAGATGTCTTAAGTGTTAATAATAATAATTATCCTTATATTAGAATATTACAGAAATAGGACAATAAGACCTAGATGGGGAGCTAAGGCCCAGGGTAGGCCAAAGCACACCAAACACACTCACACACATATGGTTTAAGAGGAGAAGAGAAAGGAGAGTTAGAGAGAGAAACAGAAAAGAAAAGATAAAAGAAGAGAGAAAAAGGAGAAGGAGAAGGAGAAGGAGAAGTAGAGACCTCCAAGCCCTGGAGCTCATCTTCGTGCATCCCTAAGATGAGTGCTTCCTCCTTGTCCTCCCCTCCCCTTTTGATTATTAATTGTATCCCTTTTTCCCCCCTTCTTTCCTTTGAACCCCAAGTTTGGATTTTTATGGGTTTTTGATGATTATGCATGATCGAGGGGTTTATTTGGTAGATTAATCAGTTAGAAATGAAGTAAAAGCATTTTAGGAATGATTTTGGTGCTTGGAAGTGCTTGGGTGGCCATGGATTGCCATAAGCAAATCAGATTCCGCAAAAATCGCGATCTATAGATTTGCTGCTCTAGCTAAGTGAAAATCAGGATTTTTAGTTGAGCAAGAGAAATCTTAGTTGAGTAAGAGAACACCCAGATACAAGTTTGGGAGTCTCATATAGGCTCGCTAAGCGAGAATGGGTCTCACTGAGCGAGAATTGAGTCTAGAAAGAGTATGATTGCACCTTTGTTTTCTATGCTTATTCTTGTATGTTTGCCATTGGTTATTATGTTGTGTTGTATGTTTGATGATGATTGCTTGAGTAGTTATAATACATTGCATTCATATGACTGTTGCATTTGCCTGAGATAGTTTGTGTAACTCTGTGTTTTTTTAATGTATGATTTAGTTCTTTAATAACTGAAAGTGGAAATATAATATGAGATTTTGGTGATTAAAATGAATAAATAAGTTGTTGTGGTGTGAATGATGTTTTGTGTTAGTTGTTCTGGAATTCTTATTTGAATTTAGGAAATTGGTGGAAAATGTTGTTCTTGAGCCAAAGTGAGAATGTTGGTTAAGCTTATATGGGTTGTTGAGAGAAACATCAGTATTGGGCCTGAGGTGAGGTTTGGAGAATGAGTAGATGGACCATGGGCTTTAGTGGGCTTTGAGCCTTTGCGAGGCCCAGGGAGGTATTAAGTTGCCCAAAACCCATTCGTTCCCATTTTTAACAAACACTTCCCCAAGACACTCTCAAACTCTCTTATTCTCTCAATCTCTCTCAAGACCACCAAGAATGTAGCAAGGTTTCCAGGCCTTAATCCCGTGCTTGTGTGTGAGGAGGACGGATTTCCAGAAAAGTTAGCTCAAGAGCTTGTTTCCTCATTCCCTTCTTCTCCTAAAATTTGTATTCGGAACCGCTAAAGGTAGGGGAAGCTTATTTTTGTTGGAAATACATTGTATGAACTTGATAATGTATGCATGTTGTTGTGGTTTATGTTGGAATGCATGATTTAGATGAGTTTTATGGCAATATGTTGAAAATGGGTTTTCTTGATTTTATGGTTGATTCTATTGGAATGTTGTATGGATTGTTAAATGGGTTGAGTATGTTGTTGTGAGCAGTTGTGTGGCCGTATTTGACTTTTGTGGGATTGATTTGGGATATGGGTGAGTAGAAAGTTTGGATTTTTGGGATTTTTCGAAGATAGTTCTGTTGCTATTGTTTGATAGTCACTGAGTGATTGTGGTTCTCGCTGAGCGAGAATGGCCTTAGGAGTGGAGTGAGGCTCTTGGATAGGGGAATCGCTAAGCAATTATTTATGTCGCTGAGCGAGTGTGCTTGAGTTGTGGGGAATGACTGAAGGAAAGAGGAGGCTCACTAAGCAAGTGATCATAATAATTCTGGAAAATTTTTGGAAAGTGGCTCACTGAGCAAACATGACGTTCGCTGAGCGAGTGTGGGTATTCCAGAATACTTGGGAGCAATTCACTGACCTACTACTGAGCTCGCTGAGCAAATTGGGGGCCCTAGAGAGGGGTATTCTCTATTGCAAGAGATTCACTGAGTGAATAATGGGTATAGTTTTTGGCTGCTCTCTGGAAGTGGCTTGTCGTTGAGCAAAAAGCCTTCGCAGGGGAAGTTAGTCCTTTATAAGGAAGGTCTTCGCTGACATAGCATATGGGTCACTGAGCAAATGTAGTGTTCTGTTGTTGATAATTTGGAAAGTTTAGTTGTGTGAAACATGGTAGAGAAGACTCCTAGTGTGAGTCTATGGTTGAGAATGTAGGAGGAGTGGCAAGTTGTTTGGATAAGACCTCCACTTGTCATAAGAGTTATTGTTTGGGTTTTACCCATTGGATGTGGGTTGCTTAGATAGGGCCCTAGAGTGGCAGGTTGTGTGGATAGGACCTCTATTGGTTGTGAATGAATTGTTGTGTGAGGATTCTCACAAGGTATGGAGTGTTTGGATAGGGCCTTATTTGTTGACCATGCTTAAGGCTGGAATTGGCCTATTTGGTGTTGGTAGTTGTTGTTGGACCATGTGTGGTACTGGTCAGACCCACGTGATGTTGTGTTACTGTTGTTGTGTTGCTACACAAATATATGTTGTTTTGTGATGGTTGAGTGGTTGTGGTGTTGTGATACATGCATTTCGTGCATAGGTTGTTGGCTGAGGCTGTGTGATGGGCCTTATGTTGTTGTGCAGATAGGCACGTAAGTTGGATGATTGACAGGAGTTGCAACTTAGATAGACCTCCAACCTAGTGCCTGGGTAAGACGTGGGGTCTTAAAGATGAGCCTTCGGGGATGAGCAGATGGGTGATTCCACAAAAGGCCAAGGCGGTGCAGGCCTTGTGTCGCGGTGAGCCACCACTCATATACACTTATCTTAACACACCACTAAACTTATCCGTGGATCAGAGTTTTGGCAATTCCTGAATGGTGCTTGGATAGGCCATGGTAGGGGGTGAGATTGGCTGATTGCCTGAGATGTTGTGAAATCTCTCAAGAGTCATGTCATCATATATTGGCATAGTTGTGGTAGATTGGTTGTGTTATGGGGTTTTGGACTAAGAACTCTTTGCCATATGAATGAATGATGTATACATATGTATGTATAAGCAGGAAGGTTTTGAATTGTGGTTGATAGTTTTAGAATTTATATGTTATACCTGTTGTTTTAGTAAGCTTACCCTTGCCTTGTTTTGTTGTTGGATGTCTTGTTGCTGTTGTTGTGCTGGTGTGACTGTGATGATCACGTCCTATGGCGCAGGAGCAAATGGCGATGCTTCAGTGGATCCAGCTTCTCAGAGCTAAGGATGGAGCTGCGAGTTGGAGATGTTAGGGTTGAGGAGCCAAGCCTTTGTTTCCTCTGTTATGCTTTAGTTTCATTCTTTTGATATAGGGTTGTATAGTGTGACCAACTATAAGAAGTGTGTTTTGTATCCCCCTCCCCTATTGATGGTTTGTATATCGTCTTTGATATGGCTTAGTGATATCCCCATTCTTTTGTTGGATGAAAGTTGTATAGACTATGACGTATGACAATAGGAGAGATGGATGAATCTCTCAGTATGTGTATGTTTCATGTATGTATGTTGTGATATTCATTTACCTGATATGATGACAAGAATAGGATTAGTAGGGTTGTTTAGTAGCGACAGTTGAGGCGTTACAGTTTGTATGTAATGATAAACCTTATGTAACAAGACATTTAAGATACTTAAGATACCATCAGATGCCTCCTTAGCAAAAGGTGAGAATTTTCCCCTACGTTTATGAAAGGTTTTCATGAAAGGAAAGGTTTTAAGAGAGGAATATGTTTTTGAGAAAAAGCATATGTTTTCATAAAGAGATGTTTTAAAAAGAAAGCTATGCTTTCAAAGATAAGTACCTCTTTAATAACTTTAGGACCTCCCCAGTATCAGTCATGTCTGAGTCGCACCTTCGACATACTACGGTGTAAAAACTGTAGTGAGGATTTCGAGGTTACCAAGGACAAATAAGGTTTTATGCAACTCTAAGATGAGTTGTAAAAGGAAAAAGGGCTAGGATGCCCCCTACGTCAAGGGAAGGGACAGTCATCCTTCAGATGCTAAAGGAAAAACAACATCCTTCGCTAAAGGAAGGATGGGTCCTTTAGTAGGAAAAGGACATAGTCATTCTTCGGTAAGGGAAGAATGTTGAGACAACTGCTTCGATAACGGAAGTGGTTCAGCCACTTGGACCGGTGATAGTAAGAGGTCAAGCAAAAGAGACCGCCTCTTGATGGCTACTGCTCAGCCAAAAGATAAGATAGTATGCAAGTGAAACTTAATAATAAAGATAAAGAGAACTACACAGAATAAAAACAAAACTAAGATATGAATGATGTGAATGCCTTTGTGAGGCATGTATCTTGCCCTATGGGGTATATGATGATGTGTATGCCTAGTCATAAGTGAATCTAGTTAAGTCTAAACTGGAGTACCTATATACTTAGTAAGGACACAGTATATGTATAAGTCCCAAAAAGGGCAAGAAAAGAGAAAGGAAAGGAAGGTCAATCCTCACTTAGTATTATGG
This sequence comes from Spatholobus suberectus, assembly GCA_004329165.1. NCBI lineage: Eukaryota > Viridiplantae > Streptophyta > Magnoliopsida > Fabales > Fabaceae > Spatholobus > Spatholobus suberectus. Next base: position 33,887,126 of record CM014736.1, read on the forward strand.
AAAATAAAAGGTCTAGAGAAAGTAATCCAAAGTGTGAAATTCTCATCAAAGCGATGGGAAGATAGTTGTTTAGTGTAAGAAACAGTATAGGTTAAATGACCCAGGGCTCAAGCTTACTAAAGATTAGTAGGCCCTAAGTTGGACATAGTTTATGAGAATAAGAACTAAAGAGGTAAGGGACTAAGGGTTTTAGTAAGAGGTAAAACCATGAGAGTATAGGAAAAAGATGTCTAGAACAAAGGGTCAGCCTAAAGTTCTTAGAGCACTCATTGAGATAATATGTCACATCCCTTTTATGTTTCATGTTTTTACAAGTTAAGCAGGTGAAGCTCTCTCTGAAGTAGCTTGGAGTAAGGAGCTTGGAGCTGCTGCAAGAGGAAGAGATTATAGTTTTAAACCTCCCAATGTGTGAGAGTTAGTTCATGTTTTATGTTTTATCTTATTTATGTGTTGTATGGCACATAAGTGCCAAGAGATTTGTATTAGCTGTTTTAAGTATGTCTACGTAATCGAGTTTTAAGTTTTAGTTTCTGCATAGTTTCTTTGATATTCTTATATTCTAAACTTTCATGTTATAAATAAAAAAATAAAAATTTCTTTGATACAACAGATTTTATCTTTTAACATTTTTGATTTGAAAAAATAAAAAAATTGGAAATTGTGATGAGAGAAAACTATTAGAAAGTTTACCTATAAATTCTCCTTCATTCAGGCTTAGAGGGGGAGAATCACTCACATTCACTCTTCAAAAATCCACCTATATCATTTTATCTCTACTGGGCAAATTCTCTGTCTGCTAGCAAGCCCCTAGAGATTTGAAACTTTGTTTCATTATGAAATTGTGACACTCATAAGCTGTCATCCACTCTTACGTACACACACACAAAGAGCTTCTCATGACTCTACTTCTCTGATCTCGGTGCTCTGTTTAGCAAAGTGCTAGAGAATTGCTCCTCAATTTGTGTCAAATGGAAGAGCATGTGGCTGCACATAGTTCATCTAGAATTTGTGTCTAAATCTGGTATGAAGTGTAGATCCCGAATTGATTAATCTGTAAGACTTGTTGCTTTAATTCATACTTTTATTGTGCGTCTAGCATTAGTAAATCTGTACTCATTTTTTTTTCATCCGTTTGGAATTAAATTCCTACAGTATAGTGTTCATCTTGTTCTTATTTTGTTCATGACCATATCAGAAATTTATGTCAATTTGATCCATTTGATTCTGCTTAATTTTGTGTTGTAATGTTAATTGAGTACATATTTGTTATTTTGCGAGTTTTGTTCTCCTTCTGATAGGTCCTAATAACTCATTCCTTTTCATCACATTTATTTTTAATTTCCTATTCATGTTAATACTATTTGTTTAATAAAATTATTAGCATTTCTTCTATCTCTTTTCTAGCCAAAAAAATAATGTACGTGACCTTTCTTTCATCAGTCATATTTACCTTCTAATTCTAGCCAATAAAATGATGTACATTCCAGACTTTTTTTTTCATGTTTTAGTTTGTTGCAAATATGGATCTTATTAATTGAAAAAAAAAGTAACTCCAGCATCCTCTTAATACTGTTTATCTTTGAATTTATAAATAAAATTAATTCCAAAACAACTTAGTAGAAAAATAAAGTTGGCATCTCTTCTTTTTTTTCAAGGCGATTAGGATTGAGAATTCAATTTCTAAATCAAGATTAATACCCCTCTTTTTCAAAGAAATAAAAAAAAATGAAAGAAAATAATCATAAAATTTAAATGTGACCACTTTGAAAGTACTTTCTACTTGATCATTTAATAAATCCGATACATCTGAGTTATACAACTTGGTGATGTCAGATTTAGTGATTTAAAATTAAATCAAAATAAAAATAATCAAACTTGATAATGGCCTTCTTGGATGCATTTCCTATTTGGACATTATTAAAGTTTTAAAATATTTAATGATAACCATTTTAGATACACTTCGTATTTGGTTATCCTTACAATCTTTAAAATGAAATATTTAAAATATTAATTAAACTACTTTTTTAGATATTTAGGTATTTAATAAAAAGAGATTTAATGACAGTCATTTTGGATGTACTTTTTGTTTGATTATTATGAATCCCTTAAAAGGTGATGATAATCATTTTGGATGCACTTTCTATTTAGTTATCACATAAGCCTTTTTTTTTTAAATATTAAAAATTAAAATTAAAAAAAATCAACCAACAAAATGATTTTCTACTAAAAAACTACATGAGTCTGATTCCTCATTGCACCGTGGGATATGTATGAGCAAGGGCCCACTTCTATCGATCTTGAAAATAATAAAATTAATTTCTTTTCAAAAAAGTATTTCCTTCTTAATTTTTTTTTGATAAAATAAAAATAATAAAATTTGTAAATAAATAAAATAAAAATATTTTTGCTTTTCTTAAGGGTAAAATAAATATTTTCAAAGCTATCTAATCTTTCACATTTAATTAGGGATAATTGTCTTTATTACAGACGTCGTAAAGTGCTAGTACCTTCCCTATGCATCACCGACTCCTGAATCCATTTTCTTACTTCAAGACTATTTTCTTTTAGGTTTTTCCATACATTTTCCTTTAATAAATGATGGTAGCGACTCCTTGTTTCTATTTCTCTTTTTCGTCGTCTCGTTGCGACCCCAGTAGTGACAAAGATATATTTCATTATTGGGTTAAATATGTTTTTGGTCCCCCCAAAAATGACATAATTGGTTTTAGTCATTAGAATTTTTTTTTTTGAATAAAGTCTCTCAAATATTAAAAATACCCTAATTAGATCCTAAATTCTGTTTAACTTTTCTGTTAAATGATGTCCACATTAGCATCACAATCACCATTATTTTGCTGATGTGGCCATCTATGTCAACTATTATGTCTAGGTCAGGTTAGTAGCATACTTTTTAAATAAAATTATTACATGTTTAACCTTAACCTACTGGTTTTTTGAACCTAAAGCAAAAGTAATTATACAATTTTTTATTAAAAATTATCATTGGACACTTCAGGTAATAAAATACTTTACTTGGAAGCTGATGTGACCATCATTTAATAGAAAAGTTAAACAAAGTTTAGCACAAGAATCTAATTAGAGTTTTTTAATATTTGAAAGACTTTACTCAAGGAAAAAATTTCTTGAGGACTAAAACCAATTTTGGCATATTTTTGGAGGACCAAAAACATACTTAACCCTTCATTATTTATGCATTTTATTATTATTATTATCTTTTTTCAACCACAAAAAAATTTTCTTTATTCTTTGAAACCACAAAATTCTTAATTGTGTATATTTTTTCTTCTTGCAAGATTTTTTTTGAACTTATGTGTAACATTTCTTTCTATAGTAGCATACATATAATTGCTCTAGACCAAACAATGAAAAAATAGCATATAATTGCTGTGTAACAAACTATATAAAAAATATATTTCATGTTTGTAGTATAACTAAAGAGTATTATAGAAATTTAACAAAATTATAATTATCAAAATTGAATAATAAATATAATTAATGCGAGCATTTTAATTTTTCATTAAATACAATTAGGTCTGTTAATTTTGATTACCTTGAATTTGATTTGAAAATATATATTATTAACTTATTAATTTAATTATAATTATAAAATTGTATAATAAATATCATTAACATGATCAATTGAATTCGTTATTAAATACAATTAGGTGCATTAATTCTGATTAGGTCTGATCAATGGTTATCTAAATTTCAAGACTTCACTTACGGCTATACAAACTTCAAACCTCCTATATATATATATATATATATATATATATATATATATAATAATAATAATAACAACAACAATAATAATAATTTTACTTTTTAGTGTGGAGGTATCTATTATATATAATTTAATGTCCAAAATTTTACTTAAGAAAATTTTTTTATAAAGAAAATATATAAAAAAATAAATAGTTTGATGAATCAATATCAACAAAGCTCCGCTTAGGCTTTCAATTTGGCACATTAAAAATAAATAAGTAAAATTAATTTGAACCTTCTTTTTTTTTCGCAATACAAACCTAAACTCAAGTATTTGACTCAATTAGATTACTCTACATTGACTACATTTTACTTTACCGACTATAATGCATGGCAAAGGTCTTATCTTTGGGTCGTCTTATCATCATTATTTTTTTTTTTCAGATTGGTTATATAATCTTCTATATAGGAACATATCAAATGAGAGAGTTGTTTTTATATGAGAGTGGGAGAAATTAATATTAACCAGTTGATCTTATGATGAATGGTTAAAATTAAAATATACAAAGTTATGTAAATTTTTAAAAAAGTCACATGACTTTTAAAGTGGTTACCCTAGATATATCCCCATATATATATAAGAATAACTATATTGAAGAAAAGTGTTTTTAGGGACCATTCTTCAACGAAAGCATTTTTAGTTTTTTTCTTTTTTCAGTGAGAACATTTTTAGTGATTTTTCTTAACTTCTTATTTATTTTAATCTATTATTTTATTTTTATTTTTAAATTGGATTTTTTTAAAATTATCAATAATTAAAAATAACATTGCATCACAAAATAAATTATTTATCATAAATCTAAAATATAATTTATATAATAAAAAAATATTTATTTTTATAAATTTTAATTATAATATAATTTATAGATTTAAAAGTGTTTATTTAATATTAATTTAATTATATAAAACAAAAATTTATCTTCTGTATTGCATAGGCTAAAATACTAATAATTTTTGCAATTTCTTTGAGCACAAACTCATTTTACAACAGTTTTTCAAAGATGACTAAAATAAAAGGTTCCATGCACAATGATTAGAGACCAACTATGCACCAAATTATAAAAGTACATTCAATGCAAAGCATAAAAATATTTAGAGTTAATTAAGCTTATAAATTCAATTATTCAACATAGTACCTTGTTTCACTGAACAAGCGATACATTAGAAATGTGCGCACTATTTGACGACATTACATCTTGGAGCAATCGGTGGGCTTAAAAGACACAATCTTCTTCAGCAAATCGTATCCAACCAAGTGGTTCGTCTGCGCTATGTTTCCAAAGATGGAATATTCGGTTTCCAGTGAGGCGAAAGCAAAGCACGTTACATTATCGGAAACACCAACAAAAGTGTTTAAAGAATTCAACACAACGTCCGCACCAGTAAAATGTGCCGTAATAAGTGGGGCCTGAATTGCATTATTTGGTGGAGACTTGTAACAAAGGCTTAGACTTTGATCTGGGCTTTTAACACGTTCTAAATTGATCTGTGCTGCCACTTCTGACTCCAATTTGCGGTAAAAATATTTTGGCAAAAAGGTCAATGTTGTTCCTGAGTCGATTATAGTGTTACCCACAGCATCATTTGACGTTGAATCACCGACAAACTCAATTCTTTTGGGCCCCACACTCATTCCCTCCAATTTAAGGAGATAGAAAGTATTAACGATACCAGGTATAATGGGAGTAGAAACTGTCCCAGGACCAGCCACCACAGCATTTTCTCCAAAATTTAATTTACTTGTGCTTTTGGATTCAAACAATGGTACCAAGCAATAGGAGAATTTGTAATCAATTGCGGAACCTAATTGGGTGATAAGTGAGAGAGCACCACCTCCAAGCCCAACTATACCAGAGCCTTTAGAGTCAAATTCACCAGCATTGTTGACACCACAGCCAATGGGAATCTTGGGAATTGCAACAGAGGAACCTGAAAAGAAATATAAACAAAAATTTAATAGCCATTAAATAAATGAAGTTTATAAAAGTTATTAAAATTTCAACTCTTAAATTAATTAATTAATTAACAAATAAAAAACAAAAAATTATAAAATATATTTAATAGTTTAATGCATCTAATTGTGATTTTCAATGATAACTTTGGTTTCAATCAAAATTTTCTATTAATAAAAAATTCATTGACATCATCTTCATACACATATAATTCTTACAACAATTTATATAACATTATTTATTATATTTCAAACTTCTCTTTCTTTTCTCTCATTCTCTCCTTTAAGGGATTGTCTAACTTATCCAAAGTAAAATTGGGGTTAAACAATTCCATAAAAAATAATTGGTGTAAGTTTTATATATTTAAAAATGGTTGGTACAGCATAAAAAATTACACTAATCATCTTTGATGAAGTTGTTTAATTCTATTTTTACTTGAAATAGGTTAGACAATCCCCTCTTTTAATAGTAAAATTTGTTGTACAATGTGTTTCTCAAAATTAATAACGAAAATTGAAAGAAATAAATACAAACTTCAAGCAAATGACTTACAAAGGTCCATTTCCAACCTGTAGTAGAGCCCAACGTGAGTGTCTCAAAGGCAAGATTTCCTCGTGAATGTGATCCATCCCCATATGAGACAGTGTACTCGCAATTGGGATCACCAGTATCGGAGTGGCAATTGCTTTGACGTACTGATAGACACAGACTGGAATAGCAAGAGACGGGTTCGTAAGTTACGGATTTGGAAGGATCGAACAATGGATTGGTTTGGTTGTAACACTGTTCGCAAGGCTTGCACTGTGTCCAAACAAGGTCACTCCCCGTGTCAGCAATGCCCATCACTTCAAACGGTGGCGTTCCGATGGAGTACTTCACAAGGTATTCTCCATGGTTAGATGTTATCACAGACTGTGGCGTTTCTTGGGAAACTTTTGATTTTGGGTAGAAATGGTTGGCGCGGTTAAAAGAGCGATGAAAAGCGTTGTTCAGTTGCTGAAAAGGGGTTTCGGCGGGGTTGTAGAATGGTGATTTTGGGGAATCTCTGTGAATGAGTTGCACACTGAAGCCACCTTTGAGGGCCTCGGTGAGTGGGATTCCACAAAAGCAAATGGTTGATAATGTAAGCGTTGAGAAAACAAAGAGATTATTGGAATAAGTAGCCATGTTATGGGTTGAATCAAACGTCCTGGATGTAATGTATACATCTATTACGAAATAAAAAGTAATTATTGCAACAGTTAATACTTATATATATTTATACTAAAATTTCAGTTTAAAATTTTATTATTTTATTATTGTTTAAAAAATTAAATTATAAATATATTAATATAATATTAATAAATTGATATAATATATAAATATATAAAATAATTTATCTCCTAAATTTATATTTAATAATTTGATTACTATTATATTTAATAAATATAGTATTTAATGCTTTTGACAGTCAAATATTACATTAATTAAATATTATATATTTATTAAAGGATAAAAATTAGGAAATAAATTATTAGATGTATTTATATATCATAATACTATTATATTTTGTAAAAACAAAAAACAATACTATTATATTTAATAAATGTAGTATTTAATGCTTTTGGAAGTCAAATATTACATTAATTAAACGCAATATATCATTAAGAGATAAATTATTGTATGTATTTATATATTATAATAATACATATTTCAATTTTTTATTTTAAAATGTTCTATCAACTAATCCTTTTAATCAATAAAAAATTGACAAAACATTTGATATATTAAAACATATTTAACATTTGTTAAATTTAAATAAAGAATTTAATAACAATGTATTGTCAATATAAAAAAATTTATACTGTCAATGAATTAGAAATCATTCTTCATATGACTTTTAAGATAGTTATTATAAAACCAACAAACATATTATACATAATGATTTGTGACTAGATGTCAATGTAAAAAGATTTAGACTGTTAGTAAATATATTATTTACTCATAAATATATTATATTTACTAAATATGGTATTTAAATATTTTTATAAATATTTAAATTAATTCATTTAAAATATATAGTGTATTATAAAAATTTAAAATATATATTATTTAATAAATATAATATTTAAATATTTAATCACGTTATTTAATTTCACAATATCTTATATATTTAATGAGTATAATATTTTAATAATGCTATTTAAGATAATGGTAGATTATATTAATAACTGCTATACTGAACATATTTTAGTAAATATATATTTAATGTTGTTAGACAATTAATTTTACTTATAATATATTAATTACAACAATTATTAAATATAATCTAGGCTTAAATATGTTTTAAATCCCTGTAATATACTATTTTTTTGATTTTGGTCCCTATTATTTTGTTTTAAGGCTAAAACTTATATGCAGTTCCATAGGTGTTGTTTGTGCTATTTTTTAATTATAATTGAAGTTTTATCTCGGTAATTTGTCAAATAAATGTCTGCATTAAAGAATTATACAGATTACAGAGCTGAAACTCCAATTTTAATTGGAGAACAGTACAAATAGCACCTATAGAATTTTATATAAGTTTTGTCCTTGTTTGAATCCTTATAATATATTTTTTTTTATTTTGTCCTTGTAATATGTAAATAATTTGCTTTTAGTCCCTATCAAATTTTTTTAAAAGGGACTAATTCAAAATAAAAAAATATTATAGGGACAAAAACAAAAAAATAAATATATTACAAGGACTAAAACAAAATAATAGGAACCAAACTAAAAATAAAAAAGAATTTTACGATGACCATTTTAAAAAGAAAAAGGCTTAAATATGTTTTAAGTCTTTGCAAATATGACTCTATTTGATTTTAGTATTTACAAATTTTTTTTGTTATTTTCAGATCATTGACATTTTTTAGTGTTCTTTTTTAGTCCTTACCATTAACTATAGTTAATTTAGTGCTGACAAAATTAACAAAATAAAGAATATTAATTAAGATAATGAAAAATATTTTAAATTAAGATAATTAGATTATTTTTAGGTACGTAATTCAGTTAAGTAATGTATTTATTATTTTATATAATAAGATAATTACATATAATTTATTTTTCATTTTTAGTATATTATGAATATTGATTTTTATTTCCTTTTAATACTGTTTTTACTTTTCAATTCATTAATTTACTTTTAACATTGTACTTTTTTAAAAGTACAATGTTAAAAATTATTAATTTATTTTTAACATTTTACTGAATAAATGTTAAAAGTACAATGTTAAAAATCACTTTAAAAATTAAAAAGTAAAATGTTAAAAAATAATTTTAAAAAATAACTTAAATAATTTAATTTTTAAAAGTATTGTTCATAATATATTGGAAATTAAAAATAAATTATATGTAATTACCTTATTTATATAAAACAATAAATACATTACTTAATCGATTATTAGTCATGTCAACACTAAATTAACTAAAGTTAATAATAAGGACTAAAAACGAATACCAAAAAAATGTCAGGAATTTAAAACTAACAAAAAATTATGCAAGGAGTAAAACCAGACAGAGTCATATTTGCAGGGATTTAAAACATATTTAAGCCTAAAAGAATAATTTTACAGGGACCGAAATCAAGAAAACGGTATTTTATAGGGATCAAAAACATATGTAAAACATATAATCTATAAGGCTGAAATTATTTTAAATTCCTGTAAATATAGTTCTATTTGGTTTTAGTCTTTATAAATTTTCTTTTTCTTTTAAATCCGTAACATTTTATTAATATCTTGTTTTAATCCCTACCCTTAAGTTTAATTAACCTACTGTTGACGTAACTAACAAAGTGACACTTCAATTACGTTATATCTGATTAACTAAGACACATGTCCAATTACTGGAAGGCACCCTAAATCCATATCTTTTTCTGACTCTTCCTTATTTATTTCGCTGCCTGAAATTTTCGTGGGGATTAGGTCAACTTTCATCCCCCAAATCCAATAATCATTGTGTGAAGTTTCAACCTTCTTTTCTAATTCAATGCCCATGCCCTTTTCCATAGAGCCACAATTGTGGACATACTCAATGACCACGCCATGTTTATAACTCCACTATGGATTCACTACTGTAAAAAACACTTTTTAAATCGATTAAAAAAAGCTTTTTAAATCGGTTTTTGAACCCATTTAAATATAGACGGTGTAAAAAATAGAGTCATTTTAAATCGGATTTTGAATCGAGTTAAAAAATATATTTTAACTCGGTTCAAAGTGTAACCAAGTTAAATACACCACACCAATTTCACAAGCTCTGCTTCCTAAAACAAAAACCCAATTTAACCACACCAAATCAAAGAATAGCATTCAGATTTCAATCCAATGTGCACTAAAACACTTTTAACAACACCTTTAACAATAAAATCACCAACAACCAATGATTTAGATCAACAAAGCCAAGTGAGGGCTTTCCCGTTAAAGCCTAGGGAGAGCTTGGAGCAAGGCTTGGAGGTGATGACGATGATGCACGGGGTGGTGGTCTTGTTGGCAATCTAGGTTGCAGAGGCCCACGTCGACGTTGATGGCGATGACGGAGAAGCCCAAGTAGTGGTCCCGCCCATGCCTCCCTTACATGAAGTGATGACGGCGAGCGCAACGTGGTGGTCTTGCCCAAATCCAGGTTGCGGAGGCCCACGTCGACGTTAATGGCAATGACAGAGAAGCTTGAGTGGTGGTCTTGCCCACACCGCCCTTGCCTGAGGTGATGACGGTGACACACGAGCTGCGGCTTGCGTGAAATAAGAAAAAGTGCACAAGAAGGGGAGGTTGAATTATGCGTTTAAAAACTTTTTCGAAACAAGTAAATCAATCTGAAAAACGTTTTCAAGTGTAGGGATAGAGAGAAGAGAACACAAAAAGTTTTATACTGGTTCACTCAACCTAAGCTACGTCCAGTCCCTTCACCCAAAAGGTATCCACTAACCAACCTTAGGTTACAAGTATTGTTCGCGGCCTCTTCAGGCTTTACAACGCAATCACCCTAGATTGCTTAACCCAAGTATTCTTTTACACTAAGCCTCTCCAGGCTTTCACAACACAAAAAGTGTTTAAAAAAAAATCAACTCACGTAGTGAGGATTTGAAAGATTAAGCTCAAGATCACTTTAAATATCTTTACAAGATTTTTGCTACCATCCACTGGACGCTTCTATCAAAGTATTACAAAAGTCTTTATGTTCTTATTCTTTTTCTACGTCTTTTCTTTTTCACAGTCTTCACCTTTTTTTTTCACTATTTTGCTTCTTCGTTGGTGCATGTATATATAGTCTTCAGGGAAAAGATCCATTGTAGAAGACTTTGACTTCGTTATGCAATGAGAAGCGTGCAAGCTATCTTTTCAGAGAGGTCAGGCACGATAGCTTTTAGACTTGCATTAAAAAGGAAGGTGCAGGACTGCGCTGGCGGTCTGCTCTTCTAAACATTCTTCATTTGTCTTGGCAGCTTGATAAGTTGACTTGCTTTATTTATTCTGCTGCGCTTTTGCACTGGAATGATGTTGATGCTATTTAATGCTTCAAACAAATTTGAACGTTAGTTCACAGAAGTAATAATATGTCAGTTTCGAGGAAGACTTAGCATAAATCAAATTGACGTTCAAACTAAAAACTTAGCCGTTTGAATATATGATCTCAGAGGCTTGTATAAGTTTATTCATTGGACGGTCGCCTTCAGTTTGTTCAACTGGACAATCCTCTTTGGCGAGTCTTCTGGACGGTCTTCTTAGCTATGACAGGGTTAGTCTATACGCGCAAACTTGAACATTAATAAGCTTGTTATCTTCAAGACATTGAGGGTTTAGACGCTTCTACGTCTTTGGTTCCAACATTGTGGTTCCACTAGAGGAGGGTACAAGAGGGAAAAGGCTTAGGCTTGGGCTTGGGCTTGGGTTTGGGGGTTTTGGAAGGGGGGAAAGGGGGTAGAGGGAGAATGCAGGGTTGGGGGTGGTGGTGGCGCCAAGGAGAAGGCAAAGAAAGGGCACATCGAAAGGGGTAGAGAGAAAGATAGGGAAAGGGTACGGTTGTTGTGAGTTTTTAAACAAGAGCTTCCGCAAATATATTTTAAATTGGTTCTGTGTGAACCGATTTAAAAACTAACTTTTTAAATCGGTTCTTTGTTGAATCAATTTAAAAAGTTAGTTTTTAAATCGGTTCAAACAGAACCGGTTTAAAAAGTGATTTAATTTTAAATCGGTTCTATAAGAACTGATTTAAAAAGTGATTAAAAATTTTCACATTTTAGCTCGGTTAATGGAAAACCAGTTTAAAAAGTGAATAGTTCTTTAAAAAATTAACTTTTTAGCTCAATTATACGTGAATCGGTTTTAAAAAGTTCACTAAAATTCCAAAATTGCCACCGCATCTTGGTTTTAAGTTAGTTTATTAACAACTGAGTTAAAATCTTGCTCTAAAAAGCCTATTTTGTAGTAGTGATTGCGGTTATGGTCAGCTTCGTGGTGGGTTAGGCGTGAAAACCCAAATGGGCCTCCAACATAAGCAAAGCTGGTACCATTTAATTTTATTAACCATGTTGGTATCAGGTTAACGAGTTATTATAGAATGGCCTTGATTATTAGATCAATGCCTTCAAAAAGATTTATGGATCAGATTAGGATGTCCACACACACACACACAGATATATATATATATATATATATATATATATATCCACGATCAACGTATGACTTCCCCATCATAGATGATAAAAATATACTTATCTACTATGGACTCTTGTTAGCAGCCCAGAAGGCATAGATAGGGCTAACAGGACTAAAAGAACCATAAAAAAGCCCAATTGGATGAAGAATTTTATTTAATATCTATATTGTAGAGGCACATAGTCTTTAGGTTCTTTCAATTCCCTAAATCAAGATCATCCACAATGGTTGTTTAGGATGTCTTGATCATTAGCAATTGTCCTCTATAAATGACAAGTGATGATTGTTGTTTTGTCAGAGAATTATCTAATAAAAAAGTTATTTTCCTTTCTTTGAGTGATCCTTAGTGTAGCCCTAGTTTTGGTACTCATTTCCTATGCCGTCATTACTACACTTTATCATCTAGTGCCTTTAGGTGCTTACCCCATGCCTCCCAAACTACCCTCTCGTGACCTTGAAGAATCCATTCACAGCCTCACTGAGAAAATGGGTGCCTTTCAGCCATAGTTGGAGAACCAACTGCATCTCTAAGACTAGCATCATTCTTCCCTATAACAAGCCATAGATTCTCATTACAAATCCTTTACGACCTTAATGACGGGTCTTTTGGAACAGAGGGCTTTAAACAATAGCCAACCAACTCCACCTTTCCCCCCTCCTTCTACCACTATTATTCATCCATCACTTACTTCAGAAATCCCTCCCCATATTATAGTTTCCACTACCACCCCCTCCTTTTGATCCATTCAACCTCCATCAATTTTTACCTCTGTCATTTGGCCACCTCCTCCTCCTTTTTACACCCACCCCTTTCAACAAGCACCCATTCCTACCTTTGTTCACTCTCCTACCCTATTTCCAACTTACCCTACACACACAATGTTACCCATGGCCCTTATTCGAGCCCCCAAAATGCAACTAGCCCAATTCAACGGCTTTAACCCCTTCGATTGGCTTTTTCAAATTGATCAATATTTTGCTTTTCATCATATTCTATGGGACCAACATCTTCCCATGATGGCTTTTTACATGAAGGGCGAGGCCCTAAGCTAGTTCAAATGGTTACACAACAACCACCAACTTACAGACTAGGAGTCTTTCACCTGAACCCTAGAGTTTTACTTTGGACCTTCCACATACATTAATCTGCAAGTTGAATTATTTAAATTATGTCAGTAAGGTTCTGTGACAGATTACCAGTCCCATTTTAAGCGCCTTTGCAATAGAGAGGTAAAGCTCTTGCCCGACATCATCCTAAACTATTTTTTATTTGGCTTAATTCTTGAGATTGGGTGTGAACTTGCAGTCCTATAACTTCAGTTAATCACCCATGCCATTAGGCTTGTGAAGCTAATAAAGGCCAAGATTGAACACCCCTTTCATCCCCAGCCTCCCTATTAGATGTTTATCCCAGTCTCAAATGTAAGAGTATCGAGTTGCTGGCCTCTGCCACAATTGCGATGAGAAATTTCACCCCAACCACAAATGCACCTCTCCCAAATTCCTAGTCCTCCTCATTGATGATGCCTTTGGTCCTAACTTAAACTTCCCACATGAACCCTATATTTTTGAACCCCACAACCTTGGCTTCCATCTTCACGTCTCTCCCCAAGCTCTCATTGGCCAACCTTCCCCTTAAATCCTTAAGTTCACTGGCTTTATCAAGGGCCTTCTTGTAGTCATTTTGATTGACATTGGTAGTTTACATAATATTATTCAACCTCCAATTGCCCACCATCTTCACTTACAAACCTTAACTACTCAAACCTTCTCGTCATGGTGGGGAATGGTGCTCATGTTGCTTAGGGCACCATTGCCCTGTGGTTCCTTTACAAATTCAACACCATTCTTTCTCCGATCCATTCTACTTGTTTCCTATTCGAAGGCCTTAACGTGGTGCTTGACATTTAATGGCTTCATACCCTAGGTCACGTTAAAGTTGATTTTTCCATCCCACAGATAACCTTCACTCACTTAGATATCAATGTTACCATTATAGGTAACCTTTATACCCCCTTATTCCTGTCACTTACTCACAATTTTGCCAACTCATACACATTAATGCCATTGCTTCTCTACACCTTTTTTTCCTTTCAAACCCTCCCTACAAGTGACCCTATTCTTCCCTAACCCCTGTTCACCCAATATTGCACAATTACTTAAGCAATTCTATTCTATTTTTTGTCCCCCTCATTACTTACCCCTACCTAGGCACCACGATCACCACATTCCACTACTCCTAAACGCCACTCCTGTCAATGTTAAGCCTTACCACTACTCCCAAAAAGAAATCATGTCCTCCCTTATCTAGGAAATGCTCATTAAAGGCATCATTTTCCCAAGTAATAGCCCTTACTCCTCACCAATTCTATTGGTGCGCAAAACACATGGTTCATGGTGCTTCAATGTGGATTATCGGGCTCTTAATGTAGTAACAGTAAAGGGCTATTTTCCTCTGCCAACAATTGATGAACTGTTGGATGAACTTGGGTCAACTACTATCGTCTCAAACATAGATTTACACTCAGGGTACCACCAAATTAGGGTTGCACCGAAGGACACTCATAAGACAACATTTTGCACCTTTAATGGTCATTACGAATTTTTGCTAATGCCATTTAGGTTATCTAATGCACCTTCTACTTTTCATTTAACTATGAATGACCTTTTAAGGCCATATCTAAGGCAATTTGTTCTTGTTTTCTTTGATGATAGTTTAGTTTATAGCAAATGCCTTACTGATCACTTACTTCATTTAAGTTTAGTTTTATAGCTATTTGACTTTAATCAGTTTTTTGCCAAGTTTTCAAAAGTAGCCTATTTAGGTCATGTTATTTCAAACATGAGTGTTGCCCTGGATCTAGAAAAAATAAAGGCAATTCTTGACTAGCCCTAACTACGTTTGCTCACGACACTCTAAGGATTTTTAGGGCTCACCGACTTTTATCGGCATTTTGTCGACCATTCTCGCTACTCCTCTCATTGATTTATTATACTCAATGTCTTTTACATGGACAAATGATGCTGACACTACTTTTACACAACTAAAAAAAAAAACCATGACTTCCATTCCTGTGCTCAACCTCCTTGATTTTTATTCTATTTTTGTAGTGGAGACCAATGCTTCTATAGTAGCTATTGGTGCTGTCCTCTCTCAATGTGGTCATCCTATAGCATTTTTCAGTAAAAAGCTTTACGCTCGAATACCACATGCTTTTGTCTATGTTTGAGAATTATATATAGTGACTGAATCTATGAAAAAGTGGAGGCAATATCTCATAGGTCAGCATTTTCACATCATACCTAATCAGCAAAGTTTGAAAAATTTGCATACTAGCTCTTTTCCGAGTCCCGAACAACAAAAGTGGCCTCTAAATTTCTTTGTTATAGCTTCAAGATCTTCTACAGGCTCGGCAAGCATAACTAGGCTACAAATGCATTATCTGGCTTTTCTTAGCACTCTTTTCTATAGTACTAGATTTCCTCTCCACATTGCGGTACCATTACACGTTCGCCGCTATGGGTATAAACCTCAAAAAAAGATTGAAGAAGATAAATCCTTGACACCAGAGTTTAAATTTCAAAATGGATTAGTCTACTTCAAGGACAAACTTTATGTATCTGATTTATCAAACCTTCGTTCCTCTCTGGTTCATAAGTTTCATGCCACTCCTACTGGAGGTCACTCCAGCCTCAAATGCACAGTTGCTTGCTTAGCCATGTCTTTCTACTGACCAGGGTTATATGCGGATGCCAAACACTTTATCCTCCTATGTTCCTCTTGCTAGCATAACAAATACCTCTAAAAAAAAAACTAGGATTATTACACCTTCATCCAACCCCTAAAAAGGTCTAGGATGATCTAATAGTGGACTTCATTACCCGCTTACCTTCTTCGTATGGGCACACTGTTATATAGGTGATTTGTGATCGTCTGTCCAAGTATGCCTACTTTGTGGCACTACCCACCCATTTCTTTGCTCAACAACTTGTTACAAGTTTATCCATTGAGATCTTCTGCTTGCATGGTCTTCCTCATTTCACACTGTCTAACAAAGACCCTCTCTTCGTAAGCAAGTTTTGGACAGAATTGTTTCGCCTCTAGGGTACGACCCTCAAGTTCACTTCAGCCTACCATCCGTAAACGGACAACCAGTCTGAAGTGGTCAACAAGTGCCTTGAGGCTTACTTGAGATGTTTCACTACTGATAACCCACGACATTGGCACACCTTCCTCCACCTGGCCGAGTTTTGGTACAATTTATCCTTCCATACTGCCATAAGAATGATGCCCTTTCAGGCCTTCTACAGAAGGCCCTCACCCTCTTTTCCAATCTACGCCTTTGGTTTCGCCATCGTTGCTAACCTTAACACTAACCTACAAAATCGTCAATAGTTATTGCAACAACTAAAAAAAACCTCAATCGCACAAAGCAACACATGCAAGCTCAAGTGAACAAAAATTGATTTGACCTTTCTTTTACTAAGGGTGACTGGGTTTTGTTAAGCTTCAACCATACTGACAAACCTTTATTTCCAGTTATGCCTTGCAAAAACTGGGAAAGTGCTATTGGGGGAAATTTAAGGTCCTTCAATGCATTGGTGAGGTCACCTACAGGTTATAGCTTTCACCATCCTCGTGCTTACATCTTATTTTCATGCCAGTCTCTTGCGACTCTACCATGGTGACCAGTTCGAAGCTCATTCCACCCCTCTTCCTCCATAACTCTCTGCACCCTCCATTGCACTCACTTCTTAACCTTCGGAACCCCACGCCCCGCTCCTCTCTCCTATTCCCTCAAATGACCCTCCAATCTCTCATCCTAATCCTTTTACTTTTTTCTATGGCACTTACTCTGCACGCATCCCTACCTTTTCCCAATTTGTTCAATTTAGTGCCTTATCCCAAAGCTATATCCCCACCATCCATTCAAACCTAATTATCAACTAAAGCCACTTTAACTTCTGCCTATTTTGAGCCCCCTTGCCGACCTACCCCTTTAACTATTGTCAGCCTCCCACCTACCCTAATCATAAACACCTTTTGCAGTCACCAAGGCACTGCCTAAGACCACATCCATATGTGCCCATCTAAGGTGTTAGATGCCTCCATTCAAACTCCATTATCTTATGCCAATCTCTCCACTCAACCCATATGTTCTTCCTTGGGCTTTGAAGATATGACACCTTTTACCCAAAAGCTAATTATTAAATAAATATTATGAAAGTAGAACATATTTTTTCATTTGCAGAACAAAACAATAATTTAAAATTGTTCTTTTCACACGGTAAAGGACATCACATGCATAACTTGTAACATTTTAAACTACATAAAATACTTTACTAATTAATAAAAAGATAGTTGCCCACAATTATCCTTACAAGTATTTGAAAATAAACCAAATTAAGATGTAAAACTACTAATGCTAAGTTTAAAAGCTAAGGATATAAAATAGTAATTAACCAAGCCCCAATATCATAATTCTATCAAACCAAATCAAACCCAAGCAATAATAAATTAGACTGCAACGAGGCTAGTGCCTTTACTCTAAGACTCCTCCTCAAGGTCCTGCTAGATGTCACTTGTGTACCACAGACATAGATAGAGAAACACTAGAAAACAAGGGAGTGAGATACATCATGCTCAAAGTATGACAATGGAAATAGGTAGAATACACAATACATGCATAATTTGAATAGCATTAAGGATTTAAAACACATAACATATGTAATGTAATGCCACCTAACTTTTACTTCTTATGCATATGTGGTACCAATCTAAGTTCATCTCGAAAGTAGACTAGGAGTATGTGCACGACCATAAGAAGCATCATCGATACCGATACCTTTAGCTTTCGCATTCTCAACTCGTATGATATTCTCCGGTGACTAGTCAGGGTTACCTACTTTTGCCAGTACGCTCTAGCTCCATGGGATCAACATGGGCCATTAGAGTTTCCCAATCGAGTACCACCCCCAAGGCTAAGGTTAAACAACACATCTCGGCCTCCACCAATGGAATTCCTACATACTTTCTTTCTCCACATGACTCAATGTCATGATGCATGGTCCAATACAATGCTTATAGCATTTCATAGGTTCTTATAATAGATCATTAAGACAATTTCATATCATACTCAATTTTCTCAAGGTAAGTAATAATCATAAGATGTAATTTCAACAAGGCATCCAAACAATGGTAATCGTTCAGTGAATAGGCATCGAAGGTCAACAACATCAACTTTAGTGTCTCGGTGGGTCATGCTTAACACCCAACCCTTGACATTTAGTGCCACTTTACTCTACTTCCAGACTCCCTTTCTGGTAGGTTCATAATTAGCACCAAAGAACTGGCGCTTAGCGCCACTCACATAGGGAATTCACTATTATACTCATGCTTAGCACTAACTTTCTGGCATTTAGCGCCAAACCTCCATAGAACTAGGGGTTGCTCTCTGCCTCCCTCACGCTCAGCACCAATTCTGGTGCTTAGTGCCACGACACTCAATGCAAATTTTTTGGCGCTTAGCATCAAACCCCCAGATAAATCTTTGTCACTCTCTCGCTTAGTGCCAACTACAATTCCTACAAATCGTGAGGCTTCGTAGAACGTGTAACCCACGGCTTTCCTTAGCTTCCAAACACTCCCAATAGATTAATTAACTCTTAATTTCTCCTATTACCTTTCTTATTGGTCAATCTATCCTGTGAATTCCTCACTCATTTACAATCTCCTCAAAATTCATTAAATCCCTAACTTAGGCACAAAGGGAAAAGGAGAAAACAATCCACGACAGTTCGTAATTGCAACTAAACATAAAATTACGACAAAGCACATCAATAATTTAGGAAAAGTCACATTCCCCTATATGCATGATCATATAATTTAGAAACAATTGAGGTCTAGGGCCAACCCCTCTACCCACAACCAAAGCCATACGCATGAACGAGATAACTCACTCTCCCTTACCTTGATAGAGATGATCTCTAGCAAAAGGATTGCGAACGATGTAGTAGCATATTCCTATAGCTCCTCACTCCTTGACTGTAGCGACTCCGTGCAATATCTCTAAAGAGGTAAAAGAGAACGAGGGAAAGAGTTAGGTTTTCAAGAAATCTAAGGGATTCTTAAAGCTTACTTTGGGCTTATGAAAACTAAGTCCAATACAAGGGTCTTAAAACTTTTAAAACATTTTAATTACAAAACCCCAATTTAAAGGCCCAATATCTCTTTTTTCCAAAATACCATTTTATTAAAAACAAGGAAAAATAGAAAATAATAATAATACTAATACTAATACATATTAATTAAAGGAAAACATTGGGGTGTTATAGAGGACAAGGCCAATTTTGAACCTAACGATAGTGTTAGCAGCCCAGAAGACATAGATAAGGCTAAAAGGCCTAAAAGAACCATAAAAAGGCCCAATTGGATGTAGAATTTTATTTAAACTCTGGACTGTAGAGGCCCATAGTCTTTAGGTTCTTTCAATTCCCAAAATCAAGATCATCCACGCGGTTGTTCAGGATGTCTTGACTGTTAGCATTTGTCTTCTATAAAGGACCAGTGATGACTATTGTTTTGTTAGAGAATTATCTAATAGAAAAGTTATTTTTCTTTCTTTGAGTAGTCTTTAGTGTAGCCCTAGTTTTGGTACTCATTCCCTATGCCTTCATTACTATACTCTATCAACTTTTGTGGAAGGCAAAGTGAAAAAGAGAGCAAGTATAGACAAGACATACGGGCAAGGGATAGATTGAAGTCATTAAGGTCGCTTTGACAGAATTGCGTAATTAGCTTCGTAAACGCAATCATCCTCTGTTATCACCATAACAGCACGTGCGAATATTGTATTTCTTGGACTACCTGCATAAGATCCATGCAAAAAGATCACAGATTCACATTATTAACGGTTCTGTTAATGTTGAAGTAATGGATACAAAGTTGAAAAGTTTTTTAAATTAAAAAAACAATGCATTTTTATAAAAACTTTAAAAGGCCCATTTGGGTTTTCACGCATAGCCTACCATGACGTCAACCATAACCGAAATCCATAGGAGAGTTATAAACATGGCAAGGTCACTGAGTATGTCCACAATTGTGGCTCTTTGGAAAAGAGGCACGAACAATATTGAATTAGAAAAGAAGATGGAAACCTCACATGATGATTATATTGGATGTAGGGGTGGAAGTTAAATCAACAATTCCATTTCCTACTAAAATTTTGGCAGCCAGATAAATAAGGGATGAGTGAAAAAAGATATAGGTTTAGGGTGCCTTCCCGATTCCACATAATTAAACTGGTGGCTTCGTTAATTTGACTTAGCATGACTGAAATATCACTCTATTAGTCATGTCAGCAACAAATTAATTGAAGTTAACAAGAAGAATTAAAAAAAAATATTAGCAAAAGGTCAATAATCTAAAAGAGATAAAAATTTTACAAGAACTAAAACCAGATAGAGTCATATTTGTAAATACTTAAAACATATATTTAAGCCAATTAACAATTACCTTAAATAGTATTATTAAATAAAATAAATATAATATATGTTTGTTAAACATAGGACTTTTCATATAAGATTATCTACCTATCTATCTATATATGTGTGTGGTGTGTGTATGAGTGCACGCAGTGAATATAAATATCATTTAAAATTTTATTATTTGTATTATTGTTCAATAACTAGTTTGTAAAATATATTTCGAAATAAAAATTCAAACATATTAATATAATATTCATAAATTGATAAATATATATATATAATAATTTATCATTTTATACTTAATAATTTGACTACAAAGTATATTTAATAAATATACTATTTAATATTATTGGACAGTAAATTTACCTATAATATATTAATTGTGATATTTATTAAATTTAATAGATATTTTAATATATTAAAAATTTTGCAATTTTTAATTTCCAAAAGAATTATTTGATAAAATTATTTTAAAATATAAAAATTGAAATATATAATAACATTACATATAAATATATAATAATTTATCTCTTAATTTTCGCCCTTGATAATTTGACTGCATATTATATTAAATAAATATAATATTAAATGTTATTAGAGAGTCAATTTTACTTATAATATATTAATTATGGTCTTGATAATTTGGCTGCATATTATATTAAATAAATATAATATTTTTGAATGTGAATATTAAATGTTATTGGAGAGTCAATTTTACTTATAATATAATTATTATGATATTTATTAAATATGAAATATTTATTAAATTTAAAGAAAATATAAGTATAATAAAAATTAATACCTATATATATTAATACACATAATAATTATATTGTTGTTATTATTGTTTAAAATAATTAGTTTATAAAATATGTTTTAAAATAGAAACGTTCAAATATATAACAATGTATCTCTTGATTGGTATCCTTATTAATTTGACTACATATTATATTTAACAAATATAGTATTAAATGTTATTAGGTTGTCAATTTTACTTATAATATACTAATTATGATACTTAGTAAATACAAAGTATTTAATAAATTTAATAAAATTTACATATGTTTTTTAAACATGTGACTTTTAATATGAATTTATGAAAATTAAAAATTTATAAATAAATAAAATGTGTATGTGTGTGTGTGTATAGGTGGAGATCAAGTTACTCCAAATGTAACTATTGATAGAGTTACTTTACTCAATATCTTGTAATATATATTAAATTTCAACGATCCAACCATTGATTATTTTTAATATTATGTTAATGATCATGCATACCAAATTTTTTGTAAATCAAACATTTGTAGTTCTAATAGTTAGTATTTACGTATATTTTAGACAAGTATATTATACGTTAATTTGAATTTTTTTAAAGATGTATCAAATAGTTTTTAAACTTTATAAAAATCCGTAAACTTGATCTATCCAACAAGAAATTTTAATTTAACAATTGGATCATTTAACTTCAATATATATCATGAGTTATTGAGATGAGTAACTCTACCCAGAGTTACTCCTAGAATAACTTGATCTCCTCCCTACTACACACACACACAGAGATATATGTATGCATTATGTAAGCATACATATATATATATATATATGAGTGGGGATGAAGTTACTACAAAAGTAACTCTTGGTAAAGTTATTCTACTCAATAACTCTTGATATATATTGAATTTCAATGATCTAACCATTGAATATTTTAATATTATGTCAACGATCATGCACATCAAATTTATTGTGAATCGAACATTTATAGCATGTTAATCTTATAGGTGACATTTACTTATAATTTAGAAAAATATATTATACCTTAATTTGAATTTATCTAATGAAGTATCAAATATTTTTTAAACTTTATAAAAATTTGTATACTTGATCTACTCAATAAAATCCTTTAATTTAACGGTTGAATCATTGAAATTTAATATATATCAAGAGTTATTAAATAGAGTAACTTGATTCTCACCCTATATATATATATATATATATATATATGGGTCAAGATTGATTGATACTAGGCAACAAAGTTGGTCAAATTACACCTTTAATAACTTTTTATAGAATACAAATTTAACCAATCCAACCAGTGAATTTGATGTTTATATTAATTAGATTAAGTATACAAAAATTCATACAATTCTAAAATTATTTAGTAGTTCATCATATAACTTGATTTTAACGTATAATATGATATTAAAATATATGTAAATATTCATTATTAGATAACACATGTAGAAGAGCCCAAATTATATGAAATTTGATATATATGATCATGATGATAATATCACATAATTCAACAGTTGCATTGGTTAAATTTGCATCGAACAAAAAGTTATTAAAAATATAATTAACAAACTTCAACCCCTAGTGTCAACAGATCTTCACCCTATATATATATATATATATATATATATATATATATATATGTTAGGTTAAGCCCCACAATGAGTGCAACCTTTGTGTTTAGTTGTAAACATTGAGTTTGGAACCCTGAGCAGACTGTCGATGAGAAGCCAGAGGAAGGTGAGGATGACGTCAAGTCATCATGCCCCTTACATCCTGGGTGACACACGTGCTACAATGGACGGGAGAAAGGATCACGATCTCGTTGGAGTGAGCTAACTCCAAAAACCCGTCCTTAGTTTGAATTGTAGGTTGCAACTTGCCTGCATGAAGCTGAAATTGCTAATAATTGCCGGTCAGCCATACGGCGGTGAATTTGTTCTTAGGTGTGTGTATATATATATATATATATATATACATGTATGTATACATGTATGTATCTATATACATACATGTATATATGTATATATACATTTTTGTTCCATGAAATCACAACTAAAATATTGCCCTAAATAAAATCCATTTTTAACATGAATTATTGCCCTAAATTAATTATTTACAAAAATTAATTAAAAGTGTGCTAAATTTTGGCATTAAATAAATTAACAAAATTAATATAATTTACCTTAAAAATAATAACTTACTATTCATCATGTAATAATAATAAAAATTATACTGATTATAAAATTAAGATCCATAACAAAAATTATCGAAATTATAAAATCTAGATCTATAAAATTATCCTAATTATAATATCTCATTTACATATAAAATAACTATTGCAAAGCTTTTTGTTCAAAAAATAAATTGTTTATAGTACTTATAAATCTTTTTCAAAAAGAAAAGTTTGAATGATCAAATTGTGTGAAAATAATACAAAAAAAATCCATTAATATTCAATATCATCAGTGTTCATATTTGATGTAATATAATAATGTAATATAATAAATTATTATCATAATTATCATTATAATCAACTAATTATTATAATACATAAATACATAATTAAGGTAATTAAGATAATAGTATAGAATAAAAGAATGATTGTAATTGAGTTATTGTTAACACACAATCAATTAGCATTTAAGGTAATAAAGATTGTTATTTGTTATAATAGTATTATGGTAAGTTATTATAAAATTGTGATAATACAAAAAATTATCCTAATTATAAATTATTGCCCTAAATAAAATCCATTTTTAATATGAATTATTCTCCTAAATAAATTAGTTAAACAAATTAATTAACATGAAATTTATTTTTAGAAATAAAATAATTTAAATGCTAATGAGTCATAATGAGATTAAATATGGGATTAATTTATTAAAATGAACGAATAATGAATGAATAGCATTTTGACGGATAAATTAAAATTAAGAGAAATAAAATCATAATATAATTCAAATTAGATTATATTTATGACAATAATTTAATTGTAGTTTAATGGACCAAAATTTATTTACAGAAATCAACATATATTATCTTAACTATTTTGGTGCATGAAACTGCAATTAAATTATGGCTCTAAATAAAATATGTTTTCAACATGAATTAAGGCCCTAAATTAATTATTTATGAAAAATAACTAATAGTATGCTGAACTTGGGCATTATATAAAGTAACAAAATTAATATAACTTAATTTAAAATAGTATAGATAATCATAATAGAATTTAAATTGGATTTTCTTTAGGACAAAAATTTAATTACAGTTTAATGATCCAAAATGTATTTACAGAACTAACTTCTGATTACTCTTATTTTGGTCCTTTAAACTGGAATTAAATTATTGCCCTAAATAAAATCCAATTTGAATTCTATTATGATTTGAATTTTTAAAATTTTATGTTGTCCATCAAAATGCTATTAATTTATATAGATAAATAAATTCCACATTTAATATCATTACGACTACTTAGTATTCAAATTAAATTATTTCTAAAAATAAATTTCATGTCAATTAATTTTCATAAATAATTTATTTATTGTGATAATTCATGTAATTATTTGAGAATTTTATTTTGTACGTAATATCATTGATAAGCCTAGTACAATTATTGAATTATTTCACTAAATAAATTATTTATGCAAATTAATTAATATAAAATTTATTTTTATTAAATATAGAATTTTAATACATAAATAAATTAATATTATTTTCATAGAAAAAATAAAATTATGAAAAACAAAATATTAATAGAATTCAAATTGGATTTTGTTTAGGACAATATTTTAATTGCAGTTTAATGAACCAAAATTTATTTATAAAATAATTAATGATCATACTTATTTTGTTCCATGAAACTGTAATTAAATTATTACCCTAAATAAAATCTATTTTTAACCTAAATTAATCATTTACGAAAATTAATTAAAAATATGTTGAGTTTGGGCATTAAATAAATTAACAAAATTAATATAATTTACTTTAAAAATAATAACTTACTATTTGTATTTAATGTTATATAATAATGTAATAATAAAAAATTATACTAATTATAAAATAAAGATCCATAAAAATATTATCAAAATTATAAAATAAAGATTCATGAAATTATCCTAATTATAATATCCCATTTACTTATAAACAAAAAAACTGTCGCAAAGCATTTTATTCACTAAATAAGTTATTTATACTACCTATAAATCTTTTTTAAAAAAGAAAGTTTGAATTTTCAAAACATGTAAAAATGATACGAAAAAATTTTCCATTAATAATCAATGACATTAGTATTTGTATTTAATATAATATAATAATGTAATATAATAATTTATTATCATAATTATCATTATGGTCATTATAATATATAAATACATAATTAAGTTAATTAAGATAATAACAAAGATTAATAGAATGATTGTTATTCAATTTGTCTTACGGTAAGTTATTATAAAATCGTGATAGTAAAAAAATTATCCTTTATCAATTGTTTGATAAATCCAAAAAATATAGTTGATCTTATATCATGAAAATTAAAAATACTTAGTTGAACAATAGCATTAGGTAGAACCGTGAACAAATTGATCTGAAATTTAAACATAAAATGTAGAAACTTAGAATAAAAATGAAAATTCTTTAAGACAAAAATAATAATTAATCTAAAATAGTTTCTCTTTAGAAATTTCATAACTTTTTAGCTTGAACTCTTCTAGTTTTTCTCAATTTTGATATCTTTTTTAGGAATCTTTAGTGGTGGTGAATCCCCTCCTGTATGATAGGTCCTTTTCAACAATAGAACATTGGGGGAATCTGAACATAAGTCCACAACATCCGCTTCAGTCTTTTCCTTTACAAAGTCAACCATTGATTCATCAAATTTCCCAATTAGATCTTGTTTACATAATATGACACGTGTTAGTTGTGTGTTGAGCATTTGTTCATACTTAAATAAACAAATTATTTACTATTTGTTAATAATATAATTATCTGTGCACCCTCCTCAACTGCTCTTGCATTTGATCCACCAGCTTGTGGATTCAAATTTGGGACCATTTGGTGTGAAGCCTTAATACAAAACAAAATTTTGATATATTAAAATTTGAAGGCAAGTTAGTCAAATTTATGTAATCCAATCAATTCTAATGTAATCTAAATAAATAATTACTATAAATTATTTTTGTTTTATCCAGTCATTGTAGTTTAAAAAAATAATAACCTTAACAATCTCAGAATCTTTGAACTTTTGGATTAAATCAGAATCGACTGTAACCCTCTTAACCATATAGGAAGGCTCAAATCTCAATCCAAACCCCTTATCATAGCCAACCTAGAACAAAAAGGTTTGATCCTACAGGTAAGACAACTCCTTTGGGATACCATGCGAATCAATTCTCTGTAAATTTGTTTGTTAGGATAAAAATGGAGCATGAGAATGGTTAATAGGTTGCTAAAATTAATTTAGTAGATTTATAGCACACAAAATAAATATTGTCCATCATGTTGATAGATTCACTACGCCAAAAATGTTATTATACGATGCTTATTTTTCCTTTAGATAGCACTTTTAAAGCGCCATCTATTTCGACATTGTATATTTAAAGATGACGCTTTTCAAAAAGCGTAGTATATGTACTTGAAAGTAGATGGTGGTTATTCAGGAAAGCGCTGTATATTTCATATAAAAATAGATGGCGCTTATTCAATGAAGCGCTGTATATTTTGTATAAAATAGATGGCGCTTATTCAAGAAAGCGTTGTATATTTTTGTATAAAATAGATGGTGCTTATTAAATAAAGTGTCGTATATTTGGTATACAATAGATGGCGCTTATTCAATAAAGCGCCATCTATTGTATACCAAATATACAACGCTTTATTTAATAAGCGCCATCTATTATAGTTTTTTTTTTTATTAGTGTAATTCATTCTCATTTTTTCCATACTTGTACAAACAGAAACATTCCAAAACGCTATACGGATTGAATATACCAAAATACATTAAAAGATCTTGCCAAATGTGATTCTTTATATGAAAAATACAAAAGGCTACTTAAACTATTTACAATCTAAACATTGCAAACAATCTAAACATGAGCTACTTGAACTATTTACAATTCAATTAACTAGTAAGTTTAACTACTTTATAGCTATTGTTGCATACTCCTACAATGCAAGACAAAAAGTAACCAGTAAGTTTAACACTAAAATGTACAAAAATAATACTTTAAAAATGATTTTGCTGTCATAGAAATAGAAACAGGACAACAAGCTTATAATGATACTAAACATGCTCTTTTGTTACTATTTACATCCAAATCCTTTTGAACTTTTTGCTATATGGTCTTTAATGTTAGGGCATCCATTGTTAACTTATTGAACATGATTTAAGCATAAAAACAGTGTCAATTATTCAAGAACAGAGCGGCTGTACTGCAACCCGAAATTACTGTTTATATGGTAAGTTCAAGTGGCATAACTCACTCAAATGGTGTCCAAAGCTTACCAAAGTTTGTAGGGATCATATACAAACCATAATGCATCAATTAAACAAATTTTCACTCAATAAAAACATGATTTTACAGTCCTAAAATGCTGCTGGTCTGGTTTGCAAAATTATGCAAAAAAATGTACTTAATTCATATTAAATTCACATAGTTATGCTTGGTTTGGCTCCATACAAGTAGGATAATGACTTGGCAACTTTTGTAACATTAAATTACAACCAAAAAGAAAGTTAATTTCATGAATTTATGCATGATTAAAAGTCTGAAACAATAACCACGAAATTAACAGAATCATGGTTCTTAAATTGCCAAATTCAAACAATTGCACTACCCTAATGCACAAACAATTAGGGCTTCCATTGTTCATCATTTAGGGCATAAAATAGGAGTAAATTAAGACCATGAATCAGTTTTAATTCACAAAAATAAGGGATGTAGTCACTGATTTGTTCCAGCAGGGGGTTTCCATAGGAAAAACAACATAATATGCACAAATATGGCTTTTGTACACTTCCAAATTCAAAGAGACCAAGGGAGTCTCTATACACATGCATTCTAAACGCATTAAAATAGCTCAATTAAATTTTTTTTATAATTTTTGGAGTTCCCTAACTACCACCAATAGCCTAACTATGTGTATTAGACATCATGAATCAACGGCTAACCTATAAGCATTTCTGAATGACATATTGACACTAATCTTTCCTAACTTCAGTGATTTGATGATCAGAATAGTGCTTCCTGCTACAACTAGGGAAGTACTACAAAAAAAAATGAAATTAAAACCAAGTGAGAATATACTTAAGAGCAATGAGATATAAGACCAATATCACATATGTCTTCTGAGATTGTCGCCCCTTCACAATGGGTGATGATTTCCTTCATATATCGGCAAACATAATACCCACAATCATTACTGTTAGGTTGCGTTGGGCACTATAGAAGCAAAAGCATAAACATCAGTATAACTAATTAAAGATTAACATGATCAATTGATTTTCACATAAAAATTGTAAACTACCTTAATTGTTATCCACTTGATGTTGCTTGACTTAGTCTTTGAAACCTTAGATTCTATTTGAGCCTGATAAGTTTGTAAAACCCTAATTAATAAAGACAAACAATGCATATATAACTAAAAATTGTACATCAAGACACACACGCATAATGTCATCACTTATATTCTTACGTGTTAAACAACTTCTTTAAATCTTGCCTCCTACTAATGTCATTCTCCAATAGGTCTAGATAATAAATTATTTCCATCTTAAGATTGATTCCAAACAAGACCCAATGATCGCTAAAAAAATGACAAGTGAGTCAGCAAATCTAAATTGTATCTAACATTCTAAATTGCTAATAAAGTTAGGAAAAAAAGTCTTACCCTGTATTGATCAGTGCAAGAACAAACTTGTCAATCACCTTTTTATTGACGAAAATATCAACAACTTTTTGCACTCATTCTTTCATACTTAATTGGTGTGCTGTTATTTGGGGAGATAAGAAGAAGAACGCCTTAGGATTTGGCTAAGAAAAGTGTCGTACAAGTACCTTATAATACAAAATATAAGAATGAATTAGTAAATAGTGTAAAAGATATATTCATCAAAGTTAAAAAGTTAATGACACAAAGTTATTTAATGTACCCAATGTATATAGAAATAGCAGTTGAGCCAAGCCATTCATGGCCGATAACTTCTCCTATAACCTCTAAATCAACTATTTCCTTATGTTCAGCTATCCCAAATACATCTTCCTCCATCTCTATTAGGGCAAGTGAGTCCTTGGGCTTCAGTTTTATGTGCGTTTGAAGATAGTTACAACATTCAAGAAGAGGGGGACGTTAAAGCACTTTATTTCCCTCACTTTTTTTTCTTGGTGCAATAGACTCATTTGTATTCTAGATCTTTTTCTTGTTGGACACGGAGGAAACCTAAAAATCATCAATTAAATTAGGTAAATAGTGGATAAGATATTATCATAAATAAATATCAATTAATATGGTTGTTTAAGCATACCACAGTAGTGACCTATAATAGGCCATGCCACAAATGCACCTATTGCTTGTTCTATGGTCATTATTTCAGCATCATGACTAGGACATAGCAATTAGGCATTTGGTTCTATAGCAACATCAACAGTAACTTTTACATGATCACAAGTAAAGATTGCCTGTGTAGTGTATCACTCGGATGGTTATGCATTTTTTCATGGGCAACCAATCGAAGTGACGGTGATGATAAAAAAAAATTACAGGAAGAAACTCCCTACATGATAAAAACATAATGTTATGATACAAATATTTGAAGTAAACAAATTAATACTAACATTGAAGCTAATATAGACAAAATCAATTACCTCAAGAAAGCTATTAGATGGGATAGTACAACTCTCTTTGCCACTGCAAATCCCAACATTAGGTTGCTGCACGAGGACGTATCCTTCGGTTGGAACTACACAACCAGACTTTCCATCCACTTTAGTCTCGCTTTTATGTCTCTCACTTTAGCAGACAATAAATCATGCTCCTATTATGTGTGTCGCTTTTGAGGTGGGAAATAATCTTTATGTGTGACTCCAAATCCCACTGCCCTAACACAACCAGGATATTCTAGGACACATAAAGCCCGAGAAAGAATGTCCAATCAAGGGTCTTGTTCCTCTATAGGTAGAGACTGCGATAGCACCTCCTGAAACATATAAGAATTAAACATATTTGAACCTAAACTTGTTGTACTTTATATAAGAAACAAAGGTTAAGGTAATTATTGTACTCACACATTGATTCCAAACTTGTCAAACATTTTCATTTTCAATCTCCTCGGCCTTATTCACACGAGCACGCCTCCACAATTCCTGACAGGTAACACTCTTAATATTCGATCTCAATTCCTTTATCTATTTATTGAGAAAATAATCATACCAATTAGAATTCATTATTGGCAACTTGTATATTATATATGTGTGTGCGCATTTATACACTTACCATTTCTTGCTCAAGGAGTGCATATGCCTTACATGAGGCCCTATATAGGTACTTAAACCGTGATGCTCTTTCCTTGTTTTTTTTTTTTTTTGCTTTGTTCCTGTATGGTAAACATATTATGCAATGGACAATAAGTACATATTATGAATCAAACGCTAACAATAATATATATCGATTATGGATTACTTGAAAAGATGGATCTACACGTTTTGCCACAAATTGTCTCCAAACATCCTTGTGGATTATGGACACATACTACACAGGAGGATGTGCAGAAGGATTATCTAAATAATTCCCATTCTTGTCTTTTAGAAAACGAGTGGCTATGCTGGCTCTAAAATGCCTATGCAACCTTCCTGCCTCCTTAAGTACAAACTTCTTGTGAGATTCATCAACATTAAAAGTCGACTGTCAAAATAATGTTAGCACAAAAATGTTAAGTTAGTTAAACTAACAATAATTTGAACAAATGGATAGAATTAACATATACCTGTATATCCAGCCAAATGATATTCTTACATATCTTCATATATGGATTTAACCAATTATCACATGTAATAAGAATGTTAGACCAGACAATGGACTCGAGATAACTGATAAACTTTACACAGCCAGGTTCAATAGGTTGACCACGACTATTAAATGTAACCTAATAAAATGAACACGTATATATTAATTTTTAAAAATGAAACATAGTTAAGATTCCAAAGCAAACAATGAATACATTACCGACAATCTCTTTCCACCATTTCTAGCTCAAATGACACTCTTCATAACTAGTCCTTTCTTCCCTTTACCTCCTCAAGAGGAGGACTACCATGATGACCAGAAGATGCCATTTACCTGCAAGAAAAGAGACAAAAAAAATGTTAGCATTGATATAAAAAAAAGATATACAAATAAATTAAATTATAAATATAACATAAAAAACATGTCTAAGCTAACATTTTCCTCTTCCTAATCAGATTTAAACTTTTATGTCTCTTATTGACACGAAATGATGGATTAATCCAAATCCCCTCATCATGGTTGTCTTTTTTATACGAGACGTCATCTATGGTTGGATCACTATCAAGCGAATGTGATATCTTATAGAAAGGATCATCCTCAGTGTGTGTATCTTCATCTCTTGTAACTTGATTATGACCATCATTTATTTTATTGGTCAACAACACAATAAACCAATTGACATCAGTAGGATCAGTGACATAAAACACTTGTTGAGCTTGTGATGCCAAGATAAATGGTTCATCTTTGTATCCCACCCTATTCAGGTTCACTTGCATGAACCCTGCCCCATCTTGTTGAACTCCATTATTGTTATCAACCCATTTACAACCAAACACGGGCACCTAAAATGTTATGTAATCCAACTCCCATATACGTTCAATTACCCCAAAATATGACATATGTGCATATATGGGGGTTTTGTCTTTAGCACTTGAGATATGCATAGATTCAGCCACCAAAGTGACACTGCTATTTTGCATAGTACTTTGATCATCCTGTTCTTTTGTGTAAAATGTGTACTTGTTAATCATATAACTAGTGCAAGAAAAGACATGTAAAGTTAGACCATTTGCTAACCATCTCAATCTTTCAAAAATTGAAGAGAAATTTGTTTCCAACTTTGCAAAAATGTGGTTTTTTAGCCACTGTGTAAAAGTGACATTATGTTCTCTTATTATCCAATTGTCATTCCTAGTTGGATTCGACTTCTTGAGCATGTCTTTATGTCTCTCAACACACGGTTGTACCTTATCATCGTTGTGTAGGACATGCAACTGTGCCTGCTCCCATTCTATTATCAATATGGTCAATATTGCTTTTCCAATAATCCCTTCTTCTTCCGTTCTCCTTGAGTGTTGACACTTTGGAAGCCCTGTTGATTCAACATTAGAGAGATATTTAGAAGAAAATTCAACAGCTTTTTTGAGTATATATCACTCCACAATACATCCCTCTGGTCGACTTCGGTTCCTGACATACCCCTTTAATATCTTCATATAACACTGAACCGAGTACATCCATCTCATATAAGCTGGCCCACAATACTATGTCTCTTTAACTAAGTGAACTATAACGACCTAACTATCACTACTAAACAACCCTACTAAACCTACTCTTACCGTCTCATCATGTAAATGAAAATCATAACATATATATATCTGAAACATACACATATTGAGAGATTCACCCGTCTCTCCTACTGTTATACATCATAGCCTATACAACTTACAGGCTAACAAAGGAATGGGAATACCATTAAACCTTGTCATAACAAAACAATATACATCACCGGAGGAGGGAGATACAAAACACACTCCCTATAGCTGGTCACAGTATACAACTCCAAATCAAAAGAATGAGATTGAATATACAACAACCAAAAACAAAAGCTTGACTCCTCAAGCCACATATCCAGCTTGCAGCTCCATCCTCAACTCTCAGAAGCTGAGTCCACTGAAGCATTGCCATCTTCTCCCATGCCATAAGACATGATCATCACAGGTACACTAGCACAACAATAGCAACAAGACATCCAATAACAACAAAACAAGGCAAAGGTTATCTTACAAAAAAACACAACATAGTATATGAATTCTACAACCATCAACGCATTCTCAACATTCACACTCATACGCACACACACACACACACATATATATAGCATTCATTCACATATCAAAAGTTCTCAGTCAAGAACTCT
Source organism: Spatholobus suberectus (assembly GCA_004329165.1). NCBI lineage: Eukaryota > Viridiplantae > Streptophyta > Magnoliopsida > Fabales > Fabaceae > Spatholobus > Spatholobus suberectus. The sequence goes on from CM014736.1 coordinate 33,921,016, forward strand.
ACATCACAACCAATCCACCGCAACTATGTCAATGCATGATGATACGACTCTTGAGAGATTTTACAACATCTTGGGCAATTAGCCAAGTCTCACCTCATACTATGGCCAATCCAAGCACCATTCAGGGATTACCAAAACTCTGATCTGTGGATAAGCTTAGTGGTTCGTCGAGATAAATGTATGTGGGTAGTGGCTTACCGCGACACAAGACCTACACTACCTTGGCCTCTTACAGAATTTCCCATCCATTCATCTCCAAAGGCCCAGCTTTAAGACCCTACGTCCTATCCAGGCACTAGGTTGGAGGCCCAACTGAGCTCCAACTCTAGTCACCGTCCGACCTACGTGCCTGCCCACACCACGGCATGAGGTCCATCACACAGCCTCAGCCAACAACATATGCATATACCACAATACGACAACCACTCAACCACCACAAAACAAAATGTTTGTGTAACAACACAACAATACATCACAACACCACGTGGGCTCGACCAACACCACACGTGGTGCACAACCACTAGCAATACCATGCAGGCTCATTCCAGCCTCAAGCATAGTCAATAGGTAAGGCCCTATCCAAGTAGCTCATACCTCGTGAGAAACCTCACATAACCACTTATTCATAACTAGTGGAGGTCCTATCCAAACAACTTCCACTTCACAAGCAATCCAACAATTAACTACAATTTGAAAACTAAGACCCTTTTTGAAAATCATTTGGAAGATTGACAAATCTTGAGCTTCACAATAATACCCTTCAAAATAATTCAATTTCTTTAATTTAGAGAAATCATATTTAAATTGGACAACTTTCCATCATTTCCAAATAGAGCTTTTGGAAACATATAATACCCTTTTTATATGTGTATATACATAATACTTCCTATTTTGAAATGAAAATTTTAAAATCTGAAGTGGTACATTCAATTATGAAACAACAAATTATATCAGTTTAGAAAAATGCACCAGATTTTGTTTTCTAGCAGGGATAATCGATTATGGATTCGAGTTTTAGGAAAAATTTTACTAATGCCTAGATAATCAATTGTCAGAGTCCATAATCGATTATTCCCAAAAAAAAAAAATCATGAAAATAGCTTCTAGAACTCTAGATAATCGATTATGAAGCCCCCATAATCGATTATCTGCGACAAGACTATGAAGAAACACGATTTTCTGCAACAAAACTTTTCACCACCCAAACTCAAATTTTCGAATCAATAGGGTTCCATTATCATCAATCCATCTCAACCAAGCTTATACACAACAGATTGTACAATCAATTCAACATTTTATCACACAATTCATGGATTTCTCATCAAAATTTCATACTTTTCCCCAAAACCCATTTTCACCCAAAATCTTACCACAACACACATATAATTTAGATTTGGACCAACCCAAGGTAATATCCATACACAATCATGTTCATACATCACAAATCTAGCAAGAGTAAGCTTTCCTTACCTCTTGGAGCTTCTAGAAATTCGAATTTGGAGAAGAGAAAACATGAGAGATGTAGAACCTGGAGCCAAATCCTTAGAACAACCACTACTCCTCACCAAAGGGATAGAAAAGGGCTATGAATCTTGTGTCTAACTCAGTGGGTTTGGGAGAATTTGGGAGAGTGAGAGAAAAGAGGATAAAAGAAAATGAGAGGGGGAAAGGCTTGGCACCCCTTTTATGTCTTAAAACTCTCTAGGATCCTCATACTGGCTTTGGGCTCACTAAGGCCAATGGTTCATCTAACCATCCTCTAAGACTCACAATTTGTCCAACTCAACTATTTTTCTCTCAACAACTTAAACAAATACCAACAACACTCTCAATTTGGCTCAAGCACTTTTTCTCAAGTTCCCTAAATTCAAATATGAATTTCTAAGACAATAGCAACAAAACCATAACCACACAACAACAACGATCAACAACAATCAACAATAGCTCATGTATTTGTTTTAATCACCAAGATCACATATTAATTTCCACTTTTTAGTTATTAAACCACTAAATCATACATGAAGATAAACACGGTGTTACATGAACAATAAGATGAACCATTATGTCAAAGAAAGAAGGTGGAAAATACATCTCAAGATCACACAAAGTGACAACAATTTCTCTTTCCAGGGGTGGCAATTTCCCAGGGTCAATCACCTTACTGCAAATAGCTATAAAGAAGTAACATAGTTTAGTTATGGTCCATCGTATTTTTTCAGGCAAAACGGAGCGTATACCCATTGGCAGCATATGCTTCATGAGTACAGGACAATCATGAGACTTTAACCCTTTTAATTTTAAGTCTTTCATAAATACTAGGTTCCTAATGGTTGAAGAGTACCCCTCTTGAACTTTAATTTCATGTAAAAACTTACAAAAAGAAATTTTCTCCTTTCTAGATACAGTATTAGCTGCCGGAGGTAGATACTGACATTTACCCTTTTTCACTAGTCCCAATTCTGTTCTAATACCCATACTGAGTAAGTCCAACCTTGCATTGATGCCATCCTTAGACTTTCCTGGAACATTCAGTAGTGTACCAATCACACTATCACAAACATTTTTTTTTATATGCATCACATCAAGGAAATGTCTTACATATAAGGACTTCCAATATGGCAATTCAAAAAAAATTGACCTTTTTTTCCACCCGCTTGTGACTAGCTCTCTCACAAAAGGTTTACCAAATTTATTGGTTATATCCTTTACCTTTTCAAATACCTTATCACCAAACAACAATTTTGGAGCTTTGCCTTCTTCTGATCTCCCATTAAACGCTTTTTCTCCACCCTCGATAATGATGTTTTGTAGGTAAAAATCTACAGTGGCTGAGAAAGACATTTTTCTTACCATGTTCCAATCGCATCCAATCTGTATTATCCTCACATATAAGGCATGCACACTGTCCTTTGATATTGTATCCTGATAGATTAACATACATTGAAAAATCATTAATCATGCCAAACAACATTGCCCTCAGCTGGAAACTTTCTTCTATATACCCATCATATATCTCTACACCTGTGTCCCACATATGCTTCAAGTCTTCAATCAAAGGAGCCAAGTATATGTTTATGTCGTTCCCTAGTTTTTTAGGACCCCAAAATTAACATGGACAACATCATGAACTTCCTCTTCATGCATAGCCATGGAGGTAGGTTATATATAATCAAAACCACCAGCCATGTGCTATGGGAGCTACTCTACATACCGTGTGGATTCATTCCATCAGTAGATAATGCAAGATGTAGGTTGCTTGGTTCTTCCCCGAAATTAGGGTAATCATGGTCAATTTTCACCCATTGAGGAGAATCTGCACGGTGTCGAAGCTTTCCATCCCTGACCCTTCCTTTTGCATGCCACCTTAAGTTCTTCGCATCTTCCGCACTATGATACATATGCCTAAATCTTGGTATTATGGGAAAGTACCATACCACCTTCAATGGTGCAGAAATTTTTCTTTCTATAATGCAAGGTATTACATATAGGACATTTATCCAACTAGGGGTGAGCATCGGTCGGTTACGGTTGGGTTCGGTCTAAAATATCCAAAACTAACATAAACTGACCTAATATTAATTTGGATCGCTACCATCCGATTATGCTATTGGTTAAATTGGGTGACGGGTTGATCAAATTGCAGGTGGGTCGAACGGGTATGTGCAGGTTCATTTCTGAATCAACATCGGAGCTTTGGTTCGTTGGAAAGAAAAAGCTTAGTTGAAAGCATCCATGGATGGGTCATGGAATCGAGAACCGCTAAGCACTACCCAAACTTGTTGCCCCCATAAACCAGCGAGCACCACCGAAAATCTTAAATGAAACTCCAGCCAGTAAAACCAAAGGGTAAAGTTAAAAAAGAAGAAAAAGATGAAAAAAAACAAGGTGCGAAGAGAAGGACGCAGTAGCTATCGGATCTGATGGAGGACTGGTGCACAGAAAAGATCCTCACCATTGTTGTCAAGCTTGATGAAGTCAAAGCCTCTGCCATTGTTGAACCACTGTACAACGCCCATGAATCTCTCTTCTGCCATGGAGTTGGTTCAATTTGAGAGCCAACAAAAGAAAGTATAAAGAGTTACAGTGATAGAATAGAGAGAGTGCATCATGCATAGAGTCAGATTATGTTAATTGCTATACAGTATACAAGACTATTTAGAGAGAAAATGGTCCAACGCCCAACGTAAAATCTGAACCTTTAAGCAATTCTGAACAGCTTTATAAACTGAAATTTGTATTTGAAGGAAGGAATGCATGCCAGCTCACGATTTGGACATTTAAAATTCATATTACTATTCGGTCGGGTGCGGGTTTCGACGGATTTTTTTTTCTTAACCCGCATCTGCCCGAAGTTACCTATGTTAAGCCGATTTTTTATTTAATTTAACCCAAGACCCGTAATCATCTGCCCGAAATACATGTTTTTAGTCCAGGTTATTGGGTTTCGGACAGGTGGACAATTTTTGCTCACCCCTATATCCAACAATGCATATTCATTTCAAAAAAGAATGCAATTGTTAGGACAAGAATGTATCTTCTCGTAGCTCATGCCAATAGAGCTTAACATTTTTTTAGCTTCGTACATTCAACCAGGAAGCACATTATCCTCTGGCAACATATCTTTTAAAAGGGCTAGTAGTTTTGTGAAGCTTTTATCGGACCATCTATTTCTCGCTTTCAAATTGTATAACTTCAACACCACCGACAATCTTGTGAATTTAGTACAACCATCATACAGTGGTATCTCTGCATCACTTACCAATTTGTCAAACATCTCAAGACAATCTCAAAGATCTTGTTCAACAACATTTGCAATCTCTTCAACTCGATCCCACTCATATGTTTTGTCAGGCTCACTTGGTGCAAAACTCACACTATCCCGTTGATCATGATGAGCCTCATTGTGTCTATTTTCACTATGTCTTGTCCAACATGTATAGCTTTTGTCAATCCCATTACACACTAAATGCTCTTCCAACTTCTCCGCATTCACTACCCTTGAATAACAACAATCCAAGCAAGGATAAATGATTCTAGTAGGGTTTTTTGCATGCTCAACCGCAAATCTACCAAACTCTTTCACTTCGTCCTCATATTCTTTTAACAATCGACTAGCAGACATCCATTTCCAATCCATATTTTCTTGATCTATAAGAGTGTTAATTAATAACAATTACATTGACGCAATATGCAATGACTATATGCATGTATGATTTCTATTCCATCCTATACAAGGTGAGGATCCTATCCTATCCAGAATTGTCAAATTCGCATTATATTATTGTATGACTCTTATTCTTGATCAAACAAAATTTTGGCAGCATTTCTTATTAGTTCTCCAAGCACACGACTTAATCCAAGTGGTATAATCACTCAAACAAAGTATGTATCAAGAGAACTATGGAAAATACAAACCAAAATAATTATTAGATCAAGAATAGAGAAATACAATAATGTCTTATATGTGAATTTGCAATCCTAGACTGTCCACCAGGACAATTCAAGAACTACTTGTATATTATGTCCCTCAACACAATATACAAGTTGTTCTTGAACAGGAAACCAAGGTAAATGCATATTCCTACATGTATGAGTTAATCTAACAATGAAAAACTATTTCAGTTGAAAGTCTTCAAATTAATATCACAACAATAACAAAGAACAAGAATATTTAACCTACCTTCAGTCCAACGAAACTGTGGTTTGTGTAGAACAAAAGGCCATAATTCAAAACTAAAAAAAGAAATGAAACACAGTAAGTATTATTAAACATAGTAAGTATTACTTTCTTTTATCACATAGAACATGTAGACTTATATGGTAACCACTTGAAGCTTAAACCACCACATAAAACTCATTTAAAACATGGTTAAAGTTTGCAAAATAAAACATGGTTAAATATTTGACTTGCACCATTTTTAAACTGCTTGAGATTTTTGAGTGAAACCAACTCACTCAAGTCACATTTTAACCCTATAAAATCTATTTTGAAGTCCCATAGGGTTTGGAGACTTGCAGCTCAAATTGCATAGAAAACCGTTTCCTAAAACTATGATTTTTACCTAAACTTTCGACGCGCGTCATTTTTAAACCGCTTGAGATTTTTGAGTAAAACCAACTCACTTAAGTCACATTTTAACCCTATAAAATCTTTTTTGAAGTCCCATAGGGTTAGGAGACTTGTAGCTCAAATTGCATAGAAAACTGATTCCTAAAACTATGATTTTTACCTAAACTTTCGATGCGTGCCATTTTGAAACCGTTTGAGATTTTTGAGTGAAACCAACTCACTCAAGTCACATTTTAACCCTATAAAATCTGTTTTAAAGTCCCATAGGGTTTGGAGACTTGTAGCTCAAATTGCATAGAAAACCGTTTTCTAAAACTATGGTTTTTACCTAAACTTTCAACGTGCGTCATTTTTAAACCACTTGAGATTTTTGAGTGAAACCAACTCACTCAAGTCACATTTTATCCCTATGAAATATATTTTGAAGTCCCATACAGTTTGGACATTTGTAGCTCAAATTGCATAGAAAATCATTTCCTAAAACTATAGTTTTTACCTAAACTTTCGACTTGTGCCATTTTTAAACCGCTTGAGATTTTTGAGTGAAACCATCTCATTCAAGTCACATTTTATCCCTAGGAAATATTTTTGAAGTCCCATATGGTTTGGAGACTTGTAGCTCAAATTGCGTACTAAATCGATTTCTAAAACTATGATTTTAACCTAAATTTTCAAAGCGAGCCATTTGTAAACCGCTTGAGATTTTTGAGTGAAACTAACTCACTCAAGCCTTTCTAGCCTCTAAGTAATTAAAGAGACTAGAGTTTTAAGCGTTTCAAGCACTTCTATTTACCCCACACCTCACTCTTCTTTTGACACAAATTTGATATCCTTAAAGGTAGAATGAGTCAAAGTCCCCTAAGTCGTTAATACCTTTCATGCTCCCTTAACTAGATGGTATAGAGACAAAATACAGTACAAAAATAGTCATCATAGCTTTTTCCTATATTTCTCATGGAAGATATTATTGTAGCCTGCTATATAGTGCCAATTAGTGCTACCTTGGCATCCTCATGAAAGGCAAAGATTAATTAGGATAAGTTATGTGTATAGTTGACCTTCCATATCAACTACCCACTTGGCAATTTAATCCAAAATCAGATTTGTTCTTGATTCGCAAATGTACTACAAATCCTGTGTATTATAGGATGACACACGCATATAACATTGTGTGCTTTGATAGAAATGATTTGCAGTCAATGAATCATGTGTATCACGATTCAAGAATATGATGCCAATGAAATACAACAACTACGATTGTAGTATTGTTGCTGCACTTGATTGTTCTGTTACTGGTAAAGGGATTAAGGACAGAACGAATTGAAAACCCAGGAAATATTGATATTTATGCTCTAAATTTAATTGACCTGAGTTAGACTTTAAAGTTAATAATAAAAATTATATATTTGTTGATATGATTTGGACTTGGCTTGTCAGGAGCTCACTAAGGCCAAAAATTATATATTAAGCTTAAGAAATTCATTTAAAATTTCAAACTGTCTTGTTCAATCTTTGATAATTAAACATTGTTGCAGTTGGAACTAGGGGAACTAAATTGAAAATTCTGCAGAACTTTTAGAGGAGCCAAGATGTAACTTTAGGTGAAAACTTTGCTCACATAAAATGAAAGGAAAAAAAAAAAAACCGTGATAAGTTTGACAACTCCACTTAAAAACCGTGACAACTCCATTAAGGTACTTGAGTTTCTCTCATACTGCTTTCTCAGGAGACATTCCCGATTCTATAGGTTATTTGAAGTCTCTTAGCATACTAACTCTTTCGAGTTGCAATTTTGATGGACTGGTTCAGTCATCATTGTTTAATCTAACTCAGCTTTCTGAGTTATATTTATTAGATAATAAATTAGTTGTCCCCATTCCAAGCGAAATCAATAAACTTTCAAAATTAACGGTACTAACTTTTTCTGATAACAAGTTAAATGGAACAATTCTACCTTGGTGTATTCTTTGCCTACCTTGTTAGTTTGGATCTTAGTAAAAACCACCTCACAGGGTCAATCAGTGAATTCTCATCTTATTCTTTGGAATATTTTACTTTCTCTAGTCACAAACTGCAAGGTAATTGTCCAAATTCAATATTTGAACTCAAAAATCTTACTATGTTGCGTTTGTCATCAACTGACTTGAGTGGTCATGTGGACTTTCACCAATTTTCAAAGTTTAAAAATCTAGTTTTTCTGGATCTTTCTCACAATGGTTTTCTCTCTATTAACTTTGATACAAGCGTTGACTATATCTCACCTAAACTTAAAGAGTTAGATTTATCTTCCTGTAATATTAATAGTTTTCCTAAATTCTTAGCACAACTTCAAAATCTGCGAGCATTAGATCTTTCTAATAACAAAATTCGTGGAAGCATTCCCAAATGGTTTCATGAGAAGCTCTTGCACTCCTGGGAAAACATTTCTGGACAAGCACACACAAAAACCAAATGGGGTGTAATTGTTGTCTTTCTTGCTTGTCTAATTCCCAATCATGATTATTCTTTTTCTCTTGCTTCATCATCATTTTACCATCTCAGAATGAGAATCGAAATCAGCCAAATGAAACAAAAAAAATATAATCAAATTTTTAACATGAGCACTAACTTTTAAAAGAACTCCTGCAAAGTTTAGCAGAACAGGCCCTGCAGGTATTTCTGGATGCAACAACACTAAAATTTTAACTAGAAACCGTCTAGGAAAAACCTTTATAATTAGAATATTATAACACTATGGAAGAACTTCATGTCATGAATCACGACAATGCATCAATGCATCTAACAATTCTCAGTCAAACATCAATGCATAAAACCAAAAGATATTTTTATTCAAAATGAAGAAAAAGATAAAAATATACTGGTTGTTTTGGTTCCCCCAAAAATACAATCACTTGAAGCTTGTAGTTAACTTCCCAAATGTATAAGTGGTTTTTCATAAGATTACAGAAATATAATTCATTAAGAATATAGCTTAGGAACTTCAAGATACTCAACTAACAGAGGAACACTCAAATGCAGTAGTTGAAATACTAAGTTAGTGAATGCCCATAAACCAAACAATGTAGAATGCCCATAAACCAAAATAACATCACTTATGGAATATAGGACATAAAATACAGCTAAATCATATTTAAAGTCTTTTTAATAAGGAGAACCATACTTCATGGGATGTAATATGGGATGCAACATCACTTATGCAATATATGAGAATGATGCTTCACACTCCTTAAATAAACAGAATGAACCCAACAATCAAAGAGCTTATGTATCAGCACAGGCACACTAACCTCCGCTTAAACAAACCGAAGGTTCACACTCCTAAGTGATGAAAGCGACAGAAGAACCCTAACCTTAACCCAAACCTCACACTCGTCAGAATAGAGGAAAGGGTGGTTTGAGCATTGGACGCAACAGTTGATGAGGTGAGCTTGTATAGAGGTGAGCAGGGAGGGAAACAAAGTTGGAGAAGAACAAGAATTCGACAGAATGCGAGGAAAATGAAAGTGTGGAGGAAAAAAATTAAGATAAACAGAATGCGCTTACTTCATTAAGAGCTCTAAATGATTTTTTTAATTTTAAAAAACAATACAACAAAAATAAATTGATGGCGCATATTTACATAAGCACTTTACATTCTTCTACTGCATATACAGCGCTTATATAAACAAGTGCTATGAAAAGTATTTTTTAAAAGAACTAAAATTAAAACACTTTAATAAAGCGCTTATTAAAGAAAGCGATGTAAATATTCTGATTCATATATAACTCTTGTTTAACTAAGTGCTATCTATTTAGTTTTGTGTATTTTATATAGTGCTTATTCATTAAAGAGCTATATATATTGCGCTATATATTATCATTTTTGGCGTAGTGATTCAAGCAATTCCGTGCAAGTTTGGTTTACAGATGCATCACTATCAAACATTACAAATGTGTCAAAAGTAGTCTCGTTATTGACGCGTAATCTAAGAAAAAACCTACAATACAATTAAGTATACCTCAATACTTGTTTAGTGCTTAATAAACTGTCATTATTATATGAATAAATAAAAACAAAGAACTATTGAAGTTGGTGAATAAATAAAAATATAAAACATTTAAAATATGTATTAATTACCTCAGGGTGACATTTATGATGTGCTTGTTACATCTACCACAATAGTACATTCCAGAGTTTCGGGATACATTCTTGTGGCAACGACACGCAATGTAATACCAATTATCCTCATCAACAAAAGAATTGATAGTAGCTAGTATGACAAAACTCAAATCCTACAAAAGTACATTTAACAACAATTAGTAAAGAAATATGTTGTGGAAAAAAAATATTCCAACTCTAAATTTAAAAGCTTTCAAATACCTCTTTAGAATGCTTCATATCATTTCTTTGGTAGACTTCCTTCATTGATTGAATAGTAGCCCTTGGTGTAAACTTGAGGAATTCATCATCCAAGCTCATCTTAGATTCATCTTGTAATTGGCTTAATCCCTTAATAGGAGTTTTTATTGTGTCAATCATCTTTGATTTAAACTTAACAGCCTCAGGAATGTCTGGGTTCAATATCAGTTGTGAAGTAAATGTGCTACTAATGTTTTTGTTCCCTAAAGACAAATAAAATGAACTTCACAAACAACGTTAATTAGTATAAAAGATTAAGATAGCAGCATTTGTTCTCATTGAGACAGTAGGCGAATTTCACTATTCTAAAATGTCATTATCGTTCCATGTCTTCACTTTGCAAAAGAGCACAACAACTACAACATTAGTTGCCTCTCCACTTGTCAGAAATGAGTTTAACTCATCAACAAAACATCCAAACAAAGTGACTTTGAAACGATAACTATAGAACATAAAAAAGATAAATAAAAAATTGTCATGTATTGTAAAATGTTAGGAACAATGCCTGAAATATTATAAAAAAAAGGTTTATCACAATGTTGGGATACCTTACCCTTTATTATCAAGCTCCACGATTATAAGCTTGGACTTGACCCCATTTTTTTACATATTCCCATTCATTGCCTACACCAGCAAGGACTCCCATTATATCTGACAAATATGGAATTAAACGCATTAATTTTGTTGTAAGTCAAAAGATCAACCGCAATTTGAATTTTAAAAAAAATGATATTGCTTAGCCTAAAAATACTAACCAACCAAGTAATTGCAATCAAAATTGTCACGAAACAAATCAGTACGGGGTGAACTTAATTATGTTCTGTGGTACAATCGCTTGAGCTTGATTTGTAATGGTTGTTTTCATATTGAAACTCAATTTATATGCATATCTTGTTGTACGATACTCTCCTCCATTTGAACACACACCGAACTTTGATAACACATACACCTCCCCCTCTTCCAACTTAGACTAGAAGATATAGATTAGTTGCTTGCGAATTATCATGCCAATTCTATCTTCCTGCTTAACCAAACAATTCCTGACTAATATTTGGTAACAAAACATGAATAAAATGTGAAATAAAAGTAAAATAAAATTAGTTCCAGAATACAAACCTTGTTGTCCATAAGGACTAATTCTAAAGAGAATGTATTTTTTTCATTGACAGGATCCAACACAAACCACATATGGACAACCCTTACTAGTATACGCAAATTATCATGTTTGGGAGTTATCTGTGATACAAAGTCATTTTCGGGCCATTTGTTCAAAGAAGATGAAGGAATGATACACCTTTTCTAATTAATTTTTGAAAAAGTTAATGGGTGTTCCATTTCACTTTGGAATCATTATAAATAACATTTACACTACCTGCAAATAATGATCTTGCAAAAAGGAAACAAATTAATCTAAAAAATACCAGTTATAAATTTTTGAAAATTAAAAAAATTTAATATCTTAAATTAATTTATAATAATTATACTCACAAATTAATTTAAAAATTAAACTTAAAAATTATACACAAATATCTTCCCAAATTATATTTAAAATATATAATATATAATAATAATTAGTTTAGCCCTTGAAACTTATATTAAATTATTTTCATGAAAAAATTTGCTTTTAACATTAATTTTTTCCCTAAATAAATTATTTACAAAAAATAATTAACATTATTATAATTTAATTAGAAAAGGTATAGAATTAGTGACATATAGAATTTAGAAAGGAAAACAATTTTGTCCTAAATATATTTACCCCCAATTTCATGACAAATAGGATTCAAATTAATGTTATATATTATTGGGGTTTGGTATGTTCTACTATAATTTACGAAAATTAATTATCATGAAATTTATTCTTACAAATAATTTAATTTGAATGCTAATTATAAATGTAGAGTAATATTTTATATATTTTTCATGGCAGTTTATATTAAAACAATGTTAATTAATTTAATTTTATTGAAAAACTTATTGATAATCATAATAGAATTGAATTTGGATAGTATTTATGACAATAATTTAATTGTAGTTTTATGGACCTTTATATATTTATGGAAATTTGGAATCATTATAAATAATATAAGATTTCTTTCTTAAATTACAACATTTACTACCTAGAAATAATGGTCTTGCAAAAAGGCAACTAAATAATATGATATTTCTTTCTTAAATTATCACATTTACACTACCAATCAGTTATATAATTATGATTAATTTTGCAAAAAATTAATATCTTAAATTAATTTATAATAATTATAGTTACAAATTAATCTAAAATTTATACACAAATATCTTCTCACACTATACTTAAAATATATAATAATTAATTTGGTCCTTGAAACTTATATTAAATTATTGTTATAAATAAAATGTATTTTTAACATTAATCATTTCCCTAAATAAATTATTTACAAAAGTTGATTAATATTATTATAATTTAATTAGAAAAAATATAGATAATCATAATAGAATTCAAATTGAATTTTATTTAGGACAGTAATTTAATAGCAGTTTAATGGACCTTTATTTAGGACAGTAGTTTTAAACAAATTAATATCTTAAATTAATTTATAATAATCATACTTACAAATTAATGTAAAAGTTATAATTAAAAGTTTTACGCAAATATCAGATACTTGGAAATGTTAATCAACATACTTAAAAATTATGTGATTTTTATTCAGGACAAAATTAGGGTGAATGTAAGTAAAAAATTATTGATTATGTATATAATTTTTAAAAAAATCAAAAATACTTGTAGTTATTAACAAATAATTAACTCAAATGACCAATAGAATTTTTAATTATAATTAAGGTAGTTATTTAAAAGGTAAGTATTTAATAGGATTTTTCAAATTCAAAATTCAAATATAGCTATTTAAAACTCATTAATGCAATAATTATAATGATTATAATTATGGTTTGTAATCGAACCAAATATTTATGAAACATAATATAACAACACGTGTTATCCGAATCTCTCTGTAAATGACACGTTTCATCCAAACCTTGAAAGTTACTTTTAATTCGCCATGTGTAATCTGAACCTGTAAACGGATTCTTAAATTTATTTATAATGATTTTTTTGTTGCATGAAGGTACCTTTTACATACAATTTAATATCCAAAATTTTACTTAGAAAAAATTAAATAATGAAAAAATATATATAAAAACAACATAAATTTAACGAATCAATATCAACAAAGCTAAGCTTAGGAATTTGGCACAATAAAAATAAACAAGTCAAATTAATTTTGAACCATTTTTTTTTCACATTACAAACCTACTCTTAAATATTTGACACAATTTCATCATGCTGTAAGATCTATTTTGTCTATTGGCTTGAGCACATCCTGTGCTTCAAGTTATTTATTAATGCATTTGTTTTGCCTAACAAAAAAAGTATTGACACAAATACATACTACACTATAATATTACTTTACCGACAATAATGAATGAAGTCTTCTTTTCTTTTTCTTTTTTTTTCCAGATTTGTCATATATATAATGAATGACCTTTGCAGTGTCTTTGAACACAAACTCATAACAGAACTTTGAAAGATGACTAAAAGAAAATCTTCCATGCATAATAACAAATGCACCAAATTATAAAAGTACATCCACTGCAAAGCATAACAATATTTAGTGTCAATTAAGCTTATAAATTCCATTATTCAACATAGTACTTTTTTTCACTGAACAAGCCATACATTACGACAGCCTTCAATGAAAGCAATACATTACGATATTACATCTTGGTGCAATCAGTGGGCTTAAAGGACACAGTCTTCTTCAGTAAATCATATCCAACCAAGTGGTTCATCTGGGCTAAGTTTCCAAAGAGGGAACCCGATGCTACTGGAGCGAAAGCAAAGCACGTTACATCATCAGAAACACTAACAAAAGTGTTTAAAGAATTCAACCCAACATCCGCGCCAGTAAAATGTACCGTAATAAGTGGGGCCTGAATCGCATTATTTGCTGGAGACTTGTAACAAAGGCTTAAAATTTCGGCTGTGCTGTTAACACGTTCTAAACTGATCTGTGCAGCCACTTCTGACTCCAATTTAGCGTAAATTTTTTCTGGCAAAAAGGTCAATGTTGTTCCGGAGTCGATTATAATGTTACCCTCAGCATCATTTGACGTTGAATCACCTACAAATTCTATCCTTTTGGATCCCACACTCATTCCCTCCAATTTAAGGTAATAGAAAGTATCAATAGAACTAGGAATAATGGGAGTAGAGACTGTCCCAGAACCAGCCACAACAGCATTTTCTCCAAAATTTAATTTACTTGTGCCTTCGGATTCAAACAATGGTACCAAGCAATAGGAGAATTTGAAATCAATTGAAGGACCTATCTGGGAGGTAAGTGAGACAACACCACCTCCTAGCCCAACTATGCCAGACCCTTTAGAGTCAAATGTACCAGCATTGTTGACACCACAGCCAATGGGAATCTTGGGAAATGCAACAGAGGAACCTAAAAGGAAATATAAACAAGAATTTAATAGCCTTTAAATAAATGAAGTTTATAAAAAATATGCAAATTTTAACTCAAAGACTTTAATTAACAAATAAAAGAATATAAAAATATTTTTAATAGTTCAAACGAATCTAATTGTGATTTTCAATAATAACTTTTATTTCCAGTAAAAATTTCTATTAATTCTTTAACTTAACTCTTAAGGTATTCATTGGTATGAATACAAAATAAATGAAAATAAATATAAAAAAAATATTAATCGACATTAAATAAATAAGGCCTTGTAAAAATTGATGAGAATTTCAACTCCTAAAGACATTAACAAATTTAAAGCAAGAAAATCATAAAAATAT
Source organism: Spatholobus suberectus (assembly GCA_004329165.1). Taxonomy (NCBI): domain Eukaryota; kingdom Viridiplantae; phylum Streptophyta; class Magnoliopsida; order Fabales; family Fabaceae; genus Spatholobus; species Spatholobus suberectus. The sequence goes on from CM014736.1 coordinate 33,936,331, forward strand.
AACATTCAATATTTTAGATGTATCCAATCATAATTCTCAATAATAATCTTACTTTTTAATAAAAAAAAAATCCTATTAATTAATTCTTTAACGAGACCCTTAAGATCTCTTCAAAAAATTTTAATAATAAAATAAATAAATACAAAACATGCATATATATGACACATCAAGGTCCATTTCCAACCTGTAGTAGAGCCCAACGTGAGTGTGTCAAAGGCAAGATTTCCTTGTGAATGTGATCCATCACCGTATGAGGCGGTGTATTCGCAATTGGGAACACTATCGGAGTAGCAATAGGTTTGACCTACTGATTGACACACCCTGGAATAGCAAGAGACGGGTTCGTAAGTTACGGATTTTGAAGGGTCGAACAATGGATTGGTTTGGTTGTAACACTGATCGCAAGGCTTGCACTGTAACCAAATAAGGTCACTCCCCGTGTCAGCAATGCCCATTACTTCAAACGGTGGCGTTCCGATGGAGTACTGCACAAGGTATTCTCCTTGGTTGGAGGTTATCACAGACTGTGGTGTTTTTTGGGACACTTTTGATTTTCGGTAGAAATAGTTGACGCGGTTAAAAGAGCGGTGAAAAGCGTTGTTCAGTTGCTGAAAAGGGGTTTCGGTGGGGTTGTAGAATGGAGATTTTGGGGAGTCTCTGTGAATGAGTTGTACACTGAAGCCACCTTTGAGTGCCTCAGTGAGGGGTATTCCATAAAAGCAAACGGTTGATAATGTGAGTGGTAGGAAAACGAAGAGAATATTGGGATAAGTAGCCATGTTGTGAGTAGAATGAATGAAACGTCGATGGATGGAAGGAGGGTTATGGATATACGGCACTGTATATAGTGGTGTTGGAGACGAGTGATTCAAGGTTGGTGATTAAAGGAAGAGTAATCCTTTCCAATTCCATTATCTTGTGATATTTTTTCCATTTTTTTGAATATAAACTATGATTGCAATTCAATGCTTGTACGGGAGTTATGGAATACAGACTCAAGATATTTGGTTCAATTCAATGTTAAATTTGCATAATGCGTGTGATTTTATTTTCAGAAGAATTTATTTACAGTCGGTTACACTATCGTTTAATTATCCTCACTCACTCAAACACTATCGTTTAAATTTTTTTAAGGATGTTTTATTTAATGATTTTTATCACTAACAGTTAAATGAGACTTCGTATCAGGAAGACATATAACTTAACTTTGCATATATGTATATATTTTAAGAGAATGTTAACAAAGTATTTGAAAATGTAAAATTATTTAATATTTACTTTTTGAGTAATCAAAAGAATTCAATAAAATGTATCAATTACTCTTTAATTAGTGGAATAAACACCGTCAAAATTAAATTAAACAGCACTATGAATATTCTGGTCATCACTTTTTAAAAATAGAATAATCTCTATGTGTACTCTAATTATTATGATATATGTCTCATGAATTTTATATCAAAATAAATTAATATTTGTTTTTCTTTTCTAATTAGTCATCAATGCTTATTTTTTATTTTTTAATTAATACTTAGATATATTTAATTAACATTAAGTATAATAAAATATTTGAAAAGTCACCTTTGAAAAAGTATTTTTTTTAACTAATCTAATTTTGAAGAATTTTAAAGATTAAAAGTTTTTAAGGTGTGAACAAATATCTTTGAGCTTCTATATAATTTTCTTTAAAACTAGTTATCCAACTTAAGGAGTTTTTTTTCTTACTTTTTTTAAACAATACTCAAAATTTTCAATTCACATTAAATAAAACGATATATTCAAAATTAAAATTATAATAATATTGCATTAATTGAACTAATTTTTAAGATTTTTAGAAATCAAAAGATTCAGGAGCATATATTTTTATATTTTATTTCACATTTTTTATTACCAATAAATCAATCTTTCTAATAATTAAACTAATTTCATCTTAAATATTTTGAATTTTATTTGTTTTAGATTTTACTTATATTTACAATTTTATTGTAACTAGTATTTTAGCATATGCAACACACATAACAAACGATTTTTTTTTATAATTAAAATTTATAATAAATAAATATTTTTGAATATATAAATTATATTATTATTAATATTTATAATAATTAAACATCTTTAAATATATAAATTATAATTTAGATTTACAATGAAAAGTTTAAATTAGGATATAAGATTATTTTTAACTATTTATAATTTCTTTAAAAAACAACTATTGAAATTCAATTTACAGATTGATATAAAAGAAGGTAAATTGAAAGAGACAGACAGTTAAGAATATCAAATATACAAATAAAGTAAAAAGAAAATAGTTTGAAATGGTTGAGAGAAATATTTTTTGGCTAATTGTTGTAGGAGTAGTGTGTGATATGTGTAATACCCCTATCTTAATTTTTTAACTATTTTTCTAATATTTAATTATTTAATTTTAAAAACTGGGAAGAAATTTCAAATTTCTATTTCTCACCATTGTGATCATAATTTCAAGATCTATCTAACTATAATTTTTAATAATTTTTTTAAGCCGGAACCTAGAAAAATTAGAAAATAATGATTTTGCCCTTATTTCTCAACACTATGGACTGACATGAAAAAAATATTCAATTGACATTAAAATGTCAATTTAAGCTTAAAATCATGTTATATGCATTAAAATATAATTTTGGAAATTTTCTGAGAATTTTTTGGAATTCTGGTGTGAAATAACCAAAATGTTCCTAGGTGTCTAATAGACCAAATTAGTATTGGTTAGACATCTAGAAATGGTAAAAATATTATTATTAATTCATTTTTAGTTAAAATATGTAATTTTATAATTTTTCATAAAAATCTGGATATTTATTGAATCAAAATAGATTTAATATGAATTTTCTAGCTTTAGAATAGAAAATAAATCAATAAAAATTTGAAAATAATTAATAAAAATTAAAATTTATTTTTGATGAAAAATAACATATTTGATCATTCTTTCATTAAGATGCAATATTTTAATATTAAAAGCTAAATTATTCAAATTTAGTCAATTTTATTAGTACTGGCTAATTTAACTGCAAATAAAACTTACATAGATAAAGTTGGGACAACTCAATATACATGTCAAAGCCTGGGGGGACTGATTTACCACTCTAATTTTGTGTATGCATCCTATAATTAAATTAAAAATAAAATAAAAATAGCATTTTTGACATATGTGCTTATGTTACTTAAAGACACCTAAACACCTCCCATTCTCTATAAATAACAACCATTTTGGACAGTTTTTCAGCACCTCTTTCCCTCTCTTGGCTGGCCAAATATATTTAGAGAACTTCTCTCTCTAGAATTTTTTTACTTTGTTTTTATGCTAAAATTTTGCTAGTTTTCATCAACTAGTAAATTTTCTCTTTCTAGGAGCTTTGTACCAACAATTTCACCTTCTTCATCAACCAACTTAGAGGTAATTGGGTAGTGAGTTGGTTCTAAATTATGGTCATTTTGCATATTGGTAGGAAAGGTTTTCTCCTAATCCTTTCAATTATAAGTTTAGTATGTTCTATTATATTGTTATAATGTTTTATGCTAAATTTTAATTTTTATTAAGTTGTTATTTTTCTCAAATGTAGATAATTAAATTATAATTATTAGGTTGCTATTTTGATCAAATTTAGATAATTAAATCATACTCATTAAGTTGTGGCTCTACTCAAATTTAAATAACTAAATTATGCTTACTAAATTGTTATTCAACTAAAATTTTAGTAATTTATGGTTAATAAAATATTATTCTGCTAAAATTTTATGTGATTACTAAATTGTTATTCTGTTAAAATTTTGACGTTGTGCAATTTCTACAATATAAGGTAGAAATGTTGATTGTAATTTGTTTGAAAAGTTAGAAACTAATAAGTTAGTGAGTAATGTAAAGCAAGTGACATGCAATGGCATGACACCTTATTAAGGAAGCTACAGTTTGATACACTAAGGAATGAAAGGCAAGAACTCACTTGTGGAGGTCTTGGGGGTAGACATCCAATGGTGAAGGTCCCATTAACCAGTGTAGCATTTGTGAGCCAGGATATTCGCCTGACCAAGCTTGATAACCCTTTGACAACTGCTCAACATTCTAGGATTGGTGTAAGAGTATGCCTTTATAAATGGACATCCTAAACTATTATTTTTTCCTCAATGATGATAAGGACTGTACCATATGATTTTGTTAAGAGAAGTATAAGTACTCCTAGTCACTTCCCGGTTCTGTTGAGAACTATTACTCACTAATATGAAGTATGGATCCATACCTAGATAAGGGTAATCTAATATAACTTAGAATAAATACTAGGTTTTCCTCTATGGTCAGTTGTGTTTTATCTTTATTTTATTATAGAATTCCTACCATATATATGAAAGTGATTTTAGAACAAATCACCTCACTCCATTATTTTCTTCCATGTATGTTTGATCGGGATTATTAAAGATAATAGTAACGCCCAGTGATGTTGAGGAGAAGAGGAAACTCCTACGGACGAAGATCTGTAGACCTAGTTTTAGTATTTTTCGTTCATATGAGGGATAAGGTAGGTTGACACTGCTCTATATAGGACCTTTTTGATGTATATGTTGGTTTAGATTGTGTCTATCTTTTGATGTACTTTTAATTTCTTTGTATTTTAGTTGTCTTTCTTTTATGATCAACATGTGCTTTGAAATCATGATATACATACACTTGTTTTTTTCTCCACTACCATTTCCAAATTCTATTAAATTTAGAATTCTTCTATTTTAAAATCGAGAAAATTTTACTTGTATTTTCAAAAATTCAAACTTAATAATTAAATTAAATATCTAAATTAATACGAATTGTAATTAATATAAATGGGTGTCACAATATGTGTGTGTGTGTGTGTGTATCCAAATAAGAGAAGAAGGAGAATATTGAGAATTCCTAACTTAGGGAGCATGGGGAATGAAAGACTCAGTCTCTAAGTTTTGTATTCTAATTTATAAGATAAAAGTAATTATGTGGAATACTTAGAAGTTTTTAAAATGGAGAATGTATATTTCCATTGATACAAGATTCTTTAGCCACCATTTAGTTTAGCATAAAAAAATTATCTCATAGGAAATTGTTAGATTTAGTTCTGTAATCTGGAGAGTTTGAGAAGTTGGTCCAAAAAGTAGTAATTCCCTTATTAGCTTGAAAGGGACATTTTGTTTTGAACGATCTGGTATAGGCCAACAATATTCTCTTTTCAATAACTCCTCTCACGCCAACCTAGGCCTTGCCTTTGCCTGGCCTAAGGTTGCTAAGCACTTGGAGAAGGTTAAAGGAAAAAGGACAAGAAAGGGTACAACCAAGGTGTTAATAGAATAATTGGAAACCTCTTACAAAACCCTAAGCATTTGAGTACAATTGGGAAGAGGAAACAAAATTATCTCCTAAGGACTTGAATCTCAAATTTAGTAAAGGGAACTTAGACCCTTAAAATTGTGAACATATAGTCATAAACATAAGTAAAAAAACTATACGTCTTAGACAATTCATATGCTCAACTGCTTGGCTCAGGTACCTCTAATAAATGCTTATCCTTCCAGTATAGGTCCAAATTTAGGACCACACTCTACTTGAGTTGGTTTTGTTAAGGAGGTGTTAAGAAAGAGTTAGGTGTTCCAAGCACTTCTTGGTTCACCTAGTCATATCAGTCCAGCTCTGTAGGTATGGAGAAGTTGTCACCTCTTTTAGCCTTTCCCTTAACTATGAGCTAACCTACAGGGATCAAGTTTTGAAGAAAAGTTAAGAAAGGAAAATTTGGAAGAGAGCTAATAAAAGTAAAAGAATAAAAGTTATAAAGATCAAAAGAATCAAAGGATAAATCTAAAAATTTGGAAGATATCGTTACCATAAATTGACCCCTTTTTTAGTATTTCAGAAAGGGTACATCTTCAACAGGCAAGCTTGTCATGGCTCTTCCAACAATGAAGAACAGAGATTAACCCAGGATTCCCTGAGAAGAAGACTCGCCATGACCAGACATCAGCCACAATCGTAGAGGCTCTACAAAAACCTCCATAAAGCTTCCACCACTACCTTTAAAAGAAAGAAGTAGGAGAAAAAGGTACTTGGAAGTGAAGAAAAAAAAAGGACTAAGGAGGAGTGCTAGAGAACCTTAAAAAACAATAGTGGATGTGTTGCTAAACTTGCATAGGAAGGAGAAAATGAAAATTCGTGAAGAAAGAAAAAGGGCAATAATAAAAAAAAGGGTCAAGCCTATTTATGGAAAATTTTATAAGGGTAAAGTTGGTATTTTAACCATGAAAGAAAGGGTAAAAATGATACCTCAACTCAAAATTTGAATTGCATGATTGTTGCATGAAACCCTATGCAATTGTCATAGCTTTCGCGAGGCTTGGGTGCTAGCTTCCAACCAGAACATGCCACATGTCCCATTACTTTGAAACAACAACTCAGCCAAAATATGAAAGTATGTGACTGCAAGTACACCTTGAACCAAGACACTTTTTCACCTTTAGCTAAGTAAGAACCTCAAAACTGATTTCACAACTCAACTTGCTCAACCTTCAAGCATGCCAAGCTAAGGGAAAATTGTTCCAGACAAGGCTTGAGGCCCAATCCAGATAACGGGATACATGCCCGCGACTAATTGTGTTGTTCCGATCGGTGTGAGAAAATTACTTGATGTGAGGAAAGGTGAGGAAATAAATATAAACAAAAGATAGAACTAGAAAACAAGAGAAAGTGAAAGAAAGAGTAATACAAGGTGCGCAGCACTAGGATCATTCTCAGAGGATCAATTTATGTGGTTATATATTTCTCAAAAAGGGTATATGTGTTGTGAGTTGAAAAAAAAAAAAAAAAAAAAGAGGCTTAATTACACTTTGTGCCTACCTAAGTTTCACCATTTTACATATTTTGCGACTATGTTTTTTTCTCTCGCATTTTGCCATCCTATTTTTGAAATCTTGCAAATTTTGGCCAATCGTCAACTATTCATTAAATAAAAATTTGCATGATTTCAAAAATAAGGTAGCAAAATGCAAGAGAAAAAAGACATAGTGGCAAAATCTGTAAAATGATAAAACTTGGGTGGCACAAATTGCAATTAAGCAAAAAAAATAAAAATAAGAATAAGTAGGAAAATATACAAAGATGGGGTGTTATTGTGAAAATAGTAGTGAAACAAGATAATAAACTTTAGTAATAAAAACATCAATCCTTGGAACTTAATTTCAGTTGTGTAACTATCCCAGTTTACAAATACTACCAGTTCATGTCACTATTAAGTGTTTGGTTTAGACCAAAATAAATATGTGCCATTCATAGTCTTGACTCTCTACTGAGACATGTGCCTAAAATATGGTTTAACCATGATAAAGAATAACTTAGGCAATTCTTCCAAAGTTTAAGGCCAATCTAAGTCACAAAATCCTAAGGCTAACAAACAAGTACTGTTAGAAACTTGATCCTTCGAGTACATGAAATAAGCTACATGCATTATTCATAAGTTAAAAAGAGTAAACCTCTATTCAACTATAATCTCAAATATATACAAAGTTAATTTAATGAAATTAGCACATGCAATTTTATTCATTAAGACAAACAATATTGTTAAGATGAAAGAAAACAAGTTAACTTAAACAATAACTGAAATGAAACATTAAAGAACAAGGTCTTTAGTTAATAAACAATTAATATTAAATTATTAAGGATTGATTACAGAGTTCTAGCCATGCATGGCCATGGAAAACTTGACAACAAACTTTATAAATAAATAAAAAAAATCAAAGTCAAAAGTTTCTAAAAAGTTAAAAAAAAAAAAAATCCTCTAACTCTGAGACAATAGTCTTATTTATATTAAGCTAACATAGGCCTTTCTATTCTCTCTTATCCACTTTTTACAATTTGGCCCAAACCCAAAAGAAAGCTTTACCAGCAACACTTGCCTAGAGCAAAACTTAGAAACAATGAGAGTTTGAGGGATCCATGTCAGCATCTTACCTTCAACAGCTTCATTCATCTAATCTTCCAAAAACCTTCGTTTGATCCAACTTTAGTTTTTGTCTAATGTACATTTAGATCTTCAAACAAATCAAAGCATTAGGACAATAAAAATATATGATTTATTTCATATTTGCACAAAGTCTGAATAAGACTTATTGAATCAAATTTTGTTTAATCAAACCCAAACAAGTCCAAAGGTGGAATAAAAAGACTAAGTTTAAGACGGAAAAGATGTGGAAATTATTGCATTATCAAATACCTTAGCCCCAAAAGCCACATCAACCCAATTATTAAGCGAAGTCCATATATGGATGTAGGATCCATGGAATACACTAGCGTATAATGGATTGCACCTTAGCTTGGAGTAAAATTACCTTGTCGCTACACTAAAACAAGCTAATACTACGTCTAAGAGGCTTTGGGCCCTGTGCTAGAGAATTCATCCCATCTCAAATCCCTATATATAAATACAACCAACATTACTATAGTATGTAAGCATTTATTACATATTGTCACTTTAGTGAAATCGTTATTGATTTGAGCGTCAAAGTGTCTTTTACAAGTTTCCACCCCTTGCTCATGGTATCTCAACTATGTTGAAGAGTTGCATTACCATCGAATGACCTCAGATCTCAATCCACAGGGTGCATTTTGATCAACAATTCCCCAGAGTTTATTAAAAGTCATTAGTTCTATCTCGAACATATCAATTTGAAAGTTGTTTAATGATTTAATAGTTAAAAAAAGATATTATTGTATTGGTTGATAATGATATCTTTGTCATAATTTTAATTATGTTAATTATTGGTCAGATGTCTAAGTGGTTTGCCAATGGACTCAATTTTGGTGTCCTCTAAAGAAATGTATCCTAATAATCCAAGAATTATTGAAATTATAGAAAGATATATAGTGTGTTTAAGCATGTCAAATAATTTAGTTTCTACTTTATTTAACAATTTTATAAGCTTGTTTGACCAAATTAAAAATATTTGGTGAGTAAATTTATTTCACCTACTTATACCTTGTAAGTTATAAGTTTATAACTTATAAACTTGCAATTTTTTATTTATATATTCTTATCCTTACTATTTTAATACACTTTTGTTTTTACAATTTTTTTAGTCATTTTTACATTACCATCTCTTACTATTTTAATACACTTTCTTTCTACTTTAATTTTTAATAAAATATTTGATGTTTAAAATTAATAATAACTTAAAATTAATAAAAGAAACAAAACCATAATTGCTTACAAATATATTTTAAACTATAATTACCTTAAATTATATTTTTGTTTACAAAACAAAAATAGAATTTATATAAAAAAAAAGTCGTTTTATACCATTTTACATTTATCAACTACTTTAACAACTAGTTTTATCAAACACTTTTAAATTAGTAAGCTAACTTATAAAGTTTTCAATTTATAAACTTTAAGCTAACTTATCAACTAGTTCTTGCCAAACATAATCATAAAGAATATATTATTCTAAATTTTCTTACCTAAAGAATCGAGCTAATTAAACAATACTCCCCAAGTCCATGAGCTATAGCTAAGGGTGGAAATAAGTCAAGTGACTTGCTAGGGGCCTACAACCTAACTTAGCTTGACTCCTTTATTAAAAGGTTAAACTTATGCTTTTTTAAAAGCTTATTTAGGTAAAAAGATTAGGCCTTACACCTTAAAAAATCTTATTAAGGCCCCATTTGAATAAGCTTATCCATAAGCACATACAGAATAAGAAAATAAGAAGAAAAATGAAATAAACTTCTTTCATAAGCTAAAATTAACTTATACATATGATAAAATTGGCTTTTGCATAAGCTAAAATCAGCATTTTGGAGAAGCTAAAATCATTTAGCTTCTCCAAAAATTTTATTTTAACTAATGCATAAACTATTTTTAGCTTATGGAATAAGCTTATTTCATTTTTCTTTCTTATTTTTTTCTTTTATAAGTGTTTGTGGATAAGCTTATCCAAACAAAGTCTAAGCTTAATAAATTGACCTATTTATATGAATATATATAATATAATATTACTATATTATGTATTATATTATATATACATAATTATATAATACATATATCACACGTAATAGTATAAAACATGTGTAATTACGAATAAGCCTATTGTGGTCGACAGACTTACTTAGGCCAATAGACTTACTAATCTTTTTATAGGCCTTATAACAAAATATTTTTTTAAATAGGTTTACAGATTAGGCTAAGCTTTTATGCAGACTAGGACAGGCCTTTGAAAAAGGCCTATGACAAGTAAATAGACAAGGCATAAGCTTTGTCTTTTTAACGAAACTCATGCTCAATCTTATCAAAGCCTGGCCTAGCTTGAACTATTTCCATCCTTAGTTATAGCCAACAAACAATTGAACTAAACAACCGTTCCCAAGACCTAAACATATATTTCATCTTTAAAGTTTTTAATTATCAATATAAGTGAAATGAAAGGATAAAAGTTTGAATTCTTTCTCTCTTTTAAGCACGTTCAAAAGATTTTGATGTTAAGCTTATTAAGAAGTTATTTATGTTCTTTTGGCCGCCTTCTAAACATTTTTGGAGAAGTCTTTTAGCTTGATAATTATCAAGAATAGTAACTTGAGTTGTATAAGGACTTCTTTGTGAACATTGAGTGGCTTGAGATTGATGTTCAATCTTTTGGACATAAAGTCTTTTGAAGGGGTGTAGTAAATTTTTAATGGTCTAATTCTTCTTTCTGAAACTTCCTTTAATCTTGTAGGACATGGTTTTACATATTGAAGTATTTAGAAAGTGGTTGATCTTGATCTTTATAAAGCCCTCATACAATGTTCGTTTATATTGATTCTTTTAAAATATACTCTCTTTTTTTTTTTTTTTGCAACTTGAAACGGTATTTTGAACACATTATATTTATTCTATAAAATTGTTTTGTTTGTCTCAACTATTTCCTTCGTCTAGACCATGAATCATGTTTTTTTCTCAAGCAATCTCAAGCAAACCATTAATATCACAAAGTTCGAAATATTTATATTTAGAAGGTTTGTCAACATCAAAAACAATCAATTCAAGAGGGTCTTTGGACTCAACAATGCCTTGTACTATAAATAATTAGGAACCTAATTTATTCTGGCTTGAGCATGAAACCAGTGCCATACATCCATTCTTGAAAATTATGTTTATTAAGAATCCTAATTTTTGAGCATGTTACTAATATGTTTGATATGATTAAAAGATTATTGGGAATGTTGTCATGAATATAGCTAAAACTTTCTCATATTTGTGGGAATCTTAGATCAATTCTCACCCCTTCTATAGAAATGTTTTGTTGGGAAATAGTTAAAAAAATTATCGGTAATGTTAATTTCCTAGAAATGTTTTTTTTTAAAAATTCATTTCAAACTTGAGAATTTAACATTCTTAACTTGAAATTTCTAAGAAACTTGAAGGAATTCCCTATCAAACATCCCCAAACGATTATCTATCCCAACAATGTGAATAAGGGTTTATTTTGTAAAAAAAATTCAAGTATCTTTTTAAACCTTGAATATAATGAAGAAAGACCTCAAGTGCATGTTGGGCTTAAGGACTAGGTCTAAGTCACAAGTAATTGGTTACTAAATTAGGATAAAGTCAAGCTTACTTATCTTCCTTACACTCTTTAATTTTTTGTATTTGTTGCACAATATCCTTGTTTTGTATCTAGTTGACTTGGTGTATTGAAGTTAAGAAATTGATATCTTGCTTTTTTTGATTAATTTATCTATTCATCCAAGTTATATTTGAGCATTCTACATTGTTTAAAGGATGGGGTGGAGCTACATTGCTCCATAGAGGGGCCATTCCCCCTCTCCTGCTGTGGCGCCCCCCCCCCCCCAAAAAAAAACTTTCTATTTTGTATGTAAAATTGTTTATATACAAGACAAAAATATGAAACAATTAAGAGGGTTAGTATAAGAATAAAAAAAAGAGAAGTATCGTATATAATCTGAAAAATTTTTAGAAAATGTCAATATAATTTACTCTTTTTTAATAACAAAATCAAAAGCATTACTAACACATGAGCATACAATTCAGGTTAGGAACTAGTGCTTGTATAGGCACTCAACCCTTATTAAGAAACCGCTCCAACAGTACACATGTGAATAACTAAAAGCATTATACTATGATACCTTTTAATTACTTATACAAAACTATTGTATCTTGTAAAAGCATTATACCATGATACCTTTTAATTACTTATACAAAACTATTGTATCTTGTCCGTGTCACTAGTCACCATCAATAATAATTTATTAAGGGTATGTTTGGTAGAAAAGAAAGAAATAGAGAGAAAAGAAGAGAAGAAAAATAGGTGAAAAATATAGTGGAAGTTAAGGTTGTTTGGTTGAAAAGAAATAGAAGAGAAATGGAGAAGTTAACTTTTTGAGATTATTAATATTATTTTTATTATTAAAAACAATTATTTATTTATTTTTTATTATTATTATTATTTATTATTATTATTATATAAACAGGCGTTTGGGGGGGGGGGGGGTCATTAAACCGATTAAGTGGCTGCGAAGTACAAGAGAATCGATTTGCCCAAATACAAATCGATTTTGTAACCATTTTATATTATTTTGAAACAGATACAAAGAAAAAAAAAAGGTGCAAATTGATTACAACCTGTGTAAATCAATTTACACAGGTTATTTTTGTGAAGAGTGTGTCGTTGTGCATAGTAAATTTGTCGCCTTTCTTCATTGTTTTGCGAAGAATTTTTAAACAGTGGATACCACGTGTTTTTTCAAAAATTTTGTCACCTTTCTTCGATATCAAACGAGAAGAAAACAGTATTATTACTGTTCTTTTCTTCTTTTCTTGGCTTCTTCTCCAATATCAAACGAAGCATAAGTTGAATCTCTAAAATTATAATTTATCCATGCATTATAAATACAACTCTACTATTTAATGTGAAATTTCTGTTTTTCTTCTTACAACAAATGACTGTATTATTATTTATTAATTATTTGTAAAAATTGAGTTTCTTAAATTATTAATTATAAAATTTCTTTTTATAGTAAAATGTTATTCATTTTAAAGCCTAACTACTTATATTTTCAAATTGTTTCTTTTCTAATTTTCTTAACATTTTTACCCTTTTTCCTCTTAAATTTAATCTATTTTTATTTTTCTATTTATTTACATAAGTTGATTATATATTTTATCGTTTTACATATTTTTTCGTTCAATTATTTTTACATTCTACTTAAAAGTCCCTGTACAATGTTCGAAATACCAGTTGATTCTAATTAAAAAAATGAGCTGAACCAGTAAAGTCTCTCTCAGTCTTTCAAGTAGACTAATTAGTATTCTCTTAAATGAAGTTTATACCATATTTAGCACTAAATAAGATGTAGAAGCAGAAGAAATCCCCCTTACAATTTCTTTAATCATTCGAGAATTTGATAATTTTCTTTATTATCCGATGCAAGATAAATTAAAATACCTCGACGTAGCATTAGTTCAATGCAACCCACTCGTTCAAAATTGTAGCAGAAAAAGTTTAAGTTCAGGCTACGAAGTCTTAATGAGTATGGTTAACAAGAGAGGGGGGCGCACTCAGACCCTAGCCAATTAACACAAATATAGAATAAAAAGTAATGCAACAATCTTGCAAAATGGAAATTAATACCGTCACTCAAGAATGGTTTTAGTCCAATGAAACATACACCATTTCGAAGCATGATCCACAAAAGGAAACAAACTCAACCGCATGAATTTAACATACAGGATATATAATAAGTTTGCATTCATTTTACTTCTCCATGTGGGACCAAAAAAAATGTCTCGGTGCAATCACACAGCATAGATCCTTTGGTTCCCACAGTTAAAAACCAGCCCATCCAGCTGGTTGAGAGGTTGACTTGCTCTCAAAGATCTTTGCCTCACCAAAAGTCTTAGCCTTAGTCCCTTCACTAGGTCTTTGTATCTGTGAGCTGCCAGCAGGTACAGCACTGAAGCTATCTGTCCCAAAACCCCAAGAATCAAAATTAGTAGTAGCTAGTGGAACAGGTTGCTTGTTCTGGTGACCATTTTTTGTCCTGACAGATTTGGAGGTATTTTCTGCTGAGAGGGACTTTTGTGGTTGGGGTTCCTCTGGAAAAGCTTGCCATGACTTTGGTTCTGAACTAGGTGTTTTCCATTCAGTTCTATCCTGCTGTTCCAAAGCAGCCCCAGCAAACTTCTCTCTCTGCAGTTGCAATGAAACATATAACCATGTGTCACAAACACAACCTAAACAAAATCAGCAAAGCAAATGAATTGAGAAGAAAACTACAAAATGCTTATTACCGCAGATGCAGGTGATGTAACTGCAGGAGATGTTTTCAAACCCTCTCTAGTTGGTGAAGGAGTCCTAGCTGCAAGTGCTTGCTTAAGATCCTGCAATTCTTGCCTTTGTGATCGGCAGATAGCAGAAAGCTTTTCATACTTCGATGTTATTTCAGCTTTCTCCAAGTTAGCTTCCTTCAGCTGCTCTTTGAGTTTCTCCACCTCAGCCTCTAATGCTTGTTCCCTTTCAGGTTTGTTATTAAGTCCAGGGTTGACCTTAGTGGTATCAAATTCAGTAACAAAAGTGTTAAAAGCCTGGTTTTGAAAGTTAGTTGTATTCTCCATACTAGGCATTTGCTTCTCACCCACTCGATCTTTATCCTGAAAGAAATTTAGTTCAAAATCCTTGGTGGATACAGTATCAGGCTTGTGTAATTTTCCTTGTGTACTGCTTTTCACAGTATGAGTTTCTGTGTTAACCACTTTGTTAGTACTAACATTTTTGGGGAATTGATCGTTTTCAGGAGGAATTCTATCATGTTTCAATGGCATATGGTGGCTAGATGGTTCTTCATCAAAAATTGGTTTGCTCTTATCCTCAGCGACAAGTGAATCCTTTGCATGCATAGTGGACCAGAAAGCACCAAGCTGCCCCCCACTTCCCCCTCCCCTAGAAGCAAGGGATGGCTGTGGTGCTGTTTTGGGTTCTCCAGATGAAGGTGGAGGAGGTGGGTTCCTACGAGGCATTGGAGGTGATCTGTTTGAGGACATTGACAAACCTGCCAAAATTAGCAACAAATAAATCTTTTTGGTCAATATTTAGGGATAAAATTGTATAAACAACTCCAATCTTTTTCAAAGAGGTTCTGGTCTCTAATTCACATCAAGGGTAACATTTTGCATCACCTTCGTGACTGTGGGATGAGGGTGATTCAGGTGGTCTGTCAGGTAATGACTTCTGTAAATTATTAGGTAGTTGCTCATTAACACGAAACCAGACCTGCCGCCATGGTAGAATATCCAAAGTCAGTAATTGATTGCCCTAATTCTAGTATCTATGAATGCTATTGATGGATGATCTATGACCAACCTAAACTGATGGAGATGAATGGCCAATCAAGCAAAGCGCTTGCCTGCGTGATATCTGGTCTGTCATCTGGTCTAGCTTGGAGCATGTCTCTTATCAAGTCCGTGACAGATGAATTGTATTTTGGTAGATCAGGAATGCGGTAGTTTCCATTTAAGACTTGGAGCTTTGATTCCCCATCAAAAGCACTTTTGAAGTAGCATATGCGAAAAAGTAGACACCCAAGAGCCTAAATATTCAGCCAGTAATGTGATTCCTCAATTAGCATAGAAAGATTTGGCAAATGATTATATAACTAAAAAGATGAGTTTTAGGCATGCATCACTTACCCATATGTCCACCTTCTCATTAATGACTTCTCTCAGAAACAGATCCCACATCTAAAATGCATGAAGAAATGAACATTTTTATTACACAATGATAACTTTTTTGGGTACAAAAAATGGAATTCTAGGGTGGTAGCCAGGACAGCAGGGGCAAACCTCCGCCTACCCGTTAGAGGTGTTGTACAGGGTATAGGGATATGCTTAATAACCCAGCTCAAACCTGTCCATCACCTGGGGTGCTTTCACCACAACCTTCAATGAGGACACCAATTTTATTCAGAGAAGACAAATCTCAACTTACCTCGGGCGACCTGTAGGCAGGGGTTGTGTACTTCCTGATATTGTCTTCCTCAATCCCCATTTCTTCTGGCTTCTCAAAACGTTTGTGATTGGTGGAAGTGCTTCCAAAATCACATAACTTCCATAAGCCATCTGAACCTAATAAAAGATTCTCTGCTTTCAAGTCTCTAGGAAAGACAGAGAAAAACAAAGAAAAAATAATTTATTAATAATAAAGAAAGAACCACTTATGCATCCATTTGATTTGTCAAACTTCTTCAATGATGTCACAGATAAAAAAAAAAAACCATAAGTCAGTGTTATGAAATGGAACAGTTGAAATAAACATGTTCATCACATTGAATAATTAGAATCTTAAGAAAAACAGAACATAACGATAGATCATTCACGCCTGAAGATCTAAAAAATAAAAACCATTTTATTGTCAGTACATGTAAAATGAAGCATAGGGCCATAATTGGGCATACTATCTACCACTTACAGATGAAAAATAAAGTTAGCAAACAATGATGCTGAAGCAGTCACTCATGGGGATAGACAGACAACATGAAATTTCCTTAAGGACATATTTTAAAAAAAGAAAAATACGAACATAAAACTTCATACTTTCCAAATGGTTGACTGCATAAAATTTTTAAAGAATTTAGAACAAGAGATCACAAATTTTGACAATCATTAATAGCTAGTATTGTTACCGGTGAGCAATTGGTGGAGACTGGCAGTGCATTGCAAAAACTGCATTACACACATCCCTGAAGATCGAAAGAACCTGTTTCTCATCAAAATAACCAGCTCCTCGGCTCTCCAGCACATTAACCAGAGACCTCTCGCAAAATTCCATCACAAGGAATGCCTCTTTTGTCCTACCCATATCAAAGATAGTATGTGCATGAAGTGTGACAACATTAGGATGTCCTACCAGCATCTTCATCACAGATATCTCCTTCTTTACCAATCCAAGTGACTCTTCATCATTGCATATCATGTGCTTCAAAGCATATTGCCTTGACATATGTACAGCATCACGAGCTAGGTAGACACAAGAGAACCCTCCTTCAGCAATCGCCTTAAGGACATTTATTCTAAGATTTCCAACATCTACAGTACGGCCTTCAAGACCGGTCTGCTCTTTGTGCATGAATGGCTTAAATCTCCACATTTTTTAGGAAAAACAGAAAAGGATACTGCATATGTAAATTAAAATGTAAGCTATAACTTCCACATCACAAAGAACACAACAGAATAGGATGCTGCATATGCATATTATAGAATTTAGATTCCTATGCTGCCAGCTGTACAGTTTGATTCTATCATCCATATTAACTGATCTAAGTTATCTACTCTTAAAAAAGAAAGAAGGATATATAACAAAATTAACAAGTAGTGACCTCTAAAAAAGAAAGAAAAGAAAAAACTAAACTTACGCTGAAACCCTTTAATTACAATGGCAATACCCAATTCCCAAGCACTCTTTAACACGGTAAAACAAAATGGTTAATGAAGGTTACATAGATTAACAAAAATCAACGAGTTTCCGCAGATCATCATAATACATTTGCAAATGGGGATAATATCTATAATAATTATCGCACCCAGATAAAACCTATCTAACTTAATAAAGCAGTTAAGAAAATATAATTGTTAAACTAAATAAGCACCCAATAAGATCCAACAAGACAATAATGCCAGGTCATCGTTAAACTTTTAATCACCACCTTCATATCCATAAGATCCAATCCAATAACAACAAAATGGTAATCATCATTTACCAAAAACGGCAAAAAACTAAGATAAAAATATAAAAGCACGATCAAGAACCTTACCCAGAAAATTTCCGCTTTATTGCTCTCAGAGACCCTTCAATCCGAAATTCAGCTCAAATCGAATAGACCACGCCCTCGATCTGCATCCAACTCAAACACACCATTAAAGATCACACAACTCAAATCCCCAAAAAATAATTCACAATACGAATCTTAGACAACTACCCAGAATTTCCATTTGTAAAAAGAACAAAACTGTACGAAATTCACGATCAAATCTCGAGATTCTACCTGTTCGCACCAGATTGAGGGATCGATAAGTCGGTCTAAAAATCGAATCAAAATGAATCTAACAATCTGCCATTAACGCAATGGATTGAACTACAGCTGCAGCTGCTGCTGTTGCTTCTTCAGATTTGGCCAAGTGAAAAAGAAGAGGGACGTGTGAAGGATATTTATAGATAGGTAGGCGAATAAGAAGGGTAGAGGGAGGAGATCTTGACCGTCCAAATTGGAAGAAAGTTGGTCTGGCAAATGAACGGAAAGAGATGAGGCTGTACGATGAGCGTGACCGCAGAGAATAAAGGGATCCTATTGTCCCTGTATCGGTGGGGGTTAACGTGGGGTACACGCGATTGTGACTTTACCGCTATCAGAGGCAGAGGCCAGAGGGATTTTAATTTTTACGGTGCTAGGAAAGTGGGTAAAAGGGTTTTACTCGCTTGATCATGACACAACGTGCGGGGATGTCACAATTTCGGACCTGGATCCTCTCTGGTTGAAAAAAACTGGAGAGTGTCCAGTTTTTAATCTCCACCATTCAATGCATAATTTTTATTTAAATTTATTAAATATTAAAATTAATTAAAGGTTAAGATTACATCCAGTTTTTATATTACCGGAGAAGATCCATTCCCCACAATTTCGCACAAAGTGATATTTTATTATTTTGCAAAACCTTTTTGTCATTTTTAAATTCCCAAAATGCTGGTCGTTGAAATTCTTTTATTCTGCAAAATTATCTCATAATTGTTGAGAATTTTTAATTTTTAATGTGATAATTGTTCGGCTTAAGTGCATTCATTATTAGATTTGTTCGCATTCAAGTGAAATTTACAATTTTATCCTTTAAAAGACATCGTAATGGGTTAAAGAAAAAAAGTGTCTTTGACTTTGATTTCTATTCAATGTGAAACTTTTAATAAGATGGAACCACAAACCGGTCATCAACTCGATTAGGACACTGGGTTATTGAGTCAATAATTAAATTGGAGGGTTATTAATTGAACCGCATTATCCGATCTCTATTAAAAAAAATTGAAAATATTCATGATATATAAATTTCATACCTATAAAATTTAATTAGTGATGTATAGCCTAGAAATAAAAAAAAAATCAACAATAGTATTTGAAATGAGGGTGAAGGAAGGAAGGACTGAAAGTTACTTATTCAGGTTAAACAAATAAGAATAAGTGAATGAAGGTTACGCATTTAGGTCAACACAAGAAACATTTATGTCGTACACATATGTGCATTCAGATTTACAATTTTGTTGATTATTATCATTTCACATATGAATATTTATTTTTTATAATTAAAATCCATAGTAAATAAATGTTTTTAAATATGTACATTATATTAAAAGTTGGGGTTTTTATTTTTTTTCAATAGTTGTAGTTAAAACGACGTCGTTTCACGCTTTAAAAAAAATTCTTTGAACCGATCCAAGTCAACCCGTCGGTTCATTAGTTCAACCGCAAAATCCATTGAGTCAAACTGGTTCATACTAGGTCGTAAGGGTGTTCACATCCAAATCAATCCAAAAAAAAAAAAAAAACCCAAAAACCGGTCCAAAAAACTAAAAATCAAAGCAAACCATATTTCTTTAGATTTCAATGGATGCTTTTATAGACCAACTGATAAATTCGATTCAGTTTCAGTTGGTAGCTTTGAAACTGAACCAAACCAAAATGATGATACCTTTATTTTTTTTATTATTCTAAAAGTAGACAGGCCTTTGTTGAATGAGTCATTTCCACTCACACTATCACACACCCCAACGAAAACCTAACCCCTTAACTCTTAAGCGCCACTTTTCCTTAACCCTACAAAAACCCGTCGCACCCTCTTTAGCTCACCATCGGCCTCCGCCATGCCCCCCCCACCCGCCCCATGTCTTCCTTGCTTTCACTGTGAGGGTGGCTTCCTCTGCATTTGTTTGAATTTTCTTGTTCTAGGTTGTTATGGTTCTTTTTTTGCATTTGTGTGACTTGCGGAGCTATTGTGCCTTTTTCTGCATAATGAAGATTCCCTGTTGATCCCTTTTTTTTCTATGGCTTCATCTTATCCCTATTGTGCTTGTGCTTTACTAATTTTTCTTTCATACTTGCAAAAGGTCTAAACATTTTGATCTCATATGCACTATAAAATTACTGTCAAGAAGCTCTTGTGTTGAAGTAAACAATTAGTGCATTCTTTTCTGTTGTAAGAAGTTGGATTGGACTGTGGTAAGGTCTTTTTCTTATTGTCAATTTTACCTCTGAATAGAAATAATAGATAATGAAATGATATGGTTAATTTATTTTCTTCTTGTTTTCCCACCCATATTTTACCTGAAAGAGAATGAGTTAAGAATGTGAATGCTGCCTGAGAAAGTATATTATAGACTTCAAAAGATGAGTAGCTATATAGTTGTCTAAAATGAAAAATAACTTCTTTTTTCTTTGTTTTAAAAATATATTTGGTGAGACAACATGAACTTTTCATTGAAGTGCTTAAAGACATGCAACTATATTCTTGGTATATTTGGTCAAACTGCTTTGGAAGTCGCTAATGATTTTGTTCAACTAATATTTATACGGGCATGAGCTATTAACTGTTGTTCAGATTCATATATTGTGAATTTTTTAATCCAATGTTGTGAATTGTGACTGATATGTTGGTTTAATTTTTTAATCCAATGTTGTGTTAAGCAAGTGTTGAATTGTTATCATACAAATGTCATGCTTAGAGGAAAGTAGCATTTCTTTTCCCTAAAATTTGCAATACCAAAACCTACTACAGGTTAATGATTTGTTCCATTTTGATAATGATCAACACAATAGATGAGTTAATGTATTTGCTGCAGCCTGCAGCTATTTTTTTTACTAGCTATTTGTTTAGTTGAACACTTGATGTATTTGGTAGTTGTTGCACTTGATGAGTTAATGTATTTGCTAGTTTCCTTATTTTTTTCTTTACATATCTTATTTTTCTCTTGTATGGATTTAGAAAATAGAAATATAGGTGATTTCATGACTGTAAAAGGTAAATGTATCCATTAAATAGGAAATTAAAGAATCGGTAAAAATCGAATCAACCAATCCAATCCAAACCACATTTATTGGATTGGATCGCATCAAATTTTTTGTGAAAGCCATCTAAACCGAATCAAACTGCATGTTCTTTCATGTTTGGATTAGATGAGTTTTTGGTTCAAAATCAACCTAAACCGATCTATGAACAACCTTACCAGGTCGATGACATATCCGATCCAATTACCAACTCGAACCGATTGCACCATTGATTCCCAGACTAGCTGGTTTTTAAAACACTAAATAATTGAATTATTTAATATGATAATTAGATTATTTATTTTAAGTTTATATACATTTTTAATCATTCAAAATATTGTGGATTTAAAACCTGCACATGACACATGATGATTGTTAGTTTAAGTTTTTAAATTTTTAAAAATAAAATCATATTTTAGTTTTAATTTTGTGTAATTTTCAAATTTTAAATTATGGTACTAATTTTAAATGTAAGCCATATACATTACTTACTATTGTTTTATTTAAGCTCATTTGATGTTGATAAAAATTGATTGGTGGTAACAATGATAATGATAGAGGTGAATGCCAAAATAATGACAATAATGGTAGTGGTGGCAACAATGATAGTAGTAGTGATGAAAATGATGACAATGAACATAATGGTAGTAATAATGGGTGTGTGCAACACTTTAGAGTGTATTACCGTAACTAAGCTTAAATTTCTAAGAATGTGAAAACTTTAAGACATAAAAACATCATGCAGAAGCTACTTATAAACAGTTTTTTATGCAAGAATTAAAACTTAAATATCATACATGTTTAACACTATTCACCTATCACCCGAAGATGTCGTACAAAACATAAGGAAAAATACAAGGAAGCAGTTTAAACTAGGCTACATCTTGTACATGACTCCAAGATCCATCAGCACACGTCTTCATCTGGTTCCTGAAAAAAAGAAAAAACTTAAAGGAATAAGATAAAAGTCTAGTGAGTGCTCTAGGAACTCCATGATTGGGTTAAACTCTTCTACCCGCATAACCTTTATCACTTATCTCTTGTGACTTTGTCTCTAACAAATCTTTATACCTATGGTCGGATCTATAACTTTCAATTGTCAATATCTCCTATTAACTCCTCACTTATTCTCACAACTATTATACTAGTTTACTTTTATTCTCATCTTAAGAATTCATCCTCATCATTAATACCTTTTACCACAACTCTTTCTAGTGGTTAAATCATTCTTATTTAGATTCTACCTTTCCTCCTTTGATACTTAAAGTTGTCCATTGGGGTCAAGTCTAAGGTTGCCAATGCTCTAGGATACTCTAACTTAACCTTCAACATTTTCCTTAATGCACACTATTCTATTCCTTCTAACTTAACTCACACCTTCTTATTACATCAAGTGGGAACTTACCCTTTTCTCTTTCTTAATCATAACTATTTTTGTCCAACTAGAACCCTCATAACATTATTCTAAGGTTTAGCCCCTCACACATCCTTAAGGTAGCAAAAGGCATTCCTAATTACAAACATACATTCTTACTTCACATCCTTCTCCTAGTAGCTAGACATACTTCTTATTCTTTATCAAACAGGAACAACACATATGCATAACACGATCACATACTCATAACCTTGACACTTCATCAATTCATATCATAAGACACAATTATAGTTTTCACATATAAACAATATAACAATTAGTCAAGAACAAAGGTAGACAAACTTCACATAATTACAATATAACACAATTCAACATATCTCACTATAATAGGATGCTTATGCATGCCATGTTTCTCAATCTTTACTCCATGATATGGTACCAATTCTAACTCAAAAAAGTAGTCTAAGAGCATATGCTAGCCATAAGGAAACGTAATCAACGTACTGATGCTTTTGACTTAGCACTCTTAACTAGAATGATATTCTCCAGTGACTATTTAGAGTTACCCAACTTTCAAAGTACACCCTGACTCTAAGGGATCAATATAAGTCATTGAGGTTTCCACACCAAATATGCTCACCCTCAAGGTCGAGGTTAAATAACCCTTCATGGCCTCCATCATCCAAATTCATACACACTTTCCACTAGCACAATCATCTCAAATGTTATGATGCATGTCTTATTCATACAATGCACACAAATGTCGCTCTAGACTTTTCTTTACAAATAAATGAGTGACATTCTCGCATCTCACAGGTTAGGTCCCTCATAGATAAAATATCACTCGAGCTTATTCTCGCCTCTCACAAACTAGGTCAAGTCACATCATACATCTTATGGCATAATGTCACATGTTAAACACCTTATACATCCCATAACATAATATACACAAGTCATGTTCACAATCAATTAGAACAAACATCCTTAAGCATAATTCATTCACTAAACATCTTTACATACATTCAACTAAGTCATACACCAATCCATCTTAATTTTATATCATTTTCCTATTATAACAACTATCCATTTGGTATCTAAGGTTGCACACCATTTCTTAAGTTTTGGGTATTATCTCCTTCATTTTCTATTATGCGTTTATGACCTCTATAAACTGTAAACATGATATCTAGAGTTATACTAATCTAATCAGGTTGATCCTTATGTCATTTGAAAGCTAACAAGATTATCTACAACTTCTATGTTGACCTTAAACTATGCCTAAAATTAGGGAGAACACAAAATCATTATCTAATTTTGACAGCTTGACCTTTTCTCACTAATGTTATAATATTTTGAGTTCTAGACATTATTTTCAAGTGATTTCAAAGCCATTAGTTAGTTAACATCTAGTGATACAATTCTTATGAAGACCATAAAGTCTAATTCTATTGTCTTCTTACTCGTTTTTACCCATTAAGTTAACATTTTCTGTTAGGGAGGTAAGCACGGGTATGCTTATCAAGCAAAGGCATGCAACCCTTGTTGACAGTAATTTTGAACCTATGCACAACCTAAGCACTACAGTGCTTCACCAAACCACAAAATTTACAAAGCAAAAGCTTAAAAACTAAGCATGGGCATACTTATTGAAACATGGTTGCGCTTAATTGTCTATATAGGTCACAAAAACTCGAATTTGGGACAAGAACACCTCAATTTCAAAAACCTATGAATCCTAATATGTCCAAATCTTAGAAACCTATTTTATTTAAATAAAAATCATTAATTCCATATGATTCAACTCATCTAATTTCTACCCAACATCAAGAACACACTAAATCAACTCATATAATTCAAATAATTCACATCACCAATCATAAAAATTGCATTACATGAATACCAATAAAATGAGTGTCAATCATAACATAGAAGTAATCACAAGTTCAATCATTGTTATATCAAATTCTAAAATTTGGGAAATTCTCATTCCCCTTCACAAACAATTCATTCAAAGCATCATACAATTGAGGTCTAGGGCCAACCCTTCATCCACGACTATTACTATACCTATGAATTAGATAACTCACTCCCCTCTTACGTTTTTAAACATCAATTTAGTCCTATAACTCACTAATCATCCCTGACCTTAATAACCATTCAAAAACCCTAACCTTAACAATATGATTAGGATAGGCAAAGAGAGGGGAAATAACATAGATAATGAAGGTAAAGGCTTGGGAAAGGCAAGGGGAAGCACTCACTTGGGAAAAATCGCAAAGATAAGCTTCGAGGCTTAGGTCTCCAATCCCCTTCTCTTCCTTCCCTTTTCTTCTTTTTTTCTCTTTTCCTTTTTTTTTTTTTCTATTTTTTGCCGACTAACCCTAATCTCTTTCTATCTTCCCATCTTATGAAACATGGATGGGTGTGTGGTTTGGTGGGCTTAAGTCCCTTATTGAGCCTTAGATGTTCTCTTGGGTCCTATTATCTTATTCCTACTAATTTTTAGCACGAAGATGATAATAATAACAACAACAACAACAACAACAACAACAATAATAATAGTAATAAATAATATTCTTTATCAAATAGCATAATATCAGAGTCCTAAAAAATGTCTCCTTAATTTATTTCTAATACTTAAAATTTTGGTTGTTATAGTGTAGCCCATGGTTGTTTGACAAATGGTAGAACAATTTAAGGGGATGAATTGAATTGTCAAAAATGCTTTTAAAAAATTTAGTCCTATTACTTTAAAAATAACTTCAATTAGAGTTTTAATTAATTTTGATTGTTAAAGATGTATAGAGAATGAGATATATGCATAATGATATGATTATAACCTTAAAATGAATGAAAATCACAATGATATTCACAAAATATTTAATAAACAAAATATAAAAGAGTTTAGGGATAGAGAGATAGTGCATTAATGATTTTTATACTGGTTCAACCACTACCCTTGTGACCTACATCCATTCTTTAAAGTCCTTATGAGATTTTTCACTATATCTTTAAAGTTTTTACAAAACCCTAAAAGAAATACCTTTTCTTGAGTCTTTCCAAGCACTCACCAAAGATAAATAACCAAGTCTTAAGAAAAATCATGTAGGACATCTCACCTACAATCCCACTTGAGAGATACCACACTTTCAAACAAAACCTTACACAAAATTTAGAACAAAATCACATGAACTTGATGAATACATAAATTGAAAAATTAGGTAACTTTTCTTGAACTTTGAGAAAGGCAACCTAAGAACCCATTAACCTTTCAAATCTCAATTGTAATGACGTAAAAATGCGTTCTTCTCTTCACTTTTTCATGTACGATATGAAGCCAATGAAAGGTAATCACTTATAGATCAATTGGGCTTTGAAACTATCAAAAACAAAGTTGTTTTTTTTTGTTATATAAATTTCAAACACTTATGTTTGGAAGTGATTTGAACCTAAAAAACCTAACACTTTAACAAAGGTTTCTAGTAAAGAAATCAAGTTTAGGGGTAATTTCGTAACTTCACTTCTGAATGAATTTGAAAATTTCTAGAGAAAATTTTAAGTGTAAAATTTGACCTCCTAAGCTTAAATTAAAATTTTTAGAATTTATTAAGCTAGTTTAATTTTATTTTAAAATTTAAAGTTTAATGACCTCATGGGGAAATAAGGACATTTTAGTACATTCACAAATCCTTTTAATTTTAAGAACAAAATTTTAGTATATAAGAGGTGAGATGTAGTACTTATTTATGAGTAAAATGTTTAAAAGACTCAAGTGAAATCAAATTAAATACCTACATCAGACTTTATAATGTATGTTATTTTGCTATTGACGGAAAATGTTGATAGCTGGAGAAGCCTGTTGACAAAAAATCTTTAGAGATGTTCTAAAAGTTGTACCTTAGATATTAAGGTGATGTTTGACTTAGTACCTTGTGGAAGGCCATGGTGTGATGGTAAGCATAAAGTTGTTGCGTCTAGTTCACAAAAAAGGGTCTAAGTGGTGAAAAATTGGTGAACTTGGTGATTTGTTTTCGTATGGTGGTAGATGTATGCATTTCATGCATAAGTGCACAGTTGTAATTGTGATACAAGCAAACACGTAAGTTTTAGGTTGGTGAGAAACCCACAACTTAATACTAGAAAGGTTAGTAGGGTAGCTATAAATGGACCTTAAGGATAAGTAGACAAATGAATCCCACATTAAGGTTAACGTCATTACAAACCTTGTACCATAGTAAGCCACTACTTACAAATATCTATCCTAACAAACCACTATATCATTTTTGTAGATTAGTCAATGATGTCCCCAACGATTTATAGTATGTACTACCTTTAAATCCATAAGGTTCCCTCTGTTGTTGTGCCATGTTAAGGGACATGTCTATGTTGATCGCTCGAATGGTGAAAATCTCCATGGAGTTGAGTTTGCATGCATTGCATAACTAAATTCATATTATCTTGAAGTATGAAACTATTTGATGTGGCGCTATATAAGTTGTTGTAAATTCTTGTTGTCTGCTTTTGTGAATATACTGATTTGTGTAAATAATTATGTTATAAAAGCTCAAAATATTTTATATTTTATATATGTTAAATGTGACACCCATTCACATTGAATCTAAACCTTATTGATTATCTATTGATTTATTATTCAATTAATTATTATTTATCAGATAACAAAAATGTGAATACAATTTGTTTGTCTTGAGTTTGATTAACTTGTGCATCATAAAGATTGCAGGAGTATTAGTTATACCAAAAGACAGAACCAAATATTCATAATGTCCATACCTCATCTTCGATATATCCTCAATCTTGACTCTAATCTGATGGTAACCATATTTTAAGTCAATTTTTGAAAATACCTTAACTCCTCTCAATTGATCCATGAGATCATCTATCCTAGGTAACAGGTACCTATTCTTGATAGTGATCTTGTTGAGTTGGCTATAATCAACACACAATCTCATGCTTTCATCTTTTTTCTTTACCAACAACACTGGAGCGTAAGGGTGTAAATGAGTCAAGTCGAGTTGAGCACTTGAAGTTTAGGCTTAGCTTGTGAAAAAAATGGGTGGCTCAAGTTTGACTCATTTATTTAAACGAGCCTAACTGAAAGCTTGAGCTTGACTTGTTTAGCTCATTTATAATTTTATTATTTTTACTTTTATGAATTTTCTTAACCTATTTTTTAACTTTATCAATTTAGTATTTAATAAATATTTTAATACTAGATAATAATCTACATATAGAAATATGTGCTTAACATGCAGTATGTGGAATTTAATTTCAAACATTCTAGATTATTATATTTTCATAATCCAGTAATTAAAAAAATTTATAACTTCTTAACTACTACAAAAAAAAACTTTAAAATTAATTTTAACACTCTCCACAAAGTCCTACATATTTCCACAATGAATATATAAATAATAAAAGCTAGTAACATTTTCATCATCAATTTAAATAAACGAGTTATTCACAAGCTGTTAATGTTGAGCTTGTAAAGCTTGAGTTTGGCTCATTTAAATAACTAAGCTCAATTTCAAGCTTGAGTTTGTTCATTTAATTAAACAAACAAGCTTGATCAAGCATTTAACGAGTTGAACTCGAATAGTTTGTGAATAGCTCAGCTCATTTACACTTGTAGTGGAGCACCCCAAGTGAAAACACTTGGCCTAATGAATTGCCTTTCTAAAAGCTCCTCTATTTGCTTCTTCAACTCTACCAATTCTAGTGAGGACATTCTATAGGATGCTATAGATACAAGTCTTGATCCTAGCACTAAGTCTATGGTGAATTGTATCTCTCTTTTAAAAATTATGAAAGCTTGTATAGGCCTTCAATTTTAAAAGATTGCATAAATTATGCTATGTTTTGTAAAGAATGTCAAAATCATGGTAATGTGCAACAAGTACATGCTAGTAAGTTGTATTTGATTGCAAAGTTGTGGCCATTTCAACATGGGCAATGAACTTGATAGGCTAAACTCACCCTGCTTCATCTATCAAAAAGTCGGCCATCACCAGTGCAAAAATAGCTTTTTAAAGCAGCATTTTAACTCGGTTGGTTAGAAACTGAGCTCAAATATCAATGAGGTGGCATTTTTGCAAATTTCTTCAACTTTTTGAGCTTGATTACTGTGACACCCTTTGTCCCAAAGCTAATTATTAAATAAATATTACGCATATATTACATACTTTTCATTTACGAAATAAAACAATAATTTATAATCTTTTTCTTCACATGATAAAGGACATTACATGCACAACTCATATTTACTAAAACTCTATAAGATACCTTACTGATTAATCGAAGGATGGTGACCCATAGTTGGCCATACAAGTCTTTGAAAAATAAACCAATTTAAAAAGTAAAACTATCAATCAAAAGTTTAAAAGCTAAAATAATAAATAACTAAGACCCCGATGTCACATTACTATTAAAGTTAAGAAAACCCAAAAGATGCTATAAAATAAATTGCAATGAGGCCAATGCCCCTACTCTAAGACTCCTCCTCGAGGTCTTGTTGGACGTCACCCGTGTATCATAGACACAAACAGAAAACACCAAAACAAGGGAGTGAGATACATCTCACTTCATGCTCAAAGTATGACAATGGAGACAAGTAGAATACATATCACATACATAATCAAATAACATCAATTTGCAAGAATCAAAAAGCACAAACATATGTAATGCAATACCTAGCTTCTACTTCTCATGCATGTGTGGTACCAACTTAAACTTGTCGAAAAGTAGATTAGGAGTAAATGGATGGCCATAAGAAGTGTCATCGGTACCAATGCCTTTCAGCTTTTGCACCCTCAATTAGTATGATATCCCCCGGTGACTAATCAGGGTTACCTAGTTTTGCTAGTACGCCCCGGCTCCATGGGATCAGCATAGACCATTGGAGTTTTCCAACCAGATACCACCCCCAAGGCTAAGGTTAGACAACCCATCACAGCCTCCACCAGCCAGATTCCTACATACTTTCCTCATCACATGACTTAAATATTATGATACGTGATCACATATAATGCTTACAGCTTTTCATAGGCTTTTATCATGAAACATTGACACAAATTCATATCATACCAAGTTTTCTCAAGGTAAATAACAATCACAAAGTATAGACTCAACAAGGCATAAAAAAAAGAAGCAACAATGAATTAAAAACTACAAAAAAGAGTTCATAAGCACAAAAGCAAAATAGCCAAGGTCGTATCTGCCTGGCAGGACAAGAGGGCCGCTCGGCAGTCACGCCAAGACCAAACTCACCCGGCGGGTTATGCATCCCACCCGACGAGTTTGTGTCAGGACCCAACCCACCCGGCAGAAAACACAGTCACCCGGCGTCAACACGGAATCAAGTTTTTCTTAAAAAAGTTGCCTAGCAGCTATCTAATCCTGTCGGGCGGATCCGAAGTATGAATTTTAATTTCTTCTTCCTATTGTCTTTAGCTTCTAAACGCTCTAAAACAATTAATTAAATTTTCAATCACTTCTTCTACCTTAATAATTGGTCAATTTAATTTATAAATTCCTCTCACTTACAATTTCCTCAAAACCCGCTAAATCTTTAACTTAGGTACAAGGAAAAAGCAAAAAGGAAATCCATGAAAGTCCATATAAATTAAACATAAAATTTTCATAAAACATATCAATGATTTGGGGAAAATTGCATTCCTTTTCTACACACACACAATCACATAATTCACAAACAACTAAGGTCTAGGGACAACCCCTCTACCTATGACTAAAGTCATACCCATTAGCAAGATAACTCACTCCCCCTTACCTTGAAAGAGGCAATCTCCAACAAGAGGATACGAATGGTGCAGCAACGTCTTCCTAAGGTTCCTCACGTTTTGACTGCAACGGTTTTGATGGCACGATATCTCCAAAGAGGCACAAGAGAGAGAATGAGGAAAAGGGTTAGGTTTTCAAAAAACCTAAGGGATTCTTAAAGCTAACTTTGGGCTTATGAAAATTAAGCCCAATATAAGAGTTTTAAAACTTTTTTAAAAACATTTTAATTATAAAACCCCATTTTAAAAGCCCAATATCTCTTTTGCCAAAAATATCATTTTATTAAAAACAAGGCAAACAAATAATAATAATAATAATAATAATAATGCATATTAATTAAAGGAAAACATTGGGGTGTTACAGTTACATCAAGAACCAATTTAAAAACGTATTCCTGCAGTTTAAAATCCTACTTCGTGTAATGTTTCTAACTCGGTTTAGAATAACTGATTTAAAAACAAACATTTTAAATCAGGTCAACCAATATAAAATGTGAGTTTTTAAATTGGTTCTCTTAGAACCGATTTAAAAAAAATCTTTTAAAAGCCTGCTTTTTAGAGCTCATCGTCCATTGTGTTCTCCCACCATTTGCATTTTCGAGCTCATCCCCTGTGTTCTCCTACCTTCGCGTGTTTCCTTCCAAAGTGGAAGTTCTCTCCAAAGCTCCAAAGCTCACCACGAACCTCCTCCCAAACTTCCACCTCTATTAAATTGAGCTCCATTCACGTTTTCATTTCGAGGTACATTTTGGGTTCGAGCTCATAGGCATTTTTGGTTCAAGTTCCATTGGACGTAAACTATACTTCTTACATTTTGATTCTTCCATTCGAGCTCCATTGGAGTTATAGCATTTTGCTTCTTGCATTTTGGTTATTCGAGTTAGCTCCATTTTTCATGCTTGCACGTTGGTTGTTGGTTGCATTTTGGTTCGCGTCTTAGGTGATAAATGAGATTGCATTTTGGTGCCGCAGGTTTGGACAACATTTTGGTCCATTCCTTGTTATGTGCCATTTACCCATCTTCTTGAACTCGCCCATTTTGTGTTCTCTTTGAGCTCAACAACTTAATGGAGGTAAATATGCGTCATATTTAGGTGATTTAGAGGTTTGGATCGATTTTGGTGGTCCTTTTTTTTTTTTTTTGGATAATGCGTGTTGAGTATATGCTCTAATATATATTGAATAGTATTTATGCTCTATTTTTGCATAGGTTCGAGCTCTATTTTTGCAGTTTTTGTTTATACATGTGGTTGTCATTGTTGTGGTAGAAGTGGATATTAATGAATTTAATTTTGTTGCTCTTGGAAATTAATTGCTAAAGGCTATGCTTGAATATATTGATGAATAGAAGAAAAATTTAGTTCGTTGACCTATATGATTTTATGAATCTTTAAGGAAAAAGAAGTATTATTTAAGTTAGTTATAACTTATATGAATATATAGTAAGGATTTTAAGTGTTGAGAATTAGATAACATAAGCTAGAATCAATTAAAGTCGATTATTTTGGCTAATACTTACCTTGATGTTGCCTAGTAATGGGAAAGGATAAAAGTATGAAATTAATTTAAGGATATGTAAGGAGTAAATTATCACCAAATGTATTACATTTTGTTTAAAATCTAAAGCTTTAGAGTTAGTGGATTACAAGAATCAAAGAATTGACCTTAATCTAGATTGGGAACTAGTTAGGAAATTAAAAGATAATAACATAAGTGATCTTGTATGCTAAGATACATTCTTAAGATCAAGTGAGCAAAAAGGGAGAATTAGTTTAAGAGTGAATTAATATAAGAATCTAAAGTTGAATAATTTAAGTACTAAAATTTAATTAAAGTTCATGGTAATAAAGGATGGTCTTTTAGCCTTGTCAAAGGATATGTTCAACAACAACTTAATATGTATGGCTAAATAGATCATAATGTCCTGAATTAGAGGTGAACTTACATAATTAAGATAGGTAAGGACTAAGAAGTTTATATCTAATTATCATTACTCATTTCTATTTTGGAACTTAGATTTAAGTGTTGTTTATAAAATGATAGCTAAGGGATTAAGAAGTTTAGATCTAATGATATAGGCCATGGGAACCTATATGATATAAATTGAGCTTAAGTAATGATGAGAATAATGTTGAATATTGATTGATAAATCGTACCTCTGTCTGTTGTTGACCATACCATTTGTGAGGTATGATGGATAGTAAAAAAAACAAAGGAAACTCTGTCGAATTTTTATGAGAATCTTCCCTTGAGTATGAGATTTGTTGTGGATTGGATTTCTTGACAGGTTAACCTTTGGTATTGTGATTAATACCTGTAAACAGGTCTCTGGAAAAGTACAAGAATATAGAGGAAACTTTGCTAAAATTTTTGTGTAAATTATATGCATTGTGTTGTGTGTTTAATTGTGTTGTTTTTTATTCAATTTATGCATTACGAGTAAACCTTAGTTTCCCGTTTGAGATTCAATACAATGATTAAAGTACTAATTGTTGTATTGAATCTTGAATTATTAGGTTCGACAATTTGGAAAGATATATTTTTTTATACTTGATCAATACGTAATGATTAAATATCATCTTAAATTTGACGAAATTTTGGTCTAGTGCATTTTGTGTTGTGTCTCTGGGTGCATACTTGATTGTGGTGAGTTTGATGTCACCACTTTCATTTCGTGTATTTGGAGACCAATGCGAAATGCTACTGACATTTTGTCAAATTTAAGACATGGGACTAAACCTGTATGTATTAATCAAGTTTAAAAAAATGTCTTTTTGAATGGGATAGGGCCACACCTTGTATAAAAAAATGAGATTTACATGCATTAAGATATGTTTTGTGGATCACGAAAGGAAGTTATGGATCGTAGTTGGATTAATTATAGACGCACAACTAATGAGTATAAGAATAGAGTAGAAGAGTTTATCTAATTTGCTAAAAGAAATCTTCCTGATAGTGGTGGGTTCTTCTATTGTCCTTATGTTAATTGTTTGAATGAGAGACGACTACAACTTGAGCAAATACGAGAGCATTTTCTTTGTGATGGTTTTGCAAGAGTTACAGAACGTGGACATGGAATGGTGAATTGTTAGACATGTCGAGTATGTCTCAAACATAGCAAGTTGATGTACCTATAGACGATCGACTAGAAGACATGATCTGTTATATTGGACCAGAGTCTTTTCAGCCAGTACATGTGTATGACACTTTGTGTAGTGATGCAGACAAGCCTCTATATCTAGAGTGCACTAAATTCATATAGTTGTCAGCGATGTTAAGATTGGTGAATGTCAAGGCAAGAAATGGGTGGAGTGATAAAAGTTTCACCAAATTGTTTGAGTTGTTGAACGAAATGCTTCTAGAAAGTAACATATTGCCGAGACGTAACTATGAGGCCAAGAAGGTATTGTGTTCGATGGGATTGGAATGCAACAAAATACATGTGTACCCTAATGACCGCATGTTGTATAGAGAAGAGTTTGAAGAGTTGCACAAGTGTCCCAAGTGTGGGGTATCATGGTATAAACTGAAGGATGATGATTGTAATAGTGATAAGAACACAAAAAAGGTCTCCCTATGACGGTGTTATGGTATCTTCCAATAATTTCAAGGTTTAAAAGATTATTTGCTAATGCAAAAGACGCAAAGAACCTTACGTGACATGCAAATGGGAGCAAATGTGATGGACAACTTTGCCATCCTGCTGATTCTCCGCAATGAAAGAAAATTGATAGTTTGTTTCCAACCTTTAGGATTGAGGCAAGAAACCTTAGGCTTAGATTTGCTACATATGGAATGAATCCTTATGGTAACTTATTTAGTAAGCACAATTCATGGCATGTTCTCATAGTTATTTACAATCTGTCTCTTTGGTTGTGCATGAAGCAAAAATATGTTATGTTATCTATGATGATTGCAGGCCTAAGACAGCTAAGAAATGACATAAATGTCTACTTCCCTTGATTGAAGATTTGAGAATGTTGTGGGATGAAGGTGTTGATGTGTATGACAGGTTTCATTGTGAAAATTTTATACTACGTGCAATGTTATTTTGTATTATCAATGACTTTCTACTATATGAAAACTTGAGCGGGTATAATTTTAAGGGGCATAACGCTTGCCCTATCTGTGAAGAAGATACATGCTACGTACAACTAAACATGGAAAGAAGACAGTTTACACTGGGCATCAAAAATTTCTCAGGCCTAATCAACCATATCATAGACTTATAAAAGCTTTTAAGGGTACTTGAGGTGTAAACATTAAACCAATGCATTGAAAGGAAGTGTTGCAAGCACACTTGTATATATTGAATAACAATGATGAAGTTCAACCTTACTTTTCTACTCACAAAAACATTGTCAAGACAAAGAACCCTCAAATGCTTGAGAAATGACAGTTGAATGAGTATAACAAAACATTCTTAAACTGGTTTAAAAAACAAGTTTTGAATGATGATAATGCTTTTGAGACATTAAAATGGCTAGCATATGAGCCTAACATTGATGTTATATATTAGATTAGATACGATATCAACAAGTTTTCCTTCTATACAAAGTCATTGAATGACAAGAGTACCGTGTGAGACAGTGGGGTTATGGTTGTGGTTGAGTCCATGCACTTCTCTAGTTCAAAAGATAAAAATCCCATTATGGCATCCATGTGTTACTTGGGAGTTATTAAAGACATCTGGGAGGTTAATTACACTAAATTTAGAGTTCCTGTTTTTAAATGTAAGTGGGTTGACAGTTATACTGGTGTGAAAATCGATGAATTAGGGTTTACATTGGTGGATCTTAGCAAGGAAAGTTACAAGGAAGAGACTTTCATTATGGTATATCAAGCACAACAAGTTTTTATGTTAGTTATCTTTCTAACAAGAGATGGTCAGTGGTTCTCCAAGGAAGAAGCATGCATAGTAGTGATGAAAAACAAGATTCAAATGTCGATCTTGTTGAGATTCTTTTTTTCTCAACACTGATGCCTACTTTTATTGACGAAAATGAAGTGGATAATGTACATGCCACACATGATGATTATCATGAAGGAATATGGGAGAACATTGATACTTGACAATGTTAGTACTTAGTAACTTATGTTTATCTTATTATTTATTCTTATTTTTGTTATTTTTTTATTTTATTGTTTATTTTTGTTATCATTATGTTTATCTTTGGAAATTACAAGTTTTGTGAATAGTGGTACTGACATGTGTTATTTTTTTTTCTTTTCTAAATAGGCACATGACTAATCCTTCCAGTAACCCATCTTCTTCCGAGTCTACCAAAAAAAGGGTAGATGAGGTACATGCACAAAAGTATTAACTCTCAGTCGGGCTGGTGGTCATCTAATAACCATTTAGTTTGACATGATAAATGGGGTACCTAAGGGGAAAATGCAACAAAATTTATTAGTTTTGTGGGTGTCCTTGCTTGAAGCAAGGTTTCTATCCTTTATAAGGATTGGGATCATGTAGAGGAAAGTGTGAAGAATCAAATTTGGCAAACTATCATAGTATTTTACTTTTACTTTTTCAAATATATACATATATATATATATATATATATATATATATATATATATATATATATATATATATATATATATATATATATATTATTTAAACATATTATTATCATACATTGATTATTCAATTTTATTTTGTAACTCACCTATGATGTTCCACATAATGTCATCTTGAACAAGAAATTGCTTACACTTGCAGTTGAGCATTGGAGGGATTTTTGTGCACCAACATTTGATTATTTTTTATTGAATTTAATAGTGTGTTATTGTTCATAGGAGAAGAGCAAAAAGGGACAAATGATTGCATCAAAGAATGTCTACACCCACAAATTGTTTCGTGGGGGGTATAAGTCGTTTGAGTAGAAGATGATGATGGAGAAGGCAAGGCAACGTCAAGAGGAAGCATCGGTATTTGGTTCTATTGGAGATATTGCTCCTCCATCACCACTGCAACGCTGGGATAAATGGAAGGTGGCTTACACGCTAAATTCGGGTGGATATACATATGAGGAGACATGCCTTGTTGCTGAAAAGATTGTAAGTAATTTTTGACTTCTAATTGTAATTGTAACTTGTAAGGTCATATTTCTTACACATTTCTTGAATTATATGTTGTAGGATTCTTTGGTTGAGCAGAGCTCACAAGGAATGTTTGTTCCTTATGGATGAAGATATATTTATTGCGACTATTGGGAGACCAGAGCACTCTAGTCAAGTTCGTGCTACTAGACGAGGTGTTGGAATTCATGATTACTATGGACCACATTCATGTTGTGGGCCCATCTCAGGAATTGTCACCAGGGAAGAGATGGAACGCATCAGATAGGAGATTAGAAATGAGCTTAAGGAGCAGTTGAGATGGGAGGTTAGAGAGGAGCTGATATTTCTGGGTGTTTCACAACAAAATACAAATGTCCAGCTAGAACAAGTTCATACTCCTGTACGTGTAAGCACGAAGAGAAGTTGTGCTACTACTGATCCTTCTAGGAAGGAGACTGACCTTGATATCCCGGAGCAATGTGAGTTGTATGTTGATGGGGATCTTGTTAGTTTAGTGGCTTATGGGAGAATATATAATTTGGGTCAACCATACACCACAAGACCATTGAGGATGATATGGTGAGGGTGGTGGTTAAACAAATTTGTGATGCATATGCTCAAGTCCCTATGCCCATGCCACTGAAGAGGTTCATACTGTGGGGTAGGTCCTTAAACAGTTCATTCAATGGCCAAGACGACTTATAAAGGTTACATCAGCTAAGGTATATTCAAATCTCATCTTAAGTTATTTTTTTTCTCTAATTACAAATTGAAATAACTCGATTGTTTTATATTTATTTTTTTTAGGATGTTCAACCATCTAAAAAAGATGTTCCACCTAAAAAATCGAAACCTCCAGTTGATCTGATGACACGCTTATGGTAGGTGGCATCTAGTATGAGGACGGATGTTGTGCAAATAGATTGGGAACCCGCATTCCTTGGCAGACCTAGGGATGTTGACCTATGGATCACCCAAAAGGATGTTTTGGAAATATGTACAGGCAATGATATGCTAAACATCTCAGTTCTACAATTATGGTTGCTATAAGTTTAATTTATTTGTAAATTTCTTAAATAAGCATCTCATTATTATAATTAATATTCATTTGAATATTTTAGGTATATGCATTGCCTCTATCTCTCAAAGGGGCGGGAGAATGTATATGGATTTATTGACCTGTGCCCTATTTAGAAGATAAGGAATAAGGATGAAGATTCTCAGGCCTACATTCAAAATTAGATGTATAGTGGACGAAAACGGTGTTACCTAGCACCGTACTTGCATTGGTAAGCACAAGTTATTTGTCACACAATTGATTTTAAATGATATTTGAATCTCGTTACTAATTGTTTTCCAATACAACTCGCACTGACAATTGCTAATTATTGGTCCTAGGGACAATGTTGTGGCCTTGTTGTGTTTGTTGCACAAGAAGCCTAACGAAGAATTGAAACAACTAATAGAAAGGTAAGTTTTTATTTATAATACATTTCCTTTGTGCTTTGTATTATAATTTTGAAACCTATAACATACTTTGCATATCCATTTTTTAATCAAAGTTATGATCGGATATCAAACAATAGCGGGTAGGCATGTGTCACTAAGAAGGAAGCCTAGTTAGTTTTTTTCCTATGTAAGTAATTTACAGCTATATATTCAATTACAATTTGTAATAGTTTCTACAATTCATATTTAAAAACAATTGTCATTGGTAGGCTAACAAACAAATAGGGGCTATGAGTGTGGATATTATGTAATGAAACATATGCTGACCATAGTTTCAGTAGATATTGTGGATTCACCGGACAAGATAATATAATTTTCAGCAAGTTACAATACTTGTAGTTTTT
Organism: Spatholobus suberectus; assembly: GCA_004329165.1. Taxonomy (NCBI): domain Eukaryota; kingdom Viridiplantae; phylum Streptophyta; class Magnoliopsida; order Fabales; family Fabaceae; genus Spatholobus; species Spatholobus suberectus. Next base: position 33,974,548 of record CM014736.1, read on the forward strand.
ATAGTTGATTGGTTGATGAATTTATCTTATGTTTTTTTATCTTGCAATTATTCATTGATGGGGAACCATTCTCACACGAGGACATGCTAGACATCCGCCAATGTTGAGCAACATTCTTCCTTCAAATTAGTAATAGATAGTTTGTTTAGAATGTTTTTAGCTAGGCAAAACAATAGTAGTTTTTTTATTTTATCTGTTTGAAAGTATATTATGATGTTTTGTTGGTTAAAGTAGGTTATAATTGAATATGTTGATGTACTGGTTGTTTTTGTGGTATATGTTTAATGATTATAGGGTTGGTTGTATGACAAATCAATCAAATTATTTAAAAAAAAAGCCAATTTTTAACTCAGTTGTGCATTAACCGAGTTAAAAAGTGAACATTTTAACTCAAGTTTTGCCTTAACCGAGTTAAAAAGAATCATTTTCTAACTCAGTTTGATTAAAACTGAGTTAATTTTTAACTCGATTAAGATCAAAATCGAGTTAAAAAGTGAACTTTTTCACTCGGTTTTGAGCCTAACCACTTTTTAACTCGGTTTTAATTAAAACCCAGTTAAAAAATATAATTTTTTAACTCAGTTCCCTAGAGAACTGAGTTAAAAGGTGTTTTTAAATTGGTTAAAGTTACGATTTAAAATGATAATACTTTCTATATCTCCTGTATTTAAATCGGTTGTAAAACCGATTTAAAAAGCTTTTTTTAACCTATTTAAAAAGCTTTTTCTACAGTAGTGCATATTAGTGGCTGTTGACTACTTTAATAAATGGGTTGAAACTATTCCTCTTAAAGATGTTGATCAAAATGATAACTCGTATTCATTACTTTTAAAAATGTTTTTAGAAAAAGAAGAAAATATCAACTCAATCCTTTTTCTTGTTTTTTTTTTTAATATTTTTTCACAACATATTAGCTTGATTAATGAGCATAGGCCCGCCTGTTCGTATGTAACTAGGTTGGAACCATAAATAGATGACACAGCGCATCCATTTTAAAAGATGAAAAAGGAAGCCTAACCACAAGAGGAGTAAAGAAACATTTAAAAACAAACATAAAATGTCTCAAATCTTGAAGATTATCAAAGCATAGATACAATGTACTTGGAATTGTGTTTCCTATCTAGAAAGAGTAAAGACAAGGAACTCACAAAGATGTTCCTACTCATCAACCTCATTGAGCATGAGTCTCTTGAAAGAAGCTCTATCTAAGTGCAAATCCTTTTAGGGAGATGTGTAGTAGCTTTAGAATATGGTTTAGCCTAGCGTTTCCCCTTGGCCATATCACGCATCTAGATCTAAAAGGTAGAAAGTTCAAAATAAATAGGAACACAAAGAACCAGTATTGTTGGAAAATCCACCAAGAAAGGACAAATATATAAGGACCGCAAACAAAGTAACATACTTGAGAATAGCACATAGGTGTCACTTTCATGCATGAGCTTAGGGAAGCCAATCAAGTAGCTGACTGGACAGCTATTTGGTCTCTTGTTGGAGGAGAATTTATGCATTTTTTATTTTAGTCTTTGCTTTCCTTTCTATGTAATTGGTAGCAGATATTGCTAGTGTTTCCTTTGCTAGATGTTTTTAGTTTGTAGGGGCATTTGCTCCTTCTTTATCAACCAAAAAAAAAAAAAATAACCTTAAGAATAGCATCGGAAATAATTAGAAAGACTAGATAACAAAGGTTATTAATTATGCGAACGATAGTAATCGTCGAGTGAATAATGTAAAAGGAGGGAACTAATGAACTATAAAAGTCATGCTCCTTTTAAGCTAAAAATCGAAGAGGGCCACTTTTAGACCTCAAAGGCAAAGCTATCCAACCATTAGCCCATCACTCTTATCCGCTACTTAGAAAGCTACCAATTAAGTATCCCACATGCCATCGCTAAGAAGAAGAAAAACATCACTGCCTCCACAACAATGGGAATTCTCTCCAAATATGTTGACATAACCATTTGTGACGACGCATGTCAGGTTAAGGAAAAATATTCAACAACAACCTTGAAATATGCTTTCCAATACCTCCACGCCCCCAAAGTGGTACCGTTTAGCTGAAGGTCAGATGTTTTGGATCTCTTTTATTGGGCTTACATTCTATGCTCATAAGTACATTGATGCTAGAAAAACTCACATTTTCATGATTAACGTGTATAATATATACAATACAACCATCAAATATTGTTATATTGGAACTGATAAGCATTACACAAAATTGGGTGTGCTCCCATCCATGCAATAGTACGAAAAGCCAAGTAACATGCATGAGACAAAATGCCCAGTAGAGATACAAGCATTCCTTCCATTATTTTTTGGTTGATCTCCTTGTTCTCTTACTAACTTGGGTGTGGGAATACCTTTGTAAGTACCTATCTTCTTCCCTAGAGTGGAGCAACACATCAGAACACGGAGAAGATTCAATCTTAAAGGATAATAAAGAACAAACATTTTGTAACTTTACAAAAGCGTTTTTTCTCTAGATAAGATGGGTATGGGTATATCAACTTTATTCTACCTTGCGTTGATTGTTCATTTAAAGGCTTCATATAATTGAATAAATCCACAGGCAAACCCCAAAACCAAGCTGTTGAATACCAATACACGCCGCCATCCAAGCCCGTGTCTGCCGTGCCATATGCTCCTTTACATGCAATGAACGTCAATATTGTCTTTGTAGCACATGCCCTTGATGTGAAATTGCACGCTAGAAATAATGTCCACACTGAAAAAAAAAAATTCATTCTAGGAGATTGAGGACTTTAACAATTTACAATCAACTTCTTTAAGCACAAAGTAGGATAATTATTAATTAATTTGAAAAATCAATGTCCATACAAGTATGTTGCTAAATCATATGAATTTCAAAAGTTAGCCATCTTCAGACCTATAGATGCTATTTTGTGTGTGTGTGTGTTTAATTAATTTGAAAAATCAATGCCCATGCAAGTATGTTGCTAAATCATATGAAGTTCAGAAGTTAGCCATTCAGACCTATAGATTGCTATTTGGGGTGTCTCTTGTACTTATTTTGGAAAGAGTCATCCTGTGTTTTGGAAAGAGTCATCCTTTGATAATGGTTAATTAGTTGTAAAGGAGTTGCAGGGTATGTGAAAAGGATGAGAAGAATACAAAACCAAAAGAGGTATCATACGTTAATTTGGCGCATAGGTTTGTGCCATTCAGACGCAATAGGTTGGCTTGGAAGTGTAAAGGTATAATAAAAATATCATATTTGTAAAAAGAATAATAATAATAAGTGAGTAATAGTGACTAAGCAATTGTCGCATGAAATTAATTACATGTGTACCTTTTTTATTCTGAGTTCGTTGGGAGGCTGGAACTGGAGCTGAAAGACACAGATTAATTCCAATTTTTGGATCAAAATACTAATTTCACGGTTTTTTTTTTTAGGCAAATGTTGTCCAAAAGGTTAAAGCATGGAAAATTTCAATTTTGTTGTTTTCTTTAACTTGAATTATCTGTCTATCTATGTGGATAGATAGATAGAAAGTTCGAAATATTTTAGGGATCATTTCATACAAATTTTTGAAATCTCTATTTAGCAGATTTATGTATGAAACATAGCCACCGAAAAGGTTAAATAATCTTGTGCGGTCACTTTGAGCTTTCGAAAATCAAAACTTTACTGCTGGGCTCTTTTAGTATCGTTTATCCGGATCTTTGGAAACCTTGTTCTCCTTTGGTAGAGCCAATCCCCTAAGTTGAGGGATTGGGAATAATTTTTCCTCCTCATCTCTGGTTCTGGCCACAATTAGCGAACATAAAGTAGTAAAATGTTTGTGGAATAAGAATGTAATGCTTTCCATATCATATATATATATATATATATATATATAGATATGGGGACATATCTAGTGAGAAGGCCATTTTTATATGAGAGTGAGAGAAGTAAATTTGAGCCCTATAACTATACATGGATAGTCAGAATTTAATGTCATGTGACTACTTAAAAAAGTCATGTGACTTTTTTAAGTGTTCACATAACATTAAATGTGACTTTTTAAAAATCTCACATGACTTGTGTGTTTTAATCTTGACCATTTATGGTAAGATCTAATGGTCCACTTTATTCCTCTCACTCTCATAAAAAATACTCTCTCACTAGATATGTTCCCATATCTATATATATATACATGGGTTAGGATCCGTTGACACCAGGTGTTAAAGTTAGTCAAATTACATTTTCAATAACTTTTTGTAGAATACAAATTTAATAAATCCAACTGTTAAATTTGATGTTCTTATTAATTAGATCAACTATACAAAATTTCATACAATTTTAAAATTATTTGCCAGTTCATCGCATTACTTTATTTTAATGTATAATAAGATATTAAAATATATGTAAATATCCAATGTTAGATAAAATGTTTAGAAAAGTCTAAATGGTGTGAAATCTGATATACATGATCATAAATATAATATCACATAATTTAACAGTTAGATTAGTTAAATTTGCATTCTACAAAAAGTTATTGAAGGTGTAATTTGACTAACTTTGACACTTGGTATCAACGGATTTTGACCCTATACACACACACACACACACATACACACACACATACATATATATTGGCCACAATTAGCGAACATAAAGTAGTAAAATGTTTGTTGAATAAAAATGTAATGCTTTCCATATCATATACATATATGCGTGTGTGTGTGTGTGTATTTGTAAATCACCAAATTCGTCCTTGAATTGGTAAGTTGCTCTCACTTTGTCCCTCGGTTGATGTCTGTTAGTTGATGCCTTTAGACGAGCTTATGTGGCGCGTTAAGTGCCAACTTAGGTGCCTAACTGGTCCTTTACCTGGTTGCCACGTCATGGGGACCAAAATGAATTTTTTTCCCCTCTCTTCATCTTCTTCTCTCATCATCTCTCTGTTCTCTTCCACTTTTGTCTCTTTCTCTCTCTTCCATTCATCTTCCCTTGCTTCTTTTCTATTTACCCCTCCTTCCACAATCCCCCTTGGTGAATGCATCAACAATTTGGGCCAACGTAGAAACTAGGAGGAGGTTGATAAGACCTTCGGAAGAAAGAAAATGTTTTGGCCTTATGGTTTCTCTTTGTTGCTTTGGTTGCTACTTGCTAGCATAAGTGCATAATCATTTCATCAATTTTTAAAACAATTCAATGAGTCAAGTACAAAACTCAATTTGAATTTGTAGCCAAAATTTGGGTTTGATGCACGAAGGTTGATCTAGAGCTTGGACAGGGACTCGTTCTGGGTTCTCTTTGAGGTTCGGTGGTTGGTCAAATGCTACAGAAAGATGATAATCACTGGATCTGATGTTGCAGGTTTAGTGGATGTTAAAAAAAATTCTTTAGTGCTATTTGGGTTTAGATGGGAATTTGTTTGTGTCTAATTCTAAGTAATTGGAGAGCATATGTTCAAATCAATGTGTGCAGTGGGCGCTGTCCTGACTATGTGTGACTATGTAGGATGCCGTGAGCAGAGAAAAAGGAAGAGAACAAAGGGATGATGAGAGAAAAAGATGAAGACATTTTGGTCTCCATGACATGGTAGCCAGGTGGAGGACTAGTTGGGCACCTGAGCTAGCACTTAACGTGCCACATAAGCTCCTTTAACGACGTCAACTAATAGACATCAACTGAGGGACTAATGTGAAAGATGAAGTATCAATTTAGGGATATTTTTTGAATTTAACCCTTACTAGGGACTAAAGTAAGAGTGGCATAGCAATTCAGGGATGAATTTGGTGATTTACTCATAGATAGATAGGTAGAGAGAGAGAGAGAGAACTATATTCATGGGCACACAAAGAGTTAGAGGTGGCAAAGCGGGCCAATCCGCCCTGACCCGCCATCAACCTGCCAAAAGCAGGGCGGGGCGGGTTGACCAACTGGTAAGAAGTGGGTTGAAAAGTTGAACCCTCCCCGCCTAGTAATGGGTTGGCGGGTTGGCCCGCCAAAGAATAATGAGTGGGTCAATGGGTTGTACAAAAGGCGGGTTTGCAGGTCGACCCACTAAAAATAGGTTGGCGGGTTGACCCATCCCACTTTTTTTTTTTTATAAAAAAAACTCAATTAATTTTTTTTTTGTTATCATCTAATTGAATTGGATTAAATAATTATTATTTTAATACACGTTATATCACTTTGAATCTTTGATTGTTTGACTTATAATTTTATTATTATTTTATTATACATTAAATATATGAAAGAGAAATTATATTTTTTCATTCAAAAGTTATAAAAATAATTTACTTGAAAATAAATAACACATCTCATTCAAAAGTATGAGGGATTATATTTTTTAGTATAGCATTGAATTGTATTTAATTACAAGTAGAACTAACCCCAAACGCATATGTTATTGTTGTCATTATATTTTTTAGGATAACATTGCGAATGTGGAGTAGTGTGTGTAGAGCATCTTTTACTTCTTTTTTTTAATTAATGTCTTTGGTACAATAACTAAGAAAGGAGAAAATAAAAAAAAAAAGTGGCGGGTCGCGGCTTGACCCACCTAACTCGCGGGTTAGCAAGTTGGGCGAGGCTGGTTGAGGCGGGTTGGCGGGTTTTACTGGCTTACTTGCCCCGCCAAAAATGGCGGGTCAGGTGGGTCGACTCGGTGGGTTGAACCCGCTTTGCCACCCCTACAAGGAGTGCCAAAAATAGCAGTCTACAAGGGGAGTGAGTGATCATCACAGCTTGCACACACACACACACACACACACACACGTATATATATTGTAACACCCTAAGGGGTATTACCATAACTAGGTCTAGATTTCTAAGAATGAAAAAAAAACTTAAAAATGTTGAAACGACAAGCAAATATTACTTATAAATATAATTAGATATTATATACAAACAATACAATAAAAAAAACACATACGTGCCTAATACAACTCATCTATCACCCGAAGGTGTCATACAAAATATAAAGAATACAAAAACACAACGTAAACTAGGCTATGTCTTCTTGCACGTGACTCCAAGGTTCATCTGCACATGTCTTCACCTGTATCCTAAAAAAGGGGAAACTTAAAGGAGTGAGACATAATGTCTAAGTGAGTGCTTTAAGGGTTCTACGGTTAGGTCAGACTTTTATACTACTTTGACAACCTTCATCACTTATCCCTCATGGCTTTAGCCTTACTAGGTCTCTCATAATTCTCTATACCTATGGTCGAGTCTACACCTTTCAACAGTCAATACTCCCTGTTAAATACTATCTTATTCTCACAACTATTATATTGGTTTACTATCTCATTCTTAACCTAAAAGCTTGTCCTCATTACTTATATTTTCTTACCCAAAACCCTCTTTAGAATTTAAATCTTTCATGTTTAGAATTTACCCTTCTTTCTTTTGATATTCAAAGTTGTCTTCTAGGGGTCAAGTCTAAGGTCACAGACATTCTAAAATATTCTTGACACTTCCTTAACGCGCACCTTAATGCTCTTATTTTATTGTCTCTTACTTGTCTTATACCTTTCTGTTACACCGTGAGGGAATTCACCTATTCTTTATCTTATTCACATTTATTATTATCGAACTAGAACTCTCATAACACTATCCTAGGGCCTAGCCTCTCACTTATCCTTAAGGTAGCAAACACAATTCTAATTACAAGCATACATTTATTTCACATCTTTTGCCTAATAACTAGACATACACATCATTTTGTTTCATCAAACAAGTATAACGTACATTCATAATATAAGCACATATGCATAATCTCGACACTTCATCACAAGACACAATTACGTTTTCACATGTGTCCACATTACATCAATCGCTCATGAAGGTCACACAAACTTCACATAATTACAATTGTAGCACACTTCAACATATCACACAATAACAAGATGCATATGCATGCTATGTTCCTAAACCACTACTCATGCACATGTGGTACCAACCTAAACTTTTCAGAAAGCAGACTAGGAACAAATGCATGGCCATAAAAAGCGTCATTAGTATTGATGCCTTCGGCTCTCGCACCTTCAACTAGTATGATATCCCCTGATGACTAGTTAGGGTTACCCAATTTTTCCAGTACGCCCAGGCTCCATGGGATCAGCTTAGACCATTAGAGTTTTTCCAACCAGATAATCCCCAAGGCTAGGGTTATACAACCCATCACGGCCTCCACCAGCCAGATTCCTACATACTTTCCTCATCGCATAACTCAAATGTTATGATGCATGGTCACATATAATGCTTACAACTTTTCATAGACTTTTATCATGAAACATTGGCACAATTTCATATCACACTCAAATTTTTTAAGGTAAATAACAATCATTCATTATAAATTCAACAAGGCATAAAAGAAACAAATAACAATGAGTAAAAAACAACAAAACATAGTTCATAAGCATAAAGAATAGAATAGCAAAGGTCGTATCTGCCCGGCAGGACGGAAATCCCGCCCAGTAGTCTAGCGAACTTGCCCAGTGGGTCCATGTCAGGACCTAACCCGCCTAGCGAGTGTTTCACCCCGCCTAGCGGGTCTGCGCGCCTAGCGCCAATGCATAATCCAGTTCTTGAAGAAAAGTCTCTCAAAGACTATTTAATCTATAAACTCCTTACTCCCTCACAATCCCCTCAAAACCCATCAAATCCCTAATCTTAGGCATAAGGAGGGGGAAAAGGTAAATAGATGAACAAGAACAACATAAAGGACAAGGAAAAGCACGGGGAAGAGCACTCACCTTTAGGAGCACGTAAAGCTGAGTTCTAAGACTAAGGTTCACCGCTTTCTACTCCTTCTTTTTCTCTTCCCTTTTTTCTTCACTTTTCTCCTCATTGTCTCTAACTTCTTTCTTCTTCTGTTTTGTGATGGCTAAACCTAACCCTCCTTCTCTATTCTTTTCTTATAACATGTGGGTGGGTATGTGGCTTAGTGGGCTTTAGTCCCCTATTGGGCTGTAGATGCTTTTTTGGGTTTTATGATAACATTCCTCCTAATTTCTAATATTAAGGTGTCGATAACAATAACACTAATAATAACAATAGTAATAATATAATAACAACACCATAACAAAGAATTAATAATAATAATAATAATAATAAGTGATCTAATAACAATAACTCTTAAGATGTCTTTTGTCTAATAACACATGGGAAGGGTCTTACTAAAAGCTACCTCGTGGTTTATTTCTAGTACCTGATATTTGGGGTGTTGCATATATTAATAACAAAGACAAAACTCTATTCATGGGCATAAGGAGTGCCAAAAATAGCAGTTTACAAGGTGAGTGAATGATCATTAACGCTTGCAGATAGTTGCATATGACCACCATAGGTTGTATCATATTCATTTAGTTTAGTTTCCAATAACTTACATGTTATAGCTGTTGTCTTTTAAATACATGCTTAACTTGTATCAAATATTCATTTTTTTTTTCATTCAACCAATAACATGCAATGACGTCCTAGTGACTTCTATGGAAATCCTCTCTCTTCTACTTTGAATTCTATGATATGTTATACCAAGTTGGTGTGTGTTTAGAGATAGGCTTGAATCTTTTTATATTAAAACAAAATTAACATTGGTGACAAGATAATTGTATAAAGGACTTTGAGACGTCAGAAATCCTAAAACATGTTATGAAGATTACGGGTATGATTGGGAGTTGAGTTTTTGAGAAAAAGAAAATAAAAATTTCTTTGGATTTATTTGATTGAGTAGAAAAATGGAGGGTTGTTTAAAAACAATTTTATCCTTCACATGTACATATTCCAGAATAATAAAAATATAAAAAATAATAAAAAAATAAATTCATAATTGCATATAAAAAATGAGATAAAAAAATTAAAAGAATATGTATGATTCTAGCATGTATGGCTTGTAGGCATGGTAACAGGATAGGTCGAGGTTGAGTTTGGCTTTTCTCGTTCCCGTCTTGCAAAAGGGTAGGATAAGTTCAGGTTTTGGTTTAAAAGAGGTGAGTTTAAAATTTTGAAACCCAATCCCATCCCTATCGGGTTTTATTGGATTCAAAGAAACCCGTGGAGAACTCACCAAACTTTTTTTTTTTTTACAATTTTAATTTACTTATATATTTTTTGATAAATTATATATCAAGTTATAAATTATATTTTAATTCAAATAAAATATAAAAATTAATTAAATAACAAAGAATTTAAAAAATAAAAATTTAAGAACCAAATTATATTTTTAGTTAAATGTTTAATTTTAAGTTTGCTATTTAATTTTGATTATATTTTAAATTATTTAACTATTAAAATAATTATTTATATTTTTCATAACTATCAAATATAAAAATAATATCTTAACTCTAATATATACATATATATATTAGAGTTAAGATGTTATATATATATATATATATATATATACAATGACGCAACTTCAGGAATAGGGGATTACATCCCTAAACCTAACCTTGATTTTTCATGTTGGGAAAAATCCGAACTTGACTTTGATCAAAGCGAATTTTCCTTATCAAAGTCGAGTTAGAGTTTGACGAGTATCCATGAGTTTGGATTTACTTATCATGCCTAATGGCTTGGTAAAAAAAAAAAATAGTGATCTGAGTTGTGAGAGAAACCAATAAAGGGAAAAAGAGACAAAAAGGCTTTCCTTCGCTTGTTTGTATTAAAATTTTGTACATCAAGCTCCTCTAAAATGAGCAACTCTCTTTAGAAGGTAAAGTAAGTAATTGCAATTATGCATTGATAAGAAAATCAATGGATAATATTACATACACATGCATATTACATCATGAATTTGTTGATATATTAAATGTTCACTACAAGAAAATTCACAAATAGCATTGATCATGAGGTGGCTGACGCAATATTTGTCGAAGCTGCACTTTAGCGTTGGCCACAAAGCTACACCTTGTGATTGACTCTATTTAGTGTCGGTCTGGCCGATGTTAGGATTAAAGTTATGACTATTTTAAAAAAGGCCAACACTAACTTAATTAAAAGGTTGACACTACATTTAGTTGCTGGTAGTTAGTGTCATCCAAGTCGACGGTAATATTAGATGTGAAGAGTTAGTGTAAGCCAAGCTGACGCTAACTTTATAATCATTACTGTAGTTGGGACTTTTTACCTTGGTTAAAAATGACATTTTACATCAGTTGTAAGCCAATTGTAAACATTGGTGATATAGAATGTGAGTATTTTTTACATCAAATAAAGAACCGATGTGAAAAACACTTTTTACATCGGTTATGTCAATAATCGATGCAGAAAGTGCTACTTTTTATATCGATTATAAACACAATCGATGTAAAAAAAGTTCCTTTTTAAACAAATCACTACTGCATAGGTACTCCCTTTTCAACCAAGCCTTACAAAGTTGTTTCACCTTCCCTTTTAGCATTTCTGACTTTACATCAGTTTTACCAATTAATAGGCTTTTTATAGATAAAAAGATTTATCACATCAAACAAAAAGAAGGCATCTAAAAACTTCCTCCAAAACTAAATATAGTTTGGTATTTTGTGCTTGTAGGGCAGGTTCTATATACTATGGTTAAGCACTAGCTTATAGAATGGAAATTCATAATTATAACACAACCAAAAACTTCATTTAGTTCACCCAACTCCTATAACATAGCATCTATATTGGTGGCTCAAAATTAAAAGATGCAAATTATATGTGCAGCTTCAAATTCAGTGAGACACGTTAACATGACTCTCTTCCAAATTGCAATGCAAATAAAGAAAAAATTGTAGAAAGATACAACCATTATACTAGATTTTTGAAATTAGCTCTGCCTCTAACTAAGTTAACTCGTAAAGGACAACCTTTTGTTTAGATAAAAGATTGTGAGGTTAGTTTCCAGGAGTTGAAGAAAAGGTTGACCACTGCACTTGTGTTGATTTTACCTAACCCTACCAGAAAGTTTAAAGTTACTATGATGTGTCCAGGCAAGGACTAGGACGTGTGTTGATGCAAGAAAGGAGAGTAGCAACTCATGATTTAAGGCAATTAAGACCACATGAGGTTAACTATCCAACTCATGACTTGGAATTGGCTGTAGTGGTATTTGCCTTGAAGATTTGGAGGTGAAAAGAACGTGAACACATAAGAAGGGAGATTGAATTGTGTGTTGTAGAAAACTTTTCGCAATCTAAAAAAAAACACAAAGTAGAGAAACGATAAGAAAAGCACACAAGGAATCTTTATACTAGTTTACTCAACTTGAGCTACATCTAGTCCCTTCATTCAGAAGGATTTCCACTAACCAACCTTAGTTACAAATAAGTATTCTTACTGCCTCTTTAGGCCTACAACAATGATCAACCTATATCACTTGAATAATCCAAGTATTCTTTAGTCACAAAGCCTCTCCAGGCTTTCACAACTTAAAAGAGTGTTGTACAAAAATCTATTCACTGAGTAAGGATATGAAAGTTAAGAGCAATTTACAAAAGCTTTGCTTTGCAAAGAGTATGAAACTGAGAGAGTAAGTAAGCTCATCCAGAGATTTTTGAAGAACTTGTCACTTCTTCGTTATCTACTCTGAAACTTTGGACTTGATATATATATATATATATATATATATATATATATATATATATATATATATATATATATGTAGCCTTGGAAAGATAGCCATTAAAGTAGACAAGCTTCAAGCTTTAGAGACACATTGTAAAACTTCGTCATGGAGGTAGCGCGTGTATCAAGCTTGCAGAAGTAACAAAAATGATTTTTTGTATTTGCACCAAAAAGAAATGTGCAATTCTGTGCTTTCGTGATGCTTTTTCTAATCATTCCTTATTTCGGTTTGACAGCTTGATAAGTTGACTTGCTTTCTTGCAAAGTTGTACTTATACAAAAATATATTTGCTTTTCAGTTAATGCGAGATATATGTGAACATTAGGTTTCATAAAAGGAATAAAGCATTCATTTTTAAGGCATACAAAGATAAGCTCTTTGAGCTTTTAACACTTAGTAGAATTTAAAAACTTCTCAAAAAGATTTTTGACAATTTTTAAATGAGCACATATTTTGAATAAAGTGATTGGATGCTTGGTTTAAAATGGTGCGTTGGACGCCAGACTTTCTTAAGACATATTGGACGCTTTCAAAAACTTTTTATTGAAAAGCGACATCTAGACGCTAATTAAAAAAAATATATTCAAACTCTAAAATTTAATAACTTTTGTTATCTTCAAAATTTGAGGGGTTAAATGCTTCATATGTCTTTGGTTCCAACAATCTCCCCCTTTTTGATGATGACAAACTTTATTAAATTTTTAGTTTTTATTAGAGATATACCTTAGAAATCAATCAATAGGAATCTCAAGCATACTTCCCCTAAGTCTAATAGCAAAAATAGAAACTCATTAGAAGCTCAGGGAAAGAAGGCATAAGGATTCAGAGTAAAACAAATACAATCAGATATAGAACACATATAATCAGATATATATGCTTGTATGCTATGTATGAACAAAAAAAATAACTCTTAATCATTAACCATTACTATAATCAGAATAAACCAGATGAATACAAAAAAAAATCCTTCTAATCTTCTAATCTCCTCTTTTTGACATCAGTAAAAAGAGTGGAGAATTAGACATCATTGTCATTGCAGAAGGGGTGGAGGTGGTGATGGTTGAGGAGTGTTCATAATTTATTGTTGGATCTGAAAGATTTGTTGGAGGAGGGTCATGATAGGTTGAACTTGAGCATTGACATAGGCTTGGACAGCGTGGTCTACAGAAGTTGCTGGTTGAGGGATGACAATGGTAGTAGGAAGGCTTGCGGAGGCTTGTGAACTAGGAGTTGGTGAAGGTGGAGGTATGGGTGAAGGGGGATGAGGTGGAGTGTTAAGTGCTTTATCAGATGAAGGAGGTGGTGCTTCAAGCAATTTGTGAGTAGGGTAGTGTATTTGGTATAGACGATGGTGTTGGTATTGTGGGAAAAGGGATTCCCAAGGAAAAGGTGGTTGTATGTAGTGAAGATTGGTCAGAGCATTTTCAATGGCATAAAGTATTTCTGTTTCAGTGCCAATGAGTGGATGATTGTCATTAGAGTATAGGAAAGCCACATTGTACTATCCATGTGGCTGAGAGCCCTCACAATTTAGACACAACGATGCAATTATTAGGGGCGCGCTCTACCACTGAGCTAATAGCCCGTTGTGCAGGCCTCCTGCCGGGGCCTGCTATGCCAAAAGTAAGAGAAACCCTATCCCTCTCTTTCCTTTTTTCACCCGCATGTCACCCCCATGTGGTGACATGGGGGCAACATCGGGGGTGAAAAAAAGAGCTCTTATCAACGTGTTCCAACCCAGGATAATAAGCTCATGAGTTTAGTCTTACTTCACCATCGAGAAACGAAAGAAGACTTCCATCTCCAAATTTGACTCAAACATAACTCGCTTCTTTTGGGTGTAAAGTAGTGTCAAACTAAACTACCCAACAAGCATTAGCTCTCCCTAAAAAGGAGGTGATCCAGCCGCACCTTCCAATACGGCTACCTTGTTACGACTTCACTCCAGTCACTAGCCCTGCCTTCGGCATCCCCCTCCTTGCGGTTAAGGTAACGACTTCGGGCATGGCTAGCTCCTATAGTGTGACGGGCGGTGTGTACAAGGCCCGGGAACGAATTCATCGCCGTATGGCAGACCGGCGATTACTAGCGATTCTGACTTCCTGCAAGCAAGTTGTTGCCTACAATCCGAACTAAAGATGAGTTTTTGGAGTTAGCTCACCCTCACGGGATCGCAATCCTTTGTCTCGTCCATTGTAGCAAGTATGTCGCCCAAGGCATAAGGGGCATGATGACTTGACGTCATCCTCACCTTCCTCCAGCTTATAACCGGTAGTCTACTCAGGGTTCCAAACTCAAGTTGGCAACTAAACACAAGGGTTGCGCTCATTGAGGAACTTAACCCAACACCTTACGGCACAAGCTAATGACAACCATGCACCACCTGTGTCCGCGTTCTCGAAGGCAACCCTCTCTTTCAAGAGGATTCGCAGCATGTCAAGCCTTGGTAAGGTTCTTTGCTTTGCATCGAATTAAACCACATGCTCCACCACTTGTGCTGTCCCCCATCAATTCCTTTGAGTTTCATTCTTGCAAACGTACTCCCCAGGTGGGATACTTAATGCGTTAGCTACAACATTGCACGGGTCGATATGCACAGTGCCTAGTATCCATCGTTTACGGCTAAGACTACTGAGGTATCTAATCTCATTCACTCCCCTAGCTTTCGTCTCTCAGTGTCAGTGTCGGCTTAGCAGAGTGCTTTCACCGTTGGTGTTCTTTCTGATCTCTATGCATTTCACTGCTCCATCGAAAATTCCCTCTGCCCTTACCGTACTCCAGCTTGGTAGTTTCCACTGCTTGTCCAAGATTGAGCCCTGGGATTTGACGGCGAACTTAAAAAGCCACCTATAGGCGTTTTATGCCCAATCATTCCGAATAACGCTTGCATCCTCTATCTAACCGCGACTACTGGCATAGAGTTAGCCGATGCTTATTCCCCGGATACCGTCATTGCTTCTTCTCCAGGAAAAGAAGTTCATGACCCGTAGGCCTTCTACCTCCACACGGCATTGCTCCATCAAGTTTTCGCCCATTGCGGAAAATTCCCCACTGCTGCCTCCCGTAGGAGGCTAGGCCGTGTCTCACTCCTAGTATGGCTGATCATCCTTTCAGACCAGCTACTAATCATCACCTTGGTAAGCTATTGTCTCACCAACTAGCTAATCAGACGCGAGCCCCTCCTCGGGCAGATTCCTCCTTTTGCTCTTCAGTCTATGGGGTATTAGCAGCCGTTTCCAGTTGTTGTTTCCCTCCCAAGGGTAGGTTCTTACGCGTTACTCACCCGTCTGGCACTGGAAACACCACTTCCCGTCCGACTTACATGTGTAATGCATGCCGCCAGCGTTCATCCTCAGCTAAGATCGAACTCTCCATGAAATTCATAGTTGCATTACTTATAGCTTCCTTGTTTGTAGACAAAGCTAATTCGGAATTCTCTTTCATTCCAAGGAAAAACTTGTATCCAAGCACTTCATATTTGACTAGAGTTCGCTTCTAGAAATATAGCCCCCCCACCCCCCATGTAATCCCACAAGCCTCTTATCTATTCTTAATTATTATTCAATCACGGCATCCAAATAGAAAAACTTACATTGGGTCTAGGGATAATCAGGCTCGAACTGATAACTTCCACCATGTCAATGTGACACTCTACCACTGAGTTATATCTCTTCCCTTGGCTCCATCCAGAAATAGAACTGACTAATCCTAAGGTAAAGGGTTGAGAAATTCAACGCCACTAATCTTAAACAACTTGGAGTCGGGCTTTCTTTTCACACTATTACGGATACAAAAATTATGGGAAAATTGGATTCAATTGTCAACTGCTCCTATTGGAAATAGGATTGACCACGGATTCGAGCAATAGCACATGATTTCATAAAACCGTACGATTTTCCCGATCTAAATAAAACAGGTTTTCCATGAAGAAGATTTGGCTCAGCATGTTCTATTCGATACGAATAGGAGAAGAACCAGACTCGATTTTCTTCAAAAATAAAGAAATCAGAACCAAGTCAAGATATACAGATCAACCCCTCCTTTTGCGTTCTTGCACCAAAGATCTTACCATTTCTGAAGTAACTGGAGTTACATCTATTTTTCCATTTCAATTCAAGAGTTCTTATGTGTTTCCATTCCCCTTCCAGACCCCGAAATAGGGACAAATTGTTTTTCTTAGGAACACATACAAGATTCGTTACCATAAAAAAGATAATGGCAACCCCACCATTAACTACTTCAATTTAATAGGAATAAAAATACATGCCCTACCAAGACCACAATTTGTAACTTGATAGACTCTTGCCTAGCAGGTAAAGATTTACCTCCATGGAAAGGATGATTCATTCAGATCGACATGAGAGTCCAATCACATTGCATTGCCAAAACCCATGTTGTATATTTGAAAAAGGTTAACCTTCTTACTTCTCTCATGTTACAATCTTCTTGCCGCTGAGCTCCCTTTCTCCTTGGTCCCTTCAACACAACATAGGTTATCGAAAGGATCTTGAAGACCCACCAACGCATGAAAGCCGGGATCTTTCAGAAAGTGGATTCCTATTCGAAGGGTGCATAACCGCATGGATAAGCTCACACTAACCTGTCAATTTGGGATTCAATTCAGTATTTTCCTTAGGAGGTATCCGGAAAGAATTGGAATGTAATAATATCAATTCATACAGATACAAAAGAAGGGGTTCTCTATTGATTCAGACACTCTACCTAGGAGATAGGAATAGAGACAGAGGAAAAAATTGAGGATTTGACATAGTACTTTTGATCAAAATATCGATTTGATTTATTTCGTAATTTTCGCTTAATGATAAAGTGGGTCAAATTCTATAGGATCAAACATTGTGGGAGTTAAGTAATGATGGAAGAAAATAAAAAGAAATAAAAATAGAAAAATAAGTAAATAAAAATGTAGTAGAAGAGTCCTAATTCCAAACGAAAAACTTAAACTTGATTGAAAAGGATCTTTCTGATTATCGAAGAATAGGGGTAAAAGGATTGATCGAGAAAGATTTCTTTTTCTTATTAGAAGATCGTGATTGGATCCACATATGTTTGGTAAAAAGAAAGAAAAATCTTCTTCTTTGAGAATAATAAAAAAAGGAAAATATTCAATTGGAACATGAAAATGTGATTGAATTGGTCCTAGTTACTCTTTGGAACGAAATAGAAGAAAGGGGGGATTATCGAACCAAACTAGGAAACGGATCCAATGACTTCCAAAGAATTGAACGAGGAGCCATATGAGATGAAAATCTCACGTACAGTTTTGTAGAGTGGTAGTAAAGGTGACTTATCTGTCAACTTTTCCACTATTACACCAAAAATTCCACTTCCAGACACTTCTTGTTCGCAACTCCACATGTGTTGATGCCAGAATATTTCGGCATTGTCTGAATCCATTTCTTGTACTAGCCTTCCTAACATGTACCACTATAGGGTGACTTAATCATGCTGTTGAAATTCAACCTTATAGGGTGTTAGTAGAGAAGGTGGTTCTGTCAGTATCTTCACTTTCTTTTTATTCTTGTCCAGGCTAGGCAACCTTGGACAGATTCAATCTGGTTGGATGTGGATGGTTGTGTGGTGAAAGCTATGTTGGGAAGTGGAATGAACATATGGAATTTCAATTAAGCAGAACTTCTTAATGTTATACAGAACATTTGCTCAAAGGGAGTGGGAAAGAAGCTTGCTTTTATTGGGTCCAATGGCCTAAATTTTAGTTCAACTGGCCAAATGTGAACATGCTTTCCCATGCCCCTTTCCTTCTTCTTCTTTGCCATCTCTAGATCATCCAAGGGAGGTACTGTAAGTTCGAGTATCCTTGGATGATGTGCATCAAGGCGCCATGCAGGTATAATCTTAGGATATAATTTTTTGATGAAGTGCTTGAGAAGGAAACTTACGATGGCATCTTGTGGCAGGGTTAAGTACTCCTTGGAAGGCTAATGGGTGTATTCATGAACGAAAGGATTGTCAAGAATTGGTGAGTAATCAAATCCATATTCTGGTTCAAGGTATGGCTTTAGACACAAAATGATGAGATTTGTGTCCATGAGATTTTGCCTATTTTGCTTTCCATACAACAACCTCCACTTCTTCTTGCGCATTACCAAGTTCTCAGCTTGTCCATCAAATACTGAAGCTACATCCAGATTGATGCCTATTTTGGGTCCATGAACAGTAACAAGAATGAGCTTTGGAGTGCACCACTCAAGGTAAGGAATTTTTTCTTGTTTTGGTGGCTTAACAGATAGGAACGGTTTAACTAGGCTGGTTATGGGAATGTTACATACATAACCTTCATCACCAGGAAGAAGCATGTCTGGTTCAAGTTTAGTAAGGGTTGGTGTATACCAGGGAGGGTAATCTATTGATGAAGTTTCATAGGTTGGTGTTTAAGTTAGTGTTTGAGTTTAGGTTTGGGCTTGTGTTTAGGTTTGTGTTTAGGCTTGTGTTTGGGTTTGTGGTTTAGTAGGTTTAGTGAATATTGATTCAACAAATCATGTTCATCAATTATCATATCATCAAAGTTAGTTGTGGATGGCTTACCTCTTTTGCTTTTCTCAATAGTAGTCTTGACTCTAGATGATCTCTTCCTGGTTGCTACAGGCTCAGCAAGAGCTTCAACAAGTTGAGGAACTGCAACCTTTTCAGTCCTCTATTTCTTTAGCAAGACCACAATTGACTCACTGTTCTCATCATCAAAATATTCTTGTAGCCTATGATTCCTTTTGGCAGGCTGAGGAGGAGGAGGCAGATAGATGGATGAGGGACAACCATTGGTGCCAATTCTTGTTAGGATTTAGATCTTGTCACTCTAGATGTTGCAGGTTGTTTAGACACCTTACCCTTGGACAATTGCCTTCTAGACACTGTAGCTCTGGTCGCTACAGACACAGGTTGGACGAAAAGTACTTCATCTTCCTATGATTGGTTAGGTTAGACGCTTTGTCCTATCCTTTCTACTGTTGGTTGAGGAGGTAGTTCCATTAGTTCCTCCTTGGGTACATCTCCAGCCTTTGATCCTTTTTCAATGGGTTTCAAAACAAACCCAACCTTTATCAGGTTAATGTTGTTTTGCCCAATAAGTAGTTGATTTATCCTCTAACCATCACCTAGTTGCCTAATCTTAACTTGTTCAATGCCTGGGAGAGTGAAGAATTCCTGATAGACTTATTGCATCGAGAATATCCTGTTCAGCAAACCAGAGTAAGTGATTTGATCAATCACTTCTTTACTCTTCATTTTCCTAAAAATATTGCTTAAGATGAGACACGGAAGGTTGAATTGCTGCCCAGTGATCACGTGGAAAAGGGCGAAGTAGTGAAGGAGTGTGATGTTATCCTTTAACTTAGCTTTGTGTAAGATGCCCTTAATGAGAAATTGTTGGAGCACTTTCCTTTGGTCAGCTTGCTATACTCAACATTTCCTTCAGCCTCAAGACCCATCAAAGCAGCATCAACAGTTTCATGTCTGCCATAGCTATTCTTGTAGCCATTTTTTATGCAAGAGCTAGCACGTTTAGGAGATGAATTTCTCTAGGATTAGATTGAAAACAAGCACATAGACATAAGGCAATTGTTCCTTACCTTTTGCTAGTCTAGGAGACAAGATTGCCTCCAATAAGGTGACATCCCCCACTGGTGTTTTTTCGTTTTATTCTGTCTCCAACATAATCAACATCACAGAAACCAACTAACTTGTATTCTTTACTTGGCTTAAAACATAGATTGAGGTTAGTAGTTCCTTTTAAGTATCTAAAAATCCTTTTAACAATAATGAGATGAACTTCTCTAGGATCAAATTGAAAATGAGCACATAGACATACACTAAACATAATATCTGGTTTGGACGTAGTTAGATATAGTAAAGATCTAATCATACCTTGGTATTTGGTTTGGTCTATTTTTTTAGATGTATTGTCCAGTCCAAATACTAATGATGGATGCATGGAAGTGCTCATTGAGAGAACAAAGAACACACAAGAAGGAGGGTTGAATTATGTGTTCTAAAACTTTTTAACCAAATAAAAACCAAGTTAATAAAATGATTAATTTAGGCGTATATATGGATAAGGGAAGAAAGCACACAAAGGATTTTATACTGGTTCATTCAATATGAGCTACGTCAAGTCCCTTCGTCCTGAAGGTTTTCTACTAACCAATCAGTTGGTTACAAGCAAGTATTTTTCTCTGCCTTTCCAGGCCTTACAAAGTGACCAACCCAGATCACTTAACCACCCAAGTATTCTTTAATCACCAAGCCTCTCCAGGCTTTCACAATGTGAATCAGTTGTAAAAAAATGAACTCACAATGTGAGTTATGAAAGTTTAAGAGCAATACAAGAACTTTTCTACACAAAGAAAATGAATTTGATAGTTTCTCAGAGTTGTTTAGGCAACACAAGGTTCGTCTCATTTTTTTCACACATGCTTCTCTTCTAAATTGATATATATAGCCTTTGAGAAGATAGCCGTTGAGGTTTCAGGCTTCTGTCTTCAAGAGAGATAGTTCCAACTCTTCTTTTGCATGTATACGCGTATATCGAGCTTGTAGCAAAGACACAAAAGTAGCTTTTGTTTTGCATTAGAGTAGAAGGTGCAATTCTATGTTTCAAAGTTGTTTTTCTACACATTCCTTATTTGGTTTTGACAACTTGACAAGTTGTTCCTTTTTTTGCAAGGTTCTGCTTATAGGTAGAAACATCCTGTCTTTCATTAAATGCTCAGACATTTAAACGTCATTTTAAGAGATAAAGCACTAGTCTAAATGTATTTGTTCATGCGCAGAGTTAAAGCATTTTTAAGACCTAGTCGTAATAGAAAACTTATCACATGGACGAGTATCATGTAATAGCTCAATGGATGCTTGATATATACTAATGCGTTAGATGCCAGATATTATAAACGCGTTGGATGCTTGAAAAGCCTTTTTCAATAGGATGTTAAAAAAGCTTAAAATTTAATAAGTTATTGTTATCCTCAAAACTTAAGGGACTAGACAATTCATACATCTTTGGTTCCAACACTCATTTCTTTGGAGTCATTCGCCTTAAACTTCTCGAGTAGTTCTTTAGCATATTTTGTTTGATGTATGTATATGCCATTGCTTGTCTGCTTTATTTGTAATCCTAAGAAGAACTTTAATTCTCCCACCATGCTCATTTCAAATTTTGTCATCATGAGCTCAGAAAAATCCTTGCATAGAGCTTCATTAGTAGCACCAAGTATAATATCATCCACGTATATTTGCACAATAATAAAATGTGAATTTACATTTTTGTGAAACAGAATAGTGTTTACTTTTCCTCTTGTGAAACCATTTTCCAACAGAAACAAACTTAGTTTCTCATACCAAGCTCTAGGAGCTTGTTTGAATCCATATAAAACCTTTTTGAGTTTAAAAACATGTTAAGGAAAAGTATCACTCTCAAAACCAGGAGGTTGTTTCACATAAACTTCTTCATTTATTATACCATTTAGAAATGCACTTTTTACATCCACCTAATAAAGCTTCATATTACTATGAGTAGCAAATGAAAGTAAAATGCAGATGGCTTCTAATCTAGCTACAGGTGCAAAAGTTTCAGTGAAGTCAATACCTTTCGGTTATGAGTAACCTTAAGCTACAAGTTTAGCTTTATTTCTCACTACTTTACCAGCCTCTTGTCTTGCTTGTTTTTGAATACCTATTTTGTTCCTATAATTGACTTGTCTTTGGGTAAAGGAACTAAGTTCCATACGTCATTCTTCTTGAATTGGTTTAGCTTATGTCCCATAGCTTTAACCCATCCTTCGTCCAATAAGGCTTCATTTACCGTCTTTGCTTCCATATGAGAAATCAAAGCAGTATGAGCTTGCTCCTTTAAGGTTGATCTTGTTTTAACATGATCTTGTACATCTTCTAGAAATTGTTCTTCTGGATGATAATTCTTTATCTGCCAGTTCCGTCTAGTTAGTTCTCTGGGTTCATCCTTTGATGAGTCATCCAATGGTGTTTTGGATGTTGGTTCTTTGCTATCATCCAACTTTATAGCTGCAAAAGATTTGTCTAGCTCTGATAGTTCTCTATTAGGCTTATTGTCATTAAATTTGGCATGAATGGCTTCTTCAACTATTAAGGATCTAGAGTTGTAAACTTTATATGCCTTAGATGTTTCGGAATAGCTTAACAATATTCCACTATCACACTTAGAATCAAACTTTCCAAGATTATCCTTATCATTCAGAATGAAACATTGACATCCAAAAGGGTGAAAGTATGCTCTGTTAGGTTTTCATCCATTCCACAATTCATAAGAAGTCTTTTTCAAAATAGGTCTAATGCATATTTTGTTTTGTAAATAACGTGCGGTGTTTACAGCTTCAGCCCAGAAGTGTTTGAGAGTTGAGTTATCATTAAGCATGGATCTAGCCATTTCTTGTAATGACCTATTCTTTCTCTCTACCACACCATTTTATTGAGGTGTATGAGGTACAGAGAAGTTGTGGAGAATTACGTTCTTCTCATAGAACCCTTGAAAACTTTCGTTTTCAAACTCTTCTCCATGATCACTTCTAATTGAAGTTATGCAAACACCTTTTTCATTTTAAACTCTTTTGCAGAAGATAGAAAAGACTTTGAAAGACTCATCCTTGTGTTTTAGGAACATAACCCATGTCCATCTAGTATAGTATAGTTGTCCATTATGACTAATCCATATCATTTTCCACTAAGCGAGGCCATTCTAGTTGGTCCAAACAAATCAATATACAAAAGTTCAAGGGGTTTAGAAGTAGAAACAATATTTTTTGATTCAAAAGAGTTTTTGACTTATTTCCCTTTTTGACATGCATCATAAAGAACATCAAATTTATACATAAGATTTGGATCTCCTGTCATGAGGTTATGCTTGTTAAGCTTTGAGATTAATCTTAAGCTTGCATATCCAAGTTTCTTATGCTAAATCCATTAATTCTCTTTGATGGACACTAAGCATGATAATTTTGATTTGTCAAATCACTTAAATCAATCTTGTACAGATTGTTTTGCCTCTTTGTGGAAAATAAAAAGGATCCATTCATGTTGTTGACTATACATTCATCTTTATTGAAGGAGACATTATGTCTATTGTCACACAATTGACTTATGCTCAATAGATTATGTCTAATTCCTTCAACATATAAAACATTGTCAATAGAAGGTAAAGGATGTAACACCCCAATGTTTTCCTTTAATTATTATTATTATCATTATTATTATTATTATTCGTTTGCCTTGTTTTTAATAAAATGATATTTTGAGAAAAAGAAATATTGGGCTTTTAAACTGGGGTTTTATAATTAGAATGTTTTTAAAAGTTTTAAAACCCTTTTATTGGGCTTAGTTTTATGAGTCCAAAGTTAGCTTTAAGTATTTCTTAGGTTTCTTGAAAACCTAATCCTTTTTCCCTATTCTTTCGCTTATGCCTCCTTGGAGATACCGTGCCGTTAGAGCCTTTACAGTCAAGAAGTGAGAAACCTTAGCAAGACGTTGCTGTACCGTTCGCATCCTCTTGCTAGAGATCGCCTCTTTCAAGGTAAGGGGGGAGTGAGTTATCTCGCTCATGGGTATGACTTTGGTCGTGGATAGAGGAGTTGGCCCTAGACCCCAATTGTTTGTGAATTATATAGTTGTGTACGTGCAAAGGGGAAAGCGATTTTCCCCAAATTATTAATATGCTTTATGAAAATTCTATGTTTAATTTATATGAATTATCATGGATTGTTTTTTTAAAATCTGTATCTTGGATCCACCAGGCGGGGTTAGATAGCCGCTGGGCGACCTTCCGTTGAAAACTACACTCCGCGTTGGCTCTGGGCGGGGTGAACAATCCGCTGGGCGGGTCCTGACGTGGACCCGCTGGGCGGAATTCACAACCCGCTGAGCGGGTTGGTTGCAGCGCAGACCCGCTAGGCGGGTTCGTTGCTGGCACAACCAGCGGATATGATTTCGGCTATTTCGTTCTTTGTGCCTATGAACTCATTTTTTTGTAGTTTTAAACTCATTGTTGTTTCTTTTTATGCTTTGTTAAGTTTATATTGTGCGACTGTTGTTTAGTTTGAGAAAATTGAGTATAATATGAAATTATGTTAATGTTTCATGATGAAAGCCTGTGAAAAGTTGTAAGTATTGTATGTGACCATGCATCATAACATTTGAGTTATGTGATGAGGAAAGTATGTAGGAATCTGGCTGGTGGAGGCTGTGATGGGTTGTCTAACTCTAGCCTTGGGGGTTATCCAGTTGGGAAAACTCCAATGGTCCATGCTGATCCCATGGAGCCGGGGCATACTGGCAAAACTGGGTAACCCTGACTAGTCGTCGAAGGATATTATACTAGTTGAGGATGCGAGAGCCGAAGGCATCGGTATTGATGACGGTTCTTATGGCCGTGCATTTACTCCTAGTCTACTTTCCGACAAGTTTAAGTTGGTACCACATGTGCATAAGAAGTAGAAGCTAGGCATTGCATTACATATGTTTGTATGCGTTCTGGTTTTTGCAAATTATTGTTAATTGATTATGTATGTGATGTGTATTCTACTTGTCTCCACTGTCATACTTTGAGCATGATATGAGATGTATCTCACTCCCTTGTTTTCTGGTGTTTTCTGTATGTGTATGTGATATACAGGTGACGTCCAGTAGGACCTTGAGGAGGAGTCTTAGAGTAGGGGCATTGGCCTCATTGCAGTTTATTTTACAGTCTCTTTACGGTTTTGTCAACTCTGATAATAATGTGACATCGGGGTCTTAGTTATTTATTATTTTAGCTTTTAAACTTTAGACTAATAGTTTTACTTTTAAATTGGTTTATTTTATTTTATTTGGACTTGTATGGTCAACTATGGGCCACCATCATTTGGTTAATCAGTAAAGCATCTTATGGAGTTTTAGTAAATGTGAGTTATGCATGTGATGTCCTTTATCGTGTGAAGAAAAAGATTATAAACTATCGTTTTATTTCACAAATGAAAAGCATGTTATATTTTTGTAATATTTATTTAATAATTGGCTTTGGGGTAAAGGGTGTCACAAAGGATGCTTACCAATTTTACCTATTTCCTTTATTTTTCCCTTCTAATTTCTTCCGTAAATGACTCATCCACCAATCTTTTATTGGAGGCTTTGGAACATAGATTTTTCTCCTGTCATGTGTAATGAGCAGCTACTGTTTAAGTACCATGACTGGCGTTTCCTTTCTATTGTTAAGCAAATCTGCAATAGGAATCATCATAGCTTTAGGTACAAAAATGGACTTGGGTCCTTTCCTATTAATTCTGAAGGCACTAAACACCTTTTTTTTGGACAATGAGCACATTTGGATGATTCATGTCCACTTTTTCCACAAAACTTATAGAAAATAATAGCTTTAATTATTTCAAAAGCTTCTTTCTTAAAACCAAAACCTGATTTGTCATATGGATTTCTTCTATAAAATAGAATTTTGTATAGGTTTTCAGTTCTATTGACAAATTTGGATAGACTTTCTTTCAAGTGATTTACCTCTTTCTAAAGATCTAACGCTTCCTCAAGTGGTTTCATTTCAGAGAGTTCTTTTGATTTTTTCACTTTTAATTTTTCGTTCTCTTTCAAAAGATCTTCATAACTTCTCTTAAGTGAGTTAAGTTCTTTTGATATTTTTGAAAATTTTCTTTTTAAATCTTTGTAAGCAAATGAGAGAATGGACGAGTTTGAAAGTAGTTCATTATAAGATTTCTTGAAGAGAGGTTTGAAGTTTACCTTATCTCCCCCTTGCTCGTTCTCTGAGCTCTCTAGACTTGTGTCTGCTATGAGACACGAATTTTCTTCTTCATCTCCTTCTTCCTCGGAGGAAGATAGATCCATGTGTTCCTACGTTGCCATGAGTCCTTTCTTTTTCTTCTTAGAGAGGATCTTTTTCTTCTTCTTTTGTAAGCTTGGACATTTAGCTTTAAAATGTCTAGGCTTTTTGCATTCAAAGCAGAAAGAAAGGTTTTTCTCTTTAGGGTCTTTGTTGAACTTCCTGGTGAAGTTTCTCATTCTGGATCCTCCTTTCTTCTTCCACATGGCCTGCATCTTTCTTGATATGAAGGACATCTCATCCTCATCAGAATCTTCTTTTTCTAATCCTTCCTTAGAAGATTCTTCAACATTGAAAGCCTTGCCCAACGACCCTTTTGCTGGACATTAGACACTTAAGGCCAGGGATTTTCCTCTTCTAAGTCCTTCATCTTGCTTCAGCTCCAATTCGTGTACCTTAAGTGTTCCAAGAAGCTCTTCCATGGAGAGAATGGTTAGATCCTTGGACGCTTTCAAGGCTATAATTTATGGTCTCCATTGTCTAGGCAAACTTCTTGAAATTTTGTCAATATGATCATAATTATCATAAGTTTTACTTAGAGACCTCAAGTTATATGCAATGGTTTGGAATCTACCAAACATGAGTTCAATAGTTTCTTTTCCTCTGTTGTAAATAACTCGTATTGTCATACGAGTAAATTTAGCTTAGATCTTTTTACTTGTAAGGTTCCTCATAAGCAAGAGCTAGAGTGTCCCACATCTTTTTGTCACTTTTAAGCTATGTACTTTTCATATTCAGATTTAGACAGAGCATACATAATAGCATTCTAGCTTTAGAGTTTAGCAGATACCTTTGTTTATGTGCTTCTGTCAGCTAACTCTTGGTAGTTCGACTCCATTTTCATCAATGGGTTGATATTCAGTTGTTTCTATGACATCCCACATATCAATGTGACATGCGTCAAAGAAAGCAATCATACGTTGTTTCCAGTAGTCGTAGTTTTGACCTTTGAACAAAGGTGGTATGTTGAAAGCTTGTCATTCGTTATCCATAGATTGCTCAGGATCGTTTACCCTTACATTGTTAAATGCTCAACCCCTAAAGGCTAAGCTCTGATACCAATTGAAAAAAACATGAACACACAAGAATGGGGTTGAATTGTGTGTTGTAGAAAACTTTTTGCAATCTAAAAAAAAACACAAAGCAGAGAAAGGATAATAAAAGCACACAAGAAATTTTTATACTAGTTCACTCAACTTGAGCTACGTCCAGCCCCCTTTGTCTAGAAGGATTTTCACTAACCAATCATTGGTTACAAACAAGTATTCTTACTGCCTCTTCAGACCTACAACACTGATCAATCCAGATAACTTGAACAACCCAAGTATTCTTTAGTCACAAAGCCTCTCTAGGCTTTCACAACTCAAAAGAGTGTTGTACAGAAATATACTCACTGGGCAAGGATACGAAAGTTAAGAGCAATTTACAAAAGCTTTGCTTTGCAAAGAGTATGAAACTAAAAGAGTATGTAAGCTCGTCTAGAGATTTTTGAAGAACTCGTCACTTTTTCATTATCTACTCTGAAACTTTAGGCTTGATATGTATATATGTAGCCTTGGAAAGATAACCATTGAAGTAGACAAGCTTCAACCATTAGAGACACGTTGTAAAACTTCATCTTGTAGGTAGCGTGTGTATCAAGCTTGCAAAAGTAGCAAAAATGACTTTTGTATTTGCATTAAAAAGGAAGGTACAGTTTTGTGCTTTAGCGATGCTTTTTCTAATCATTCCCTATTCTGATTTGACAACTTAATAAGTTGACTTGCTTTCCTACAAAGTTGTACTTATACATAAATATATATCTGCTTTTCATTTAATGCAAGATATATGTGAACATTAGGTTTCACAAAAGGAATAAAGCATTTGTTTTGAAGGCGTACAGAGATAAGCATTTTGAGCTTTTAATACTTCGTGGAATTTAAAAACTTCACAAAAATTCTTTTGACAATTTTTAAATGAGCACGTATGTTTAAGTAAAGCAATTGGACGCTTGGTTTAAAATGGCACGTTGGATGCTAGACTTTCTTAAGACATATTAGACGCTTTCAAAAACTTTTTATTGAAAAGTGATATTTGGATGCTGATTAAAAAACTATTATATTCAAACTCTAAAATTTAATAACTTTTGTTATTTTCAAAATTTGAGGAGTTAAACACTTCATATGTCTTTGGTTCTAACAGGAGCCACTATCTTTATGGTGCAAGGTTTGAGGTATTAAGTGACCACAAAAGTATGAAGTATTTGTTTGATCAAAAGGAGCTAAATATGAGGCAACGTAGATGGATGAAATTTCTGAAAGATTACAACTTTGAATTGCCTTACCACCTTGGTAAAGCAAACGTCTTACAAGATGCTTTAATTCAAAAATCATACATGCCTTATGATGATGGTCAAGGAATTGGAAGTGATAGAGAAGTTCAGAGATTTGAATTTAGCTATGAACATAAAGGCAAGGAGTATTTGTGTTAGGATGCTCCAAATATCTAATGAGTTCTAGAATAGATTCGGGAAGCTTAAAAAATAGATCAATATCTCCAAGAAAGATTGGAAACAAGAATTGAAGGAAAGGAATTAGAGTTTGATCAAGATTCAAATGGAGTCATCAGATCTCGAGGAAAGATCTGTGTGCTAGGAGAAGAAGAATTAAGAAAAATGATTTTGAAAAAGGCTCACAAGAGCAAATTAAGCATTCATTCAATCTTTACTAAGATGTGCCAAGACTAGAAGAAAATGTTCTAATGGCCTAGAATGAAGAAAGCAGTAGCAGAGTTTGTTGCATCTTATTTAGTCTATCAGAAGGCTAAAGTGGAACACCAGAAACCTTTTGAAGAAATGCAATCTCTGAACATTCCTAAGTGGAAGTAGGACAACATATCAATGGAATTTGTAACTAGTTTCCCTAGAACACCATCAGGTCATGATGCTATATGAATGATAGTGGATAGACTAACAAGCTCTGCTCATTTCTTGCACATAAACCTCAAGTTTTCCCTAGAAAAGTTGACCCAGTTGTACATTAAAGAAATTATTAGGTTACATGGATTACCCTCTAGCATAGTCTCTAATAGGAACCTTTATTTCACTTCTAGGTTTTGGGGAAGCCTATAATAAGCCCTAGGGACTAGGTTAAAACTTAGCTCAACATATCATCCCCAAGCTAATGGACAATGGAAGAACTATCCAATCCTTAAAAGATTTGCTTAGAACTTGTGTTATAGAGTGGAAAGGTAGCTGGGATTAGTTTTACCATTGATTGAGTTTACTTATAACAACAGCTTTCATTACAGTAGTGGAATGGCTCCCTATGAAGCTCTATATGGGAGAAAGTGTAGAACTCTACTTTGTTGGTATGAAGTTGGAGAATCAATAATAGTTAGGCCTGAGATGTTACAAGAAACCATGGAGAAGGTTAGATTGATTTAGGAAAAGATGAAAGTGTCTTAAGATAGGCAAAAGAATTATTATGGAGAAAACCCACTGAGTTCCAAGAAGGGAATCATGTATTTTTGAAAGTTACGCCTATAACGCCAGCCTTTAAGTCCCAAAAACTTTATCCTAAAGTCATTGGTCCTTACCAAATCCTTAGAAGGATTGACTCTATTACTTATCAAATTGCCCTATCACCCAATCTTTCTAACCATGATATTTTCCATGTTTCTCAACTCTGCAAATACATTCCTGATCCTTCACACATCATTAAGCCTTATATAGTATAGCTGAGGGAAAACCTTACTTATGATGTATCCTTGATCAAAATAAGGGATTGGAGGATAAAGCAGCTTTGAGGTGTTGTGTGGAGCCAGAGTGATACTAGAGTTGCTACTTGGGGATTGGAAAGCACGATGCAAGAGTAGTATCCTTATCTATTTCTTGGTAAGTGAATTTTAAGGACGAAATTCGTAAAAGGAAGGGGGGTATTGTAACACCTTTACCTTAGATTTACAATTTATTTCTAAAAAACTAAGAAGGAATCTCACAATTCTGCTCCTTACCATTGCATTTAGAATTTCAAGAATTATTTAATCATGATTTTTAATAATTCTTTTGAGCCAGAGTCTGGAGAAATGAAAAAATGATGATTATGTCTCGATTTCTTAACTAAAGGGTTGACATATGAAAAAGGATCAAAATGACAATAAAAGGTCATTCTCAAATTAGAAATATGTCATATATATTAAAATATAATTTTGAGAATTTTCAAAAAAATTTCTAAAATTTTTATATAAAATGACTAAAATGTCCCTAACTATCTACTGAGCCAAACCAGTATTGGTTTGACATCTAAGAATAGTAAAAATAACATTCTTAGTTCATTTTTAGGTGACAATAAAAGGTCCCTCCCCTTGAACCTCAAAATATCGTCTGTACCTAAGCTAAAATCCACCGCCTTCTCTGTGTACAACAACTCCTTAGTCTTGCAAAGATTAGGATCTACCAACTGCTGCTCTTTGACCATCTAAAGGAAACCATTGGCTATCATGATCATACCATAATGGATATGACCAGGTGACATCTCCTCACACAAGTTTAGGTCTCTAAACTTCTCCACTAGCTCTGACTCCTTCACCATCAAAGCCGATACGTACACAGTTTTCCTACTCAAAGCATCAGTTGCTACATTCGCCTTACCCGGATGGTACATCAACTGAAAATCATAGTTTTTCAGAAATTCCATCCATCATCTCTATCTCATGTTCAGCTCTTTTTGATCGAATAGATACTTCAATCTCTTGTGGTCACTGAACACATCAAACCTTGTGCCATATAGATAATGCCTTCATATCTTCAAGGCAAACATGACTGCGGCCAATTCTAAATCATGGGTAAGATAATTCCTCTCATGATTCTTCACCTGTCTTAATGCATAGGCTACAACCTTCCTGTCCTGCATCAACACATACCCTAATCCTTGATGAGAAGCATTACAATAAACCTCGAAAGGCTCACTAGGATCAAGCAACACCAGGATAGGAGAAGTAGTTAGCCTTTTCTTCAATTCCTAAAAACTATCTTCACAAGCTTCGGTCCAAGCAAACAGTTGATCCTTGCAGGTGAGTTGGGTTAACGCTACAACTATCCTTGAAAAACCTTCTATGAACCTTTGGTAGTAACTAGCTAACCCAACAAAATTCCTAATCCCAATGGCCATCTTCGGACGCTCGCTTAGCAACACTGTCTCCACCTTTTCAGGGTCCACTACAATCCCACTGATTGATATCACATGCCCTAAGAATTTCACCTCATCCAACCAGAACTCACACTTAGACAATTTGGCATACAACTGTTTTTCCTTCAAAATTCCTAATACCATTCTCAATTGCTCTTCATACTCTTTATATGAACAGGAGTAGACTAGAATGTCATCGATGAACACAATGACAAACTTGTCCAAGAAAGGACGGAAGATTCTGTTCATGTTATCCATAAATAGGGTAAGGGCATTTGTCACTTCGAACGACATCACCACATACTTGTAATGCCTATACCGTGTCCAAAAAGTCCTCTTTGGTATGTCTTCGCCCTTTACCCGTATTTGATGGTAGCTCAACCTCAAGTCTATCTTTGAAAACACTATTGCCCCTCTCAACTAATCCATCAAGTCATCAATCCTTGGTAACAGATACTTGTTCTTGATGGTAATCTTGTTCAACTGCTGATAATCAGCACAACCTTGAACTACCATCTTTTTTCTTCACCAATAACACCGGTGCTCTCGAAAAGAAAACACTTGGTCTAATCATTTTCTTCTCCAATAACTCCTCCACTTGTTTCTTCAACTTAGCCAACTCCACTGGTGCCATTCGATAAGGAGCCATTGACAACGGTCCCGTTCTCGAAACTAAGTCTATAACAAACTTTATCTCTTGTTGTAAAGGCAAACTAGGTACATCCTCAAGAAAAATTCAACAAACTCTTTGATCACTATCACAGAGTTCAGGTCCAGGTTACTCTTGACTTCCAGGAAAAACTAGATCATGTACCTTTGAGCTCCTTCTTGCAAAGAAGTATAGACTTGGTTGGCAATGATAAATCCAGAATCCTCAAAGCTAGGAAAAATTAGGGTCTTCCTAGCACAATCAATTAGGATATGGTTGGAAGATAACCAATCGATCCCTAAGATCACATCCAATTCAAACAGAGGGAGGCAAATCAAGTTGACTTTGTAACTGCACCCACTAACAACAATTAGGCAATTAACACAAACAACTGAAGTTTCCACAAGAGTAGTAGTCAGCGTAGAAACAACCAAGTCAAAAGATAAGGGACAAGTAAGCAACTACAACTTCTCCACACACTCATAAGAAATGAAAGAATGCATGGCGTTTGAACCAAATAGTACAAATAAGAGATTTCCAGCTATCTTACACTTGCCTTATATTAGATCATCAGAACAAGAGGCTTTTGCCTCACTTATAGCAAAGACACGACCAATTGTCGTGGGCTTTGTAGCTCTTATGGCATTCATGGTAGACTCCTCCTTCACTGGGGCTCCACAATCTCTAGCTATGTGACCGGGCTTCTAACATTTATAGCAAACACTACTCCTTAAGGAACACTAACTAGCATAGTGTGGTCCTCCACACTTGAAGCATCAAACCTCCTGCAATCTAGTCTGAGGCATAACTAAGGAATAACTTTGAGAACCCGAGACTCTAGACTGCTGAGGTCTAGAGGACTATTGTTGTTCCAATAATCTATTGTAATGATTCTTCTACTACCCTCCCTTTTTGGATCCAGACGATCCCTTGCTATGAGTCCTCACCACTTGAGTGCCAAATTCTAATCGCTCCACCATCTTGGATTTCTCCACAAGCATGGGGAACTCCTTAATAGTCATGGGAACTATCATCCTCTTCAACTCATACCTTAAGCCCTCTTTGAACTTGCAGCACCTCCACTACTCGATGATCATTTGTGAGTAAAACCAGGCTAAGTATTCAAACTTACCTATGTACTCACTCACAGTCATGTTCCCTTAGTATAACCTTAGGAACTCCATCTCCTTTGCGTGGCTTGCGCTCACCGGGAAGTACTTTTCCAAAAGGCGTTCCCAAAAGCTAACTCAAGAGACAACCTCACCCTGAGCCTCCATCAACTGCTGAGCTCCTTGCCACCAGTACTCCACTTCACCAACCAACATGTACATGGCATAGGTGACTTTTCGATCATCCGAACAAGCCATAGCCTTAAAGATCTTCTCCATGTCCCGCATCCATAAATCAGCCACATTCGGATTTGACTTACCCTTGAACTAGGGAGGGTCACTCTTTTGAAATTCATCCAACCCTTGGAACTTAGGAGGTACTATAGCACGAGTAGCTTCAGCAATGGCTCGAGATAACTCTAGTTGCACCATAGCAGCTTAATGCTGCTAGGGCATGGCAGTCACTACTGAGCCACAATATTTTGTTGGCCATAGCAGCAACCATCACCTACATAGCCCT
This sequence comes from Spatholobus suberectus, assembly GCA_004329165.1. Classification (NCBI taxonomy): domain Eukaryota; kingdom Viridiplantae; phylum Streptophyta; class Magnoliopsida; order Fabales; family Fabaceae; genus Spatholobus; species Spatholobus suberectus. The sequence goes on from CM014736.1 coordinate 34,008,415, forward strand.
AGTGATCTAGGAGAAATTAACAGGAGGTGGTGGTGGTGGGTTAGATCACCTTATCAAGATCTTACAAAACCAACCACGACAAACAATAACTCATAAGTCATCCAATCATGATCACTTCTCTCATGGAAGGATCTATGCCACGACAACACAATCAAAACATATCATCATATTAGAAACACACAACAAAAGCACATTGGACCTATTTCCCATAGGTTAACTCAAAAGACACGACCAACTTTGATACCACAAATGTAACGACCCACGACCGCTACTACATATAAACATACATACATACACACACACACACACACACACACATATAAATATCCAGATAAGACCTATTCGCCTCATCGAAAATCCACTATACAATCTTTACAACTCGAAAAAATAATGAATAGGAAGGATGACACCAAGGCCAATATATATACATCAACAAGGGGAGAAGGGTACAAAACACACTTTCTATAGCTGGTCACACTATGCATCCCATCAAAAGAAACAGAAATCACAAAATCATCGAAAGGTAAAAACGTCACTCATCGCATCACACCATCTTTTGCTAGCGGCTCCACCTTCAACTCTGAGTAGCCGGATCCATTGAGGATTCACCATTTGCTCCCATGCCCAATGACGTGATCATCATAGTCAATCAAAAGATAACAACGACAACAGCAATAACCACAACAAAACATCAAAAGGCAAGGATTAGCTCACTTAAAAACATCATGACATATCATTAAAGGAGTCATCAACAATTCACATCTTCACTCACACGTAATACAAATGCACAATCCTATGATATGGATTCCATAATGTTAAACCACATGATACAATGATTTCACCATTACCATGTCAATGCATGAGAACACCACTCTCGAGAGATTTATAACAATTCAAGCAATCAACCAAGTCTCACCCCCTAACATAGCGTCAATAGCACCTCATCACATGCCTTTCACCACTCAAGGATTGCCAAACTTTGATCTAGGGATAAGATTATGCGATCTGTCAGGATAAGCGTATGTGGGTGGTGGCTCATCGCGACTCAAGGTTTGCAATACCTTGGCTCCCTATAGAATCGTCCATTCACTTATCCCCGAAGGCCCATGACAGTGACCCCATGTCTCATCTAGCATTAGGTTGGAGGCCTTGTCTGAGCTGTCTGCTCTAGTCAGCCAACCAACTTACTTGCCTGCTCGCACCACAGCGTAAGGTCAATCAACAGCAATCTCAGCTGCCAACATATGCATGTACAATACCACAACAATCACCTCAATGGCAACAAGTTGATTAATTTCATAACAACACCATATGGGCTCAATTCAGCACCACACATGGCCAGACAACCACTACCAACCGTCTAACCTATACAGGCTCACCTCAACACCATACATTGTAAACAGGTAAGGCCCTATCTGTAACATCCCGGGCGCTAACGAGGGCGGGGAGTGATCGCCGATGCAAAAGAGATGAGGCACGGACAATAAGCGACTCCTGGCAGGCTTCCAGTGGGAGGGGTACATGAATGAATCGAATACACACCTGAACGAGAGGGATCTAGAGGCTGTGCAGGTATGGGACTGTACAGTTGAGGATAGCTTAAAGGAACTAATAAGTGCTACCTATACAAACAAGATGCATCTACTTTTCGGTAGCCCATCACTTAAGAACTCCATAGTTAAGCGTGCTTGACTTGGAGCAATTTAGGGATGGGTGACCTACTAGGAAGTTTCCCGGGAAGCGTGTGAGTGAAGACAAAGCACGCTGAAAAGTCTTGTGTTGGTTTGTGGGGACAGTCACAGATCCTGCAAGCGACCGGGCATTACAAAGTGGTATCAGAGCAAGGCCTCTCTCCCAGTACGGTGTGGTTCGAGGACGAACCAAGTGGAAGCTGGTGGGCATGTAACATCCCGGGCACTGACGAGGGTGGGGAGTGATCGCCGGTGCAAAAGAGATGAGGCACGGACAATGAGCGGCTCCTGGCAGGCTTCCAACGGGAAGGGTACATGAATGAATCGAATACACACCTGAACGAGAGGGATCCAGAGGCTGTGCAGGTATGGGACTGTACAGTTGAAGATAGCTTAAAGGAACTAATAAGTGCTACCTATACAAACAAGATGCATCTACTTTTCGGCAGCCCATCACTTAAGAACTTCATAGTTAAGCGTGCTTGACTTAGAGCAATTTAGGGATGGGTGACCTACTGGGAAGTTTCCCGGGAAGCATGTGAGTGAGGACAAAGCATGCTGAAAAGTCTTGTGTTGGTTTGTGGGGACAGTCACAGATCCTGCAAGCGACCGGGCGTTACAATTAGTGGTATCAGAGCAATTCTGTCCTGTCAAAGCCTGGAGTATGGCCTTGACCATTCTTGTGCTGTGTGTTCATTCATTCACTGTTGATAAAACAAGAATGAAAGATGAATTGTTTGTTCTTATATTCGTTTTGGACGTTTAACTTTGTTGCGGAAAGTGGTCTGCGCACGCAATTGAAGACTTTGCTAAGAATATACCAAATGTTAGCTATTGGGTTTAGTAAAAGTGATTAGTGTATATCTAGTTAGGTTCTGGCTAGGAAAGACTTGGTACTTAAGAGCGTCCATTGTGACCCACCTCTCTTTCCTAGGAATCTATCTGGTGTACTATTTCACATATTATTTTTACTCACATAACATATGGTTTTATTCAAAGCAAGGAACTAAGACATTGATTCTCTTTTTCAGACAATGGCTGAAAGACCACATCAAGATGCTACTCAACAAATACTTGAAAGAATGACTACTGTCCTTGAAAATATGAATCAAGGACGAGACAATGAACCTACAGAATATCGAGGTCTTGCAGCTTTTTGCAAAAACAACCCTCCAACATTCAAAGGCAGATTCAATCCTGATGGTGCTCAAAACTGGATTGCGGAGATTGAGAAAATCTTTACTGCCATGGAATGCATTGATGCACACAAAGTGAATTATGCCACCTTTATATTGTTTGAAGAGGCAGAATATTGGTGGAAGTACGCTAAGCAGCAAGAAGAAATTAAAGGAAGACAAATCACTTGGGAAGTTTTTCGTTTAAAGTTTCTGGGGAAGTATTTTCCAGAATACTTAAGACAAAGAAAAGAAATAGAATTCCTTGAGTTGAAGAGCAGCATAATATATGTGTTGGGGAATATGCTGCTAAATTTGATGAATTGTCAAAATATTGCCCCTATTTTCAAAATGGAGTTGATGAAAGGTCACGGTGCTCCAAATTCGAGAGTGGATTAAGGCTTGACATCAAGCAGGCAGTAGGGTATCTTGAGATAGCCCAATTTCCTACCTTGGTGAATCGCTGTAGAATCTATGAAGATGATATGAAAGCTAGGCAGACCCAGTGGAAAAGTGGAGGACCACTAAGAAACAAGAGACAAAATTTTCTAAAGCAAAGGAAACCATACAATGCCCCACCTAGACCAAATGGCGAAACATCCAGCCAAAGGACTATTGCTGTTGGGAGTTTCAATACTCCTATTCGATGCTACCGTTGTGGAGGATATCACCATCAGAAGGATTGCAACAAGTCATCGATTACCTGCTTCAATTGTGCAGAGAAAGGCCACTATAGCAGGATATGTACAAAGCCCAAGAAAGAACAGAACAATGATAATAATGGAAAGGCTCCAGCTGGTAGACCTCGAACCAATGGTAGAGTCTTTACCATGAGCGGAACTGAAGCGGCCATATCTGATGGCCTTATTCAGGGTAAGTGCGTCATAAACAATAATCTCTTAAATGTACTATATGAGTCAGGCGCAACTCATTCATTTATTTGTAACGATTGTGTGAAGCATTTGAATTTTCCTGTTTCACTTTTACCTTATGACCTTGTTGTTTCTACCCCTACCAATATCCCTGTTGTTACTTCTCATGTATGTTTAAACTGTCCAGTTATTATAGAAGGTAGAACTTTTTCTATAAATTTGATCTGTTTACCTTTAACTAAATTAGATCTAGTATTAGGAATGGACTGGTTATCTTTCAACCATGTTCTTCTTAACTGTCATGAAAAAGCCTTAGTCTTCGAATAAAAATTCGAGACTTCTGTGGGATTTGAGATGGTCACTGCCAACCATATAGATGCTCCTAAAAACAAGGAAGCTCAAATGTATGTGATTATATCTTCTTTAAAACCCAAGGGAGATTTAAAAATTAACAATCTACCTATCGTCTACGATTTCCATGACGTTTTTCCTGAAGATATTCCTGGTTTACCTCCTGAAAGAGAAATAGAATTCAGCATAGACTTAGTACCAGGATCAAGACCCGTATCTATAGCACCTTACAGAATGTCCCCTCTAGAGCTAGCAGAATTGAAAAAGCAAATAGAGGAACTCTTAGAAAAACAATTCATTAGACCTAGTGTTTCTCCTTGGGGTGCTCCAGTGTTGTTGGTCAAGAAGAAAGATGGAAGCATGAGATTGTGCGTTGATTATCGCCAACTCAATAAGATCACTATCAAGAACAAGTAACCATTACCTAGAATAGATGATCTTATGGACCAATTGAGAGGAGCGACGGTATTTTCAAAGATTGACTTGAAATCTGGCTATCATCAAATTAGAGTCAAAACTGAGGATATACCAAAGACAGCCTTTAGGACAAGATATGGACATTATGAGTATTTGGTAATGCCTTTTGGCGTAACTAATGCTCCTGCAATCTTTATGGACTACATGAATCGAATATTCCATGAATATTTGGACAAATTTATGATAGTCTTTATAGATGATATTTTGGTTTACTCCAAAAATCACCAAGAACATGAGGAACACTTAAGGATAGTACTGCAAATATTGCGGGAAAGGCAGTTGTATGCCAAATTCTCAAAGTGTGAATTCTGGTTAGAACAAGTAAGTTTTCTAGGACATGTAATTACAAAAGAAGGAATTTCAGTAGACCCTGCCAAGGTGGAGCAGTGTTGCGTTGGGAACAACCCACAACAATAACAGAAATACGAAGTTTCCTAGGATTAGCAGGGTACTATCAAAAATTCATTGAAGGATTTTCGAAGCTAGCTTTGCCTCTAACTAAGTTAACCCGTAAAGGACAACCTTTTGTTTGGATAGAGGATTGTGAAACTAGTTTCCAAAAGTTGAAAAATAAGTTAACCACTGCGCCTATATTGATTTTGCCTAATCCTACTGGAAAGTTTGAAGTATATTGTGATGCATCTGGGCAAGGATTAGGATGTGTATTGATGCAAGAAGGGAAAGTGGTAGCTTATGCTTCAAGGCAATTAAAACCATATGAGGTTAATTACCCAACTCATGATTTAGAACTGGCTGCAATAGTTTTTGCCTTGAAGATTTGGAGGCACTATCTTTATGGTGCTACATTTGAAGTGTTTAGTGACCATAAAAGTCTGAAGTATTTGTTTGACCAAAAGGAGTTAATATGAGACAACGTAGATGGACGGAATTCCTGAAGGATTATGACTTTGAATTGCATTACCACCCTGGTAAAGCAAACGTTGTAGCAGACACTCTAAGTTGAAAATTCCTACATGTCTCAATGATGATGGTCACGGAGATGGAAATGATAGAGGATTTTAGAGATTTAGGTTTAGCTATGGAGATAAAACCAAGAAGTATTAGTTTTGGAATGCTTCAAATAAGCAATGAGTTTTTAGAACAAATACAAGAAGCCCAGAATACTGATCAATATCTCCGAGAAAGGTTAGAAGCAAGGACTGAAGGAAAGGAATTGGAGTTTGATTAGGATTCAAATGGAGTCATTCGATTCCAAGCTAGAATCTGTGTGCCAGAAAGTAGGGAGTTAAGAAAAATGATTTTGGAAGAAGCTCACAAGAGTAAACTAAGTATTCATCCAGGTTCTACCAAAATGTACCAAGATTTGAAAAAGTTGTTATGGTGGTCGGGAATGAAGAAGGCTGTAGTAGAGTTTGTTACGTCTTGTTTAGTCTGTCAAAAGGCTAAAATAGAGCACCAAAAACCCTCTGGAGAATTACTACCTTTAGACATTCCCGAATGGAAATGGGATAGTATAGCAATGGATTTTGTAACAAACTTCCCTAGAACAAACTCTGACTGTGATGCTATATGGGTGATTGTGGATAGACTAACCAAGTCTGCTCATTTCTTACCCATCAATATTAGGTTTTCTCTAGAAAAGTTAACCCAGTTGTATATCAGAGAAATCATTAGATTGCATGGAGTGCCTTTTAGTATAATCTCTGATAGGGACCCTCGTTTCACTTCTAGATTTTGGGAGAGTTTGCAACAAGCCCTAGGGACTAAGCTAAGACTAAGCTCAGCTTATCATCCTCAAACTGATGGACAGTCTGAAAGGACTATCCAATCCTTAGAAGATTTGCTTAGAGCTTGTATCTTAGAATGGAAAGGTAGCTGGGATCAGTTCTTACCACTGATCGAGTTTACCTATAACAATAGTTTTCATTCTAGCATTGGAATGGCTCCCTACGAGGCTTTGTACGGGAGAAAATGTAGGACTCCACTTTGTTGGTATGAGACTGGGGAATCTTTGATAGTTGGACCTGAAATGTTACAAGAAACCACAGAGAAAGTTAAACTAATTCGGGAAAAGATGAAAGTATCACAAGATAGGCAGAAAAGTTATTTTGATAAAAGGAGAAAACCCCTTGAGTTTCAAGAAGGAGATCATGTATTTTTGAAAGTTACACCTGTAACTGGGGTTGGCAGAGCCCTAAAATCCCGAAAACTTTCTCCTAAATTTATTGGTCCTTACCAAATCCTTAGAATGATTGGTCTTGTTGCATATCAAATAGCCTTACCACCCAATCTTTCTAATCTTCATAATGTCTTTCATGTTTCCCAACTACGTAAATATATCCATGACCTTTCACATATCATTGAGCCTGATATAGTACAAATAAGAGAAAATCTTACTTATGACGTATCCTCGATTAGAATAAAGGATCGGAGGATAAAACAGCTTAGAGGTAAAGAAATACCTTTGGTGAAGGTTGTGTGGAGTCAAATTGATGATGGAAATGCAACTTGGGAAGTAGAGAGCAAGATGCAAGAACAATATCCTCATCTCTTTACTGGTAAGAGAATTTCGGGGACGAAATTCCTAAAAGGAGAGGAGTAATGTAACACCCCTACTTTTGTATATTAAATTATTCTGTATGTTTAAAAATTGTTTTTAAGTCATCAATGTATTTAGAACAATTAATAATAATTTAAGAATTTTTTCTAGAATTTATTAAGATAATTTTTGTAAAATGACAAAAATACCCCTGGTTGACTGTTGGAACCAATCGGAGACTTTTTGACCTCAAAATATTTTGAAAATTTTATATTAAATATCTCTCGTTATAAAAAATTTATTTTGAGAGAAAAGTAGTGAAAAATATAATAATCCTATTTTAATTCTTCCACTGTTTTTTTATATACAATTCTGAAAAATCGGAAATGAATTTTAAAATTCTGACTCCCACCATTTTGCTCAAAATTTCAAGAGCTATTTAATCGTGATTTTTAATAATTTTTCAAGCCGGAGTCTGGAGAAATTAGAAAATGACAATTTTATCCATATTTCTCAACATTAAGAACTGACATGAGGAAAAGATTCAATTGACATTAAAATGTCAAATTGAGCTTGGAATTATGTCATATATATTAAAATATAATTTTGGGAATTTTTGGGAATTTTCTGGAATTTCTGTGTAAAATGACCAAAATGCCCTTGCGTGTCTAATAAGCCAGCCAATACTGGTTTGACATTCAAAAAGGGTGGAAATAGTAATTTTAGTTTAATTATAGGTAAAATATTTAATTTTAGAATTTTGATACAAATTTTGGTATTTATTGAATTAAAATGGATTTTCTATGAATTTTCTAGCTTAAAAATATAAAATAAAAACATATAATTTGAAATAAATTAATAAAAATTAAAATTTATTATTAGAAATTTATTTTTGATTAAAATTAATGTATTTATCCAGTTTTGCATTAAAATACATTATTTTGATATTAAAAGCTAAATTTTTCAAGTTTAAGCGTTTTTGTCGGTACCGGTTAATTCACCTACAGATAAAATTTGACACATGGAGGCTTGGGACAGCTGGTGGAGCACGTCCCCAACCCTAAAATAGGTGATTCACCACCTATTTGAGATATGTGTCCCTAAATTGGATTAAAAATAAATAAAAATTGGATTTATGACATAATGGTGACATAATGGATGATGTAAATATTTGGACACCTAACCCCCCTCCTTCTTCTATAAATAGGCCTCAAAGTTTTCAGATTTTCACTCATCCTTTCCTCTCCCAAGCTAGAGAGCTTCTCTTTCTAAAGTTTTCTCTCTCTAAAATATTTTTTTGTCTAGTTTTTATGTTAAAATTTTGCTAGTTTTCAACTAGTAGAATTTCTCCTCCTAGAAGCTTTGCACCAACAATTCCATCCTCTTCATCAACTATCTTAGAGGTAATGGGGGGAGTGGGGTTGGTTCTAAATTACTGTCACTTTGCATGTTGGTAGGAAGGGTTTTCCCTTAAACCCGTTTAGGCTTAAATTTTAGTATTGTTATTATTGTTTAAAGTTAAACTTTAATTTTTACTAAGTTGTTACTCTGCCCAAATTTAGATTATTAAATCATAATTACTAAATTGTTACTCTGCTCAAATTTTAATTATTAAATTATACTTGCTAAGCTGTTACTCTGTTCAATTTTAGAAAATTAAAATGCGCTTGCTAAGCTGTTACTCTGCTCAATTTTAGAAAATTAAAATGTATTTATTTAGTTGTTATTCTGCCAAAATTTTAGTAATTATACTATAATTGCTATGTCGTTATTCTGTTAAAATTCTGGTATTGTGCAATTTCTGCAAAATAAGGCAGAAATGTTGATTGTACTGGTGCTCAAGTTAAATGAGACCAGGGAAACCTCTGCTTGAGAAGTTAGGAATTGATAGTTTAGTGAGTAATGTAAAGCAAGTGACATGTAGTGACATGGCACCCTACTAGGGAAGCCACAGTTTGGTACGCTGAGGAATGAAAGGCAGGGACCCACTTGCGAAGGTCTTGGGGGTAGGCATCGAGTGGTGAAGGTCCCAATGGCCAGGGTAGCGCCCTTGAGCTGGGATATTCGCCTGACCAAACTCGATAACCTCGACAACTCCTCAGCATTCCAAGATTGGTTTGAGAGTATACTTCTATAAATGGATATCCTAAATTGTTATTTTGTTGCTCAATGATGACGAGGACTGTACCATGTGATGGTGTTGAGAGAGGTATATGTACTCCCAGTCACTTCCCAGGTTCTGTTGAGAACTATTACCCACTAACGGAAAGTATGGATCCATACCTAGTCAAGGGTAGTCGGATACAACTTAGGATGAATCTTAGGATCTCTTGTGTTGTCAGTTGTGTTTTGTCTTTGTTTTATGGTAGATTTCCTACCGCACATGTAAAAGTGATTTTAGAACAAAACACCTCACTCCATTATTTTCTCTTGTGTATGATTGGTCGTGATTATTGAAGACGACATTAATGCTCCGTGATGCTGAGTACGAGATAGAGAACATCTCAACGAGGGAGGACCTGAAGACCTATAGTATTTTCTTTTGTATAAGGGATAGGGTAGATAAATACTGCTCTGTATAGGATCTCTTTTGATGTATATAGTGGGCTAGGTAGTATATGTATTTCGATGTACTTTTGTTTCTGACTGTTATGTATTATTCAAACCATGATGTACAGTTTTATGAAATATATGTATATATCTTTCATATTTTATCACCATTTCTAAATTCTGTTAAGTTTGGAATTTCTTTTAAAACTAGAAAAATTTTACACACATTTTTATTTACTTAAACTTAATAACTAAATTAATATGAATTATATTTAAAATTAAATGGGTGTTACAAAGTGGTATCAGAGCAGGGCCTCTCTCCCAGTACGGTGTGGTTCGAGGACGAACCAAGCAGAAGCTGGTGGGCATGTAACATCCCGGGCGCTGACGAGGGCGAGGAGTGATCGCCGGTGCAAAAGAGATGAGGCACAGACAATGAGCGGCTCCTGGCAGGCTTCCAGCGGGAGGGGTACATGAATGAATCGAATACACACCTGAACGAGAAGGATCCAGAGGCTGTGTAGGTATGGGACTGTACAGTTGAGGATAGCTTAAAGGAATTAATAAGTGCTACCTATACAAACAAGATGCATTTACTTTTCGGTAGCCCATCACTTAAGAACTCCATAGTTAAGCGTGCTTGACTTGGAGCAATTTAGGGATAGGTGACCTACTGGGAAGTTTCCCGGGAAGCGTGTGAGTGAGGACAAAGCACGCTGAAAAGTCTTGTGTTGGTTTGTGGGGACAGTCACAGATCCTGCAAGCGGTCGGGCGTTACACTATCCAAGCAGCCCATACCCTATGAGGAAAATCTAAAAACAACAACATTTACAACAAGTGGAGGTCCTATCCAAGAAACATTTCACTTCTCCTACACTCTCAACAATTCTTACATTAGATTCGTACTCGGAGTCCCCTCTTCCTCAAACCATGCTTGATACAATTAAATCTTTAATTAAGACAACAACAGACTACCCCACTCACTCAGCAATTCATATATTTGTTTAGCGAAGGTCTCCCTTACAGAAGGCCTACTTTCCCTCACAAAGGTCTTCGCTCAGTAACTATAAGTCCGACTAAGCGAATACCCACTCTAGAGAGCAATCAATTTTAAAAACACGCCTCTCGCCTAGCAACACATTGTTCGTTTAGTGGAAGGATGGCAACAGAGAGCACTAACTCTCTAGGACACAAAATTGCCCAACAAATCTAGTCCTCGCTCAGCAAATCACTCACAAGCATTCTAGAATGCCCATAGTCGCTCAACGAGTCTCCTACTCGCTCAGCAAACTACCTTCTGGAAAATTTCCAGATTCCTATGAACACTTGTTCAGCTAATTGAACCTCGCTTAGCGTATTCCCTTATTCTCCTCAATCATAACTACAACTTAAGAACACTCGCTCAGCGACACGAAAGGTCGCTCAGCGAACTCCAACCCAAAAGCTTCATTTCACTCCTAAGGGCATTTTCGCTCAATAAGAGCCCTCGTCGCTCAACAACTATAGGGTAATAGAACCAGGTACTCTCGTCAAAAATCCTAAAGATTCAAACTTTACTCTCACCCACACTCTAAATCAACCCCACAAAGATCGAATAACATTATTCAACGTGTCACAACATCATATTCAACAGGATTCACAACCATTACAACATTTTAACAACAAAATTGTCACATTTATCAACAACCCATTTTCAACAAAAATCCAACAAAACTCACTCAATTTCGTTTCTCATCACAAACCAAGGTAATATTCACACACAACCACATTCATACATCAGGAATTCAACAAGTGTAAGCTTTCCTTACCTCTTGGAGCTTCCGAAATCCAAATTTGTGGAAGGGGAAGAGCTAGAGCCAAACTCCTTGAAAGGGAATCAATAATAGCTTTACTACTCTCCCACCACCTAGAAACGGGATTTGTCTTTGGATTTGGCCTCACACTTGAAGAATTAGGTAAAGTGGGTTGAGAGAGATTGAAAAAGGTGGTTTGTGGGTAGCCTGGCCAAATGGGAGGGAAAGGCTTTTGGTCATCTTAAAGTCCTTCAGGGCCTCAAAAGGCTTTGGGCTCATTAGGGCCCAAGGTCCACCTAACCACTCCCTAAGACCCCAAACTTTCCCGACATCACTATTCACTCAACAATCTAGATAGATACGATCAACAATTTCTTTTGGCTTAAGCACATTTTCCTCTAGTTCCAAAAATTCATATTAGAATTCTAAGACAAAACAACATAAAACCATAATTACATAACAACAACTTATTTAATTGTCTTAATTATCGAGATCACATTTTAATTTTCACTTTTAGTTATTAAATCACTAAATCACACATTAAGAAAAACATAAGCGTTACATGGAGCGTGAACATTGTCGCAATTACTTCGTTTTGATTTGCTTGATACATTCATGTGACAGCAGCTCTCATCATATTTGCTTAAGGGCTTTCATTAGCATTTGGTAGTTACACAATTTCCTCCGGCTACAAAGCCTATCCAAACTACAATTGACAATTTAAACTTAAAGAAATTAAACCAGCACATGAACAAAAACCCTATGTATCTTTTCTTTTCGACATCGTAATCAGAAATCAATAGGGAAAACATTACAAAACTAACAATATAAGTGGCTCGAGCTTCTCGAATTGGTTAAGGAGTGAGATGTTGGAGTTAGCCTTTGGTTGTAGCACGTTGATGAGTATGTTGGAGTGGCAATTAAGTGCGATGGACGCAAAGGGCTCCTCATCGAAGGCCTATAGCACTGTCGTAGTGGCACGCCACTTCAAGATCTCCTTGGCAAAAACTTGTCATGCCTTCTTCGTGTTTTGCGAGGTGGTGTTCAATTTGAGCTTCGCTTCCCTTTTACTACTAGAAGTGGAAATGGACCTATGTGTAACACCCCTACTTTTACCTATTATAATGTTTTCTTAATTATTTTGTATTTATTTTTGGAGAACCGGATGAGAATCTCAAAAATTTGATCCCTATAGTTACGTTCATATTAGTAAATAGTACTTAGTTTAAATCTTTTTTTTAGAAATGGAGCTCAGAAATTGGTAAAATGACAATTTCGTCAGAAAACATAATTAATAAACAAAAATAGTTATAAGTGTCTAAAAAATAATTTTAAATCATCAATATACTTAAAATAATTAATAATAATTTTTTTAATTTTTTAAAAATTTATTAAAATAGATTTTGTGAAATGACAATAATACCCCTATTTTAATTTTTAATTATTTTTCTAATATTTGACAATTCAATTCTGAAAAATCGGGAAGGAATCTCAAAATTATATTTTTCATAGTTCAACTCAAAATTTAGAGAGTTATCTAATCATTATTTTTAATAATTTTTCCGATATGGAGCTGGAGAAATTAAAAAATGACGATTTTGCCCCTATTTCTCAACATTTAGGACTAATATGAGAAAAAGATTCAATTAACATTAAAATGTCAATTTGAGCTTGGAATCATGTCATATATATTAAAAAGTAATTTTGAAAAATTTTTGGGAATTTTTTGAAATTCCTGTGCAAAATAATCAAAATGTCCTAAAGTGTCTATAAGCCTAGTCAGTATTTGTTTGACATCCAAAAATGATGAAAATGATAATTTCAATTTATTTATAGGTGAAATATTTAATTTTATAATTTCATAAAAAATTGGGTATTTATTGAATTGAAATGAATTTTTTATATATTTTCTAGCTTAAAATACAAAATAAATATATATAATTCGAAATAAATTAATAAAAATTAACTATTAGAAATTTATTTTTGATGAAAAATAATGTATATGATCATTTTTGCATTAAAATACATTATTTTGATATTCAAAGCTAATTTTTTAAGTTTAGGCGATTTTATCGATATTGGTTAATTTAATTACAGATAAAATTTACATTGAGGAGCTTAAGGAAAGCTCATGGAGCACGTCCCAAACCCTAAAAGAGGTGATTCACCACCTATTTGGGTTATGTGTCCCTAAAATTTAATTGAAAATAAATAAAGAACCTATCGTACGGCATGACATCTTTAAGTGGACACCTAACCCCTTCTCCTCCTCTATAAATAGCTATAGTTTTGAACCATTTTTCAACACCTCTTCCTCTCTCAAGCTAGATGGAAAAAATTAGAGAGCTTCTCTCTCTAGAAAATTTTTTATTTTGTTTTTATGCTAAAGATTTTATTAGTTTTCCAACAATTAGTAGATTTCTCTTCCTTGGAGCTTTGCACCAATAATTCCATCAACTTCATCAACCATCTTTAAGGTAATGGGAGGACTATGGTTGGTTCTAAATTATTGTTGCTTTGCATGTTGGCAGGAAAGGTTTTTCCCTAAACCTGTTTAGGCTTAAGTTTTATTATTATTATTATTGTTGTTGTTGTTGTTGTTGTTGTTGTTGTTATATTGTTTGATGTTAAACTTTAATTTTCACTAAGTTGTTACTATGCGCAAATTTAGATTATTAAATTATACTTGCTAAGCTGTTACTCTACTCAAATTTAGAAAATTAAAATGTATTTATTAAGTTGTTAGTCTGCCCAAAATTTTAGTAATTAAATTAAAATTACTACTTCATTATTCTGCTAAAATTTTAGTAATTACTAAGTTATTATTACGCCAAAATTTTGTATGATTACTAAATTATTATTCTGTTAAAATTTGATATTGTGCAAATTCTATAATATAAGGCAAAAATGTTGATTATACTAATGTTCAAATTAAATGAGACCAGTGAAACATTTATTTGAGAAGTTAGAAAGTGATAAATTAGTGAGTAATGTGAAGCAAGTGACATGCTGTGGCATGACACCCTATTAGGAAAGCTACAGTTTGGTATACTGAGAAATGAAAGGTAGGAACATGCTTACAGAGGTCTTAGGGGTAGGCATCAAGTGGTGAAAGTTCCAATGGTCAGGGTAGCGCCCTCAAGCTGGGATATTCGCCTGACCAAGCTCGATAACCTCCGACAATTGCTCAGCATTCTAGGATTGATTTGGGAGTATAGTCCTATAAATGGATATCCTAACTGTTATTTTCCTCAATAATGATGAGAACTGTACCATGTGATGATGTTGATGAGATATATGTACTCTCAGTCACTTCCCAAGTTTTGTTGAGAACTATTAATCACTAAAGAGAAGTATGGATCCATACCAAGGCTAGGGTAGTCCACTATAACTTAAAATAAACTCTAAGTTCCCCTCTATTGTCAATTGTGTTTTATTTGTATTTTACAGTAGAATTCCTACCATACATGTGAAAGTGATTTTAGAACAAATCACCTCACTCCATTATTTTTCTCCCATGTATGTCTAATCGCGATTATTGAAGAAGATGAAAAAGTCCAATGATGCTAAGGACAAGTCAGAGGACACCCTATGGACGAGGATCTGTAGACTTAGTTATAGTATTTTCTTTTTGTATAAGGGATGGGGTAGATGAACACTGCTCTGTATAGGATATTTTTTATGTACATATTGGGTTAGGTAGTGTCTATCTTTTAATATATTTTTAGTCTTTTTATATTTTATGTCTATCATGTATTATCAAACCATGATGTACAGTTTTACGACATATATGTATATACAGTCTTTCTCTTTCATCTTTTACTACTATTTTCAAATTCTATTTAATTTTAGAACTTTTCTATTACAAGAATTAACAAAATTTTACTCATAATAATTAAAGAACTAAAATAATACGAACTATGATTAATAAGAATGGGTGTTACACCATGTGTGTAAGAAGTTTGATATTTTGAACCTAATTATGTTCCCTATTACGAGGAAAGAAGGTTTTATAATGTTTGCAAGTTTTTTTACATACACTATTTGCTTAATCAATGTAAAAAACTACTTTGTACATCAGTTAAACTTTTAACAATGTACAAAGTAGTTTTTACATCGGTTAAGTTATAATCGATATAAAAATGTTTGCTTATATTTTCAAAAATGCCACCAGTTTATTGTTTACATTGGTTCAATTAGAATCGATGTAAAAAGCTGTCATCGTATGTGTTTTTTGCACTAATGTGACTTCTTTGTCATCATCTTCCTTCTTATGAAGAAGGAATTCAACTAATGTATTTGGGCCTTTTCTCAAACTCCTCCAAAGCTAATTTGAAGACATTCTTTTCAAGAGGATAAATTTGAGAGTCGAAGAGCCGTAATTGTTGAAGCATTGACCATGGGCATGATACGCATCCGCAAGTGTATGGTATCGTCATGTTAATAAATATCATTCTTTCCACAGGAACTATGTGTTTGGCTTTGTGATTATCGCAATTTAATTAAATTAAACAAAGAGAATTTAATTTGGGAATTTAGGCTCTTAGTGTAAAAGTAAAAGAATTAAGAATTTGGAATTAAATTAAGCACGCAAATAAGATTGATAATAATTCAGTAAAGAAAACTTGTAGGATCGAGGTTCACCCTATGACGCTTACTAAATTAATTCTCTTATCTCATGCTCTTACTTCTTGAGGGTGAATTAACTTAAGGTACCCTTCGTTTTCTTTCAAGATACAGAGGGGTGTCTAATCAAATTAGCCCCATACTTTCATGTGGTTGTGTTTAATTAGCTACAATAAGCTCTTTGTCAATTCAATTAATCCCCAAAGGTTTCACCTACTTTTTGTGGGTTTCTTCCCTATAGTTCTAGTATTTAAGTTCACCTTTCGATACTTCCCCAAATCGTTAAGATTATGTAAAACATGGCTAATTCGTTTCGCAATAAAGAAAATAAAAAAAGAAGAAATCAAGAGAGGAACAAGAATTACACAAGGAAAAAAAGGAATCAATTCATTAAGCATTCATAGGGCTATGCCTAATCCTAGAACAAAGATGACTACTCACACTTAGCCATAGAAAGCAAACAAGAAGAAAAAGAAAACATTCAAACCGGATAGAGAAAGAGGAGAAGATTCCAATCCAAAGCTCTCGCCCAAAGCCGTTTAGAATGCAAGGTTCAAACACTTTTTCCTAAGCCTAAGAAGTCTATATAAGTCTCAAAGTATAAAAAAGGTCTAAGCCCACACTAAAAAGAAACATAAAAATAAGGATAGTTCACGTCAGCAGCGCGCCATAGGCGTGGCGTTTGCCACAGGTAGCCCGTGGCGCTTTCGAGTAGCTTCTGTGGCATTTTCCTAGAATTTACCACGGGCGTGACATTTGCCACGGTCAAGCCGTGGCGCTTTATGGTAGCGGGATTTACAATTTTCTTCATTTTTCTTCAACAATTCTTCCATTTCTCTTCCTTGGCTTCAATTACTCAAGTCTAAATGTTTAAGCTCCAAAGCCAAATTAATTCATGCTAAACTTTCCCTAAAATTCACAAACAAACACTAAAACACACCTCAAGCATTTTAAGTGATTAAATAAAGGAAATAAAAGGGAACTAGTACTAAAACTACTCCTAATAAGCTAAAATGCATGTAAACCTTCATGGATTAAGATGTAAAGTATAGTATAAAATGAAACACATCAGAGCACTTATAAAGGCTCCATATAATTAACATGTACTTGTAGGGAATCAGAATCCACCTTTATGGTTGCCTTTTCCTCAAATTTCAATCTCCCTTCCTTAATAGCGTTTTGTATCAAATACAATTATTAGTCTAATGTCTATAACTATGATGATATTTTCTAGTTTTCCTTTGTTCAGGAGTAGGAATTTTATGATCATCACTTAGTATAATTTTCTTTTGTTTTCACAAGATATCAAAAATCTTATCAAACTTGGTCACATAAAACCCATAATTTTTGTTTGAAAATTTATTCTTATTTTCGATAGGTTTTAGAGAGTGACAAACAAATGGGGGTCTAGATTTTAATTCTAACACATTCATATTATTTCCTTCATATGTGACATATATATCATGGTAAAAATCATTTTCTTCGACCTTGTCATTCAATACCTCGACATATGCTATTTTGCTTTTTTGAGCAACATTTTATATTCTTTTGCTTCTTTATTTTTTGACATTAAGTTGTTTAGTCTTCCTCAATTTATCAATTAAGTGTGTCATGTTTCTTAATTGTTGGCTAACTAATTTCTTGCAAATTGAACAATCTAGTCCAATAGTAGCCATTTGAACTAACTCTATTTCAAATACTTGTGTAAAACATCTAACTTTCATTTGTTTAAATTGATTTAGATAGTCATCAATGGAATAATTATTAAATCTTCTAATGTTGATTAAGTCCACTAGACTAACTTTGGTTTCATCTCTGAAGAATTGCTCATGCAAATGTCTTTCCAATTCAATTTAGGTTAAAATTGAATTTGGTGCCAAAGTTGTAAACCAGGTGAATCCATTTAGAGTCAATGAAATTGGAAAGTATTTCCTCTTTAAATTTTCATTGTTAGACAAGTCTCCACATTCGAGTAAATATCTAGTCACATGGTCAATAGTTGATTCCTCTATTTCACGAGCAAATTTAAAAAATCTAGGTACTTTCAACCCTTTAGGAAACTCAGTTTGAAACACTTGATTTGGAAATGCATATATAAAATAAGGTTAATTAAAATAACTTATGTTGAAACCATAGCTACTAAGGACTTGCTCAACTATATTGGTGATATCTTAAGGATTTTGATAGTTTTGTATGTTTTGCCTCTTGAGATTATTTTGTCAAATCATTTCTAGTATCTTATCATCATTTTTTATTTCAATTTACCAATAACCACTAGCTCATTTTGATTTTGAATTGGTTCTGGTTGAACTTAAGGATTTGGTTCAACATTTTGTCTTACTGATTTCGGTTAAGGTCCAAAATAAAATAAAATAATTTAAGTCATTTATCTTACCAACTCTTTATAAGTGGTGTTAGTATTATTAATCAAGGGGTTAAAAATTATTGTCATTTGTTGGATCAACATATTAACCATTTCATGATTACTCTCATCCATTTGCTATTAAATGAAATGGAGAGTACGTAACACCCCAATGTTTTCCTTTAATTAAGATGCATTATTATTATTATTATTTGTTTGCCTTGTTTTTAATAAAATGGTATTTTGGGAAAAAGATATATTAGGCTTTTAAAATGGGGTTTTATAATTAGAATGTTTTTAAAAAAGTTTTAAGACCTTTGTGTTAGGCTTAATTTTCATCAGCCCAAAGTTAGCTTTAAGAGTCCCTTAGGTTTCCTGAAAACTTAACCTTTTTTCCTCATTCTCTCTCTTGTGCCTCTTTGGAAATACCGTGTCGTCAAAGCCGTTGCAGTCAAGAAGTGAAGAACCTTAGGAAGAAGTTGTTGTACTGTTCACGTCCTTTTGCTGGAGATCACCTCTTTAAGGTAAGGGAGGCATGAGTTATCTCAGTCATTGGTATGGCTTTGGTTGTGGGTAGAGGGGTTGACTTTAGACCCTAATTGTGTGTGAAATTGTATGATTGTGTGTAAAAGAGAATGTAACTTTTCCCAAATCAATGATGTGCTTTATCGTAATTTATGTTTAATTGTGAATATGGACTGTCATAGATTACTTTTGCTTTTCCCTTGTACCTAAGTTAGAGATTTAACAGGTTTTGAGGGGATTGTGAATGAGTGGGGAATTTATAAATTAGATTGACCAATTATCAAGGTAGAAGAAGTGATTGAGAATTTAATTATTTGTTTTCGAGTGTTTAGAAGCCAAAGACAATAAGAAAAACAAATTAAAATTCAAATCTCAGACCTGCCTGACGGGGTTAGATAACTGTTGGGCAATTTTTTTGGAAAACTGGACTCCGTGCTAGTGCTTAGCTATTACATTTTTTCGTTGAGCGTGCTAACCCGCCAGGCTAGATGCATAACTCATTGGGCGGGGTGAGTCCTAGCGTGACCCGTCGGGTGAGTGCGACCTTGGCTACTCCAAAACGCACGTCTGAGTCTCTTCCTTGCCTGTTTTTGCGCCTATGAACTCCTTTTGTGGTCTTGAACTTATTGTTGCCTCTTTTGGATGCCTTGTTTAGTTTATACCTTGTGACTGTTATTTACCTTGAGAAAATTGAGTGTGATATGAACTTGTGTCAATGTTCCATGATAAAAGCCTATGAAAAGCTGTAAGTATTGTATATGACCATACATCATGACATTGAATCATGTGGAGAAAAAAAGTATGTAGGAATTCAATTGGTGGAGGCCGAGATAGTTTGTCTAACCCTAGCCTTGGGGGTGGTACCTAGTGTGAAAACTCCAATGGCCTATGCTGATTCCATGGAGCCAGAGCGTACTAGCAAAGTTGGGTAACCTTGACTAGTCATCGGGGAATATCATACTAGTTGAGGGTGCGAAAATCGAAGACATCAGTACCGATGAGCTTCTTATGGCTGTGCACTTACTTAGTCTACTTTCGAGATGAACTTAGATTGGTACCACATGTGCATGAGAAGTAAAGGCTAGGTATTGCATTACATATGTTTGTGTGTTTTGATTCTTGCAAATTAATATTATTTTGATTATGTATGGATGTGTATTCTACCTGTCTCCATTGTTATACTTTGAGCATGATGTAATATGTATCTCACTCCCTTTTTTTTTGGTATTTTCTGTCTATGTTTGTGATACATAGGTGATGTCCAACAGGACCTTGAGGAGGAGTCTTAGAATAGAGGCATTGGCCACATTGCAATTTATTTTACATCATCTTTGGGTTTTCTCAGCTCTGATAGTAATGTGACATCGAGGTCTTAATTATTTATTATTTCAGCTTTTGAACTTTAGATTAATAGTTTTACTTCTTCAAATTGGTTTATTTTCCAAAGACTTGTATGGCCAATTGTGGGCCACCATCTTTTGGTTAATCAGTAAAGTATCTTATAGAGTTTTAGTAAATGTGAGTTATACATGTGATGTCCTTCACCGTATGAAGAAAAGATTCTAAATTACCGTTTTATTTTACAAATGAAGAGTATGTTATATTTCTATAATTTTTATTTAATAATTAGCTTTGGGGTAAAGGGTGTCGCATAGTATGACTAGTAAAGTGTGTTAAAAGACTTGATTCCCTTGAATACTATCATCAATTCGACAAATGCACTCAACTATGAAGGACCATGTCCATATCTTTGTGGATTATTATTTGGTTGAACTCGAGGAGAAATAGTTGACACAATTGCAATTGGAATAACTTGATTATTTTGAGGTATAGTTTGAGTCACTTTCTACAATAGGAACCAAGGCAAACCATAAGGCATGGTTTAAGTAATAGGATTTCTTAAATTTGCATTATTGTTAATTTCCATAGATAAAGGTGGTAAAGGCACCAGTTGACTCAAAATTGGTTCTATTGGTGGCAATAACTACCAATAACAACTTGTTCAATATTAGAAGTCAAAGGTTGCACATTTTCACTAGTAGTTATATCATTAATGATATTGTTATTGTCAAAACCAACTTGGGTTATAGGGTTACCTCGATTCGATGTACCCTTAAAGTTCCTTAAAGGTTTGTTGCTTGTCATGGTAACCAAATTACCACTTCTCATCAACATGTACTATTCAAACTAACTTTCAAAATTTCAATGTCCCACTAGGCATGCCAATTTGTTGATAGTGAAATTAATTTTAAAGATTTTATGTGGTTTCAAATTGTACCGAGTTCCATTATTTGATTCTAAATGATAGTATTAAGGACTTAGAAACAGAGTCTACTTTGGGTTATAGTAACCCATCGACATTTAGTTTTTAATTGAATGGCATATGTATGAATAAAAATATTAATTGACTACTTCTATTAAGACCTTGATTTGCGAACAAGAACAAATAACCAAATTTGATTTAGTTATTGACTAATCAAATTCTATTATAAATTTTAATTTGCTATCTTGAACAAGTATAAGTACTTGTAAACCAAGTATTTATTTTAGTCAATTATGATGCAAACTAAATCTCAAGTTCACTTAATTCAATCTTTATGATGGTGATTTGATACAATATTATCAATAATTTGCAAAGTTAAAAGAACTATCTTGTATGAATTTGTGAATCAATGACTTCAAATAAAAAGCAATTGAACTTAAAATAATAGATTTAAATAAATGCATAAAAACAATAATACTTAAAATTAAAGAGATGTAAAAGTAAAGAAATTGTAAAAATGTAAAAAAAAAAGACTTGAATTGTAAAGGCAAATCTTTAAAAGAAAATAAATGAGAAGATTGTAAAAAGTGTATATAAATTAAAGGAACTCAAATTAAAAGAATTTGCAAGAAGAAAGAATAAGTAAGAAAGAAAAGAAATTGCAATTCAATGTAAAGAACTTGAAATATAAAGTGCAAGAAACTTAAATTTGAAAATCAAGTAAAATTGCTTGAAATGTTATGCATGAATTTAAAGACTTGAAATTGAAGTAAGAAATGAGAATAAGAAATGTGAAATAAAAACTAAAGAACTTGTAAAGTTAAATTGCAAGAATGTAAATTGAAAGTAGGATAAATGACTAAAATATGTAAACACTTATATTGAAATGAGTGGTTGGAAACGTACATTTTGACTCCTCCAATACTAGTCATTGATGAATGAGGCGTGATAAGTGTTACAAAGCATTTGGTGCAAGTGTTTCAGCAATGAAAAATCAAATACAAATTAAGGTTCTATTTATATATTTTTGACCCTAACATTTGAATAATACTATTATAAACACATGTAAACATACTCTACATGATTTTGATATCTATCTCAATCCATGAGATGATGGTAACTGCAAATTAATAATTTCCTCTTGATTTAAACACTTGCCTTGAATTGTTCTTTTTGATACTTAACTAATTTAAAACTTTCATTTTCTAATGTTTCAATTTCGATGTCAAACCTTGACTTAAAATTTTGCCTAACCTTTACCAACACTATTGAGGAATATGAGGGGGGTTAAACATCGAGATGAACTCCATCAATGGGCCACAAGCTACGCACACAAGTGAACTTGACATCACATCCAACCTAAAACCCTAAGGCATTAGGCTTGCAAGTCCTTCTCACTTATATGTTGCTCAACTTGTCCATTCCTACCTAATGTCACTACAACATTTTTGACTTTATACCACGTTGAACATGTCAACAATTATAAAACTATTGCCTAAACTTAGAATAGGCAATAGTTTTGAAGATGTTATCAATAATATATGTGTTTTTTTGCCTTTCCTTCGATTTTTTTGCGTAGCTCTAGCCTATTTACATGAGGCAACAAGTAATGAAACATTGACATGAATAGGCCATAGTTTATAAATTGTTGATGCTTTAAACCGCATTTGTCCAAATCTTGTCTTTAAAAGTCCAATAAACAACATTTAAAAAACTATGGGCTAAAGTAATGAAATCAAATTAAACCCGCAAAAACCAAAAAAAAAAAAGAGAGGGATACAAAAATTGAATTAAACATACTAAGCACCCCATTGCTTCACTATAAATATGTAAAGAGGGAGACACAAAAAAAATGAATTAAACCCATAAAACACCTCATTGCCTTAGAGAAAAGAGAGTGAAAGTTGATTCCATTGTCTAGCAAATGATTAGGGTTAGGGTTTAGTCTTTTCCATTCCTAAGTTGATTCTATTCGTCTCCCATTACCTCACTGCTACACTTCCCTTCCTAAGCAACTGTATTTTTCTCTCCCACCTTTAAGCCATAGAAATCTAACAAAGTAATCTCGTGTTCGTGCTCATTCCAAGTACCCAGCTAATGCTGTTGTTAATTTTTTTGTCATTTTTTCTTCATCCAATTGTAATATTCTTTGGTACCAGTGCCTCGTTCAAATGTTCCTCTATTGATTTTTTGATTTGCACATTTTCACTTAGGGAGATTTTCATTGTGTATCGTTGGGGTAGAAAGGGATAGAGAGATAAAAAAAGAGTGCAGAGGAGGGGTTGAGTCGTTGACAAGAAAGAAGAGTGTAAGGAGGTGCGGCGAAGGAAAGTAATATCAATTTTTTGTCAGGGGCGGTGGTGTGCTGTCAAAGCACGACGTCGTTGTGGTTGTGGCAGTACTATTCTTTTACCTTTTTTCTTTCTAATTTGTGTTTTATCATCTTCTTCTAGTTTGCTTTCTCTTTTTCCTTTTTTTTTTTCTGCATATCAATTTTCCTTTTTTTTTTGTAGGTTCTTTTATTCACTTTGTTTTGGTTTTGGTTTGTAGGGGGTGGGTTTGGCATGTTGCTCTATTTTTTTTTCTCTCTCTCATATGTATGTGTATCGGTATATGTTGTTATAAGGCTATTTACCTTTGGCAAATTCATCCTTTATTTGCTAGAAAGTTTTCTTCTTTGGCCGAAAACATTAAACTATTTTTGATGAAGTCCTGGTTACTGCCGAAAGGGATACAGTCATAAAGGATATATCTAGGTAATGTGGGGGATGGCCCATGCAAGATGCATTCTATAATTTTCAGTAAGAACTTCTTTACTCCACTCTTGTACAGATTGTTCCCTTGTTCATTTTCAATCTACAATTTATTTGCTCATATAGCAATGATTAGATTGGTAAAAAAAATAGGATGTTTTGAAATTTTTTGCTATGTTACACAAATGTGGGAGTTAGGCTTTAAATAGATAAAGATAGTACTTGGAAAATGTATGTTTAAGAAAATAAAAAAAAATAGTTATAGGTTAAAACAGTTAAACATGATTGTTAGTATAAATGACAATTTTATTAGGTAGTTGGGTGGGTGGTTAAATAGGGGTAAGTTGTACAAAGAGGGATTGGAAAATAAGATTGTTAGTAGAATTGAGTCTCGGTACTCAATTGAGAAGTGGCAAACCTTGATATGTGAGCTACTACAGCCTGCAGCTATTGATTTTAGTAAATTTAAAGATGAAGTTGTCCCATTTTCGACCAAGGTATTTGCCATTACAAGGTATACTGAATCTTTCTTCTAGGTCTTGGGTACTGAATATAATCTTTTTCCCCAATAAATTGTGGACCCCAAAAACAGGTGATGAGAAATCTTTCACCATTTATGTTGATGATGGAATTTGACCTATCACAACATTGTCTAATCTAAGGAAGCTCAAACTTGTGTTCAAGAAAGATGGAAGCACTGCTGCTAACATAAGATCATAAAAACCTGGTTCATTTCCTGAAATCCTTTCTAGTTGATATACTGAGTTGAATCATATGATGCCTATGCTTTAGGTAATTCTAGCTAGGTGAGTGATGGTGTTGCAGTTGTTATGCTGATGAAAAGAAGTGTTGCAGTACAAAAAGGACAACCCATTCTTGGTGTATTCTAGTACTTCATTTGTATCATAGAAGCTTTAGTCCAAGCAATATTTATATACTGACTTCAAATTGACATGTTGTGTGCTTTATGAAGAAAGGAAGGGCTGATAGATTTCCCTCCTCTTTAAATAAGATAAAAGTTAAAAAGAATTGAAAAAGAAAACTATCTTAAATTTTAGTCTTTGTGATGTCATGTAAACAACCATGTGTCTACTAGCCATTAAAACCTTCTAAATATTTGTATTTGTGTATTGGATTAGTTAGTAATGAATTATCTACATTTTTTTATTGTGGTTGCCAGTGCTCACTATAGCACTGAGTTGTGTGATTTAGGAACTAGATTCTCTAACTTGATTTTATCTTGGGTCCTTTTATTATATATGTATTGTTTGTTACAAGACTAACGACTTGTGGGATGTTCTTGGCATTTAGGATAATTTATGATATTTATACAAAGTTTATAGATGCTGTTACTACAACTTTTACCCTAGAATAATTATACAAGTGCAAATAGCTATAGTTCTGATTTTGCTTTAAAAAAATGAGCTTTCAATGATATTTAAAAGTAGAAAATCAAACAGAAAAAAGGCTTTATATGAACCCTTGAACATTAAATTTTACAAGGTACATGAAATTAGTAGGAGAGCAAAAGGAAGGTGAAGGAAAAGGAGAACTTATTGCAATATACATTTTGAATGCACAAAACAAAATTTTAACACTTTCAGGCATGCTTTCATAAAGAAGAATGTAACAGACATTCACGATGAACATATGACTACTGGATTTAATTTAAGCCTAACTTTTCTAGATAGCTTCATATTGAAAGTGGCAATTGTCTCTCATGGTTAATACTTTCTTGTTTATTATTTAATCAATATTGCTTGTTTTCTTTATTTATTTGATTAGATTTGCCTTACTCCTTGGTGGACATTTCCTATTTTTGAAATTTGAACAAAAGAGAGTAAGAGAGGGTGAGTAACTCGTAAGCGTTATTCACTTATTGTTTGAGTGCTTGCCTTATTCAATAATGTACTATTTATTATACTTATATTTGAGTGCTTTATTATACTTTTGGCAAGTAATTGATTATTAGTGCTTGCCTTATTTAATAACGTACTACTTATATATATATATATATATATATATATATATAATTACTATGTATATATACATGTGTGTGTGTGGTGAAATACATGCTACTTATATTTTACTTCTAGAATATAATAATCGTAGTAATTAGAAAATGATGACAGTAGTCTAGCACTTCATTTTGACCTCTGTATTTTCTAAGGACTATGTTGGCAACTAAATATACTGTTTTATAATTTGTAGCATGCTAATTAAGTGAATCTCTTTCATGTGTAACTTGGCTAGTAGAAGAGTTAGGTGCTACTAACGTGAAAGTATAACCTACCTATCAAAAAGTTAGTGGCCTAAACACTAGGATATGGTTACTAATGTATTACTGGTATTAATACGTTTTACATGAAAATTTCTTATTAGGTATTTTAGAAATTAATATTAAAATGAAATTATTAATTAATGAGCATGGTTAAAAAATATATTATATTTTTTATCAAATATTTGAAATATTTAAATAAAAAATATTTAGTTTGTAATTGATTAATTATTATTCTAATACTTTAAGGATGGTTGTCATAGTAACTTTTAAAGTAGAGATTTTTTTTCTTTTTCAAATTTCTCAATCAGTTTTCCTTTCATTTCTTTTTTGTTTTATGTTGAGATTATACATGTAGGCATGAGGTGCCATGTAATTTGATGAGAGTAAAATAACTACATTATGTTTCTCGTATTTGTTGTTTGGACAAGAAGATCATCTCCAAGATATAGAAGAATGATGATAATGAAGAAATACTTTTAGATGTTTTGTTGAGTTTGTAGTATTACACTGAATTTAAAAGGTTATTTTACCTTTCTAATGTGTTAAACATTGAATGCAACTATATATTAGAAGTTTATATATCATTTACAAGTGCAATTTTACATATTTTATTTAAAAATGTCACTAAAAAAACTTGTTGATGGTTTAATTGTTTTAATTGATAATTATTATCTATTTTATTTGATAAATTTTAAACAACTATTCCCATTAATAAATGATAACATTTAGATAATTTTGACTTAAACATATAGGCAATGCTTAAAAAATCATTGTATAAGTCTTAATAAAAGTTGTTTATCCTATTTGCTCACATTTAAAAAAAAAAAATATTGCCTAAAATGAATGACAATACATGAATAACCGTGACATAAAGGCATGAACAACACTTAAATAAATATTACCTCAAGCTTGATAACTATCCACACTTAAAAAAGTGTTGCCTAAGTTGTTTGTCCATAGTTGAAAATATGTTGCCTAAAATTAACAACAACACTTATATATTTGTGGGCTAAACATATAGGTACATTTATTAAACCATTGTTTAAATATGACAAACAAAATCGTTGCTTAAAGGTGGTCTAGAAAAGTGTTGCCTATTTTCACATATAAGGCAATGGTTTTTAAATTTCTGTGGACATAGTGAAAAAACCATGGCTCAATAGAATAGGCAACACCCACCTAGACCATGCGTGAAAAACCGTTGCCAATTTGTTGCCAAAAGTTTTAGCCACAGTATTTTTGTTTTAGGCCACAATTTTCTATTATTGCCTAAAGTCATTTTTGTTGTAGTGTGTGGAACTATATATTCACACTTGCACCCCAACAATCTCCCTTCAAGTGTGAGTCTCTTCCACATGGTATGCTCCCCCTCAAGCAAAAGCCTTTTTCATTCACGAGTATTCATGGTGGTCCTTAGAGCTTAGCCATGGTCACCAATATGCTATAGATACTTGCACTATCGTTATGGCCCCTAAAGCTTAGCCATTACCATCAATATACTCTAGATACTTGCACTGCCATTAGCTCACATCAACAGGACACGTCGCCAAACCTCTACATTGCCAGGAAGACTTTCGATATAAAGGATCCCCATGCATAAATCCATACATAAATCCACCGTCAATTCCACTACTCATCTGAATTGGTCACCTAGCCGAACTATCGGCTTTGATACCACTTGTTGAGAAATATGAGGGGTGTTAAACACCAAGGAGAACTCCATCAATGGGCCATGAGCCAACCACACAAGTGAACTTGACACTACATCTAACTAAAACCTTAAAGCATTAGGTTTGCTGGTCTTTCTCACTTATATGTTGCTCAATTTGCCCACTCTTACCCAATGTGGTACTTTATATTCATACTTGCATTCCAACAAACACTTCTCGAATCAACTACCATCTTCAATTCAAAACATAGTTTTCTAAAAAATTGAAATGGACCAGTCAGATTATCTAATACGTAGAATTTTTCGACGTTGACACCAACAATGTTTTTGGTTGATCCACTCTTGGGATGGTCCTCATATGATGATCTTATTTCTGGTAGGCATAGGGATAAAGCTATGGAGTTGGATGCCAACAATACTAGGTACAACTTCATGTGTTAATCGCATTTTTAGTTGTAGATTATATTTCGACAAACCCATACTTGGTTGTGAGAATACGAGCTTGAATGCATGCACAAAGTTCAAAAAAGATGTTCTACCAAGAGGGCAAAGCTGGGGGTTAGCTCTTATGTGGTGGGTTGTTCTATCCCTATGCTAGTAAAAGATGGAATGTGTAGGGGTGTGCAAGGCCAAACCAAACCTGATGGCCCAAGTTGGTCCAACCTAATTTAACCCATAGATCATCGGGTTTATTCTGGTTTAGGGACAAGTTAGGGTCTAAAAAATTGGCCTAATTAAAATTTAGGGTTGGGTTAAGGTTAAACACAATTTGGCCCAACCCGTCCTTTACTCATCCCTATCTTTACTATCCATTATTATTTTTTTGTAGTATATTTTATTTTTGTATTTCACTAAAAAATTTCTAATCCATTAATTTATTTTGTCTATATTTACTTGATTAATGCCAAAACTATCATTTTTTCTAGGAGTTTATAAATAATTATTATTTAATTTATATGATATCTTGTATAATAATGAAATACAAATTTATTCTTGAAAATCCAATTACATTAATAGGTGACAACTTATGTTACTTATATTTTGGGTCAACTCGATCCCGTCCTAAATTGGCCTAGTCCTAATTTAACTCATAGATCATTGGGTTCATTCAGGTCTAGGAACATATTAAGGTCAAAAATTTGGCCCAATCAAAATTTAGGGATGGGTTAGGGTCAAACATAACCCAACCCAACCCATCCTTTGCTCACCCATAGGAATGTGATTTATTGTCTAGAGTTGACCTTTGAGCCAAAAGTAAAGGGTAATTTGACAAGGGTGTTTAGTGCGTTCCTAGGACCTTAGTTGGATCACATGATCAGGATTATGGTTTGCATTGACTTTAATCGTAAGCCAGCCAAGATGGAAGTAGAAGAGCTTTACCTAGCTCGTAAAAGTAATTAGTATCAAATTTGTACATGACTTCCTCCTAATGAGTAAATGAAGAACATTGTATATTTCCCCCATTATTCTTGAAATCAATAACATAATAACTCAATCATATTATTACACCAAGGGTTAAAACAAAGACACATAAAATGTATCACAAATGATATTACGCACTTGAACCAAGATATGTCTTATGCCACAACTAATATTCTTCCCTCCCCCTTCCAAGCTTTCGCTGGAATCTTAGTCCTCAATGTTCCTCAAGACACATTAATCTTTGAGCTTCCCTCATAATGCATCAGTAATATGTCTAGGTCGGTCGGTTAGGTTAGAAGCGGGTAAGCTTTTCCATTCAATGAACCGTAAGCCATGTTAAATCGGATGGATATAAGTTAACCCATTGGTTAGTGGGGGAAGGTTTCATTTTCTCATAAAAATGGGTGTAGTATGATTTGCAAAATGAATCCGGATCCTCTCCTGTAAAATTTCTCTACAGCCTCTCTTCAGCAATTTTGTGAACCATTAGGTGCATCTCATGTTTGAAAATAAAAGCGAACAAATTCAATGCTTCTCTCTCTCAAGTTGATCTAAAAGCAAATCGTTGGCTGTTCTTAGTTTGTTGCCTCTTGCGAATGATTTTTAAAGACATATTAAAAAAGTTTAATTTAAAAAAATAATAATATATATTTTTAATATTTTAAAATTATTACAATAGAAAAGTTTCTATTTGATATATAAAAAACATTCAAAAATGAATAATAATAATTACTAAAGTATATTTTTTATTTAAATAAATAGACACCAATTAAATAAATAAAAATTCATAATAATGAAAAGCACATAATTAATAAAATTTATTATTTTTGACCTTTTTACAATTTATCTAAATAAAAGAAGACATTTTTTTTCAATTTTAATTTTTTTATTTGTCAAAATAATACTTTTTAGCTCTATTTTTTTATTTTTCATATTTTCTCTCTCTTATTTCTATTTTTCATCTCGAAAAAGTGTTAAAGAGAGCCGTATTTTAGAAAACTAAAATTTAAGGTAAATTTTATATGAAATATAGTCCAACATAATTTATTCATTTTTATTTTATTCTTTCAATTTTTAAATTGTTAAGTTGAATAAACTTTATTCATATAAAATTTAAAATGTTAAGTTGTGAAGTTGATAGTACATAGAAATTAAACTTTATTCAACTTAACAATTCAAAAGTTGAAAGAATAAAATAAAAATGAATAAATTATATTAGACTAGATTTTATGTAAAATTTACCTTAAATTCGAGTTTTTTGAAAAATGGTTCTCTTTGACGCTTTTTGTAGATGGAAAAAAAAATAAAAGACAAAAAAATTAAGAATAAAAAATAGAGTTAAAAAGCATTATTTAGATAAATAAAATTGTAAAAATCGAGAAAATTTGTCATCTTTTATGTAGATAATTAAATTGAAGAAAGGTAAAAAATAATAAATTGTATTAATTAGGTGTTTTTTATTATTAATTTTTATTTATTTAAATTAAGAATAATACTTTAGTAATTATTATTGTACATTTTTGAATATTTTGTATATATCAAATATAGAAAATTTCTATTGTAATAATTTAAAAATATTTAATGTTTTTTATATATTTTTTTAAAATCTTTTATATTTGTTTAATATTTCGTTGAAAATCAATCGCAAGTTTAAGTCTTCAAGGAACTAAAAATTTAGAATGGTCAATTGCAGACAACAAACTACAAAAAGCCAAGCGTTTGTTTTTAAGTCAGCTTGAGAGAAAGAAGCATTGAATTTGTTATTAGCTTTTGTCTTCAATTGCGAGATGCATCCAAAACTCCACAAAACTGCTGACGAGAGGCTGTAGAGAAATTTTGTAGGAGAGGATCCGGATCCTTCACAAAATATATAGGAGAGGTGTCATTTATTCTTAATTTTCTAATACTTTATAATAATATCATATAGACCTAAGAATATGGCTGCCTTGACGATTAAGCATGCTCAACCGTACATGGAACGAGTGAGCTTTATAATTAAAAATTTTAGGAAGTCGAATTGTTCAACTTTTGAACTGAATTTTTTATCATTATTAATTTCTTTTAATATAATCTATAGCGCAATAGGTTTCCCATTTTGCTAATAACTAAGGCCCCGTTTGGGATGGTTGCGAGTTTTTGGTTTTTGGTTTTCAAATGCAATTTTTGAAACAAAACGCGTTCGGCTAAAATGGAGCTGAAATGGTTTTTAACTCAATTTCAAAACACTTTTACATTCATTTTCAAAACTAAGAAAAAAGGATTTGTGAATTTGGTTTTTGGTTTTTTTAAAAAATACACATTATTATAATTGATAATAGCCTTTCTTGTCACCACTACCACCACCACAGCCACCACCATAGTCACCACTATTGTCACCGCCACCACTACTGCTGCCACCATCTCCGCAGCCACTGTCACCACTACCACCACCATCGCTACCACCACCACCGGCACCACCACCACCATCACCGCTGCCACAACTACCACGACCACTGGCATCGCCACCACCATCACCACTACCACAACTACCACTCATCACTGCTGCCACAACTACCACGGCCACCAGCATCGCCTCCACCACCATAAGTTTCATCATTACTACCATCGTCACCGCCACTACCACGACTACAATCACGACCACCAACGCTGCTGCCACCACCATAGGCAATGTCACCATCACCACTGACTCTGCCACCACCATCACCACTAGCACCGCCACGATCACCACTAGTACCGCTACAACCACCACCGTCGGCACCGCTACAACCATCACCATCGGCATTACCACCACTACAACCATCATTGTAGTCGTCACCACTACCACCGTCGTCACCACACAAACATATTCTTAAACTAATTTTAACAAAATAAGAAATTTCAATGTGAGTTCATTTTGAAACCAAAAATTAGAAAAAAAACTAAAACTAATTTTTAAAAACTAAAAACTGGTTATAGTTTTTAAAATTTTCAAAACTCATAACCAAAAACCACCCCAAACGGCCCTAAGTTTGGTGCAACTAAAAAATTGTTTATTCTTTTTTAAAATTTTTTTTGATATTAGACACCAAGGGATAGACATTCGACATATAATTAAGTCATTTACAACAATGGTGAGAAAATTTGGGTCTACAAATTACGTTTCTATGAGTAGAATATACGATACAAGGTATTGGTAACAACGGTGTTGGATTTAGGATACACGATAAAATACGTCGACGAAAAGACATCTCAGGGTGAGAGTTCACTGTTTTTTGTTTGTAAATATTGCATGTTAATTTTTTTAAAAAGTCATGATTTATGATTTTTATTTTTGAGTTTAATAACTATGTACTGACAGTGTAAAGAGTTTTACACTATTAACCAATTAAAAATCACCGTTGGTATGACTTTTAATGTAATTATTATAAAAGTCAACAAACTTACTATATATGTTAGTTTGTGATTAGATAATAATGTAAAATTGATTTACACTATGAGCGCATAGCCCATTTACTCTTCATTTTTATAATAAGTACTTTAAAAGTGATATATAAAATGATTTTTGGTTAGTTGATAATTTTAATATTAATTTGATTTAATGAGTTTAATTTTGATAAAGTAAATGTACTTTTGTTTTTACCTAACATGCATTGCAGTTTTTATCATCAAAAGGAATATGATTTGTGAACATCAAATTCTAGATAACACAGAGAGAAGAAAAAAAAATGTAGGTATAATAAGTAACATGATGTTTTAGGAAGAGAAAGATAAATAAAAATGATAGGTATTAATGAAATGTTTGAAGTGATTAGGTATCCACGTATCAATACTCATTTACTCTTATTAAAATTAAAATTGTATAAAGAAGTGTGGAATGATATATAGTGCTCAATATGGTTTTTGAAACCAAAAGTATCAAACGAAAAAAAAAAAAAGTGATGAAAACCCTTTTTGGTTAATTAATTTGCCGAATAATCCATATTAGTTTATATGTTATACTTGTTTTCTTAAATATATTTAATTTATAGATAGTCTTTAATACTGGTGAAGCTGCATTTTTTTAAAAGTGGCAACGTGCAATTCCTCTGCCATATAGTTTTCTCTAAACCAGTTTGAAAATACAATACAATAAATATAAGGGAAATACTAAATAGTACGAACAGTGAATTCGTCAAATAATACAAACAACAGATTCATCCGTTTGTGTTCTATTACTTAACTAAATTATATTTTTTATTTTATTCATGATTTCCGTTTTTTTCATTTTTACATATGACACGTAGATTGGTATGGTTTCGTCTCGTAACAAATAGCAATGCTCTAAATATAATTAAAAGGGCTGAAGATAGACAGAGAAGGTGCTCTAATTAAAATGTTGGGCACCAAGCACTAACACAAGAACTGAAGCAAAAGGGCTAGTTTTCTAACATGTAATGGTTATAAAGAAGTAGGAGTTATTGACTTTCAAAAGTCACAGCCATGGAAACTAAATCGTCAATCACTTTCATTCTCTGCCTTATTTCTTCCCTCATTATTTTTGTTTTCAATTCTGGGGCTTCCATTGAAGGTTTTGCTGAGGATTATGACACATCCTCTCTAAAACGAAGCAGCTTTCCAGAGGATTTCATATTTGGTACATCATCCCCTGCATACCAGGTTTGACTAACCAGCTTCTTGCACTTGAGCTATATACAAACACACACATATGGAAGATTTTAGATGGCTTTTATTTTTGGATTTTGGAATGTCCCTGCCACGGAAATCTGTTATATCAGCTGGAATGTGCAAGAAAGCTATTAACTATTTGATTTGCTCACATAAAGTTCAAACACATTGTTTAGTACACATTCCAATTTAGATGATTAGAAGAAAGTTTTATATTGACTTTGGTTTTTATTTCTAATATACAGTTATCCTAGATTTGAAAAATGAAAAAGGGTCACTACAAACGGTTTGATGCAAATTTTCAATCTTGCTTTTCTTTCTATTCCGCATAGTATGAAGATGCTGCGAATGAAGGTAGGAGAGGTCTTGGTATTTGGGGCACTTTCACTCAGAAATACCCAAGTAAGGACATCTATCCCTTCCACTTTGGAAATTTGTGCGAAATGGCTTGTTCTTTTGTATTAGGTAGTTAATTGGTAAAAATGTTGAAATTTATTTTGAAGTTACCTTAAGGCTTCAATATTACAAACTTAAGGCTTCAATCTTGCACCGTTTATTGTTTGCTTTGATCGATTCTGTAAGAAAAGTTGAGTGAAAGGTAGTGCTGAAGCTAGGATAGGGATATGGAAATATAAGGCCAAATTGTGATGGATTACAGTAAGTGCATTACAATAAAAGCTGTAAAGGTAAGAAGAGGTCTAGTTGGTCTTAGAGATCATCTAAGAGCAACTGGTTTTGATGGGGAGAGAGGAATAGAATCAGAAGGGGAATTTGAGGGAATAGGGAGTCGAATGGGTGCAGCAAGGTAATGAGTTACCGGTGTGTAGTAATGAAAAAAAAGAAAAAATCAGGTAGAAGAGTCCCGAATTAAGACTCTTTTTTGATAAATTTTTTCTTAAGCATTCGTGAGAAAAGAAAATAAGAAGGTAAAATTAACTAAGTTTTTTTCGTAACTAGGGGTGAAAATAGGCTAAGACAGGCTAGGCTTTGTTGGGCCAAGCCTAGCCTTGATTAAAAATCTATAGCCTAAGCCTAGCCTGTTTACCTGTCATAGGCTTTTTTTAAAGGCTTGGTCTAACCTGCATAAAAACCTGGCCTGCCTACAAACCTGTTTAAGAGCCTATTTTGTAATAATTTAACATCATGATAGGGTATAATAATTTATTTAAAAACATATTTTGTAATAAGACCTCTAAATATTAATAAACTTATAAGCTTGACTTTTATGTAGGTCAACATACTTATCATCTAAAATGATAAATAAATGTATAATTTTAATACATTATAACAAATTCAATACAATAATAATATTAACAATAAATATTTATTTATGTTTATTTAAATAGACTGGCCTATTAGGCCTAAAAGGTTTTTTGAATGGCTTAAACCTAACCTTTTTAACTAATTAAGTTTTAATAAAGGTCTTGACTTAGTCTATTTTCTAAAAAAGCTTGACCTAGCTTAGGCCACTGTCTAGTAGTTTGACCTATTTTCATCCCTATTTGTAAGTTAAAATTAACTTATGCATTTTAATTTTTATAAGAAAATATTTAACTTCTTCGAAAGTTGAATTGAGACACATGGGTTAATTTATGGGAAAAACTCTATTTTATTTTTTTATGAAAAAGTTTGTCTAAATACTACCTAAATCAGAGGGAGGAGCACTGGGGAATGAAGGGTAAGAAAAAATGTCTTCTCGAAGACTTACATTTGTGAAAGAATATTTTCTTGGGACTGTAAATCAAACAAAATATAATATTTAGTTGCAAGTTTAAATCCAATAAAGTGACATTGGTCCACAAAAGTGTACACCTTATTTTCTCTGTTGGTCGATCCTCACCCTAGGAACTTTCTACGTCCTCTTCCATTTGGCATAGAACCGGCCCCTGCCATGTGAGGATTTCTAGTTATTGAACATTGATGGATCTGTGGTGTTGAACAATCCCTTCCGCGGTGATGTGATGTATAGGAATAAAGATGGAAAATGTCTCAATGGATGATCCAATACATCTAAAACCGTGGATTTATTATTAACAT
Organism: Spatholobus suberectus; assembly: GCA_004329165.1. Lineage (NCBI taxonomy): Eukaryota > Viridiplantae > Streptophyta > Magnoliopsida > Fabales > Fabaceae > Spatholobus > Spatholobus suberectus. Next base: position 34,044,406 of record CM014736.1, read on the forward strand.
AAAAGGAGAGTTGTTAATTTTTTTATGAAGGTGTACTAACCCAGATATATTGTAATTATAAATTTAGTATGATTTTTAAAGTAGTTATTAAAAAAGTCAATAAATTTATTATAAATGACAATTTGTGAGTAGATGACAGCATAAAAAATAATTACACTGTAAGTACATATATTATTTATTTATTTAAAATTATCCTTAACTTTGCAAAATTTGAATGTTTTGGATTCACTTGCTCAAGATCATTTAATTGTTTTTCTTTTTCTTTCTTAACTTTCCCTGTGAGCAGATAAAATAAAGGGCCAGAGCAACGGGCAAATCGCTGTCGATTCATACCATCGATTCAAGGTATATGGTTCCAGCTAGAGGTAGTGGCATAAATAACTTTTTATAAGAAAACGTAAATTTTATTCACTTTATTTTATTTTTCGTAAATTTATTTGCAAACTTTCAATTTGATTTTATTTGATGTTTTGTGTATGTGTGTAAGAAAAATTGCAACTGTACATTCTAAAGAAGTTCATTTTCAGACGATATATATGTATATATTTGCAATTAAGTGGTTCTTTTAAACAAAAAACGCATAGCAGTCTTTACTTCAACTAAGCAAAATACGAAAATCTCTTTCCCGTTTCAAGCGTAATTTTAAGCGACACCACTCGATGTTACAACTGAAAATGTTTTGTTTATTTTGGAGGATGTGCAGATAATGAATGACATAGGGCTTGATGCGTATAGATTCTCCATCTCATGGTCTAGAAAGGGTTTGGCATTAATAAAAAAAATCTTTTAACAGTATATATTATTTACAAAATAAACATATATACCACCTTGCATATATATATATATATATATATATATATATATATATATATATATATATATATATATATATATATATATATATATATATATATATATATGGAATTTGCTAATATATACCAACTTATTTTTTCATTGAAATACGTTAGCAAGCTACATTATGGTGTATTTTGAGCTATGTTGTAGTTATAGCTTACTAACGTACTTCAACTAAAAAATAAGTGTGTGTACGTTAGTAAATTTCATAAGCTTTTGCTAATGTACTCCCACTTATTTTTTAGTTGAAGTACGTTAACAAGTTACATTATGAGTGTATTTTAAGATACATTGTAGTTATAACTTGTTAACGTATTCTAACTACAAAATAAGTATGTGTATGCTAACAAATTCATACATACATACATACATATATATATATATATATATATATATATATATATATAAACAACTCTAACATTGAAACTAAACATTCAGAATTTGTTTAGTTTGTGAAAATATTTTTGGTATTTATTTAATTAGTAGTAGTTGAAGAGCATGTTTGAGAATTCATTTAGAATGTTGTAAACGGATGTTCACAAATTTCAACGCATCAAACGAAAAAGAAAAAATTTGTGTCATTGATATTGAATAGGAGTTTAGGTGTATCCAAATGGTTTTCCAAACATGTATCAATAAAGCAATATTATTGATGGTTAGTTGATATATAGTCACAAATTTGTTGGAAATTTGGTCATGAGTAATTTTGGTAGGTTTTGTGTGGTATGTAGTTGAGTTTTTCAATTTATAATAAAAAATTAATAAAAGTTAGCTAGTGTTATATGGAGATTGGCCGTGATTATAGACATATAGTGATCTCAAAACATACAATAATTATGCATATCAATGAGGTATTTGCATATCGTTAAAGAATTAATGTTTTGGTTTTTGTTAGTCATCTAATTTGGGGTGGATTATGATAGTGTTTCTTGGACTATTGGACCAGGCTAACCCAAGTCTTGGATGTTGTCTAGCTATTTTATTCCACTTACTTGCTTGATCTATTTTAGGGCATGCTATTGACACCTTGTTGTTTGATCTTTGCGCCATCCGCCTTTTTTATAACTTTTTTTTTATAGAAAGACCTTTGACAGAAACTAGTTTCTGTTGAGTATCTTAAATAGATATATAATGGAAACCAGTTTTCGTTGTATCTTGACAAGATTTTTTTAATGACAAAATTTTATCATCTATAAAAAAAATTGAGTTGTACTCTTCTATGGGGATGATTATGTAATTAATTAATTCATAATTTTGTATCAGGTGGAAACTTGTCGAGTGGAATAAACATTGATGCCATCATATACTACAACAACCTTATCAATGAACTTATATCAAAAGGTTTGAAATTAATATCCCTAGTTTACCTTTTATTTATTTCCCTTTATTTGAGGATATATTTTATGTTTCTCACTTATTTTAAGTCTTAGTTATTATGCATAAGATACTATTAATATATGTGAAATTTATTTATGACATGAATTTGACTATATTATCCTAAAGAGGAATGCTTCCTAACTCATTTTGAATATTTTTACATATGAGGAATGTTAGCAACACTCTCAAATACTACACTTTCTCTACTATTGTCTATAATATTTTGAAAATCACAAATTTTGGTAGTTCGCACTTCTAAATGAAGAGAGAAACTCATTAAATGAGAAGTAAGACCTACTAAAATTTGTAATTTCAATAAATTTTAACCAATAATAAAGAGTGTTAAAAAGAGAGTGTTTGAGAAAGTGTTGCTAGTATTTCTCTTTCACATATAGTTTGTTTGTTGGCTCAAGCACTTGTGTTGTGAAAGTATTAAGTATATTTAATTCAATATTTTGAATTATTAAAAAGAGCATTTAATGACTTTTCCATTTTTATATAAAAAATATTTTTTTCAATAAAACCTTTTATTTTTATCTATTTATTATGTGTCTATGAGCACATGTTGATAATATTTATAAATATATTTATTTTTAGGTTATATTCTATATAAATTTGTTCCATAAATTTTAAAAGGGTAAATTTACTTGTCTCTTTTTAATGCTTAAATTATGCTTCCTCTCCTTCTGATTTTAAAAATCACACACTCACATTTCTTAAGAGATCAATATGTCATATATTAATGAAATTATGCTTCTTAAGGATATTTTTTCATCTTTGAGCCTAGTTTTAACTTTTAGAATTTAGAAAACAAAATAATAACTTTGAATTAAGCTACAAAGCTGATAAATAATGATGTTTAAAACTAGTTACTAATGATACTAAAAGTTATAAATAAAAATGAAACATATCCTTAAAATATTTGTAGTGTTATTAAACTTGAACTAGATTGGCTGATTTGACCGGTTTAACCAGGGACTCATGCTGATCAATGTGGCCTATGAACTGGACAAAACCTGGATGAAACCATCTGACTCAGATCATCGAATCTATCTACCATAATGGATGGAACACCTTTACCCATCTGACACGTGTGTTGTCCAACACCAGCCAGAAGGTGCTGCTGCACACTGCACGCAGGAAGAGAATTTGGGAAAAATTCCCAAATTTTGAAATTTTGGCCCTATAAGGATTTGACCGTTGTTCCTTTGGATGGCTAAGAAGTTATCAACCACCACACTGAAACAACTACTTGTAGATACAAAAAAATTAACTTATATATGATATTTTAGTTTAAACTTTAAATATTTAATATGTTATGAATCATGCGATTCAACTAGTAACCCACTAGTTCAAACAATAATCCATTAACCTAGTACCCTAACCAAGTCGATGACTGGTTCAATTCTGATAACACTGGATATTTGTTTATAATTTCTTGTCATTGCTAAGAAGTAAGAAGTTTATTTATTTAAAATGGATTAAATGCAGCACATTTCATCCATCAAGCGAGATAAGGGTAATTTTTAAAATTAGAGAGAAGATAGTATAATTTATGTATTTTGAGAGAAAAAGTGTATTTTACTCTATTTTAAAAAATGGGAAAAAAAACTTTCTAATTTATTTGAGGGATATGATGTAGTCAAATAATATAGATCATGTAGTGACTAAAATATTATATTGATAATAAGCTTAATTATAATTTTAGTTCTCATAATTTAGATTGCACAGGATTTTGGTCCACAAGTTTTTCTTTTAAGTCTCTTTATTTTTAAAATTAAATAAATCTATCAATTTTTTTTTTAGCTAACATTTTCAAAATTGTATTTTCTACTCAAATAGTTACGGATTTAAGATGAATTTCGAATATGAAATAATTTTAAAAGGTCATAACACTAGTGCACAAAGGACTTTTTATGTTGGTTAAAATGGACTTTTTACGTTGATTGTAGACTTGTCATAGATACAGGAGATATAGAATGTGGGTACTTTTTACATCGGATAATGAACCAATGTAAAAAATATTTTTTACGTTAGTTAAGGAAAGAACTGATGTAGAATGCTAGGTTTTCTACCCCAGTTATATGCCATAACCGATGAAGAATTCTAGGTTTTTACATCAGTTGTGGACATAATAGATGTACATAGAATGTAGGTATTTGTTTTATGCGTTTTCTTCCTTGTAATATTCAAACAAACAACCAAGCAGCCATAAATATCATATTATCAAATAATTATCACAAAATCCTCAATCTCATAACATCATGCAAAAATATTCTATAATCATCATAAAAACCTCATATTAACATCCTATAATTATAAATAACATAATATCTAATATAAAAATTTCATAACAAAAAAATCATCCTATAATCATCACATATATCCTATAATCATCATAAATATCCTATAAACATTCGATTTACATCCTAAATTTAAATATGCTTAAAAAGGTAAAAAATTACAAGTTGGTCAACTCAAAGAAATGGTCTACCTAATGTGTGCAAATGTCATCCAAGTCAGCGTCGAAGGATTGATGTGAATTGTTGAATATCTACATGTTCACATAAGAGGATAAAATGTTAGTTCAAATAACAAAGTGGAGTGATCAACAGAGAATGCAGAGTCGCAAAGCTTAGTGCAAAATGAATCCACTATTTGCTCTCTTATAGTAATAATTAAGCGTTGTTGTACGACGAAAAAATTATACTTGGGGTTTGTGTTTCGGTGAAGAGAATGTTAGAATTGGAAAAAATAATAGATAGAGGACTAGACAAAGCCTTGTCATTCCTAACTTCTTCATCATCAAAACATCTAATTTTAGTAGAACCTCTAAATAATTCAATAATTGACAACTTTCTTGACAGTAAAACTAGGTATTGGGCCATTGGATCCTCCACTTTCTTTTTCCAAGACTGTAACCACGTATTTATGAATTTGAGGAAGACTAACTCATGATGGCTAAATGGTACATAGTGAAAATGTTGAAACATGACACCTGGAATTTATCACTACCAAACTTCTTTGGCACATTTGGTGCTTTGCGCTAAGCAATCACTTTTTCAAGGTTTTCAAGGCACCACCATCTTTATTGCATAGACATTGTGTCATCAAGTCTTCATGGTAATTTTGGTGTAAAACAAATGGGACAAATAGAATAAGAGACATTCTATTTAACCCAAATAGAAGCTAACATGCTATTTGTGCCATTTGTTTCACACCAATATTGTCATGTAGACTTGATGACACAGTGTTCATGTAATAAAGATGACAAGGTTTTCAATCTAGCCTTCAAGACCATAGGATACTCCACTTTCTTTCCAATACAACCATCATATAATGTCTCCTTCCTTACTTGGATTTGATTACTTCCATCAACTTAATCAAGGCCAGCTCATGAAGAACTAAATGGCACACAATGAAAGCAATCAAATCCAACTAAGGAAGCCTTGCCATCTCTACTGTAAGGCATTGCGTCATCAAATCTTAATGGTAATATTGGTGTCAAATAAATAGAACAAATAGAATAAAAGAAATTCTATTTGACCCAAATAGAAGCTAACATTTTATTTGTCTCATTTGTTTGGCACCAATATTGCCATTAAGATTAGATGATGCAATGTCTTGCAATAGAGATGGCAAGGCTTCCTTAGTTAGATTTGATTGCTTTCACTACGTGCCATTTAGTTCATCATGAGCTGGCCTTGATGAAGTTGGTGGAAGCAATCCAATCCAAGTAAGGAAAGAGACATTATATGATGGTTGTATTGGAAAGAAGGTGGAGTATTTTATAATCTTGAAGGACGGATTGAGAACCTTGCCATCTTTCTTGCATGGGCATTACATCATCAAGTCTTCATGGCAATATTGGTGTAAAAAAAAAAGGGACAAATTGAATAAAAGACGGTCCATTTGACCCAAATAGAAACTAACATTCTATTTGTCCTATTTGTTTCGCACCAAAATTATCATGAAGACTTGATGACACAATGCCCACGCAAAAGAAAGTGAAATATCCTATAATTTTAAAGGCTTAATTGAGAAACTTAAAAGAGTGATTGCTAAGTGTAAAACACTAAATATGCCGAAGAAGCTTTTAAGTGATAAATTCTCATTTTTTACATTTTAACATTTTCACTGTGTTCCATTTAGCCAACATGAGTTGGCCTTCCTGAAATTCATAAATACAAGGCTACAGTGCTAAAAAAGAGGGTGGAGATTCAATGACCCAGTACTTGGTTCTACCTCCAAGCTTAAGACAAAACAAGCAGAAGATTTTGATGAAAAGAAAAAGTTGTCAATTATTGAATTATTTAGTGTTTCTACTGAAATTAGATGTTTTGATGACGAAAAAGTTGGAAATAGTAAGGCTTTGTCTAGTCCCCTATTTGTTGTTTTTCCAATCCTAACATTCTTTACATCGAAACCTAAACCCCAAAAATAATTATTTCGTTGTGCAACAACTCTTAATTATTACTATGAGAGAGCAAAGAGCAAATTCGTTCTGTGCCAAGCTTCACGACTTTGCATTATCTGTTGATCAATCAAGAGGAAAAAAGGAACAATTTTACATTTGCAAAAAGAAAAAAAATAAGAAAAGTACTTTTTTGTTTAAAATGTATCACTAACCTCATGTTCCTTGTAGGACGTATAACAAGAAGGGATGGGTGTTAACAAATCATACTAACATATCTAAATCCTAACATTCCTTTCACATTCACAAAAACCCCAAATTCTTCCTTCATTATGCAACAACGCTTAATTATTACTATGAGAGAGTAAGAAAGGAAAAAAAGAACAATTTTGAGTTCCTAAAAAGAAAATACAAGCAAAAAATGCTTTCTTGTTTAAAATGTATCAAAGGGTTCATATTGGTTACAAGATGCATAGTTTGCAGGGAAAGGTGTTAACCAATCATGCAAACAAATCACAATTCTCAAGAGTCATACAATTGAAATTAACAACATGAGAATATTACATAAAGCCCAACTAAGTTGTATATGGCCATTCCTATACTTTGTTAATTAACCAACAAATTAATTAGATAATCCAATCAAAAGTTCTATAGAAAACCCAATAGAGTTTCCTCTATTTTCTAGTATTTTCCCATATATTACATCTATTCAATCTGTAACACCCCAATGTTTTCCTTTAATTATTATTATTATTATTATTATTATTATTCGTTTGCCTTGTTTTTAATAAAATGATATTTTGAGAAAAAGAAATATTGGGCTTTTAAACTGGGGTTTTATAATTAGAATGCTTTTAAAAGTTTTAAAACCCTTTTATTGGGCTTAGTTTTATGAGTCCAAAGTTAGCTTTAAGTATTCCTTAGGTTTCTTGAAAACCCAATCCTTTTTCCTTATTCTTTCACTTATGCCTCCTTGGAGATACCGTGTCGTCAAAGCCTTTGCAGTCAAGAAGTGAGGAACCTTAGAAAGACGCTGTTGCACCGTTTGCATGCTCTTGCTGGAGATCGCCTCTTTCAAGGTAAGGGAGGAGTGAGTTATCTCGCTCATGGGTATGACTTTGGTCGTGGGTAAAGGGGTTGGCCCTAGACCCCAATTGTTTGTGAATTGTATGGTTGTGTACGTGCAAACGGGAATGCGATTTTCCCCAAATTATTAATATGCTTTATGAAAATTCTATGTTTAATTTATATGGATTATCATGGATTGTCTTTTTAAAATCTGTATCTTGAATCCACCCGGTGGGGTTAGATAGCTGCTGGGCGACCTTTCGTTGAAAACTACACTCTGCATTGGCACCGGGCGGGATGAACAATCCGCTGGGAGGGTTGGGTCCTAATGTGGACCCGCTGGGCGGGGTTCACAACCCGTCGGGCGGGTTGGTATATAGCTCGCCAAGCGGATCCATTGCTGGCACAACGAGCGGATACGATTTCGGCTATTTCGTTCTTTGTGCCTATGAACTACTTTTTTTGCAGTTTTAAACTCATTGTTGCCTTGTTAAGTTTATATTGTGCGACTGTTGTTTACTTTGAGAAAATTGAGTATGATATGAAATTGTGTTAATGTTTCATGATGAAAGCCTGTGAAAAGTTGTAAGTATTGTATGTGATCATGCATCATAACATTTGAGTTATGTGATGAGGAAAGTATGTAGGAATCTGGTTGGTGGAGGTCGTGATGGGTTGTCTAACTCTAGCCTTGGGGGTTATCCGGTTGGGAAAACTCCAATGGTCCATACTGATCCCATGGAGCCGGGGCGTATTGGCAAAACTGGGTAACCCTGACTAGTCGTCGGGGGATATCATATTAGTTGAGGGTGTGAGAGCCAAAGGCATCGGTACCGATGACGCTTCTTATGGCCGTGCATTTACTCCTAGTCTACTTTCCGACAAGTTTAAGTTGGTACCACATGTGCATAAGAAGTAGAAGCTAGGCATTGCATTACATATGTTTGTGTGCGTTCTGGTTTTTGCAAATTACTGTTAATTAATTATGTATGTGATGTGTATTCTACCTGTCTCCACTGTCATACTTTGAGCATGATGTGAGATGTATCTCACCCCCTTGTTTTCTGGTGTTTTCTGTATGTGTCTGTGATATACAGGTGACGTCTAGCAGGACCTTGAGGAGGAGTCTTAGAGTAGGGGCATTGGCCTCATTGCAGTTTATTTTACAGTTTCTTTACGGTTTTGTCAACTCTGATAGTAATGTGACATTGGGGTCTTAGTTATTTATTATTTTAGCTTTTAAACTTTAGACTAATAATTTTACCTTTAAATTGGTTTATTTTATTTTATTTAGACTTTTATGGTCAACTATGGGCCACCATCATTTGGTTAATTAGTAAAGCATCTTATGGAGTTTTAGTAAATGTGAGTTATGCATGTGATGTCCTTTATCGTGTGAAGAAAAAGATTATAAACTATCTTTTTATTTCACAAATGAAAAGCATGTTATATTTTCGTAATATTTATTTAATAATTAGCTTTGGGGAAAAGGGTGTCACACAATCAATCACAGTACCACGTGTAAGCCTATTTGACAATCTAATCAATAACCAAGAACATCACACAAGGCCCAAGTAGGCTCTATTTAACCAATTATGCAAACACATCATAATCACAATCTTCAATAGTCATACAATTCAAATAAATATTATTCAATCAATTACACACCATGATTAAATAAAAAAAAATAACAAACCAAAAAAGAAAAAGAAAAATTGAAATTGATGGGCATCTTGGGAGGTTCAAGATTACCAGGAACCACCACACTAAGGAAACCCACAGTCTGTTCAAACCAATCACAAAAGCCATAAATTCGAGGCAGAACGAAAAATGGTTTTTACCAACAAATAATCACGGAGTTAGGAAGAAAATGACTTGCCTTAAGCGGCGGCGACAATGAGTTTTGGTGGTGGCATCCATGGCAGTTAGGATTGGGGACGATTGTGTCAAGCGTGCGAATCAAAGAAATATAGGAGAATAATGATTGGGGTTGGGGTTGCAATTTGGGGAAGAACAACAAGAAGAACGATTACGTTAGTGGCGGTGATGGGGGAGTTGTAGAGGATCTAAGGTTTGGATGGGGTCGAAAGCGTTTCGCAAAAGGATGGGGAAATTGTAGAGGTGAACTTATATAAGCTTTTTTACATCGGTTGAATTTTTAACCGATGTAAAAAAACATATTTTACATCAGTTATTATAATAACCAATATAAAAAAGCATCTTTTACATTGGTTATAACACAACCAATGTAAAATGTTTTCCAGTTATTTACAAAAATGCCACCGTCTCATTTTTTATATCGGTTATCTCATAACTGATGTAAAATCCTACCATAGAATACTTTTTTGCACTAGTGTAAGTAAGACATTTAGGGTCCATATGATGGTTAGGATATAATAGGATAACTATCGTATCCTGTTATAATCAATTGTTTTGTACACCAATAGGATATGGTTTGCTTATCCTACTACCTATCTTATCATGTTGGTGTACTATATTTCTTATCTTGAGGGGAGAGCTAGATTAAAAAGCAATAGGATATCTCTCCCTCCTTCCCTCCCTCTCACCACAATCACCCTCGCCATTACCACCGCCACCATTATTGCCACTGCTACCACCACTCTTGCCACTACCGTTGTCATCACCATCACTGCCACCATCACCATCATCGCCACTATTATTGTTGTTGCAACAACCACCACCACCACTATAATATTCGTCGCCACCATCATCACCACCATTGCCACTGTCATCGCAACCACTACCACCACCACCACTATAACATTCGTCGCCACCATCATCACCACCATTGCCACTGTCATCGCAACCACTACCACCACCACCACCACCACCACTATGTGAAATAGAAAAAGCGCATAAGAAGGGGGGGTTGAATTGTGTGTTTAAAACTTTTTCGAAACAAGTAAGTAAGTATGAAAAACGTTTCCAAGCTTAGGGATAGAGAGAAAGATAACATAGAAAGTTTTTATACTAGTTCACTCAACTTGAGCTACGTCCAATCCCTTTACCCAGAAGGTGTTTACTAACCAACCTTAGGTTACAAGTATTGTTTGGAGCCTCTTCAGGCTTTACACAACAATCACCCTAGATTGCTCAACTCAAGTATTCTTTTTCACTAAGCCTCTCCAGGCTTTCACAACATAGACAAATATTTTACAAGGATATCAACTCATGTAGTGAGAATTTGAAAGATAAAGCTCAAAACACTTTAAAAATCTTTACAAGATTTTTGCTATCGTCCAGTGGACGCTTCTATCAAATGTTCAGAAGTTTTTTGGTTCACAGAGAATTGTTACACCAAGCATATATATGTCTATTTCGTTCTTCCTTGGTGCTTATATATATTCTTCAAGGAAAAGATCCGTTGTAGAAGATTTTGACTTCATTATGAATGAGAGATGTGTAAACTGTGCTTTCAAAAAGATCAGGATGGCAACTTTTAGACCTGCACAAAAGAGGAAAGCGCAAACTATGCTGGCGATTTTCTTTTCTGAACATTCTTCATTCGGCATGACAGCTTGATAAGTTGACTTGCTTTATCTGTTTTGTTGCGCCTTTGCACTAGAAAGAATCTAATTACAATTAATGCTTCGAACAATTTGAATGTTAGATCACAAGAGTGGTAATATGTTAGTTTCGAGGAAAACCATCATAAGTAAATACGACGTTCCAATAAAATTCGACGTTCCAATGCTTCGGATGGTTATCTTAAGTAGTTCACTAGACGGTCTTTTTATAGCGAGTCTTCTAGATGGTCTTCTTTAACACGTCTACTGGACGGTCTTCTGTGACATGTCTACTAGACGGTCTACTTTAACTCGTCTACTGGACGGTCTTCTTTGATACGTCTACTGGACGGTCTACAAAGAGAAGCTTGTTTGCTATGACAAGGTTGGTCCTTTGGTAGAAAACTTGAACATTTATAAGTTTGTTATCCTCAAAACTTTGAGGGTATAGACGCTTCTACATCTTTGGTTCCAATAATCTCCTTTTTTTTTATGATGACAAACCTTATTAATTTTTAAGTTTTTGCTAGAATATAAAAGGACGCATAAAGGAGTTTTCGAAAGACTTACTATGCTCCCCCTGAGTCTGATATTCCAAGTTTTGTATTCTTTGAGACACAAGATATATTAGTTTAAATCCATATCGAATAACGTTCAAAGTATCAAGCATATTATATCTAACAATTATAGGATTTAATATAGGCAGAGTAACACTTGAAGTATATCAGATCAATTGTGTATTTTATTAAGCTGTACAGAGCATAAAAGAGAAATGACAAAAGTAGAAAAAGAGAAAAAAAAACACAACTAAGGCAAAAACAAAAAAAATAGAATGCTTTCTCCCCCTTTTGTCATAAGCAAAAAGCAGACAAAAAGAAAAGGGAGGCGTCATCATTGTCACTGTGGCGGCAGCGGAGGAGGAGGTCGGGAAGGTTGAGAAGGATGTAGAAGGGCTTGTTGGTTTTGAAGAATTTGGTGAAGAAAGGTGAAGATGGGTTGAAGTTGGGTGACCACGTATTGTTGAACAGCGGGGTTAATAGGGGGAATGGGGAAAGGGGCAAAGGAAGAAATAGGAAGGCTTGCGGAGGCTTGGGAGCCAGTAGTAGGCGTGGTGGAGGTGTAGGTGACGATGGTTGGGAATGAGTGGGTGGAAGAGCTTCAGAGAGGGGAGGAGGCGCTTCCAGAAATTTTAAGTTTTGTACTGTGAGTTGGTAAGGACAAGGAGTGGACCAAGGGTACGGCGGTTCGAAGTTGTTAGGGTGAGTGAGAGCAACAATCATGGTGTACAGAATAGAAGTTTTGGTACCAAGGAATGGATATGCGTCCGGTGGATGGACAAAGGCAGCTGAAGTGTCCAAAAAGTGAAAGACACGAGCTGGACGCTGTGTGAATTCACAATGCATTGCAGTTGGGATATCAACCTTGTCATTTGCTGAAATGCCACTACTGGATGCTTCTTGTTCGCATATTGACATATGTTGGTGCCAGAAACATTCAGCATCGGCCTTGTCTAAGTCTGTATAAAGATGCTGAGCTAGGAACCATTCACGGGAATGGGTTGGATATTTTTGAAATTCAGCTCGGGATGGTAAAGGCAAGGATGGTGCCTTGGTCAAAATCTTTTTCTTTTTGCGGTTATCATCGATGATTGGCAGTCTTGGGCAGACGTGATCTGGTTGGATGCGGATGGATGTGGAAGGTCGAATGTGTTGGGATGGGGGAATGAAGAGTTGATACTTCAAAGTTGTGGAACCTTTAAGAGTGTTGCAGAGCATATGCTCAAAGGCAGAGGGAAAGAATCCATCTTCTTCCGGATCTATAGACCTAAACTTCAAATCAGTAGGCCTTAGATGGATGGTCCGTTCGTCCCTTGGTCATCTTGTTTGTCGAGCTTGCTCGGTGTCATCCACTGGAGGTACTCTATGTTGAAGTACTCCAGGAGGATAAGCATTGGGGTGCCAAGCTCATACAATTCGAGGATACCTCCGTCTAATAAACTGCTTGAGCGGTAAGAGTTTAATAGCTCTAGGAGGTAGTGCTAGATAATCTTCCAACGGTTGATGAACATAGTCGTCCATGTATTTGTCCACATCAATCGAAGAGTAATCAAAACTGAATTCAGGTTCGAGGAGCTCTAGACACAAAATGATAGCATTGTCGTCCAGGAGGTTTTGAGTGTTGCCTTCAACAAAAAGTAGAGGCCACTTCTGTTTGGTTCTAGCCAAGGTTTCTGAGGGGGTGGAAGATGTAGGTATGGATATGATGGTTGACGAGGAAGGTGATTTAGTAGGCTTGATGGAGAGATGTGTCTTAGATATGCCGGGGGTGGGGATAGTGCAAGTATAACCTTCATCACCAGGCAGCAACATGTCTGGTTCAGGTGTGGCTTGTGTGCCGACTTATGTTTGGGTAAAAGGTTCAGAAGTTTCAATAATGATTAAATCAACAAAGTCACTGACAGGTTCATCAACAGTAGAAGAGGAAAGCTTACTTCTCTTAGACTGTGCTTCCCTTATAGGTGTTTCTGTTGGTCGTTTGGATGGGACGGAACTGGTTGATTGTTGGACAGGTAGAGGTTGTGGTTCAGTAGGAATGGCAACCATAGCAACTTTCTACTTCTTGATAAGCTCACCAATGGGCTCATCATCTTCGTCATCAGAAGTGACAATCAAGCATCTCTTAGCAGGGACTATTGTTGGAGCAAGAGAAGGAGTAGAGACAGCGATAGGAGCAGCTACAAGAGGAACAGATGGAGCAGAAGGTCATTGGGTCTTGGACCTTGTAACTTTGGTTGCTTGCGTCTTGGATGACTTCCTCCTGGTGGATGTTCTGGTAATAGTAGGATTTACAAATAATGCCTCGTCGTCCATCAGTTTAGCATGCTGGATGCTTGGCTTTATTGTCTACAGAGGTGCCATCTCAACAACTTTTTCTTTAACATCCTTTAATTTGGACGTAGTCTCCAACGACTTCAACACGAACCCAGCCTTCATCTATGCAACATTGTTGCGTCCAAACGACAATTGAGTGATTCTATGGCCACCACCCAGAATCTGAATTTGGTTTTGCTCTCCAAGAGATAGAGCAATGAAAGCATGAAATACTTGCTGTTGCCAGAAGATTCTGTTAAGGAGAGCGGTGTAGGTGATCTGGTCGCGCTCTCCGCGTCCTCTCATGGTCCTGAAGATGTTGCTCAGGATGAGGTGTAGCAGGTTGAACTGTTCGCCTGTGATCATGTGGAACAGCGCGAACCTATACAGGAAGGTAACGCTGTCCTTCGATCCAGCCTTGTGAAGAATTTCCTTGTTCAAAAACTGTTGGAATATCTTCCCCTCTTTTGTCAACTTGCTGTATTATACTGGCCCTTCGCCTTCTGGACCCATCAGAGCAACGTCTACCATGTCATGTCCTCCAAAATTGCTTTCCCAGCCATTCTTGATGCAGGACCCAGCTCGCTTACAGCCAATTGCTTGGGCAACAGAGCCGAGGTCCAATGTGACCTTAACTCCTAGAGCAGTTGCAGTGATGTCCGGATTTGAGAAAACAGCAAAGTTCCAGAACTGTTGGATGAGTTCTGGGTATATGATCTCGTTCAAGTGGAAGTAGTTAAGAATTCCACATCTGAGCAAGTTGTCCTTTACATTCACACCCATGTCCTCCAGAGCTTGGATATCGAAACGGCTTTCGATAAGAACAACAGCCTTGTCTAGGCTCTCCACACGAGCCACAACTTTTGCAGTAGGACCAGCCTTTTCAGTTGCCATATCTGAGAGCTTGAAAGATTGTTAGGGTTTGAGAGGTTTTGAGAGACTGAGAAAGTTCAGGTGGATTTGAGAAAAGGTGAATGTTTGGTTTAGGTTTGAGTGTATATGAAGAAACTGAAGAGTTTTGCTTTTGGTAGTTCTTTCAATTTTGAAGAGAGAGGTGATGTGTAATAAATGTTGGGTCAGGCGCTTACATTTCTCGAGGTTGGTTATACGGCGCATGAGCGACTCAAACTGGAATAAGGCATTTATTTCAAATCATTTTTAGAGAAATCATAATTAAGTACAAATAAGGATTTTTATGCACACATAAATGTAAGTTGTTATGGAATGCGAAAAGCTATGCAAGTGGACGATGAAATATTGGACGCTACAACACATTGGACACTCACATCTTTGGACGGTCAAGGCATGTTGAATAAACTATTCATTTATAAATTCTATACCAAGAAGATCTCGAATATGGATGAGTTTATCTTCAGGAAGGGGTTTTGTAAATATGTCAGCCAATTGATTTTCAGTGTTAATAAACTGAATATCGACAACTCCTTTCTGAACATAATCTCTTATAAAATGATGTTTTATTTCAATGTGCTTTGCCCGAGAATGCAAAATAGGATTTTTAGTCAGATTTATAGCAGCAGTATTATCACAAAAGATAAGGATGTTACTCTCGTAGATATTGTAGTCTTTTAATTGATGCTTGATCCATAAAATTTGTGAGCAACAAGACGCGGCTGAGATATATTTTGCTTCCGCTGTGGATAGGGCAATTGTCCCTTGTCTTTTGCTCGTCCAGGAAACTAAATTCCCACCAATGAAGTGACATCCTCCACTGGTGCTTTTGCATTCTATTCTGTCTCTAGCATAATCAGCATCACAGAATCCAACTAACCTGTAATCTTTGTTTAGCTTAAAACAGAAACCAAGATTAGTGGTTTTTTTAAGTATCTAAAGATTCTTTTTACTACTGTTAGACGAGTTTCTCTAAGGTCAGACTGAAAACGGGCACATAAGCATACAATGAACATAATGTCAGGTCTGGACGCTGTGAGATATAAGAGAGACCTAATCATACCTCGGTATGTAGTTTGGTCTACCTTTTTAGACGCGTTGTCTAGGCTGAGTACTAACGATGGATGCATAGGTGTACTCATTTCCTTGGCATCGTCCATCTTGTACTTCTTGAGAAGTTCGTTAACATATTTTGTTTGTTGTATAAATATGCCATTTGCAGTCTGCTTTACTTGTAATCCTAGGAAGAATTTTAGTTCTCCCATCATACTCATCTCGAATTCTGCTGTCATAATCTTAGAAAAATCCTTGCATAAAGCGTCGTTAGTAGCACTAAATATAATATCATCTACGTATATTTGTACAATAATAAAATGTGATTTAACGTCTTTGCGAAAAAGAGTGGTGTCTACTTTTCCTCTAGTAAAACCATTTTCTAAAAGAAAAGAACTTAGCTTTTCATACCAAGCTCTTGGAGCTTATTTAAGTCCATACAAAGCCTTTTTGAGTTTGAAAACATGTTTTGGAAAAGTATCATACTCAAAGCCAGGAGGTTGTTTCACATAGACTTCCTTGTTTATTATGCCATTTAAGAATGCACTTTTTATGTCCATTTGATAGAGCTTCATATTACTATGAGCAGCAAATGAAAGTAAGATGCGAATGGCTTCTAATCTAGTAACTAGTGCAAAGGTTTCGGTAAAGTCTATACCTTCTTGTTGAGAGTAGCCTTGAGCTACAAGTCTTGCTTTATTTCTTACCACTTTGCTAACTTCACTTAGCTTTTTGTGGAACACCCATTTTGTTCCAATGATAGACTTGTCCTTAGGTGCAGGAACCAGCATCCAGACATCATTCTGTTCGAATTAACTAAGTTTGTCCTTCATGGCGCTGATCTAGCCATTGTCTAGGAGAGCTTCGTCCACTGTTTTTGGTTCTAGTTGAGAAATCAAAGCAATTTGAGCTTGCTCCTTGAAGGTTGATCTCGTTTTGACATGATCTTGAACGTTTCCAAGAATTTGATTGTCTGGATGATATGTCCTCATATTCCAAGAACGTCCAGTTGGTTCCTTTTCTTTTATTTTTGAATCGTCCATCTGATCTCTAGACGTTAAAGGTCTGGCATCTTCTAGCTTCATATCTGCAAATGAATCGTCTAGCTCTGATATTTCTTTATCAGGCTTATTGTCATTGAAATTAACATGGATGACTTCTTCAACTGTTAAGGTTCTAGAGTTGTAAACTCTATAGGCCTCGAATGTTTCAGAATAGCCTAACAGTATTCCATCATCACACTTAGAATCAAACTTTCCAAGATTATCCTTAGTGTTTAAGATGAAACATTGACATCCAAAGGGATGAAGATATGACATGTTGGGCATTCGACCTTTCCACAATTCATAAGGAGTCTTTTTCAAAATAGGTCTTATATAAATTCTATTTTGTAAATAACATGCACTGTTTACTGCTTTAGCCCAAAAGTGCTTAGGAGTGGAGTTATCATTTAGCATGGTTCTAGACATTTCTTGCAATGAATTGTTCTTTCTCTCTACCACACCATTTTGTTGTGGTGTTCGTGGTACATAGAAGTTGTGAAGAATTCCATTCTCCTCACAGAACCCTTGAAAACTTTCGTTTTCGAACTCCCCTCCGTGATCACTTCCGATTGAAGCTATGCAAACACCTTTTTCATTTTGAATTCTTTTGCAAAAGATTGAAAAGATCTTATAAGACTTATCCTTGTGTTTTAAGAACATAACCTATGTCCATTTAGAGTAGTTGTCCACTACGACTAGTCCATATCGTTTTCTGCTAAGGGAGGTTGTTCTAGTTGGACCAAACAAGTCAATATGTAGTAGCTCAAGA
Organism: Spatholobus suberectus; assembly: GCA_004329165.1. Taxonomy (NCBI): domain Eukaryota; kingdom Viridiplantae; phylum Streptophyta; class Magnoliopsida; order Fabales; family Fabaceae; genus Spatholobus; species Spatholobus suberectus. The sequence continues at coordinate 34,062,291 of CM014736.1, forward strand.
GGTCTAGTTGTGGAAACAATATTTTTTGATTCAAAAGAGCTTTTTACTTGTTTCCCTTTTTGACATGCATTACAGAGAACATTAGACTTGTAAGAAAGATTTGGAAGTCCTCTTACGAGGTTATGCTTACTTAGCTTTGAGATTAATCTCAAGCTTGCATGTCTAAGCTTCTTGTGCCAAGTCCATTAATTCTCTTTGATGGATACTAGACACGTTACATTTTGATTTGTGAGGTCATTAAGATCAATCTTCTAAAGATTGCTTTGCCTCTTGGCAGAGAATAATATAGATCCATCTAGATTTTTGACAATACATTTTTCTTTGTCAAAGGAGACATTGTGTCCACTGTCACATAATTGACTTATGCTTAGTAGATTGTGTCTGAGTCCTTCAACATATAAAACATTTTCAATGGAGGGGAAAGAGTGCTTACTGATTATTCCTATTCTTGTGATCTTTCCCTTCTAGTTTCCTCCAAAGGTGACCCATCCACCATTCTTGGGTTATAGGCTTTAAAACATACACCTTTCTCCCGTCATGTGTCGTGAGCAACCACTGTCTAGGTACCATCACTGGGGTTTTCTTTTGGTTGTCAAGCAAATATGCAAGAAAGATGATCATAGACTTAGGCACCCAAATGGACTTGGGTCCTTTTCTGTTAGTTCTGAAGGCATTGGACGCCTCCTTCGTTGGACGATATCTACAGTTTGTTGATTCATGTCCATTCTTTCCACATATTTTACAAAAGGTTATGTTTTTACTCGGTTTGTAATTTTCTATAACAAAACCAAGCCCAGATTTGTCATGAGGACTTCTTCTATAAGATAGAATCTTATTTAGGTTCTTTGTTCCACTGACAAATTTGGACAAACTTTCTTTCAGATTAGTAACTTCTTTTTGAAGTTCTAAGACTTCATGAGAAGGTGTCTCTTCTGAAATGTTCTTTGTTTTTAACAACTCATGTTCTCTTAAAACTTCTCTGTGCTCTTCTTTGAGCAAATTGAATTCCTTTGTTATTTTAGAAAATTTTCTTTTTAGTTCTTTATACCCCATTGAGAGAGTTGAGGAATTAGCAAGCAAATCATTATAGGCTTCTTGTAAAGGGATTAAGTCATTGAAGTTTACCTCTTTGTCTTGCTCATTGTCTGAGCTATCAGAGCTGGTCTTTGCCATAACACATAGGTTGGCTTCTTCTTCTTAGCACTTTTTAAACTGTACACCTTTTCATATTCAGATTTAGATAAGGCACACATCATAGCATTTCTAGCTTTTGAGTTTAGAAGATACCTTTGCTTATGAGTTTTTGTCCATTAACTTCTTGGCAGCTCCATTCCATCTTGGTCAAGGGGTAGATAATTGCCAGTTTCTACTACGTCCCACATGTCTATGTGACATGCATCAAAGAATGCTATCATTCTTTGCTTCCAATAATCGTAGTTTTGACCTTTAAAGAAAGGTGGTCTCTTAATGGCTTATCCCTCTTTTCCATGAATGATCAAGATCGTTTTACCCCTGCAGTGTTAGATGCTCAACCCCAAGAGGCCGAGCTTTGATACCAATTGAAATAGAAAAAGCGCACAAGGAAGGGGGGTTGAATTGTGCGTTTAAAACTTTTTCGAAACAAGTAAGTAAGTATGAAAAACGTTTTCAAGCTTAGGGATAGAGAGAAAGATAACACAGAAAGTTGTTATACTAGTTCACTCAACCTGAGCTACGTCCAGTCCCTTCACCCGAAAGGTGTTTACTAACCAACCTTAGGTTACAAGTATTGTTCGCAGCCTCTTCAACTTTTACACAGCAATCACCCTAGATTGCTCAACTCAAGTATTCTTTTTCACTAAGCCTCTCCAGGCTTTCACAACACAGACAAGTACAAGGATATCAACTCATATAGTGAGAATTTGAAAGATAAAGCTCAAAACACTCTGAAAATCTTTACAAGATTTTTGCTATCATCTAGTGGATGCTTCTATCAAATGTTCAGAAGTTTTCTTATTCACAGAGAATTGTTACACCAGGCACGTATATGTCTATTTCGTTCTTCCTTGGTGCTTATATATTCTCCAGGGAAAAGATCCGTTGTAGAAGATTTTGACTTCATTATGCAATGAGAGACGTGTAAATTGTGCTTTCAGAAAGATCAGGGTGGCAGCTTTTAGACTTGCACTAAAGACGAAAATGCAAGACTGTGCTGGCGATATGCTTTTTTGAACATTCTTCGGCATGGCAGCTTGATAAGTTGGTTTGATTTATCTGTTTTGTTGCGCCTTTGCACTAGAAAGAATCTAATTACAATTAATGCCTCAAACAATTTGAACGTTAGATCACAAGAGTGGTAATATGTTAGTTTCGAGGAAAACTATCATAAGTAAATTTGATGTTCCAATAAAACTTAGCTGTTTGAATATTGTTGTTGGAAGCTTACATCAGATTTTTGAATTTGTTCTTCGGACGGTTATCTTAAGTAGTTCACTAGACGGTCCTTTTATAGCGAGTCTTCTGGACGGTCTTCTTTAACACGTTTACTAGATGGTCTTCTTTGACACGTCTACTGGACGGTTTACTTTAACTCATCTACTGGACGGTCTTCTTTGATACGTCTATTGGACAGTCTACAAAGAGAAGCTTGTTTGCTGTGACAAGGTTAGTCCTTTGGTAGAAAACTTGAACATTTATAAGTTTGTTATCCTTAAAACTTTGAAGGTATAGACACTTCTACGTCTTTGGTTCCAACACTATCACCACTGATGCTACCATCCCTGCCATTATCGTTGTTGCCACAACCACCACCATCATTGTCATCTCCACCACCACCACCATCTATCATTATTTAGTCTATGTCAAATAAAGAACAAAATAACACAATAATATTATCTGGTGTGCACCAAACATCGAATAGAATTAAAGTTTATCCTACTTTTATATCATATCTTGATCACCAGACAAGCCCTTAGTGAAAGAAAAAAATGATCAATTTTGAAAGATTTAGTAAGATACGAGATTAAGGTTTTAAGTGATGAATATTTTGGAATTTTTTAAAATTTTGGGTGAAGTTTAATATTTTGGTTGATGAGGTTTGAGTCAAAGAAGATTTAAAATGACTTAACCAATTTGATTTGTGAAAATTTAGAGTAAAAAAAAAAGAATTTGAAAGGTTTAAATAGAAGAAAAATACTAAAAAGATAGTATTGCAATAATTAAAAAATTGAGAAATTAAATTTCCTCTAAAGATAATTGAGAGACCACAATTTCATATTTACTATAGTAAATGAATTCAAAGACATTAATATTTGTTTTCCTAGAACATCTCTCTAATCCTTATTCTCTCCTTTAAAGAATAAACTTTTTTTTCAACTTATGTCATTTTAGAAAATTAAAAAATATTCATTATATTTTAATAATTCATCCTCATCATTTGGTATCTTTATTAAGTAGAATGAGAGATAGTATTAGTGAAATGAAAGAATGATTTAGGGGGAAATAGTTCATTTTATGAAAAAAGAGGGTAATTTCTTTTTTCAAAACCTTGAAAAATTACTTTTCTATGTTTTAAAATTATTGTCATTAAGTTTTACAATAAATATTCTCAAAATTTGAATAAATATGAGTTTATTTGAATTATATTACCCTTCACTCTATTAATGCTCTCTCATTTTATCTAGTGGGATACCAATAGATAATGATATAAGGTAGAAAATAATTAATGTTTTAATTTTAAAATAGTTAAGAAATTTATATTAAAAATTATTTTGAAATGAATGAAATAGTAAAGAAAATATTAAGTAAAAAATAGATATATTTTGTATCTTGTAAACAAAAATTCTTTTCTATTATACAATAATTAAAAAATTATGAGAATGAAGTATTTTGGAATCATTCATGAGATTATTTAGTATGATTGCCAATTAACAAATTAAGTCACGAGCCATCATCTTAATCAGTATTATGCTGAAAATGATTTTTGAAACATCAACCATTACATATTAAATTTGAATATTTACTTGAAAGTTGCCACATAAAGTGACAACCCCTTCTAATCTATTCTCCTATTAGTCATATAACCTTTATCGTGTTAAGTATTTCACATTTTGTTTTTTATTTATATTTTTAATTCTTATCAAATATTATTTCTTAAATGTAGAACACAGAGATAACATAAGAAGGGGGGGTTGAATTGTGTTACAGCAATTTTTTGCAAAACCTTTGTGTTAAAGACTTATCGTCTGAAGGATTTAAATAAAAGAGATTTTCAAAAAAAAAAAAACGTTTTGAAGGAAAGATAAGAGCTGAAAAACGAAACAGAAATGCACATTGGAGATATACTGGTTCATCTCACCCCAAAGACTACGTCCAATTCTTGGCAACAACCAAGTTCCACTAACTTATCCAAGTTACAAGTATTCTTTCAGCAAGCCTCTTCAAGATCAACCCAAGTACTCTTTAACTTGTCTCTCCAACCAAAAAACCCAAGTATTCTTTGAATCAAAGCCTTTTCAAGCTTCCACCAATTTCTCTGGGAAAAAGGTTAAATGTGAATTACCTCACTGGATTTAATGTCTTAACAGACAAATATACAATGAAGAGCAAAAGAAATGTTTTACACATAGATTACACAATGAGAACTTTTTAATAGCTAAAGATTTTTATATTGCGTCAGTCTTGAGATTGAGGTCTCTTCTTCTATATATAGGTTTCTCCAAAAGTATCCGTTGTGAGTGTATACAGGAGATAACCTTCGTCTATTGAAGAGAGTCGTTGGAGCATTAAATGCAACATTTAATGCCTATCACCAACTTGTCACTTTGATAAGATAAAGTAGTCTGCTTATCTTTACCATTCTCATACTCAATCTTGTAGCAGTAGTCAAATCTACTTTCCCGTTGTAACATCCACTCGCACAGTCCTTTTTTTCGTATAAAGATAACTTTCTTTGAGAGTAGGTATGTAGGCTTCATACATATCGAGGTAGTTTACGTTCTAATTGATGCGCAAATCACTTAGATCATCGTCTAAAAGTTATTAGTTACTGAATTTATCCAAAAGAAAGATACAGACGATATGGACTTAAATTATCAAACGGTTGCTTGTGAATATCTTATGAATGACCAAACGATTGCATAAAAACATACTTATTAATTGTTTATTATTATCAAAATATTTTAGGGTTACAAATTCATCCTTTGTCTTAACAATCCCCCTCCTTTTTGATGATGCCAAACATATGTAAAGTTTATAAAGCAGATTTATATGAAAAAGCTTTTTGTGATGTGAGTTTTTAGTTTAGAAAGCATTTTTCATACTGATATACTTCAGTTAAGTAGATGCAATATAAGAGAGATATAAATCTAGATGACGTAACTGAATATTACTGAATGAAACCAAACGATATTTATACGTAAGAAAAAGTTCTTTGTATATAAAGAAAAAGAATACTCCCCTTAAGATTGATACTTTTCGTCTGTTTATACTTCTTTTCTTTTCTCTCCTTAAGACTTTATTCTTTCTCCATTCGTTTTCCCCTTTTTGGCATCATCAATCAGAAGAATTAGAGTTTGAAGGTGTAGATGATGAGCCGAGGTCACCCTTGAAGCGCTTTGCCAGCTTGGCTAACAAAACTTCAGCTCGTTTACGTTTCCTGAGTTCTTTGATAAGATCAGCTTCAAGACGCTGCACTGTCTGCTTCAATTCATTGAAAGCTTGCCTGTTGTCTGAAGGTTGTGGTGCAAGTGCAGAGCTGGTAGCTTCATCATCATCTGGTTCCTCTACTAAACATAAATTAAACACATATGGTACAAGGGGACCACAAAACCAGAAGTGGCCGCAAGGTAGAAAGATTTCGGTGGTGTATGCGGAGAAGAATACGTAGGTCTTGGGTTGGTTTATTGAAAGTTGATTTTGGAGGTTGGATGTACAAGGAGATGGAGAGATTTGTAACTAGTGGCCGGTTGGTCTAAGGGCAGCTTCTTGGCTTAACAGATTCTTCTCTTTTATAGTGAGACCTAAAAAGTGTTGGAGTGCTTCAACATGATCTTGGAATCTTTTTCGGTCTGTGCTTCGGAGAGTGGCCTTTCCTTTAAGTACGGCCAATTGCGCTAGGGTAAGTGCTCTCATCCTTATCATCAAGTGCCTTCGGAGGTCACATCTGAACTTTGGTTCTTTTCCTTTCCTTGTAGATAGATTTTGGCACTAACAATTCTTTTGACAGTAGATACAAAAAGTGGTCCATAGCTTCATGAGAAGCGACATTTGAGTAGCCATGAGTTTAGGCAAGCCTAGCTCAAGGTTTAGACACCTTCACTCATAAATTGCATGCTGCAAAGATATTTGTATCTTCTCTCGTAGTAAGTTGTTCATCACCCTTCTCAACTCCCAATCATCATCATCAATTCCCCATTCTTCAAAGTTCGGGCTATCTTCTAGTAAGGTGGCGAAGGGGTAAATTTTGATCCTCCCATGGCAAAATGGGTAAATGATCTTAGGCTTGTAGTGATATGTTCTGCACATGATTAGATACTTAGAATAATTATATTTGAGCATAAAAGAAGAGGTGTGGTAGAGAGTCCCACATTGTCTCCATATTTCACGTCTAGGTGGAAATTTGGTTTTGGTTGAGATTGGGTAGACAAATATCAAAGCGTCTGATAAAGTGTTATACCCTTCCTTCCAGACGTATAGAGTGATGTTGGGCTCATATGAGAGAGCTTGGGTTGCTATGTCTTCAACATTAGGGAACTTCTCAACATACCTATGGCGCACCAAGAGTGGCCATTCTTCAATGATAAGGGTTTCCCACATCCTCGAATTATTGACTTAACCCAATTCATAATTGATGAGAGCTTGAAGAACTTCGGGTCGAAGGGCTCTGGTAATTGATATTCTTTGCTTTTCCCATTAGTGCGAGGCTCTTGTGGAAGGTATGTGACTTGTTTAATGTGCAGACGTTCAGACAAAGGATGAAGGAGTTTTAGAGCGATGCTATTCTGGTGAGGCATCGTCTATTGTTGGTTTAACTCCTCTAGATGAAGTTCCTTCTGCTCCAGGTTCCATGAAGGAAACAACCCTTGTAGGCTAATCATTGCTAGGTGCAGCTGTCAAGTCTACAGAAATACGTTTGAAGACTTGAGATAAAGAAACAGATTGAGGAATTTCCTAGAAAAGAGATCTAGGTAATCTACCTCTTGAGGTAGGTATGATGTCCTCTTGAGTAAACAGGTCATCCTCATCACGTTCTACAGAGGCTGTTTGTAGCGAGTGCTCAATAACCGATTGCAGCACCGCTTCCTCAATCTGCTCTTGCTCTTCCTCAGCAAGTTTTTCTTCTTCTTCCTTCTTTTTCTTCTCAGCCCTTTTTGATTCAGCTCTGACTTTCCTAAGCTGTTTTTCCTCTTAGGCTTGAGTTTTAGGTACAGGAATCCTTTTGGATTTGGAGAGCTTTTTGGAAGGTTAGGTAGAGGAGGTTGTTCTGATGGAGGTTCAAGGATGGTTGTGCTTGTGGTTGTAAGAATGGTGTTGATGGGTAGGTCATTGTCTGAGTCAGGTTAAGGAACTGGTTTGGATCTTAAACGAATGGTTAAGGGTTTTTGTTTTTTATGAAGGGAAAATGGTTGAGGCTGTGTTTGTGGTTTAGGGTCTTGTGGAGGTGGTCTTTTATGGGTAACTTGGGTTTTTGTGGTTTGGTCTATTTGGGTTGTGGTTGGGATGGTTGAGGTTTCCTCTGTATCGGAGGTTGAGTAGACACAATACGGACAGAAGGATCAACAGACGATCCAACTCTGAAAGCAATTCCTACAACTTCTTCTGGAGGTTCTGATGCGCTAAAAATATGCTCAAGGGCAAGCGTACCCTTATCGCAGTAGTAACAAAAGGACGTGAGTCCCAATATCAAACCCAAAGGACTAAATGGTAATTACCATTTTTCAGAGATTCTATATTGTTTACGTGAAATCAAATAGGTAGTAGATTGATTCAATAATAATAAACGTGTAACAAGAATTGCAAAACAAGTAGTGGTAAGTAGAGAAAAATAGGTTTAGGGTTGTGGTTTCCTTCTTTTCCCAATCAAACTAAAGAGATATGTTAGTAGGTTGGAGCTTTTGCATCCCCAACTTCTTAAAAACAAAGAAGGGCATTAGATTAATACTGGCGCCTGTAACACCCCAAATTTTAGGTACTAAAAATAAACTACGAGGTAACTCCTAGTAGGATCCTTCCCTTGTGTTATTAGACAAAAGATGCCTTAAAAGTTATTCTTATTATATTTCTTATTATTACTGTTTCTATTCTTATTAATATTATATTTATTATTGTTGTTGTATAAAATGTTGTTGTTGTTATTATTATTATTACTATTATTGTGTTATGTTGATGCTATTATTATTATTATTATTGTTATTAATACCTTAGTATTATAAATTAGTAGGAATATTATTATAGAACTCAAAAGAGCATCTAGAGCCCAATAGGGGACTAAAGCTCACTAAACTACATACTTACCCACATCCACATGTTATAAGAAGGGAATAGAGAAGGAGGGTTAGGCTTAGCCGTCACAAAATAGAAGAAGAAGAAAAATTTAGAGAGAAAAGGGAAGAAGAAGAGGAAGAGAAGAAGGAGGAATAGAAACCGAAGAACACAAACCCTAGAACTCAGCTTTACATGTCCATAAAGGTGAGTGCTCTCCCCCGTGTCCTTCCTTGTTCTTGTTCATCTATTTATCTTTTCCCTCCTTATACCTAAATTTAGGGATTTGATGGGTTTTGAGGGGATTGTGAGGGAGTAAGGAAATTATAGATTAGATTGACCAATTATCAATGTAGAAGAGTGATTAAGAATCTAATTATTTATCTTGAAGCATTTAGAACCCAAAGACAATAGGAAAAATAAATTAAAATTAGTATCTTAGATCCGCCTGACGAGATTAGATAGCTGCTGGGTGACTTTTCTTCAAAAACTAGATTCTGTGTTTACGCTAGGCACGCAGACCCGCTAGGCAGGGTGAAATACCCGCTGGGCGGGTTGGGTTCTGACGCGGACCCGCTAGGCGGGTCCGCTGGACCGCCGAGCGAGACTTCTGTCTTGCTGGGCGGATACGACTTTTACTATTCCATTCTTTGTGTTTTTGAACTCTTTTTTGCAGTTTTTAACTCATTGTTGTTTGTTTTCTTATGCCTTGTTGAGTTTATATTGTATGATTATTATTTACCTTGAAAGAAACTGAGTGTGATATAAAATTGTATTAATGTTTCATGATAAAAATCTATAAAAAGTTGTAAGCATTATTTGTGACCATGCATCATAACATTTGAGTTATGTGATGAGGAAAGTATGTAGTAATCTAGCTGGTGGAGGCCGTGATGGGTTGTCTAACCTTAGTCTTGGGGGTTATCCAGTTGGGAAAACTCCAATGGTCCATGCTGATCCCATGGAGCCGAGGCGTACTGGCAAAACTGGGTAGCCCTGACTAGTCACCAGAGGATATCATGCTAGTTGAGGGTGTGAAAGCCGAAGGCATCGGTACCGATGACGCTTCTTATGGCCTGCATTTACTCCTAGTCTACTTTCTGAAAAGTTTAGGTTGGTACCACATGTGCATGAGTAGTGGTTTAGGAACATAGTACGCATATGTATCTTGTCATAGTGTGATATGTTAGAGTGTGCTATGTTGTAATTATGTGAATTCTATGTGACCCTATTTATGTGAATTCTATGTAAGAATGTAATTGTGCCTTGTGATGAATGTTAAAGTTGTGGACATGTGATCATATCTTGCACGAGTGTCGTTCCTGTTTGATAAAACAAAACAAGGTATATGTCTAGTTACTAGACAAAGAATGTGAAACAATTATATGCTTGTAATTGGAATTGTGTTTGCTACCTTAAGGATAAGTGAGAGGCTAGACCTTAGGATAGTGTTATGAGGGTTCTAGTTGGATAATAATAGTTGTGAATAAGATAGAGAAAGGGTGAATTCCCTCATGGCGTAATAGAAAGGTATAAGACAAGTAAGAGAGAATGAAATAAGAGTATTTCAGGATGTGTGTAACCTTAGACTTGACCTTAGGGGACAGCTTTGAATATTAAAAGGAAGAAGAATAAATTCTAAAGAAGGTTTTAGATAAGAAAGTATAAATAATGAGGATGAGTTCTTAGGTTAAGAATGAGATAGTAAACCAATATAATAGTTGTGAGAATGAAAGAGCAATTAACAAGGAGTATTGACTGTTGAAAGGTGTAGACTCGACCATAGGTATGGATAATTATGAGAGACCCAATGAGGCTAAAGCCATGAGAGATAAGTAATGAAGGTTATCTGAGTAGAAGAGTTTGACCTAGCCATAGAACCCTTAGAGCACTCACTGATACATTATGTCCCACTCCTTTAAGTTTTCCCTTTTTCAGGATACAGGTGAAGACATGTGCAGATGAAGCTTGGACTCACGTGCATGAAGTCGTAGCCTAGTTTAAGTTATTTAATTTTTGTATTCTTTATATTTTATATGACACCTTTGGGTGATATATGAGTTGTATTAGGCATGTATTTTAATTATTGTATGGTTCGTATATAATATCTAATTACATTTATGAGTAGTATTTGCATGTTGTGTGTACCTTTCAAGTTTGTTTTTCTTTTCATTCGTAGAAATATAGACCTAGTTACGGTAATGCCTCTTAGGGTGTTATAGCACCCAAGTCACACAGTGCTTTATCAAAAGATGAGTTACTTATAGTGTAGGGAATTGTAAAACTTCCTAGGTCCCTATGCTTAGCGGGTAACCTTTTAAGTACCACAGCTGAACATTCCTCATTGAGTTTCACTAGCCCAAAGCCTTCTAATCTCTTTTTGTTTGAAATAATTTCTTTCAAAAATTTGGCATATTTAGGCATTTGAGCTATTGCCTCGATAGAAGGAATGTTTATGTGTAGTTTCTTAAAAATTTCTAAAAATTTAGAAAACTGTTTATCTCTTTGCTCCTCTCTCAATCTTTGGGGGAAAGGAGCACTTACCTTTATTGGGTTAGAAACCACAATACCTTTTTCTCCTTGTTCAGCAGGACTCTCCTTAATGAGAGTCTCATCTTCTTTCTTTGGTGGTGCTTGCTTCTCCTTCTTGGTTGGCCCCTCCAATTCCTTCTCACTTCTAAGAGTAATGGCCTTTACATCTTCCCTCGGGTTAGGCTCAGTTTGAGTGGGAAAAGAACCTTGAGCCCTCAGAGATAACAGATTAGTTAAGTTTGCTATCTATGTCTCCAAGGACTTGAACCGGTTGTCAGTCTTGGCCATATATTGCATCATAGTATCCTCTAGGCTGAGCCTCTTCTCCTCTTGTGTTGGACCCTGGTTTTGCATGTGTGGGGGTTTATAGACATTCTGATTGAGATTTTGTCCTTTTTGTTGTCCACCCTGTAAAAAGTTAGGATGGTTCTTCTATGCTGGGTTGCAAGTGGAGGAGCATGGATCTCTTTGGTTCTTGTTTGAACTACCTGCATAATTAGCTTCCTCAACAGCTTTAGCAAAGAAATTTCTCATTTGGCAATCTTTTCCTTCATGCCCAATCACTCCACACTGATCACATATTGGAGAGAGAGGCGATGGAGATAGGAGATGAGTCTGTGCATGCATGATTATTTCCAGCTGCCTAGTGATAGCATCAAGCTTATGGTCCAAGGATGTGTTGGACTCAACTTGATAAGCTCCTATAGGCCTCTTTAGAATGTGCCTGTCTTTAGAGGAAACATGGTAATTGTTAGAGGCCATATGTTCAATGATAACAAAGGCCTCATTAGGTGATTTCTTCAAAATGGTTCCTCCACAAGCTGCATCAATGCTAATCCTATTTTGAGTGAAGATCCCACTATAGAAAATCTGAATTAGTTCCCCAGTTGGGAAGCCATGGTGTAGGCATTGCCTAAGTAAATTCTAGAACCGCTCCCAGGCCTCAAACAAGGACTCTTGTTCAAATTGGACAAAATTCATAATGTCCTTCTATAGCTTGTTGAACTTGGCTGGAGGAAAATACTTCATGAGAAACTTGTTGGTGCATTGGTCCCAAGTGGTGATGGACCCATCTGGCAATGAAGATAGCCAAGCTAATGCCCTATCCGTTAGAGAGAACGAAAACAGCCCCAATCTAATAGCATCTTGGGTGACACCGTTATACTTCACGGTGTCAGTGATCCTAAGAAATTTCTTCAAGTGGCCCAGGGGATCTTCAATAGGCAAGCCCCCAAACTATCCAGAATTTTGCACCATGGCAAGAAGTGGAAGCTTGAGCTCAAAATTATTTGCCTCCACTGTGAGGCAATTAATGTTGTCAGCCACCCCAATGGTAGGAGCAAATAGTTTTGCAAGGTCCTCTGTGGTTGTTCCAGTTGTTCAGCCATAATGTCTTTTGTTCTCTGCTCCTTCCTTAACTTGTGAGCTGTCCTTTTAACTTCAAAATCAAACTGTAAAACAGGCCTTTTAGAGCAGGTTAGCATAAACAACCAAAAATAAAATTAGAGAAATCATGCAGAACAAAAAATGAAGGAAAATAAATAAAGAAAATAAAAATAATTAAAAAGAAATTATTAACAAAGAGTAAAATGCCTAAATCAATGAGAATCTCCTTTTTCTAATATCACACAATTAGTTTCCAGCAACGGCGCCAGAAACTTGATGCATTAAAAATACACTCAAGGGAAAGCGTACCCTTATTGCAGTAGTAACAAAAGGACGTGAGTCTTAATATCGAACCTAAAGGACTAAATGGTGATTACCAGTTTTCAGAGATTCTATATTGTTTAGGTGAAATCAAATAGGTAGTAGACTAATTCAATAATAATAAACGTGTAACAAGAATTGCAAAACCAGTAGTGGCAAGTAGAGAAAAATTCAAAGAAAAATAGGCTTAGGGTTGTAGTTTCCTTCGTGCTCTTAAGTTTCTTCACATCTAATTTTAACTGAACCTCGTACTATTAATCAATTACCAATATTTTCCTACGCATTTTATTGTCAATTATTGGTCATAAATTGCAATAATTCTTTCTAGGTTAATTTCCTAATTAATCATATAAGATATTAAAACCCTAGGAAGGCACGAAGAATAAAGGGAGGGATTAATTAATTATTTAATCCAATTGAAAATTAGGAATGAAGGTTGATCATACGACAAAAGCTAATTCGATTACTCTACATGTCTACCAATTAATTGCAGTATGGCCGCCGTTCAATTAATCAATTTGAAACATACAAGGAACGATCAATTCCAAGTAAGAAAATGAGAACAGTAGAGAAATCTAATTGACTGAATAGAAACAAGAATTCAATTAAAATTAAACATTTAGGGGTTTCAAACACTACGTACACCACAACCCTAACAAGGAATTTAGCTACTCATGACAAGAGAAATCATAATTTCCCCCTAATCTCTGACTTTGCGTATCCTATTGCCCTCCAAGAATCCTTCTCCAAAAGCCAAAGACAAAAAAGGAAAATTGGAAAAAGAATGGAGATAAGATAAAGATCCCCCTTGTTTCTACTTTACTCCTTGCTATTTGTAATACAATTTAAGAATTTTGGAGCAGGAGGCTTAATCCTAATCCATTCTGCACAATCTAGGCCTATTAAAAATTAAAATAAAATTAAAAGTTAAACCTCAGACCAACCTAGTGAGGTTGGAAACCCACTGGGCGGTTTTTTGGAAGGAATTCACTTCTCTATGACGTTGGGCGGGCCATCTAACTTGCCGAGCAAAATACTTTTAGGGCAAGTCCAGTCGGGCAACCTACAAGTCCCGCCGGGTGTGCAACCTTGTGCTTCAAGTCTCCTTTTTGGCTCGTTCTTGTACTTATTGGCTTCTTTTAAATCCACTTTGATAAGTATAGTACTTCTCTATACCTGTGGACTAAATTTCTTTTCTTTGCTCAACTAACTTCCTACATAAAATTCAACAAAATTAAGGCAATTCATGTAATTTTAAATAAAAAGCTTAGAAACACACATCACATGAAATCCTTCATTAATGGTCTATTTTCTCACAAATTTCCTATGAGTTAATGCAAAATTCATATGAACTTGCTCTCTAAATCTACATAAAATATAGATTTATCAGGTTCTTCCTTGATTAAAGCCAACTCAGGATGTTGGGCTACGTATCTAGAGAAGAGATGCGCAATCCTCATCTTCCTGATGATTGATACATCGATCTCAGAACCTTCCTTTTTCTTCTCCCATCCAGCTTCGTTCACACCAGCCAGACGAATGATCTCGGTGAAGAGCATGGCTTATAGAATGGGGTGCTTGTATTTTCTTTTTGCACTTTTCTTTGACTTGGCTAAATAAGATTGCTAGTTGTCTAGAATAAGTGCTAGCAGATTTACCTTTTGACTAGACAGCATTTTGTAGATGCAGAACCTATTCTTGGAGGTTACGTTATCCTTTGAGCCTTTCTTGGGTAGGATAATATGCAACAGCACATTGTGAATGAGTCTGCATTCTGGCTTCATGTTCAAAGAGTATAGAAACCTCTTTAGAACATCTTTGTTGTCGGTTTATGGCCTTGCTTTTCCATACAACGCTTGGTCGACAATCTCTGGGGTAATAACCTTCTCCCAATCTTCTGTAAAAAGATCACCTTCTTCCTTACAGCCAGACGTTGTAGCAATGGTGTTTGTGGAGATGATGATGACCTGATTGTCGACGGTTCCAGTGATGGTGCCGTTCACTTCACACGTAGAAGCCCAAAAGTAGGCGTATGGTGCATGGTACTAGGTGGTTTGTTTCTACACGAATGCTTCCCATCCAACATTTTTTTATATACATCTACAGAGGGAATCCTTCTTTTTCAAGCTTTTGAGGTCAACCCACTTTCTAGAAACAAAGTTACCTTCTGGGAATCTCTCCATGGGGACAAACTGTTTTTGGGTGGCTATTAGTGTAGGCTTGAGAGTAAAAACAAGAGAGAGGGTTTGAGTTTAGAGGGTTTGAAGATGAAGAAGCAAGAAGAAGATTACTCTTGCCCCAAGGAAAATTAATATAGTTTTGATGATTTAGCCTCTTGATGAGTGCAAAGTTGTAATGTGTGTTTATGTATGTGTGTGTGTTTGTGGTCTTGCATGATTTATCTTTATCCTTGATGGTTTGATGGTAATGAGCTCAAGATTTAAGACTTAAAAGGTTAACAAAGTGGAAATATATTTTCTATAAGTCTAAAATTGAATTTGAAGAGAAACAATTTGATAAAACTTGTTTTTAAATTGATAGGAGAAAGAACTACACACTAAAGCTTTAGAACTACTCAATCTTATATTAAAGAACCACTTAATTGGTTAAGTTAGCTTTGTAATCGATTAAGATCGTTTAATTTCATGTAAACAGTGAAAATATACACTGTTTTAACTAGTTAAATCAATATGTAATCAGTTACATGTTTTCTGTTTTAACTAGTTACAACATTATGTAATCAGTTATTTCAGCAGTAACCAATTACATAATTCTGTAACTAGTTACATAATATAAAGCTGTTTTGTCCTACATAAAAATAACTAGTTACAAATTTATGTAACCAGTTATTCCAGTAAAGGGAAATTCGAATGGGATCTGTTTTAACTAGTTATAAATGGAAATAACTAGTTAAACTCATTCAAACATCATTTTTCAGATTTCTAATAACAAAATAACTGATTACAAGACAATATAACTAGTTATTCCAGTGAGCTCTCTATATAAAGTGAACATTTGTAAGTCTTTCAATCATCACTTCTACAACTTCACTTTTCTAAATTTGAGAGAGAGCTTTTCTAGAGAGAATTCATACTATTCTTCTACTCCACTACAAGTTTTAGATCAAAGATCAAAGAGCTCATCATGGATCAATCTTGAGGATAAAGAAAAGTCTTTTCTTTGGTAAAGTTGATTGGTTCTTCATTGTTTCCCATCTATCACAAACCAAGGTGATATCTAACCTTCTTCTATATTGATTTTCGTTCTTGAGAGGGTGTCTCTCTTATCTTCCTTGTGGTAGGGTTCCACAAGAAAGATTTCAAGTTTTTCTTGATAGGGTTCAAGAAACTTGATTATGTAGTTTGTTTGGTAGTAATTCTTGTGTTTGTGCATAGTGTTTGTAAACATTTGAATTACTTAGTGATAACACCAATCAGTTTGATTGGAAACTGGATGTAGATCACAGTGGTAGTGATTGAACCAGTATAAATCTTGTTTTCTCTCTCTCTTTCCTCTACTCTCTCACTAGCATATTGTATCTTGATCACTTGCATTTAAAATCATAAAGATCTTTGCATAAAAAAGTTCAAGATAAATTGATCCAATTCTATTTCATTTGTATAACCAAATCAATAAGATTCAAAGTTTTTGAAAAATCTAGTTATTCATAATTGAAAAGAAATTGGGGATTCTTGAAAATTTTGAAAGATCCAATTCACCCCCCCTCTTGGATCCAACCCTTTTGTTTAACAGAAGAGTTTTCAAAGTGTGTAAAGAGAAAGAAAGAGTGGTTATTTTGAATAAAAGAAGAGTTTTGAAAGCATTGAAAGGACGTGCATTAATGACGACTTGATGTGGCAGAAGAGGTTGCGCGCATTTTGTGAGTGGTTATCGAGAATACTCATAAGGGAAAATATCAGACTAATAGATTAAAAGCTTTTCATATTCAAAGAAGAACATGTCAGTAAGACGAAATAGAGTAAGACGAAACTTAGATAATTAAAGAAGACAATGCATGTAAGACGCTTTACTCTTGTAATATTTTCATGTGCAAGTTTTCTAAAATGAAGTTAAAACGTTCTTCAGGTAAAGCTTTTGTAAAAATATCAGCCCATTGATGGTCTATATCAATGAACTTAATATCAAAGATACCTTTTTGAAGATAATTATGAATAAAATGATTTCTTATTTCTATATTCTTTGCTTTAGAATGTTAAATAGGGTTTTTAGATAGATTGATTGCACTAGTGTTATCACATAACACAGGAATGTTATGCTCAAAACTAGAGTAATCTTCAAGTTGATACTTTACCCATAGAAGTTGTGAGCAACAATTAGCAGCAGATACATATTCTGCCTCAGCAGTAGATAATGCAATTGAGTTCTGCTTCTTGCTGGTCCAAGATATGAGACATGGTCCGATGAAGTGACATCCACCACTTGTGCTTTTTCTTTCAAGTCTGTCACCAGCATAGTCTGCATCACAATATCTTACTAACTTGAAATCTTTGTTTTTCTCATAAAATAAGCTTAGGTTAGAAGTACCAACAAGATATCTAAAAATCCTTTTAACTGCTTTTAAATGAGACTCTCTAGGGTCAAATTGAAATTTGGCACATAGATAGACATTATGCATGATATCAGGTCTGCTAGCAGTTAAGTAGAGAAGGAAGCCAATCATACCTCTGTAAACAGTCTGGTCTACTAGTTTACTTGATTTGTCCTTTGTCATGACTATAGACGGATGCATTGGTGTACTCATAGGCTTTGATTCATTCATCTTATACTTCTTGAGTAGTTCTTTGGTGTATTTTTGTTGATTAATGTATATACCTTTCTTCTCTTGTTTAACTTGTAGGCTGAGAAAGAATTTCAATTCTCCCATCATACTTATTTCAAATTCACTCTGCATCAAATTTGAGAAATCCTTACATAGAGTTTCATTAGTAGTTCCAAAGATTATGTCATCTACATAAATTTGAACTATTATGAAATCCTTGTTATATTCCTTTCTAAAAAAGGTAGTGTCTACTTTGCCTCTCATAAACCCATTTGTAATGAGAAAACTACTTAGTCTGTCATACCAAGCACGAAGTGCTTGTTTAAGACCATACAGAGCCTTTTTGAGTTTAAAAACATGGTCTGTGAGAATTGGATCGTCAAAACTAAGAGGTTGTCCAACATAGACTTCTTCCTCAATAAGACCATTTAAAGAAGCACTCTTGACATCCATTTGAAAAAGCTTAATGTTTTTGTAAGCAGCAAAGGCAAGCATGATTCTAATAGCTTCTAATCTAGCAACAGGTGCAAAAGTTTCAGTGAAGTCTATACCTTCTTGCTGATTGTAACCATGAGCAACTAACCTTACTTTATTTCTAATTACCTTTCCATTTTCATTAAGCTTGTTGCGAAATACCCATCTTGTTCCAATGATGCTCTTATGGTTTAGTTTAGGGACAAGAATCCAAATGTCATTTCTTGTGAATTGATGTAATTCCTCTTGCATAGCTATTACCCAGTCATCGTCTATCAATGCTTCTTCTATCATCTTAGGTTCAATTTCTGAGACTAGAGCATAAGATGCTTGATTCTTTAGTGATGATCTTGTCTTGACTCCTTAAGTTCGTTCTCCAATGATCTAATCTTAAGGATGATAGGTAACAAACTTCTAGTCCTTGTGAGAATCATTCGTCTGATTGTCAATCTGTTGTTGTTGAGAAGTATGTTCTGATTCTTTTACTTCGTCTGTTCTTGTTTGATTAGATGATCCTATCTGTAGATCTACAAAATCTTCTTCCAAGTCTGATAGTCTCCTATCAAGGGTTAGTGTATCATTGAATTTAACATGGATAGATTCTTCTACAACAAAAGTTCTAGAGTTGAATACTCTAAAGGCTTTTGAGGTATCTGAATATCCTAGAAAAATGCCTTTATCAACCTTAGAGTCAAATTTTCCTAATTGATCTCTAGTATTGAGAATGAAACATTCACATCCAAAAGGATGAAAGTATGAAATGTTGGGTCTTCTGCCTCTCCACAATTCATAAGGAGTCTTTTTAACTGTTGGTCTATTTTTCCTTTCAATTACCCCATTTTGTTGAGGTGTTCTCGATGAAAAGAAGTTGTGGAATATTCCATTCTTTTCACAAAAGAATTTGAACTCAGCATTATCAAATTCAGTTCCATGGTCACTTCTAATTGTAGTAATGCAAAAACCTTTTTCATTTTGAACTCATTTACAGAATATTTCAAACATATTGAAATACTCATGTTATTGAGCTAGGAAATAAACCCATGTGTATCTAGAATAGTCATCAATAATGACAAAGCCATACTTTTTGTTAAGTCAAAGGACAAATTTGTAACCCTCAAATATTTTGATAATAACAAACAGTTAAAATATATGTTTTTACGCAATCGTCTGGTCATTTGTAACAGGTTTATAAGTAATCGCTTGATATCTTTAAATATATATATATATCATCTTTAACCTCTGACTAAATCAGTAACAGATCTTACAGAGAATGACACCATTCTAAAAATGATCTGCACATCAATCAGAGCATAAACTACCTCAAAACTCATAAAGCCTATATTCCTACTCTAGAGGAAAGTAAGCGAAAAAGAAGGAATATGTGTGCGAATGTCAAAACGGGAAAGTAGACATGACATTTGCTACAAGATTGAGTACAAGAATAGAAAAGATAAGCAGATTGCTCTATCTGATCATATGACAAGTTGGTGAAAGGCATTAAATGCTGCATTTAATGTTCCAACGACTCTCTTCATCAGACAAAGGTCGTCTTCTGCAAAGCACTCAACGAATACTTTTGGAGAAGCCTATAAATAGAAGAGACCTCTTTCAAATAGTTGTTGTTGTCATAGTCATTACTGATTCTAAAAAATCATAACTTCTTTAAGAAAATGAAAAGCTCTTGTATATTTTGATTGTAAAATTCCTTTTATACTTCATTGTATATTCGTCTGTTAAGACGTTAAACCTAGTGAGGTAACTTACACGTAAACCTTTTTCTTAACGAGATTGATGGAAGCCTGAAGAGGCTTTGATTCGAAGAATACTTGGGTTTTTGCTTGGAAAGACAAGTAAAAGACTACTTGGGTTGAGCCTAAAGAGGCTTGTGGAAAGAATACTTGTAACTTGAAAAAGTTAGTGGAACTTGGTGTTAGCCAAGAACTGGACGTAGTCTCTAAGGTGAGATGAACCAGTATAAATCTTATGTGCCTTTTAGTTTGCTTTGCTTAGTTTTAATATTCGTCTATTTTATAAAACATCTTTGAAAACTTCTTTGATCATACCCTTCAGACGATACATCTCGAAAAAGGTTTTGCAAAAATTTGCTATAACATAATTCAATCCCTCTTCTTGTGTTATTTTTGTATCTTACAATTTGGTATCAGAGCTCAACCTCTAAGGGTTGAGCACCTTAACAAGTGTTAGAGGAAAAGATCCACAGGGCAAACCTTGAAGGACAGTTCATTCCTGAAGGAGCTTCTTTGTCAAGGCCTCCAGCCTTCAATGGAGAGGATTATGCTTACTGGAAGGACAGAGTGGAAATGTATATCAAGTCCATTCATTACAGCATCTGGAGAATCATAACACATGGGGATCTTGTTGTGACTAAACCAGAAAACAAATACAATCTAAATGACTACAACATGTTACAACAAAATGCAAAAGCTAAGTATATCATAACTTGTGCCTTATCAAAAACTGAACATAATAGATTTTGCAGTTGCAGAACTGCTAAAGAAATGTGGGATGCTATACACATAACACATGAAGGCACTAAAGACGTTCATCTCAAGAGAGCAGCAACTCTTCAAAGACACTATGAGATGTTCACCATGAACGAGACAGAAACCATAGATGAAATGTTTGGAAGATTTCAAATAATTCTAAATGGACTTCAAAGTCTTGGTGTTGAGTTCTTTAAGGCTCAAAACAATCTCAAGATCCTGGATAGTCTTCCCAAAGTATGGGAACCCAAAGCTACAGCCATAACTAAAGCAAAGGACATGAAGACTTTAACTCTGGATGAATTACTAGGAGCTTTAAGAGTTCACAAAGTTCATCTCTTCAAAAGAGACAAAGTCAAGAATAATGCCTCAGTTGCTCTAAAGATTAGAGAATCAAGTCGAAGAGCAGACGAAAAGACTAAAACAAAAGTCAAGAACAAAGCTCTAAAGGTTCAATCTGAAGGATCCAAAAGCTCAGACGAAAGCTCCAGCTGCTCAACATATGATGAGATCTCCCTCATCACCAAAAAATTCAAGAAAATGCTCAAGAAGAAAAACAGATTTAAGCAATCTTTCAAAAAGAAAGACACCAGATATAAAAAGTCTTCTCATGAAGAGAACAATGAAATTATTTGCTTTGAGTGCAAAAAACCTGGACATATTAAGGCTGAATGCCCCAAACTTAAAAAGGGATGGAGTTCAAGGAAAAGATACAAGAAGAAAAACCTTCTAACAACTTGGGAAGATTTGGACAATAACAGTAGCAGTTCAGACGATGAAAGGCTAGTATATTGTTGGAACCAAAGACGTAGAAGCGTCTAAACCCTCAAAGTTTTGAAGATAACAAACTTATTAATGTTCAAGTTTCTGCCTAAGGACTAACCTTGTCATAGCAAACAAGTTACTCTTATATAGACCATCCAGTAGACGTGCTAAAGAAGACCGTCCAGTAAACGTACTAAAGAAGATTGTCCAATAGACGTAATAAAGTAGATCGTCCAAGTGAACAAGTTGAAGATGATCATCCGAAACTAAATCTTGTCTCTTAGAACAAAATCAAATATCAGATGCATTCAGACAAAAGCTTCCAACGACAAATCTTCAAACGGCTAAGTTTTTTTTTAACATCTAATTTACTTATGTCGTTTTTCTTGAAACTAACGTATTACCATTCTTATGATCTAACGTTCAAATTATTTGAACCATTAAATGTAATCATATTCACTCTAGTGCAAAGGCGCAACAAAACAAATAAAGCAAGTCAACTTATCAAGCTGCCATGCTAAATGAAGAATGTTCAGAAAAGCAGACTGCTAGTACAGTCTTGCGCTTTCCATTTTAGTGCAAGTCTAAAAGCTGTCACGCTTGATCTTTCTGAAAGCATGGTTTGCACGCCCCTCCTTGTATAATGAAGTCAAGTCTTCCACAATGGATCTTTTTTCTGAAGACTATATATATGCACCAAGGAAGAAGCCAAAAAAATAGAATTGCGATACGTGCTAACTTGTGACATTCTCAGCGAGACATCAAAAAGCCTTCTATGCATTAACTAGAAGCGTACACTGGACAATAGTGAAAAATTCTTGTAAAAATATTCTGAGTGTTTGAACTTAATCTTTCAAATCCTCACTACGTGAGTTGATACCTTTGTATAACACTTGTTTATGTTGTGAAAGCCTGGAGAGGCATAGTGAAGAAGAATACTTAGGTTAAGCAATCTAGGGTGATTGCTTTGTAAAGCCTAAAGAGGCTGTGAATAATACTTGTAACCTAAGGTTGGTTAGTGGATACCTTTTGGGTGAAGGGACTGGATGTAGCTCAGGTTGAGTGAACCAGTATAAAAATTCTCTGTGTTATATTTCTCTCTATCCCTTAGCTTGAAAACGCTTTTAAACTTATTTATATTGTTTTAAAAAGTTTTAAACGCACAATTCCAACCCCCCCCCCCCTTCTTGTGCGCTTTTTCTACTTCAATATGTCTCATGGCAGACGCAGAGGAAGTAACGTCTAAGGTAAACTCTGATTGTAATAACTTTCTACATGAGTCTAATGGCTGTGACTCTGAGTCTGATGACAAAGATATGTCATATGACACTCTTCTTGCTAACTCACACAAGATTGTTCTTGAGTATAAAAAATATAAAAAAAATATATCAAGAAGCTATTTTAGAAAATGAGATACTCAAGACAAATCTAAAGAGAATGCATAAGAGTCAAGTCTCATATTCTGAGAAGATAATGCTTCTTTCTAAAGTTGACAGACTAAAGAATGAGGTCATTAGTCTAAAACATGATCTGGCCAAATTTGTGGATGGAAGGATCTTCAAAACTTCAAATGATTTTAAAACATAGAAGACCTCCATCTGATAGATCTTGCATAGGATTTGTAGAAGACAAAAATTCTAAACCATCGTCTTCTAAATCTTATTCAATCTTCTGTAACTTTTGTGGCAAATCTGGACACTTATCTCAAAGGTGTCAACACAAAAGGAAATAGAGGTCAAATAAGACCTTTGGGACTAACATGAAAGGACCCAAAAGTATTTAGGTACTAAAATCTCAAATAATTCTTGTTGCAGATATCCTTAATAGGAAAAAAGAGGGATTCATTCTGGTACCTGGACAGTGGATGCTCACGTCACATGACAGGAGAAAGGTCTATGTTCCTAGACCTCCAATCACATGAAGGAATAGTCTCATTTGGTGGAAATGGAAAAGGAAAAATCATTAGTATAGGTAAAGTTGGTAAGTCTCCTCTTCCATCTACAGATATTGTCTATGTGTTGAAGAATTAAAATACAATCTACTTAGCATTAGCCAATTTTGTGACAGTGGATTTATTGTATCCTTCAACAAAGAATCATGCATAGTCAAAAGAAATGATGAATCCATTCTTTTTACTGCCAATAGACATAATAATCTGTATAAGATTGAGTTTGAAGATCTGAACAAACAAAATGTTACTTGCTTAATGACCAAAAAAGATGAAAAATGGATTTGGCATAAAAAGCTTAGGCATATTAATCTGAAATATATTTCAAAACCATATAAAAAGAGTTTAGTAAAGGGATTGCTTGAGATCTCTTGGAAAACTCATCTTCTTTGTGAAGCATGCTAGAAAGGGAAACAAATCAAAACCTCTTTTAAATCATAAGATATTGTTTCCATTTCCAGACCATTAGAATTACTGCATATAGATTTCTTTAGACCTACAAAAACTCTTAGTCTTGGTGGGAAAAAGTATGGCTTTGTCATTATTGATGACTATTCTAGATATACATGGGTTTATTTTGTAGCCCACAAACACGAGTCTTTTAATGCGTTTGAAATATTCTGTAAGAGAGTTCAAAATGAAAAAGGTTTTTGTATTACTGCAATTAGAAGTGACCATGGAACTAAATTTGAAAATGCTAAGTTCAAATCCTTCTGTGAACAGAATGGAATTTTCCACAACTTCTCCTCACTGAGAACGCCTTAACAAAATAGGGTAGTTGAAAGGAAAAATAGAACTCTACAAGAGATGGCAAGAACCATGCTCTGTGAAAATTCAGTCCCTAAGTACTTCTGGGCAGAAGCTGTAAATACAGCATGTTATGTTCAAAACCTAATATTGATCAGACCAATAATTAAAAAGACTTCTTATGAACTGTGGAGAGGTAGAAGACCCAACATTTCATACTTTCATCCTTTTGGATGTGAATGTTATATTCTCAACACTAGAGATCAACTAGGAAAATTTGACTCTAAGGTTGATAAAGGCATTTTTCTTGGATATTCTGACACATCAAAAGCATTTAGAGTATTTAACTCTAA
This sequence comes from Spatholobus suberectus, assembly GCA_004329165.1. NCBI lineage: Eukaryota > Viridiplantae > Streptophyta > Magnoliopsida > Fabales > Fabaceae > Spatholobus > Spatholobus suberectus. The sequence goes on from CM014736.1 coordinate 34,086,561, forward strand.
AACTTCTGTTGTAGAAGAATCTATCCATGTTAAATTTAATGATACATTAACCCCTGATAAGAGACTATCAGATTTGGAAAAAGATTTTGCAGACTTACAGATAGGATCGTTTGATCAAACAAACATAGACGAAGTAAAAGAATCAGAAGATAATCCTCAACAAACCGATAATCAGACGAAAGGGTCTCACAAGGACTAGAAGTTCGTTACCTATCATCCTCAAGATCAGATTAATGGAGAACAAACTGAAGGAGTTAAAACAAGGTCATCACTAAAGAATCAAGCGTCTTGTGCCTTAGTCTCAGAAATTGAACCTAAAACGATATAAGAAGCACTAATAGACGATGACTAGTTGATAGCAATGCAAGAAGAATTACATGAATTCACAAGAAATGATGTTTGGATTCTTGTTCCCAAACCAAAACATAAGAGCATCATTAGAACAAGATGGGTATTCCGCAACAAGCTCGACGAAAATGGTTAAGTAATCAGAAATAAAGCAAGGTTAGTGGCTCAAGGTTACAATCAACAAGAAGGTATTGATTTCACTGAAACCTTTCCTCTTGTTGCTAGATTAGAAGCTATTAGAATTATGCTTGCCTTTGCCACTCGTAAAAACATTAAGCTTTTTCAAATGGATGTGAAAAGTGCCTTTTTAAATGGTTTTATCGAGGAAGAAGTCTATGTTAGACAACCTCCTGACTTTGAGGATCCAAACCTCACAAACCATGTTTTTAAACTTAAAAAGGCTCTGTATGGTCTTAAACAAGCACCTCGTGCTTGGTATGACAAGCTGAGCAGTTTTCTTATTAAAAATGGGTTTATGAGAGGCAAAGTAGACACAACTCTCTTTAGAAAGGAATCCAACAGAGATTTCATTATAGTTCAAATTTATATAGACGATATAATTTTTGGAGCTACTAATGAAACTCTATGTAAGGGTTTCTCAGATTTAATGCAAAGTGAATTTGAGATGAGCATGATGGGAGAATTAAAATTCTTCCTTGGCCTACGAGTTAAACAAGAAAAGAAAGGTATATACATTCATCAGCAAAAATACACAAAGGAATTGCTTGAAAAGTATAAGATGAATGAATCAAAACCTATGAGCACTCCAATGCATCTATCTATTGTCATGACAAAGGACAAATCAGGTAAACCTGTAGATCAGACTATCTACAGAGGTATGATTGGCTTACTTCTTTATTTAACTGCCAGTAGACCAAACATCATGCATAGCGTCTATTTATGCACCAGATTTCAATCTGACCCTAAAGAGTCTCATTTAAAAGTTGTTAAGAGGATTTTTAGATATCTTGTGGGTACACCTAACCTAAGCTTATTCTATGAGAAAAACAAAGATTTCAAATTAGTAGGATACTGTGATGCAGACTATGTTGGTGATAGACTTGAAAGAAAAAGCACAAGTGGTGGATGTTACTTCATCGAACCATGTCTTATATCCTAGACCAGCAAGAAGCAGAACTCAATTGCATTATCAACTGCTGAAACTAAATATGTATCTGCTGCAAGCTGCTGCTCACAACTCCTATGGGTAAAGTATCAACTTGAAGATTATTCTAGCTTTGAGCATAACATTCCTGTGTTATGTGACAATACTAGTGCAATCAATTTATCTAAAAACCTCATTCAGCACTCTAAAGCAAAGCATATAGAAATAAGACATCATTTTATTTGTGACTATGTTCAAAAAGGTGTTTTTGATATTAAGTTCATCAATACAGACCATCAATAGGCTGATATCTTTACAAAAGCTTTACCTGTAGAACGTTTTAACTTCATCTTAGAAAATTTGCACATGAAAGTTTTGCAAGAGTAAAACGTCTTACATGCATCGTCTTGTTTAAATAAAGTTTCGTCTTATTCTATACTGTCTTGCTGTTAATCTTATTTCATCTGATTAACACGATCATCTTTGAATATGAAAAGTTTTTAAATTCAGTAGTCTGATATTTCCCCTAATGATTACTCTTGATAACCACCCAAGAAACATGCGCCGTTTCCCCTGCCACATTTAGTCGTCATAAATGCATGTCCCTTCAGTACTTTTGACCTTCTCTTCTATTCAAAATAAATGCTCTTTTCATTACTTACTTTCTAAAAACTATCCAAACTCTCTGAACTCAAACCATCTTTCTCTCTCTCTCATTCTTACTCTCAAATCTCTTTCTCTCAAACCTGCACTCATGGCCACCTAGAAATAACTTGTGCCTATGGAGAGATTTCTAGAAGGTGACTTCATCGCTGGAAAATGGGTCGACTTGCAAAAGCTTGAAAATGAAGGATTTTCTCTACAGACATACATCCAAAATGTCAGATGGGAAGCGTTCGTCCAAAAACGAACTGCATGGTACGATATGCCATATATGTATTTTTGGGCCTCTGCATCTGAAGTGAAAAGTACCATCATTGGAACTGTCGACAATCAAGTCATCATCATCTCTACCGACACCATTGCAACAGCGTCTGGCTGCAAAGAGGAGGGTGACCTCTTTACTGAAGATTGGGAGAAGGTTATAACCCTAGAAATTGTTGACAGGGCACTGTATGGAAAGCCCAAGCCTCAAACCGAGGACAAGGATGTTCTGAAGAGGTGTCTATACTCTTCAAACATGAAGCCTGAATGCAGATTGATTCCCAACGTCTTACTGCACATTATCCTGCCAAGAAAAGGCTCAAAGGATAATGTAACTTCCAAGGACAGATTCTGGATATACAAGATGTTGACTGGTTAGAAGGTGAACCTACCTGTGCTAATCCTGGATAACTGGAGATCCTGTCTCTCCAAGTCAAAAGAAGGTGCTCAGAGCAAGCAGAAGCATCCTATTCCCTATGCCATGCTCTTCACTGAAATCATCCGTCTAGCAGGAATTAAAGAATCTAGTCTGGAGAAGATGAAACAAGGTTCTGAGATCAATGTATCCATCATCAAGAAGATGAGGATTGCAAACCTTTTCTCTAGATACGTAGCCAGACATCCAGAGTTGGCATTGATCAAGGAAGAACCTCCAAAAGATGCTGTTGGATCTGCTTTCAGAGTAAGATCGTCTGCGGATCCATCTATTGGTACGGCTTCTACTCAATCTCCACAACAAACGAAACCCCAACCATCCCAACCACAACACAAACAAACTAAACCACAGAAATCTAAGTTACCAATCAAAAGACCTTCACAACTAGACCCTTAACCATAATAGACCAAACCCCAAACACCATCGTCTTCCCCTCACAAGAAACAAAAACCCTTAACCATTCATTTAAGATCCAAACCAACTCCCCAACCTGACTCAGACGATGACCTTCCCATTAACACCCTTCTTCCTACTCCAAGCACAACCATTCCTACCCCTCTATTAGAATAACCACCTCCACTACCTACCTCTACTGAACCTATTCTATCTGCCCAACCTTCTAAAAAGGCCTCAAAATCCAAAAAGATTCCAGTACCAAAAACAAGAGCTCAAGAGGAAAAGCAGTTTAGGAGAGCCCAAGCTAAATCAAAATAGGCTGAAAAGAAGAAGAAAGAAGAAGAAGAGAAACTGGCTAAGGCAGAGCAAGAATAGATTGAGGAAGCAACGCTTCAATCTGTGATTAAGCACTCGTTGTAAATAGCCCCTGCATAGCATGAAGCGCAAGAGCTATTGACTCAAAAGGACATGGATGCTACCTCAAGACGTAGATTACCTAGATCTCTTTTCTAGGAAGTTCCACAATCTGTTTCTTTATTTCAAGTCTTCAACCGTCTTTCTATAGACTTAACAGTCGTACCCAGCATTGATCAGCCTGCAAGGGCTGTTTCACTCACTCTCTGTGCCAAAAGCAAAAGGAACTTCGTTTAGAGGAGCTGCACCTATGATAGACGAAACATCACTAGACGTATATCGCTCAAAAACGCCTCTGTCTGAACGACTCAACAGACAAGAACTTATATACTTTGAGCAACCTGAGTCTTGTCCTATTGGAAACATAAAGGAATATCAAATTCTAGAGCCCTTCAACCCAGAGGTACTTCAATCTACAATCAACTATGAACTGGGCAAAGTAAATAACCTGAGGATGTGGACGACTCTCATTTTTGAAGAATAGCCACTTCTAGTATGCCATGGGTATGCTGAAAAATTTCCTAATATTGAAGAAGTTACCCCAGCCATGTCTTATGAGCCGTGCATCACCCTATATATCTGGAAGGAAGGATATAGTACCTTATCAAATGCTTCAATCTTCGTATATCCACCCTTAACAAGAACAATATTTCCTGCTGGATATGAAGTCTAGAGGCAATGTGGGATTCCTTGCCACACCTCCCTTTTCATGCAGAAATGCAACTACTCGGAGTATTTGATCATATGCAGAATGTACCATTAGAAGCTCAAAATTATATATCTGTTTTGTCATAGGATGATCAAGACCTACCCTCTCGCCATCCGTCTAGAAGATAGCCCTGATTTTGAAGAATGGGGGATTGGTGATGATGAATGGGAGTTAGGAAGGGTGATAAACAACTTCTTATGGGAGAAGATGCATATCTCTTTGCAGCATGCAATCTGTGAGCGAAGGTGTCCAAACCTTGAGCTAGGCTCGCCTAGACTCATAGCTTCTCAATGTCGCTTCTCATGAAGCCATGGGCCATCTTTCGCATTTGCTGCCAGAAGAATTATCTATGCCAAGATCTATCTATGGGGAAAGGAAAAGAACCAAAATTCAGACGTGACCCCCAAAGGCACTTGATGATCAGACCGAGAGCTCTTTCGTCTGACCAACTGGCTAAACTTAAAGGCAAAGCAACTCTCAAAAGCACAGACCGAAAAAGGCTGCAAAACCATGTTGAAGCACTAAAATACTTTTCTGGTTTGACTGCTAATGAGAAGAGTCTGCTAAGCCATGAAACTGCACTCCGTCCGACAAGTCACTGGATGCAAGTTTCTTTGTCTCCTTCCACCTGTACATCCACTTCCAACAATCAACTATCCATAAATATACCCCAAACCTACATCTTTTTCTCATCCGAAACCTTTGAAATTTCTCTACCCTGCGACCATTTCTGGTTTTGTGGTCCTCCTGTACCCTATGTTTTCAACTTATGTTTTGTAGAAGAACCCAGTGATGAAGCAGCTACTAGCTCTACACCTATACCACAACCTTCAAACAACAAACAAGCTTTCAATGAATTGAAGCAGACTGTACAGCATCTTCAAGCTGTTCTTAGGAAAGAACACAAGAAATGTAAATGATCAGAAGTTCTGTTAGCCAAGTTGGCAAAGCACTTCAAAAGTGACCTCAACTCATCATCTACACCTTCAGACTCTGAATCTTCTTATTGATGATGCCAAAAAGGGGAGAAAAATAGAAGACAGGGGGAGAAAAGTCTAAGGAAAAATCTTGAAGAGAAAAACAGATAGAAGATATCAATCTTAGGGGGAGTATGAGTATAAGTTTTTTTTATATATACAATGATGAATTATCTTTTGAATGATATCGTCTAGCTTCTTTTAGTCACACTGTCTAGGTATATTTTTTTTCATCTGCTTAACTGAAGTACACCTATATAAAAAATGCTTTCAAAATTAAAATTCACTTACCGAAAAAACGTTTTTCATAGAAAAATGTTTTACAAGAACTATAATTGTTTGCCATCATCAAAAAAGGGGAGATTGTTAAGTCAAATGACGAATTTGTAACCCTCAAATATTTTGATAATAACAAACAGTTAAAATATATGTTTTTATGCAATCGTCTGGTCATCAGTAACAGGTTTATAAGCAACCGTCTTTAACCTTTGACTAAATTAGTAACAGATCTTACAAACGATGACACTGTTCTAAAATGATCTGTACATAAATCAGAGCATAAACTACCTCAAAATTCATAAAGCTTATATACCTACTCTCGAGGAAAGTCAACGAAAAAGGAGGAATAGTGTGCGAATGTCAGAACGGGAAAGTAGACATGACAACTGCTACAAGATTGAGTACAAGAATAGAAAAGATAAGCAGACTGCTTTATCTTATCATATGACAAGTTGGTGAAAGGCATTAAATGCTGCATTTAATGCTCCAATGACTCTTTTCATCAGACGAAGGCCGTCTTTTGCAAAGCACTCAACGAATACTTTGGGAGAAGCTTATAAATAGAAGATACCTCTTTCAACTAGTTGTTGTTGTCATAGTCACTGCTAATTCTAAAAAATCATAACTTCTTTAAGAAAATAAAAAGCTCTTGTATATTCTAATTGTAAAATTCTTTTTGTACTTCATTGTATATTCATCTGTTAAGATGTTAAACCTAATGAGGTAACTCATGCGTAAACCTTTTTCTTAACGAGATTGGTGGAAACCTGAAAAGGCTTTGATTCAAAGAATACTTGGGTTTTTGCTTGGAGAGGCAAGTGAAAGACTACTTGGGTTGAGCCTGAAGAGGCTTCTGGAAAGAATACTTGTAACTTAAAAAAGTTAGTGGAACTTGGTTGTAGCCAAGAATTGGACGTAGTCTCTGGGGTGAGACGAACCAGTATAAATCTTGTGTGCCTTTCAGTTTGCTTTGCTTAGTTTTAATATTTGCCTGTTTTATGAAACGTCTTTAAAAACTTCTTTGATCATACCTTTCAAACAACACATCTAGAAAAAGGTTTTGCAAAAATTTGCTATAACACAATTCAACCCCCCTTTTGTGTTATTTTTTGTATCTTACACTTTTTCCCACAAAGACTGAGAGTCTTTGTAGGTCCAAATGTGACACCCTTTACCCCAAAGCTAATTATTAAATAAATATTACAAAAATATAACATGCTTTTCATTGGTGAAATAAAACGATAGTTTATAATCTTTTTCTTCACACGATAAAGGACATCACATGCACAACTCACATTTACTAAAACTCCATAACATGCTTTACTGATTTACCAAATGATGGTGGCCCATAGTTGACCATACAAGTCCAAATAAAATAAAATAAACCAATTTAAAAGTAAAACTATTAGTCTAAAATTTAAAAGCTAAAATAATAAATAACTAAGACCCCGATGTCACATTACTATCAGAGTTGACAAAACCGTAAAGAAACTGTAAAATAAACTGCAATGAGGCCAATGCCCCTACTTTAAGACTCCTCCTCAAGGTCCTGTTGGACGTCACCTGTATATCACAGACACATACAGAAAACACCAGAAAACAAGGGGGTGAGATACATCTCACATCATACTCAAAGTATGACAGTGGAGACAAGTAGAATACACATCACATACATAATCAATTAACAGTAATTTGCAAAAACCAGAACGCACACAAACATATGTAATGCAATGCCTAGCTTCTACTTCTTATGCACATGTGGTACCAACTTAAACTTGTCGGAAAGTAGACTAGGAGTAAATGCACAGCCATAAGAAGCGTCATCAGTACCGATGCCTTCGGCTCTCGCACCCTCAACTAATATGATATCCCCCGGCGACTAATCAGGGTTACCCAATTTTGCCAGTATGCCCCGGCTCCATGGGATCAACATGGACCATTGGAGTTTTCCCAACCGGATAACTCCCAAGGCTAGAGTTAGACAACCCATCACGGCCTCCACCAACCAGATTCCTACATACTTTCCTCATCACATAACTCAAATGTTATGATGCATGGTCACATACAATACTTACCACTTTTCACAGGCTTTCATCATGAAACATTAACACAATTTCATATCATACTCAATTTTCTCAAAGTAAACAACAGTCACACAATATAAACTTAACAAGGCATAAAAAGAAACAACAATGAGTTTAAAACTACAAAAAAAGGAGTTCATAGGCACAGAGAACGAAATAGCTGAAATCGTATCCGCTCGTTGTGCCAGCAACGAATCCGCCTGGCGGGCTATATATCTTGCCTAGCGAGTCTACGCCGCAACCAACCCGCCCAGCGGGTTGTGAACCCCGCCCAGCGGGTCCACGTCAAGACTCAACCTGCCTAGTGGATTGTTCATCCCGCCCGGCGCCAACACGAAGTGTAGTTTTCAACAAAAGGTCGCCCAGCAGCTATCTAACCCCGCCGGGTGGATCCAAGATACAAATTTTAAAAAGACAATCCATGATAATCCATATAAATTAAACATAGAATTTTCATAAAGCATATTAATAATTTGGGGAAAATCACATTCCCCTTTGCACGTACACAACCATATAATTCACAAACAATTAGGGTCTAGGGCCAACCCCTCTACCCACGACCAAAGTCATACCCATGAGCGAGATAACTCACTCCCCCCTTACCTTGAAAGAGGCGATCTCCAGCAAGAGGATGCAAACGGTGCAGCAGCGTCTTTCTAAGGTCCCTGACTTCTTGACTGCAAAGGCTCTGACGGCACGGTATCTCCAAGGAGGCACAAGCGAAAGAATAAGGAAAAAGGATTAGGTTTTCAAGAAACCTAAGGAATACTTAAAGCTAACTTTGGACTCATAAAACTAAGCCCAATAAAAGGGTTTTAAAACTTTTAAAAACATTCTAATTATAAAACCCTAGTTTAAAAGCCCAATATTTCTTTTTCTCAAAATATCATTTTATTAAAAACAAGGCAAACGAATAATAATAATAATAATAATTAAAGGAAAACATTGGGGTGTTACAATTCCCCCCTCCTTAAAAGAAATTTCGTCCTCAAAATTTACCTGAAGCAAACAACACTGGATAAGACTTCTTCATCTGGCTCTCTAACTCCCAAGTTGCACTATCTTTTGTGGCTCCTCCCCAAACAACCTTGACCAAGGGAATTTCCTTTCTTCTTAGCTGTTTCACCCTTCGGTCCTTAATTCGCAATGGCAATGCCTCAAAAGTCAAGTTCTCCTTCACTTGGATATTATCCAACCCAATTATATGTGACGGATCATGAACATATTTTTTGAGTTGGGAAACATGAAAGACACTATGAAGGTTTGAAAGAAACGAAGGTAAAGCAATTTGATAGGCGACTTCATCGACTCTCTTTAGGATCTAGAAGGGACCAATGAAACACAGAGTAAGTTTACGAGACTTCAATGCCCGACCAACCCCAGTCCACGGAGTGACTTTCAAGAACACATGATCACCCTCCTGAAATTCAAGAGCTTTCCTTCTCTTATCATGGTAACTCTTCTGCCTACTTTGAGCTGTCCTCATCTTATCTTGGATCATCCTAACTTTTTCAGTAGTCTGTTGCACTACCTCAAGTCCTAAAATAAGGTTCTCACCTGGTTCTAACCAACATAAAGGTGTTCTACATCTCCTCTCATACAAGGCTTCATAAGGTGCCATCCCAATACTAGAATGGTAATTGTTGTTATAGGTGAACTCTATAAGAGGTAAGAAACTATCCCAACTACTACTCTGCTCTAACACACAGGCTCTCAAAAGGTCTTCTAGGGATTAGATGGTTCGCTCAGTCTGTCCGTCTGTGGATGGTAAGCTGAACTCAATCTAAGCTTAGTCCTTAGAGCCCTATGCAAACTCTCCCAAAATCAAGAGGTGAACCTAGGGTCTCTATCAAAAACTATGCTTAAAGGCACACCATGCAACCTCACAATCTCACTAATGTATAAGGTAGTTAACTTCTCTAAAGGGTATCTAATGTTAATTGGAATACAGTAAGCAGATTTGGTTAACCTGTCCACTATTACCCAAATCGCATCCCAGCCTTTGGGGGTTCTAGGCAAACCCACCATAAAGTCCATGGATATACTATCCCACTTCCATTCAGGAATGTCCAATGGTTGCAACATACCTGATGGCTTTTGGTGCTCAACCTTAGCTTTCTGACACACTAGACAAGCATACACAAACTCAGATACCTCTCTCTTCATACCCGGCCACCAAAACATTTTTTTTAAGGTCTTGATACATCTTTGTGGCTCTTGGGTGGATGCTCAGACCACTCCTATGGCCTTCCTCTAAGATCATCTTTTTAAGCTCTAACACTCTAGATACACAGATCCTATCCTGAAATCTAATGACTCCATTCATTCCTACTTTAAAGTTACTTTCCTTACCTTGGGTTATGGACTCTAATTGGGCTAGCAAAAATGGATCGAATTTCTGACCTTCCCTAATCTCATCTATCAATCCACTAGCCACTCTCAGCATACCCAGCCTTACACTCATAGAGGTAACCTCATATACTAGGCCCATGTCTCTAAACTGCTCTATGAGGTCCAACTCTCTTACCATCAACACGGACATGTGTAAGGACTTTCTACTCAAGGCATCAGCCACTACATTGGCTTTACCTGGGTGGTAATTAAGCTCAAAATCATAGTCCTTAAGAAACTCTAACCACCTCATTTGTCTCATGTTTAATTCTTTTTTATCAAACAGGTACTTAAGGCTCTTATGATCACTAAAGACTTCAAACCTAGAACCATACAGGTAATGCCTCCACAACTTAAGCACAAATACTACCACTACCAACTCTAAATCATGGGTAGGGTAATTTCTCTCATGGGTCTTAAGCTGCTTGGATGCATAAGCACACCACCTAAGCCCATCTTAGATGCATCACAATACACTACAAAAGGCTCGCTCGAGTTGGGCAAAACTAAAACAGGTGTGGATGTCAACTTCCTCTTAAGCTATTAGAAAATATTCTCACACTGGGTATCCCACACAAAGGCTTGACCCTTACATGTCAACTGAGTCAAAGGCGTGGCTATCTTAGAAAATCCCTCTATAAACCTCCTATAGTATCCTGTTAAGCCCAAGAAACTCCTAATCTCAGAAACTGACTTAGGGGCTTCCCATCTTAACACAGCTTCTATCTTAGATGGGTCTACAGGTATCCCTCCTCTAGATATGACATGTCCTAAGAAGCTAACCTCATCTAACCAGAACTCACACTTGGACAACTTAGCATACAATTGCTTGTCCTTAAGGGTTTGCAGCACAACTGTCAAATGCTCAACATGTTCCTCTCTAGACTTAGAATACACTAGGATATCATCTATGAAGACCACTACAAATCTATCTAGATAGGGGTGGAAAATCCTGTTCATGTAGTCCATGAACACACCAGGTGCATTGGCCACGCCAAAGGGCATAACTAAGTACTCATAGTGACCATACCGTGTCCTAAAGGCAGTCTTCGGGATGTCCTCAGACTTCACACAGATTTGATGGTAACCTGATCTTAAGCCTATCTTACTAAACACGCAGGCTCTTACCAACTGGTCCATAAGGTCATCTATCCTAGGAAGAGGATACCTATTCTTAATCGTCACCTTATTCAGTTGACAATAGTCTACACACAACCTCATACTCCCATCCTTCTTCTTCACCAACAAAACTGGCACTCCCCAGGGTGACACACTAGGTCTTACAAACTGTTTCTGTAACAAGTCTTCTAACTGTTTCTTAAGCTTAACTAACTCTAAAGGAGACATCCTATAAGGTGCTATAGATATAGGCCCAGTTCCAGGCACTAAATCTATGGAAAACTCAACCTCACGCTCAGGGGGTAGACTAGTAACATCTTCTGGGAATACCTCAAGGAAATCTCTCACTACAGGCACATCTCTAATCACAACCTTGCTCTCGAGTTTTAGGGTGGCTAACATCACATACACTTGGGCATTCTCCTTCAAAGTCGCCTTTACCTGGTTGGTGGTAAGGAATCCCGCATCCTCACTTCCAATTGGCTTACGAAACACAATAGATTTGTCAAAGCAGTTTAAGAGGACATGATTGGAAGATAACCAGTCCATACCAAGAATAACATCTAGTTGATTAAGAGGCAAACAAATCAAGTCAACCATAAACTCTCTATTAGAAATCAACAGAGGATAATTTAAACAAACATTAGAGATAATGATGGAACCACTAGTAGGGGTATCAACAGTTAAGTCAAATTTCAAAAAGGACACAGGTAATTTCAATTATTCAGCACAAGTATAAGATATAAAAGAATGAGTTGCACCAGAATCAAAGAGTACAACTAAAGGAGTTCCGCTTATGAGACATGTACCTTGAATTAAGTCATCAAACTCCGAGGCTTCAACACTACTAAGAGCAAAGACTCTTCCTATGGCCTTCGGTCGACTGGCTTGCGAACTTTGACTTCCACTGCGCAGCTCTTTCTTAGGATTAGGACAATCCTTTCCAATGTGCCCTTTCTGTCCATAATTGAAACATGTCACCTCCTTGTCCTTGCACTCGAATGTCGAATGATTAGGTCGTCCACACTTCTTGCATCTCTGTGGGGTAAAAAAGGCTAATCCCCTACTAGCACCACTAGCAGGCTGACTCGCTATAAGCTTCTGATTACTGAAACGGTTACCAAATGGAATCGAGTATGGCCTCCCACGATTCTGGTTACCGAATTTCTTCTCACGAAGGGGACCTACACTTTTGTAATGTGCCGCTCTTGCCCTGTTGTCTTCATCGTAGATTCTGCATCTATTCACCAATATAGGAAATTAGCGAATCTCCTAGTAGTTGATAGCTTGCTTAATCTCGAGTTGTAGGCCATTCACGAACTTTATGCACTTAGAACGCTCCCCAGCTTCGTTATGGTAATGAGGAAAGTACCTCGATAGCTCCTCGAATTTGGCTGCGTACTCAACCACGGTCATGTTGCCCTGCTTGAGCTCTAAGAACTCCATCTCCTTGCGATTACGGACATCCTCGGGAAAGTACTTATCCAAGAACACCTCCTTGAAGACTTCCCAAGTGATGACTCTATCTCCAGCTTCCAAGCGTTGACGGGTATTCTCCCACCAATACTTGGCCTCCTCAGCTAGCATGAAGGTGCCAAAAGTCACCTTCTAAGCATTTGTGCACGCCATGGCCCGGTATATCTTTTCGATTTCTCGCAACCAATTTTGTGCACCATCAGGGTTGTATCCCCCCTTAAATGTCGGTGGATTATTCCTTTGGAATCTATCCAGCCCATGAAACTCAACAGCTCCATCCTCTCTATTCTGATTCCTCCCCACAGCCTAAGCTAAGGCATGAAGAGCATCAACAATAGCACGATCGTTCCTACCAGCAGCCATTACTTCCTGCACAAGCCAGAAGTAATCAACCACAACACACAAATTCAACAAATAAACCATAGAGTACACACGGAAACACAATGGATACATAACACATAAAGTTGAACGAATCGACCTGCTCTTAAACTCAAATTTTACTCACCGTATTTCCCACCTACATTGCATGAAGTATTGAGGTGGCCAGTCTCAATATTCCATGACAAGGCAATTAGGATTTATGGCATAAGAAACAACCAAAAATAGTTAGTGTAACTCAAACAACATCGAACAACTCCTCAGAGTACACATAGGAAATATAAAAGACACCCTTTACCCCAAAGCCAATTATTAAATAAATATTACAAAAATATAACATGCTTTTCATTGGTGAAATAAAACGATAGTTTATAATCTTTTTCTTCACACGATAAAGGACATCACATGCGCAACTCACATTTACTAAAACTCCATAACATGCTTTACTGATTTACCAAATGATGGTGGCCCATAGTTGACCATACAAGTCCAAATAAAATAAAATAAACCAATTTAAAAGTAAAACTATTAGTCTAAAGTTTAAAAGCTAAAATAATAAATAACTAAGACCCCGATGTCACATTACTATCAGAGTTGACAAAACCGTAAAGAAATTGTAAAATAAACTGCAATGAGGCCAATGCCCCTACTCTAAGACTCCTCCTCAAGGTCCTGCTGGACGTCACCTGTATATCACAGACACATACAGAAAACACCAGAAAACAAGGGGGTGAGATACATCTCACATCATACTCAAAGTATGACAGTGGAGACAAGTAGAATACACATCACATACATAATCAATTAACAGTAATTTGCAAAAACCAGAACGCACACAAACATATGTAATGCAATGCCTAGCTTCTACTTCTTATGCACATGTGGTACCAACTTAAACTTATCGGAAAGTAGACTAGGAGTAAATGCACGGCCATAAGAAGCGTCATTGGTACCGATGCCTTCAGCTCTCGCACCCTCAACTAGTATGATATCCCCCGGCAACTAATTACGGTTACCCAGTTTTGCCAGTACGCCCCAGCTCCATGGGATCAACATGGACCATTGGAGTTTTCCCAACTGGATAACCCCCAAGGCTAGAGTTAGACAACCCATCACGGCCTCCACCAGCCAGATTCCTACATACTTTCCTCATCACATAACTCAAATGTTATGATGCATGGTCACATACAATACTTACAACTTTTCACAGGCTTTCACCATGAAACATTAACACAATTTCATATCATACTCAATTTTCTCAAAGTAAACAACAGTCGCACAATATAAACTTAACAAGGCATAAAAAGAAACAACAATGAGTTTAAAACTACAAACAAAGGAGTTCATAGGCACAGAGAACGAAATAGCTGAAATCGTATCCGCTCGTTGTGCCAGCAATGAATCCACCTGGCGGGCTATATATCCTGCCTGGCGAGTCTGCACCACAACCAACCCGCCCAGCGGGTTGTGAACCCCGCCCAACGGGTCCACGTCAGGACTCAACCCGCCCAGTGGATTGTTCATCCCACCTGGCGCCAATGCGGAGTGTAGTTTTCAACAAAAGGTCGCCCAGCAGCTATCTAACCCCGCCGGGTGGATCCAAGATACAAATTTTAAAAAGACAATCCATGATAATCCATATAAATTAAACATAGAATTTTCATAAAGCATATTAATAATTTGGGGAAAATCACATTCCCCTTTGCACGTACACAACCATATAATTCACAAACAATTGGAGTCTAGGGCCAACCCCTCTACCCACGACCAAAGTCATACCCATGAGCGAGATAACTCACTCCCCCCTTACCTTGAAAGAGGCGATCTCCAGCAAAAGGATGCGAATGGTGCAGCAGCGTCTTTCTAAGGTCCCTTACTTCTTGACTGCAAAGGCTCTGATGGCACGGTATCTCCAAGGAGGCACAAGCGAAAGAATAAGGAAAAAGGATTAAGTTTTCAAGAAACCTAAGGAATACTTAAAGCTAACTTTGGACTCATAAAACTAAGCCCAATAAAAGGGTTTTAAAACTTTTAAAAACATTCTAATTATAAAACCCTAGTTTAAAAGCCCAATATTTCTTTTTCTCAAAATATCATTTTATTAAAAACAAGGCAAACGAATAATAATAATAATAATAATAATAATAATAATAATAATAATAATTAAAGGAAAACATTGGGGTGTTACACCAAACAAATCTATATGTAATAATTCTAATGATCTGGAACTGGAAACAACATCTTTGGATTTAAAAGAGGTTTTAATTTGTTTCCCTTTCTGACATACTTCACAAAGAAGATGAATTTTCTAAGAAATCTCACGCAATCCTTTTACTAAGCTCTTTTTGTATAATTTCGAAATATGTTTCAGATTGATGTGCCCTAGCTTTTTGTACCAAATCCATTTTCATCTTCTTTGGTCATTAATCAAGTAACATTTTGTTTGTTCAGATCTTCAAACTCAATCTTATACAAATTGTTATGTCTTTTAGCAGTAAAAAGAATAGATTCATCATTTCTTTTAACTATTCATGATTCTTAGTTAAAGGATACAATAAAACCACTATCACAGAATTGACTTACGCTAAGTAGGTTATGCTTTAATCCTTCAACACACAAGACATTATCTATAGATGGAAGAAGAGGTTTACCAACTTTACTTATACCAATGATCTTTCCTTTTCCATTTCCACCAAAAGAGATCGTCCTTTCATGTGGTTGGAGGTCTAGGAACATAAACCTTTCTCCCGTCATATGACGTGAGCATCCACTGTCCAGGTATAAGAATGAATCCTTCCTTTTTCCTATTAAGGATATCTGCAATAGGAATTATTTGAGATTTTGTACCCCAAATACTTTTGGGTCCTTTTGTGTTAATCCCAATGATCTTATTTGACCTTTGTTTTCTATTGTGTTGACACCTTTGGAATGAGTGTCTAGATTTACCACAGAAGTTACAGAAGGTTGAATAAGATTTAGAAGACGTTGGTTTAGAATTTTTGTCTTCTTCAAATCCTATACCAAATTTGTCAGACGAAAGTCTTCTATGTTTTAAAATCATATGGAGTTTTAAAGATCCATCCACAAATTTGGCCAAATCATGTTTCAAACTAGTGATCTCTTTCTTTAGTTTATCAACTTCAGAAAGAAGCATTATCTTCTCACGATCTAAGACTTGGCTCTTAGGCATTTTCTCCATATCTTTCTTGAGTATTTTATTTTCTGAAGTATCTTCTTGATATTTTTCTTTATATTTCTTATACTCAAGAGCAATCATGTGAGAATTAGCAAGAAGAGTGTCATAAAACATATCTTCATCATCAGACTTAGATTCACTACCATCAGATGAATACAGGGAATTTTTAGAGATAAAGTGTATCTCAGATATTACATCCTCAGTATCTGCCATAAGACAGATATTGGCCTTTTCATCATCTGAACTGTTATTGCTGTTGTCCAAGTCTTCCTAGGTAGCTAGAAGATTCTTCTTCTTGTTCCTTTTCTTAGCTCCGTCCTCTTTTCAGTTTGGGGCATTCAGCCTTAATGTGTCCAAGCTTTTTGCACTCGAAACAAATGATTTCGTTGTTTTCTTCTTGAGGAGGCTTTTTATATCTAGTGTCCTTTTTTTCTAGAGGATTGCTTAAATCTTCCTTTCTTCTTTAGCATCTTTTTAAATTTCTTAGTTATGAGAGAGATCTCATCGTCTGTTAAGAAGCTGGAACTTTCGTTTGAGCTCTTAGATTCATCAGACTGAACCTTCAAGGCTTTGTTCCTGGCTTTCATCTCAGTCTTTTCGTCTACTCTTCGACTTGATTCTCCACTTTTTAGAGCAGTTAAGTCATTATTTTTTATTTTATCTCTTTTGAAGAGATGACCTTCGTGGACTCTTAGAGCTCCTAGTAACTTGTCCAGATTTAAAGTCTTCATGTCTCTTGCTTCAACTATGGCTGTAGCATTGGGTTCCCACACTTTTGGAAGACTATCCAAGATTTTGAGATTGTTTTGAGCCTTGGAGAACTCAACACTGAGACTCTTAAGTCCATTTAGAATTGTTTGAAATCTTCCAAACATTTTACCAATGGTTTCTGTCTCTTTTATAGTGAACATCTCATAGTGTCTTTGAAGAGTGGTTGCTCTTCTAAGACGAATATCTTCTGTGCCTTCATGTGTTATGCGTATAGCATCCCACATTTCCTTTGCAGTTCTACAACTGCAAAAGTTATAATATACATAGCTTTTGCATTTTGTTGTAGCATGTTGAAATCATCTTGATTGTACTCATTTTCTGGCTTTGCTACAACGAGATCGCCATGTGTTATGATTCTCCAGATGCTATAATGAATGGACTTGATGCACATCTCCATTCTGTCTTTCCAGTACACATAATCTTCTCCATTGAAGGCTGGAGGCCTTGACAGTGAGGCTCTTTCAAGAATGAACTGTCCTTCAAGGTTTGCCATGCGGATCTTTTCCTCTAACACTTGTTAAGTTGCTCAACTCTTAGAGGCTGAGCTCTGATACCAAATTGTAGAACACAGAGATAACACAAGAAGAGGGGTTGTATTGTGTTATAGCAAATTTTCTTAAAACCTTTTGTATTAGAGACTTATCATCTGAAGGATTTAAATAAAAGAGTTTTTCAAAAAAATCGTTTTGAAGGAAAGACAAAAGCTAAAAAATGAAACTGAAATGCATACAGGAGATATACTGGTTCGTCTCACCCCAGAGACTATGTCTAGTTCTTGGCAACAACCAAGTTCCACTAACTTATCCAAGTTACAAGTATTCTTTCAGCAAGCCTCTTCAGGCTCAACCCTAGTAGTCTTTAACTTGCCTCTCCAAACAAAAAAACCCAAGTATTCTTTGAATCAAAGCCTCTTCAAGCTTCCACCAATTTCTCTGGGAAATAGGTTAAATGTGAGCTACCTCGCTAGGTTTAAGGTCTGAATAGATGAATATATAATGAAAAGCAAAAGAAATGTTTTACATGTAGATTACACAATGAGAACTTTTCAATAGCTAAAGATTTCTATATTGCGTCAGTCCTGAGATTGAGGCCTCTTCTTCTATATATAGGCTTCTCCAAAAGTATCCGTTGTGAGTGTATGAAGGAGACAACCTTTGTCTATTGAAGAGAGTCGTTGGAGCATTAAATGTAGCATTTAATGCCTATCACCAACTTGTCACTTTGATAAGATAAAGCAATATGCTTATCTTTACCATTCTCGTACTCAATCTTGTAGTAGTAGTCAAATCTACTTTCCCGTTGTGACATCCGCCCGCACATTCCTTCTTTTTCTTATAAAGATAACTTTCCTTGAGAGTAGGCATGTAGGCTTCATACATATCGAGGTAGTTTACGTTATGATTGATGCGCATATCACTTAGATCATTGTCTGAAAGTTGTTAGTTATTGAATTTATCCAAAAGAAAGATATATACGATATGGACTTAAATTATCAGACGGTTGCTTGTGAATATGTTACAGATGACCAAACGATTGCGTAAAAACATACTTATTAACTGTTTGTTATTATCAAAATATTTGAAAATTATAAATTCGTCCTTTCTCTTAATATTAAATTCAATTTAACCCAATTTAAATTTGAATTATCAGGTTAAATTAAAAGGAAAAGAGATGTGTCTTGAATTTTACAATTTTTTTTCACAACTTTTTTTTTCAATTTAAAAAGTCTTATCTCTCGAATTAATTTATTATTATTTACCAAAATAGAAATCTTATTATTGACAATAGAGGTGGACACAGGTTGAATTGGTTCAAGTTTAAAATATATTTAGATACAAACCAATATGAATATTAATTGGTTTGGGTTGGATTGGGTCTTTCAAAAAAAATTTGGCAACCTAATCATATTCGGATTGGTTTGAATTGGGTCATTTGTCACCTAATAAAATAATAAAAAATGTAAAAATATATGGAAAAAATAGAAAATCATAACAAAATGAAAGAAAACTAATGGATAATATTAGAAGTTAGAATTATAAATTACACAACATAAAAAAATTCTGAAATTTATAGATTTGGGTTGGTTTGGATTCTACATGCTCAAATCCAATAGTCAAACCGATGTCGTTAGGTTTATAATTTTAAAATCCGAACCAAACTAATGATCCTAACTAAACCGAATTTCTCTCTATAGTTTGGTTCAGGTTGATTGGGTTAATCCGAATTCGTGTCCACCCCTAATTGAAAATTGGTTACATATACTGTTAAACATAATTCTTCATTAAGATATGTAATTTTACTGCTAAATTTTACGGGTAATTAGTTTCGCTATTATTTAGCAAACAGTCGTCATATTTGTTACGAAAACTAAACACATGAATAGCTTGAAAAGTAAAATAAACGGTGGTAATTTTTTAAAGTACATATTGATTAAAAAGATTTGAAAACGTGAAAGTCGTTATTTGATGGAAATCACCTATTATGTGATTTTGACGAAAAATGCATTCGTAACAAATAGCATTTTTCTTTAGCAAATGGTGATGTTTTTAAATTGAAATAAAAGTAAAAATATATATAGAATTAAAAATATTATTTACTAATGATGTATTTTTCTTATATATATATATATATATATATATATATATATATATATAACTTTTAAAATTTATTTAAATTTAAAATTACCCATGCACTATATGAAATTCTTGTTAATTACGTTAAAAATTGTGACCAACCTAATACAAAATTGAAGTGGTGTAAAAATGACATAAAAATAACGCGTAAAATAAACCACTTCCTCCTTTTTGATGGGTGTTGTTTTAATAAAAAAATTGTTCCAAATTATCTTCCATTTTATAATATAAAATAATTATTATTTTTTCCAACTTTGTCACTTTCCCTCCAAATTAGTATTGAATAACTATTTTTTTAAAAGATAAATATTAATAACATGAGTTTAATTTTTATGCATCATCAATGTAAAAAGTTTTTTACTGACAATCAATCAGAAATTACCATTGGTATGACTTTTAATATAGTTATTGTAAAAATTAACAAACTTATCATACATGGCAGTTTGTTATTGGACAATAGTGTAAAAAAATTTCAGTGCATGCTTGGATTCATGTTGAGTCATCTAAAATCACATTAAAATACTAGTTAATGTAATTTTATGTAAACATTTCTATGTTTGATTTTGATTATGAGTTCAGAATTGATTTTGAGTTAAAGTAACTATAGATGATAGCTTTTACCTTAGATAAAAAAAAAATGCTAAATTTTCTTATTAAACTTGTTTTTAGAATAAAAATATTTAAACATAAATCATATTATTTCAAAATCAATTTTAAACAACCAATTTTACAAAATCTTTTGCAAATACTCATACAATCACACTCTAAATACTGTTAGTACATATATTATTTACTCTAATAACACACTTACCAAAAAAAGTTACCTTAGTTCAATGCTAAGTTTTTTTTTCTCTAGAATTTAGAAATTTCCTAAATCTTGTGCAGTATTTTAAAACAACAACAATTGAGGGAGTACCTATATTCTCTTAAACGAATTAAAAATTAAATCAACATGAATGAAAAACTTGTGTTGTTTTAGGGCCCATTGCCCTTTGGTTAAAAAAAAAACACTTATGTTGTTTCAACAGGTTTAAAAATGTCATTAAATCAAGCCCACCATTTCATAAACGAAACAAATGAGCCTTTGACATTGTTATCAGGAAGGATTTCGGGGACTATGCAGAGGTGTGCTTCAAAGCATTTGGTGACCGAGTAAAGTACTGGATCACAATAAATGGACCATCAATTTTCTCTCAACAGGGCTATGCAAATGGGATATATGCCCCAGGAAGATGTTCAAACTGGTTGCCGTTGAACTGTACAGGTGGTGATTCTGCTACTGAGCCCTACCTTGTTTCCCACCATCAGCTTCTTGCCCACTCTGCTGCTGTCAAAGTTTATAGGGAAAAGTACCAGGTCACTGCTTAAACTGTGCATGCTTTGATTAACTTATATACTACACATTTACAAAATTGAAAATATTTTCTTTTTATTTTCACGGTTTAAATATGTTTTTAGTCTCTGTATTATATTTATTTTTTATTTTAGTTATTTTAATTTATTTTTTTTTAATAGCTCTTATAATATTCAAAATTTTTAAATTATAGTTCCTGTCGTTACTTAGTTCTTGTTAACTGCTGAGATGATTAAAAATGTCAAGGACTAAAATGAAAAATAAGGTATATTAGGGAGACTAAAGTAAAAACAAGGTATATTTATAGGGACTAAATTAAAAATTTATAAAATAATGTGTCATCACATAACAGGTTGAAGTAGTAGTTAACAACAACTAAGTTACGACAAAAATTAAAGCTGAAAAATTAAATATTACAAAGACTATTTTTTAAAAAATGATTTTAAAAAAATTAAAATAAAAAAATAGGTATATTACAGAAGCTAAAAAACATTTAAACCTATTTTGATTACAAACTTTCGTGAAAACCACATACATTAATCTAAACAAATGCATGATACTCCAAGCTCTACAAGCAAAAGTAATATATACTAGTAGAAGAAATGTTAGTTTGTTAAGCTTGTCCTTATTAGTATAGTTTTTGTCAATAAAGATTAAACTATTACACACATTGTGGGTATACACTAGTATATCTATTATGTTTACGAAATTCTTAATAGTATAATATATGGATGGTTATGACACCTTTTTTAGTGTCGTTTTCATCCTAGAGTGTATGGTATTTGAATGTTCATCTTGTCCTTTAACGGTATTGCATATTCTAACCTGGATAATTTCTTCCAGAATGCACAAAAGGGACAGATTGGGTTAGCTCTGGCCTTTAACTGGGTTATACCATTGTCCCAATCCCGGGCAGACATTGATGCAGCATTTAGGGCCAAGGCTTTCAAGTTGGACTGTTAACTAATTAATAAAGCCCAAATAATTTTCTTGAGTGCAAAAAAATATGAGTGCAATATAATGTTCTTGCCATCATTTATTTGGTTCTAAATATATATTTCACCATTTTAATTACAAGGACTATGGAACCACTAAATTCTGGTTCGTACCCTGTTGAAATGGTTAATTATGTGGGCGAAAGACTGCCAAAGTTTTCTAAAGAGCAATCAGATATGGTGAAAAATTCTTTTGATTTTATTGGCATCAACTATTACTCTGCAACCTATGCAGCTGATGCTGAATGCCCAAGAAAAAATAAATCCTACCTCACAGATTTCTGTGCTGAGCTTACGTGTAAGTTGTCATGAAATTGAAATTGTCCCCTGTTTTTTTTGTTTAAGCTTTTCTAATCTTGTCGATACGAACAGCTTACATTTGCATGTACAAATGATGTATCAGATGAGCGTGATGGGATTCCCATTGGTCCAAGGGTAAGAACAAAAATCTAATGTGCACGAAATTACATCTTTCACAATACAATCAATGGATTTCTCGGGAATATTGGATCTTCTTATGGAAATTTTAAAGTGTAAAAATCTTTATGCTATAAACTAATTAGAAATCATCGTAAGTATGACACATAAGATAGTTATTGTAAAAGTTATGAAATTTATTATATATATTAATTTGTGATTAGATGACAGTATAAAATCTTTTTATACTGTCAGTGCATGAATTATTTTATCAATTTTAAAAGGTCTTATCATGTAAAAAAATAGGTATATAGTTTATGCATTTTCAATGTAAAAGGTTTTTACAATGACATTCAATCACAATATGATATTTTTGTTAACTTTTACAATAATTACTTTAAAAGTTATACCAATGATGATTTTTAATTAATTGACATAATAAAAAAATTTATATTAACAGTGCCTAAAAATTAAATTCTAAAAAATTTGAATATGTTTTTCTGATTGTATATGTTCAGAACTTTTGATAAAGTCCTGTTTATTTAATGCCTATCAAAACATGGATAAATTTTCTAGTGACTTTTTAAATTGAGAAATCCATTTCTAGTTTCTCATAACAATTTTTTTTTTCTCAGTCTTGAATACATTTTCTATAGTCAAAAGGAAATAGAAAATTTCGCTCACTAATTTATGAAAGCATTGCTTATATAGATATTTTGGCAGGCTGTCTCAGAATGGATATACCTTTATCCGCAAGGAATCGAAGAAGTATTGCTCTACTTCAAGCATAAATTCAACAATCCAATCATATACATAACAGAGAATGGTACGTACTTCAAAATTTACACAATAGTTATTTATTCATTATGATGCAGTAGATTGGTCGGTTAGATAGGGGATATAATATTTTTAAATTATATTATTGAAATTGTTTTATATAATTTGCAGGTTACGACGATTTTAATGATAGAAAAGCATCACTCAAAGACCAAGAGAGAATAGCCTGCCATATTCAACATCTTTCTTATGTTCATAGTGCTATGTTGTAAGTATATATATAATTCATGCAATCAAGCAAGGCAAAGGTTTGCTAAACTAGAGGTTTTAAATATCTTGAGAACTTCGAATTTGGTAGGAATAGAGTCGACGTGAGAGGCTACTTTGCATGGTCGCTTTTGGACAATTTTGAACGGTCAAAAGGTTACACTGTTCGATTTGGGATTGTTTATGTTAACATTACGGATGGATTGAAGAGATATCCAAAAGATTCAGCTAAATGGTTTAAGGGGTTCCTCCATCAAGAATTTGAATCCCAGTGAACATATTGATCTATGGAAAAAACAAGTGATTAACATCTAAGATAAAATTAAGGTTCTTCATTTTGCTCTTGAGGGAGCATAAACATATTTTAAGCGAATTGAACACTTCATTAATATGTCACATTATCTTCAGATATGTAAAGGACAAATGAAAAAATGTTCAGTGCCTAAAAAGTATTGTGTCTTTGTCTATCTTTTTGTGTATCTATCTATTTATGTGTATTTAACCCACTAGGATTGGCCTAGTGGTGGGGGGTTGGGAGAACTTACATGAGGTCATAGATTCGAACTTCAGTGTCATCATTGTACATAAAAAAAAATTCTATTTATGCGTATTTGGAAAATAAATTATTTCTTGTTTTCAACGAATATAAGGCTATTAAGTTTTATGAAGGCGGGCAACATCAATAAGAAATAAGCATTTATTCAAGAAAATATTACAACGGATGTATACATTCAAATCTTACTGTTAAACATAGAGATATATGGTCAATAGGTCAAAATAAACTCAAATGTCAATTTTTCATTTGCAAATTCAAGTCACAAATCACTCCAAAGACGATCAGTCAAAGGAAACATTAAAGCAAACCTAAAGACTCTAATTACATGAAAATAGATGGAATTTATATAGAAAGAGAATTCAATTACAAAAGGTTTAAATTGAATTTCTTCCTAACCTAACCGTAAAATTCTAGCTAGAAACTTGTGTAGAAAGAAGAAAAACAAAAAGATGGGAGATAGAGAGTGGTAAATTGAATCTCCAAGAATTGTTCCCAATACCTGGAAACTTTAATGATTAAGAGAAGATCTAATTTCTTTTGTAGCTACTGCCTCTAGACATAACCAAAAGAACCAAAAGAAGTGTTAAGAATTAGTATTTGTAGGCTCCTTGATGTGCAAACTCGCAACTTTGGACCGATAACGTGTTGGGCGCAAAAAATAAGGCTCGGGCTATTATTTCCACCAATTTTCTCTATTTTCACCCCAAATTTTGTTTGTTATTGTTTTCTTGAAAATACCCCAGACAGAAATGTGTTTCTATTGTACAATATACATAACGAAAACGTGTTTTCGTTGTGTATTTCAAAATTAACTGTTTATATTTTTAAAATTGATTTTTTTGACACACAACTTTTAGTAATTCACTAACATGTGAGCAGGGCATGTGTTTGAATCCGTGTGATCTAGACCCTTGATTTGCTATGTGTAATCTCGATCGTTACTTTTTTTGATGCACAAGACAAAGATTTTAATTAGTGATTGATGTGTGAACAGGGCATGCATTTGAATTAGTGTGATCTAGACCTTTAATTTATTGTGTGCAATCTCTACCTCTTCTTTTTCTAATGCATAGGACAAAGCTTTTAATGATACACTGGTGTGTAAACAAGGCACATGTTTAAATTGATGCGATCTGAATCCTTGATTTAGTCGGTGCAATCTTAATATTTTTTTAATGACATATGAAACAAAGCTTTTAATCATTCATTGATGAGTGAATAGTATTTGCAGTAGTATAAAAGAGATGTGCTCTGAAGCATCACATTGCCTTCACATTCACAATTTTCTATTTGTGAAAGTCTTCAGTCATCTTCATTCCATATTTTTTCTTTTTTTTAAGAAGATAGATTCATTCATTGTTGTTGTATATTACAATGGTTATATGACAACAACATCTAAAGGGGCCTTGTTTCAATGTCCTCATGGTCCAAAATTTCTTAGGATAAGTGGGACATGACTGTTGGTGCTTTGAGGAAAAAAAATTTACAATGAGATCAAAGATGCCATAAAATTTCTTGATATTTATTATTGACAACCTATATCTTTAGGGGATGGTTATGTTCAATACAAGTCTATGGAGCTTATATAAGATGAGGATGTGGCAAAGTTGTTCTCCATCTTTGCCCAATTTCCTAGCCCGTATGAGTCAATCATGATCTGCTAAAGAGATCATCACGTGCTTGCGTCAAACAAAGGCATCAACTAGCTCCAATGACCAGATAACTGTTAGTTTTAGTGAACCAAGATGATGCACCTTGTTTACTTTTTTATTTTATTTATATCACATCTATGTAGAAGTGCTTTTATTTAATAAAATAATATTATTTACATTGCATTTGTTTGTTTTTATTTGTATCGCATGCTTTAATTGTAACAACATAATAGTAATACCAACAAAGCAATAAGTCTAAAATATAAAAATCCAAAACGTATATAAAATCCAAAAATATATACAATAGGATCCGTACATATGAAGTAAAATACTAAATATCTAAAGTAAAAAACATAAATAAAAGATCAATCATCGAAGGTGGTCCTCCTCCTCCACCTCCTCCTTTGATAGGTGCACCCGAATGTCGTGCTTGCCTGTCAATGACCAATGTTTACTGTAGAAGGACATCAGTGTTAATCCTTCCGATACCGCCCTGAGGGGTAGAATACGCTTCAGGTTTTGAGCAACTATCTTTCATTTTACCTATAAAAAAGGATGCAAACAATCATTGATGAAGGTTTCATTGTCATTGAAAAAACACATGAGAAGATATGGACAATTACCTTGCATGAATGAAAGTCGCTAGGTGAAGACTTTGTTTGGTTACCTCTACACTAGCCATGCCCAGGTTGCGGCATAAGAACTCGTGTAGGGCCTTGTAGAAGATCTCCCTCCATCATTGGAATAGCCATTTATGCAAATCCATGGAGCCTTATAAGGCACATGCACTCCTTTCTCCACTAAGTGCACTTGCTAGCCCTCCCAATGCACTTGCTAGCCTTCCCAATGCTCAACAC
Organism: Spatholobus suberectus; assembly: GCA_004329165.1. Taxonomy (NCBI): domain Eukaryota; kingdom Viridiplantae; phylum Streptophyta; class Magnoliopsida; order Fabales; family Fabaceae; genus Spatholobus; species Spatholobus suberectus. The sequence continues at coordinate 34,113,072 of CM014736.1, forward strand.
ACAAGGTCAACGTCAAATATCCAACAAGCAGGGGTGAAGGGATTCCTTAGACATAGCCAAACTACCTAAACACCCTTTCTGGCAGATGGGCACATATATGGGGACCACATCTAATGAAGCCTAAATAAAAGAAGATCGCCTGTAAAGGCCAGACAACTCTGTGTATGTCATATGGAAACTAGATGACGTCATCCAATTACAACTAACCTAGCTCCTCGCTGGTCCCCAATGCAAGGCCCATACCCTAAAGAAAACTAGAAACACACAAGTTGAATTGTATGTTTAAATTTTTTCTCGCAAAACGTTAAAGAAAAGAAAAACAAATAAAGCAAGATAAGGATAAGGAAAGAGAAGCACACAAGAGATTTTTATACTGGTTCACTCAACCTAAGCTACGTCCAATACCTTCGTATAGAAGGATTTTCCATTAACCAACCCTTGGTTATAGACAAGTATTCTTCTTAGCTTCTTTAGGCCAACAAAAGTGACCACCAAATAACTTACTTAACCTAAGTATTCTTTTATCACAAAGCCTCTCCAGGCTTTCACAACTCAAACAAGTGTTTTTATAGAGTTCTACTCACCACGTAAGGATATGAATATACGAAGCAAATACACGAAAGAATAGTAGAGTGGGGAGAATTTAGGGCTTTTTCAAAGAGAAATTAAACTTCTTGCTGCTACCAGTTCTTGTTCGTTGCTACTCGTGCATGCAACTTTGGTTTTGGAGTGAATATATAGTCTTGAAAAGGTAACTGTTGAGATGGGTAGACTTTAAGATTCAGAGTAACATTGTAAGACTTGTCCCATGTAGCAGCGCGTGTATCGAGTATGTGAAAATAACAAAAAATCGTCTTTTGTGGTTGCACCACAAAGGATGGTGCAATTCTACGCTTCAGGGTTACTTTTTCTTAACATTCCTTATTCTGGTTTGATAACTTGATAAGTTGACTTTTTTTTCTGCAAAGCTATACTTATACATAAACATATATCTATTTTTCATTTAATGCAGGATATATTTTAACATTAGTGCTTATAAAAGAAATAAGGCATTTGTAATGGAGCGCACAAGTATAAATTGATTTGAACTTCTTAGCTTAAAATAAAACTTTGGATGTCTTTTGAAAGCACATAGATAGTATAAAGTATTGGATACTTGGTTTAACAAGGCGCTTTTGACACCGAATTATGTAAAGCATATTGGACGCTTATAAAAGCTTTTTACTAAAGAGCGATATCTAGACGCTAAAAAAAATACTTATTTATAAGATCTCTAAAAATTTAATAACCTTTGTTATCTTCAAAACTTGAGGGGTTAAATGCTTCATACGCCTTTGATTCCAACAATCTCCCCCTTTTTGATGATGACAAACTTTATTAAATTTTTTGAGTTTTTACCAGATATAAAGCATGGAAAGGTATCAGTCGATTTTCATATATCAAGCATACTCCCCTTGAGTCTAATATTTCTATCAAAGCAATGAGTGGAAACATATTAGAAACTCAAAGAAATACTAAAGCATAAGATAGATCGAGGATAAACAAACAATTCAGAACATATATAAATATATATATGCCATATGTATGTTTGTATGTTATGCGTAAAGTAGAAATAGATAACTTAAAAAAAACTTTAACTTTTCAATAACTTTCTTCCCCTTTTGTCATCACAAAAAAGGTAAGAGAAAAAAAAAACATCATCGTCACTAAGAAGGTGGAGATGATTGAGGAGTGTTCAGGATTTGTTGTTGGTTGTGGACAATTTGTTGGAGAAGTGTCATGATAAGTTGAATTTGGGCATAGACGTAGGCTTGGACGGCAAGGTGAACGGAAAGAGCCAATTATGGAGTGATAATGGCGGTTGGGATGCTTGCAAAGGCTTGAGAACCAAGGGTTGGTAAAGGTAGAGGTATGGGTGAAGGAGGGTGAAGTGGGGTGGTTGGTGTTTCATGGGATGAGGGAGGTGGTGCTTCAAGAAACTTGAGATTCTGATAGTGGATATGGTATAGACGAGGTTATTGGTAGTGGGGAAAGAGGTACTCTTAGGGAAAGGGTGGTTGGAGGAATTATGGGTTGGTGAGAGCGTCTACCATGGCATAAAGAATCTTGGTTTCAGGGCCAAGAAGTGGATGGTTGTCGGCAGAGTTAAGGAAGGCAGCAAAAGTATCAAAGAAGTTAATTACACAAGTTGAACACTGCGTGTAGTTACCAACGTGTAGAGTGGGCGTAGCAGCTTTGTCTTCCTCAAACAGTCCACTTCCAAAGGCTTCTTCCTCGCAGTTCCACGACATGCTGATGTCAGAACCTTTCAACATCATTAGCATCCATTTGTTGTGCCAACCTTCTCGACATGTACCACTCCTGAGTGATTTGATTGTGCTATTGAAATTCAACTCTGGAGGGTGTTGGCAGACACGGTGGTTTTGTCAAAATCTTTGTCTTCTTTTTATTTTCATCCAGGGTGGGCAACCTTAGACAAATTCTATCTGGCTGGATGCGAACGGTTGTGTTTGGAGATATGTGTTGTGAAGGTGGAATAAACATCTGGAATCATAATGCAGCAGAGGCCTTCGAAGATGCACATAACATTTGCTCATATAGAGTGGGGAAGAACCTTGCTTCTGTTGGATCCAACGACTTGAACTTCAATTTGGTTGGCCGAATATGAACATGCTCTCCCATGCCTCTTTCTTTCTTTTTCTTGGCAATCTCCACATCATCCAAGGGAGGGACTTTGTGTTGAAATATCCTTGGATGATGTGCATCTAGATGCCATGCAGGTATGATTTCTGAATATAGTTTTTTGATGAAGTACTTAAGAGGGAGGCTTATGATTTCATCAGGTGAGTGAGATAAATATGCTTTGGAGGGTTGATGGATGTAATCATGGACAAAAGGATTTTTAGGAATAGGAGAATAATCAAATCCATATTCTGATTTAGGATATGCTTCTGGACGAAGAATGATGGGATTTGTGTCCATGATGTTTTGCCTATTTTGTTTTTCAAATATCAGCCTCCACCTGTTCTTGCATTCTTCCCAGCCTTCTGTGCATCCTTCAAAGACAAAGGTGACATCCAAATTGATGCCAATAGTGGGTCCATAACTAGTAATAGGAATGGACCTGGGAGTGCACCATTCAATGTAGGAAATTCATTTTTTGGTTGGTTGGGTGGTTTAATGGATAGGAATGGCAAAATGATGCCAAGTGTGGGAATGTTACAAACATAACCTTCATCATCAGGCAAAAGCATATTTGATTCAGGTTCAGTCATGATCGGTGTGTACCAGGAAGGGTAATCTGATGGTGTTTAGGTTGCTGTTTGGGTGTTTGTTTAGGCTTGTGTTTGGGTTACTGTTGGGGCTTAGGGTTCAACGAGCATGGATTCAACAAAGACATTTTCAGCAATAATATCATTAAAGTCAGCTATAGATGACTTACTTCTGTTGTTTTTCTCAGTAGCAATCTTAACTCTAGATGATCTTTTCCTGGTCGCTACAGGATTAGCAAGAGCTTCGCCAGGTTGGGGAACTATGGTCTTCTCAGTTCTTTGTTTCTTTAGTAAGATGGCAATTGATTCACTGTCCTCATCATCAGAATCTTCTTGCAACCTTAGCTTTTGTTTGGTATATTGAAGGGGTGGAAGAGGTAGGGCACATAGAGGAAAAACAACCTTGGAAGCAGGTTCTTGTTGAGATTTAGCTTGAGTAGCTATGGACATTGCTAGTTGTCTAGATGCCCTGCTCTTAGATGATTGTCTCTTGGATGATGCAGCTCTAATCACTACAGATACAAGTTAGACAAAGAAAGCCTCTTCTTCCTAGGTTCAATAAGCTAGACGCCTTGTTCCATTATCTATTCGCTTGGTTCAGAAGGCAATTCCATCGGTTCTTCCTTTAGCACTTGTTGCCCTTGGGATCTTTGTCAATGGGTTTCAAAGTAAACCTAGCCTTCATTTGGCTAATGTTTTTTGTAACACCCTAAGGGGTATTACCATAACTAAGCCTAGATTTCTAAGAACAAAAAAGAAAGACTTAAAACATAGAAACAACATGCAAATGCTACTCAGAAATATAATTAGATACATACGAACAATACAATAAAAAAATGCATATGTGCCTAATACACCTTATCTATCACCCAAAGATATTGTACAAAACATAAAGAGGAATACAAGAAAATAATATAAACTAGACTACATCTTCTTGCACGTGACTCCAAGCTCCATCTGTACATGTCTTCACTTGTATCTGGAAAAAGGGAGAAACTTAAAGGAGTGAGACATAATGTCTTAGTGAGTGATCTAAGGACTCTACGGCTGGGTTAGACTCTTCTATTCGGACAACCTTCATCACTTATCTCTCATGAATTTAGCCTTACTAGGTCTCTCAAAATTATCCATACCTATGGTCGAGTCTACACCTTTCAATAGTCAGTGCTTTCTGTTAACTCCTTTCTCATTCTCACAATTGTTATTATCTAACTAGAACCCTTATATCACTATCCTAGAGCCTAGCCTCTCACTTATCCTTAAGGTAGCAAACACAATTCTAATTACAAGCATACATTTATTTCACATCTTTTGCCTAGTAACTAGACATACACATCGTTTTGTTTCATCAAACAAGCATAACATACATGCATAACATGAGCACATATACATTATCTTAACACTTTATCAAATGCACAATTACATTTTTACACGTGTACACATTACATCAATTGCTCATGAACAAGGTCACATAGATTTCACATGGTTACAACGTAGCACACTTCAAAGTATCACACTACAATAGGATACATATGCATGTTATACTCCTAAACCACTACTCATGCACATGTGGTACCAACCTAAAGTTTTCAAAAAGTAGACTAGGGGTATATGTAGGCCATAAGAAGCATCATCGGCACCGATGCCTTCGGCTTTTGCACCCTCAACTAGCATGATATCCCCCGGTGACTAGTTAGGGTTACCTAGTTTTGCCAGTACACCTCGGCTCCATAGGATTAGCATAGACCATTAGAGTTTTCTCAACCAGATAACCCCCAAGGCTAGGGTTAAACAACCCATTACGGCCTCCACTAGCCAGATTCCTATATACTTTTCTCATCACATAACTTAAAGGTTATGATGTATGGTCACATATAATGCTTACAACTTTTCATAGACTTTTATCATGAAACATTGGCATAATTTCATATCACTTAGTTTTTTCAAGGTAAATAACAATCATACAATATAAAATCAACAAGGCATAAAAAAACAAACAACAATGAGTTAAAAACTGTAAAAAGGAGTTCATAATCACAAAGAACAGAATAGCAAAGGTCATATTCGCCCAGCAGTCCAGTGAACCTGCCCAGTGGGTTTGTACCGGAACCCAACCCACCCTACAAGTATTGCACCCCACCCAGTAGGTTTGCGCATTTAGCGCCAACAGAATCCAATTTTTGAAGAAAAGTCGCCCAGCGACTATCTAATCCCGCCGGATGGATCCAAGGTACTAATTTTAATTTATTTTTCCTATTATCTTTGGTTTCTAAATGCTCCAAAATAAATAATTAGATTCTTAATCACTCTTCTACATTGATAATTGATCAATCTAATCTATAAATTCCATACTCCCTCACAATCCCTTTAAAACTCATAAAAACCCCAAACTTAGGCATACAGAGGGGAAAAAATAAATAGATGAACAAGAACAACATAAAGGACAAGGAAGGACACAGAGGAGAGCACTCACCTTTAGGGACATGCAAAGCTGAGTTTTAGGGCTTGGGTTCTCCAGTTTCTATTCCTCATCTTTCTCTTCCTCTTCTTCTTCCTTTTCTCCTTATTTTCTCTACCTTCTTTCTTTTTCTATTTTGTGACAGCTAATCCTAATTCTCCTTCTCTATTCCCTTCTTATAACATGTGGGTGGGTATGTAGCTTAATGGGCTTTAATCCCCTATTGGGCCCTAAATGCTCTTTTGGATTTTATGATAACACTCTTACTAATTTCTAATACTAAGGTGTTAATAACAATATTAATAATAACAACAATAATAATAAATATAATAACAACAACACAACACAAAAATAATAATAATAATAATAATAATAATAATAATAACTGCTACAACAATAACAATAAATATAATATTATTAACAATAATAGGAATAATAATAATAAGAAATATATTAACAATAACTTTTAAGGCATCTTTTATCTAATAATATATGGGAAGAGTTCTATTAAGAGCTACTTCGTGGTTTGTTTCTAGTACTTGAAGTTTGGGGTGTTATAACTCCACTTCCCTTAAAAGATTTTTGTCCTAAAAAATCAAAGCCTAAGAACATGTTCATGATTACTTACCAACTCATCCTTTTGAATCATTTAAGATTCACCCTTCTAATTGCCTCTTCAAAAATTTGAACTCTAAATAGTCTATGATTCTTCCTTAACTTTTTCCAAAGAAAATTTCTATTCTCCTAATAAAAAAGTTTCTATAGGACTTCATCTCATACTTAAACTAGTTTAGGAAATCATGTGAATAAATGGGTTCTATCTAGATAAGCACCTACCATCATCCATTCATCTTTGTCCAGGCCTAATCCTTAATGCAACTCTAGGATCAAGTAGTTTTTAGTCAAGGCATCTATCAAAAGATGTTAAAGGTGGTTGGGCATTCCTTCTTAGTGCATCAAGCCTCTTCTAGATGTAACTCTCTCTAGGTTTCTATCTAGTAGGTGTCATACTTAGGAATCCGTTCTTATATGTCTCCGCTAGGTGTAGCTCGCAAGGCTCCCCTACATGGTGACTCTAACCCTTCATCACTTAGGTCACTTATTGGCTAGGATTCATAAATGTCGTTATCAATCCAACTCTAAAGGTACTCAAGGGTTTCCTATTCACAGGATTTGGTGCTACATTGGTTTACCTTTGATAACGTTCTTCTTGTAGGATATAAGTTATTTGAAACCTAGGTCCTTATTCGTTCATCCTAAGACAACTACATTCTAACTCACGATCCCAGGGCACAAAAGACACTCAACTACCCCTTACTATGCCTTTAATAATACAAAAATAAATAAATAAATAAATGATAAAAAGCAAGTAGAAGCAAGTAAGGAGGACATCACAACATCACATACTTTGCATACATTGGACATATACATCATTAACATTTATCCCTACAAGTTATGTAATGACACGTGTAAACATGTGTTCATATTTTACTCTCAGGGCTATCAGCATGAATGTGCTTCATGAAGAACAATCGTGCATCAAATCCAAGATGTTAAACTCAAACCCAGCATACAATATCACCACCCCTACCTCTCACCCCCAAATCATGTGAATCACTCAACTCCCTCGTTAAATTAGACCAATTATATCCATACAAGACATTAAGAGAAAAGAAAGTTATTAGGACAATTATGTTATTATTATAGTTAACCAAAATATAATACAATACCAAAGTGAAATATATATGGGGAGTGGGAATGCATGCAAGGGGATAAATTCATTTTACATCTACCATTTATGTAACACCTCATAATTCCAAAGTTCGTATCATAACACTTTCCTTGACGTCTCGGTGGCTCACACTCTACGACACTTCATTCGGTGACTCTTCACTCAACTTTCTTGTTGGTCAGAACCCTCTACCAGTCATAACCCTTCATAGGTAGCCCTTTCTAAGACACCGACAATCAGCTTTGATACCATTTAGTAAACAAACACACATCTTGTGTTCTAACACACAGAAAGGGCACATATAACAATCAAAGAAAATTCTTGATGAAGTAACATAACTTGGCTAGCCTAGCACAACCCACACCAAGTGCAACAACATTCCCACTTAAGGGTCATCATATCAATCAGTGAAAGCATGCGCTGAAACAATCTATATCTATACACACAAGCATTTAAGTAAGGACAAGGAGTTTGGAAACAATTCCTCATCCTTCGCATAACAAGAAAAAGGAACATTTTGTCATTAGGGCATGCAAACAACCAAAAAGTCTATCACTTGGAACACATACCTAGGATAAGCTCATCATCCTTGTTGGTTTCTCTAATACTTGAAATGAAGGCCCACTACAGCTAGAGGTATAGGGTTGATTGTTTCTTCCTTCTTAAAGTTAAGACATTCCTATTGGCAGGACACTTAGGTTAAACAAACACACTCACTCATGGTTTTACGACACCTGAGACATCCTTTCATACTAGGACTCTTTTACATTTGGGGTCTCTTATTTTTCTTTGGTTCCTTGGGTTAGTGAGGTCCTAAACATTCCCTCTTCCTATTGTCACGCTTTTGTTGTGCATTCCTAACTTCCTTTTATGAATTCATTCTAGTTAAGAGGTGCCTCTCTGAAAATACTATTTTAAATTCTCTCATTTTAAAGGTATTCTCGAAAGTGAAATCTTTTCTATCACATCTCTCCACGATCACTCCCCTTAGTGGGATTATAGTCCCTAAGGAATGGTGGTTGACTCATTCAAGTTTCAACAAATCTTGAATTCAAAGGTCTCTATAATTGGTTTTCTTTGTCTACTCTCTACCCCTTCTAACGTTCCTTACTTAGAGTTAGGTTGCCTAGGTGAGGTTCCTACTACGGAATTTAAGGGTGATTGCCCTTAGACTCAGTTTGTACCTGCCATTCTTCCCACCTATATTACACAAAGTATTCAGGTGGCCAGTCTCAATATTCCATGACAAGGCAGTTAGGATTTATGGCATAGCAAACAACCAAAAACACTCGGTGTAACTCAAACAATGTCACACAATTTCTCAGAGTACACATAGGAAACATAGAAGACACATAACACACAGGTCGAAAAGATCGATCTACTCTGATACCACTAATGTAACACCCTAAGCGGTATTACCGTAACTAAGCCTAGATTTCTAAGAACAAAAAAGAAAGACTTAAAAACATAAAAACAACATGCAAATGCTAATCAAAAATATAATTAGATACATACGAACAATACAATAAAAAAACACATACGTGCCTAATACACCTCATTTATCACCCGAAGGTATTGTACAAAACATAAAGAGGAATACAAGAAAATAATATAAACTAGACTACATTTTCTTGCACGTGACTCCAAGCTCCATCTGTACATGTCTTCACCTGTATCCTGAAAAAAGGAGAAACTTAAAGGAGTGAGACATATTGTCTCAGTGAGTGCTCTAAGGACTCTACGGCTAGGTTAGACTCTTCTATTCGGACAACCTTCATCACTTATGTCTCATGACTTTAGCCTTACTAGGTCTCTCAAAATTATACATACCTATGGTCGGGTCTATACCTTTCAATAGTCAGTGCTTTCTGTTAACTCCTCTCTCATTCTCACAACTGTTATTATCTAACTAGAACCCTTATATCACTATCCTAGGGCCTAGCCTTTCACTTATCCTTAGGGTTGCAAACACAATTCTAATTATAGGCATACATTTATTTCACATCTTTTGCCTAGTAACTAGACATACGCATCGTTTTGTTTCATCAAACAAGCATAACATACCTGCATAACATGAGCACATATACATAATCTTAACACTTTATCATAATGCACAATTACATTTTTACACGTGTACACATTACATCAATTACTCATGAACAAGGTCACATAGATTTCACATGGTTACAACATAGCACACTTCACAGTATCACACTACAATAGGATACATATGCATGTTATGTTCCTAAACCACTACTCATACACATGTGGTACCAACCTAAACTTTTCAGAAAGTAGACTAGGAGTAAATGCAGGCCATAAGAAGCATTATCGGTACTGATGCCTTCAGCTTTCGCACCCTCAATTATCATGATATCTCCCGGTGACTAGTTAGGGTTATCTAGTTTTTCCAGTACGCTCCGGCTCCATGGGATCAGTATGGACCATTGGAGTTTTCCCAACCAAATAACCCTCAAGGCTAGGGTTAAACAACCCATCACGGCCTCTACCAGCTAGATTCCTACATACTTTGCTCATCACATAACTCAAATGTTATGATGCATGGTCACATATAATGCTTACAACTTTTCATAGACTTTTATCATGAAACATTGGCACAATTTCATATCACACTCAGTTTTTTCAAGGTAAATAACAATCATACAATATAAAATCAACAAGGCATAAAAAAACAAACAACGATGAGTTAAAAATTGTAAAAAGAAGTTCATAATCACAAAGAACAGAATAGCAAAGGTCGTATCTACCCGGCAAGATGGAAGTCCCGCTCGGCGGTCCGGCGAACACGCCCAGTGGGTTTGTGCCGGAACCCAACCCACCCAACAGGTATTGCACCCCACCCAGTAGGTTTGCGCACCTAGCACCAACGGAATCCAATTTTTGAAGAAAAGTTGCCCAGCGACTATCTAATCCTGCCAAACGGATCCGAGGTACTAATTTTAATTTATTTTTCCTATTGTCTTTGGTTTCTAAATGCTCCAAAATAAATAATTAGATTCTTAATCACTCTTCTACATTGATAATTGGTCAATCTAATCTATAAATTCCATACTCTCACAATCCCCTCAAAACTCATCAAATCCCCAAACTTAGGCATACAGAGGGAAAAATAAATAAATAGATGAACAAGAACAACAAAAAAAACAAGGAAGGACATGAGGGAGAGCACTCACCTTTAGGGACATGCAAAACTGAATTTTAGGGCTTGGGTTCTCCGATTTCTATTCCTCCTTTTTTTCTTCCTCTTCTTCCTTTTCTCCTTATTTTCTCTACCTTCTTTCTTCTTCTCTTTTGTGACGGCTAATCCTAATTCTGCTTCTCTATTCCCTTCTTATAACATGTGGGTGGGTATATAGCTTAGTGGGCTTTAGTCCCCTATTGGGCCCTAGATGTTCTTTTGGATTTTATGATAACATTCCTACTAATTTCTAATACTAAGGTGTTAATAACAATATTAATAATAACAACAACAACAAAAATAATAATAAATATAATAACAACAACACAACACAAAAATAATAATAATAATAATAATAATAACTGCTACAACAATAACAATAAATACAATATTATTAACAATAATAGGAATAATAATAATAAGAAATATAATAACAATAACTCTTATGGCATCTTTTATCTAATACTATACAGGAAGGGTTCTACTAAGAGCTACCTCGTGGTTTATTTCTAGTACTTGAAATTTGGGGTGTTACATTGTTCTGCCCAAAAGGTAGCTGGTTGATCTTGTGACCACCACCTAGTTCTCTGATCTTTACCTGTTCGATACATAGCAGTGTAAAGAATTGATGGTAGACCTATTGCATCCAAAAAAGTCTGTTTAGCAGTGTAAAGTAAGTGATTTGATCAATCACTTCTTGTCCCTTCATGTTTTTGAAGATGTTGGTCAAGATGAGGTTTGAAAGGTTAAACTACTGCCCAATGACCATATGAAAAAAGATGAAATGGTGAAGGAAGGTGACACTATCTTTCGACCCGACTTTGTGCAGAATGCCTTTGTTCAGAGATTTTTGGAACACCTTTCCTTCATTGATCAGCTTGCTATATTCAACATGTAGCCTCAAGACCCATTAGAGCTACATTAACAGTTTCATGCCTTCCATAGTCATTTTCCTAGCCATTTTTGATACATGACCCAGCTTGTTCACATCAGATTGTGTTTGCGTTGCTTGCAAGGTCAACAATGACCTTGACTCCCAGAATAGTGCCCACATACTACTGTTTGTGAACTGAGCAGATTTCCAAAATCATCGGATGAGTTCTAGGTATATCACTTCATTCAGGTGGAAGTAGTTCAGAATTCTACATCTCAAAAGGTTGTCCTTCATCTTCACTCCCATGTTGTCAAGAGCATCAATGTCAAACTTGCACTCTACAAGAACAATAGCTTCTCCTTGGTTGGAACCTTCTACTCTGGCTATAGCCTTTGAATTGATATTAGCTTTTTCGCTAGCCATTGTTGATCGTAGTTAAGGAGACTTAGGGTTTTGAAAGTTTTTAGAGCAATAGAGGAGAAAGATATATCAGATTTCAAAGTGCGATAAGGTTTAGTATTTGGAAAGAGATAATATAGGGTTTAAGTGTTTCAAAAGCAATTAAAGGGTTTTGTGTTTTTGGCGATATTTTGAATTTTTAAGGAGAAAGAGGGTGCATTTAATGCGGGTACAGGCAGTTTTACAGTTTTGATATCAATTACGCAGCAGAAATGACTCAAATAAGGAATAAAACATTTATTTCAAATCATTGTCAGTAAAAGCATGGTTGTACATGTTCGCTAATATCGATGCTTAAAGAAAACGCTTAATATTTTATTTTAAGATGGATGCAAATATAATGGACGTTGAGATGCAGATGGACACTACAATACATTGGACGGTCAATCCTTTGGATGAATGAAATTATTCATTCCTTTTTAAAGTACATACCAAGACTTTCTCTTATATAGACGAGTTTATCTTCAAGAAGGGGTTTTATAAATATATCTGCTAGTTGATTTTCAGTGTTAATAAACTGAATATCAATAATCCCTTTCTGAATATAATCTCTTATAAAGTGATGTTTAATTTCAATATGCTTTACTCTGGGATGCAGTATAGGATTTTTCAAAAGATTTATGGCAGCAGTATTATCACAAAGAATAGGAATTTTACTCTCATATATGCTATAATCTTCCAATTGATGCTTGATCCAAAGAATATGTGAGCAACAGGACGCTGCTAATATGTATTCTGCTTTGGCTGTGGATAAGGCGATAATTTATTGCCGTTTGCTAGTCCAAGAGACAAGACTACCTTTAATGAGGTGGCACCACCCACTGGTGCTTTTCCATTCTATTTGTCTCCGGCATAGTCAGCATCACAAAATTTAACTAGCCTGTATTCTTTACTTGGCTTAAAGCACAGACCAAGATTAGTAGTTCCTTTTAAATATCTAAATATTCTCTTTACAGCACTAAGATGAACTTCTCTAGGACTAGATGGAAACTAAGCACACAAACATACATTGAACATGATATCTGGTCTGGATGCAGTAAGATACAGTAGAGATCTAATCATATCTCGGTATGTGGTTTAGTCTACCTTTTGGGATGTATCGTCCGGTCCTAGTATTAAGGATGGATGCATAGGAGTGCCCATTTCTTTAGCTTTATTCATCTTAAATTTCTTGAGTAATTCATTAGCATACTTTGTTTGATGTATGTATTTGTCATTGCCTGTTTGCTTTATTTATAGTCCCAAGAAGAACTTTAATTCTCCCATCATGCTCATTTCAAATTCTATCATCATAAGCTTAGAAAAATCCTTACAAAAAGCTTCGTTAGTAGCACCAAATATGATATCATCCATATACATTTGCACAATAATAAAGTGTGAATGTACGTTTTTTCAAAATAGAGTGGTGTTTACTTTTCCTCTAGCGAAACCATTTTTAGATAGGAAAAAAACTTAGCTTCTCATACTAAGCTCTAAGAGCTATTTTAAGTCCATATAAAGCCTTTTTGAGTTTGAAAACATGCTTAGGAAAAGTATCACACTCAAAGCTAGGAGATTGTTTCACATAAACTTCTTCGTTTATTATGCCATTCAGGATTGCACTCTTTACATCAATTTGATAGAGCTTCATGTTACTATAAGCAGCAAATGAAAGTAGAATGCGAATGGCTTTTAGTCTAGCTACAGTGCAAAAGTTTTAGTGAAGTCAATACTTTCCTATTGTGAGTAACCTTGAGAATCTAACTTTGTTTCTCACTACTTTACCTGCCTCATCCAGTTTGTTTCTCAACACCCATTTTGTTCTTATTATTGACTTATTGTTGGGTAAAGGAACTAGTTTTCATACATCATTCTTTTCAAACTGATTTAGTTCATCTTTCATTGCCTTAATCCAACCTTCATCCAATAAGGCTTCTTCTACCATCTTTGGTTTCAACTGGGAAACTAAGGCGGCTTGACCTTGCTCTTTAAAGGTTGATCTTGTTCTAACATGATCGTGTACATCTCCTAGGATTTGATCTTCTGGATGATAGTTCTTCATTTATCAGTTTCGTCCATATGGTTCTTTTTGCTCTTCTTTTGAATCGTCCAATGGAGTCCTGGACGCTGGTTCTTTGCTATTGTCTAGCTTCATATCTACAAAAGATTCATCCAACTCTGATAGTTTTTTATCAGGCTTATTGTCATTAAATTTAACATGAATGGCTTCTTTGACTATCAAGGTTCTAGAGTTGTAGACTCTATATGCCTTAGATGTTTCAGAATAGCCTAGCAATACTCTATTGTCACACTTAGAAACAAACTTTCCAAGATTGTCCTTAGTGTTCATAATGAAACATTGACATCCAAAAGGATGAAAGTAAGCTATGTTGGGTTTTCATCCCTTCCACAATTCATAGGGAGTCTTTTTCAAGGTAGGTTTGATGTATATTCTAATTTGTAAATAACATGTTGTGTTTACAGCTTCAGCCCAGAAGTTTTTAGGGGTTGAGTTATCATTAAGCATGGTTCTAGTCATTTCTTGCAATGACCTGTTCTTTCTCTCTATCACACCATTATGTTGAGGTGTACGAGGTACAGAAATTTTGTAGAGAATTCCATTCTCCTCACAAAACCTTTAAAAACTTTCATTTTCGAATTCTCCTACATGATCACTTCTGATTGAGGCTATGCAAACACCTTTTTCATTTTGAACTCTTTTATAGAATATAGAAAAGACTCTGAAAGACTCATCCTTGTACCTTAAGAACATAACTCATGTCCATCTAGTATAGTCATCCACTACAACTAGTCTATATCGTTTTCCACCAAGCGAGGCCGTTCTAGTTGGTCCAAACAAATCAATATGCAAAAGTTCAAGGGGTCAAGAAGTAAAAACAATATTTTTTGAATCAAAAGAGTTTTTCACTTGTTTCCTTGCCTTACATGCATCATAGAGAACATCAAATTTATATATAAGATTTGGAAGTCCTCTCACAAGGTTATGCTTGTTCAGCTTTGATATTAATCTCAAGCTTGCATGTCCAAGTTTCTTATGCCAAGTCCGTTGATTCTCTTTGATGGATACTAGACATGACACATTTTGATTTGTTAGATCACTTAAATGAATGTTATATAGATTGCTTTACCTCTTCGCGAAAAATAAAATGGATCCATCCACATTTTTGACTATCCATTCACTTTTATTGAAGGAGACATTGTATCCACTGTCACACAATTGACTTATGCTCAGTAGATTATGTCCGAGTCGTTCAACATATAGAACGTTGTCAATGGAAAGTAAAAGATGCTTACCAATTTTACCTATTCCCTTTATCTTCCCTTTCTGATTTCTTCCAAAAGTGACCTGTCCGCCATTCTTTTAATGAAGGCTTTGGAACATAGACTTTTCTCCTGTCATATGTCATAAGTAGGGATATCAACAGTGTAGGGCAGGCATGGGTAGTAGCTACCTGCCTCGTCGGATAAAATCCATACCCGTGCCCCCCATTACCCGCACAGGTATCCGTGGATATCCACGAATTTTTTTAAAAAAAAATTAACAAATTTATTTTGTGTGTTGTGGAATATTATAAAGTATTGCAAATATCACTCTGAATTTATAAATTAAAGAGTTATTATTTAAAATAATTACTTTGAACATAAATTTTAATTATTCTAACAATTTTTCTAAAAAAATATAGTTTAAATGCTCACAAATTTATGTTCCTTTTCTCTTGTAATATAATTGTATAAGATTTATTTCGTAATAAACAATCTTTTAGAAAATTTTGAATAAATTTAAGTAATTTTATCTATATTAATATATAAGGGTATTTAAGTAAATATATAATTGCGAGTATCCGTGGGTACGGGTACCATGATACCTATACTTGCCCTGTTAATAAAAGGGTAGCGGATATACCCATTTAGAATATCCATGGGTACCCATTTAAAGTACCCATTTTCTACCAGTGGTGAATTTTATTGGCAGATATCCGCGGGTGCTAATTTTTTTGCCATCCCTAATCATGAGTAGCCACTTCCAGGTACCATGACTAGGGTTTTCTTTCTGTTGCCAAGTAGATCTGCAATAGGTATAATAATGGATTTAGGTACCCAGATAGCCTTAGGTCCTTTCTTGTTGGTTCTGAAGGTATTAGACGCCTTCTTCACTAGACAATGAATACATTTGAATGATTTATGTCCACTTTTTCTGCAACGTTTACAAAAAGCAGTAATCTTAGTCTTTTCATAAGCTTCTTTCTTAAAACCAAAACTAGATTTGTCATGTGGACTTCGTCCATAAGATAAAATTTTGTTCAAGTTTTTAGTTTCATTGACAAATTTGGCTAGACTCTTTCTTAAGTGATCTACCTCATTATAAAGTTCTAAGCTTCTTTAGGTGGTTTCACTTCAAATGGATTTTTTGGCTTTTTTGTTTTTCATTTTTCATTCTCTTTTAAAACATCTTCATAACTCCTTTTAAGCGAGTCAAGTTCTTTTGATATTTTTGAAAACTTCTTTTTCAAATCTTTATATTATAGAGAGAATAAAAGAATTATAAAAGTAGTTCAGTGTATGCTTCTTGAAGTGAGGCTAGGTCATTGGAGTTTACCTCATCTTCTTGCTCATTTTCTGAGCTTTCTAGACTTGTATCTGCCATGAGACATAAGTTTGCTTCTTCCATTCCTTCTTATTTCAACAAAGATAGGTCTATATCTTCCCAAGTTGCCATGAGTCCTTTCTTCTTCTTTTGGGAGAAGATCTTCTTCTTTTCCTTTTGTAAGCTTAAACATTCAGCTTTGAAGTATCCAAGCTTTTTGCATTCGAAGTAGATAAAGGGACTTTTCTTTTTGGAGTCTTCGTTGAACTTCCTAGTAGAGTTTTTGGTTCTAAATCCTCCTTTCTTCGTCCACATGGCCTGTATTTTTCTTGATATAAAGGAGATCCCATCCTCATCTAAATCTTCTTCTTCCGATCCTTCCTTAGAAAATTCTTCAGCGTTGAGAGCTTTGGACGACGAACCTTTTGCTAGGCATTATACATGTGACACCCTTTACCCCAAAGCTAATTATTAAATAAATATTACGAAAATATAACATACTTTTCATTTGTAAAATAAAACGATAGTTTATAATCTTTTTCTTCACACGATAAAGGACATCACATGCACAACTCACATTTACTAAAGCTCCATAAGATGCTTTACTGATTAACCAAATGATGGTGGCCCATAGTTGACCATACAAGTCCAAATAAAATAAAATAAATCAATTTAAAAGTAAAACTATTAGTCTAAAGTTTAAAAGCTAAAATAATAAATAACTAAGACCCTGATGTCACATTACTATCAGAGTTGACAAAACCGTAAAGAAACTGTAAAATAAACTGCAATGAGGCCAATACCCCTACTCTAAGACTCCTCCTCAAGGTCTTGCTGAACATCACCTGTATATCACAGACACATACAGAAAACACCAGAAAACAAGGGGGTGAGATACATCTCACATCATGCTCAAAGTATGACAATGGAGACAGGTAGAATACACATCACATACATAATCAATTAACAGTAATTTGCAAAAAAACCAGAATGCACAAAAACATATGTAATGCAATACCTAGCTTCTACTTCTTATGCACATGTGATACCAACTTAAACTTGTCGGAAAGTAGACTAGGAGTAAATGCAGGTCATAAGAAGCGTCATCGGTATCGATGCTTTCGGCTTTCGCACCCTCAACTAGCATGATATCCCCCGGTGACTAGTCAGGGTTACCCAGTTTTGCCAGTACGCCCCGGCTCCATGGGATCAACATGGACCATTGGAGTTTTTCCAACCGGATAACCCCCAAGGCTAAGGTTAAACAACCCATCACGGCCTCCACCAGCCAGATTCCTACATACTTTCCTTATCACATAACTCAAATGTTATGATGCATGGTCACATATAATGCTCACAACTTTCATAGACTTTTATCATGAATCATAAGCACAATTTCATGTCACATTCATTTTTTTAAGGTAAATAACAACCATACAATATAAACTCAACAAGACATAAAAAAACAAATAACAATGAGTTAAACACTGCCAAAAGGAGTTCACAAATACAAGGAACGTAATAGTGAAAGTCGTATCCGCTCGTTGTGTCAGCAGTGAATCCGCCTGGCGGGCTATATATCCCGCCAGGCGGGTCTGCGCCGCAACCAACCCGCCCAGCGGGTTGTGAACCCCGCCCAGCGTGTCCACGTCAGGACCCAACCCGCTCAGCGGATTGTTCATCCCGCCCGGCGCCAACGCGGAGTGTAGTTTTTAACGAAAGCTCGTCCAACGGCTATTTAGCCCCGCCGAGCGGATCCAAGGTACAAATTTTAAAAAGACAATCCATGATAATCCATATAAATTAAACATAGAATTCTCATAAAACATATTAATAATTTGGGGAAAATCGCATTCTCCTTTGCACGTATACAGCCATATAATTCACAAACAGTTGAGGTCTAGGGCCAACCCTTCTACCCACGACCAAAGCCATACCCATGAGCGAGATAACTCACTCCCCCCTTACCTTGAAAGAGGCGATCTCCAGCAAGAGGATGCGAACGGTGCAGTAGCATCTTTCTAAGGTTCCTCACTTCTTGACTGCAAAGGCTCTGACGGCACGGTATCTCCAAGGAGGCACAAGCGAAAGAATAAGGAAGAAGGATTAGGTTTTCAAGAAACCTAAAGAATACTTAAAGCTAACTTTGGACTCATAAAACTAAGCCCAATAAAAGGGTTTTAAAACTTTTAAAAATACTCTAATTATAAAACCCTAGTTTAAAAGCCCAATATTTCTTTTTCTCAAAATATCATTTTATTAAAAACACGACAAACGAATAATAATAATAATAATAATTAAAGGAAAACATTGGGGTGTTACAATACACTTAAAGCCAATGACTTTCCTCTTTTGAGTCCTTCATCCTGTTTCAGCTCCAGTTTGTGAACCTTAAGCGTTCCAAGAAGCACTTCCATGAAGAGAGCAATTAGATCCTTGGACACTTTCAAGGCTGTGACCAAGGGTCTCCACTGTCTAGGCAAACTTCTTAAAATTTTGTCAATATAATCATAATTATCATAAGTTTGACCTAGAGATCTCAAGTTATTTATAATAGTTTGGAATCTACCAAACATAAGTTCAATAGTTTCATTATCTTCCATTGTAAATAACTCATATTGTCAAACAAATAACTTAGTTTTGATCTTTTTACTTGTGAAGTGCCCTCGTATGCTAGAGCTAGAGTATCCCACATCTTTTTGGCACTTTTTAAGTTATGTACCTTTTCGTATTAAGATCCAATCAGAGCACACATAATAGCATTTCTAGCTTTAGAGTTTAGGAGATACTTTTGTTTGTGTGCTTCTGTCCACTGACCTCATGGTAGTTTGACTCCATTTTCATCGATAGGTTGATAATCTCCTGTCTCTACGATGTCGCACATTTCGATATAACATGCATCAAAGAAGGCAATCATGCGCTGTTTCCAGTAGTCGTAGTTCTGACCTTTAAACAATGGTGGTTTATTGACAGTTTGTCTTTCCTTATCCATATAATGCTCAGGATCGTTTTCCCTTGCACTATTAAATGCTCAACCCTTAGAGGTCGAGCTCTAATACTAATTGAAGAAAACTAGAAACACATAAGAAGGGGGGTTGAATTGTGTGTTTAAAAACTTTTTTGCAAAACGTTAAAGAAAAGTAAAACAAATAAAGCAAGATAAGGATAAGGAAAGAGAAGCACACAAGAGACTTTTATACTGGTTTACTCAACCTGAGCTACATCCAATACCTTCGTATAGAAGGATTTTCCACTAACCAACCCTTGGTTACAGATAAGTATTATTCTTAGCCTTTTCAGGGCTACAAAAATGATTACCAAATCACTTACTTAACCCAAGTATTCATTTATCACAAAGCCTATCCAGACTTTCACAACTCAAACAAGTGTTTTTACAGAGTTCTACTCATAGCATGAGGATATGAAGATACAAAGCAAATACACGAAAGAATAGTAGAGTGGGGAGAATTTAGTGCTTTTTCAAAGAGAAATTAAACTTCTTGCTGTTATCAATTCTTGTTCGTTGCTACTCGTGCATGCAACTTTGGTTTTGGAGTGAATATATAGTCTTGACAAGGAAACTGTTGAGATGGGCAGACTTCAAGATTCAAAGTAATGTTGTAAGACTTGTCCCATATAGCAATGCGTGTATCGAGTATGTGGAAAAAACAAAAAATCGTCTTTTATGGTTGTACCAAAAAAGATGGTGCAGTTCTACGCTTTAGGGTTACTTTTTCTAACATTCCTTATTGTGGTTTGACAGCTTGATAAGTTAACTTTTTTTTTTTTGCAAAGCTATACTCATACACAAACATATATCTATTTTTCATTTAATGCAAGATATATTTGAACATTAGTGCTCATAAAAGAAATAAGGCATTTGTATTGGAGCACACAAGTATAAATTGATTTGAACTTCTTAGCTTAAAAGAAAACTTTGAACGTCTTTCGAAAGCACATAGATAGTATCAAGTATTGGACACTCGGTTTAACAGGGCACATTGGATGCTAAATTATGTAAAGCATATTAGACACTTATAAAAGCTTTTTACTAAAAAGCGATATCTAGACACTAAAAAAACTTATTTATAAGATCTCTAAAAATTTAATAACTTTTGTTATCTACAAAACTTAAGGGGTTAAACGCCTCATATGTCTTTGATTCCAACATACACTTTGTGGCCTTCCACCTTTAAAGATTGGGAATCTGCTTAGAATAATCAATAGCTAACTCGTGAAGGGTGATAGTCAGGAAACGCTCCTAAATCCACACCTATAAAATAATTAATAAATTAAACTACATAAACAAATTAAACACAAATAAATATCTAGAAAAGATACAAAATTGTACCATATGTAGGCTCATGAACCTCTAAATTACATCATAGATTGGAGGGTAGCAACACTGAGCTGGTCAAATAGGTAAGTAATGCAGCAGAACCCTAGGAGTACTCGCCACAAGACTCAATCTCATAAAAGAGATCTAGGTAGCAAACCTGCATATGCGTCAAGCTCTTGTCAATGAATATCGTGCAGTCGACCAAATGTACCAAAAAAGCTCTAACAACAAATATGTATTTCCCAACTGCGATGCATGTCTCATATGCCTCCTTTAGCTAGTGGAAGGTCACGCAAGCTCCTTTCTCAGTCACACTAAACACGTCTAAGTACATAGCACCGAGCTCTCTCATTAGCAACCTTGTGGCTTCCTCACAACTAACATGGGGGTAGTGGCAGAGCTTACCTATAATAGGCAAGTGCAAGAGAGATGGCACATTATCTAGGGTGATAGTCATCACCCCTACTGGCAAGTGGAAGAAGCTAGTGTCCTTATGCCATCGATCAATAAAGACACACATCATGCCCTTGTTTTTAGCAACATATCTTGCTTAAATAAGAAGGACGAGCCTTGACCTCGCCACGTAGTACGCGACATTTGGCTGCGACATTTGACCAGCTTGAGCTCCTTCTAGGGTTCTCCTATCCATATGTGTCTAGCAACATGGTCCCTATAGGTCCTAAGAAGAGATAAGCCTACAGGACCTCTTCCAAATAGGGCTCCAACAATGCGATCTGCTAAAACATCCTAATTAAGGTACCTCGGCCTCAAGTGGCTCAACCTTTGGCTAAGGTACCTCAACTTGTATCTGCTGCTGCTACTATTATGCATGTAGCCTTTCTAGCCTGACATGTAGATGTAGTCAGCAATGGGTGCCTAGATTTGCCAAGCTCATCCTTTGGCAGAGCGCCTCATCTAGGACGATGGGACACAAATCTTGTGCGTGGCATGATGAATCTAAAATAGTTGAAAAAATTAACAATTAGATAATAATTAATAATAAAATATAATCACAATTATTAATTTGCAATTATAAATATAAATTTAATAGGATGGTAATTATTAATTTACAATTATAAATATAATCATAATAACAACAATTAAAAATTTAACAAATATTGTAATTTAACAACAATTAATAAATGCAACTCTCATTAAATTCCCAGGGAAGATAAAAGACCAAGAGAATATTCCTATAACATAGCCTTGTCCTTTTTGTATGATTGAACTACCTTCAAGTGGTTTAAGTTTACTTGAGTGACGAGTGTTTATAGCTCCGTCAGTCTTATGATTAGTAAAGACTGTCACGTGTACCGTTTTCATCCTAGACTTACTCTTTGACAATTCAATATCTTTGCCCAAACACTAAATTTATCGCTTCATGATGAGATAGTCAACGAGACTAGACTACTCCTAAGAAGTTCCTCTTACATCTTTCTAAACCTTACCCTAAAGAATGAACCCAGTCCTTTAGTGTGGAAGACTTCATAGGGAGCGATAATGAACCTAGTCCTTTAGTGTGGGAAGACTTCATAGGGAGTGATTGCCATAGTCAATATAAACCTAGAAAGCAATTCAGCGACCTAAAAGTGAAGCACAAAGTTCTTATGTGATGTATCTAACAGGGCTAGTAGCCTAGCCAAAATCATAAGTTTTACCTTGAAACTTACCTAAAACAAGCATGACTTCAAGCTAAAAGACCAATATCTTAAACCTGTGAGTGAATCTAGTGCTTAGAGGTTACACTATACCCAAATTAGTGAACGTAGTCTATCAAAACAAAGATAAGATGGTACATAGCAAAACTGCCTAGTTTAGGTATCAAAATCGTGACCCGAAATGGAAAAAAGGCCAATTTTGAAACTACATAACTCCTCACACAAGCCTTGTTTTGAAATGAGACCTTTGCCCACAATTTCATATTGCCAAAATCTAACTCACTGCAAAAATCCAAAATCATTCGTCTTTTGTAGCTAAATTTGGACCCCATGGTTCATTTTGGCAAAAAAACTAGTTTAGTGTCCCAAAAGCCCATATTTTGATTTGTAATGAGTTTTTGAGTGAAACTAGTTCCTAAAATATCATTTTCATGTGTACAAAATCTATTTTAAGGTCCCCAAAGTTTTCACCAACAGATTTTAGGTTTACCCTTGAAAACCCTTCTCTTTTGAGTTTTTTTTTGCCTAAACCTTGCAACACTAGTCATTTTCAGACTATTCAAGTTTTTGGAGTAAAACCAAAGCCTAAAACTTAGTTTTAAGGTGCTCTAAATCTGTTTTTAGGTACCACATACCCTCTACATTCATAGCTCAAGTTTTCGTAGGAAAACTCATTTTCTAGACTAGAGCATTTGGCAAACTTCTAATCCATATCATTTCTAAACTGCTTGAGATTTTTGAGTCAAACCAAAGCCCCTAAGTTACTTTTGATGCATATAAAATCTATTTTTGGTCCCCAATAGGTTTAGAGTTTTGTAGCTCAATTGGCATAGAAAATCGCTTTCTAAAACTCCTTTGATTCTCTAACTTCCAATACCTATATCTTTTAAACCGTATAAGCTTTTTGGATAAAATCAAAGCCCACGATCCTATTTTTATGAGTACTAAATCTGTTTTGATGTTTCCCAATGAGGACAACTCTGTTTGACGGATTGACCTCTCAACTCCACTTCATAAAGAATACTGAACTAAAAGGAAACTGTTAAGAAAACGACCTATCCTTTGGCATAAAAACTACTCAAGAGTTTGTCTACAACCTATAAGTGATCTAAGGAGTCTAAACTTCTAGTCCTAACCAATTATGAACCCCAATGTAAAAGTAGCCTTGTTGTTGCCAAATAGTCTTACCCAATTCTTTCTAACCTTAACAATGTATTTCAAACCCTCTACCTTAGAAAGTATACTTACATAATTAAACTTTGTTTGATGTCACTAAGAAACAAGTTTACTTATTACACCATGCTTAAAAAAAATCAGAATAAAAGACTAAACGATTATGAGAAAAGAATGCCTTTTTATGAGAATAATCTAAAATGAGGTAAAGACTTAAGATGCAACATGACTGTTCGTGATCAATACATGAAGATGGCGATGGCCGTCCTTTTTAACATTCATATTGATTAGCATGATGAGGGGAGTGGGAACAATCATGCATAAAGAAAATTTGATCTACACACATTTCCCACTCCAAGTAGCCTTAAGATCACTTTTGCCTTGAAATGAAGGAACTTGAATTTTAATTCCTCCAAAGTCATCATCTCTTTTATTTTCATACCTTCTTTGATTATTTTGGTTGGGCCTTCTCCTCCTTGGTTGTTCTTCATAATTATCCTCCTCAAATTAGGTCTCACCTCCTCCATTGGATTATTCATCTCTCCTTGAGTTGTTTGGAGTAGCTTGTCTACATTTCATAAGCAAAAGCTAAAGTGTCCCACATCTTTTTGGCACTTCTTAAGCTATGTGCTTTTTCATACTTAGATTTAGACAGAGTGCACATAATAGCATTTCTAGCTTTAGAGTTTAGCAAATACCTCTGTTTATGTGCTTTTGTCCACTGACCTCTTGGCAACTCGACTCCATTTTCATCAATGGGTAGATAGTCACTTGTCTCTACGACATCCCACATATCGATGTGACATGTGTCAAAGAAGATTATCATACGTTGTTTCCAGTAGTCGTAGTTTTGACCTTGAACAGAGGTGGTCTGTTGACAACTTGTCCTTCATTATCTATAGATGCTTAGGATCTTTTACCCCTGCATTGTTAAATGCTCAACCCCTAAAGACTGAGCTCTCATACCAACTGAAATAAACATGAACACACAAGAAGGGGGGTTGAATTGTGTGTTTTCGAAAACTTTTTTACAAACTTTGAAAGCAGATAGAAAGCGCAAATAAAAGCCAACCAAGAAGGGATTAGGAAAGAAAAACATATAAGGAATTTTTATACTGGTTCACCCAACTTGAATTACATCCAGTCCCTTCATCCAGAAAGATTTCCACTAACCAACCCTTGGTTACAAACAAGTATTTTTACTATCTCTTCAAGCCTACAATAGTTATCAACCTAAATCACTTGAACAACCCAAGTATTCTGTAGTCACAAAGTCTTTCTAGGCTTTCACAACACAAAAGAGTGTTTTATAAAAATCTACTTACAAAGTGAAGATATGAAAGTTAAAAGTAATTTAAAAAATATTTGCTTTTGCCAAAAGTATGAAAAGTGAGAGAATATGTAAGCTCGTCTAGAGAGATTTTGAAATTGTTCGTCACTACTTCATTCTTCTTGTCTTTGAAACTTCGAGCTTGATATATATAGCCTTGGAAAGATAGCCGTTGAAGTAGACAAGCTTCAAGCTTCAGAGACACGTTGAAAAACTTTGTCATGTAGGTAGCACGTGTATTGTGTTTGCAAAAGGAACAAAAAAAAAACGACTTTTGTATTGGCAACAAAAAAGGACGTGCAATTCTATGCTTCAGAGTTGTTTTTTCTAAACATTTCTTATTCCAATTTGACAACTTGATAAGTTGACTTTCTTTTCTGCAAAGTTGTACTCGTACAAAAATATATATTTTCTTTTCATTTAATGCAAGATATATATGAACATTAGGTCTCATAAAAGGAAAAAAAACATTCGTTTTCAAGGCGTACAAGGATAAGCATTTTGAACTTTTAACACTTAGTTGAATTTTAAAAATGTCTTAGATAAGGTATTGGATGGTTTTCAAAAGAGTGCATATGTTTAAGTAAAGTAATTGGACACTTAGTTTTAAAATGGCGCATTGGATGCCAAATTTTCTTAAAACATATTGGATGCTTTCAAAAACCTTTTACTGAAAAGCGATATCTGGACGCTAATTTAAAAACAATTATATACAAACTCTAAAATTTAATAACTTTTGTTATCTTCAATATTTGAGGGGTTAAATGCTTCATACGTCTTTGGCTCCAACACCAGCAAGTTCTCTTTTTTTATTATTTTTTGCACGAATTTCTCCTTTTTTATTGAGGATAAAACTCAAAATTCAAGTAGCAATTTGATATTTAATACAAAGAAAATAATGGGAAATGAAAGACACAAATGAACAACAAGAAATCACAAAAGAAACAAACCAAGATTGAAAGAAATAGAACAAAATGACACAAGGAATAAACATGATGAACACAAATTAAAGAAAGAGAATTTAAACTAAAACAATTTTTTTTTCAATAGGATTAAAATAAGGAAAAACCCAAACTTGCATTTTAAGGAGCCGAAGCTTTGATGCCAAATGATATGAACATGGAAACGAGTTGGATCGCCTTGAGTTCAGATTTAGGAAAAAAGGTTTTAATTTTTTTTAGGGAAGGATATTGACACCACACTCAAAAAGATAGATGAGAAGGTGAGTGATAAGTCATAGGGTTGATCTACACAAGTTGCCTTGATAAGATCAAATTAAGTTCTTTGCCCAAGAACAAAGGGGAGATCTCATAGAAGAAGAAAACTCAGATTTCAATCCAATTCAACTTGCCTTTTGTAACACCCTCACTTTTACTTAATTAACTAATTTTCTATTTATTTTATATTTAATTCTGAAAAATCAAGAAGAAATTTCAAATTTCTAATCCCCATAGTTAAACTCAGAATGTAAAAATTTATTTAATCGTGATTTTTAATAATTTTTTTGAGCTAGAACTTGAAGAAATTAGAAAATAACAATTTTGCTCCTATTTCTTAATCTTAAGAGCTGATTGACATGAGAAAAAGATTTAATTGATAGGAAAATGTCAATTTGAGCTTAAAATCATGTCATATGTATTAAAATATAATTTTTTGGAAATTTCTTGGAATTTCGATGCAAAATGATCAAGATGCCCCTAGATGTCAAATAAACCAAACTAGTATTGGTTTGACATTTAGAAATGGTAAAAATAATATTTTTAGTACATTTATAAGTAAAATATGTAATTGTAGAATTTTCATAAAATTTGAGCATTTGTTAAATTAAAATGAATTTAATATGAACTTTCTAACTTAAAAATACAATATATATATATATATATATATATATATATATATATATATATATATATATAAATCAAAATAATTAATAAAAAATTAAATTTTTTTTTTAGAAAATTATTTTTGATGAAAAATAATACAATTGTTTAGTTTTATATTTAAATTAATTATTTTGATATTAAAAGTTAATTTATTCAAGTTTAGACAATTTTATCGATACCAACTAAATTATTTACAAATAAAATTTATAGTGGAGAGCTTTCAGATAGCTTAACTAGCACGTCCTCAATCTAGAATGGGATGATTCACCACCTAAATAGGTTATGTGTCCCTAAATTCAAATAAAAATAAAAAGAAAATCTTTAATTATTACATAATGCATGTTGTCCTTAGAAGGCCACCTAAGCTTGTTTCTCTTTTATAAATAGGCTCCTCCATGAATCAAATTCTCACCAACTCCCTCTTCCTCCAAGTAGCTGAAGTTCTCCTCCTCCTCTCTACCTCCATAATTTTTTTTTTCTTTTTACACTGAAATCCTACTAGTTTTCATTAACTAGTAAAAATCCTCTTCTTGAGAGCTTTGCACCAACAACTTCACTAAACTTCTTTGAGGTAATGGGGAGAATGGGGTTAGTTCTAAATTTTAATTACTTTGCATGTTGATAGGAAAGGGTTTTCCCTAAACCTTTAAATGTTTAAGTTTACTAAGTTTTATAATAATGTTATAATGTTTAGTACTAAATTTAAATTTTTACTAAATTGTTATGTTGCTCAAATTTAGATAATTAAAATACACTTATTTAGTAGTGATGCTACCAAAATTAAGATAACTATACTACAATTATTAAGTTGTTATACTGTTCAAATTCAAATAATTATAGTAGAATTACTAAATCGTTATATTACCCAAATTTAGATAGAAAAAAAATTTAGCTGTTATATTGCTTACTTTTAGATAATTAAATTGTTATACTACCAAATTTTAGTAAAACTCAAATAATCTAGTAAAAATAGTGGAAGAAATATGTTAGTAATTTTATAATATAAGACTAAACATAAAAGTTATTTAATGAGCTATTTATGAATTTATTTTTAAAAATCTACTATAGAAATTTCAATTTAAGTTCTCATTGTTCAAGTAAGGTTTAAACATACTAAGAGACCATCAATAAAAATTTTATAATTTTTAAATCTTGTTTAATACTTCTAATTGTGCTCTATAAGTATCTGTAGACACTTTTTATTAAAAATACTAAATTTTAAAAAAAATTCAAAAAAGTTCTAAAAATTCATGATAAAATTTTAATTATTTTTCTAAGCTTAAAATTATTTTTATAAAACTTTTTGACTATTCTATGATTTATTTCATAATTATTAGTCTTTATTTTAAAATTTATGTCTTTATTTTTATTGAAATGTTGATTATGTATCTTAATATAAATTATGAATTATATGAATAATATGTATGGTCAAATCTCTGTAATATAATGCAGAAACATTAGCAAAAATTGTACTGGTGCTCAAATTAAATGAGACCAGAGTGAACCTTTTTTTTAGAATTTAGGAATTAATAAGTTAGTGAGTAATGTAAAGCAAGGGACATGACACCCTACTAGAAAAGTTACAGTTTGGTACGGTGAAGAATAAAAGGCAGGAACCCGTTTGAGGAGGTCTTGAAGGTAGGCATAGAGTGTCATAGAGTGTTGAAAGTCCCAATGGCCTAGGTAGTGCTCGTGAGCCGGGATATTCACCTGGGCAAGCTCGATGATCCTAACAACTGCTTAGCATGCCCAGATTGGTATAAAAGTATACATCTGTAAATGGACGTCCTAACTGTTATTTATTCCTCATTAATGATGAGTATTATACCATGTAATGATGTTGAAGGAGTATATGTACTCCTAGTCACTTTTCAGTTTTGTTGAGAACTATTATTCACTAATGAGAAGTATAGATCCATACCAAGTCAAGGATAGTTTAGTATAACTTAAAATAAACCCTAGGTTCCCTTTGTCAATTATGTTTTATTTATATGGTAAATTTCCTACCATACATGTGAAAGTGATTTTAGAACAAATCACATCACTCCATTGTTTTCCTCTATGCATATTTGATCGTGGTTGATGAAGATGACAATGTCAGTGCTCTTCGACCTGCACGTAGCCTACCATGATGGAAGAACATGGGAATACCAGGAAGACACAAACATCTTGACTTATACTTGTTTGATGTATATGACCTTCCTATCCCTGTTCCTGGGATTGTGATACCACCACTAACATATATGATACCCATATCCTTCACAAATACCCCACCATCTGACTTTGTTTACGCTTCTCATGCTCCACCACCATCACTAGTAGATCCTAATGTTCCTGTGATAGCTCCATACTTTGATGTCCATCCACTTCTTCCCAAGTTACCTATTATGGACGCTCTAGCTGTGGATGAGCCAGCACCTATACCTATAGCTGACAAATCACCTTTAGAGGTGGTATTGGCTGAATCACCTGTAGCCTCCCTCGGTATTGAGTACCAAGTAAGGATGGCCAACTGGTGGCATACCTCTTTGGCATCTTCTTCCTCTAAACCTGGGGTACCTCATGAGGTACACAACAGACAAGCATACCATGCAACCGAGGACGAGCCAAAGGGGACTCCTTCAGACGAGGACCGTTAAAGACTTATAGTATTTAGTAAGGGGTAGGGTAGATAGATATTGTTCTATATAGGATATTTTTTTTATGTATATATTGGACTAGGTAATATATATCTTTTGATATACTTTTGTTTTATGATTGTTATGTATTACCCAAACCATGATGTACAGTTATATATATACAATCATTATCTTTTACTTCCATTTTCAAATTTAGTTAAATTTAGAATTTTTTATTATAAAATCGGAAAAATTTTATCCGCATTTTCATTAACTTGAATTAATAACTAAATTAATATGAATTATATTTAAATTGAAAGAGTGTTACACCTTTGAACAACAAAGTTCTCTTTATTTATAGGCTAGGTCTCCCTCTAAACTCTCCACTAGGAATTGAATTCCCACTAGGAATTGAATTCTTGCTTACATTGAATTTCCACTAGAAATAAACTACCAATAACCATCATAATGGTTTAGGAAGCCCAAAAGTCATAAAAATTAACCTAGAACATTTCAAAAGTCGTTTAAACTTATTACATAAAAAATAAGTGCAAAAATACATAAAAAAAAATTAGAAAAATGGGTCTTATTCTTCAGCCCAAACCAAGTAATCAATCCAAAGAAACTTTAGCCCACAAATACATAATGAGTATTACGTGTTGGGCTTCATTGTGTTGCCAAAATTGTTGTCTTTAATTTAGGTTGAAATTATCTTCAAGTTCCAAGACTGTGACAATTCTCAGATTGGGCTCTACTTCAATTGAACCTTTTTTAGCTTGCACCTCCATGACTAAGTTTTGCAAAGCCTCTTTAAAACTCTTTTAACTCTTCCTCTAGTCATTGGGCCTTCTGCTCCTTGCAAAAAAGGATCTTTGAGATTTTTGGATCTTTCAAGATTTTCATCAAGAGTGTAAATATTTCAACCTAATAATGCATTATAATATTAATTAAACACAATTCAAGATCATTTTTGCAGCTAAAATCGCTTCATTTTAAAACTACACCATACTACAGTCAAGGTAGTAACATGCTTGGTTTATTTTTATTATGTACATTTTTCATGTCTAAGACTAAAGGTATTTTTAAATATTTAGATTGTAAACTAACCTCTCAATTGTGTTAATTGGGAAAAGGCCATTATATTCTTATTGGAATAGTAGTAGTTAATAAGAGAAGGGAGAGAGAAGGAGGAGGAGGAGGAGGAGGAGACGGGGAGAGGTGTTGATAGAAACTAAAACATAAAAAAAATTGCTCGTATAGAGACTAAAACGTAAAGATTGTGCAGGTATATGGACTCAAACATAAAGATTGTGTTGTATAGAGGCTAAAATGTAAAGTGCAAACGCAATAGTGCCACATCAGCATAGGGTTAACGGCATTAAATGTATTTGACGATGGATACCAAAACATAATGAAAGTACTCGTATAAGAACTAAAATAAATAGTTTCTTGGTGTAGGGACTAAAACGAAAAGATTGTACAAGTAATCAAATAAGTAATTAAACTTATGATAAATTTGGGTCTTTGATTTTCAAGTGTATTTATTACTTCTCTATCATGTAATTATGTATTTTTAGCATTTTAGGTCACATATTTTCTTAACTTTCAAATTAAATTAATATTTGTATTTAATTATTCATTCAAAATAAGTTTTTTTTTTATTTTTAATCAATATTTAAAATTTTCAATTAACATTAAATATGATAAACTATTTACAACTAACAAAATAATGTTTTATGAACTAAAGCAATTTTTTAAATATTTAAAAATTAAAGTTTTAAATACCTATATTTTAAATTTGATTTAATATTTCATTATTAATCAATATTATTTCATTAATTAATTATTAAAATAATTTTTACATTTTATTTATATTTTAAAATATCCATATACCAACATGGTGTGATACAGTTGACAAATAACTTTGTCTCTTAAGCATGTGATTACGGATTCGATTATTGGGTTCGTGTGTATGAAAAAACATCTGCTAGGAAAAGTCAATCTCTTAAATGGATTTCAGTACCTCAAGATATTAGTTTTTGGTTTCCGAACGAGAGAATACCCTAGATTCAAAAAAATATATATCCATATAATGACTATTAAATGTTAATATATAATGCCTATTACAATGAACGACATAGCTACCAATAAATTTTAAACAAGATGTCCATGCGTTGTCTACCATCAATGCATAATAATAAGTATTCATTCGATAAAACTTGCTAACACGTTCGTCTTAAAATATTATCTGTACATTAAAATAATTACAATGTAGTTATATATTTCTTCGATTGATAAATTTATCTATAAAATATTATAATAATAATTTAATTAAAATATGTTAATAGTATAAATATTTTTGAAACTGTCAACCAATTACATATTATTATATAATAATAAGTTTATTAACTTTTATAATAAATATTTTAATAATTTTTGATTAATTAATAGTATAAAAATTTCTACACAAATAATATATGAAAATTAAACTCTTAAAAAAAAAAAAGGCAAATGTAAATTTCTTATTTATTTTTTTTTAACCAGTTCCAAACCATTTCAAGGGGATCATCATTTGATTTGATTTGGTTACACTGCTGCTGACTGTTCACACGAGAAACACGAACATTGTTTTTTTATTTATTAGACGAGCTTTCTTTTATTTATTATTATATTAATATTACTGTTGTATTTTATGTTTTAACTTTTCGGCATGCATCATCAGAGCTGTCAAATTGGGCAGCTGGCCCAGGTGGGCCATTGCTCTGGGTCGGGTCAGTTTGTGTTCGGACTTCTATTTTTTTTGTCCAACCCAATCTTATACGAGCTACCAAGTTAATTTGGTCTAAATTTTTTTCAGACTAATTAACGTTGTTATTTATTTTAATTATTATTTTTTTGTCAAAAATTATATAAAACTAAATTATTTAAATCATATTAAATATTTAAAATTAAATTCTACATATTTTTTAGCATAAACGAACATTTTTATCCATATATAATTTACTTAATTATTCAATAATTTTATTAAAAATATATTTTTAAGCAAATTTTATTTACAAAATGAAGTATCCATGTTGGTCTTTGTATTTTACAAATGTATGTGACACTTTCATTTTGTAAACTGTCACTAACTTTACTTGAAGCACTAACATGTGTGCTGATTTCTTTTGAGCTACCTGGTTTTAAGTCCAGCCGAGCCTTTTTTAGGGGTTGGGTGGACTTGTTCATTTGGTCGGACCTATTTTGACATCACTATCGTCACATTTATCGGTAGATGTATGGTCAGGTCAATTCATTTTATAGCTCAGTCTGCAATATTTCGTATTTAAATTATTCAGACTGGATTGATTGCTAAATTAAACGAATCTCTTTTTGTATATTATGCATCTTAACTCACTAAACCCACGTGTTATAGGACTGGGCTGCGAGCCAAATAATAATAAAATATTAAAATTTTGAAAAAATATAAAATAAATTGAAAAATGATTAAAAATCTGAGAATTAAAAAAAATGATAAAAACTGAAAAATATCTAAAATTAATTCAAAAATATAAATCATATGAATGGATCATTCAAATAGTAAAATCCTAAATATTAAGTTTCTATTTCTAAATTTTGATAAAGCATTAAATCATAAAAACATAAAACAATAATTAATATTAAAAATAATTAGTTTGCAGGCTCATTTAATAATACATGGACCTCAACCTATTTAACGTACGAGTTAAATAAATTGGACCAAATTAACTCGCACCAACATATTACCTAATCCTGATTTACTTAATTTATAGGCTTTTTTTTTTTTAAGAGTAATCTATAGGTTAAACCTTCTGTCTACAAGTCCAAACCCGTATATATATAACTATAATGACATCCTTTCTGTCCACTGTTGCCAATCGGGACGGCAACAAAAATGGAATATTTGAATTAAGTATAAGAAAAATATTTGAATTAGACTCTCATCAGATATTTGCAGTAAGACCAATTTTTAAATGGTGAATAATTTTCATATAAGTATAGTCTTATAGTCATAATTAATTAAAACATTAATAAAATTCGTGTTAAATTCTATGTTAAAAATATTTTAAGTTTTAATTAATTTGCTTATAAACATTATATTTACGTAAAAATTATAATTGCTCTTGACTTAATAGTTAGGGCAGCTAATATGCAGAGGCACAATTAAACAACAAAAAAAGAGAGTCTAGAGTGCCATGGAAAGAATTCGCCGTGCCGTGCTTGGACGAAATAATGAATTGAAATAAGTTTATTTTATAAGAAAATAGACTATACACTAATAATGTAAAACAATTTTATACTATCATCGAATTATAATCCACAATGTATAGTAAGTTTATTGACTTTGATAATAACTACATTAAAAATCACACTAAAGCTTATTTTTAATTAGTTGATAGTGTAAAAAATTTTACATTGATAGTACATAGCAATTAAATTCTTATTCTATTTTTATTTGATGAGGAATTTTCATAACTCGATAGGATATGAGATAAAATCGATTAACTTTATTTATAATTTTAATAGTATTTATAATTGAATTATAAAATAAAAGAAATATAAATATAATATTAAGGATTAAGATATATTTTGATATTTTGATATAAATAATATTAATACAAATAAAATATTATATTATATAAAGTATTATTTATAAACTTTATTATTAATATATGATTATTAAAATATTATATATTTTTTAAATATAAAATATTAAACTGAATTAATTTAATCTAAAATATAATTTAAATCCACTTTCAAGATATATGTATTCTAATTTTTAAAAGTAATTTCAAATGCGACCAATCATTATTACCAAACGTATGAATTAATTAGTGTGAAGTTAACTAATGATTTTCAATTTGTCTTGAGCATGGCAGCTGGGTATGGATATATATGTTATGTTAAAAATGGACAAAACTTAAAATATAATTTTAATCCACGTTAATACTTAATGAATTTTTTTATTATACAGATTACTAAAAATAAAATTCTAATTCTAATTAAAGAATAATATCAACAACACACATGAAAATATATCTAAATTTTGTTCTTAAAAAATACGAGAAATAATTAACACCGCTCTTTAAGAGCATCAGAGCCAGCTGTCCGACATGACGCTCCACCCATAAAAATTTTAAACTTTTACTGAGATTGGTGATGGGCTATAGTAACCATCAATATCCAAATCTAGAGGCTCATCAAGCTTCCTCTATTATCGTTGAGGCGTTGAGTGCTACTGTGAGAAACGGACTTCGCACTATTAGCAGAACAACTATGAGAAGAGAAAAGAGCAAGGGGGAATTAAGAGAGAAATAAAAAGGAGAATAAAGACAAAAGAAGAGAGAAAAGGAAAATTAAATAGAGAGAAAAAAATATAATTGTATTAAATAATTTTTAAAATTTAATTTTAATATATCCTTAGTGTAAAAAGTTTTAAATTATTAATCAATTAAATAACATTTTAAGTATGATTTTTAAATTAACTATTATAAAAGATAAATATTTTAATAATATAATAATTTATGATTAGTTAATAATATTAAAATCTTATGCTATTAATATATTTCTATTAAATTTTAATTTTTATATTATCTTAATATATATATATATAAGGGAGCAATTTTATTACCGCATACAAATTTTTTCTTTCCCTTGTATTTTCTTTATATAAGAAAAGAAATTGTATGCGAGTTTCACTTTTGTTTCTTTCTTTTTTCTACATTCACTCGAAAATAAATAAAATAAATTTTTCATATATTTTCGCTCCCTTGTTGTTTTCTTTCCTTCTAATTCTCTCTTTTATTGATTAGCATTAAAAAAATAGTAACACTTTATTTTAGTTTCTAAATAATATATGTTTTATCGATTTAATTTCTCAAAAATAAGGTTATCAATTTAATCATTTAAATTTAAAATTCCCTATTTTTTGGCACCTCCATTTACACGTTAACCCTGTTAACTTGAGGTGACAAACAATTCACGATGCAATCCTTCTGTCATCAAATTGTCTTTTATTTGAATTTTCGCTGTGTTTTCTCTCGGCATCCCCGCCAGCTAAACTAGCCACATGACTTTTGCAGATCAAGTTGATGATCTTAGGCCACTTTATAACACGGTTGCTTAACTGCGTTTCTTATTTGTAAGGAACGTTCCTTATCTCATATTTTCGTTAGAACAAAATACGTGGCACTTTTTATACAGGACGCGTTTCTTGTATAAGCAACATTTCTCAACTTTTTCTTTACAAAAAAAAATATTTCAGCCCAGATTCAACTGACAAAGAAGAGGAGAAATAACTGTGAATAATATGAGCGAGAATCAGCATCAAGAACATAATTAAAAAAAGCACACAAAAATCGAACTTCATACCAAAATCAAAGTCCACAATCATAAACAAAGTTTAGAACCAAAATCAAGGTCCAAAACCACAATACAATAAAAAAAATTTAAAAATCTACACAGATCTGTAATGGACACATGTCGGAGTTGGAGAGGTTGATGAACAGTCATCGAAGAGGACCGATTTACACTAGAGAGGACTGATCTGAACTAGACGTCTCTTATTTGAGTTGTACGACCCCCAACAGGAACCACCACGTCGAGCGGCAGTAATACTTCATCGTGAACGAGGTATTTGGAGTTGAGTGCTTGAGAAGGCCTAATAACAATGACACTAAAAGCCTACTACAAATGGGGGAGGCACATGGCTTTTCCGGTATGTTTGGTTCCATTGATTGCATGTACTGGGAATGGAAAAATTATCCAGTTGCGTGGAGAGGCCAATTTTGTCGAGGTGATCATACCAAGCCCACGATCATGCTTGAAGCAGTGGCATCATAAGACTTATGAATTTGGCACGCATTTTTTGGCATTGTAGGTTCAAACAATGACATCAATGTGTTAAACCAATCTCCTTTGTTTAATGACGTTTTGGAAGGGCAAGCTCCCACAGTGCAATATACGGTGAATAGGACCTCATATAATATGGGGTACTATCTAGTAGATGGTATTTATCATAAGTGAGCTTCATTTGTTAGGACCATCCCAATGCTGTAGGGAGAAAAGAGAAAATTATTTGCACAATGCCAAGAATCAGCAAGAAAGAATGTGGAATGAGCATTTGGATTACTTCAATCTCGATTCATGATTGTATGTGGTCCGGCACGTGCTTAGCACATGAACACAATTAAGCAAATAATATACGCTTGCATCATATTGCATAACATGATTATTGAAGACGAATGGCATACATATGTTGGTAATTTTTAATATGATCATGTAAATAATGACATATCTACAATTGAAATATCCAATGATCCTCATCTTGGTTTTGTAACATAAAAGGAAAGCACATGTTTGGTGAAAAACAAATTCATCGACAACTTTAAACAAATTTGGTAGAGCAGATTTGGTAGAAGATATTTGGAAACGTGTAGGACATGAGGATAATGAAAATTAGTTTTGCTTCTCATTTTTAATTTAACGAAAATTAATTTTATTATTATTATTATATTGTTATGTACTTCTCATTTATGTATTTGTCATTATTTTCAACTTATTGGCATAAATAAAATAAATTTGTATTATTTTTACATTATTTACAATTTTAATATATTTATTATTTCAAAATTATAACACAAATAAAATAATATCCTATGTTAAAATAAAAAATAAAAATATAAGTATTAATATTTTGGGTCAATTGTAGGACTCACAAAATTAACTTAAGGATTTAGAAATCTTAAAATTGAAGTAAAATTGTGTGTAAAATTCTTAAATTTATATGACATCGTAGGACCCACAAATTTAAAATAAGAAACTCAGTTAAGTAACGCTCGGCTGTAAATGCTCTTACCGGCCTTTTAGGCCCTTCTTCAATCAAAAATAGCTGATGATCATACCATAAAGTCGGTGCCTCGATTGAACTGGCATAACTGCATAAGGAGCTACTGTTAGGATAAGTGATAATAATGTAGAGATAATAAAAGTAGATCCATTTTTAAGTGTACTAATGTAAAATGAAGAGATTTATAGAATGAGAAAAACAATTAGATAAAAGAAATAATACATATAATAAATGGTATGATGAAAAAAAAATAAAAACAAAATAAAATAAAAGAGAAATTAAAGAGAAAAAAGTATATATTTATAATTATTATTTTGTTACTATCATTTTCTTCTCTAATTTTTCAAGCGTTTCCTGTACATGCAACTTCACGTGTTACAATATTTCAAAGCCTAGCATTTATTTTTTAATGTTAATTAAAATTATTTTTAATAAAATTAATTTTAAATTATTAAATATACTTAATGTATACTATTCATAAATCAACATTAAAATGTATAAATTTTGATAATTTATTAAAGGCACACTTAGGCCTGTTTACTTTAATAAAATATTTTCTGCTTTTACTTTTAATTATAAAAATAATACCTTATTTTCACTTTGTTTTATGTAACAGTGAAAAAAAATATTTTTTTCTTTTTTCACTATTTACTAAACAAACTTTTGAAAACGAAAAATAGAAAATAAAAATAGAAAATATTTTTTCAAACCAAACAGTCCCTTACTTTTTTGAGTGCAAGATTGAAGTCTTTTATTTTTTTGTCCATTGGATCAAAGTAGGAATGGTAATGGATGGAGTGAGGGTGAGTTTGATTCTCCACATTTTTGTCCATGTTAAAGATGGAACAAATTCAAGTTTAAGAGAGATGAACATAAAAAATTAAAACTCAATCTTATTTTCATCGGAGTTGAAAAAACTTACATGAATCTACCTCTCTTTTTTAAAAATGTAATTACTTATATATATTTAAATAAACCATATATTAAGTTTTTAATTATATTTTAATTCATATAATATACAAATAACCAACAAGAACTTAAAATTATATATTTAGTTCATATATATATATATATATATATAGAGAGAGAGAGAGAGAGAGAGAGATAGATAGATATAGATATAGATATAAATATAATGTGAGAAGGATTTTGGAATGAGAATTTATATCTCTAACCCTATTTTTACAAAGTAAAAACAAAAAACTAAATTCAAACCCAAACAAAATATATTTTTCTAACAAAGTCAAGTCAGGGTCAATTGTGTAACACGTTGAAGGGCATTACTTTTCATTCATATTTTTTATCGTGAAAACATAAACTTTTGAAATAAAACCTTGATCCTTAATAAATATACATAAACATGGTCTAGGCACTCCACAATACCATACAATCATTGTAAAAAGGTAAATAAAACATGAATGGTTAAGCCCCATGCAAGGGGTATTCAAATGGAATGTAATTAAAGTTCTTAACCAAATAGTAAAACTATAAAAGGGTGACTAGTGTTCCTTTCTAGTGCTCCAAGCCCTACTTAATTTGAAACATTTTAATTTAAACTAATGAGACAAAAGTCTCAATTGCTGGAACC
Organism: Spatholobus suberectus; assembly: GCA_004329165.1. NCBI lineage: Eukaryota > Viridiplantae > Streptophyta > Magnoliopsida > Fabales > Fabaceae > Spatholobus > Spatholobus suberectus. The sequence continues at coordinate 34,152,107 of CM014736.1, forward strand.
AAAGATGTATGAAGCATTTAACCCCTAAGAAGGTTTTGATGATAGCAAGGTTATTAAAATTTATGAACCCCTAACATGTGCATTTTGAATACGTGTTTATAAAATTAATCCATGCTTTCAAAATATCGCTTTTTATAACAAGTTTTTAGTTCTTATTAAGATAGGCGTCCAATGTAAGTTTTTACTTTAAGCATCCAATATACATTTTCATAAAGCATCCAAACTCGTCTTTTGTAAAAAGCACCCAAATTTATAAGCTTTTTAAATTGGACATATTTCAAAAAGCGCGAACCTTCTAAAGACTCTAAATGAAGCTATTTTATGTTAAAATTTAAAAATTTCTTTCGAAAATTGTCTATGTTTTCAATGCTTATACTCACCAAGTCTTTTCAAAAATATAATATATAAAATGTTCTGATTATAGTACTAAAAAGCATGAAGTAGGTCAACTTTCAGCCACAAGATTTGCTTGAAGTGAGATAAATGTAAAGATGCAGAAAAAACTTTCTTTGTGTTAGAAAAGCATTATATTTTTTAAGTATAACTATCTATGCAACTACTTGCATCTTTTCTCTCTCCTATACAAAGGACCAAACTGTCCTAGTATAACGCGAAGGTTGTTTCTCATGCATTTAATGCAACATCAAAACAAGAAGAAATGTGCCTCCAACAAATATTTCTTCATTTGCTATAAAAGAAGCTTTCAACTAAGAGAATAATAGAATGCGAGAACAAAGCATACAAAATCATTTCAAGCTCTAAACCTAATCCATTAGACTATAGCTTAAGAGCACAACTTTTATATTCTTTGTATTTGCAAAGCTTTGTAACCTACACTTAAGTTTCATATCCTCACTATTGTGAGTTATCTTTACAAAGAAACTTTAGTGAAAGCCTGAAAAGGCTCAATGTGAAAGAATACTTGTAGTAGTAATCTTGGGTTGAGATTACATTAGTGTAAAGCCTGAAGAGGCTGTATAGAATGTAACGCCCCAAGTTACATGACTCTTTACCCAATACTATAAGCATTTATATTCAATTAACTGATTTTATATTGGATTTTAAATTTCATTTCATTTAAATTTTAGAGAAAAGAAAAAAAGGCATGCATTGGACATTCATACATCATGCATCAATAAAGAACATACATCACTGTTGTCAATATGAATACAACCATTTGAAGCAAGAATATGGCATATGTATATATATATATACTTTAAAAGATCCTAACTATACATCATAGTCCTAAGTCAAAGCAGTGACTATATATAAACCCTTATCTATTTTAAATAAAATATAAACATCTTTCACGGTTACGTCAAACCTTCTATAGCGTCATCCTTGATGTTTGTCATCTTCTCTTGTGTATCATGGCCTTTCTCTAGGTCTTTTACGATCTCAACATTCTCATCCTCCATCCATGAGTACTATTAGTAATAATTTTGTACCATACACATGCACAAACAATGAAAAAAGTTGAAGGAGTAAGATGATTTGTTCTCGAAATCTCATTTATAGAGATAGGTAGGAAGTTCTACCATTAAGCATAAAGATAAAATACAATTAACTATAAAAAAGGGAACTTAGGACTTTCTCTAAGTTGTACTAGTCTACCCAAGACTCTGTATGGATCCATACTCCCCAATGATAAGCAATATTCACATCAGAACTGGACAGCGATTGGGAGTACATATACCTCTCTCACATTAAGGTACAATCCTTATCATTATCATCGAGAAAACGAGTTGTCTTTTAGGCTAGGACTATCACAGTCCAAATAGAGGTATACTTTTACACCAATCCTAGTGATGTTGAGTAGGTGTCAAGGTTATCTGTAACATCCTCAAAATGTCACATAAATAATTTTCTGACAATCATTATTGATTGTTTAGTTGTCTTGTGATAATAATTAAAAATCTAGATAAAGACTTATAAAACTTGAAAGATTTAAATTATCTTAAAAGAATAAATAATATCTAGATTTAATAATAATAATAATAATTGAAACTGCATATAAAGGATTAAATAATTAGTCGAGACATTTTTTAAATTTAAGAAAATTATGTTTTAAACTTAAAATAATAATAGAAAGGTATCTAATAGATAAAAATAATTTTGGTAATTTTATAAATAAAATTGAATTTATTGCAATTGATAAATTAGAATGAAGAAAGATAATTAAGAAATAAATCATAGAATAGTCAAAAAATTTAAGAAAAATATTCTTTAAGCTTAGAAAAATGAATAGAAAAGTATCCACAAGCACTTATAGAGCAAAATTAGAAACACTAAATGAGCTTTAAAAATTACAGGAGGTTCCTTAGTGTGTCTAGACCTAACCTAAACAAGGAGAACTCAAATTGAAACCTCTATAGTAGTTTTCTAAAACTAAGTTCATAAATAGTTCATAAAGCGACTTATAAAACAAACCTGTTGTTTTTAACTCTGTTTATAGAGAAACCTCAGATGTGTGACCAGAGAGGAACTAGATTAAGTCTAATGTCATTAATCCCAACTCCCTGTAAGCTCATTGAGTCGAAATTAATGAACATAATCAAAATTTTAATACCAAAACACTTTAGTGACATGTGTCAATGCCTAGGTGGTAGAAACTTGATATTTGCTCCCCCTTGGCTTACAAAACCCGTCGAGCACCACCTACTCTAGAAAACTCTCGTTCTTTCTCTTTTCGCTCATAACTCTCTCCACTTCTCCAAAGATCTCAAGGAATTTCAAGTGCACAACGATCTCCAACTCCATTTGTGACCAACTCAAGGTATGGAGGCTCATCTTCTCCCTTTCTCTTCCTCTACATCACAAGGATACCTACCACCACCCATAACCCCACCAATTTGTCTCTTATTTCTTCTTGAAATTTCATCTAATAATCATAAGGCTTTTGGTCTAAAACTCAAATTAGTGCTTGATTTTATTTGTTCATGAAGGTTGGAGCTTAATTAGAGGATGGATGAGCAAAACCCTCTCCTCCTCCTCTCATAGTAACCACGGTCATCAATGGGTAAAAGGGTAGAGGCTAGATTAATTTGAATTCCATAAATGAAAATAACCTAGGTCATGGTTTTGGTGATTCATGTATTATTAATTTTAATTATGTAGCTCTTGAAGATTTTAATTGTGATGTGTTTACATGATTGGCCACATAGAGCTTAATTGGGTCTTGTGCGATGTTCTTGGTGATGGAATTGCTTGAAATGCGTGTTTAATGTTTGATTGGATGCTTAGAAGTTAAATTGAAACTTGCTAAATTTTACTATAGTAGAGTAGCCTCTATTTTTCATATATAACTCCTTGCGTGGTTGGAACTTTTGCATGACTTTTGGTAGAGAGATGTCTCTATATGTTTAGAATAACCTTATAAAATTTCATAATTTAATTCCAAGTGAAGAATATTTGGTGATTTTTTGATTGACTATTGTCCTGTCAAAATCCTAACAAAAACCAACCACAAAAATGTACTTAATTAAACTCTTAAATGATTTTATAAAAATTGGAAAAAAAATAGGGTATTGTAGGATAGGAGAAACAAAAATATCTTTAAAGATGCTTGGTGTTTATAAAACAATGTAGCTGTTGTATGTCGTGAAATTTTCATTCAAAATAAAGTTTTAATGTTGGTTTACACTCCCTAAAGTTACCATGTGATTATATAATCAATATGTGACGTTTCTATGCCAAAATCTTTTGATTTGAAGCCTTCTATCATTAAACTTGATTTAAATGATGACTTAGAGATGATTTAGCCTTCCTTATGACGTCTTATAATTATGTGGATGATATGAGATGTTTTGATGCATAATTTTTTTGATTTGAAACCCTTAAATGCATGAATTGTGAGAGCTGTTGCATAAAAACGAGATTTGATCCTTGCATCCCTATTCAACCTTGAATCATATTTTAAATGATGATTTTGTGATAAATTAGTTTCCCTTATGTTACCTTTTGATTATATAAGTGATGAGAGAAGTTTTAATGAATGATTTCAATGATTTGAAATGTTACAACTCATATTTTGTGAAGCTTTGCCAGGAAAACATGGCTGCTATCTGGCCACATTAAATAGCCTTAAACCAAGTTTTAAATGATGATTTGGTGTTAATTTAGATTTAATTATGTTGCCCTATGATTATGTAGGTGATGTGGATTGTTTTTACTGCAAAAATCCTTTAAATTCGAGCTTGTAGCTCATGGTTTGGGTGGCAAGATATGAGACTTGTATTGACTAATTTCCAATGCTGAACTGATTTGATTGAATGATTGAATTGAGTTTTGGTGTTCCCATTTGGAATTAAAGTAATGTTAAATTAATGAAAGGTGAATTATGAATGCTATCTATGAATGGCCAAGTAGATTAAAATGAATGAGAAGGTGATTGTGATGATAACATTGATGATTTGAATGGAATTTATGAATGGATATGTTGACCATGGTTTCCCTCTGTTGATTTACTGTCTATAGCTAATGAGAGGTATGATAGAATGTACCAAAACAGAGGAGGTTTTGCTAGATTTTATGGAAAAGTATGAATGTTTGTAATTGAATATATTGTTCTTGTGGATGTTCATACATCATATGCACAATTATGAAAAGTGGGATCGAGAGAAAATGATAGTTTGGTACACCGAGGATCATAGGTAGGGCTCACGAGTAGGGGTGTTCATAGATTGGTTTGGATCAGTTTTGAGCCAAAAAGTTATCCGATCCAAACATGAAAAGAATATGCGGTTCGGTTCCGTTTGAATGGCTTACACAAAAAAATTTGATCCGATCCAATCCAAAAAATGCGATTTGGATTAGATCGGTTTATTTGGTTTTTACTGACCATCTTTACCGATTCTTTAATTTCCTATTTTTTAAACCCATACATGAGAAAAATAAGATATGTAAGGAGAAAAATAAGGAAACTAGTAAATACATTAATTCATCAAGTGCATCAACTACCAAATACATCAAGTGTTCAACTAAACAACTAGCTAGTAAATGTACGTGATTTTGGTATTGCAAATTTTATATAAATGTTAGTAGGTGTTCAAATATATATGTTTACATTTATCTATATATGCGGATTTAAAAGTGTACATGATTTTGGTATTGTAAATTTTAGGGAAAAGAAATGTTACTTCCCTCTAAGGATGATACATATATGATAATAATTCAACACTTGCTTAACACACTTATTTATTATTATTATTTCAGTTAGGTTCGATTTTAGAGCCACCAACAAAAAACCGAACCAAATCGATCGATTGGCCACCAAAACCATCCAATGAAATCCAAAAAATTTCGGTTTGCTTCGGTTTTCAGTTTTTTGGGCCGGTTTTCGATTTTTTTTTTGGATCAGTTTGGATGTGAACACCCCTACTCACGAGAGCATTGGGGGTTCGAACTTGAGTTTGGATATCCCAATGGCCGAAGTAGCATACCAAGTCAGGAAAAGCCTGTAACCGATTTAAGTAACCCTGACACTTGTTGAGTAAAGGCCACATATTGGAGAGCAATATCCATCCTTGGCAACCAAGGCTCGAATACCTAGCTGTCTTTTTGACTATTGATGATGTGCTATATGGTTATTGATGTGCTTGATATTGTACTAGGATGGGATATAGGAGGCTTCTAATGAGATCTTCCCAATGATACATAATGGTGATATATATATTGATTACCTCTGTTGATGATGAGCATCAGAAGGTAGGGCTTTCATGCATTGCATTACCCTAGTGTCTCAACAAAGTCTCAAACTTGGTATGATACGATATGAATGATCATAGTACTCGTACCATTACCATGTGGATTTGTTCAGTAACTTGGTGGAAATGAATGGTGATTAAAGAAAAACATTGGTAGAACATGCATCGTATTCCCAACAATGTGCAACATGGGAATGGGATACACTTTGCATGTGTAATGCCTGTGATAGTTGCTTACATTATAATAATGTGTTGTGTGTCCTTTATTAGGTATTATGATGTATGATACGTGGTTTATATGTCTATTTCATGGTATGACTTCATTAAAGTATGTTGTATGAATTGTATGATATGGAATATGGTTTGAGCGAGTCTCTAGTTTATTTGATTTCTTAGTTTTAAATTGTCTAGTTCTTACCCTTAATTAATCCATCCCTTCCTTCATTTGCAGATGTTTGGAACAAAAATAGGGAGTGGATTGCTTTTTGGATTGTACGTGAACAGGTACACGGTTTAGCAATGTGTGGTATTGGCAAAGGAAGTACACTAGTTGGAGGCACTACATGGATCTGAAGGAATACAACCCTAACTAGGATGATATCAGAGTGACTCAACAAAAGCATGTATGAAGACGTAGAAGACTTGTTCCTCGAGAATGAGGATGTTAGAGTTTAATCTTATTACATGAGGTGGCAAAAAAGTCTAGTGTGGTGTCAAGGCTAGCATTTCCCTAAGATTAGAATGGTAATACTCTAATATGGAGAAGCATCTACTTGCATAGCATACCATGCTATAGTGTCATTAGAATGTAATGTAAACCCTTTTTATGTCAAGAATATATAGTTGTATATTTGTATTTCCTTGGAGTTTTGAATTGTATTTCATTTTCATTAGTATTCGTTATCTTGGTATTTTACTAACAGTTTAGTAGTAAAAACCCTTATTTTATTTTACAAAAGAAAAGATTTCAATATTTTTATCACGTTATGAATTTCATTTCAAAAACTTTACATTTCGTTTAAAAAACCTTAACAAAAATCTACCTTAATTTTTACTATTGAGCTATTAGAGCTCGAATTTGAGTTACAGAACATTTGACAGTTAAGGGTGTTACATTATTAAGTTGGTTATATGATTATCCAAGCTCAAGAATGCTACCTTGATCATCAGGGCGCTCATCACTCGATACCATATCCTCTAAACATGTATTATATGGTCCCTGCCTTTTATCCTACAGTGTATCAAACTGTGACTTCCCTAACCTAGGGATTCATGCCCACAACATGACCATCACATTATACTTGCTCATCTAACATCAGTTCACCACAACACAAACTTATCTCTTTGGCAAAGATATCTCTAGTCTTAGAACCTAACTACCAGTACATCATCACTACTGTCTCTACCTCATCACACAAAGACTCACTTCATTAGCATAATAATGATAAATCATTTCTCAAATAAATTTAGAAATTTACTAAATTAATTACTAATTCATAAACCTTAATTATTTTTAGATAACAAAATTATACCTAAGTAATTTACTAGGGTCGACTTGCCTATATCCTTAATTACAAAAATTTTCCACTTAATAATTTAGGAAATACTTAAAATATCTTTCTAATACAAAGATAAAGTTTAGAGAGCAAAATTTTTCTAGTTTTTAGGTAAAATGGTCATAGGCCTTCTTTAGGAAAAGAATAAGAATAATTTTATTTTACATCTCTTAAAACACTTATTATTCAATTTAACAATTTTATTTAATTCAAAATAATGTTATTTCTTTGAAACCTTTCCATGGACACAAAAATTTTAGTGAAAGATATTGAAAACTTAGCTTAAATTAGTAAAAAGAAATTTCTTTCTTTTTTCAATTTCAATGGCTCAGTTTGATCCTTAAAGTTAAATGGCTAAACAATTTTTATAAAATGCGATCCATAGCTTGTTGAAAAGATAATTTTGTTTATTTTCTAAAACATCCAGGATCACATTAAACAAAAATCTACAAAAAAAAGATACAAAAATAACAAGCTAGTAAGGTCAGACTGAATCATTAGATGACTAGTAAAACTATTTTTAGTTTTTCTCAATAATCTTAGAACATATAGCAGCAAAGTAATATTTTTTTTCCAAAAGTACATTTAATAAGCTTTCCACATTGACCACAATCATCACAAACAAAGCTCTATACGATTTATAGTGAGTTTTGAAAATTGATAGTTCTAAAAAAGTTTTCAGTCAGAATTAGTGCATAACCACTAGTTTCCAAAAATTGGTAAAAATAGTAAACAACCATAAAAATAAGCATACCATATATCACCAGAAAGCTTAGGAAATGTAGTTTTTATTAGTTTTAGGAGTTTCACCAAATAACCATACAAAAATTCCAGAATCACAAAAAGACACACACTGTTAGATCCACATTTTCAAATAACTAGTTCAACTTTCAACAAGCATAACTTTTTCATTTATAATATTTTCAAGTGATTCTTGAACCTATTATGAAGTATATTGAGTCTAGTTTCATACCAAAACAATCACTCAAAAATAACAACCACAACTTAAGTTACAAGCAAAACAATATTAGATGCCAAATCTAGAAATCAAGACAACACCATACACACAAAAACATGCTTCACAAAACCAAAGTTGGTAGGTGGGTCTTGGGAGCCAAAACCTCATCCTACTATCTTTATGAAAGAGAAAGAATCAAGAACCACAACCTTCTCCCCTATACCTCAAGAAAAGTGATGAAGATGGAAATGTGGATGTCTTGAATTGGTGGATCAATGGAGGTTTGGACTTGCTTCTAGGTTAGAGGGTGGTGGGAGATGAAAGGTTATACTCTTTGGGGAAGAAGAAAAATTTATAAATGGAGAGGAATGCGATAGGGAGTGTTCGACTAGACCACAAATGGAAAAGAGGAGTGAAAAAAAATTATTTAAAGAGAAGGATGGTGACGTCATATAGATGAGGTAAGCACGAATGATGCAATAAATCAAGTCCTTTTTTTTTTAATTGGCATATGTTTAATATGATTTGATTTAACTTAGTCCCTAAATGTTAGGTACTGGATGTGCAACCCTATTTCAAAAGTTTAACTAATTCACACACTAAACTAATGCAGTTAACCTTGATACTTCTTAAACATATAAAATTAAGGTCCTAGATTATTTCTAGACATTAAAAAAAATATTTTTTCCTATTTTTTATTAATTAAATTGTATTTTAAGTCAAAAATACTATTAAATCTATTTTAATCTAAATAAATCCAAAAATGGTAAAATAATTATAAAAATAAATTTCTCACAGCCTAAAATAATTTTCTCACTATTTTTGAACATCAAATAGACATTGGTTTGGCTTTGCAATCAACCAGGGGCACAAATACATGACCTACATACATTCTATCTTTTGGACAATGAAGTTATTTGTTGTGAACTTAAGATCATATATCATAAACCAAATTTGTGTAACATAAATGGGTACAATTCAATCTTGGAGTCCAAATTTCTCATTCCCATATCAACTCCCCAACAATGAACATCACATTCAAATTTTTAATTTCTATGTTAATCTCAATCATCATAATTAGATAGGGAATTACCAAAAGCATCCTAGATCTAACATAACATAACCTATCCATAACTCCATAATTAACTAAAAAAATGAAAACAATTGGCTCTTCTTTATAAAACCCCAAATTAAAAAAAAAAAAAGTCACTTCAAGCTATAATTTTGTTGCATACCCATTAACCAGAGCATTAAAACAATAATAAACAAAACGCCGATCAACATAAACCCAAAAACAAATATAAAATGGACTATGACAAGAAATTAAGATTTAAGAAAGAGAGAGAACACTAACTGGTAACATGATGACGAGGTTTCTAAAGCACATCGACTAAGAAAGGCTCAACCATTGACACAATGGGGGTATAGGGGAGGGGATTGGTGACACGGTAGGGGTATGGGGGAAGGGGCAGTGTGGCAACAATGAAGAGAAAAAGGGGCAACACGATGGCAATAGGCACGAGGGAGGGGCGACATGGTGGTGAGGGATAGGGCAGTAGTGGGGGAAGAATGTAATGAGCCAATTGTCGCTACTAGACAACCCTACTAAAATGTAACGACCCAACTGTCGCTACTAGACAACCTTACTAGAACATACATAATATTTTTTTTAGCAGGTGAATAAAAACCATAACCTACAACAATACACACACACACACACACACACACACACACACACACATATATATCAAAGTCCTACACATCACAGAAAGACTCATCTATCTCTCCTACTATCATACATGCAAATCTATACAACTATCAGCATCATACATAAACAATCATGGGATAACACTAGCCCATATCAACAATATCAAATATACATCATTGGGGGAAAGGGATACCAAAATAACTCATTTCTATAGTTGGTCACTCTATACAATCCCATCAAAAGAATAACTATATATATATATATATATATATATATAACCAAAGGAGGAAAAGGTTTGGCTCCACCAACCAAGCGTCTCCATCATCATAGCTCTATCCTTAACTCTGAAAAGTTAGATCCACTTAAACACAGTCGCCTACTCCCACGCCAAAAGACGTGATCATCACAGTCACACCAACACACCAACAACAGAGAAACCATAACAGAAAACACAAGGCAAGGGTAAACTTATGAAAATAAAGATATAGTACATGTTCACCACAATCAACAATAGATGCTTAACATTCTTATTTACATTTATACTTACATGTATATGAGGCATCCACAAAGCCAATGTCTCCAACTATCCCTTCACAGTCATAACAACTCATCACCACAACCATGTCAATACATGATGACACGACTCTCGAGAGATTTATGACATATTAGGTGATTAGCCAGGTCTCACCCCCTACTGTGGCCTATCCTTGCACTATTCAGGGATTGTCAAACTCTGATCTATGAATAAGTTTAGTGGTTTGTCAAGATGAGTGTATGTGGGTGGTGGCTTATTGTGACATAATGCCTGCATTGCCTTTGCCTCCTACGAAGTTGCCCATCCACTCATCCCTGAAGGCCCATCGTTAGCTGCCCAACGTCTTATACGGCACTAGGTTGGAGGCCCATTTGAGTTCCAACTTTGGTCACCACCCAATTTACGTGTTTGCCCACACCACGACATGAGGTCCATCGTCAGCTACCTCAACCGCCAACTTATGCAATAAATTCATGTATCACAACACCACAACCAAACAACATATATATGTGTGTGTGTGTCAACACCACAAAAGCAACACAACAGCACGTAGGCCCTACCAGCACCATACGTGGCCCACAACCACTACAAATCCATGCAAGCCCATTCCAACCTCGAGCATAGTCAGTAGGTAAAGCCCTATCCAAGCAGCACATACCTTGTGAGGAATCTCACATCAAAATTCATACATAACCAGTGGAGGTCCTATCCAAGCAACCTGCCGCCTAGGGCTCTATCCAAGTAGCCTACATTAAATGGGTGAAACCCCAAACAAAAACATTTACGACTGGTGGAGGTTCTATCAAAGCAACCTACCACTCTTCTCACATTCTCAACCTTAGACTCACACTAGGAGTCCATCTCAACCATGTCTCACACAACTACACTTCAACATTGTTCAACAACAGAACACTGTGTTCGCTCAGCGAACCACATGCTCGCTCAGCGAAGACCTTCATTACAAAGGACCAACTTCTGTAACAGCCCAAATTTCAAGTACTAGAAATAAACCACGAGGTAGCTTTTAGTAGAACCCTTCTCATATGTTATTAGACAAAAGATGTCTTAAGAATTATTGTTATTATATTCCCTATTATTATTATTGTTATTATTATTATTGTTGTTGTTGTTGTTATTATTATTATTATTATTATTATTATTGTTATTAATACCTTAGTATTATAAATTAGTAGGAATATTATCATACAACCCAAAAGAGCATCTAGGGCCCAATAGGGGACTAAAGCCCACTAAGCCACATACCCACCCACATGTTATAAGAAGGGAATAGAGAAGGAAGGTTAGGTTTAGCCGTCACAAAATAGAGGAAGAAAAAAGTTAGAGAGAATGAGGAAAAGAAGAGAAGAAGAAGAGGAAGAGAAGGAGGAAGAATAGAAACCGGAGAATCCAAACCCTAGAACTCAACTTTGCATGTCCACAAAGGTGAGTGCTCTCCCCCATGTCCTTCCTTGTTCTTGTTCATCTATTTATCTTTTCCCTCCTTATACCTAAATTTAAGGATTTGATGGGTTTTGAGGGGATTGTGAAGGAGTAAGGAAATTATAGATTAGATTGACCAATTATCGATGTAGAAGAGTGATTAAGAATCTAATTATTTATCTTGAAGCATTTAGAACCCAAAGACAATAGGAAAAATAAATTAAAATTAGTACCTCGGATCCGCCCGGCGGGATTAGATAGCCGTTGGGCGACTTTTCTTCAAAAACTGGATCCTGTGTTTACGCTAGGCACGCGGAGCCGTTGGGCGGGGTGAAATACCCGCTGGGCAGGTTGGGTTCCGACGCGGACCTGCTGGGCGGGTTCGCTGGACCGCTGGGCGGAACTTCCGTCCTGCTGGGCGGATATGACTTTTGTTATTCCGTTCTTTGTGTTTATGAGCTCCTCTTTGCAGTTTTTAACTCATTGTTGTTTGTTTTCTTATGCCTAGTTGAGGTTATATTGTATGATTATTATTTACCTTGAAAGAAACTGAGTGTGATATGAAATTGTGTCAATGTTTCATGATAAAAGTCTATAAAAAGTTGTAAGCATTATTTGTGACCATGCATCATAACATTTGAGTTATGTGATGAGGAAAGTATGTAGGAATCTGGCTGGTGGAGGCCGTGATGGGTTGTCTAACCTTAGCCTTGGGGGTTATCCAGTTGGGAAAACTCCAATGGTCTATGCTGATCCCATGGAGCCGGGGCGTACTGGCAAAACTGGGTAACCCTGACTAGTCACCGGAGGATATCATGCTAGTTGAGGGTGCGAAAGCCGAAGGCATCGGTACCGATGACGGTTCTTATGGCCTACATTTACTCCTAGTCTACTTTCCGAAAAGTTTAGGTTGGTACCACATGTGCATGAGTAGTGGTTTAGGAACATAGCACGCATATGTATCTTGTTATAGTGTGATATGTTAAAGTGTGCTATGTTGTAATTATGTGAATTCTATGTGACCTTATTTATGTGAATTCTATGTAAGAATGCAATTGTGCCTTGTGATGAAATGTTAAAGTTGTGGACATGTGATCATATCTTGCACGAGTGTCGTTCCTGTTTGATAAAACAAAACGAGGTATATGTCTAGTTACTAGACAAAGAATGTGAAACAATTATATGCTTGTAATTGGAATTGTGTTTGCTACCTTAAGGATAAGTGAGAGGCTAGACCTTAGGATAGTGTTATGAGGGTTCTAGTTGGATAATAATAGTTGTGAATAAGATAGAGGAAGGGTGAATTCCCTCATGGCGTAATAGAAAGGTATAAGACAAGTAAGAGAGAGAATGAAATAAGAGTATTTTAGGATGTCTGTAACCTTAGACTTGACCCTAAGGGACAGCTTTGAATATTAAAAGGGAGAAGAGTAAATTCTAAAGAGGGTTTTGGGTAAGAAAGTATAAATAATGAGGATGAGTTCTTAAGTTAAGAATGAGATAGTAAACCAATATAATAGTTGTGAGAATGAGAGAGCAATTAACAGGGAGTATTGACTGTTGAAAGGTGTAGACTCAACCATAGGTATGGATAATTATGAGAAACCCAATGAGACTAAAGCCATGAGAGATAAGTAATGAAGGTTGTCCGAATAGAAGAGTCTAACCCAGCCGTAGAGTCCTTAGAGCACTCACTGAGACATTATGTCTCATTCCTTTAAGTTTTCCCTTTTTCAGGATATAGGTGAAGACACGCGTAGATGGAGCTTGGAGTCACGTGCAAGAAAACGTAGTCTAGTTTATATTATGTTTTTGTATTCTTGTTTATATTTTGTACGATACCTTCAGGTGATAGATGAGTTATATTTGGCATGTATGTTTTTTTTATTGTATTGTTCGTATATAATATTTAATTATATTTATGAGTAGTATTTGTATGTTGTTTCTACCTTTTTCAGTTTGTTTTTTTTTAAATCTAGACCTAGTTACGGTAATGCCCCTTAGGGTGTACAACTTCCACTACGAAGGTTTTCGCTTAGCGACCATAAGTCTCACTTAACGAATCAGATGTTACTCGCTCAATGACAATTTGAGTCGCCCAGCGAATTCGTTCCAAGGACTTTCTCCAAATCCTCTCGTCCATATTTCGCTCAGCGAACCACCTGCTCGCTCAACAAATAGTCATTCCAGAGAATAGCCAAAACCTACACACCCGCCACTCGCTCAGCGACTACTTACAACAAAGATCACCCCCTTCTAGGGCTTCCCAATTCACTCAGCGAATCACTCGCAATAGAGAGCACCACTCTCAAGGGCTCCAATTCGCTTAGCAAGCTTGGTGTTCGCTCAGCGAATTACTTCTAGGTATTCTGGAATACCCATACTCGCTCAGCGAGCCACACACTCACTCAGCGACATGATGGTACGCTCAGCGAATCCTCAACCTGACATTCTCCCTTTAGTCTCGGTGGCATCCTCGCTTAGTGAGAGCTATATTCGCTCAACAACTATTAGACAGCGACACCAGAACTCTCTTTGAAAAATCTCAAAAATCAAGACTTTTCACTCATTTGTACCCCAAATCAACCCCTCAAAGGTCTAATACGACCACACAATGTAACACCCTAAGGGGTATTACCGTAACTAAGCCTAGATTTCTAAGAACGAAAAAAGAAAGACTTAAAAACATAGAAACATGTTAAAGCGATTCATAAATACAATTATATTCATATACGAATAATACTATAAAGTACTATATATGCCTAATACACCTCATCTATCCCTCGAAGGTGTCATACAAAACATAAAGAGGAATACAAGAAAGCACTACAAACTAGACTACGTCTTCTTGCATGTGACTCCAAGCTCCATCTGTACATGTCTTCACATGTATCCTGAAAAAGGAAAAACTTAAAGGAGTGAGACATAATGTCTTAGTGAGTGCTCCAAGGACTCTACAGCTGGGTTAGACTCTTCTACTCGAACAACCTTCATCATTTATTTCTTATGGCTTTAAACTCACTAAGTCTCTCATAATTCTTCCAACTATTATATTAGTTTACTATCTCATTCTCAACCTAAGAACTTTTTCTTACCCAAAACCCTCTCTAGTATTTAAACCCTTCATGTTTAGATTTTACTCTTCTTCCTTTTGATATTTAAGGTTGTTCTCTGTGGATCAAGTCTAAGGTCACAGACATTCTAAAATACTTTTGACACTCCCTTAACACTCACCTTAATACCCTTATTTTGTTCTCTCTTACTTATCTTATACCTTTCTATTACACTGTGTAGAGATTCACTCTTTCTCTATCTCATTCACAACTATTATTATCCAACTAGAACCCTCACAACACTATCCTAGGGCCTAGCCTCTCACTTATCCTTGAGGTAGCAAACATAATTCTAATTGCAAGCATACATTTATTTCACATCTTTTTGCCTAGTAACTAGACATACGCATTGTTTTGTTTCATCAAACAAGTATAACATACATGCATAACATGAGCACATATACATAATCTTGACAATTTATCCCAATACACAATCATATTTTCACATGTGTACACATTACATCATTTGTTTATGAACAAGGTCACACATATTTCACATAGTTATAACGTAACACACTTCAAAATATCACAATACAATAGGATACATATGCATGCTATGTTCCTAAACCATTACTCATGTACATGTGGTACCAACCTAAACTTTTCAAAAAGTAGACTAGGAGTAAATGCAAGCCATAAGAAGTGTCATTGGTACCGATGCCTTTGGCTTTCGCACCCTCAACTAGCATGATATCCCCTGGTGACTAATCAGGGTTACTTAGTTTTGCCAGTACGCCCCAATTCCATGGGATCAACATTGACCATTGGAGTTTTCTCAACCGCATAACCCCCAAGGCTAGGGTTAGACAACCCATCACGGTCTCCACCAACCAAATTCCTACATACTTTTCTCATCACATAACTCAAATGTTATGATGCATGGTCATATACAATGCTTACAACTTTTCATAGGCTTTTATCATGAAACATTGACATAAGTTCATATCACACTTAGTTTTCTTAAGGTAAATAACAATCACAAGTATAAACTTAACAAGGCATTAAAAAAGGAGCAATAATGAATTAAAAACTGCAAAAAGGAGTTCAAAGGCACAAAAGACGGAATAACGAAAATTGTATCCGCCCAACAGGACAAGAGGTCCACCCGGTAGTCACGCCAACAACGAACCTACCCAGCGGGTATTGAATCCCGCCCAGTGGGTCCGCATCAGGACCCAACCGCCCAGCGGGTATTGCACCCCACCCAACGGGTCCGCACGTCCAACGCTAACGTAGAATACAATTTTCGAAAATAAGTCGCCCAACGGCTATCTAACCCTGCCGAGCGGATTCAAGGTAAAAATTTTGATTTCTTTATCCTATTTTTCTTTAGCTTTTAAATACTCCAAAACAAATAATTAAATTCTCACTCACTCCTTCTACCTTGATAATTGGTCAATCTAATCTATAAACTCTTTACTCACTCACAATCCCCTCCAAACTCATCAAAACCCTAACTTAGGCATAAAGAGGGGAAAAAGATAAATGGACAAACAAGGCATAACATAAAGGGCAAGGAACGACACGGGGGAAAGCACTCACCTTTAGGGACATGCAAAGCTGAGTTCTAGGGTTTGAGTTCTTCAATTTCTATTCTTCTTCTTTCTCTTCCTCTTTTTCTTCTTTTTCTCCTCATTCTCTCTACCTTCTTTCTTCTTCTATTTTTTTGATGGCTAAACCTAATCCTCCTTCTCTATTCCCTTCTTATAACATGTAGGTGAGTATGTAGCTTATTGGGCTTTAGTCCCCTATTAGGCCCTAGATGCTCTTTTGGGTTCTATGATAACTTTCCTACTAATTTCTAATACTAAGGTGTTGATAACAATAACACTAATAATAACAATAATAATAATAATGACACCATAACAAAGAATTAATAATAATAATAATAATAACAACAACAACAATGAATATAATAACAATGATAGGAACAATAATAATAATAATAATAAGTTATCTAATAACAATAACTCTTAAGGCATCTTTTGTCTAATAACACATGGGAAGGGTCTTATTAAGAGCTACCTCATGTTTATTTTTAATACCTAAAATTTGGGGTGTTACACACAACAGCCTAAAACCACATACTCAGCACCAACAACAATCCATGCAACATTTCAACAGCAAATCATCCAAAATCAAAGGAAACCCCCAAAAACTCAGCCAAATCACACGTGCCAGTTCAATCTACAACAACATATACATACTATAACATTCATAAACAAGTATTCAACTAGAGTAAACTTCCCTTACCTCTTAGGAATTCCAAATCTAAATTTAGGAAAGAGAGAAAATGAGAAGGAGGGGGGGGGCAAATCCTCAGCAAAAGGGAATAGAAGGCTTCAAATCTTGTCTCTAGCTTGGTGAATCTGAGAGGATTTGAGAGGATGAGAGAGTTAGAGAGAGAGTGATGAGAGAGAGAGCTTTTTGCTAAAATGAAAGAGGAAGGGATCTCGGGTAATATAATACTCCCTTGGGCCTCACAACGGCTTTGGGTCCACTATATCCCATGGCCCACCTAATCATCTCTCACTACTCACAACTGACCCAACTCAACTGTATATCTCTCAATAACTCAGACAACCACCAACAACATACCCCTTTGGCTCAAGTTCATTTTCTTAGGTTCCCTAAATTCCAATAAAATTTCCAAAACAACACTCAACAACAACTCATATAGTACAACTTATTTATTCTTTTTAAGCATCAAGATACATATAATTATATTTCCACTTTTTTATTATTAAAACATTGAATCAAACATTAAGAAAACAAGGTGTTACAATTCTCCCCAATAAGAAAATTTTCGTCCCCGAAAATCCTCTTATCTGGGAAAAGCTTCGGATACTGCTCATTCATCTTCTCTTCTAATTCCCATGTGGATTCTCCAGTCATGTCATTCCATACAACTCTAACCAACTGGATGTCCCTGCCTTTAAGCTGTTTCATCCTCTTATCCATGATCCTTACTGGTAACACTGCATATGTCAAGTCTTCCAGAACCTGCACTGAATCGGGCTCTATGACGTGTGTAGGGTCATGGATATACTTCCTCAACTGAGACACATGGAAAACATTGTAGATATTGGACAGGAAAGGTGGTAAAGCTATTTGGTAAGCAATGGGTCCCACTCATCGAAGAATATGGTAAGGACCAAGAAACTTAGGAGTGAGCTTCTGAGACTTGATAGCTCTTCCTACTCCAGTCACAGGCGTGACTCTCAAGACGACATGATTGCTCTCCTTAAACTCTAGTGGCCTCCTCCGCCTATCTACATACGATTTCTGACGACTCTGGGCAACTTTCATATTCTTCTCTATCCTCTTCACTTTCTCTGTCCTCTACTACACCATTCTGGTCCCACAAGCATACTTTCCCTACCTAGATACCAACATAACGGCGTCCTACACCTTCGACCATACAAAGCCTCAAATGGCGCCATGCCAATGCTTGCATGGAAACTGTTGTTGTACGTAAATATTCAGATCTTGGTACATCTTGGTCGTATCCAGATGTAGACTCAACTTGCTCTTATGACCTTCGTCTAGAACAAGTTTCTTCAATTCAGAATCTTGCGATATGCACACTCTATCCTTGAATCTCAGGATACTTTCAGCACCTAAATTGAAATTTGTTGCTTTCTCCGTACCCAACAACTCCTTAGTCTTACAAAGACTAAGATCTAGCAACTATTTCTCTTTGACCATTTCAAGGAAACCACTGGCCACTATGATCATACCATAACGAATACAATCAAGTGACATCTCCACATACAAGTTCATATGTTTGAACTTCTCAACAAACTCCAACTCCTTCACCATCAAAGCCAACATATGCACTGTCTTCCGACTCAAAGCATCAGCCACGACATTTGCCTTACCCGGATGGTACATCAATTGAAAATGATAGTCTTTCAGGAATTTCATCCACCGTCTCTATCTCATATATAGCTCCTTCTGATCAACTCTTGTTATCATTGAACACATCAAACTTCGCACCATAAAGATAGTGCCTCCATATCTTCAAGGCAAACACCACAGCGGCCAACTCCAAATCATGGGTAGGATAATTCCTCTCGTGATTCTTCAACTGCCTCGATGCATAAGCCATGACCTTCCAGTGTTGCATCAACACAAACCCCAATCCTTGGTGAGAAGTATCACAATAAACTTCAAAAGGCTCACTGGGATTAGGTAACACTAGAACTGGCAATGTTGTCAACCTCTGTTTCAACTCTTGAAAACTTTCTTCACAAGCTTCGGTCCAAGCAAAAGGTTGATCTTTAAGAGTGAGTTAGGTCAACAGTGTAACTATCTTGGAGAATCCCTCTATAAACCTTCGGTAATACCCGGCCAACCCAACAAAGCTCCTAATCTCTGTGGCAGTCTTCGGACATTCCCATCCCAAAACGGTCTCCACTTTCTCGGGGTCTATTGCAATCCCACCGACTAAAATCATATGTCTTAGGAACTTTACTTCGTTTAGCCAGAACTCACACTTGGACAGCTTAGCATACAACTGCTTCTCCTTCAAAACTCCTAACATTGTCCTCAAGTGCTCTTTATGCTCTCCACAAGAACAGGAATAGACTAGGATGTCATCGATAAACACAACGACAAACCTGTCCAAAAAAAGATGAAAGATCCAATTCATATAATCCATGAATATAACAGGAGCATTGGTCACTCCAAACGGCATCACCATATACTCATAATGCCTCTAACGAGTCCTAAAGACAAACTTTGGTATGTCTTCGTCTTTTACCCATATCTTGTGGTATCCAAATCTCAAATGAGGTATACTAGGTACCTCTTCAGGGAAAACCTCTAGAAACTCTCAGACCACTTACATTGAGTTCAAGTCCAAGTCACTCGTAACTTCAAGGAAAGACAGGATCATAAATCCCTAAGCTTCTTCTTGCAAAGAAGTCTGAGCTTGGTTGGTAAAGATAAATCCAGAATCTTCAAAACTAGGGAAGTTCAGGGTCTTCTTGGCACAATCTATCAGGATATGGTTAGAGGATAACCAATCCATTCCCAATATCACATCCAACTCAGACAAAGGCAGGCAGATCAAATTGACCTTGTAATTGCATCCACTAAGCACAACTGAGCAATTAGCACAAACAACCGAGGTCGACACCGAAGTAGCAGTCGATGTGGAAACAAGCAAATCAAACGACAAGGGACAGGTAGGTAGCTGTAACCTCTCCACACATTCAAAAGAGATAAAAGAATGCGTGGCACTAGAATCAAACAACACAGATAAAGAGTTACCAACTATTTCACACTTGCCTTGAACCAGATCATCAGACCTCCACTCCACTCACAGCAAACACACGACCAGCTGTCATGAGTCTCATAGCTTTTGCAGCATTCATAGCAGACTCTGCCTTCACTGTAGCTATACAATCTCTGGCTATGTGTCCTGGTTGCTGACACTTGAAGCACACATTGCTCCTCAAGGAGCACTGACCAGCATAGTGTGGCCCTCCACACCTAAAACATTTGACCTCCGACGTCCTCATTTGGGGAGTGACCGACGAACGGCTTTGAGAAGCTAACACCTCAAACTGTTGAGACCTAGGGGGTTGCTGATGTCCTTGTGGTCTACTGTAGGGCTTCCTCTAATGCCCTCATCTCTTGGATCCAAATGATCCACTACTTTGAGCCCTCATCACACAATGGCCGAACTCTAACTGCTCCACTATCTTAGCCTTCTCCACAAGCATGGGAAACTCTTTGTTAGCCATGGGGACTATCATTTGTTTCAGCTCATGCCTAAGCCTTCCTCAAACTTGCAGCATCTCCACACCTCTGTGGTCACCTTTAAGTAGAATCGAGCCAAGTACTAAAACTTCCTCGCATACTCAGCCACTGTCATGTTCCCTTGGTATAGCCTCAGGAACTCCATCTCCTTTGTATGTCTGGCGCTTGTTGGAAAATATTTCTCCAAGAAATGCTCTCAGAAGCTGGCCTAGGTGACAGCCTCACCCCAAGCCTCCATCAACTGTTGGGCTCCTTGCCACTAGTACTCTGCCTCTCCAACTAGCACGTACGTGGTATAGGTAACTTTCTAGTCATCCGGACAAGCCATTGCTCTGAAGATCTTCTCCATCTTTGTCATCCATGTATTAGACACATCCGAATTTGACTCACCCCTAAATTGGGGAGGGTCGTTCTTCCAGAACTCAACCAACCCTTGGAACTCGGGTGGCACAGCTACTTGAACAGCCTATGCAACGGCTCGGGATAATTCCAGTTGCTCCATTGCAGCTTGATGCTGCTGAGCCATGGTGGCCTGTTACCGGGCCAAGGTATTTTGCTATTGGGCCATAGTAACAACCATCGCTTCCATAGCTCTAACTATCTAGGAGAAATCAACTGGAGGTGGTGGTGGTGGCTGGTTAGACCTCTTCATTGAGATCCTACAAAACCGACCACGACAACAACAACACCTTAAAAGCCATTCTAACATGATCACTTCTTTTATGGAAGGATCCACACCACAATAACACAACAGAGGCCATCATCACATCAGATACACACAACAAAGCACACCAGACCTGTTCCCTAAGGTTATCCTGAAAGACACGACCAGCTCTGATACAAAAAATGTAATGACCCAACTGTTGCTACTAGACAACCCTACTTAAACATACATAACATTTTATTTTTTTTAGCAAGTGAATAAAAACCATAACCTACAACAATATATATATATATATATATATATATATATATATATATATATATATATATATATATATATATATATAAGTCCTACACATCACATAGAGACTCAACTATCTCTCTTACTGTCATACATGCATATCTACACAACTGTCGACATCATACATAAACAATTATGGGATAACACCAGCCCATATCAATAATATCAAATATACATCACTGGGGGAGAGGGATACAAAAAAAAACTCACTCCCTATAGCTGGTCACTCTATATAATCCCATCAAAAGAATAACTATATATATAACAAAAGGAGGAAAAGGCTTGGCTCCACTAGCCAAGCGTTTCCATCATCATAGCTCCATCCTCAACTCTAGAAAGCCGGATCCACCAAAACACTGTCGCCTGCTCCTACGCCATAAGATATGATCATCACAGTCACACCAACACACCAACAACAGAAAAACCATAACAGAAAACACAAGGTAAAGGTAAGCTTATGAAAATAAAGATATAATACATGCTCACCACAATCAACAACAGATGCTCAACATTCTTATTTACATTTATACATACATGTATATGAGGCATCCACAAAGTCAATGTCTCCAACTATCCCCTCACAGTCATAACAACTCACCACCATAACCATGTCAATGCATGATGACACGATTCTCGAGAGATTTACAACATACTGGGCGATCAGCCAAGTCTCACCCCCTATTATGGCCTATCCATGCACCATTCAAGGATTGCCAAACTCTGATATATCGATAAGTTTTGTGGTTTGTCAGGATGAGTGTATATGGGTGGTGGCTTACCGCCACACAAGGCCTACATCGCCTTGGCCTCTTGTAGAGTCGCCTATCCACTTATCCCCGAAGACCCATCATAAGCTACCCCATGTCTTATCCGACATTAGGTTGGAGGCGCATTTGAGTTCTAACTCTGGTCACCACCCAACTTACGTGTCTGCTTGCACCATGGCATGAGATCCATCATCAGCTACCTCAATCACCAACTTATGCATAAAATGCATGTATCACAACACCACAACCAAACAACATATGTGTGTATGTGTGTGTGTGTGTGTGTGTGTGTGTGTGTATCAACACCACAAAAGCAACACAACACCACGTAGGCCCTACCAACACCACACGTGGTCCACAAACACTACAAATCCATGCAGGCCTATTCCAGCCTCGAGCATAGCCAATAGGTAAGGCCCTATCTAAGCAGCACATACCTCATGAGGAATCTCACATCAAAATTCACACATAACCAGTGGAGGTCCTATCCAAGTAACCTGCCACCCAGGGCTCTATCCAAGCAACCCACATCAAATGGGTGAAACCCCAAACAACAACACTTACGACTAGTGGAGGTTCTATCCAAGCAACCTACCATTCCTTTCACATTTTCAACCTTAGACTCACACTAGGAGTCCATCTCAACCATGCCTCACACAACTACACTTCAACATTGTTCAACAACAGAACACTGTGTTCGCTTAACGAACCACATGCTTGCTCAGCGAAGACCTTCATTACAGAGGACCAACTTCTACTGCGAAGGTTTTCGCTCAGTGACCATGAGTCTCGCTCAGAGAATCAGATGTTACTCCCTCAACGACAATTTGAGTCGCCCAGCGAATTCGTTCCAAGGACTTTCTCCAAATCCTCTCGTCCATATTTCGCTTAGCGAACCACCTGTTCGCTCAGCAAATAGCCATTCTAGAGAATAGCCAAAACCTGCACACCCGCCACTCGCTAAGTGAACCAAATGTTTGGTCAGCGACTCACTTACAACAGAGAGCACCCCCTTCTAGGGCTTCCCAATTCGCTCAACGAACCCAGTGTCTGCTCAGCGAATCACTCGCAACAAAGAGCACCACTCTTAAAGGCTCCAAGTTGCTCAACGAGCTTGGTGTTCGCTCAGCAAATTACTTCCAGGTATTCTAGAATACCCATACTTGCTCAACGAGCCACATACTCGCTAAACGACTTGCTTCTAGAAAATTTCTAACTTTCCATGAACACTCGCTCAGCGAACTACATTTCACTCAGCAAATCCCTCTTACACTATAGCAAATATCTACCACTCAAGAATACTTGCTTAGCGACACGATGGTTCGCTAAGCGAATCCTAAACCCGACATTCTCCCTTTAGTCTTGGTGGCACCCTCGCTCAGTGAAAGCCATAGTCGCTCAGTGACTATCAGACAACGACACCTGAACTTTCTTTGAAAAACCTCAAAAATCAAGACTTTTCACTCATTTGTACCCCAAATCAACTCCTCAAAGGTCTAATACGACCACACAACAACCTACAACCACATACTTAGCACCAACAACAATCCATGCAACATTTCAACAGCAAATCATCCAAAATTGAAGGAAACCCATATACATACTATAACGTTTTAACCAAAAACTCAGCCAAATCACACGTTTCAGTTCAATCCATAACAACATATACATACTATAATGTTCATACAACAAGTATTCAACTAGAGTAAGCTTCCCTTACCTCCTTGGAATTCCAAATCTAAATTTGGCAAACAGAGAAAATGAGGGGGGGTAGATCCTTGAGCCAAGTCTCCAAAGAACTAATACTCCTCGCCAAAAGGGAATAAAAGGCTCTGAATCTTGTCTCTAGCTTGGTGAGTTTAAGAGGATTAAAAAGAATAAGAGAGTTAGAGAGAGAGTGATGAAAGAGATAGCTTTTTGCTAAAATGAAAGAGGAAGAGATCTCAGGTAATACAATACTCCTTTGGGGCCTTACAACGGCTTTAAGTCCACTAAATCACATGGCCCACCTAACCATCTCCCACTACTCACAATTGACCCAACTCAACTGTATATCTCTCAATAACTCAGACAACCACCAACAACATACCCCTTTGGCTTAAGTTCATTTTCTCAAGTTCCCTAAATTCCAACAGAATTTCCAAAACAACACTTAACAACAATAACTCATACAGTACAACTTTTTTATTCTTTTTAAGCATCAAGATCATATTATTATATTTCCACTTGTTAATTATTAAAACACTAATCAAACATTAAGAAAACAGGGTGTTATAGGGGAAGGAAGGTGACGCGGTGATGGGTAAGGAGAAAGGATGCACTAACAACGACATGGTGGAGAGGAGAGGAAAAGGGAAAGGAATCAGAAAAAATGGGATAGAAGAGGGACATAGGGAAACTATAATCAACTTTAGAATCACCCTAGCTGACACTAATTGGATAGAAAATTAATAAATAACTTTGGAAATTGTAATTTAGTATAGTGTCGATCGACGCTAAAATTGATATTTATGTAGCATTGATCTAATTTGAGGCTAATTAGAAGCTAAATCACAAGTTCTGAAGTGCATTTATTAAATTTAGTGTTGGCTTGGACGATGCTAAATGCAATATCCTTTTTAGCATTAACCTAACCGATGTTAAAATCAATTAAATTAAACTACCAAATGTAACAATTGTTTTGTGACAGACTAGCCAATGCTAAATTCAAATTAGCGGCAGTTACAACTACCATTAATTATTATTATATTTTTAGAAAATTAAAAAATTAATATCTAAATGTTTCTTCTTCTTAACGTTAGTTAGGTTGACTAGTGTAGCTTCGGTATCGGGGTAGATGCTGCTGTGTGGATGCTATTTCAACATTTTTTTATAGTGTGTTATCTGCATCATCGTAATATATACATACAATATAAAGGGGAAAAAAAAACAATGAGTGATACATTCTTAACTCATATGTCACAACATGAATTATGAAGAATTCAAACAAAGTATGCTAATCATTGTCGATGATCATTTGAAGTATACTTATGCAGAGGGATCCTAAGGTTTTTACTAAGTTTTGCAGACTTATGCATGTGGGCCCATTCCTCTTGATGTTCTTCACCAATGGAGAGATGTTAAGTAAATTGTTGTTGAGTCTAACATGCGATGAGGCATATGATGAGCTAATGATGATGGTGATGGACAATGCAGTGAGACATGTGTTCTTGAGATGGGAAGTTATAATTTGGTACACTGCAGGATGAAGGCAGAGACTACTATTAAGGTCTAAAGGATATGGTATCAAGTGGTAAGTATCCTAATGGTTAGGTAACACCCTAGAGCTAGGACAATCACCTAACGAACTTGATAACCCATGCACCTACTCCACATCACTATGATTGTTGTATTGTATACCGCTAGGGAGTTGTGAGCTCATTTCTCGAGAATAACAATGATGATGATAGTACTATGATGAGGAGGATATGAGCTCACAATCACTTCCTAGGATAAATGATATTGATGTCACTCATCAATAAGAGTATGGATCTATACGAGTTGTCAAAATCTTGAGTTTTAGGTCATACCTTAGGTTCCCCTTTTATTTACATTAAATATATGTGTTTTATTTTTGTGTGATTGCGTAGGCTAATCCTATAAACGTTTTTGTGAAAGTGATCTAGAAAATAAATTACCCTACTCCTTTCTTTTCTTTCTTTTTCTTCTATGTACTCATGGTTTATTTAAGATGGCTTATTTTTTTATCATGGGTCAGATTCATCTCTAATATAATCCTCTAGGAGTGTGGAAGCGTGATGCCTTCATGGGAAAGGATACTTTTAAGGGCCATGTTATGATCAGTTTTCTTTTCGTTCTTCCTAATGTACGATTACATGCGTCAAGCATCAATATGCCACTTATGTTGACAACATGCCCTTCGACTAGCTATATCAAAGCACCACCTACTCCACCATTTCCACCTCTGTAGGATTTCTACATGATGGATGTGCAAAATGTTCCTATCGTCCAGTTCTAAGAATGATTACCATCACCACTTATGGTTCTCGAATAGCAGACTCCATCTAGTTCTCCTACTTACTCACCTATTTACCAACCTGGGACAGCTAATGGCTTGTTGAGTCTTTCATCCTCACCTTCTAGTGTGTAGGGACAGCCATTGTTAGGTGGATAGCTACCTAACAAACAATATTAATGATGATGAGGACAACGAATCAAGTAATAGTGATGATGAAGAGGAGTAGTATTCTAAGGATTCCTTTTGAGGATGTGAATCTTTATCTTTTTTTTGCAAATTGTAGGAAAGGTAGGCTTAGCGTATATACTTCTCTGACTTAGGCCTCTTTTTGTTTTGTTATATATATTTGAGTTTTGTTGTATATATTTGAGAGGTAGTGAGGATATGTTGGTATGTATATTTGCTAGATGACAACTTACGACCTTTATGTTTTGTTTCTTTTTGACGGCTTTATGACCTCTAATGACATGACGACTTCACATGATGATGTATGACAGTATGATGCATGATATATATACACACACACACACACACACACGCACACACACACACACACACACACACGCACACACACAGACACACACACATGGGATTTGTTAATGTACACCCACTTATTTTTTAGTTGAAGTACGTTATCATGTTACACCATTAATGTATTTTAAGATAATCCTAGTTATAATTTGCTAATGTATTCCAACTAAAAAATAAGTAGGTATACGTTAACAAATCCCATAAGCATTTGCTAACGTACACTTGTTTTTTAGCTGAAGTACATTAGCAAGTTACACCGTGGGTGTATTTTAAGATAATCCTTAGTTATAACTTGCTAGCATATTCTAACTAAAAATATAGTGGGTGTACGTTAGCAAATATATATACATATATATATAGGGGGCGTATATTATGAGAATGGCCTTCTTATGTGAGAATGAGAATGATCAATCTCAACCTTTAAATTTAAATAGAAGGTTTATATTAAAAAACTCACTTAAAATCCTAAACCCTAAACTCATATAAAACCACAACCACTACCGTTGTTACCACCACCACCACCATTGTCATCGCTACCCCCACCACCATCATTGCTACCAATGCCACCAACGATAGTGGTGGTGAGGGCGATGGTAGTGTTGGCGGTGGGGATGCTTGTGGTTTTAAGTGAGACCACCCTTATTGTCACTGTTGCCACCGCCCCTTACCTTCGTCTCTGAAAGTGGTGGTCTCTCTTAAAACTACAACCATCATTGTCACCCCACTACCACTACCGTTGGCGACGACGGCAGCAATGGTGGTGGGGGTGGCGACGACAGTGGTGGTAATGGCAACAACAGTGGTGGTTGTGGTTTTAAATGGGTTTAGGGTTTAAGGTTTTAAGTGAATCTTTTAATCTAAGCCTTTTATTTTAATCTAATGGTTGAGATTGACTATTCTCATTCTCACATAAGAGGTCATTCTCATAAGATACGCCCCTATACATAGAGAAATAGACACACACACACAAATGATGATCAATGCACGTATTATGTTACTCATGTGCCATTTGTATTTTGGCTGATACATCATTAATAATTTAATCAATTACGCACTTTGTTTTTAATAAAGTTTAATTAAAAGGGAAAAATTTTTCTCGAGTTTTTAATAAAGTAAAATATATTTTCTAAATGAAATCAATTAACTTAAAATAAATCTAATAAATGTCAAGGTAAGAGTCATTGTCATTGAGTGTCACAATATTAATGGCTTCAACAAGTTACTAATCCCTCTTATGTGCTTTAAAACCTATATTAACCCATTAATTCATCTAAATCATTCAATTTCCTTTAAATCCCCTTTTTCTTACTACTTGATCGAATTCACTAATCAAACCAAGGTATTCAATTTCTCTTCAACCTAATATTCTCATACCTTTCATAGGATTACAACAAGTCAAAATAAAACATAATCAACCTCTATTAACACATTTTATTCATGAGCTTCAAGACATAAATCAAGATATATTCATTTTTTCTCAAGCAACTCCATAACACATAACCATCAACTACTCATCTTACCATCACATACATTATAGAATCAAGGAACAATTAAAGGTGTGTTTGGTAGAAAGGAAAAAAATGCAAGAAATAGAGTTGATAGAAATAGAGGAGAGAGAAATAAAATACTGAAAATAGATGAAAAATAGGTGGATTTAGATGTATTTGGTTTAAAAGAAATAAAGAAGAAATAGGGAAGTGAGAAATAGAAAAAGAATAAAAAATGCATTATAATCAATTATGGCAACATTTCAATAGATTGTGTTTAGAATTTAATCGATTATGTTTTTATTTTAATTGATTATCTTTTTTGTGGCAGTTTAAACATTGAAAATCACCAAAAAAAAAAATTAGTAGTTTGTAACCCCACAAAATGTTAAAATCACAGTCCATTACTATTCATTTCCATGGTGTTTTGCCTAGAAATAAAAAGACCCACATCTTTTTATTTCTTCTCCCCACCATTTCTCATCAACCAAACACGCCCCACTTTTTATTTCTAATTTATTTCTTCCCTATCCACCTTATTTCCCCATTATTTCCCTGATACCAAATGAACCATAAGTGAATAAGGCTCTGTACATTACCACCCCTAAATCGTGTTCACAATCACCAAGTAACCAAAGAAATTTCAAGTCTTTCACCATGATATCATATATAATCACTCAAGTAACCATAACAATCCATTTAACTTATGTATCATCATATAAAAATTCATTTAAACTACTAAAATCATAACCATATAAACCAAAACATTATAATCACATTTTTAATGATATCATACCATGAATCATGCAAAATCACAAACAAAGAGGGCTTAGGGGTTTTCCCCTCTACTCATTAATTTGGTGGTTATAAAAAAATAGGGAAATCAGTTAATTTAAATCTAAATTTTGGTAGTTATCTCTAACTAACTTGAAGCAATCTATAACAAAAGGGAAATTAGAATTTAGTTGGTGGTTTGGTTGGATATTAAAGTGAATTAGATATGGAGAGAACGAAGAAATTGCTTCTTGTTACTTATTATACCTATTTGTGCTAATTTTTTAAAATAATTTTAGAAAACATCTCAAAAGTTTTTAGTAATATGATTTTTCTTCCAGGACTCTTCTATTATCATTAAAATAACTTTCATAATTATTATTTTTTTGTAATTTTTAGGGCTCATTTAGAGTTCATAATTATGTTTTGAAAGTTACCTATGAGCACTTTGGGTCAATTTAAGGAAATTAAAAAAATTTCTAAAAACATAAAAAAATATTCTGAACATATTTCTATGCTTAAAATATAATTTTATTGAACTTTTGAACTATCTTCTAAGCATTTTCTATTTTTATTCTTTTAATTCAATTTATTTGTGATAATTATTTTCTTTTTATCCAAAAAATTATAAAAATTATTTTTATATCTCAAATATCTTTTTAATATTATTTCAAGCCTAAAATATAATTTTCTTAAATTTTAAAATGTTTCCATTAATTATTTTCCTCCTAAATTAGCTATTATTACTATTTTTCGATCTTGTTCCAAAAATTGCTAATGTTCTAAATCTAGATATTATTTGTTGTTCTGAGTTGAACTAAGTTCATCAGAATTTTCAAATTTATATATAGACTTCCAATCATAATTATAGAATAAATAATGATAATTATATAATTATATAATAATATAAGCATAAATAGAGGGTGTTACAACAAGCACATTACTAATGCCTATTAACTATGTAACACGCTATTTTTCAAACTACTATATATACTCCAATGCCCATTTTTTCAAGTACGTTATCCCAGCTTCCTTCCAACTTTAGTTAAAGTCACATGAACACTATAGTAGAATACATGACATTAAATGTATTTATTTCTTATTTAATATTTTTTCATTAAATATTGAAAAATTTAGGCTTAATTGCACTCTTGGTCTTCTAAATATTGCAATTGTGCAATCTTGGCTCCCAAGTTTTAATCGTGCAAATTGGGTCGCAATCATGCGATTTTAGTCCCTTTATTAGTCTTAATTTAACGAATTTTGCTAACATGGCAATAAACATGCGATGATATGGCACTACATGGCGGCTGATGTAGATGCTCACATGTTGATATATGGTGTGATGATTGTAAGACTTGTCTTTTTATAATTGTGAATAAATGATTGAAATAATTAAAAGAGGAAATTAAATTTAAATTCTAGTGAAAATAATTAATTAAAATATATGCTTGTTTTTTTGCTTGAATTTTTGTGGATAATTTTTGCAGAAATTGAGTCTATTCATAAACTGATAGTGTAAGAAAAATAATGTGGAAACTAATAGACAGTGTGATGACCTGAAAATTTAATTATAATTAATTAAATTATAATTATATTCAATAGTGGTTACTGAGCTTTTCTTGTTTTTGAGTTAAAGATCAAGTTTTTATCCTAATTCGATTGAGTTTGAGGCATAAACTTTAGAATAAAAAGATACTGACTTCAAGATTCAAGCAGAGACATTCCAATATCACCTAGAGTCATTTTAAGTGAGTGAATATTCATTAAATATTCCATTTTGAATAGTGGAATTTTATTTGATTTAAAATTCACAAAATTTGTGAAATCTTAAAAGAATTTTTTGTAAATTGTTTATGTACTCTTTGCCAGTACACAAAATTAAAATTTTATCTTCCTTAAATACACTACATATGTCATTCCCTTGTGCTCAATTAAGAGTAAATAGATAGTTGTCTTGAAACTAGTCTAGTTGCATTTTAACTAAATTGATCTAACTAAGTGTACTTAACAAAATACCAAGTAATAATTTGATTTCTTACACCCTTGCACTCAATTATACAACAAAACCACACAAACCCTTGACTTTATGATCCATGGCTAGCCCACATGTTGGCTTACAAGAGAAGCTAGTCATTTTTTTAGACAACTTAATAAAGAAGTTGTCAATTTGTTTTACATTTCTATCCTTACTTTTTCTCATTAAACAAAGGCAAGCTAGTAAAATTAAAACCCCAACCCCTCCCTTCTTATTTTAGCCATGGACACCTCCCCCTTGGTCTCTCTCATTTTTGTAATTCCTTCTAAGACCGTGTTGGTGAAGGAGCCATCGAAGTTATTGGTAAGTTTACTTCCTTCATCATTTTTCTTCCATTTTCTCCTCAATTCCTTCAATCTTCCTTTGATACTTCCTCACTTGCTTGTTTTTAAATTTGACCTTGGCCATTTTCTTGGTGGAAACATTGTTCATGTTGCTTGTTCACTTGAATCTAGAAGAAGAGTGCAAAGGAAGTCATAAAGCCTTCATCTTTCTCCTTTTTTTTGGCTGTTTTGGCAAAACTGTA
Organism: Spatholobus suberectus; assembly: GCA_004329165.1. Taxonomy (NCBI): domain Eukaryota; kingdom Viridiplantae; phylum Streptophyta; class Magnoliopsida; order Fabales; family Fabaceae; genus Spatholobus; species Spatholobus suberectus. The sequence continues at coordinate 34,183,996 of CM014736.1, forward strand.
AGGAAAGCTAGCATTTTTGGCTTGTTTTATGTTGTATGAACATTGTGATATCTTGATATTGATGTACATTGGTGATTTTGGTTGTTGGAAATATGATTCGTGATGTGTGTTGCTTGAAACTTTGATATACATGATGAATATGCAATCTACCTAGTATTTTCATCCTCAACATGCTTCAATTTTTTTGTTATATCTAGAGTTGTGGTTATTGAAATGAGTTAGTTCTTTTTGAAACTAAAAATAGACTTAAAATTTTACAGTTTATGCTTAAGAATCACTTAAAAAGCTTTAAAAATGAATGAATTATGACTTGAACAATCTATCCCTTGCTGTTTGGAAAATGTGGCTAAATAATGTGGATGTTTTTGTGTTGACCTTTTTTAAAATCTTTTTGAATAAATAAAAACTAGACATCTCAATATTTAAATAGACACCAAGTTTGTAAATTTTCAAGCTATTTTCAATTTATAGTGATATTTGACATATTGAGTTGATGTTCTAAATCACATAGATTTTCGATTTTAAAATAGTTTTAGGAGAAAATTCACTATAAATTGCACACACATTATTTTTGAATGATTTTGGTCAATTTGAAAACTAGAGTTAAAGTACTAAAATTTAGTGACAAGTTTCATTGGTAAAGGATTTGGAAAAGTTGGTTTATTTTAAAATTAATCTTACTATTCTTGGCAATCTACCTTGTCCAATTAATTATGATTTTTGTGGATTTTTGCTCAAAATTTGGCTTAATGATTTAGAAAATATACTTAAAGAGATTTACAACAAGTTATGGTTTGCATCAAACAAAATTCATTTACTTGTCACTTTTTGCTCTAAAATAGGGACTATTTTAAGAATTTAATTAAAATTAATGATAAAGTTTCTTAATATATTTTGTTGTAATATTTGATTTGCTTCTAATTTATTTTATAAAATATATTACAATCATTTAAGAGATAACTTTAAATTAAAATCTTGTATTTTAATGATCTTTTGAAATTACTAATATTTTTGGAATAATCCAATGATTTTGGAGTTTAAGAACAAAGTTTCTATATTTTTACTATTTTAAGTTAAAATTTGGTGTTTTGGGGAGTCTTTTCATATAAATAAGTTCTTAAAATAAATTAAAAAAATTTGATAGAATAAAACGTAAACCCTAATAAATTAAAAAGTTGTTGGGATTACTCTTGGTAGGATCTTATTGTCATGGAGTTGCTCTAGGTAGGATTCTGTGTGGATAATTGTGATAACTTGTTGAATTGGTAATAAGATGTTGTTTTGTCAAGATATTCTTGTGGAGATGCCCGGCTCATTAGGGTGGCTAGCATGCTAATCACATATCTAATTCACATAAGGGGAATTTGGCAGTGGTTTTCACTTATTTCTTAGTGGGGGGTGGCAAGCATACAAATGGGTATGTCTAACCAATATGAGGAAAAATAAGTAATAATGCAAATAAAGTCATGAGTTGATGATTGATTGAATTTTGTTGATATGGATGCATTCATGCATGAGTCCACAATTATTGTTGCTAAAAGGGGACAAACGTAAGCATAGTGGCTAGTCCAAGTAAGGCCTCATGCCTAGTGTGGCTAGTTCATTATAGGTCAGGGTTGCTACAAATCTTGTGTTGCGATAAAGCCAACCCCAAGTTTATTTATCTTAACGAGCCACTATATTATTTCCATATATCAATGTTCAACTATTTCCCCAAATGGTTTTGGCACATGTTATAATGCCTAATTCTATTTTATTTAATTCATTTTTTCCCCCACTTATCCTCAGTCAACAAAAACATGAGATTAAAGTTTTCATTTTCCAAGAGTTGGTAAATCAAAATTTATTTGATAAAAGAATATTCCTATTTTAGATAAATTTGTATTGAACAAAATTCCAAATGGTGGACCTCTTCACTTTTATTACTTTATTTTCATTTTTAACTGCTGAGAAAATGGAATTAAAAGTTTATATCTATAACACTTTAATGCATCAATATGCATTTATATGTCCTCTTCTTAACTCCACCAAGCTTATCAAGATCCTTTCAAATCTCAACTGGGGAAATTATACGTAGCTTTAGAAGGACTTGACTCCCATCATATAATACACAAGGAAATACAACAACATAAAACTAGAAGGAGTAAGTATTTTTTATCATGATTAAATAAAGAAAGACTAGAAACATAATTTAAACAAAGTTATAAGTATAATTTAATTAAAGCTAGAGTTTTTGTGTAAGTGGATGATGCATGATTGAATGCAATTCTTACTAATATTAAATTCTTAGATGCATGAGTTATGCGTCGAGCCTAAGATCATATATTCTTTTCTCCATAGTGTTGGAACTAAGATGTATGAAGCATCTAATTCCTCAAAGTTTTGAAAATAACAAAAGTTATTAAATTTTAGAGTCTTTAAATATTTGCTCTCGCTAGACAGTAAAAAGTTTTTAAAAGCGTCCAATGATGTTTTATGAAAACAGGCATCCAACGCGCCATTTTATACCAAGCATCCAATTGCTTTATTTAAACATACACGCTCTTTGCGAAAAACGTCCAATATGTTATCTGAGATGATGCCTTAAAATTTAACTAAGTTTTAATCGGCTTATTCCTGTACGTTTTAAAACTTATGTTTTATCCTTTTCTTATGAAACCCAACGTTCAAATATCTAACATTAAATGAAAAGCATATATGTTTTTATGTATAAGTACAACTTTGCAGGAAAGTAAGTCAACCTATCAAGCTACCAAACTGGAATAAGGAATGTTTAGAAAAAGCAACTCTGAAAAATAGAACTATACCCTCCATTTTGGTGCAAAAATAAAAGTTATTTTTCTGTCTCGTATGCAAACTTGAAACACATGCAACCACACATGACAGAGCTTACGAACGTGTCTTCGAAGATTGAAGCTCGTATATCTTAACGGCTATATTCTCAAAGGTGATATATAAGACTGAAGTAGATAGAGCAAGGGAGAAGAAGCAATAAACGAGAAAGAAATCTTTTTGTTGGATGATCTGCAAACTCTCTCTTTTTCATACTCTTTGCTTAGTAAAATTTTTGTAAACAATCTTTAACTTTCATATTCTCACATTGTGAGTTGATTTCTATAAAATACTTTATATGTGTTTTGAAAGCTTAGAAAGGCTTAATGACTGAAGAATACTTGGTTTTTAAGTGATCCTGGGTTGATCACTATTGTAAAGCCTGAAGAGGCTAATAGAATACTTGTTTGTAACTAGGAGGTTGGTTAGTGGAAACCTTTTTGGACAAAGGTATTGGACATAGCTCAAGTTGAGTGAACCAATATAAAAATTGTTTGTGTGCTTCTCTTTCCTTATCCATACTCGTATTCTTATATATGTACCTTTTCGATTGTTGTTAAAAGTTTTGCAAAAAAGTTTTCTTGTCAACAGACAATTCAACTCTCCCTTTCTTGTGTGTTCTCATTTCTTTCACATGGAGTAATAATCAACACTTTTTTTTAGGAGAGATTAGGGAGAAACACTTGGTCTCAGTAGCCAACAATTATCAATAATCATAAATGAGTTCAATAATGGCTGTACCCAAATAACTCAACGACCAATCCTTAGTAGTTTAGTGACCAGTCAGGATGACTGAGTAGGGTATAAGGTAACACGACACATGGTAGCTAGCTCATGGTCACTTGTCTATTCCAAACCTAGTCATCCCTAAGGTCCATAGACCTCCACCATCGTACTCCCACTACCTATACAAGGTGTAGTGTAACTCATCTCCTTATTCCAAAATGATATGTCATGAATATGCACATATTTCTTTATATTTTGTCATAGAGTTTAATCATGGCATAAACTCAATTTTTTCAATATCAAGATCTTGACATTCAACATATGAATATAATAGTAATAATTTATTCTAAAACATTATCTGTCAAGTTCAAACAACACAAAATCATAAATATAACCTTCTAGGAGCTCACAGATTTTTTTTTTGTTATTTTCAAATTATTATAATTTAGTCAAAAATTAAAAATAGAATAAATATACAAACAATCAGCTAGCAAATCTTGATTAATATATATAATATCCAAAAAACATTAATAATTTAGTCAATTCTAGAATTAAATAAAAATAACCATTAAAAAAATAAAATAGAAATATAAAGGATTTGGTAATAATAAAGAACACAAATATAAAGTGTAAAAAATAAAAGTAGAAGTAGAAATATAAATAACTTGATATTAAAAATTAGTTATAGGTTAGTAAATAATTGGAAAGCAAAGTAAGTTGCAAAAATGTAAATAACTGAAAGGTAAAAGTTAGTAGTGGACCAATATATCACTGGAAAGTAAAATAAATTGCAATAATATAAATAACTAAAAAGTAAAAGTTAGTAACAGGCAAGTATATCACTGGAGTGTAAAATTAATTGTAGGAATATAAATAACTGAAAGTTGAAAATTAGTAGCAGACCAGTATATCATTGGAATGTAAAATAAATTATAGAAATATAAATAACTGAAAAGTAAAAGTTAGTACTAGACAATATATCATTGGAAGATAAATTAAATTGCAGATAGATAAATAACTTAAAAGTAAAAGTTAACAAGTGTTAGTTGCAAGAATAAAAATTAGTAGTAGAAACATAAACAAATAGTGACATATATTTAAAAAGTCAACACTAGTGAAGTAAATTGTAAGTATTACGGATTTAAATAGTTAATAGGAGTTAGAATTTGTTTAGATATATCATTGATATGGTAAAAGTAACCAAAAATGATAAGAATAAAATTAGTAACAAGGATTTAAAATTGATTACAGAAATTAAGAAGTAAAAGTGGAATAAGTAGCACTAATTTAAATAATAAAAGAAGTAAATTAAATAAATAGTAATTTTTTAAAAATATCTAATACGGGTTAATATTAGTTAGAACTATACTAAAATGATAAAAATAGAATCTATAGCAAAAATTTAAAGTTAGTGACAAAATTTAAGACAAAATGGTTAAAAGTAGCAAAATGATAGAAACCAAGTAAGATAGAGCTAGGCCACCCTATGACACACTAAACGATATTTCCACTTCTCTAACATGATAAAAGACTTCTCCCCATACCTTAGTTTTTGTGAAATGGCTTGAGATATGGACAGAAATAGCTTAATTATAGGGCTTATGCTCTCTCTCACTCTCTTTTTGTGATTAAGGTGTTAAGAGGGGAGTGAGAATGGTTTGGAGAAGGCTGAAGAGAGGGGGACGTGAGAAAAAGAGAGGTTTAAAAGAGATGAAATGGTGTGAGGGAGATTCCTAGTTTAGGCTAGGTGTTTTCCTTTTTCCTCCAAGAGACCAAGTTCACCTAAGACATAGCTGAATGCGTTCAGCTTTTCACGGTTTTAACTCAGCACGGGAAATAAATTTTTGTCTCACTTTAATTGCTATATGATATGTCCGAGTATGGTGTGCTTGGAAAACAATGATTCGGTAGTTAACTGTTTTGCAAACCATGGGAGTTAGTAATATTCATGCACGATTTATCTAGCCCAAAACCATGGTTCGGGTGTACTGAATTACACGGTTTTTTATTCACTGTGAAGGTCAAAATGTGGTTTTTAATGCCATTAGATGGATTTAGTTACAATCTAGGATTAGTTATCTAATTTGGTTGATTTCTAACTAGATTTTGGTTCTCTTTTAGTTTTATTGCAATTAAACCCCCCTTTGGCTCATGGTTTGGACATGAATCAGACCTTAAAAGTGGGTCAAGGTTGTATTCTTATCATTCAATGTGCTTGATGACCAAGGTTTTAAGGGATAAGCGTACAATTTTTGTTTTATGGCTAATGGTTTTTATTTTGGTTCCTTTTTTTTAAGGTATAAACCATGGCATAATGAGGTGGTATTGGTCCATGGATGGAAATATTCTAAATTCCCTCGTGAATTTAGGTTTAAAATACAAAACTTATATTATCTTGTGACAATCAAGGCTGACCCTACAATGAGTGAGACCTAAAGCAAATTTTAAAAAAGACTTTTTTATTTTAAATAAAAGAATTATATGTTGGGCCTTTTACCAATATAGATGGCCTTTCTGCTTTATAAAAACTAATAGTAAATAACTTTTTGTTGGTGGACCTAAAGCTTAAGCTTTAGTAGCCTTATCCTTAGACTAGCCCTAGTGACAATGTAGAGTTTAAGTGCTAAACAAGGTGATTAAGGCACATAAGGTGCTAAATGAGATAGTTAAGGATAAATTAGTTTACTAATTATTTTTCTAATCCTAGGTTAGAGTATTGACTTAGAATTATTAATTCTAGTCCTTGCTTGATGATTAATTAATTATAAATATTTAAAACTTTATCCTAATTAAGTTTAGGTTGTTTAATCAATGTCTACAAAGATTAGGTAAAACACTCCTATATAACTGTTTAGGGTTTATGTCTAAAACTTTATCCATTTTATATTTTGGAAATCTAATTTTATCTAAGTTAAAGTTTAAGATATTTAAATTTAATTTCCTAAATTGGTTATGCGTTAATTCCCTACCTAATTATCTTAGAATAAATGGGTCAAAATTTTGAATTTTCGTAAATATTAAGGACTAGTTTGCAATTATGTTAGGATTTAACTATAATTATCTAGGGAGAAAATAATAATTTTAGAAACTCTAAAAAGGAGTAAATGATAAGTCAAAATAACTATATATTATTATTTACTAGGTATTATTTATTGCCTAAATTTTGGAATATTACACATGTCAACGTTGTTATTGTAACACCCCAATGTTTTCCTTTAATTATTATTATTATTATTATTCGTTTGCCTTGTTTTTAATAAAATGATATTTTGAGAAAAAGAAATATTGGGCTTTTAAACTGGGGTTTTATAATTAAATGTTTTTAAAAGTTTTAAAACCCTTTTATTGGGCTTAGTTTTATGAGTTCAAAGTTAGCTTTAAGTATTCCTTAGGTTTCTTGAAAACCTAATCCTTTTTCCTTATTTTTTCGCTTGTGCCTCCTTGGAGATACTGTACCGTCATTACAGTCAAGAAGTGAGGAACCTTAGAAAGACGCTGCTGCACCGTTCGCATCCTCTTGCTGGAGATCGCCTCTTTCAAGGTAAGGGGGGAGTGAGTTATCTCGCTCATGGGTATGACTTTGGTCGTGGGTAGAGGGGTTGGCCCTAGACCCCAATTGTTTGTGAATTATATGGTTGTGTACGTGCAAAAGGGAATGCGATTTTTCCCAAATTATTAATATGCTTTATGAAAATTCTATGTTTAATTTATATGGATTATCTGGATTGTCTTTTTAAAATCTGTATCTTGGATCCACCTGATGGGGTTAGATAGCCGCTGGGCGACCTTCGTTGAAAACTACATTCCACGTTAGCACCGGGCGGGATGAACAATCCGCTAGGCGGGTTAGGTCCTGACGTGGACCCGCTGGGCGGGTTGGTTACGGCGCTGACCAGCCAAGCAGGATATATATCCTGCCAGGCGGATTTGTTGCTATCACAACGAGCGAATACGATTTCGGCTATTTCATTCTTTGTGCCTATGAACTCCTTTTTTGCAATTTTAAACTCATTGTTGTTTCTTTTTATGCCTTGTTAAGTTTATATTGTGCGACTGTTGTTTACTTTGAGAAAATTGAGTATGATATGAAATTGTGTTAATGTTTCATGATGAAAGCCTGTAAAAAGTTGTAAGTATTGTATGTGACTATGCATCATAACATTTGAGTTATGTGATGAGGAAAGTATGTAGGAATCTGGCTGGTGGAGGCCGTGATGTGTTGTCTAACTCTAGCCTTGGGGGTTATCCGGTTGGGAAAACTCCAATGGTCTATGCTGATCCTATGGAGCCGGGGCGTACTGGCAAAACTGAGTAACCCTGACTAGTCGCCGGGGGATATCATACTAGTTGAGGGTGCGAGAGTCGAAGGCATCGGTATCGATGACGCTTCTTATGGCCGTGCATTTACTCCTAGTCTACTTTTCGACAAGTTTAAGTTGGTACCACATGTGCATAAGAAGTAGAAGCTAGGCATTGCATTACATATGTTTATGTGCATTCTGGTTTTTGCAAATTACTATTAATTGATTATGTATGTGATGTGTATTCTACCTGTCTCCACTGTCATACTTTGAGCATGATGTGAGATGTATCTCACCCCCTTGTTTTCTAATGTTTTCTGTATGTGTCTGTGATATACAGGTGACATCTAGCAGGACCTTGAGAAAGAGTCTTAGAGTAGGGGCATTGGCCTCATTGCAATTTATTTTACAGTTTCTTTACGGTTTTGTCAACTCTGATAATAATGTGACATCGGGGTCTTAGTTATTTATTATTTTAGCTTTTAAACTTTAGACTAATAGTTTTACTTTTAAATTGGTTTATTTTATTTTATTTGGACTTGTATGGTCAACTATGGGTCACCATCATTTGGTTAATTAGTAAAGCATCTTATGGAGTTTTAGTAAATGTGAGTTATGCATATGATGTCCTTTATTGTGTGAAGAAAAAAATTATAAACTATCGCTTTATTTCACAAATGAAAAGCATGTTATATTTTCGCAATATTTATTTAATAATTAGCTTTGGGGTAAAGGGTGTCACAGTTATTGTTGTTGATATTATTTACCATGATTAAGGAATATGTTGTCTGATTCCTCATCCTTAAAAGACTCCATGGAACAGTTGTTGCATACATAGCATGTCATGTATACTTATTGGTGTTATTAACAAGTTAAATATGAATTATATTTGAATTGTGAATGTATGACTGCTTTAATCACATGACTTTAACTATGTCTTTTCTTATTTCTTTAATATGTAATTTAATTGTAGAACTTTGTATATGATTCTCTTTTGTTTTTGCTAGTTTATCCCTACATGTGTTTCTGTGTGTATGTGATTGTGATGATTGTGGCGGTCACATTCACAGGAACAGACGACCTAGATGCGCTTATGACAATTCCCGGTATGAAGAGATTCCCTATAACAAAGGGGAGTTATGCTCAGAGATTTTAAAGACCACATTAGTATTAGTGCATTTTAAGTAGTGTTTTTAATTATGACCAACATTAGGGAGTTTTTGAGTTATTATTAGACTATTGAGTCAAGATGGTTATTTTTTAGGTACTTATATCCATACAGTTGAATGAAATTCAAGCAGAGTGTTGTTTATTCTTTGTATGTTGGATCTTATATACAAAATTGAATTGTTGTTGAATGCTGAAGGAAGTTATATGTTATATGTCATTTATTTTTCGACGAGAAAAAATTATACGTATTTTCATAAATAAATTAACCAAAAGATTTAACTAAAACTGAATATTTTCACTAAATGTGGCTAAATTGTCATGAAGCAACAAAGGGTTGTTACAATGATGTGATGTGTGAAAATAAAATAAGAAGGTATCAAAGTGTAGGAGATGAGATTCAAACCTCCCACTCTATACTTAAATAAAACTCACTTAACCACTAGGCTAAAGAGTTTAATTAATATATGACTAAAAATTATAATATATATGACTTAAATGAGGACAAAAATTGCACATAAAATTACTACTAATAATAAACAAATTTATATAAATTATATACATTGTTAGTAAAAATAATATTATTAATAAATTAATATTAATAATAATATTAATAAATATAAGTTAGTATATATTAATATACTTCTACATAAATATAAATATATTGGATATGATATAAATATATTAGAAGAACTTTAATAGAAAACATATAATATAAATATAAATTTTATAAACCAAAATATATAATAAATTTATATTTTCAATAAAATTTGCAATTTAGACACTAAAATTTATATTTATATCATATATTTCAATTAACCTTCTTCTAATAAATTTATATCATATGTAATATATTTAGATTTATGTACAAGTATATTAATACATTAATTTATATTTATTAATATTATTTTATTAATAATATGCTAATAATATTAGTAATATGATTAGTATTAATTTATTAATAATACTTATTTTTCTATCATATATTGTACTCAATAATTTGTTATTGAACATTATTAATACACACACACACACACACACACACACACACACACACACATATATATATATATATGGCTCAAGATTTGTTGACACCAAGTGTCAAAGTTAGTCAAATTACACCATCAATAACTTTTTGTAAAATTCAAATTTAACCAATCCAACTATTGAATTTGATGTTCTTATTAATTAGATTAAGTATCCAAAATTTCACACAATTCTAAAATTATTTAGTAGTTCATCGTATCACTTTATTTTAATGTACAGTAAAAAAATAAAATATATGTGAATTTTCAATGTTAGATAACATATTTAGAAAACTCCAAATGATGTGAAATTTGATATACATGATCATGAAGATAATATCACATAATTCAATGGTTGGATTGGTTAAATTTGCATTTTATAAAAGTTATTGAAGGTGTAATTTGACTAACTTAACCACTCAGGTGTCGAAGTTAGTCAAATTATACTTTCAATAACTTTTATGGAATGAAAATTTAACCAATCCAACCGTTAAATTATGTGACATTATCTTCATGATCATGTATATCAAATTTCACATCATTTGGAGTTTTCTAAATATGTTATCTAACATTGAATATTTACATATATTTTAATATCATATTGTATGTTAAAATAAAATGATCTAATGAGCTATTAAATAATTTTGGAGTTATATGAATTTTTGTATACTTAATCTAATTAATAAGAACATCAAATTCAACGGTTAGATTGGTTAAATTTGCATTCTAGAAAAAACTATTTAAGGTATAATTTGACTAACTTTGACACCTGAATATATATATATATATATATATATATATATATATATATATATATATATATATATATATATATATATATATATATGGGGCAGGATCCGTTGACACCAGGTGTAAGAGTTAATCAAATTACACCTTCAATAACTTCTTGTATAATGCAAATTTAACCAATCCAACCGTTGAGTTTGATATTCTTATTAATTAGATTAAGTATAAAAAATTTCATACAATTCCAAAATTATTTAGTAGTTCATTAAATCACTTTATTTTAACGTACAATATGATATTAAAATATATGTAAACATTCAATATTAGATAACATATTTAGAAAAGTTCAAATTATGTGAAATTTGATATACATAATCATAAAAGATAATATCATCAAATTTAACGGTTGGATTGGTTAAATTTGCATTATACAAAAAGGTATTGAAGGTGTAATTTGACTAATTCTTACACCTGGTGTCAACGGATCCTGCCCCTATATATATATAGGGGCAGGATCCGTTGACACCAGGTGTCAAAGTTAGCCAAATTACACTTTCAATAACTTTTTTGTAAAATGCAAATTTAACCAATTCAACCGTTGAATTAAGTGATATTGTCTTCATGATCATCTATATCAAATTTCACACCATTTGGACTTTTTTACATATCTTATCTGACATTGAATATTTACATATATTTTAATATCATATTATACATTAAAATAAAGTGATAAGATAGACTATTAAACGATTTTTGAATTATAGGAAATTTTGTATACTTAATCTAATTAATAAGAACATCAAATTCAATGGTTAGATTGATTAAATTTGCATTTTACAAAACATTATCAAATGTGTAATTTGACTAACTTTGACACTTGATGTCATAGAGGGTCAGGATCCGTTGACACTAGGTGTTAAAGTTAGTCAAATTACACTTTCAATAACTTTTTTGTACAATGCAAATTTAACCAATCCAACCGTTGAATTAATTGATGTTGTTTTCATGATCATGTATATCAAATTTCATACCATTTGGACTGTTTACATATCTTATCTAACATTGAATATTTACATATATTTTAATATCATATTATACGTTAAAATAAAGTGATAAGATAGACTATTAAATGATTTTCGAATTATAGGAAATTTTGTATACTTAATCTAATTAATAAGAACATCAAATTCAATGGTTAAGTTGATTAAATTTGCTTTTTACAAAAAGTTATTAAAGGTGTAATTTGACTAACTTTGACACCTGGTGTCATGTAGGGTCAGGATCCGTTGACATTAGGTGTCAAAGTTAGTCAAATTACACCTTCAATAACTTTTTATAGAATGTATATTTAATCAATCCAACTGTTGAATTATATGATATTATCTTCATGATCATGTATATCAAATTTCACATTATTTAGACTTTTCTAGATATGTTATCTAACATTTAATATTTATATATATTTTTTAATATCATATTATACGTTAAAATAAAGTAATGTGATGAACTATTAAATAATTTTAAAATTATATGAAATTTTGTATACTTAATCTAATTAATAAGAACATCAAATTCAACGGTTGGATCGATTAAATTTGCATTCAACAAAAAGTTATTGAAGATGTAATTTGACTAACTTTAATACCTAGTGTCAGTGGATCCTGACTCATATATATATATATATATATATATATATATATATATATATATATATATATATATATATGAGTCAGGATCCATTGACACTAGTTCATTAAATTATTTAATAGTTCATTAAATCACTTTATTTTAACATATAATATGATATTAGTAATAATAAGAACAACTAATAATAACCCTTAGATTATATTCTTCAAAAAAAAAATTGCATGGTTTAAAGCATCTAGTATATATATATATATATACATATAGTCAGGATCCGTTGACCACAGGTGTCAAAGTTAGTCTAATTACACCTTCAATAATTTTTGTAGAATGCAAATTTAATAAATCCAACCGTTAAATTTGTTGTTCTTATTAATTAGATTAAGTATACAAAATTTCATATAATTCTAAAATTATTTAATAGTTCATCACATCACTTTATTTTAACGTACAATATGATATTAAAATATACGTAAATATTCAATGTTAGATAACATATCCAGAAAAGTCCAAATGATGTGAAATTTGATATACATGATCATGAAGATAATATCACATAATTCAACGGTTGGATTGGTTAAATTTAGACTCTACAAAAAGTTATTGAAGGTGTAATTTGACTAACTTTAACACTTGGTGTCAATAGATCCTGACCCATATATATATATATATACTAGATGCTCTAAAACATGATTTTTTTTTGAAAATATAAATTTATTATATATTTTAGTCACTAAAATTTATATTTATATCATATATTTTTAATTAACCTTCTTCTAATATATTTATATCATATGCAATATGTTTATATTTATGTAGAAGTATATTAATATATACTAATTTATATTTACTAATATTATTTTATTGATAATATACTAATATTATTAGTATTAATTTATTAATAATATTATTAATACTAATAATATATAATTTATGTACATTTGTTTATTTAGTAATAGTAAATATATGTAGTGCGATTTAATTTGGTCTTCATGGAAGTTATATATATTATATTTTTATTCATATACTAAGCAAACTCATTATTCTAATGGTTAAGTGGGTTTGTTTTAAGTATAAAGTGGTGGTTTCGAATATCATCTCTTATACTTTGACAATTTCTTCTCTTATTTTCACACGTCACGTCACTGATGCCGTGGAAGGACCAAAATCACACAATTCATGAGAAACCAAATTAAAGTGCAATAAAGCTAGAGATTTATAAGAAAACTGATTGGACGAGAAAATATAACATTACTCTTAAATAAAATAAAATGTGCACATGTAAAAATGATGTTGTGCTCAGGGCCAAGTTAACAATGAGTTAGACCTAAAGCAAATTTTAAGACAAACTTTTTTACTTTAAATGAAAGAGTTATATGTTGGGCCTTTTCACCAAAATATGTGGCCTTTTTGCTTTATAAAAACTAATAGCAAATAATTTTTTGTTGGTGGGCCTAAAGCTTGGGTTTTAGTATCCTTACCCTTAGGTCAACCCTAGTCGTGCTCCTAGTCCTCCATCCATTGTGGATACTACAACAAAAATAAAGTTTTAGGTATAGTTAGCAAAACTATCAACGAATGATTGGGGATCACCTGTCAAGATAATGTCATTTGAATGGGGGACACTACCGACAGAGAATTGATTATCTCAATTGGAATTTTCACTTAGATTCCCTCTAGTAAAAGTTTTTATCATCAAAATCTCATGTCCTTTTTCCTCAACTATATTAATTAAATTTTCTCTTTGTTGTTTTAAATTAAGGGCTAAAACAGGTAATGATACTGTACATTAGAGAGTATGAGATGGAAAGAAGAGAGAAACAAAAATTAAAAAACATGATATATGTGATAAATAAAATGATAAAAAAATAAAATAAAAATGAAAAAAATATAGAAGATAAAATAGGTATATATTTATATTTATATTTAGGATAATTATCAATGTTTACTTTATTATAGAATGAATAAGTGGTAGAAAGAGAAAGATATGACCCAACAAGGATTGACACGTCTGGTTGAGTCTTCCGCTTATACTAGCTGTGACTTGGGTTCAATTCTCAGATTTTTCTTGTTGGTGGGTGATGTGTAAATTTCACTATAAATCCTCGCTGAGGTTGGTAGTATTTCTCGTCCTTGTAAGGGGGCATGCCTTCCCCTAACCTAAATTTTATGTATCCAAAAAGAAAGAAAGAAAGAAAGAAAGATAGGAAGGAAAGAGAAAATATAGAGAGAGAGAAAATAATAAATATAATAAATGATGTAATAAAAAAAAATAAAAAAAAGATAAAAATGAGATAAAATAGAAACCGAATATATCTTTATTATTTTTATTCACAAGAGACAAGTAGATATTTCAAATAAAGGATAATGTCAATTAAGGCTATGTTTGGAAAACATTTACAAAAATATTTTTACAAATTTCAATGCATAAAAACGAATTCAAATACAAAAATATAAAAAGAAAATGTTGCTTGGACAACAAAAGCACTTTTGAGTTCTCTAAACTTTAATCCAAATATGCACTAAATCTCCCAACACCCGATTCTTTAGTCAATGGTATTTATTGAGTTGAAATAATCATTTTGCAATGAGTTTTACCAAATTATTAGTGAGGCTCTTGTTAGTTAGTATCTCATGAGTATTAATTAAAGAATTAACAATAAAATATTTTTATTAAAAATTTAATTTGTATACACTATTGTTATAAGATATTTTTACATAAATATTTAATAGAATTTATTTTGTTACCACATCATAGTAATGAATATAATTATATGATAAAATGTTAAAATCTTATAAAATGTCTCTAATAGCAGTGTACGTAAATTAATTTCTTTATTCAAAATTACGATAAAAGTATATTACTATTAATTTTTAATAAAATTATTTATTTATTCTTTAATTAGTTCTTTATTTTAATTTGAGAAATTATAACCTGTAGAATTATATCTGTCGTATTCTTTCTAAAGAAAAAAATGTCCACCAATTATTATATCAAAAAAAAAAATCCACCAATTATATCTGTCATATTCCTGTCAAAAAGAAAAAAAAGAGGTTTTTTAACACTTTTGAAGCACACACACGTTGACAGAGATAAAAAAAGATGAACAATAAATAATTAATATCGTTAATAAAGTGATGTGACAAAAAAAATAATATAAAAATCATGACTAAGAAGAAAATATCTAACTCATTCTTCTTTAAATAGAATGCACCGGCAAAAGTTTTGACATCAAAGCAGAAACATGAGAACTAAAAGTCCTTTCCTCCTCTGTATTCTATCTCTTGCTACCACCCTTTTGGCTAGTGGCACTGGAAGTGCAACTCCAAGCGTGGAGCCAAGCCACTATGTCTCAACATTCAATAGAAGTCTTTTTCCTCCCGATTTTATATTTGGATTAGGCTCTTCCGCTTACCAGGTTCTGATAACCACATAACAATGCATTCTATTCGCATTTTCCTTTTCATTTGTTTCTTTTTTTGGTTACTGCATAGCAGAGGCTTAACATTTTAGTTAATTTCCTACAAATTATTCAGATCTCTCGTTTTTGAACTTGTTGAATAGGAATTAAGCATGAGCCATCTCATGTTTTCGTTGTTTTGTTAACTACTCAGGTAGAAGGAGCATCAAATGTAGATGGCAGAGGACCGTGTATATGGGACACCTTCACTAAACAGCATCCGGGTTACCATATCTCTTTCTCTTTGTCTTTGTCCTCTTCTGGATGCCACTTTTCTTCTTTTTCTTTTTTGTTTTTCTGAAAAGTTTCTGCAGTACACAAATGATGGTGTTTATCTGGAAAAAGATTTTAAAACTGGATGAATTTTTTGAAAAAATAAGTTATACACTGTAAAATAATTTTAAATTATCATTTAATTATAAATTACTGCGTGTAGTAAATTTGTTAATTTTTATAATAATTATTTTAAAAATTATATTAATAATAATTTTTAATTAATTAACATTTTACACTGATTATTAAACTCAAAATCTTTACCTTTACTTTATTTTAATATTTAATAACTTTAATATATAAAAGATATAAAATAATGCAATGGATAGTCAAATTTATTCAACTGAAGATATAGTGGATCATGTCCTTGTTTCCCGTATTTAGTTTCCGTCAGAGACACTAATTAATGATTAATGAATGCACAGTCACCTCAACACTCTGAAGTTTGAGCGACGGATTTGAATCTTCGTGACAACTGAATAGTGTAACAGAAGAGAGAAAAATGCGTCATTTTTGTGGATCTCACTTGTGTGGTACTATTATTCCATTAAACTCATTTATTTAATTAAATAGCTACAATTACGTTCGATATTGAGTTTGATTATTAATGAAAAATTCAAGTTTTATAAACTTGATATTAATGACTCAATTATATATTATATATATATATAATTAAAGTAATTATTTTGAATAAAAATATTTTTAGGAACTATTTTTTAATAAGAGTATTTTTTAAGAAATTTTCTTAATTTCTCATATTTTTTAATTTTAATTTTTTATTTTTATTCATAAATTAAATTTTAATATTTTTTTAAAATAAAATATCAATAATTAAAAATAACATTGTATTATATATAATTATTTATCATAAATTTAAAATATGATTGATATGATCAAAAATATTTATTTATTACAAATTTAAATTATAATATAATATATATTTAAAAATGTTTATTTATGAAAAAATAAATTATGTATTAACAGTGCAAAGTAATTTTATTTTATTATTCAATCACAAATCGTCATATATGATAAGTTTATTAATGTTTATAATAATTACTTTAAAAGTTATATAATGATAATTTTTGATTAGTTGATAGTGTAAAATTTTTTACATTGACAATATATAGCAATTAAACTCTTTATTTATTATAAATTTTAATTATATAAAATAAAAATTTATCTTATACATTACACAAATTAAAATACTAACACCCACACACACACACACACACACATACACATATATATATTGTTTAATGATTATACACTGACAGTATAAAGTAATTTTACATTATCATCTAATCACAAATTACCATTTATTATAAATTTATTGACTTTTATTATAAATACTTTAAAAATTATATTAATGGTGTTTTTAATTAAATGAGTGTAAAAATTTCTACACCGAAAATGTATTATCATTAAATATATATCACTTTCTTAACCAAATTTAACTAATTCAATTTTTTTGACAAGTCAAATCCCACTTACGGCTAAAACTTGTGTTTTTCGTTCTTTGTTAAACAGTCCAATTGCTGTACTAGAGTCTTTTTCTCTTGGAAAACAACAGGAGAGAGAAAGATACATGGTATTTGCGGAAATCCAATTGCTATATAAAAGTCTTTTTCACATGGAAAAACATCATCCGAGTGACTTTTGTCTCGATCTTAATAATGCTTCTCTGTAACATAATTTCAAAATTAGACTTGCCGTTGCTTGGACGGAAAATTGGTTAAACTGGTAAAGAAAACAAGTGCCAGTAAATAGGTGTAAACTTAAAAAAAAAAAAAAAAAAAAGATATTTTTTGTTTTTTCATTTTTAAACATTTGAATTCTAAATCGTATTTTAAAATAAATAAAAGCTCATACATAATATATATATATATATATATATATATATATATATATATATATATATTGTTATTATTTAAATATTTATTGCCAATTTTTTATCATATCAAACATTTAAAATTTTATTTGAATTATTTTTTTTATATTATTTTATATATATATAAATTAATATAAATAAAAAAAATAAAGTGGACATATATATATATATATAACCAATTCGACTACCATAATAGAATCAGAAACCATAAGTCAACATTTTTATCAGTTCAATATCGATCAGTATTTTAAAACATTTATGCACAATTTAACCCTTAAATTAAAGTGGACTAAATTCATTTAATTTAAGTAAAGGGTGGATGCATCGTGTTCGCGTGTTTTCTTTCTCCATTCATTTATATTGAATTAGAGTGTAGATAAGTAATCATTTTTATCTATACTTTTCCGCTGTAAAGGTCCTACACCTTCCTAACAAGAGTTCAGTCGTTTCATAGTTTTTATTAACCTACATCTAACTTTCTTATAATTTTATTTTATTTTATTTTATTTCTTATTTTTCTTTATATTTTTTCATCATATTACATATCACTTTTATTACTTTTTCTCTTTATCTTTTTTTTTTCTTCTCTCTCTCTCTTTTTCCTCCACAACAATCCACTTAAAATGAGGTGGATGTTTATCATTTTTCTAATTTTATTTATCTGCGTTGTGAACAGAAAAGATTTGGGATCACAGCAGCGGTAACATAGGAGCTGGTTTCTATTATCATTACAAGGTACACCTACCCTCAATTTTCATCAATTTTAGTAATAATGCTAAAGTAACATTTTTTTTTTATGTAAAGTAGTAACAACAAAATTTGAACCAAAAACTTCTTACAAACTACTTAAAACTTAAACCATTAAACTGACCTGGGCTGCTAAAGTAACATATGACTTGTGGACTAATGGAATTGGAACACTCTTTTCAGTGGTTCCATTCTTCTTGGTTACATAATTTTTAGTAGAACTTTTAGCTCTACTTCTAAAACATGTATTAAATATAAAATAGAATTTATATTTTTGTCCTGTTAATAACGCGTTTATTCAATTCTACCTTACTAATTAATGTATATTGAATTAGAGAATTAATTAACTGCCACTGCAATGTTGCAGGGTGACATAAAAGTGATGAAAGAAATTGGACTGGACTCTTTCAGATTCTCCATCTCTTGGACAAGAATATTCCCCAGTAAGATACAATGCTAAGTCGAACCTATTGTTGACATTAATTCTATATAATGTGTACAAGAAAAAAAAAACAAAAAAAAAAACTATGTCATGTTACATAATGCGGAAAGTAGAAAGTGATTTCAAAATATTGAATTACTTCCCGCAGAGGGCAAAGGAGCCGTTAATCCCTTAGGGGTTAAATTCTACAACAATCTCATCAATGAGGTCCTATCAAATGGTAAATCTCTCCTAGTACTTGATTTGTTCATTCTTTCTCCAAATTCGGCTTGCTAACTCGTTTTCGCTTATTTTGGGCCAGGCTTAATACCTTTTGTTACCCTTTTTCACTGGGACTTCCCACAAGCTCTTGAAGATGAGTATGGGGGATTTCGTAGTCACAATGTAGTGTAAGTTACCCTCTTGAAAAGAATGAATAATATACTTTATTATACATCTTTTTTAATTACACTTTTTATTATTAATTAGAATTTATTAAAATTACAAAATCACAAATAAAATTCGTTATATAAAAAGTCAAAGTAACACTTTTTATTTTCTTTTTGGTGCATAATAGTGACAACAAAATTTGAACTTAAAGCTTTATGTAAATTATTTCAACTCTCACTACTAGGACAACCCTAGTAGGTTAATACTCTTTATTTGATGGGGCTTAGCAAATTTAAACTAATAATTAAAAAATTGTTTAAAAGAGAAACATTTCTCTTACACTCATAATTAGGTAATTGACCATCAATTTCCAATTAACTTTCCTTGTTGTGGATAACTAGGGCGGATTTTCGTGCGTATGCTGACTTTTGCTTCAAGACCTTTGGAGACCGAGTCAAACATTGGGTCACTCTGAATGAACCCTTATCATATAGTCTCAATGGCTACAATGGTGGCACCTTTGCACCAGGTAGATGTTCCAAGTACGCTGGCAATTGCAGTGCTGGTGACTCAGCCACTGAACCTTACATCGTTGGCCACTACTTATTACTTGCTCATGAGGCCGCTGCCACATTGTACAAGACTAAATATCAGGTTAACTTCAAAAACATTTTTTTTAAAAATAATTTGTACCTCAATATAGTTTTCATGTTTAAAATTTAATTTTACTATACGTCTACACCCTATTGATCATGTCTACGTGCTAATCTTTCGTACCAATATTGTTCTCTTTTTATTTTATTTTATTTTATTGTTATAAATTTTTCAAAAAGTTAACGTAATATATAAATTTTGACCGTTTTTGATATTTCTAATATGCTTTTGAATGAAGTGGAATTTGAAATGAAAAACTATTTGGATGACGTGGAAATTGAAACCTCGGTAAAAATTTGGAAGATTGAGCAATTTTGGATTTTTTTTTTTTTTTTTTATTGTTAGGTATGTAATACGATGTTTACATTGGTGAGTTCTGAACAGAAAAAATTCATTAGTTTAACAAAACATCATTGTAACAGTTAATAAAATTGAGGAATTATATTTGAATAAAAAATTATATGTGTGTTAATTTTAAGACTTTTAATGTATTAGAGTCCTATAATGATTTTTTCTAAAATAACTAAAAATTAAATAAAATATCATAAATTATATATTAAATCATAAGTTATTTGACAATTAACATGTATAAAGATAACATCACCTAAAATACTTTTTTTTGTTATATTTTTTTTTCTCTTCTCTGTTTTTCACACTTTAAGTTAGACAATATATGTGCAATTGTGCATGTTAATGTTAAGTTTTAAAAAACGTAATAACTTATATTTTAAAAATCTCTTAAAAAATCCACAAAAATAAGTACTATTTTTAAAATAAATTAAATCAATCACATATTGTAATTGATATTAAAAACAAAGTTAAAGATTACAGATTGGGAATAAATCATAAAATTTAATTATGTATCTGTAAGTCTCATAGAATCATAGTAGTAGGTTGCCCAACTGATAAAACATATTGTGGTTTCTTAGGCTCGTCAAAAAGGACAAATTGGGATCACCATACCGACTCACTACTTTCTGCCAAAATCTAATAGTGCCGCCGATTACAACGCTGCAAATCGAGCTTTGGACTTTGTCTTTGGTTGGTATGTATTTCTCTCATAATTAAAAAAAAAAAAGTGAGAAAATTATGCAAATTGAACTTTGATCTAATATATAAAAAATATTAATTATAAACATTGTAATTGTACAAATTCATTTATTTTAGGTATGCTCATCCGGTTACATATGGTGACTATCCCGAGAGTATGAGATCTAATGTCGGTGCAAGACTCCCTAAATTCACAAAAGCTGAATCTGAAGGTCTCAAACGTTCCATTGATTTTCTTGGTGTGAATTATTACACCACATATTATGCAGAAAATGCTGCACCTGTCAGCGCCAACAGGACCTTCTACACAGATATATTAGCCACTCTCACTTGTAAGTACATATAGCAAAGCTAAGGAAAATTGGCTACTGTAAATTATTTTTTTTTACTATTTTTTAACAGTGAACTGACAAATACAAGTAACAATTTTCTCTTGATCACAGTGCAAAAGAATGGTGTAACTCTTGGGATCCCGGTATAGTAAATTTTCTGTCAAACTATTTAAACTAATGCTACTTAATTTTAGTTGGTTGATAATGCACCATTTTCTTCATTCCATAAAAGTAGTATTTCCTGTATTAGTGTGTGGTTTAGGTAAGTGTTTGCAAAATTAATTTTGAATGAAATTGATCTTTTAAAATGATTTTTGTTAAAATTGATTTTAAAATGATCTAATTTATGTTTAGATATCTTTTATTCTAAAAGTAAGTTAGTAGTAAAACTCAATATAAAATGTTTGATTCAATGCAAAAGCTATTTAAAATTGTTTCAACTCAAAATTAATTCCTCAACATAAAATCAAACATGTGAATATTTATCTAAAATTACATTAATTGATATTTTAATGTGATTTTGAATGATTTAACGTGAATTCAAACACGCACTTAGCAAAGTAAACCATGCAATAGCATTGAAAATGCATTTCTACTACAAATGAAACAAAATTTTATTGTTGTGCAGACTGCTTTGGATTGGCTCCATATCTATCCGAAGGGACTTCATCATCTTATGATACACGTAAAGGATAAATACAAGAATCCAAAAATTTACATCACTGAAAATGGTAAATACTGTACAATTAAATTTCGCTTTGGTTAGTAAATGGACGCAGTAATATTACAATGATCCTTTCATAAAATTTCTATTCACCCGATTAATTCCTTATTTAAGAACGTGATTTTGTTTTGCACTGATCTCGTTTCTTTGTCCATGATAGCTTATGCAATAAGTGATGTGAAGCATAATTTTATGAAACACAAGCTTAACTGCAAGTAATTGATTAAGTTAATTAGAAATTAATATTATTTGATTCTTAATTCTTTTAGGCATTGCTGAATCAAGGAATGACTCAATACCGGTCTATGAAGCCCGCAAGGATGGTATCAGGATTAGATACCTTGATGGCCATCTTAAATTCCTTCTTCAATCGATCAAGTGAGAAAGTGAAATGGGTTTCTTTATTTTTAACAAAGAATTTAAGTAGAAGTTATAGATATTTGGTTCATATTGAATTATTTGGTTGTGGTAATTTTTGTTTTTCGTTTCCCTTGCAGGGAAGGTGTTAATGTGAAGGGCTACTATGGATGGTCATTTTCGGACAGCTTTGAATGGGATGCTGGTTACACAGTTCGATTTGGCTACGTATTTGTGGATTTCAAAAATAATTTGAGAAGATACCCCAAGTTCTCTGCTTTTTGGCTGAAAAAGTTCCTTCTCAAGTGATCTAAATTTATCGTTCCTTTGGCATGCCTAGTGTCTGTCTTGTTTATTCCCTTGATATCGCCGTATATCAATTGCGTCGGATGTAGTCAAGAAATCGTTATTATCAAATAAATAATGCCCTATGGCATGTCGAAGTAAAATATCACTGGTTCATAATGGTGGCCATGAGTTCTAAAGATTCTTTTTGTGAGGAAAAATGCTAATAATATTTCTAACACTCTTTTTACATTCTTTCCAATTGGATGAAATTTATATAATTCTCGCTAGATTTATGGATCTCATTTTGTATATGATAGATACCTTTTTCAAATTAGTAAGAGTCACATGAATTTTGATCATTCAAAAAAGTATGTTAGAAAGAGTATTAGAGAGTGTTACTAATACTCCTTTTTTGTGAAATGCGATAATTGTTATTGCTTCCAAGTAAAAAGGACATTCAGTG
This sequence comes from Spatholobus suberectus, assembly GCA_004329165.1. Lineage (NCBI taxonomy): Eukaryota > Viridiplantae > Streptophyta > Magnoliopsida > Fabales > Fabaceae > Spatholobus > Spatholobus suberectus. Next base: position 34,207,489 of record CM014736.1, read on the forward strand.
CTTTTTTATCTAAAAACCAAACACACTTAACTCTACATTGTTTGCTAGTGCTGATAACCATCTCACTTGTCTAAGTTCACTAGCCTAATTAACTTCTAGTTATGAAACAACATTATTTTGTCTTGAAATTGATATGTCAAATGATATCTACCCATGCATTGGTTTATGCTAAATCACTTTAGAATTCCTTTTCCTTATGTTTTTTCTTTTTTTCTCCACGTGTTATTGTATTGGTGACTAAAGGATGAAAACTTTAAGAGAGAAAGCAAAACTAAAAAAGGGGACAATTATGAAGGAAGAGGCCATGGCTTGTGAGAGTGAAGAAAAAGAAAAAGGCGGGGATGGGGGAATGGAGGCTACGACAAGAAGAGAATGAATTTCATGATGGAGAAAGCAGGGCATGGCTTGTAGTTATTTATAGCCATGAGAAGACCAATAGATGAAGAGAGGGACTAGTTGTATTAAATTGTCATATAGGCATGAAAATTAAATTTAAACTCACGGGTACCCATCCAACCTAGACTTGATTTTGACATAGAAAATTTGCTTTGACCAGAGTTGGGGTTGAATTTTTTCCTACTTGAGAAAGTGGGGCCAGGTTTGAGTTCGGGTATGTAACTTTTCACTCCGTCCTTGTCCCCAAACTCATTCCGCCCCATCACGGAACCTGCCCGACTATATATTATATATTATGTATTATATATTATATTCTAATATATTATATATGTGTGTGTTTTTTGAATAAATGAAACAATGTGACGGGTTTGGGGACGAGAAGAGTCAAACATGTCCCTGACTTATCATATTGTCATGCTTAGTTTCACGTCAATACTTTTATTAAATATTAGATATTAAATTAAAAGATAAACCAAAATTGCACACTTAAAATAGTGGAGATCAAATTCAAAAAATAAAAATAGGAAACAAAATTTGCAAAATTAAAAAAGTAAGACAACCAAAAATATAATTAAGTCAAATTATTTCTTAAGAGCAACTCTACCATTTCTGAGAAACACCTCCAATTTCTTTCCTTATAATCTATTTGGTACGGTAAATAGAAAATAAGAGAGGAATAAAAATTTTAAAATTTAAATTAAATAGAAAATAAAAAATTAAATTTTTATTTTTAAAAATTAATATTTCTCTCTCTCTCTCTCTTTTTCACTTGCTCTCTAATTAATGTTTTTTTTCTTCTTTATTTTACTTCTTCCCGTCCAAACACCCATTCAGCTTGCAGCTTGGAATATCTCTCTCAAAAAAAAAAAAATCCTCACACGGACCACAAACGATACTCACTGTTCATGCAAGAACGCGACACCCATGTCAACTAGATTTTCAATTTTGATTTTTGATTTTAAATTTTCGGCATGAAAAGTGTGCTTTCTATGGATGGATGCATCGCAATCACGGATGCCACCAAAATGGGGTCCAGCGGTACAGATAGGCCCATCGAATTTCTGGATTTATTTGTTAGTAAGACAGTCAATACGTTATGGTTATATTAATAATTTGGCATGGCTATGTCACTGTCTGGCCATGTTCTGAAAAGGCCTGGCAGTCAGGCCTCTGCCATGACCATAAGTGCATAACACGCCATACTTAGAAGGATCCCGCTGGCATAATATATAATATCCCAATCTAAAGGCTCCACGAGCTTCCTTTACAACTCAAATAGTTTATTATGTGTTTGGATCCTTGTTAGTTTTCTCAAATAGTTTTTAGTGTGTTTGGATCTGTTTTGATTATCCACGTTTTCTTGGAAATTCATGTCAATTTGCCAAAACAACGTAAAAGCAAGTAATTTAGGGGTATTCACATTCAATCTAATTCAAAAAAAAGAAATTGCAACCTGATAAAAAAACGAAAACTGATATAAAAACTGAAATTCTTTAAATTTTTTGACCATATTTTGGTATAACCGATCAGTTTGGATCGGTTTTTGGTTGGTGTTCGCAAAATTGAACCGATATTTTTTAATACACATATGTTATTATACATTTTACATGTAACTTCTATATATCTTATTATACTTATTAGTGTTTCACCGATATTAAATTATTTTTTTTTCTTATCCAACTAACATAGCAAAACTATATATACTTCGTTTTCTTTGGTTTTTATTTTGAATACATATGCTCTTATCTCCTTTGGAAAAAAAAACCATATTATAGGATAATTAATTGATTTATTGACATACTTTTTATGTTTATTTTAAAAATAATTTTCAATATTTGAAGAGCAATAGAAAATTAAAATGTCAGTAAGGATGTGTCGATAAAAATCAAATTGTCAAATATAATTAAAACAACATTTTATCATATTAGATCTGATCGGATGTTTTTAAGAAAGCAATCCAAATCAAACCGAACTGCAAATTATTTTAATATTTGAGTCAGATAACTTTTTAGCTCAAAACTGATACAAACTGATTTGCAAACTCCCCTATTTGACTTTGTTTTTACATTTTCTGAAGACTTAATTTCCTGTGTGATTATCAAAGGATTCGCGAATCGCAATGATTATGAAATAAGAGATTGCTCCAATGACCAACAAAATAGAAGATGAGTGCTCAATGGTGAGTATAAGGGAGGAAACGTCCGATTGACTAATATTTATAATAAATTATTGTTCATATACATATTTTAATGTAAACTTTTGTATTACATTATGAGTTTGGTTGTGGTACATTTTTAGTGTAAAGATATTTACTAGAGTTTAATGGTCATGCACTGACAGTGTAAAGTAATTTTACACTCTCATCTAATCACAAACTACCACTTATTGTAAGTTTATTGACTTTTATAATAAATAATTTAAAAGTCATATTAATGGTGATTTCTGATTGGATGATAGTGTAAAACTTTTTATATTGACAGTGCATGATCATTAAACTCTATTTAATAATGTATTATTATTCATATACATATTTTAATATAAACTTTTGTATTAAATTATGAGTTTGATTGTGATATATTTTTAGTGTAAAGATATATTCATTGCCTAAGGTAGTCAGCCAACTAATTGGAAATTATTTTCTATATCACATTTAAAATAGTTATTATAAAAGTTAGTATAGTTATTATATATAGTAATTTATGATTGAAAGACACATAAAAAATAACATTTGCACTATGCTTTCTAATTAAATTATTAGAAATACATTTTAATTATGTTTTATAATATAGATAATATAAAATTAATTTCATCAATATAAATTAGAGTTTAAATATCATGCACTGTCATTATAAAAATTTAAGTAAATTATATTGACGCTCTCCTAACGTTTTGTCAAATTTTGCTCAATACTTCTCTTTTTTTACTCTTACACTAACTCCCTTAATTGTTTAATAAATATCATACTGGAACTTTTTATACATTACATTTAATCCTTTTTTATTATTTGAAAAATATTACACCGTTATTGTAAAAGTTAAAAAAATAAGAGGAGGTTATGTACAATTTCAAAAAATCTCAAGAAGTGTCAATGTAATTTACTTTAAAAAATTTACATTATTAATTAATAAGAAATAATTCTTGCCTTATTATAAGAGTTAATAAACTTATCATATAAATTGATGTTATTAGACAACACTGTAATTATCTAATTAAATTCAATTAATTATATTTAACTTTAAAACAAATGATTATAGTGGTTACTTATTACTTGGGAGTGCTCCATTACTGAAAATGTTGCCTAATGCATGGAGAAATCTGATACTATAAAATAATACCCCCAAGTTTCAACGAAAAAGAATGAATGGTTTGATGACGTGTTTCCCCATGCGCAGAATGCAGATGAAACTTTCGTGAAGATAAAAGACTGATTAATGTTGTGGAATGGTGATTTGAATCGGGGAAGCGGAGTGCAGGACCCACGCTGTTTATACAAAAGACTAAAAGATCAAGATATATCTGATTATATATTATAAAAATAGAACACGTATTAAATGAAGGATGGTGCAATTAAGTGTGCAAGTACACTCTTGCGTGTTTAAATAGATAGCATTCGCGTGCGATTTGGATATCAAAAGCAGCGATGAGAGCTATAAGTCCCTCCTTCCTCTGCCTTTTATCTCTTGTCACCCTTTTGGCTGGTAGCATTGAAAGTGGACCAGCAAGTGTGCAGCCAAGCCATTATGCTGCACCATTCAATAGGAGTCTTTTTCCTTCTGGTTTTGTATTTGGAATAGGCTCTTCTGCTTATCAGGTTCTAATTAATCACCAAACAATGCATTCTATTAGTAGAGATAATATAAAATTTGGTGTTTGAAATAGACACATTATAGATATGGTTTTGGTCCCTTAAAATGCACATTTATACAGATAGGTTGAAAGTGTGAACTTGCTAACAATTCGATCCTTTCTAGTTGTCAACTTGTAAATAACTTCATCTTTCAAAGGAATATTTTGTACAAGACAAAAACTTATAGTGGCCAAAACAACTTAAGTTGTACTTTTAAGGATCAAATTGTATATTAATTCTTTTACTCTTACTTTTTTTAGTTAGCTCATAGCATAGGCTTAACACACTAGTCTTTCTAACTTCTTCAATAGGAAGTAAGTATGATTCATCTCCTGTTTCTGTTTTGTTAATTACTCGGGCAGAAGGAGCATAAAATGTAGATGGCAGGGGACCAAGTATATGGGATACATTCTAATGTGATTTTATTTAGGACTGTCTTGAAATAGGTAAAGGAAACTAGGAGAAACTTGACCCTAACCATGACCTGTCGGTAGAACCAAAGTTATCAAGAGAAAGTGTGACCCTAACCGCAACTTGCCGGTAGAACCAATACTATAAAGTTCTTAACCCAAGAACAAAGGAGAAGCTCTCACAATAGTGAAACACTCAATTTGATTAATCTTCAAATTCTACCCCGGTTGCTTACAAGATATTCCTATTTATAGGCTAAGTTAGGCACCCCTTCAAGTAGAAGAAGTAAATTCCCACTAATATTTCTACTAAGTGTTAATTTCCCACTAGTAATGACTTCACACTAAACATCCCACCAAACATTAATTTCCCACTAGAAATGACTTTCCATTAACTATCACAATGCTTCAAAAAATTCCACTAACCATCATAATGGTTTAGGAAGCCCAAAAACACTAAAACCTGACCTAGATAATATTAAAAGACATTTGAACTTAATATACTAAAATTAAGTGCGAAATTTATATAGAAAATAAGAAAATGGACTTAAGAAACTATTCAGCCCAAAACTAATAACCCACTAACAAAACTTTAGCCCATTGTTGCTTCTTGATCAAATAATTTGGGCTTTTCATGATGCTTCAAGTTGGGCTCAAATCATCATTGACTTGTAAGAAAGTGACTCACTTTAGTGCAACTCCTAATCCACTTTGTTCTGGACTTTCCTTGATCTTCATTATTAGGCCTTACAAAGCTTGTTTCATCTTCTTAGTCTTGGACCATGTCATGGGACCTCTAATGTCACACAACAGATATTTTGGTTGGTTGGTTGGATCTCTGTCACATTCACTAACTAGCATCTGGGTAACTCTCTCTAGTCTCACTCTATCCATTTATATTTGAACAAAGTAAGAATCCATATGGTCAACATTAAGTTAATTATTAGTCACATGTCACTTAAAAAAAAGTTATATGTATTTATCTTTTAATTTTAACTATTCAAATATAATTAATCTATATTTATTTATTTTTATTTCTTACAATAACTAATGTGTTGTTGATATTGTTGGGTACCAGAGTGACAAATTAATCTCATGCAGCTAAAATAAGAGATGAGAAAAATCAGAATTGACACACAATATTTTTAACGTGGAAAATCCTCAACCAATAAGGGAAAACCCACAGGCAAAACTAACGAAATAATTTTACTAAATAGAAGAAAAATTACAACCTTTCTCTAAATATAAGGAGAGAACAATTACACTCTCCCTTATAATAGGAGAATAGCCTTCTTTCTATACAATAGGAGAAACACTTAGATAGCACTCTTATGTTTTTTTTTTTACTCTCTTTGATGGGATACTTAAACTAACAGAAGGGGGTGCTATTTATAGGAGTAAAACTCCCTACACTCGTAACCCCCAACTACACAAGTGAAGAAAAATTTTCTTCACCATCAATGCACTGTAACAAATTTTGACTTTCAAGCCACAAAAGTGGCTTTACACGGTTTACAGATTCACAATCTTCCACTTAAAGCTATTTTTGTGAGCTTTCAAAAAAAAAACAATTCTCTATCTTGCTAATTCCTGTTGCTTACATTTTCGATAGGCCACAAGAGGATGGACACTATATAAACTTGAAAGTGTTGATTGGCTTTGTCACAACATTTGCTAAGTTGTCTTTGATATGAATCTTTTGCATATCCACACTTCCTTCCTCTACTACTTCTCGAACAAAGTGGTATTGAACACCTATGTGCTTTGTCCTGGAATGAAAGGCCGGATTTCTTGTAATGTGCAAGGCACTCTAACTGTCATAATACACAATGGTCTTTTGTTGCTTGTGCCCAAGTTCTTCCATCAGCCTTTGAATCCAAATAGCCTCCTTGCATGCTTGAGTAACTACCATATATTCAGCTTCCGTAGTAGATAAAGCTACAACAGTCTGTAATTTGGATAACCAGCTTACCACTTCTCCTATAAGTATAAACATATAGCCAGTAGTAGATTTTCTTTTATCAAGATCACCTGCAAAATTCGTATTGACATAGCCTCTAACAATAAATTTTGATCCTCCAAAACATAACGCAACTCCCGAGGTTCCTTTAATGTATCTAAGGATCCTCTTAACAACATTCCAATGCTCTCTACTAGGATCTGCCATAAATCTGCTAATCACTCCCACTGCTTGTGCAATGTTTGGTCTTGTACAAATCATGGCATACATAAGGCTTCCTATCGCTGATGCATACAGTACTCGAGACATTTTCATCCTCTCTGCTTCATTGTTATGACTCATATTTAAGGATAATTTATAATTAATAGGAAATGGGGTTGAAATTGGCTTACAGTCTTGCATGTTGAAGCATTGCAAGACCTTCTGTAAGTAATTCTTTTAAGAAAGTCAAATCTTCCTATATTTTTTGTCTCGGTGAATTTGCATCCCTAAAATCTTGTTTGCTGGTCCTAAGTCCTTTATATTAAACTCCCTAGCCAACTATGCCTTCAATTCTTGGATTTGATCTTTGTTGGGGCCTACCACCAACATGTCATCCACTTACAATAGTAAAATGATGAAATCATTATCATCAAACCTATTGTAGTACATACAATGGTCTGAACTTAGTTTGTTGTAACCAAGGATAATAATGAAGGAATCAAATCACTTGTAACAACACCTCGGCGCCTACCTTAGACCGTATAGAGATTTGGTTAGCCTGCAAACCAAGTTTTCTTTTCCTGGTTCTTTAAAGCCTTCTGGTTGGAGCATATATATTTCCTCTTCAAGTTCTCCATGGAGAAAAGCAGTCTTTACATCTAGCTATTCAAGATGTAATCAAATGCAACATTCATAGCCAGAACAACTCTGATAGTGGTCAGTCTAACAACTGGCAAGAATATATCATTAAAGTCAATACCTTCTTTCTGAGCATATCATTTGACCATCAATCTAGCACAATATCACTCCACTTTATCATTGCCATCTTGTTTGATCTTATATACCCATTTGTTTCCTATGGCTTTTCGACCCTCTGGATGTTCAACAAGTTCCTATGTTTTATTTCTATGTAAGGCTTCCATTTCTTCATGCATTGCTACCATCCATTGAGCAGCATCTGAACTCCTCAAAAGCCTCTTGCAAGGTTGATGGTTCTTCTTCTTCAGATCATGGCTTACCATGACATAGTCTGAATGCCAAGATGATTTCCTTATTTGACGTGTTGTTCGTCAAACATCTCCTTCATCATTAACCTCATCTGGTTCTTGTTCTCTATGCTTTGGTTCTACTTTAGAAGAATCATATTCTTTAGACTTCCCCTCTATTTGCACTGAAGTAGTCTCTGGGAAAGTGCTATCATTTTTCTCCACACTTTGCAATTCATTTTTTGCAAAGACTACATCCCTACTAACAACAATCTTGTGGGCAATGGGATCCCACAGACGATACCCCTTTACATTGTCAGCATAACTCAAGAATATACACTTCCTATATTTTGAATCCAGCTTTGTTCTTTCTTGAGAGTTGTACATTACGTACACAAGACACCCAAACACATGTAAGGAAGAATAATCAGTTGGTTTGCCTTTCCACATCTCCATTGGTGTCTTTAAACCAATTACCATAGATGGTGATTAATTTATCACGTAACAAGCGGTTTTAATTGTTTTTGCCCAGAAAGATTTGGCCACTCCTGCTGTTCTCAACATAGCTCTTGTTCTATCTAGGAGAGTTTTGTTCATCCGCTCTGCCACACCATTTTGCTAAGGTGTATATGGAACTGAGAATTGTCTTGAAATACTCTCTTGCTTGCAAAATGTCAGAAAGTCACCATCTACATATTCTCTTCCATTATTTGTCCTCAAGCACTTAATTCTTTTGCCAATTTCAAGCTCCACTTGTGCTTTGAATTCCTTGAATACTAGAAACACATCTGACTTCTTCTTGATTAGGTACACCCACAATCTCCTGGAGTAATCATCAATGAATGATACAAAATACTTTGCTCCTTCCATGGCTATTTCTGGTGATTCCCAGACATCAGAATGGATCAAGTCGTATATATGTTTGCTTCTAGTAGTTACTCTAGCAAACTTCAATTTATGCTGCTTACTTATCATATAGTGCTCACAAAAAAGTAAATTCACCGTTTTGAGCCTGGGTAGGAGATTACGTTCCGCAAGGACTTTTAGGCCTCGCTTTGACTTATGACCGAGTCTATGATGCCACATCATTGTTGCTTCTTCTTGATTTGCTGTTGCAACTGATGCATCTGCTTCTTGCAACGTATCTCCCAAAAGCATGTATAGATTGGCTTTGATCTTCTTTGCTTTCATCATTACAAGATTTCCTTTCACTACTTTTAAGATCCCACCTTCAGTATGAATTTTGCACCTGAGGTCATCTAATTGCATAATGGACAATAAGTTCTTCTTCAAGCCTTTCACATGTCGTATCCCTTGAATTGTGTGAACATCATACATTTTCAATTTGACAGTACCAACTCTAGCAATTTCTAAGGCATGATCATTTCCCATGAACACAAATCCTTCCGAGATAGGCTCATAAGTGCACAACCAATCTCGGTGTGGAGTCATGTGCCAAGTTACACCTAAATCTACTATCCAAACATCATGTAGTTGTTTTTCACCTTTAGAACTTATTGTTGTGTCGCTATACAGAACTTCTCCATCATTTGAGGTACTTGCAGCATAACCTTGAGAGGTTGATGCTTCAGAGTTCTTTCCTCCATTCTTCTTGTTGTGCCAACAATCTTTCTTTAAATGCCCTCTCATGCCACAATTGTAGCATTTGAGATTCTTCCTTCTTCGAGATTTTGATCTACCATGATTTTGACTCCCATTGTAGCCACGTTCCGTTGATCTGCCTCTTATCATCGTTAAAGCCTCTGTCTGCTTAGAATTCTCCAACCTATCTTCCTTACTCTTTCGCTTGGATTCTTCTTCAAGAATAGCTCCGGCAACATCATCAAAGGATAGACGACTGATAACATTATTATTTGTTATGTTGATGATGAGTTGATTGTATGAATCTGGTAAACTCTGAAGTAGAAGCTCCACACGTTCATTTTCTGCTATGTTTGAATCTGACGCTGTAAGTTGAGCAAATAGCGTATTCAGATTGTTGATGTGATCCATCCTCGATGTGTACTCACTCATTTGAAGAGTGTAAAGTTTCCTCTTTAAGAATATTCTAGCGTGAAGTAACTTAACCTCATGCAATTTGATGAGAGCATCCCAAATCTCATTTGCGGTCTTCTTTTCTGCAACACTAGACAAAACTGAATCTGCCATTGCTAAGTGCAAATTGGCAACAGTATTGTCATCCATCTCTTTCCACTTTTCATCAATGATATCTGCAGGTCTGCCTTCAATTGCATCTACATAGTTGTCTTTCCTCAAAATTGCTCTTATCTTCAATTTCCACAAGGAGAAATTATTCCCTATGAACTTCTCTATCTCATATTTTGCTGCCATAGTTTTACACCAAATAATTTTTTAGTTAAATTGGCTTGCACAATTTCCACTGTGAATAGTACCATATACTAGAATAGTGACTGTAGTCAGTGAATCAATACACTAGGTAAGTTCCCAGGAAAGAGATGTGGGTCACTAATGGACACAATTAAATACTAAGTCTTTTCTAGCTAGAACTTTCCTAGACATGCACTTCTACACTACCACACTATATTACTAGTAGCAAGAAAAATTCTTTTCTGATGTAGAAGATTAGACTAAGCTGCAGCCACAAAACATACTAAGAATTTTCTTATGAATCCGGCATCCTACTAACATGTCGTAGCGGAATAATATCAACAAAATATTAGCTCTGATACCACTGTTGGGTACCAAAGTAACAAATTAATATCACGCAGCTAAAATAAGAGATGAGAAATAGGAATTGACACAATATTTTTAACATGGAAAACCTTCAACTGATAAGGGAAAAACCACTGGCAAAACCAGAGAAATAATTTTACTAAGTGAAAGAAAAATCACAACCCCTCTTTAAATATAAGGAGAAAACAATTACACTCTCTCTTATAATAGGAGAATAACCTTCTTTCTATAAAATAGTAAAAACACTTAAAAAACACTCTTATGTTTTTTTTTTTTTTTACTTTCTTTGGTGGGATACTTAAACTGACGAAAGAAGATGCTATTTATAAGAATAAAACTCCTTACATTCGTAACCCCCAACTACACATGTGAATTAAAATTTTCTTCACCATCAATGCACCGTAACAAATTTTGACTCTCAAGCCACAAAAGTGGCTTTACACGGTTTACGGGTTGACAGATATACTACCGTCCTAACAAGTGTTTAATTTTTATTGTTTTTGCTCTCTGGACTGAGCAGAGAAGATTTGGGATCATAGCACCGTGTGGCAGCTGATTTTTATCATCGGTAAAAAGTACACTTGGTGACAAATTTCACGAATTTTTAGTCCTCTAAGGAAAATAAATAATATATGTTAAATTAGAGATTAAACCGTCAATACAATTTCACAGAGCGACATAAAGGTGGTGAAAGAAATTGGGCTGGATTCATTCAGATTTTCCATCTCATGGTCCAGAATATTCCCCAGTAAGATAATCCTAAGTTTAATTACCCAAAGCAAAAATTTTGTCATGTTTCATAATGTGGAAAGCAATATTTAAGTATTCAATTATTTGCTGCAGAGGGCAAGGGAACGGTTAATACCTTGGGGGTTAAATTCTACAACAATTTGACTAATGAAATCCTATCAAATGGTAAACATCTATTGATAGTTATTTTATCCATGCATTCACTCATTCTCCATCTTTGCCTTGATAACTCATATTTTGGCTTTTTTAAAATATTTTTTGTCATATTTTTTTTGTTTTTGGCTTATTTGGGACAGGCTTAACACCTTTTGTGAGTCTCTTTCATTGGGACCTCCCACAAGCTCTTGAAGATGAATATGGGGGATTTCTTAGTCCTAAAATAGTGTAAATAAAACTCTATTGCCAAATTACACATCAATTTCCTGTTTTTCTTTCCAAAGCAAAAAATAAAAAAAGGATATATTTATTTTTATTTTGATGGATAAATAGGGAGGATTTTCGTGACTATGCTGATTTTTGCTTCAAGACCTTTGGTGATCGGGTCAAGCATTGGGTCACTCTAAATGAACCCTTCTCCTTCAGCATCAATGGCTACCATGGTGACACTTTTGCACCAGGTAGATGCTCTAACTACGTTGGAAATTGCACTGCTGGTGACTCAGCCACCGAGCCCTACATTGTTGCTCACCAATTAATACTTGCTCATGGAGCAGCAAGCACGTTGTACAAGAAGAAATACCAGGTGAATTGGCTTCAAAACAGAACCCAGAAAAGCATAATATATTAGTCATTACTAGTTTGTACCTAATAAAAATTCATACTTTAATACAAAAGTTTAATTTATATACAATAGATTGTATGTTTTTATCAGATGATAGTGTAAAAATATTTTATACTGACAGTATACATAAATTATTGGAAGTAAATATTTTAAGCTTATACGGACTCGAGCCGTAGACCTTCTCAGTAAAACAATTCAAACTGATTAAAAACCCAACATGCATTTTTTTTTTGCATTGAGCTTTTTCATTAACTAATAGAAATATCCGTTAGTCCACCATTTTTTTTCTTCACAGAAAGAATAAAGAGATGATTCCTTATGCTTTGATTTTTTTTATTTGGATTACAATCTAAGAGCACTACCAAAGTGTTTCAAAGAAGGATTATCTTGACGTAGGTCTGCTTCTGGCCTAGATCAACTTAAGTTAAATGGACTCTCTATCTACCTACTAAAATTAAAATATAAGATAGGAAATGACACTTCATATACCTTAAAGTTCATAAGATAGGAAGAAAAGATAATTTTTTGAGTTCCCTATACCCATTATGCCTAGCATTGACTGATCAAGTAAATATTTTAAGCTTATACTAATGATATAGTTCATTGATGATATATATTGAGTTGATCTATTGAATGAATTATATTGGTTAGTATAGAAAATTGATCTACACCATCGATATATTATATCGTTAGTGTAAATTTCTAATATCTGTAAAAATATATTAATTTCTGTTAAACAAAATCAAATCTAACATCTAACTTTTTAAAAAAGAAATTGTGTTTAATTTTTTTAGTGGAACATTGTCTTAAACTGAGGGAGGAAACGTAGTATTTGGGCAAAAAACCCAAATTAATATTTAAAAAAAACAATTTATCAAAATAATGTAGAAAAAAAACATTTTACCAAAATGGGTTGTTTTAAGATGTATAGAAGGCGCTAGTAGTATTGGCGCCATACAAAAGAAAGGAAGGCGCTGGTTGTACCAGCGCCACTTGCAACTGTAACTGTCATGACGTTTTGTCTTGTAGTAGAAGGCGCTGGTCAGACTAATGCCTTCTATACAGTCAAAGGCGCTGGTCAAACCAGCGCCTCCTGTACTGCAATACGCCACTTAATATTTTTTCGTGCAAGGAAAAACGTGTCTATATTCGCGCATGCATTTTAATATGTCTGTATTCGCCTGTTGCACTGTAATATTTTTTTGTGCGGGGAAAAACATGTCTGTATCCGCGCATGCATTTTAATATGTCTGTATCCGCCCGTTGCACTGTAATATTCTGATTCTTATTCTTATTCTTATTAAAATAAATTTTAATATTAAAATTTTTCAATATGTTATATTTTGTAATTATTACTTAATTTTATGTAATTAATATTATATATAATAAATGTCTTTATTAACATAAATTTATGTTTATATATAATAAATTTAATATAAACATAAATTTATGATAATTAAAAATTTATTATATATAATATTAATTAAATAAAATTAAGTAATAATTACAAAGTATAACATATTGACAAATTTTAATATTAAAATTTATTTTAATAAAAAGTTATTATATATAATATTAATGAAAAATTTTATCATATCTAAAACTTGGTACATAATTTTTTAATTAATGTGTATAAAAGTTAATATGTATTTTATGTAAAATTATTGTTTTTATACACATTAATTAAAAAATTATGTACCAAGTTTTAGATATGATAAAATTTTTCATTAATATTATATATAATAATTTTTTTATTAAAATAAATTTTATTATTAAAATTTTTCAATATGTTATACTTTGTAATTATTACTTAATTTTATGTAATTAATATTATATATAATAAATTTTTTTATTAACATAAATTTATGTTTATATATAATAAAATTATATATAAACATAAATTTATGTTAATAAAAAAATTTATTATATATAATATTAATTACATAAAATTAAGTAATAATTACAAAGTATAACATATTGAAAAATTTTAATATTAAAATTTATTTTAATAAAAATCAGAATAAGAATCAGAATATTACAGTGCAACAGACGGATACAGACATATTAAAATGCATGCGCAAATACAGACATGTTTTTTCCAACACGAAAAAATATTACAATGCAATTGGAGGATACAGACATATGAAAATGCATGCGCATATACAGACATATTTTTTCCCGCACGAAAAAATATTAAGTGGCATACTATAGTACAGGGGGCGCTGGTCTAACCAACGCCTTTGACTGTACAAAAGGCATTGGTCTGACCAGTGCCTTTGACCACCATAGAAGGCACCGGTCTGACCAGCGCCTTCTACTATAGTACTGGCACCAGTAGTACTGGCGCCTTCTATATATCTTAAAACTACCTATTTTTGTAAAATGTTTTTTTTTTACATTATTCTGATAAATTGTTTTTTTTTTAATATTAATTTGGTTTTTTTGCCTGGATGGAGAAAATTAGTGGTGTTGTTTTGCTTTATTTACTGTATATTTAACGAAATTTATTTTGGTACCATAGGCTCATCAGAAAGGACAAATTGGAATCACCTTAGTGACTCACTACTTTGAACCAAAAAACCAATACTGATGCCGATCGCAAGGCAGCAAGTCGAGCTCTGGACTTTTTCTTTGGGTGGTATGTATTTCTGATCACATTAAGATAGAGTGAAGAAACATATGGAAATTGAACTTTGATCTAGTTGATTATCCAAGAAATTTTAATTCACAAACAATGGATTGAACATATTGGTTATCGCAGGTTTGCTAATCGCATTACGCATGGTGACTATCCTCTGAGTATGAGATCTTTAGTGGGTTATAGACTCCCCAAATTCACAAAAGTTCAATCTGAAAGTCTCAAAGGTTCATACGATTTTCTTGGTGTAAATTATTACACCACTTATTACGCTGAACATGCTGCACCGACGAGCACTAACAGGACCTACTACGCAGATATGCTAGCCAATCTTTCTCGTAAGTACATATGAAATAACTCAAGTAAAATCAACCATGATAAACCGATTAATTATTGCATTTTAACAATGAACTAACATCATAAATAACCAATTTTCTCTTGATCTCAGCGATGGGGAATGGTCTAGCCATTGGCACACCGGTATAATTTTTTTTCCATGGGTCTTTTTGTGCTTTTTAATTTTGGTTGGTTGATGATGTTGCATATCATTGTTTTTTCACACCATATGGACGATATTTTCTTTACATATTAATAAAAGTGTAAACCAATGTTAGCTAAGAAAACCATGCAATGGGTAGGGAACATTGATTGTTGCCATTCTATTATAATTACTGAAGCAAAATCTTTTGGTTGTGCAGAGTGCTCTGGGCTGGCTCTTTATCTATCCGAAGGGAATTCATCAGCTTGTGACATACGTAAAAGATAACTTCAATAATCCACCGATGTACATTACAGAAAATGGTACATACATTCAGTTTTTAATTGTTTTATGTTATTCGTTAGTAAATAGAGAGGAAAAATCATATTAAAACAAGAGTTTAATGGTCATGCATTGTCAGTGTAAAGTAGTTTTACACTGTCAACCAATCAAAAATCACCATTGATATTACTTTTAAAGTATTTATTATAAAAGTCAACAAACTTATAATAAATGGTGGTTTGTGATTGGATGATAGTGTAAAACTACTTTATACTGTTAGTGCATGACCTGTTTTCTTTTAAAACAATCTTTACATGAAACTTCTCACTATATTTATTAATCAACAAGAACATAATTTTAATTCCCCGTAATTCTTTCTCTTTGTCCATGATAGATTGATGCAATAAAGTGTTGTGAAGCACTTTTGGAGTCAGTCTAACATAAGAGCAACAACTTGTGTGTTATTTAGAAATTAGTATTATTTTGTTCTAATGTTTTTTCAGGCATTGCTGAAGCAAGGAATGACTCAATTCCCATCAATGAAGCCCGAAAGGATAGTATTAGGATTAGATACCACGATGGCCATCTAAAATCCCTGCTTGAAGCTATCAAGTAAGAGTCAAAACGATTTCTCTCTAGTTTAATAGAAAATTTAAGCATAAATACATGTATATGCTTCAAAATATGATTGTTTAATTATGATTATTTTTGGTTTTCCTTTATCTTGCAGAGATGGTGTTAACGTGAAGGGCTACTATGCATGGTCATTTTCGGACAGCTTTGAATGGGATGCTGGTTACACAGTTCGATTTGGCCTCATGTATGTGGATTACAAAAACAATTTGAGAAGATATCCAAAGTACTCTGCGTTTTGGCTGAAAAAGTTCCTTCTCAAGTGATCTAAATCTATTTTTCCTTTGGCATGCCGAGGGTTTTTCTTCTTGTTTATTTCCTAGATATCACGGTATATCACTTGCTTCGGATGTAATCAAGAAATCGTTGATATCAAATAAATGATGCCCAATGGCATGCCAAAGTAATTAAATTAATAGAATAAAATATATCTTTTGGACAATTTTTAATTTCATAGTTGGTTGTGTACCCTTGATAATTAATGTAAAACAAGTCGAAATCCTAAACACAGATCACTTAAGACGGATTATGTGTACCAACATTAGGTCGTTACCCAAAAAGAGTGTATTTTAGAGCTCAAGTACAACATTAAATGAGTTAGATTCGTTGTATCAACACTCGCAAGTGATGTTAATTAAGAAATGGTCCTTACATTTTTCTAGGCCACTGTGAATAAATAAATTAGTCCAATTATTAGATTTGGTGCTTACAAGTTGCAATATTGATACTTTGACACATAAATATTTAGAAATAGTGGACACCATTATTGAAAGAAAAATTATCATCATGTGTCTTCGAATGGGCTAAACAAACTAAACAACTAAACATTACAGGATGTAAACTTTAATACACATGAAAATTCGAATAAAGAACTAAGTGGAGACTATTGCGGTCAATGATTAAATGGAGAGTGTGATAAATGTAAAAAATAGAAAATAATTTTTTATCTTTAAAATTAATCGTTACATAGGTGTGAACACTATAATTTGTCATCTCATTTATTCATTTATCTTTTCCATGTTATCATCAATAATAATAAAAATAAAAAATAAAACTAAGATACAACCCATAACTAAAAAAAAAAAAGAGGCTTAATTACATATTTTGCCACTCATCTTTTATGATTTCGCGAATTTTGTTACCAAACTATTTTAATTGCACATTTTGCTACCCAATTTTCAAAATTTCTCATGTTTTGTCACTCAATTATTTTAGTTGTACACTTTGTCACCAAACTTTCAAAATTTTGCGCATTTTACCACCCCCTTAGTTGACTGATGACGTGACACTTTTGACCGTTGACACGGTAGGTTGACTGTTGATTGCCACGTCAGTGGTCAACTAAGGGGTGGCAAAATGCGTGAAATTTTAAAAATTGAGTGGCAAAATGTGTAACTAAAATAATTGGGCGGCAAAATGTGAGAAATTTTGAAAATTGGATGGCAAAATTTACAAAATCATGAAAGATGGGTGGCAAAATGTGTAATTAAGCCAAAAAATATGATGAAAAATATGTTTCATCTTTTTCATATTATCATCATCAATAATAATAATAATAATAAATAAATAAAATTAAGGTACGATCTATAAATAAAAAACAAAAAATAAAAATGAAAAAAAAATACAAAAATGGATAGAAATGCATAAGATGGACAATTGCAATCAAAAAAATAGAAAGCTCAAAAAAATAATAATAAAGAAAATATGAAAATACATTAAAAATATAATAATAATAATAATAATCAGAGCTGTTAAAGTGAGCCAACCTGGCTCACCTAGGTTGGCTCATCAGGGGTTGATGAAAAAAGTGAGCCAGCCTAACCTGGTTCACTTTTTGATGAGCCAAGAAATGATCAACCCAGCTCAACTTACCACAGGTTGGTAGGTTATATGGGTTGGCTCACCAATTTTAAAAAAATTTAAAAAAGTATTTTTTTAAAAGCCAGCAAAAAAATTAAAGCTGCTAGAGGCCAATATGCTCCTACATCACCACTATAGTTGCACACACACTGGAATCTTTTTATTGTGTGCACCCTCCAACAAACAGTTGGTGGACACGTGTTTAAAACACTTGTCAATATAACTGTGGAAATGGGACAAAACTTATCAGATTCAACAAGGAGTGCTTCTAACAAGGAGCACGTCTTCATAGCAATTACAAGATTTATTCATTACATCTTGGTTATACTTATATTCAACATGCAGAAGGGAGATTGTAGATTTCAAGTGGCAAATGTAAAAATAGGACACTTTGAAGTTCAACATTTGTGGCCTTCTTTTTTACATCTTCCACGGGCTCATCGAATGAAACATAAGTTGTAGGAAATATAGGGGTGACAGGTTGACAGCGTGAGAAGGTGACTTGCACTACGCACTTGTGAACGGTGGAAAATGGAAACAAACTGAACCCTAAGTCCTAAAGAGTGCATGAGAGAAGCTGAGAAAGAGTGGTGACTAAGAATGACACTTAATCGCTTATGTTTTAGTAATAGAGTATTTTATTTTAAAAAAAATCTTATTAACTCGTGAGCTAGCTCGACTCACCACGACTTCAACCTAGATGAACCTCGAGCTAAGTGAACCAAGCCATTTTTTTTTTATAATTGTTGCGAGCTGATTTTTTTTCAACTTAACCCAGCCCTTATTTTTATTATATATTTTTATTATTTTTATTTTTATTTATTTTGGGGTTTTGGTTTTCTCTTCTCTCCTTTTTCAAATTATGGGCTTAAAACACATTAGTCCAACAAGCGAAAAAAACCTTATTTAATTACTTTTCCTTTGTTATTATTTTTTTATTTCTTTCTCTTTTCCATTTTTAAATTTTATTATTATTTTAATTATCCGATTAAAATTGAGTGTTTACATCCCCTAAGGATAGGTTTAAATCAAGACTACGCCTTGAGTGTTTACTTGTTTGATCTAGTATTGGATGTGCTTACCTAAGATATACAAAACATTATCCCTAATTAAATGCATACTTTTGTAGATAATTAGTTTTAATTGAGGAATTAAGAGGAAACGCTAATTCTAAACTTGAATTTTAGAGACAAACATTGAAATCTAATTGTTTTCACTTAAGTAGGAGTAAGGTAGAGTACATGCATTACAATTTTAGCAAGAAACGAGAAGAAAATGACTTAGAGGTAAAAATTGGAGAAAATGTCATTCCATAAGTATCTAAGTTTAAGTATATAGGATTAAAACAAATGGCCACTAATCCAAGAGAAGGTGAATTGCATTTTAAAAACATTTTGAAAACCTTTAATTTATGAGGCACTCAATTGGTGTACAAGGAAATTATTCAATCTTTAATAAAGTTGTGATGGCAAAAAGATGATAAAACAATGTACAACAATGAATTAACCCTATGTGCAATGCCTTTTTAATGAATATTAACAGAAATATAAAAATCAAATAAGAAAGATAGGGTTAAAAGACTATGATTTATATTGATTCACTCTTAACTACAAGCTACATCCAATCCACATATTACCTCTAACATTTTTCCACTATTCACTTGAGTCTTTACAAGCATACACCAAGAAATGGACCTTTCTTGCTGCTTCTAAGTCAAAAACATATATCTCACACTCTTTACACTTAGAATCTTGTAGGATTCCTCACCCATTATGTCATATAGAGAAATGCCTCACCCACCTAGCCTCTTATGGATGAAATACCGCCAAAATCACCCCTTTATGATATATGTACGACTTGATAGCAACTTTCCTTTCATAAGACTTAAAAGTAATAGACATCAAAGCCCTTGATTAATGATTCTCAATGGTTAATGTGTATAATTGTGTTTTTCTATTATGTTCTAAGTCAAAGATACGAGTTATTAATATGGCATAAAAACATATTCGTTAAAGCTCAAAACTAATATAAACAAACTCAGAATGTCAGTTATTTTCCTTACAATAGACTCTTGTAATTGATCAAAATTTTTCGTAATCAATTAATATGTTTAAAAATGGATTTTTTAATTGATTAAACTATTGCATAATTGATTAATATGTTTATGAAATTATCTAGGTTTGTATCAAGAACAATGTGATTAACTAAATCATGTTGTAATCGATTAAAATAAAAATGATGCCAAAAGGCTTTAGGCTCCCTTGTTTCTATAATCAATTGAACATATCATGCAATCAATTATATTGTTCTAAATTTTTGAAAAACACACCAAGAATAATTATATTTGTTACAAGGACTTCATATCTGCTACAACAGTATCAACATGAGATTTTTTTAAGTCCTCAGTCTTGATACTTAATTTTAACTTTACAAAAACACTTACCAAGACTCATAACATGTTCTAATCATCAAAATAACTATAATTGACATATTTGAATGTAATCAATCAAAAACAATTTTCACAATCATATGCTTGATTGATTTTATTATTCTAAGTCCAATTTCATAAGTTTTACGACACAAGAATATTAAAATTCTTGTGTTGAGTAAAGAATGACTTAAAGTATCTAAGATACACTCATGTTCACATGATTATGCATTTATACAAGCTCTTGGGGTCTTCTTTCCTTTACCTTCCACTTTAGTGATTTGTCTTCGCCAAAACTTTTTTCACCCAGTCTTCAAGTTGTTAGAACCAAAGATGTATAAAACATCCATTCCCTCAAAGTTTTGAGGATAACAAAAGTTATTAAATTTTAGAGTTCTTAAATATTTGATCTTATTTAGCTTTTCAAATTTCGCTATACAGTAAAAAGTTTTTAAAAGAGTCTAATGTTGTTTTTTGAATACGGTGTCCAACGTGCCACTTTATACCAAGCATCCAATTTCTTGTTTTAACATTTGCTTTTTTTGCAAAAACCATCCAACTAAGTTTTAATGTTTCAATCATCTTTTTCTTGTATGCCTTGAATGTAACGCCCGACCACTTTCAAGATGAGTGACTGTCCCCACAAACCAACACAAAACTTTTTAGCGTGCTTTGTCCTCACTCACACACTTTTTGGGAAACTTCCCAGTAGGTCACCCATCCCTAAATTGCTCCAAGTCAAGCACACTTAACTTTGGAGTTCTTACGTGATGAGCTACCAAAAAGTAGATGCATCTTGTTGGTATAGGTAGCACTTATTAATTCCTTTAAGCTATCCTCAACTGTACAATCCTATACCTGCACAGCCTCTAGATCCCTCTCATTCATGTGTGTATTCGATTCATTCATGTTTCCCTCCTGCTGGAAGCCTGCTAGGAATCGCTCCTTGTCTGTGCCTCATCTCTTTTGCACCGGCAATCACTTTCCGCCCTCGTTAGCGCCCAAGATGTTACATTGAAACTAATGTTTTATTCTTTTCTTATAAGATCCAACGTTCAAATATCTCACGTTAAATGAAATGCAGATACATTTTTGTGTATAAGGACAGATTTGCATAAAAGTAAGTCAATATATCAAGCTGCCAAACTGAAATAAGGAATGTTCAGAAAAAGCAACTCTGAAACGCAGAACTGTAACTCCCATTTTGGTGCAAAAACAAAAGTTGTTTTTCTGTCTCGTCTACAAACTCGAAACACGTGTAACTATGCATGACAAAGCTTTAAAACATGTTTCTGAAGACTGAAGCTCATGTATCTCAACGACTATCTTCTCAAAGGCTATATATATATATTAAGTCTGAAAATTCAAGAAGTAGAAGAAGAAAAGAAAACTGAACAAATGAAAAATGAAATCTCTCTTGGACCATCTAGCAAATTCTTTCTTTTTCATACTTTTTGCTTAGCAAAGTTTTGTAATTACTCTTAAACTTTCATATCCTCACATTGTGAGTTGATTTCTTTTAAACACTTTTATTTGTGTTGTGAAAGCCCAGAAAGGCTTGGTGATTAAATAATACTTGGGTTTAAAGTGATCTTGGGTAGATCACTTTTGTAAGGCCTGAAGAGGTTGATAGCATACTTTCTTGTAACCAAAAGGTTAGTTAGTAGAAATCCTTCTAGACGAAGGTACTAGACGTAGCTCAAGTTGAGTGAACTAGTATAAAATTTCTTGTGTGTTTTTCTTTCCTTATCTTTACACATATTTCCTTTTTCATGCCTTTTGATTTTTGCTAAATTTTTGCAATAAAGTTTTTCTTGTTAGAGCACATAATTCAACCCCTCCTTGCTTGTCCTCGTTTCCTTCACAAGTGACTTGCCATGTCATTCACATTAGTGTTATAAAATGGTGGGAAAATTAATAGACATGTCAAATAAGATGCAAGTTGGGTGGTTAAAATGGAGAAAGACATCAAGCATTAGTTGTGATTGCAAAGTACCTATTGTTACAATCAAGATCGTGACGAGACAATAAATCAAAAAGAAAAACTTCCATTTGACCAAAAAAAATTATTAAGAAAAACATTTAAAAAAAACCCTAAAAATAGTCTCAAATCAAAAACTAGAGTTGAGAGTCAATTACACGCAGAGAAATATTAAACCCTATGACATTTGTTATAAAGATAGTTAGTTACTCTTAACCTAATATGTAAAAATAATGACTATGTTATTCTCTTCCTTGTAAAATTATTAAAAACCACATTTATTTTATTTTTATAACATGCACTTTATTTTTGGAAGAAGATAAAAAGTATTATTTTTTAAATTTTCTAGCTTTTATTTTGTAAAGAGAAATTTTATTTTAAAGAGGAGTTACATTTTTGAAAATTATTTTACCACAATAGGGGATAGCTTGCTCCTACGTATTTTTCAATGCAATAGAGAATTTGGAGTTATGTAATTCTTTTGTAGAAAATGTTTTGAGTTGGTTGTTACTATTTTTATTAAGTTTTTGTGAATTAGTTGTTGATTTTTGCTTTGAAAAGATAAGGATTGTCATGATGTCATGTTTTATGCATTCTTTAGTATTTAGAGCAAAAGTCTCTTACAAAACATCAACCACAACGATAGGTGACTTAACATATATGAGACATCCATGAAGAAGCACACTTTAGGCGAGATTTTTGTAATAACCAAATAGTAAGTGGATTCAAAATGTGGTAATCACTAAAACTTTATTATTTTATTTTTATTTTTTCTAAATTAAAAGAGTTAAGAATTGTCAAAATGTCACGTTTCAAGCATTTCTTTGTGTCAAGAGTTAAATTCTCCTGCAAAACATCAACCACAACAATAGGTGACCTAAGAGATGTGATTTATCTATGAAAGAGCATACTCTAAACAATATTTTCATGATAACCAAATAAGAAATGAAATCAAAATAACAATCATTAAATTTAATTTTTTTAGAAAATATATAATTTTTAGTTAGATTATCAATTTGTTATCTAAAAATTAATTTTATATTGACGATGATAATCAAATAGTTTCAAGAAAGATGAAAGAAAATGCTATTTGTTATATTTACCTAAACGGAATTAAGTTTACTACAAAATTCTAAAAAAAAATCGAACAGAATAAGATACAAATAAAATAAAGATACGAAGAAGAATGAAAATGCTAAATTTATTATTATTTTAATTTTTGGGAGCAAACAATGAGACACAAGACATGTTGGTGGATTTGGATAAGAGAAAAAGAAATCGAATAGATCTCAGTAATAAAATAAGGAAATGCGGGCTTGGGCCATACGTGGGCCAATTGGGTGGACACAATAATACAGGCCGAAATGATGCAAAAGAGTGGGTATATGATGTGGGCCAAGATAAGAAGGATAAAAAATTAATGCTTGCTCCAATACTAGGAAATTGGGGAAAAAGAAAAAACATCGAACCACTTAATATCTAACATACGAGATATCAGAACGACAATATTAAGAATAATAGGTTAGAATAAATTTAGTAAAACAACTAGTACTTCGTATAAGGAAAAGAACTTTGTTCTAAGATTAAAAATGTTGCTTTCAAAACAAATGAACCTAAAATCAAGAATTAACCATTCAATATTTCTACAATTTGGTTTAATAAACTTATCCCATAACAAAATTTAAAAAATTGGAACATTTAATTTTGACAAAATAAAACTTTGGATGTTACAGGGGGCTTTCCCATTAATACATCTTCTATTGAAAGACATTTATAATAATATGGGCCACACTAAGTTAGGTTTACTTGTAAGAGGCCCAAACTATTTTTGTATATAAATACTCTAATGCTGTGATGTAGTTAATAAAAACAGTTCTCACGCTTTGATAGTGGGTCATGATTTGGGTTCTGTGGATGTTTATGGATGTGTAAGTATTTCGTCGAAATCAGCTCTGTTGATATTTATATTTGCGTTTCTTATAAGTTTAAAACAAACTACTTTATATACCAAAAAAAAATAATTACTTTATGATATGAGATTTTTAGTATTGTTTTTCATAAATTATACTTTTTGATTTTAAAAATAATAAAATATTTTTTTATGTTTTTTATAAAACTTATTCAATTATCTTAAATTTTTCTGATACATCTTAATTAAAAAAGATATTTTAAAAGGCGCAAATAAATGAGTGAATGCATCTTCTTTAAAAAACAATGATAATTGTACAAATTTTATTCGCATAAAGTCTTCATGAACTGTATGTGGATTGACTAGATTCATCTCACTCATCCTTTCAAAAGTTGTATAACCCCACGAACTGGAGGTTCCCCAGATCAGTGTTGATTTGATTTAGTTAAAAAGTTGGTTCCCCAAATCGATGGTCTTATCGTGGATCAAACAATTGAATTGAAAATATCAGTTAAAGATTAAAGAAAATATTATCTGAAAAGTATTTTATATTTTTTAATAAAAAATAATTTAGGTTTAATAGTAAAAGGATACATAACTTAACATTATCTATCTAAATACAATATAATAACATAAATGCAAAAGAAAACTCTTAACAGATTTCCTTAAATAATGGTAAAAGAGTTTATAAACTAATAAACAGGAAGGGAAAAAACAGGGGGAAGAGGAGCACACTGCATAAAGTGAGGGTAAAAAACATTCTCAAGTAGAGTAAATTAATCCAAAATGCAGAAAAAGAGGCAATATCTTTTTTATATATATATAAATAAGAACCAGGTTGTCTAGGTTTGATTTGGTCATGCCAACACGAAAAACAGATTAGCATCCTTAACAAATTATCCAGTAGGCTGATTATCCTTAACAATATCTTCTTAGTGTATGTTCCAAAGCAGCATGTGAACAATTACTGAGTTGTTTTGAAGTCAACGTTGACTTGAGTAGTTATAAGTTAAAACAAACATGCTCTGACTAAGAGTTGTGAGTTTTTCAATCAGCCTAGTTTAATAAGTTCGGATCATGCAACTATTTAACTAAAGCATTACCTTAATGACCCACTTGATAACGTGTGAAGGAACTTAGTTCAAGTATCATTCTTCAGCTTTTTGAGGATTAATAATATTTCACTACCTTTAAGATTATTAAAATAACTATAAATCTTAAACTTGACTATAAATTACACTTCCCTCTCTACTCCAATATTTTTCGCCTTTGAACAAGTATTTTTCTTTTGTACAGTAAAATAAGTTTTATGAAGGGAATACGAGAGAAACCTCAACCTACATACATCACATCTTGTTAATGGCATTGTGTAGTACAAATTATGCGATTGGTAATCCACTCAGAAAGAAAAAGAATCACATGCTTGGTTGAAATTATTTTTGAGGAAAAAATTAGTTTATTTTTCAAATCTAAAAGTTAAAAAAATAAGTGTTTATTTTTCTAAAATAAGTTAAATTAGACACATACTAAATATACTTTTATTTTGGTTACAACATACTAAATATACTAAATACATTTACTAGCTATAAGTTTTTTTATTATTATTAGGTAGGATGCTATATTTGTTTCATAAGTTTGTTGATACTAATATGCAAAATTGAAATCATTCTCAAAAAATTGTAGTTCCAATAATTTACAATGTTAGGAAATCTTTCCCCATAACCAAGTTGAATGCTTTAGGAGCAAAACAAGATAAATTGCCTATATAAGTGAAGTTATATTATTTATATATTTTTTTATAATGCTTTTTATAATACTACTTTTTTTTTCTTTATTTCTCTATTACATCACCTATCTTATCATATATTTTTCTCTTTCTTAATTTTCTTCTTATGCCTCTCCTTTTGTACAAAATGATGTTCAAAATTACTGTAGAATGAAGTAGCATTTCTCATGTGAATGAAATGAATGCCTAAAAAGATTCAATTAATGCACATGGCAGAGGGACAATCCTCACATGTTACAAACATGGTCCTTCATTGCTGTGCTTGCTGAATTCGAAGCAATCCCACTTTGGTTTCTTATAATGCATCCAATCAACTCTTCTCCTTATCCTCTTTGCCAAACCATGTGTCCATGTTATTCCCCTAATGAGTAGTTTCACAGCCTCAAATGGGTCACCCTTTGCAGAACCCCATTTTGTATATGTTTTGTTAATCCTGATAAAAGCTAGAAGGACCATTCAATTTACTTGCAAAAGAGCCCTTAATGGGGGATATATAGTTCCTCAAACTCACATGGGTCATATGGTAATTTCACACAGAGTGGGCTTATATTGTGTAGAAAAGTGCTTAACCAGTGACCCACTTTGTTGTTTCTCTAGTTATCCCAATAATACAGGCAACTCCATGATTAGTATTTACTCAGGAGCACAACTTCAATTGTACGACCAGGAGCTTGCAATTGATTGATTGTCCTCCAAGCTGGGCACACAATCACACATGGGTTTTGGATAAGTTTAACTTCTTGATGATGTAATGCCCAATTACATGATACAGTGCCAACTTATCAAGGAGACCAATACGACATATTTTCCTCACATTAATGTTGAGTGCCTTGGATTCCTATGATTCAATTCCTACCCAAATGAACATTATTTAATTTAACCTAACTTCCAAGGGAATCTTGAAAGGTACAAACCTTTGCAAGATTCATATTCTGATCAAGAGCAGAACGGACTAATCCATATCACATGGCTGACTTCCCAACATTTAGAACAAATTAGCGTAGATCTCTATGGAAAAAAAAATGCTCCTAGTTTACCTCTTTATTACTATAATTTGCTAACCATGTGAAGAAGTGCAATATATTTTAATTTTTATTTTTGCTATTCTCGGTTTTGGGGGGAGGGGATTGAAGTTTGTGATATCATTTGGGGATTGGCGTTCTCCTGCAGAACATATGACACACATTATTTTCTTCAATTATACTTAGAACAAAAATTATGACACAAATGTACTGCATATTAATTCAAAGCCAACGACATATATATTATGTTATCTTGGGAGAAGGATAAATATTTTTACGCTATTGTAAGAGCCATAGAGTAGAGTGCTATAACCATTATAGTTCAATCCAAACTTGCTTGTCCAATTTTCCTTTTTTAATGATAAAAAATTGAAAAGTTTCAAGAACTTGAGTTGGTAAGCCGTATGTCAAGTTTCAACCACGTCCTCCAACCCTTCCTACCTAAGCAAATTTGATCGCGAACTTATCTTCAACCACAACTTCAGTACCCCATTTTAAAAAGACTCATTCCCCTTTTCATTGATATAGTTGCCAAATAAGCTACTCTTATGATATTGACCAATTAACTACCGCTTCGTATATTCAATCCATTTTTTGCTTCAATTATTTTTTAAGTTTCCCAAAATAAAAAACCATATCACCTGATGAAGTTTAATAATTGATTGACATATCTTCCAACTTCAAAATGAAGATAACCATAATAATGATAATTAACGAAACAACTCTCTTCCCTGGGCATTTGATTTTATTACGCAAGTTTCTATAAAGTCAGCTCCACTATAAAATTTCTTCGTATATAAGCAAAAAGAAACACTTTATTTCATGCACCTTATTATGAAAAGGTATTTACTCATATTGAATCTTAATGCTGGCCAATTAATTATCAAATTACAGAGCTGTTCTTCCACTACAAAAGTAAAGGATGAGGAGTTTTTCGCTGGAGTATAAACTGCATCAACAATACTTTTTTATTTATAATATAAATATAATGTATGTCGCGTTGGTAGCTAGAATCATAACCCAAATGTATAAAGTTGTGAACATATAGACAACTAATTAATAAGAGTTGTACACCCACTTTCGCCTAAAAATGACAATATCATGGAGTTGTTAAAGTTAAGTAGTTAGAAGCGATACACAACCACCCAATAATCACATATATTCAAACACGTATAAATCAGTAATATAATCTCATTCTTGAGGTCCAAACCATTAGTCCAATTGATGTAGTTAAGCAGTGACAATCACTTCTTGATTTTAAAATATTTTTTAACATATTTTGTCATTTCTAGCTAGTATAATTAATTTGATGAATTAGAAAAATTAAAAACTACATGAAAGAAACTTTTTAACATAACGATATTACTTGGATTAGTGTTTTAAACGTGTCAAAAAAGTTGCCACTTGCCATTGCCAACCAACGGGGGGAAAATATGGGAAAAATAGAGTATAAAGAAAAGGGATTGAAACAAAAAAAGGAAAAAATAAGTGTGACCAACTATTTTTTTCTTATTTTGTGAACTATTAAATCAATGTTAACAAGTTAACACAATAGAAAACTAAATTGAGAACCTTTTCTTTACAGAAATTAAACTTCAACGATATATGTTGATCATGGCTGTACTTATGTACTAATCAATGCCTTAACTAACCCCAGCTATTGATAATGAAATGATTTAAGAAAATGTAGATTAAGAAGGTTCGGTCCTCAATAAAATAAGGCCGGGTTTCTTGTGATAAAATAAACAATATTTGTGACCTTTATTAATGATTATTATAAGCTTAATGAGATCATGCGCGAGACGAGGTACAATGTGATGGTGATGATATAGTGCCATAATATTTTTAAAATTTAGGAGTAAGAGATATAATTGATGTTGTGATGCTTCCATGTCAACTATCTAGCTTGTTCATGCATTTGATAATTGAAATCAAATTCTATGCATACATATGCACGCGATTTCTCTATATTGAGGCTGGAATTAGTCTAGGTAAAATATTTTTAATTATTAAAAACGTAAATGATGTGTAAACAAGTCATGAAGTCTTTTTATATCGGGAAGGGAGTGAAGCAAGCGTCACGGGTTCAAGATTCTTGTAAAGTACACATTACTCCAGTATTTCTTAAAATTATTGTATTTTATGTATTTTGATGAAACTAAAATTGTAGGTTCTTAATAAATTTATATATAATTTTCTTTTTAACAGAATACTAATCTAGTAAATCGATTTAGATTGAATTTATATTTTATAAACAATTATGGAATGATATTATAAAAAATCGATTAAATTGAATTGTTTGATTTTTTAAATTATAATTCCAAAAACAATAATCGGCACTACCCATCATCACGCTCACGCATGTCTTAAAAATAATGAAAAACAGTCACAAATGCTTGCGTAATGTTTAGAAATACGCATCGAAGCAAACTCAAAAGTTATTCGAAGTTTATTTATAGATTAAAATATTAAATTTAGGTTTCGGTATAGGTATGATACAAGACATGATAGTATACTACTCAGTTACTCGTAGGATACAGACACAAGATGTATGTTTAATAGTTTATATATAATTTTTAAAAGTTCATAACAACATAAGAAATTTTTATAGTGTAGATGAAATTTATTTAAAATTGTTTAATAGTAGTATTTTTCTGTATACATTAGTAACACTGAAGTTAGAACCTAAAACTTCATGTGTATTACCCAATTTTTCACTACTAGACTAACCATAGTGGGTTGTTTAATACTAGTATAATTTCTAACAAAATGAATTTTTTTTTTAACCTGAAAAATCAATTTACATTTATTTGAAAACAAAAGTATTTAAATTCAAAGTCGAAATTGTTTTGGCTTTAAATAAACAGGAATAACCGATAGTTGAGAATCAGTCTAGGAATTTGAGCCATACGCAAGCTAGGGAGTTAAACATGATTTCATTGACTTGCAAAGTCTAAGTTTAAAATTGACCATATTTTTAATATGTTTGAAAGTGATTTTGAATAGTTAATATGTCCTAATCCATACGTTTCTGATTTTTACTATATTAAAGTTAATAAATACAAAGGTAAATTTTACTTTTATTACTAGCTATTCGAACAATTGAATTACATTATTTATTTTAAAATTTTAAATTTTTTATAAGTGATAAAATATGTTATGCATTAATTAGTTTATTTTAATATAAATGAACTTTCTAGCAAGTATAAACAAACATGACAAATTCTTCTTCTTCTTTTTTATAATTTTAAGTTTCATCAACGTTAACTTCAACTATTTATTATCGATTTTAAATTTCAAAAAATTAAATAATATTTTACATACATTTATTATTAATTTTGAAACTTTACTTAAAATTTTAATTTATTTTTAAAATTTTAAAATTGATAATATAGTTGAGTAATTGATTTTGATGGTGTCCAGAATTATAGTAAAAGATAAATGTTATTTTTTGAAATCGCTTGCATTAAAATAAATTAATATATATATATATATATATATATCTTTGGAAAAAAAATCCAGTATTTTTTCTCTAAAACATAATAAAAAAATGGTGTAATTTAAATATATTTTAAAAATAAATATATATTCAAATTAATTTACTTTATATAAATGCTTTTTTATCAACTTCTTAAAAGAAACTTTGACAATTATTTTAAGAAAACAAAGTGAAGCAAGTATGCATAATTTTCTCAAAATAAAATTGAACTCAATTTTATTTTATTTTGAAGCATTTATTTTATTTTTATTTGCAAATGTGTTCTTAGTATAATGGACATACACTATACAATATTGTGATTGTTGCATTTGAAATTAAATATTAATTAAGATGTATCTCATGCATTAAATAAATATTTTTAAATATATATATATGTATAAAATATAAAAGATATAAATTTTAAAATATTTAAGAAAAATATTTAATTTAACTAATAGAAAATTATTTTGATAATAATAAAAAATTAAATATAAAATATAAAATGTAGGCTTTATATTTTAATTTAGAAAAAAGATAAAATTAACTTAATGATAGAATCTTATTTCAATAATAATTTATATTTTTATTATATTTAGTATTGATAGAAGAAAGTTAAGTATTGATTTAATATATTAGAAAAAATAATAATTTTCTTAAATTAAATAATTAATTAAAGAAGAAAAAATATTCAACGAAGTTAATATAATAGTTCAAAAATGTGTTAGAAAATAAAAAATATGTATTTAGTATATGTTTGGCAAAACTAGCTAAAAATTTATTTGTAAACTAAAAAAATAGCTAAAAGCTGAAAAACTAGTTGGTAATTGAAAAACTAATAGCTAATAAAAAAAACAAGAAAGCTAGCTGAAATGACATACCTTTATTAGTAGTGTTTGGTAGACAATCTTGTTTTTGTAGCTTGTAGCAATTTTTGATATGCTATTTTAAATAGCGTTTTTTAAAACGCTAGCTTCTAACTTTTTATATTCTTTTCCTTTTCATCCTTAAAATATTTATTAAATTTTATTATTACACTTTTTTATATAAGGTAAGGTTTTATTAATTTTTTTGGTTTCACTTCTTACACTATTTATTTTAACTATTACACTATTTGCATTGTTTATTATATTTTTTGAATACTTGAAGATATTTTAACTATTACACTAATTAACATAATGAAAGTATGACATCTACTTAAGTGTATATTAATTTATTTTCTTTTAAACTTGGTTGGGAATATTTTAAGAGATAATATAAAATTAATAGTATAATGCATAATACATAAAAAAGTATCATAATTGAAACTAAAAATTATAATTTAAAATAATTAATCTATAAATAAAAAATTACAAGAGTTTAAATTAATTAAAAACTAAAATTATAATTATTCCAAAATATATTTTATCAATAAAAATAAAATTAAAATTTACATAAAAATATCTTATAAACATGTCTATTTCTATCATTTTACATTTATTAACTATTTTAACAAATAGTTTTACCAAATACTTATAATTCAATAAGTTAGCTCAACAGCTTTTCACTACCAGTTACCAATTTTTCAGTTATCAACTAACTTTTCAACTTTCAGCTAGTTTTGCCAGACTTATATTAAGACTTTGAATATATATAGTCATTATTATTTTAAATTTATTGTATAAAAATATATTACCTTAGTTGATTGAAAATTTCCAAAGTAAAAGCAATCACTAATATTATGTTTCATTTAAATTTAACCAAATATTGAGTTAAAAAAAATGCGACTTTCGAAACAATTTTATAAAGGAAAAATTTTCACCGGTGCCCAAATTCTATTTGATAGCATGCGAAGTCTAAGGTTCCATATGTTTTGTAATAAAAATTAACTTTTCATAGCGTTACACATTTTAATATAAAATCTATAATGAAAGTTGATTTAAACACATATCTAATTTATATTGAATAGTTTAACATTAATTCTATTCATTTTTAAAACATAGATACCCTAAAACAAACATGACTAGTCAACAGGTGAAATTAAATGTGCATGGTGGATGCTGGAGGTGCCCTGATTCTAGGGAAATTCTCATGTAGAACTGTCGAATATTTGACTTGAAATCAAGAACCATCAAATTGGTCATTCTCTCAATCCAAATCCACACGAAAACAAGAATGGCCGAGCTTTCTAGTTTGTCCAGCTGGGGTGTGTCAGGATAGTGTGTTTGAAGGAATCGTAAATGAGACGGTTATTTGATAGAAGGAAAAAAAATGACAGAAACAAACATAGGGGTCATTATCAGTGTCATTATGATCGTTCCACTTCTGAGCAGCCACTAACAAAGATTGGAATGTAATGTCCTTGTTTCATTGGCTTCCTCTTCATTTGTCCATGCTTTGTTCACTTCACTTATAATCATCCATTCATCATTCTTATTATTCTCACATCCCCACTTAAATCATTTTCTTGTTCATTACTTCTCTCATAAGTAACATCACGATCAATTAATCTTTTCTGTTTTTTTTTTTTTTTTCCTTTCTCTCTTTGAGTTATACTGAGTTATTTTTATTTTGGATTTAATATAATATTTATGTGATAATAAATTGATAATGTATATCAGCGCCCTTTTCATAAAACTTTTTTAATAAAAAAAGTATTGGCAAAATGTGAATGTAAAGGAAAATAAATTTATTCAATTAAATACTAATACAAACACTTTTATTTAATCTTTTAAAGTTATGTTATCATAACAATTTTTTAAAATTTTAAAACATCAAACGTATTGATTCTACTATAATTTGTTTTTGTTAGTAAAAATAATTTAAACTATATCAATTTAGAATTAAGACACATCTATTGCCACCTATAGTGGTCCTACCTAGTTCAAGTATGATTGCCTCCAATGAAAGATACTTATGGTCTATACCGAAAAAAGAATTAAGACATGTCTTCAAGTTAAAAAAAAACCTATATGTAATTACCATTTATTTATTTTTTGGTATATAAAATTTTAGGATGAAAAACAGTACCCTAATTTAAGATAAAGAAAGCTTTTATAGTCAAAGAGAATTTATCTCAACAAAAAAACTCAAAGAGTATTTACAATAAAAAAAATCATTTTTCTCATTTTAAAGAGATAAGTGGAAGATCGTTTCCTTGAGTAAACCACCACTATTGAACCCTTTTTTTTTTTTACGACACCACTATTGAACTTTAATAAAATTCAAATTTGGATCAACATAATTGATATGGTTATCCTTACGAATTGTGCCAATTGTAGTTGACTCGTAACTCTAAAGCTAATTGGTGGTAAATTTGCCCGTTAAAGATGATACTTATTAATTAATTAATGTAAAATCATGCAACGTGAAAATAAGCATGACTAATAGTGTTTCTTTATTTAAAATTTTGGTAGAATTGATTTTTTTTGTAATTATTGTAATTAGGGTCTTTGGCTTTCCGGTTGGACCCAAAATATCTCCACAAACTTCGATCCCTTGAACTAACTATGAGACTAATCCTTAGCCTAGGGCTTGATTATATTGAAAGCTCCTCCCCCATTTCCCATGGATGTTTTATGTGGAAATTGGTTTTAAAATATTGAATATGATTGAAAATATATCTAAATTAAACTTAGTCACATATTTCACAGTAAACGTATATTATGGTGTGGAAAATTGATTTTGCTTCTAAATTAAATGGGCATATAGGAGTTGGAAAGAAGAATAGTGATGTCCAAAGAGTGGTGTTTATTTTAAATTTTGGTACAATTAATTTTGAAACTTTAAATGTGATTGAAATGTGTGTTTAAATCAATTTTCACCATATATTTTGGAGTGTATTGATTTTGTTTGTAAACCAAATGGGCACATAATAGTTGTAAAGATAAGAATAGTGTTTCAACAACAACAAAAAAAGATAAGATAGTGATGTTTTGTAAAGTTATGAACACGCAACTTCTCTATAAGATTATTTTATAAAAAATATTTTTCAAAAGATATCAATTTTAAGATCTTTTAAATTGTTTAGATAACATTTTTCTAAACAAATAAAAAATAATAAAAAATTAGCATTTGTAATAATTTGATGGGAGTAATTCTTTAAAATAATCACTTGTAATAGACGAGAGGAAAAAATGGATAAAATAAAGAACTTTTAGACAAAAATATTTTTATAGTATTTTAAAAATTATTAGTCTTCCTTTTCTCCTTTTAAAACAGACATGATTTTTAATATTATCTGTAATGCTCTAAGAAAAAATTGTTATTTTATTCAAACAGCTTAAAATCACTTTTTGCATAATAAATGCATTTATAATTATAATAAAATATAAAATAATTTCTAAATTATATAAAACTTCTAATTAAAAAAGTATTTTTTACGCAATTTTGAATTACTTTTTTAAAACTTAAACTAACTGCCATAGTTAGTAGTTACCAAGCTTTTTTGAGATTTCACATGTCATTATTTATTTACTATTTTTTTTTTTGATAAATTATTTATTTACTATTTAATCCTAGAGCTTATTACTTTTACGGATCGTACTATTTTCTTTTGGGTACAGTTTATGTTATGTGCATACCTTCCCAAAACTTTGGTCCTATGTACCTCGGAGCAAGCAAAAAGAGCATGGAGCCCACATAAGCAAAGGCCGAAATCCCATGTGGAATGCTGGTTGCGTCGTTATCCCCCACGTGGCAGCTTTTGACAGCAAGGTTTGATGAGACTCCAGCTGGCAAATTGGTACTAGCACCCCCACTCTCCTCAGAGTTTCAGAGCACACGTCAGAACCTCTTAATATTTGAATGAATATGTGAACGGTGTTACGGACTACATGTGTTTGCGGATTGGTTTAAATCAATTTTGAAAAAAAAAATATTTAATTTAATTATTTTGATTTTGTTAATTTATTATTTAATTAGTTTGGTTTAAAATTTAAATCTAATTTAATTTGATATAATTTAAAACGGTTTGAAATGGATTGGTTTTTGATTTTAATCGTACTATTTTTTTAAAAAAAATATTAAATAAATAATATGATACATAATAAATATATTAAAAAATAATTGAAAATATCAAATATTTCATTAATAAGCCATTATATAACTAATACTAGTATAACTTTTCAAATTATATTGTTAAAAATAAATTTTGCACAACTTGATGATTATGTTTATGTATTTTTACTTAGATAGTTACTAAAAAACTATCTTTAAATAAATATATTTTTTATAAACAAATATAATTTATGTGATAATTTTACAAATATATAAGACATAAAAACATAAACATGAGTGATATTAGAAAATTACAAATGAAAATATATATGCATGTATAAGTTCGGTTTGGATTGGATTGGATTAGTTTTCAAAATCAAATCTGAAATCTAATCCAATTCAATAAAAAATTTCAGTTTTTTTTATTTTTGATTTTTTCAGTTTATTTGGTTTTCGATTTTTTGGATTGATTTTTTCGGTTTTCATTGAATTGGATCAGTTTATGAACACTCCTATTACGGACTATGCATTAGGATGCAATTTGTATTCTTTTCTTTTTAACATTGTTTTAATAATAAAAGTTGAGTTTAATCATTATGTATTGTTAGTATAAAATTTTTATATTATTAACTAATTAAAATTTATTATTAGTATAATCTTTTAGATAATTATTATAAAAATTAATAAACATATTATAAATAATAATTTGTAATTTAATGATAGTGTAAAGTTATTTTACATTATTATAACACAAGGTAATAGGCATGTGACCCTGCCTCCGTTCACTACACTTTCATATTTCATATTCCCATTTAGCAATTATTCTTATATTTTTTTTATAAATACTTCAAGCGTTAAGGTGTATTATTGGTCTGCTTTTTTTATAATATCATCATCTAATTAATAATAAGTTGGCATACTATTAAAAAGGTTTGAATTTTAATGGCAATTCCACCTATCACTTTATTATGAAAGATTAAATTGGCCCGTTCTATCATAAGTATCTCAATATTTCATTCAGTGAAATTCGGTTTAACAATGGGTTTGAGTCAATGATTGAAAATTTTCTTTTTCTTTATCTTAATAATTGTAGAAATTGAAAAACTATGATGCTAGTTAAACTATGAATTGTTATAAAATTTAAATTAAATTATTTTAATAAATGATTATACAGCTTCAACTTTTAATAAAAAATTATTAAATTAATTTGTCGATAATATGTTAAGAGAGGCTTTAGCGTCTCAGGATATTCCTCTTCTGCTTGCTAGATCATGCACCAGCGGCAATACATCCCCATTTTGGATAAGAGAATTAATCATACAATAACTTATATAATATTTCTTCTTATATATTATCTATCTTATTTTACACCTTTTTTTCTGTCTTATTTGCAAAGTTTATTGTGCAAATTTTTGTATAATACAATTTCTCTTTATATAAGTGGACAATGATATGGGGCCTCGTGCGCTGGGCACTCAACCTCAAACGTCTTGTGCTTACAAACACTTATGGTAATCATTGTTTTTTTTAAAAAAAATCACAAATATCTTTTATTAGAGTCCATTCTATTCAAAGTGAGTGATTATTTTGAATTTCTAACGTAATTACATACTTAAAATTACTAGTTAAGCTAGAATAACTTTCATCAACTGATCTAAATGCTTGGTAGTTATGGTAATCATTATTTTAATTATATTCGATTAAGTATTTAAAAATTTATTTGATTTTAAAAAATATATGGCACCACAGACCCCCAAAATATCATATTAGGATACTCTTAACATATATCTGGAGCTTTTTTACCCGTAGCTTGTACTTTTATCTCAATTTATTATGTATTTTCTATCGACCAATTATTTTAAGTACAATTAGGACATTTTCTTTATTTACTTACCTGACATTTTCATATTATAAAAGAAAGCATACACAAGTAAAACTAACGAATTGTATTATATTTCATTTTCAATTACTGTCTTTTTATCGTATAATACCCTTTTTATTTTTTTTATCAATTTATTTCAAAAGATAACAAACATATTAAAAAACATGATTAATATTTTTGTTTCTATTAAAATTAATTTTTAATTTTCTAATTTAATCTCTGTTTTGATTTTTCTTTTATTTTTTTATAAATATATAAAATATTTATGAATAATAGAGATAAGAGTATAATTAAAAGAATAGTGATTTATGTTGTCTTAAACTTTTAAATGAATAAATAAATAGAAATAAAATATTATTTTAAAAAAGAACAGATAAAAATCTGACTTTAATTTCCACATATTATTATGTCAACTAATTAAAAATTACTTTAGGTATAATTTTTAAAGAAATTATTATAAAATCTAGTTTGTCATGTATCTAAGGATGAACCTACGATGTAAGTGGTGGCAAGGGGGCTTGACCCTCCCTAACTTTTTTAATTTTAATTTTTTTATATATAGAAGAAAAAGTTCTCTATTTTTTTAAAATAAAACATAAAATAAAAAAGAGAGAAAATTTTAAATAAAAAATGAAAAGTGTAGTTGAGAGGTAAAACTTTAGTTATGACATGGAGAGAATAAGATCAGGTATCATGTGCAATTGAGGGATAAAGTCATCTAAACAAAAATGGAGACAAAAATTACGTATTATTATAGATTAACAATTTTACTATATATAATAATTTATGATTAGATGACAATATAAAAGTTAATGCATTGTAATAAAGTAAAAGGAGTATATCTTTCTTAAGTTGATAATAAAAGTAAAGATTTTGTTAACTTTGGTCGTAAAAGCTAATTTTAAACACTAAAAAATAAAAAAAATATTATTAAAAAATATTTATTATGTCAAAAATATAAAATATAATAAATATAATTTATTATTTTGTACTTTTAATTACTTAAAATCAATCTTAAAAGTTATGTTAACAAAGGGTCTTGTTAATAAGTACTCTTAAAATATTAAGAAATTAATAATAAAAATATTTGATTAAAAACTGTATTACGAATACATTAGAAATCACAATTAGAGTGCCTTAATAATGTTTTTAGTAAAAATTTCCACTTTTAATTTCTTAATTAGTATCCTTAAATAATAATTAACATTTGTCATCAGAATATTTTCTTTTGGTAAGTAATAATGTTAATATTCATGTAATTAGAAAAGAATTGTATACTTTTCTTTTATTTTTAGTTTGTGTATATGTGTATGTTTGTGTTTTGTATATGTGTATTCCAATAAACAATAATTACTTGTATAGACAACTTTTTTTAATGTTTTAACTCTACAATTGAATGATGTTTTCATTTATTAAAATAATTTAATTTTATAACAATTATATAAAATTCAAACCTTTTTAATAGCATGCCAACTTATTATTAACTAGGTGATGTTATTATAAAAAAATGCATACCAATAATACACCTTAACCCTTGAAGTGTGTGTGTGTGTGTGTGTATATATATATATATATATATATAGAGAGAGAGAGAGAGAGAGAGAGAATAATTGCTAAATGTGAATATGAAATAAGAAAGTGGAGTGAAATGGAGGCAAAGTCACATGACAAAATCCTTTTCGTTTATCCCTCACACACGCTCGTTAAGTAGTAATTCATTGTTTGTTGTAATAGCAGCTGGATTCTATCATAAAAGGACACAGCATTCCTCTCGAGATACAAGTTGAGCTTACCCAACGCCTTTTTTTTTTTATTAATTACTCAACGCATATTTATTAGTAGTAAACAAATATCATATTCGTCGTGACCCCGATTATGCCTACCAGATTTTTATCTTCTAGAATTAGGAGGAGGATGCATATGTATCTGTCCCAACATTCCATCACCCTTCCTTTGCATTAGCTTTCATAATTCAATTCGTATTCTTCAAACTACTGTTCATCCTTAATAAAAAAATCAATATTTAAAGGTCACATTAATTAATAATATAAGTTGATTTGAATTAACTCATTGTAAGAGACGTAATCCTCTTTCAATACTTATTTTTTCAATCACTAATAGTGCAAAGCGTTTATTTTAAGAAATTAATTTATTTACTCTTAAATCAATAACTGATATTGATTATAATTATTTATTTTATGATTACAAAATGTTTGAATTAAGGCCATATGTAACCCACTAAGGTCGACCTAGTAATGGGGAGTTCGGGTAACTTGCATGAATTCATAAGTTTAAACCTTAGTGCCATTATCGTAACACACACACAACAACAACAAAAAAATAAATTAGAGACATATGTAGACCAAGTAATCATATGGATTTGAATAGGATGAGTCTCAGCTTAAATTTTTTTTACTAGACTATTGTACATGATGTAATTTCCAATTATAACTACTTAGGGTGTGTTTGGAAACTTGTTTGATTCATGTTAAATGAAAGTTTTGCACTTTCCAATACAAAAACGTAGAACCAAGGTGAGTTGAATTGGTGTTGAACGTAGATTTAGTTGAATTCAACTAATATCCAAACACACATTTAATCTTAGCCAAGCTAAGATTGTACCGACGTAATTTAAATATTGATGTTCAAAGAGTTCATATTCTATTGGATTTGTTTCTATATAAGGTGAAGAAAAGTTTGCTAGTCAAATTGTGTGAGTGAAAAAATTCTTACGCTCAATTGTATTCAAATTAGAAGAGTCATGATATTGGAAGGATGTGCTTATTTGGTATCTTTGCACATGGTCTGCTTATGCGACTCAGATGCGAGTGAGTCACCGTTTGAATGTGGGTTCATTGTTAGGATACTCAAACATGGTTGTAAGGTAATCCTATCTGATATAAAAGCCTTGAACTGTAGAATATTCTAGAGTTTCTAATATGCATAGTGTGAATAGGTGATAGGAATCCTTTGTGTTGAGTGTAAGAAGCACCATATGGTGTATGTCAAATAGTTTAGTAAGTTCTCAAATAACCCCTTGACCAGTTGGCCCAACAAGAATTTGAGTCTGATGATCCACTTTTATCAAACTCAATTTAGTTCAGTTTAGTGATGTAGAGATATGGAATAAATATACAAAATATATTTATAATATCATGTTTTCAATCATTTTCCGTTTATAATTTTGTTTGTAACTTTTGCTTTTGATCCATGCTATGACCTAATTCAATTAAAAACTTGAAAATCAGTGATACATGATAGAGTATCATAGTATTTGATCAATGCCCAACATGTAAGAGAAGATCTTAAAAAAATAAATGAATTAATGATATGTAAAAATAACGATTAATTACACTTTACTAAGTTAATAATTTAATTTGCTTACTTATGCCCCTTAATTTATTTAGATTAAGCTGCATTGATTAAATATAAAACAATTTATATAAAGAATTTAATGACTATGTATCATCAGTGTAAAAACTTTTATATTGTCAGCCAATTAAAAATTACTGTTGATTTGACTTTTAAGATAGTTATTGTAAAAGTCAATAAATTTAATATACATGATGTGACTAAATGACAATGTAAAATTATTTTATATTATCAGTATATAACCTATTTTCTCTTATATAAATGTAACAAAATGATATATGCAAATATATTAAAGTAAGTAGTAAATCATTAAAATACTTTGTTAAGACGCTACACATACAAAAATTGCTTTCTTTTATAGTTGAGGTCATTAAGAATTTTTTTCGAAAAGACTTAGTATTTAACAGTTCATTATTGTTACTAAAATTATATTATTAGCAGTAATTAGTTTGTTTGAATAAATTGACATGTTTTATAATTATTGGATGAATGTTATATTCTACCACTTTTTTCTTATTTAATAAATTTTTAATACTTAACTTTTCATGTCCAAACATTATATTCAACTTTAATTGATCTGAATAAAGTCAAGTAGATTTATTGAGAATAAAGCTCTTTTAACATTTTTTTTTTCTGTTTATCATAAAACTTGAATTTGAGACTTTATTTAAAATAAACTAAATTTTTTATCACTTTTTTGGGTTTGACTCTTCTTATTTAAATTTAAGTCGGGCAAAAAACTATTAGGAGGCAACATTTTTCATATTGAGTTTTAAACTAATAAACATTAATTATGATTATTTATTTAAAAATATAAAATATTTGAAATTGAGACATATATGTAAATCAAGTTACATACATGAACAAAATGTAAATCAAGTTACAATAACTAACATAGTGTGGTATGATTAGTAGATAAAGCATGTAATTAGGAGTTTAACTCTGTTTGAAGGAGTTTATATACAAGTTATTTGGAGTTATCTTAATTATGACATAAGCACTTGTATACATATTTGAGAGAGTTCATGAAAATAACTTATAATATGTCTATATATATGTTCATAAGTTGTTTTCAGCTTATACAAAAATAGTTTGACCCTATTTTCCCTTTGATTATAAAAACTTATACATAAGTATTTATATGATAAATACTTATTTAATAAGACTTTAATTAAGTTGTTTATTTAAACAAATATGTGTATAGAAGAACATATGTTAAAAGATGTCAATTTTTTTAAATAAACTTCCTTACCTTTAGATATTAGTCTCTAATTCTTGGCCAAAAAATATCCTATACACCCAAAAATCAAGTTACAATATGAAATTGACACCTCTATGCCTACATGGTAAGATAGAATTCCCTTGACAAGATAATTAGATGGCTTTGGATTTACATCTTGTTAAATATTAGAACCCCTCCACAACAATAGATGAAAAAGAAAACATCAGCTATATTTGTTTGCAAAATTGATTGCCAACAACAGCATCCAAATCTAGGTGAAAAACCAAACCTGAATTTAATAATGAAAGGGGGTTTAAGGGTAATTCTCTAACAAACAAACCAATCGAAGGTTGATAACTCAAGTGGTTCGGCGCTTGAATTTTTTAACCAAGGTTTGAGATTCAATCTCTGGCTTGGGTATGGAGTCACAACCAGAGATACTACTTTACCTCCAGAGGGACTAACTTGTTGAGATGAAAGATTAATTGAGTGCAAAAAATAAGTCTCAGATTCCTCTTGATTTAATAATAATAGTAAAAAATACCACGTCCACCCCCATCCATCAAAAGTTGAGATGGATAATGTCATTACAATGAATGCCAAATGCCAACACCTTAAACCAAAAATCCCACTTTAAAAACGATGTCCACCAGAACTAAACTTGTCCAAATCCTCAAACCTCAGTTTCTCGATTACGCGTAGAAACGTTTATCTAACTTCGCGTTCCCGCCGACCCTCTCTCTCTCCCCCACTCATTCTCTCTCTAGAAAAAAAATAAAAAGGACTTTGAATGAAAACTTGATTGAGGCTCTTTTAAAAACAAACCAAACTCATAATTTCTCATTATGTTCTTCTTCTTGTGAAGGAGAAGT
Source organism: Spatholobus suberectus (assembly GCA_004329165.1). Classification (NCBI taxonomy): domain Eukaryota; kingdom Viridiplantae; phylum Streptophyta; class Magnoliopsida; order Fabales; family Fabaceae; genus Spatholobus; species Spatholobus suberectus. The sequence continues at coordinate 34,250,352 of CM014736.1, forward strand.
TCAGAACTAAAAAACAATAAAAGAAAAGCAGTAACATCCTCTCTCTCTCTCATTGTGAAGCTCTTCAATGGCCAAGTCGAAGAACAATGCCAAGAAGTTGTCCTACATATCAGTTCCTTCTCAGATCATCAATTCCATATCATCTTCTTCTCTGCAATCTCTTCTTGACTCTCCCAAGAAGTCTTCAAGAAACACCAACAAGTTCTTTATCTTTATCTCCACCAACAGCATCTTCAGGGGCCCAAGACTCTGGTTTTTCACTCTCTTTCTCTTTGGTCTCCTTGGCATGCTCAAGTTTGGCCTCACCCTTCACACCCCATTTTCTCCCTACCCATGTGCCACAACCCTGCCTCAGAACTTGATCTCAACCCCAAATTCAAAGTCCAACCTTGGTGTTGTGAGAGAGAATGGCCAAACAGATGAGGTTTTGAAGAAGGGTCCTTTGGTTTCCCGTGTGGAACTGGGAGTACAGGGATTGGACATGGTGGAAGGTGATGGGGATGTTGAGAAGAGTGAGTTTTGGAAGCAGCCAGATGGGTTGGGATACAAACCTTGCTTGAGTTTCAGCAGGGATTATAGGAGAGCCAGTGAGGGGGTTCTAAGGGATAGGAGAAAGTACCTCATGGTGGTGGTTTCTGGGGGATTGAATCAGCAGAGGAATCAGATTGTTGATGCAGTTGTCATTGCTAGGATTCTTGGGGCTGCTTTGGTTGTTCCTATATTGCAAGTCAATGTCATTTGGGGTGATGAAAGGTACATCTTATTCTTGTTCTTGTCCATAGTCTATGTTGAATCATTTTACCAAATACATAGTTGGGTTTATCTAATTAATGAATTCAAAATCTTAAAATTTGGCTTAAAAAAATGAAATTCTTTCCTTATACTGATCCAGTTACTTTTTAGTGTTAATTAAATTTCTTTCCTTATTTGTGTGTGTTAGAAGAGAGTGTGGCGTGACTTTGATGTTTTTCCTTGTTTGTGATGTTTTCCATTGGTTTGGTTTGGTTGCAGTGAATTTGGTGATATATTTGATTTCGAGCACTTCAAGAGAGTTCTTGCCAATGATGTGCGAGTGGTTTCAGCATTGCCATCAACGCACCTAATGAGAAGGCCAGTGGAGGGAAGTCCTCCCCTTCATGTCACTCCCAGTTGGATCCGTTCAAGATATCTCAGAAGAGTAAGTGGAGTTTATTGCTTCTCAGTAATGCTTAATGGGGTTTAGCTTCTCCAGATTTTGATTCCTCCTAAAGTGTTGACCCATTCATAATTAATTTCAATAGTTCGTAAGAGGGTCATTTTCTGGATGACACCAACATTAATATAATCAGAGTAGTAATGTTGTAGATAAGTAATTAGAGGCCTCCATAGATCTTACCAATGTGTTTCATTTGCATTTGCATTGTTAACTAAGGAAAGCTTTTTATCTTGTTTGGGAAAAATAGTGAGTGTTGATGTTGTTTGGAAAAAATATTCTTTTTCTAATAACAGTCCGGGTTGTCTGTGCAGTTCAACAGAGAAGGTGTTTTGCTCTTACGTGGTTTGGATTCAAGGCTGTCCAAGGATCTTCCTTCTGATCTTCAAAAGCTTAGATGCAAGGTATTTGGAATTCAATTTCTCTCCCTTTTTATATATCTGAAAGAGGGAAATCAAAACAAAGAAAATAAAAAGAAAACAGCTAAAATCTCACTCTTTAGAAATTTACCTGTATGATAACTGATTGCAGATTCTGAAAGTTAGTTCTCATCTTATGTTTCAGGTTGCTTTTAATGCACTAAGGTTTGCTCAGCCGGTTCAGGAACTTGGTGACAGGATTGCAGAGAGAATGAAAAGCAAGGGACCTTCCCTTGCTCTTCATCTAAGAATGGAAATGGATGTGTGGGTGAGGACTGGATGCCTCCCCGGTCTGAGTCCCGAGTTTGATGAGATTGTTAACAACGAAAGGATACAACGACCGGAGCTCTTGACCGCAAGATCAAACATGACTTACCATGAAAGAAAGATGGCTGGCCTATGCCCCTTGAATGCTGTGGAGGTTACCAGGTGAATATAATAACACTTTCTTTTAATTGGTTGTTTTTCAAGAACTCAGTGTAATAGGATTTTCTGATAGATGTTTTGATTTCATTTATAGGCTATTGAAAGCTCTAGGAGCTCCAAAGAATGCAAGAATTTATTGGGCTGGAGGACAACCATTGGGTGGAAAAGAAGCCTTGCTTCCATTGATCCAAGAGTTTCCTCATTTTTACAGTAAGGAAGATCTTGCCTTGCCAGGAGAACTACAACCATTTGCAAATAAGGCTTCTATGATGGCTGCCATAGATTACATAGTCTCTGAGAAGAGTGATGTTTTCATGCCATCTCATGGGGGAAATATGGGCCATGCAATTCAGGTATGCTTGTTAAGTCGTTAGTAATTCTTTTATTAATTGAACAAGACTGTAGGAAATACTTTGCACTTGAATTTTTAGTTTTGCAAATAATTACCCAAATGCCAAGTTATTTTCACTTGTTTCCTGTTTTGAAAGATTTGTATAGGAAATGCTGAAAACATTTTACTATTTTCACCATTTCTGTTACAATTCTAGGAAAATAGGAAACAAAATAAAAACAACTTGGTAGTTTTGTAGCTATTTGTGAAAACAGGAAATAGAAATAGAAAATAGAAAACGTTTTATCAAACTAAATCAACCAATGTGACAATTTCTAATTTCCCATACTCAAAATGTTGTTTCACTTTCAGGGAGCCCGGGCATATGCTGGCCACAAGAAATATATAACCCCAAACAAGAGACACATGCTCCCCTTCTTTCACAATTCTTCCCTCTCTGAAGAAGAGTTCAACAGGATTATCAAAGAGCTGCACCAAGACTCACTGGGGCAGCCAGAGCTTAGGACTACCAAGGCTGGGAGGGATGTTACCAAGTATCCAATCCCTGAGTGCATGTGCAATGACTCGCATGCTCAATCCTTATTTACAGATTAATATCAAAACTTCTGACATGAAGGTTACTTGGCAACTTAACAAGGAAGTGAGTGCTAGTTTCAGCAGGATGTGCAATTTTGATCCCTTTGGAATCACTTCAGGTGCCTTTCAGGGTAACCATGGGAGTTCTGAGCACCCATTTTCTACTACATATCATGTCTAGTGCTCCTCACCTTGCAGGTGTACCATTATTCCTTAAATACATTTATGTCTGTGGCAATGTACATTTCCATCATCAGTCAAATGATTGATTCAAAATAATATACACAAAAGCTGATCATTCTTTGATTCTTTATACAAAGATTGTATAGGATACATGTTCTCTTTAGCTGTGTAATTCTTTTTATCACAATATGAAGACTAGTTGATATTTGTATATATTATCATTTTTGGATTCTTGTCATCTGATCTTAAAGATCATCACCTTGTGCTACCCTTGCTACCATTTAATTCAGCAGTAGGGAAAGTAAGACAAGTTAAAAACTAGAAAAAACAGAATATGATTGGATTGGTATTCAAATATCAGGAAAGAAGAAAATCTGATAAAAATATTGTGATAGTAGCTTTCATAAAGCACATATCACCTGCATTTTCTTTTCATTAGAATATTGATAATAATGTTATTATGGGCCAGTTTTATTGTGTTTTCTGAACAAAAAAAGTGTTTTTAAAGTGACTACAAGGTTTTCAAAAACAAGCAATGATTCTTTGAAATTTAATTATAAATCGTTATGTATAGTAAGCATAATTATTTAAAAAGCCATATCAATGATAATTTTTAATTAGTTAATCATGCAAAATTTGTAACATTGAGCGTGTATAGCAATTAAACTTATTATTTTTTCTTAAAAAAAATTGTAATTTATGAAAAAATTTAAAACAAAATTATATCGTAAAAACATTTCTCTTTCAGAGTTTAAACAAAAGTACCCTGTAGGTAAAGCAGCTTCAACTCTGTAAATCAGCAAGAAGTTAGTTACGTAGGACCACTCCGATTGCCAGAACACAACATTATTGTAAGTTTGGCATTATATGTTTGTTTTGGCATTATTCTGGTTGAGATTGGACGTTGCTTCGGGGTAGAGTGACTCTTACTCAGGACACAATTGAAACATTGTCTAGCCTATTATTTGAAAATCATCCGTTTACATCATATATTTACTGGATGTTACTCGTCAGAAGGCAGCTAGCAACCTTTCGTATTCTACGCTTTCTAGTAATGTATTCCTTTTAATGAATATGACAAAGTAAAATTTAAAATGTGTCCATCTTTCCCTTTATCATGTTATCCAATCATCAATTACCATGTACGATAAGATTTTTTACTTTTATAATAATTATTTTAAAAGTCATATCTAAAATGATATCTAATTAGTTAATAATATAAAAATTTATATAGACAGTATATAAAAAGAGTTTAATGGCCATGTATTGTCAGTATAAAAAGTTTTATACTGTTAATCAATTGAAATTCACTGTTAGTATGACTTTTAAAATAATTATTGTAAAAGTCAACAAATTTACTATATATAGTGATTTGTGATTAAATGACAGTGTAAAACTACTTTATACTGTCAACTTATTTTCTCATATAAAAACATCCCACTTATAGCGTGTTTGATACCGCACGAGACTCTGGTTACATCGATGTCATATTATTTGAAAACCAATTGCTTCTATTTTAGCACACATTTAATGGCTCTTGAATGTAAAAACAAACATGCTATTATTTAATAAATTTAATTAGAATACATGTAATTGTCATATGTAATTGAAAATTATTAAATTTTATAATAATTATTTTAAAAGTTATATTTAGGGTGATTTATAATTGATTAATAGTATAAAAATCTTTATATTGACAATATATTAAAATTAAAATTAAACTCTTATTTAATATCTCCTAGGCTTAATTGTACTTTTTACTCCAAGTTTTACAATTTTATGAATTTTGTCATCCCAAAATTTTTTTGGCTAATTTTGCCTCTCAATTTTCAATTTTCGCTAATTTTGCCCCTAGGTAGAAAAATCGCTACAATTAAGGAAAAAATCATCACAAAATTATCTTAATTTCGCAAAAATTAAAAATTGGGAGGCAAAATTTGTAAAAAAATTCCGGGATAGAAAAATTTGAAAAATTGTAAAATTAGAAGGGCAAAAAATGCAATTAAGCTTATCTACTAAGAAAGATAAATAAAAGAATTAAAAAAAAAACAAAGATAAATAAAAAATTGAACATGATCTGTCATGTAGTGAGAAGATCTATTCTTATTTCTTCGATGACTACTACTTTTGACATATAGATGTATCTCCTGAAGCATGAAATAAACCCCCCTTTTCCTAGAATGAATTTGAGTGGAATTTAGCATCAAATCGACTAGATTTAAAATTGTTTCATAAAATCTATTTGATCCTAGGCAGAAGGCCTGGAGTGCTATTTGGAACAAAAACATATCATGTTATTGGTGGCCTAGGATTGAGACACTATTTGTAAGCATGTTCCTATGAACCAGGGTATGAGAATGGCTTCAAATGTTCATGGCTATGAAACAAGTCAAACAACACCAGGACCTACTCAAATTTGGTTTTATCTTCTTGTCAATGTTGTCTACCAGCATCAGCTGTACCTGAAAAGTTTGAAAGCAAAGAACCTACCAATTGTAATAATGGTACCTTCCAAAATTATTCTGACTGATCCCTTTTTAGTTTTTGCTGCATCTGCCTGCTACTCTTCAACTTGATGTGAGCACTATTCACTGCTTTGCTTCTCTGCAGAACACCTGCAATCACCAATCAGCATTTACACACAATGGTAGTTCTAGTAGTGTTTTGAATGATTCACATAATATCTAGTTCATCTTTCAAAATTTTATGTGGACTAGTGTGTCAGTAAATTCAGGATCATCTTTCAATAGAACGGTATGTCCTCCATCCTGGTACCTTTGCACAATGTTCTAAGCAAAAAGCTCTAAGATTCCTTGATCACCACCACCTGGTCCCCGTGAGAAAAGATATCAGTAATATGGTTGTAGCCTTCTGCATGTCCTGCAGTGGCATTGAGCATCAAAGTGATGTGTGACATGGTGTTATTGGGACCCCACATGGCCCAGAAATCTGAAGTAGTGTTGGAAATTTATGGGATCATGAAAAGAAAAACATTTAAGTAGTCATTATCCAGAAGTGCACCCTTTAAGGAGTTAAAAATAATCTCAATTATGGGAAAATTCCTAACAGGAAAGGTGCCAAAGGGCTGAAAGTTTATGTAGGGAGATAATAATTGAATTGAACACTTGTTTTTGTCAGTCCCGGTAATGCAATTACAACGAATCAATTTTCCCTAAACCATAATGTAAAGAATAACATGTTTGCTGGACTCATTTTTTGTCATTTACAGGAAATAGAAGTTTGGGTAACCCAGAAAATTAGGCAAGGTTACTTACCCAGTAAAAATAGGGAAGTGTCAGACTCGGTAAATAGACCACACAGATAATCAGTGTTTTTGTTGCTAACTTGCTATTAATAAATATTGAAATGTTATAATCAAATTAGAGAAAACAGGTTATGCACTGTCAGTGTAAAATAGTTTTACACTATCATCCAATCACAAACCACTATTTATTGTAAGTTTGTTAACTTTTGTAATAAATACTTTAAAAGTCATATTGACAGTAATATCTGATTAGTTGACAGCGTAAAACTTTTTATATTGACAGTGCATGACCATTAAACTTATCAAATTAATGATATCATGAGAAAAATACAACTATATGAGGAGCTGTGATTATTGATCAAACTTTAACTTCATTGCATTTTTAGATCATTTATTATAACCAATGTGTAATCTTCGTCCCTTAGTAATTTTTTACTTGAATTTAGTCCTTCAAATTTTAAATTGTTACAATCAAGTCTTTTAATTGTATACAAAAAATAAAAAAAAATCAAGTCTTTTAATTTCTTATTTTTCTTTTACATAAAACACTTAAGTTCTTATACTCTTCTTAAATAATTAGAAGTTAGGATGAACTAGAGATAAAATGATTTAAAAGTTTCATAAAGTAGAAAAAATTGATGAAATTTGAAAGATTTTGTACAATGTGAGGCTAAAATTTTGAAAGGGAAAAATTTGGATCTTTTAATTTATGATAAAACTAATACTTTGATTAGTAAATTTCGAGTGAAAGAGAATTTAAGATGGTTTATTGGGGTTCAATTTATAGGAATTTTGAGAAAAAAAGAAGAAGAGAATTTAAGAGTTTTAGGTAGAGGAAAAGTAATAGAAAGATTTAACTGTAGCAATAAAAAATATTAAAGGATTTAATTGTAATAACTACAAAATTTAGGAATTAAATTCAAGTAAAAAATTATTGGGGAACCAAAACTGCGTATTGATCTCAATAAAAGAGTAAAAAAATACAATTAAGTCTTATTAAACTTTCTCAACATTTGAATTTTTTAATTTTTTTAACATGAAGATGCATTCAAATCAATCATTTATATATCTATTTATACATTCGAAGTAGTAAAATATATGAACATTACCCATGCAAGACAAATACTAGTATCCACTAGCCGATACTTATGCATGGCAATGGATAGCAGTTTAAGCGATTAAGTGTTGACGTGATTATTCAGTCGACCCGATCTGGCCCAAAGCTAAAATTTTTGGTTCAGAACAAATTTGATTTGGTTTGGTTTAAGAGATGGCAACAGCAATCGATGTTGGGTTTGGTCCTGGGTTAAAAAAATTTCAACCCAACCAACCTAGCATGACTTAAAATTATGCTTTCTTCTCTTTCCTTAATAATAATAGTAATTAGACTAAATTACTATTTTGATCCTTTATCTTTTTAAGAAATTCTATTTTTGTCCTTTATCTTTTAAAAATTTCATTTTGGTTTTTTATGTTTTAAAAAAGACTCAAATTGGTCATTTGGTTAGTTTAAAAGTAACACCGTTAATAATTTAAAGATAATGATGGTTAAAAACTGTTATAATTTTTTTCCTCTTCTTTCGCTCCCTTCTTTATAACATCCATTCATATTAAATATAATTCGTATTAATTCAATTATTAATTTTAAGTAGACAAAAATGCGGGTAAATTTTTTTTGCTTTTATAACAGAAAATTTTCAAATTTAACAAAATTTGGAAATGGTAGTAAAAGATAAAAGATAAGACTACACACACACACACACACACACACACACACACACACATATATATATATATATATATGTTGTAAAATTGTACATCGTGATTTGGTATAACAGTCATAAAATACAAAAAGACTAAAAGTACATTAAAAAGGTCATATACAGAACAGCACTAATCTACCCTATTCTTCACACAAAAAGAAAAATACTATGATATAGGTCTTTAGATCTTTGCCCACTAAAATATCTTTTGACTCGTACTCAGCATCATGGGACTTTAATATCGTCGTCAATAATTACGATTAATCATAGAAGGGAAAAATAATGGAGTGATGTGTTTTGTTCTAAAATCACTTTTACATGTATGGTAGGAAGTCTACCATAAAACAAAGATAAAACACAGCTGATAATAGTAGGGAACTTAGGATTCATTCTAAGTTGTATCAGACTATCTTTAACTTGATATGGATCAATACTCTCCATTAGTTAGTAATAGCTCTCAACATAATCGGGAAGTGACTGGAAGTACATATATCTCATCAACATTATCACATGATACAGCCCTCATCATCATTGGGGAAAATAACAGTTAAAGTATCCATTTATAGAGGTATACTCTCAAACCAATTCTGAAATGCTGAGCGGTTGTCAGGGTTATCAAGCTTAGTTAGGCGAATATCCTGGGTCGAGGGCGCTACCTTGGCCATTGGGACCTTCATCACTCGATGCCTACTCCCAAAACCTTTGCAAGTGGGTCCCTATCTTTCATTTCTCAGCATATTAAACTGTAGCTTCCTTAGCAGAGTGTCATGCCACAACATGTCACTCGCTTTACATTACTCACTAATTTATCATTTCCTAAATTCTCAAATAGAGGTTTTTCTAGTCTCATTTAATTTAAGCACTAGTACAATCAACATTTTTACCTTGTATTGCATAAATTGCACAATACCGAAATTTTAACAGAATAACAAATTAGTAATCACATAAAATTTTAGCAAAATAATAGCTTAGTAATTATTAAAATTTTATCAGAATAATAACGTAGTAATTATAATTTAATTACTAAAATTTTGGCTGAATAACAACTAAATAAATATATTTCAATTTTTTAAATTTAAGCAGAATAACAGCTTAGCAAGTATAATTTAATAATTTAAACTTGAACAGAGTAACAACTTAGTAATTATAATTTAATAATTTAAATTTGAGCAGAGTAATAACTTAGCAAAAATTAAAGTTTGACATCAAATAGTATAACAATGATAACAATAATAAAACTTATGCCTAAACGGATTTAAGGAAAAATCCTTCCTATCAACATACAAAGTGACAATAACTTAGAACCAACCCCACTCCCCCCATTACCTCTAAGATAGTTGATGAAGATGATGAAATTGTTAGTACAAAGCTTCTAGAAAGAGAACTTTACTGGTTGATGAAAACTAGTAAAATTTAAGCATACTAATAGAGTAAGAAAAAAATATTTTTAGAAAGAGAAGCTTTCCAATGTGTTTTGGCTAGGCTAGAGTGAGAGGAGGATGTGAGAAATCTAAAATTTTGGAGCTTATTTATAAAGAATTGAAGGGGCTTAGGTGTCCCCAAAGATGACATTATCCAATATGTCATAAATGCTATTTTTATTTTATTTTTAATTAATTTAGGGGATAAATATGCAAAATAGGTGGTGAATCAACACCCTTAGGTTTGGGACATTCTATATGAGATGTCCTCAAGCTCCTTAGTGTATTTTAATGCAAAACTAATCATATACATTATTTTTCATTAAAAATAAATTTTTAATAATTAATTTTATTTTTATTAATTTATTTCAAATTATATGTATTTATTTTATATTTTTAAGCTAGAAAATTCATAAAAAATCAATTTTAATTTAATAAATATCAAAATTTTTATGAAAATTATAAAATTGAATATTTTATCTATAAATAAACTTAAATTACTATTTTCATCATTTTTGGATGTCAAACCAATACTGGTAAGGCTTATAGACACTTAAGGACATTTTTGTCATTTCACAAAAATTATTTCAATAAATTTTCAAAAAAATTTACAAATTTATTATTAATTATTCTAAGCATATTGATGACTTAAAAATAATTTTAAACACTTCTATTTATTTTTTGTCTATTAATTTTGTTATGTGACTTTTTAGGGATGAAATGATCATTTTGCCAAATTTCAGGCTTTGTTCCCCAAAAATTATTAAAAATTTAAATTAAGTACTACGTTCTAATATGAACATAATCATAGGGATCAAATTTTTGAAATTCTCATCTGGTTCTCTATAAATAAATACAGAATAATTAAGAAATCAGTTTAATAGGGAAAAGTAGGGGTGCTACACTCTTCATCTTCCCACATCTCTCTCTCCTCTCTCTTTCTCACCCTTCCTTCTAGTCTAGAGCTTCCTCTCTGGTCTAGTGGCGTGGGGGAGGTTCTACTATGACAAGTGTAGTGGTGAGAAAACCCCGATGCAGTGATAGGGATCTTAGAGGAGCGAGAAAACGTAGTGGAAAAAGGAAAAGGTTTGCATCTGTAGTGATAATAAAACTTCGGCATGGTGGTAGGGGTCTTAGACCTTGACTTGATAAGGCTGCGAATGATGGCGCTCAACAATGGCCACCTGAGATGTCACTAGCACCATGATAGGAGAGGGAAGACCACCTTTTTTTTTTAAAACTTATTTTTGTTATTTGATCTTTCTTATTTCCTCTTCCCTTGCTTTGTCAATTTTTTTTTATGTATCAAGGATGACATTGATTCTATAGTGGTGATGGGGTTTCGGTGCTTGATGTACTCATAGGGGGGAACTCCGTTAATGGGTTTCGGTGATGGGGGGAACTCCGTCACAGGTGGGAAGATGAAGAGGAAAGCAGAAGAAGAGGAAAGAAAAAAAAATCTATGGCAGTTTTATCTTTAAATTATTAATGATGTTAATTTTAAATTGACAGAAAGACCAATTTGAGCCTTTTTTAAAACTTAAATGACCAAAACGAAAATTTTAAAAGATAGAAGACCAAAATAGAATTTCTTAAAAAAATAAGGGACCAAAATAGTAATTTAACCTAGTAATTATTTTCTTTTTTATTTAATCCTTTATACTTTTCAACCCAACCTTACAAATATTTCTTGATGGGAGAAAAATCATCTCCATCTTGTACATATACTTTTTTTTACGAAAAATAAATCATATATCAAGTACATTCTTACTCATAAGATAAAAGATTAGACATTAAAATCTTAAAAAAAAAACTTATAACCAAATCAAGTTGCTATTACATATATGCTGTAATGTACACGATACTTTTTATGGTAGTTAAAATAGACTTTTTACATCAGTTGTAGACCCATCATAGATACAAGAGACATAGAATGTGGGTATTTTTTACATCGGATAACGAACCGATGTAAAAAATATTTTTTATGTCAATTAAGAAAAGAACCAATGTAGCATGCTAGGTTTTCTACATTGTTGTGATGCATAACTGATGTAGAATGCTATTTTTTTCTGTTGATTATGTCCACAACCAACATAGAATGCTGTTTCTTTTTTTTATAATCTGTTTGTTTTATGCGTTTACCTCCTTATAATATTCAAACAAACAATCAGGCAGATCTTTTCCACATCATAAATTGATCACAAGCAACCATAAATATCATATTATCAAATAATCATCATAAAAATCTCAATCTCATAACATCATGCAAAAACATTCTATAATCATCATAAAAACCTCATATTAACATCCTACAATCATAAATAACATAATAGGGATGTCATTGGCTCGGGTTAGGTCAGGTTTAGCCGTATTTAAGACTCAACCCAATCAAAATAGTCGGGTTGGGTTGAGTCGAGTTTCCCTTCTTTTTTGTTTTTTTAAAGTGACCTAGCCGAACTTGACCTTAATCGGGTCAGGTTGGGTCATTGAGTTAAGCAATTAAAATATTAATATAATTTTTATATTCAAAAAATAAAATAAAAAATAAAAAAAATAAGAAAAATGAAATATTTAATTAGTTCAACTCATTCAACGCATGTTCAATTTAAAATACAAGTTTAACCACACAAATTCAACACTAAAGAAAAATACAATATATGTGAATATTACAATATTTTATTTTTTTTATTAATAGAATATTAGGTTGGGTTAGAAATACATCTACTCGTAACCCAACCCAATCATAATTGGGTCAACGAAAATGAATCTGACCTAACTAGTTGAAATGTAGTTGGATTGGGTCAGGTTTGTTGGTTGATCGCGACCTGCTTACACCCTTATAACATTATATCTAATATAAAAATTTCATAACACAAAAAAAATCCTATAATCATATATATATATATATATATATATATATATATATATATATATATATCCCATAATCATCACAAATTAATATCCTATACGCATTTTATTTATATCCTAAATTTGAACATGCTAAAAAAAGTAAAAATTTACAAATTGGTTAACTCAAAAAAATGGTTTGTCTAACGTGTGCGGATGTTATCCAAGTTGACGTTAGAGGATTGATGTGGATTGTTGAATATCTGCATGTTCACATAAAAGAATAAAATGTTAATTCAATTGGTGCAGAACAAATCTACTCTTTGCTCTCTCATAGTAATAATTAAGCTTTGTTGCACAACGAAGAAATTATATTTGGGGTTTAGGTTTCGGTGAAGAGAATGTTAAGATTGAAAAAATAACAGATAAAGGACTAGACAAAGCCTTGCCATTTCTAACTTCTTCATCACTAAAACATCTAATTTCAGTTGAAGTACTAAATAATTCAATAATTGACAACTTTTCCTTTTCATTAAAATCCTTTGCTTATTTTGTCTTAAATTTGGAAGTAAAACCAGGTGGTGGGCCATTGGATCCACTACCTTCTTTTCTAACACTGTAGCTACGTGTTTATGAATTTGAGGAAAGCCAACTCATGATGGCTAAATGTTACACAGTGACAATGTTAAAACATGACAATTGGGAATTTATCATTACCAAACTTCTTTAGCATATTTGGTGCTTTGCGCACAAGTAATTACTCTTTCAAGGTTCTTAATCTGGTCTTTAAGATCATAGAATACTCTACCCTCTTTTCCACAGCCACTACCGTCTTTATTACATGGACATTGCTTCATCAAGTCTTCATGGCGATATTGGTGTGAAACAAATGGAACAAATAGAATAAGAGACATTCTATTTGACCCAAATAGAAGTTAACATTCTATTTGTCCTATTTGTTGTTGGAACCAAAGACGTATGAAGCGTCTAGTCCCTCAAGTTTTTACGATAACAATAACTTATTAAGTTTTAAGTTTTGGGTCTCTACTAACATAAAGGGCCTTTCAAGCATCCAATGAGTTTATGATATCTAGCGTCCAATGCGTCAATATATAGCAAGCGTCCGATCAGTTCTTGTATGATACTCGTCCATACGATAAGTTTTCTTTATCGACTAAGTATTAAAATGCTTTAACTCTGCGTATTCATATATACATTGAGATTAGTGCTTTACTTTCTTAAAATGATCTAACGTTCAAATGTTTGAAGCATTTAATGAAAGATAGAATGTTTTTACGTATAAGTAGAACTTTGTAGAAAAAGGAAGTCAACTTATCAAGCTATCAAACCGAATAAGAAATGTTCAGAAAAATAGATTTGAAACGCAGAACTGCACCTTCTATTTTAGTGCAAAAAAAAGCTATTTTTCTATCTCTTATACAAACTCGATATACGCGCATACATGTAGAAGAAGCATTGGAATTCTCTTTCTAGAAGCCTAAAGCTTGAAGCTTGAAACCTTAATGACTATCTTCTAAGAGGCTACATATACCAGTTTAGAAGAGAAGAAAAAGGAGAGAACTAAGACGAACTTTTTGTTGCCTAGACGACTTTGAGAAATTATCAAATTCTTTTTCTTTGTGTAAAAAATTTCTTGTACTGCTTTTAAACTTTCATATCCCCACTTTGTGACTTGATCTTTTTTAAACAACTGTTTCAAGTTGTGAAAGCCTAGAGAGACTTGGTGCTAAAGAATACTTGGGTGGTTAAGTGATCTGGGTTGGTTGCTTTGTAAAGCCTGAAGAGGCAGCGAAAAATACTTGCTTGTAAACAATAGGTTGGTTAGTAGAAAACCTTCTGGACGAAAGGACTAGACGTAGCTCAAGTTGAGTGAACTAGAATAAAATCTTTTGTGTGCCTTCTTTCCTTTATCCATATATACATTTTAATTAAATGTTTATGTTAACTCTATTTTATTTGGTTAAAAAGTTTTTTAGAATACACAATTCAACCCCCCTTCTTGTGTATTCTCTATTCTTTCATTTGTTTCGCACTAATATTGCCATAAAGACTTGATGAGACAATGCTCATGTAATAAAGATGGCAAGGTTCCTTCAAGATCATAGGATACTTCTCCTTCTTTCCAACACAGCCATCATATAATGTTTCTTTCCTTACTTGAACTTGATTTCTTCAACCAACTTGATCAAGGCCAGCTCATGATGAACTAAATGGCACACAGTGAAAGTAATCAAATCCAAGTAGGAAAGCCTTGCTATCTTTATTGTAGGGCATTGTATCATCAAATCTTCATGGCAATATTGGTGTCAAATAAATAAGACAAATAGAATAAGAGACATTTTATTTGACCTAAATAAAAGCTAACATTCTATTTGTCCCATTTGTTTGACACCAAGATTGTCATGAAGACTTGATGATACAATGCCTTACAATAAAGATGGTAAGACTTCCCTACTTAGATTTGACTACTTTCACTATGTGCCATTTATTTCATTATAAGCTGGCCTTGATCAAGTTGGTGAAAGCAATTAAATCCAAGTATGGAAGGTGTCATTATATGATTATTGTGTTGGAAAGAGGGTGGAGTATCTTCTGATCTTGAAGGTCGAATTGAGAACCTTGCCATTTTTATTGCATGGGCATTATGTCATCAAGTGTTCATGGCAATATTTGTGTGAAACAAATGAGGCAAATAGAATAAGAGACATTCTATTTGACCCAAATAGAAGTTAACATTCTATTTATCCCTTTTGTTTTGTACCAATGTTGTCATGAAGACTTGATGACACAATGCCCATGGAAAAGAAGGTGAAGTATCCTATGATCTTGAAAGCCAAATTGAGAACCTTAAAAGAGTGATTGCTAAGCGTAATGCACCAAATGTGCCAAAGAAGTTTTTAAGTGATATATTCCTAGTTGTCATGTCTCAACATTTTCACAGTGTTCCATTTTGCCATCATGAGTTAGCCTTCCTTAAATTCATAATATGCAGTTGCAGCGTTGGAAAAGAGGGTGGAGGATCCAATGACCCACCACCTGGTTCTACTTCTAAGTTTAAGACAAAACAAATAGAAGATTTTGATGAAAAAGGACAATTGTAATTTATTGAATTATTTAGTGTTTCTACTAAAATTAGATGTTTTGGTGATGAATTGGAAATAGCAAGGCTTTGTCTAGTTCTCTATCTGTTGTTTTTCCAATCCTAATATTCTATTCATCGAAGCCTAAATCCCAAATATAATTTCTTCGTTGTGCAACAACGCTTAATTATTATTATGAGAGAGCGAAGAGTGAATTCTTTCTGCACTAAGCTTCACGACTTTGCATTCTCCATTGATCACTTGAGAGGAAAAGAGGAACAATTTTACGTTTGCAAAAAGAAAAAACAAGAAAAGTGCTTTCTTAGTTTGAAATGTATCATTAACCTCATGTTGCTTGCAAGATGTGTAACAAGCAAGCATGGCTATTAACCAATCATGCTAACACATCAAAATGCTAACGTTCCCTTCACATTCACAGAAACCCCAAATTCTTTCTTCGTCGTGCAACAATGCTTAATTATTATTATGAGAGAGCAAGAGCGAAAAAAGAACCATTTTGCATTCCCCAAAAGGAAAAACAAGAAAAAAAATGCTTTCTTGTTTGAAATGTATCAAGGGGTTCATATTGCTTGCAGGACACGTAGTTCACAGGGAAGGGTGTTAACCAATCATGCAAACACATCACAATCCTCAAGAGTCATATAATTGAAATTAACAATATAAGAATATTACATAAGGCCCAACTAAGCTCTATATGGCCATTCTTATTCTTTGTTAATTAACCAAAAAAATTAGACAATCTAATCAAAATTTCTACAAAAAATCTAATAGAGTTTCCTTTGATTTCTAGTACTTTCCTATATTTTACATCTATTCAATCAATCGCAAGACCACATATAAACCTATCTAACAATCCAATCAATAATGAAAAACATCACACAAGGCCTAACTAAGCTCTATGTAGCCAATCATGCAAACACATCACAATCACAATCTTCAATAGTCGTATAGTTCTAATAAATATCCTTCAATCAATTACTCACACCATAATCAAACAGAAAAATAATAACAAACAAAAAAAGAAAATTTGAAATTGATGGGCATTTTGGAGGGGTCAAGATTACTAGGAACCAACACACAAAGGAAACCAACAGTTTGTTTGAATTAATCACAAAAGCCACAAGTTTGGGTTAGAACCAAAATGTTTTTTTACCAACAAGAGCAATAATCACGAAATTGGGAAGAAAATGAATTACCTTTGGTGAGGGTGGGGATGAGTTCTAATGGTGGCATCGATGGCGGTTGGGATTGAAGATGATTGTGTCGTGTGCACAAATGGCCATTTCGCGAATTGAAGGAACATAGGAGAAGAACGATTGGGATCAGGGTCGAGATTAGGGTTAGGATCACGATTTGGGGAAGAACGAGGAGAACCTTGTTGTCGGTGGTGGCGATGAAGGAGTTATAGAGGTTTGAGGGTTTGGACAGTAGGTCGAAAGCATTTTGCAAAAGGAAGGGAAAATAAATCGAATTACAAAGGCGCTAATAATATATAAGAAGCTTTTTTACATTGGCTGAATTGTTAAATGATGTAAAAAAAGCATATTTTACATCGGTTATTAGAATAACTATTATAAAAAAAACTTTTACACTAATTATATTACAATTGATGTAAAATGTTTCCCAATTATTTACAAAAATGCCATCGCCTCATTTTTAATATCGGTTATCTCAAAACCGACGTGAAATCCTATCGCATAATACGTTTTTTGTACTAGTGATGAAAGATTAATTTTATGGTTTAACCATTATCATAATTTAATTATTATGGATTGGGGTTGAGTTTAGACTAGATATTTGTAGTCTTAAACGTACTCTGTTTCTGTCACTCGTCAAAAAAATATCTATTCCAATCAAATTGGATTTTCTTTCTTGTTGAAATTGAAATAGGAAACTATAATTAAGCACATATTATTTTTTGTCACACTTGGTCAGTAAATTGTTAATTCTATTTTCAAAATATTTATTTATATAATTATAATCATGAAGCATTGTCCATGTGAGGTCCATATATGGATGTGGTAAAACAACTGAGGCAAGTACCTTGGGTCTCACCTTCATCCACCCATTAACTGTTAGTAAATTTACCACTGCTATAGAAACCCAATGTAATATCTATATAGAGACTCAATATGTGGGAGAAAGATTTTTAAGATTTAGTGAATATTTTGATATTGACAATCTTAATTTATTTTCAGAATTAAAAGTGTATCCTTCTAGGTTACGATTTGGTTGACCTCTTACTCACAAGCAAGCTAACTAAGCCTAAAGCCCTCGAACCAGCCGAATAAGGAAACATTTAGTCAAGTGTTTTTATGCCCCAAAATTTGCTAGAACCTTGAAGATACGAGACCTGCGCCTGATTAGTTGCCTCTGGACAGACACCACCTATAACAAACTTTAGGGCTAGATATCTACCAAGATCCCTTCATTTGTAGAGCTATCCTCTCTTCCCCCCTTGGTACTTATAGGAACACATTATAAAGAAAAGACATCATCATACAACTGTATCCTGGGTCTCTCTTAGAGTTTGAACATTAAGCTATGGTCCCCAAAAAGTTTGTAAGAACAAAAAATATTGAGAGAAATATTAACATAATAAATTAATACTCTAATAGACATATTAAATTATTCAAAAGACTAGATTCTTTTCAAAATATATGTATTATTTCTAAAATATTATTAACATGTAACAATTGTTATTGTTGAAAGAATTTTGTTTCAAAATTAGAATTGCTTAACTTCTATTGTAGATCAACAATGTTACAAGATAGATTAAACGGGTTAGACATACTATTTATTGAGTGAAATATTAGACTGACTTGATTATAAAACTTTGATAAATGATTTCACAACTCAAAAGGTCAGAAGAATAATATAAGCATTAATAATTTATATTATATTACATTTCTCTAATAGTTTGTTGAAGTAAAATTTTTTTATATACAACGTTGATTCAAGTGGATGTAATTTAAGTGATTTCATTTATTATTATTATTATTATTATTATTATTATTATTATTATTATTATTATTATTATTATTATTATTATTCCAATGAACGTGTTAAGTCACAATTATAAAATTACAATTACTTATGTATTTTAAAAAAAGAAAGGATTTCATGTAATGTGTATTTCTAAGCTTTCTATTTAAAATTACATGAATTGTCTTAATTTTGTTGGATTTTGTGAAGGGAAGCTAAATGAGTAGAGAAAGGAAATACAGTCCACCGGCATAAATGAGTACTATGCTAGTCAAAGAGGACTTAAAATAAGCAAGAATCAAAGTAAGGATCGCAAAAGAGGCCCACAAGCACAAGAATGAGCCAAAAGGAAGACTAGAAGCGCAAAACGGAGTGTACGAAGTCACACCTACCCGGCGGGCCTTGCTTTAGGGGCACGCCACCTAGCGAGTGATGTATCCCGCCTGTTGGGTCAGCATGCCCAGTGCCAAAACGGAGCGGATTTTTTTGGAACAACTGCCCAGCGGGTTTCCAACCTTGCTAGGCAGGTCTGAGGTCTAAATTCTAATTTTATTTTAATTCTTAATAGGCTTGGGTTTTTTTTTTTTGTACAAGATTTCTTTTCTTTTTTTATATATTTCTCTACAATTATGATCTCTTTGTTTACCATGAGTAGCTAAACTTTTGTTAGGGTTGTGGTGTACTTGTGCTTGGAACCCCTGAATATTTAATTTAATTGAATTCTTGTTTTTGTTCAGTCAATTAGATTGCTCTATTTTTTTTATTTTCTTACTTGGAATTGATCGTCCCTTATATGTTTTGAATCGATTAATTGAATGGTGGTCATACTGCAGTTAATTAGTAGACGTGTAGGGTAATCAAATTGAGTTTTGTCTTATGATCAACCTTTATTCCTAATTTCCAATTAGATTAAATAATTAATTAATCCTCCCTTTGTTCTTCATGCCTTACTAGGGTTTTAATATCCCATATGATTAAATGGGATATTAACTTAGAAAGGATTATTGCAATTCTTGATCAAAAATTGACAATAAAATGCGTAGGAGAATATAGGTAATTGACGAATAGTAAGATGTTTAGTTAGAATTAGATGTGAAGGAACTTAAGAGCACAAAGGAAACCACAACCCTAAGCCTATCTTCCTCTAAATTTTTCTCCACTTACGACTACTTGTTTTGAATTTTTTATTATACATTTATCATTATTGAACAATCTATTGTCAATTTAATTTTACCTAAACAATATAGAATCTATGAAAACTGGTAATCACCACTTAGTCCTTTGAGTTCGATATCAGAACTCACGTCCTTTTATTACTACTACGATAAGGGTACGCTTGCCCTTAAGCGTATTTTTAGCTTATCAGGTACAAAATTTTTACATACAACATTGATTTAAGTGGCTCTAATTTAAGTGATTTCATTTATTATTATTAATATTATTCCAATGAATGTGTCAAGTCACAATTATAAAAATTTCAATTACTTATGTATTTAAAAAAAAAGGAAAAAATTGAGGTGTTCCATGTCTTAACATAGAAAAGCTTAGATAACCTTAGTCTATCATATTGTTTTTTTCAAGCAAAACATGATTTAAAAAAGAAGAAGAAAAGAGTGCATGTAAATTCCTATTTTTGCTTATTGAAAAAATAAGCATAATGAATTGTAAAATATTCCAAATTTAATCCTTAAACTAGGGATAGAGCCATTAGCATTATACAACATCCATTCAAAATGACCATAATTTGTATAGAAATATAAAATGTTATATGCAAGAAAAAAACGATGACAAATTGATTCATTACTTTGAGCTGGACAAATTTAGTGTTGGCTTAGTGAGCTTTTTAAGTCAATTCTTTCTTTTGTGATATACATTTTAATATATAACTAGTGTGATATTTGTGTGATTGTACGCGATGCATTAGTTTTTATGCATGTACCAGAATAACTTAGATATATATTGTACTGTCTAAATGTGGCACCTTGCAGATAAGTCGAGTAGCCACTTTAACACCTGACTGAGGTGCCATGCTGAGTAGAGCTTGGTCTGACCTAAATGAGGAAACAAGGAAGTTCATGCGTAATAAGGGAAACTAGACATAAATCTCCATGAAGAACAACGAGTAAATCAAATAACTTGGTAATACCCACACATCTATATATGTGACCAGGTGCACACCTTTTTAACCTTAATCAACTCATTAATCACAAAAACCTTGCTTTATCCCACAACCTCCCCTCTTACTTGAGCATCGGAGTATCATTACAGGTACCCCCCCAATTAGTGTGATCCATAATTGAAGGAAGAGGAGTGTAACTCTATAAGGGAAAGAAGATAATCTTGGCTATGAATTGAGGTTGGAACCAATAGAAAAAGAGGAACCATTTTTTGCAGGAACATTTTGGCGCCCATTGTGGGGCTAAGGTAAATTGTCCCTCGACCACTACCTTTCATGATGGTAACGGCTAGCAATGTGACGATGGAGGATTAAGGCAACGATGCAACGCCATCGCTGGAGAACCATCCCTTAATCCAAGCCCTTCACTAGGAGTTTGCAACCCTACAAAAGAGAAGTAAGGAAGAAATGGACAAACTTCATAAGGAGAACGCGAAGATTCGCAAGCAGTTGGAAAGAAAAAGTGAGCAAAATCCAACAGCCCACAAGGTGGCGGAGGAATCCAAACACAACATGCAGCAATCCCAAGCAAAGACTAGTTGCCACCCCTAAACGAGTGAGAAAATGCTAACAGATTCACGACCACGGACCCTGACTAAATCTCACCCTCTCACGTTGGGCGGCTTGGTACAGAAGCGTCCCTTCGTGGACGGCATCATGGAGACTTTGCTCCCTCCCAGTTGGAAGAACCTTAATATCAATTGATATAATGGGATGACCGACCTGATTGAGCACATCGATGTTTACACCACCCAGGTAAACTTGTTCCTTAAAAACGACGCTATTTTGTGTCGTGTATTTCTGACCTCCCTAAATAGAGCTGCTTTGAACTAGTACACTCGACTTCCGCCAAACTCCATTGATTCCTTTCCTACCTATTGCGGGGTTTGGAGCACAATATGCAACTAGTAGGTCACATCACCTCATTTCAGTCGCCCTAATGTACTTGAGACAGAAGAATGACGAGCCTCTGAGAGCTTTCATGGAGCGGTTCGTGGGTATCTCAGTGAAGATATGGGACCTGAACCCTGAGGTGGCCCTGCATTTGATGATCATGACTTTCAAACTTGGGCCCTTCTCCAATAGCTTGTGCAAAAAACCTCCAATCAACAATGATGAGCTTTGAGCCCGAGTTACGAGATATGTCCAAATGGAAGAGATGGAAAAATTCTAGGATCATGTTCATGCCAAGATGTAGAAGCAAAAAGGCGATAGGGAAAAGCTAAAAAATGGCCGGGAAAAGAAGCACAAGTTTGATTGAGGCCTTGCTGGCCTTAAGTACAGCCACTATACACCTCCTAATACCAACCGAGCTCGAATCCTGAAGAAGGCTTGTAATGCAGAGCTTTCATCGTTACCATCGAAGATTCGTTCATCGGAAGCAGCAGTCCAGAGTAAACACTACTAGTACCATAGGAATTACAAACACTTGACGGAGGAATGCTAGGCCTTTTGTGATGAAATAGAAGAGCTGATCCAGGCTTGCACTTCTAGAGTTAAGTTTAGTAACAAAATGGTGGCCGTGAAGGGGGCTAAACCCAATGACTAAGTTGGAGGGGTGGTAGAACCAATGATCAACTCGCAAGGAATGATGAAAGACAAAATTTGAATTCCACAAAAGGGGTTAATACCCGTTTGAGATGAGTTATTAACACCATTGCAGGAAGATTAACGGGGGGCACATCAACTAGTTTAGCTAGAAAATGCCACTTGAGGGTAGTGTGATTGGTGAATGCCATGGGGAAGCCCCTTAAGAAACATTCCCCTATAACATTCACAGATGTATACTTCAAAAAGGCAAACCCTAAGTATGGTGATCTAGTGGTTATCATGGTAGAAGTGGTAAACTTCATTGTTAGGAAAACTCTGGTGGACTAGGGGAGTTCGGTGGATATTCTATACATGGATACATTCAGAAAGCTGGAGATCCTAGAGAATCTGATATAGCTATACCTGAAGCAGTTAGTTGGGTTTGTGGGCGAGTGGGTAGACACTAGGGTCTATGCAGACCTACTCACCACCTTTGGTGTTAAAACATCCTCCTGAACTATTACCATGAGGTATTTGGTCGTGAACGCAGACACCTTATACAACATCTTGATAGGTTAGCCAGCCCTAAATCAATTAGGAGTTGTAGTTTCCACCTTACACTTGGCGAAGAAGTTCTCCTCACCAATAGGTCAAATCATAACAGTGAAGGTGGATAAAAAAATCACTTGAGAGTGCTATGCTGAGAATTTGAAGGTAGGTAGAAGAGAGTTGAAATCGAGTGGACGGTCGCTGTGTTCCCTTCATCCCTACTGTTCGAACAAACTGGTTGAGCTCGATCCATGAACAGAGGAGCAAAAGGTCGAGCCCACTGAAGACTTGCAAAAGTTTTAGCTAGGAGGACACCCTGACTAATGCACCCAACTCAGACTTAACTTGAGTGAAAGCGTACTTAGGGAAATTACTACGGTTCTAGGTGATAACTCGAATTTATTTGCATGGACAACAATCAATATACCTAGGATAGACCCGAGGTTTCCTTGTCATAAGCAAGCGGTATGCCCCGAGGCCAGACTAGTAGCCTAGAAGAAGTGAAAGCTCAGGAAGAAAGGAGGAAAATGGTAGAAAAGGAAACTACTAAGCTGGTGGAGGCTGGGAAATGGAGGATATGTATGAACTACACCTACCTAAATAAGGCCTGGCCAAAAGGATGCATACCCATTGCCAAGCATTGACCAGCTAGTCGATGGCACTTTAGGTTACAAGCTCTTGAGCTTTTTGAATGCTTACTCAAGGTACAACCAAATACCTATATTCCCTTTGGATGAGAAGAATACCGCCTTCATGATTGAAGGTTCTAACTATTGTTATTCGGTAATGCCTTTTGGATTGAAGGATGGCGGAGCAATTTATTAGAGATTCATGGATGAGGTGCTCGCTGAACAGATCGGCAGGAACTTAAAAGTTTATGTTGATGACATGGTAGTGATGTCCTAAGACCCAAGTCAACATGCCAAGGACTTAGAAGAAGTGTTCGATGAAGTAAGGCGATACAACATGAACATTGAGAAATGTGAGTTCAAAGTTCAAGGGGGCAAGTTTTTGGGATTTATGCTTACTCATAGGGGATTGAAGCTAACCCTGATAGATGCTAGGCCATCATTGAAATGAAGAGCCCTCAGGATATAAAGGAAGTCCAAAGGTTGACTGGAAGACTTGCCTCTCTTTCCCACTTCCTCTCTTGAGCAATCAAAATGGCCTTTCTGTTTTTCAGCTTGTTGAAAAAACTAAAACCTTTTTAATGGGATGAAGAGTGTGAAGCAGCTTTCAAGGAATTCAAGATGTATTTGGCCTCGCCTCCAATTTTAACTCAGTTTTTTACTCAAGTAGGATTTTCTACTGTACTTGGCAGTTTTGGACGATGTAGTCAGTTCAGTTATCGTATTGGAGATAGAAGGAAAGCAAGTCCTAGTGTACTACATTAGTCGTGACCTACAGGGCGTAGAAACCTAGTACAAGGTAATAGAAAAACTGGCCCTAGCCTTGGTGATAGTAGTCTAGAGGCTTTGACTATACTTCCAGAGTCACCATGTAGTGATGAAGATCGATCACCCTATTTGACAGGTGCTAAGAAAGCCAGAATTGGGTGG
The DNA here is from genome assembly GCA_004329165.1 of Spatholobus suberectus. Lineage (NCBI taxonomy): Eukaryota > Viridiplantae > Streptophyta > Magnoliopsida > Fabales > Fabaceae > Spatholobus > Spatholobus suberectus. The sequence goes on from CM014736.1 coordinate 34,274,717, forward strand.
ATAAGTGATATCATGGTCGGTAAAACTGTCTGAGTTCACACTCAGGTACAAAGCTAGAGGGCCCATCAAAGCCCAGTGTTTGACAAGTTTTCTAGTCAAACTCACTCCATCGATCGAATAGAAAGAGACTCATTGGTGGACCTTGCATGTGGATAGCTCGTCAAACCAAAATGGGAGCAAAGGAGAGGTCATTTTGGAGGGACCTAGAGATGTGGTGTTAGAGTAGTCCTTGAAGTTCGACTTCCCTATGTCCAACAATCAAGCAGAGTACGAAACACTGATTGCCAGGCTCAGGTTAGCAAGGGAGATTGAAGCAAAGCGAGTAAGGTGTAGGAGTGGCTCCCAACTTGTAGCCGATCGAATATCCAGCATTTTCCAAGCCAAGGACACTAGTTACTAAGATACTACCATCAAGTAGCCCAGTAAGTAGAAAAATTCCAAGACTTGAAGATTAAGCACATCCCTTGAGAAGAGAACGAGAGGGCAAATCTTTTGTCTAAGCTGGTGAGCACCAAATGGCCAAGGTAGCACCAAACGGTCATACAAGAGAATGTAACAAAGTCAAGTGTTGAGGAGGAAGTCACGAGCATAGGGAAGGGGGAGGAAGGCTAGATGACCCCTGTCTAAAGATACCTTATTGCCGGTGACCTGTCGAACGATAAGAATGAAGCAAGAAGAGTCTAGAGGAATGCAAGTTGTTGTGTGATTGAAGGAGAAGAGCTATATAAGAGAGGATTACACGCTCCACTACTTAAATGTCTCGATCCGGATCAGGCCATTTACTTTATGGATGAGGTGCATAAAGGGATCTGCGACATGCAAACCGAAGGGCGAGCCATGATCACTTGAGTCATCTGAACTGGGTACTATTGGCTAATCATCTGAGCTGATTGCACTGAATATTCGAAGAAGTCTGAGGAATGCCAGAGATTTGGTAACTTAGCCTACATGTCGTTGGAGGAGATGCACTCGATAATCTTACCATGGCCCTTTACCACATGAGGAATGGACATACTCGAGCCTTTCCGCATGGCCAAAGACCAAGTGAAGTTTTTATTTGTTAAGATCAAATATTTCACCAAGTGGATCAAAACAGAACCTTTTTCCTGGATAATGGCTTCGAACGTGAGAAAATTCGTATGGAAAAATATAATCTGCCAGTACATAATACCTTATTCAATGATACTGACAACGAAAAACAATTTATTGACCGATCCTTGAAGGAACTTTATGAAGAATTAGGGACACCAAGTCACATTGGTTGAACACCCATAAACCAATGGATAGGTCAAGGCGGCCAACAAAGTAATCTTTGGAGAACTGAAGAAAAAGGTAGGAAAAGCTAAAGAAAGTTAGGCCCAAAAGTTGTTAGGGATCCTTGGGCATACCTCTGCACACCCTAATCAACCAATCAAGAAACACCTTTCTGATTGGTGTACGGTTCTGACGCTATGATCTCGATTGAATTCGGAGAGCCGTCTCTTCACCAAATGGTGTTCGACCTAAAGAAAAATGAAGAAATACTGAAGATAGAGCTGGATCTAGTAGAAATTGTAAGGAAGAAAGCAAGAACATAAGTGGAGGCTTGCAAGCAAAGAGCCTCACGGGAACATAACATGAAGGTGAAGCCGAGGAACTTCAAGCTTGGTGATTTGGTTTGGATGAAGCTCGGAAAAGCCCGAAAAGAGGCCAGTGAAGGAAAGCTAGTGGCAAATTGGGGAGAATCGTTCATAGTAGTTGAAACGCTTAGCAATAGAGCCTACTGCTTGGAGCAACTGTCCAACGATGGAATCCTGAGGACATGGAATGCTTCCCATTTGAAGTTATATTTAAGTTAATGTATAACAATGCTGTACTCTTTTTTTGACCTCGGTCTTTTGTCCCAAGAAAGAAAAAAAATATGGGTTTTGGCCAGGAAGGTTTTAACGAGGATAATTCCTTTAATAAAATTCTCATTTGGATAAATGTTTCTCTATCTTTCTGAGCCGACTCACCAAGCTCAATGACTTAACAGTTTTCAACCCACTAGAACCTTTCTGAGTCGACCTACCAAGCTTGATAACTTTACAGGTTTCGACCAATTAAAACCTTTTCGAGTCGACCCATCGAGCTCAGTGATTTGACGATTTTCGACTAGTTGAAGAGTGTTTGAACTTTACAAAGTTAATTGAATACAGTGCAAGACAGTTAATATAAATAGTGGTAGCAATAGAAGAAAATTTTTCATTAAGTAATAAAGTCGAGTACATCACGGTAGAAATTACAACTTCAAAATATACCTAAAGCTATGAAGGTTGGACACTTTAGCACAAATATACATAAATACATCTACGTTCTAAGAAACTACTACGAGGACCCCCTCCTTTAATAGCCATGCACCGGAAGCAACACAAGAAGGACATTGCATAAAAGGCTGTAAAGAAGAGGCGTCGAACTACCAAAAAGCCTAATTAGTGCCAACATTATCCCTAATTTGCTTGATGGTGAAGGTGTGAAACACTGAGACTCCACCCTTCTGGACTTCATCTTCCTCTCGGTTAGAAAGCTCAACTATGTCCACCAACACCTCTCCTTTATCATCTTTTTCTACATTAAAGCCTGAGGTGTTGGTGTTTGGGAAAAGAAGGGTCAACTGCTGGAGAGCCTTTTGGAAGCCCTTGACATGCTCTTCCATGGTGGACCCCTTAGATTCATCCAGATTGGACTCAAGGCGTTTGGCCTGTTCAATGGCCTTCACTTGCCCGGTTTTAGCTTTGGTGAGTCCAGCGTTGAGACGCTCCACCTCGATTCCTAAAGCGACAATAAAGTTCTTAACCCGAACAACTTGATCCATCAGAGCTTCATCGCAAGCCTAGGCCTCCTTCAGCTTAGTCTCTAAGCTAGCCGCTGACCTCCTTGCTTCCTTGGCTTAAAAAGGAGTGTGTCATTGGCCCAAGCTACTTCGGTGAGACCGATCTTTTCCTTCTCAAGATCAGCCTCCAACCTTTTAATTTTAGAATCCTTAAACTCAGAAGTTGGTTGGCCGATCAAGCTTGCTCCAGCTTGTCCGCTCAGAATTGAGCGATCTCCCATGATCGAGCTTGGAACACTGAAAATGCTTCCAAACCCACTTGAGGACATTCTGGTCAGCCTCAGAGAAGGAACCAGGACCCAACAACTTTCGGGGATCGAAGCCTTGACCCCATAATGAATTCAGTCCCTTAGAGGTGATGAGGAAGGTCGGATAGGCTCTGGGTGCCAAGGAAGACCCTTTAATTCTCCCAACAAGAGTATGACGGGGCTGCTTCAGAGGGGGTTAGCCAAATACACCTCCACGATAGGGTGAGTCGTCAAGACAGGCAGAGGCTTGCGGAGTTGGAGGGCGAGGGTCGGGTTGGCCTATAGAGGCAACACCAGCTTGATTGATAGAAGCAATACCAACCTCAACGAATTTTGCTTTCTCAACCCGGTCAACTCGAAGCATGGCCAAGACAAACTTGCCCATGATCACTATGAAAAAACCAAACAATAGTTAGAATTTGGAAATATCCCCAAAAAAGAAATCACATAACACTCACACCTCATATCTCTTAATGACTTTTGAGAGTGGAAAAGCCTTAACACAAGTCAGCATAGAAGTAGTCGAGGAAGCTTATGTAGATCAACCATGACGGCTTGGTTCTTGCCTAACATGTCTTTGATGGGCCACTTAGAAATCTTGTTGGGATTTCTTGTCTAGTAGAACGGGAATAATGGGCGACCCCGAGCATCAAAGAAGTCAGGCATGCTGGTCGAAACTAGGAAAACTCAGAAGAAGCCCCTTGAATTCTATGTAAAAGGAAGTGAAAGAATTGAAGAAAGAGATCCCATTAACACTAGACATGGACACCTAATCGCTCCTCTTCCTCTCCTTGGCAGCATAATGGTGAGGAACTTCGGGGTGGTCGGTGTCATATGGAGTAGGTGCAACAGATGCAGAAGGCGTACATGGTTGCTCAACCATTCGAATGAAGCTGAGTGGGGGCACATTCAAGGTTTGCAGCACCTAAACCTCGTAGCCATCAAACGGCATCGTGATCTTAAGTTGGTTGAATAATGTCTCGTAAATGTAAGTGTGGTGGGCTTGCATCAGGACTACGATGAGGAAAATGTTTTCATCCAAACCATATAGCTTCACCACCACCAAATCTTCTTGGATCGAGTGGTAGAAGGTGATAGGCTTTAGGAGGTTGGCAATGGCGGCCTCAGACTGAAATTTGGAGAAATAAACCCCTACTACTTCAGAAACCCATTGACACCCAGGTAGGTTGATCAGAGGGAAGGTCTCTTCGGGCTGCTGCCTCTTTTTTCGGCCTACCAAAGGTTGATTTGGCATGGCCTTCGAAGATTGGTTGTCTACCTAAATCAAGGCAACAAGCCATTTGGCCTTATATGCATCCGCCCGAACCACAGACTCCATATAAGGTTAGGGGGCTACTCCGACTTAGTCTTTTTCTTCCTTCTCCAAGTAGGATGTGTGTTTAGAAGACAAAGAGGCTCCCTCACCGCCATGCAACAACTTTCTAATGGGTATCACCTTTGGGTCCAGGCTCAGAATTGGGGGAACTGCCATTCTCGCAGGTAGAAGCCATTAAGGAATAAGAAAAAGGAAAAGGAAAAGGCTATACTTGAGAAGGCCTTAAGAAGAAAATGGGGAAAAAAAGTGACAGAGGGCATGACGGAGGCAGTTGTTGGCGCAATGGAAGCAGACCAAGGAAGCAATAAACAAAGGGAGGTGAAAAAGGAGTAGAAAGCAAGAAAGCAGTGAGGGGAAAGGTTTCTTTTTAAAAAGGCTAGGGGGCTCAGTAGCCCAAAAGCCCAAGCCCCCTCCATTGTTAGATCACTGCACCACTACCTAGGTCCAAGGGTCCAGATGAGGCGATAGTTGGCCTTCTCCAAGCCATCATTGGCCTACCTTGTAACCATTGTCGTGCATTAAATGCGTGTGGAGGATATACGTGGTAACTCCCGAGGCAAAGGTGACCTTTTACAACGGTTAAGGTGGAGGATAGGACCTTTTAGTCACCTCAGCCATCATGATCCTACTTGACTCAACGCAACAAACCTGGAAGATCGGCTAACTGTTCAATCCCCAACTCGTCCATACTGTCAACTGCTAGGAGACATACAATCTTTGTTCGGTGTTGCCAAACAAATAGGAATAAGCTTCTCCATACACGCTTCAAAGCTTAGGGGCTTGTGTAACGTCTAGATATGGCACCCTACAGATAAGCCGAGTAGCCACTTTGGCACTCGACCAAGGTGCCATGTCGAGTAAAGCTCAGTTTGACCTAAATGAGGAAATAAGGAAGTTTGCGTGTAATAAGGGAAACTAGACATAAATCTTTGTGAAGAACAACGAGTAAATCAGGTAACTTGGTAATACCCACACATCCATATATGTGACCCAGGTGTACATCTTCTAACCCTAATCAACCCATTAATAACAAAACCCTGCATTATCCCACGCCCTCCCTTCTAACTTGTGCGTCAGAGTATCAATGCAAGTACCCCCCTACCGATGTGATCCAAGATCAAATGAGGAGGAGTACAGCTCTAAAAAGGAAGGAAGACAATGTTGGCCGTTAATCAAGGTTGGAACCAATAGAAGAAGACGAAGAAATTTTTGCATGAACATATACTAATAAATTGATATACTAAATCTGTTAATCTAGTGCATGTTTTTATATTCTAATAAGTTTATATATATGACCTCCCACCACAAACATCATCCTTTCTTATATATTTATAAAGTATTCCATTCACGCAACAAAGAGAGAAAGAGAGAGAGAGATAATATTGCACAATAGAGTATTGTTTCGCCCTAACATGATTTGGAATAATTGCTAAACATATCTAAAATGCTTATGAGTCTAACTGTTTTAAAATTGACATAAAACTGTAATGATAACTTTAGATGAACACATATATGCAAAGTCAAATGCTAAATCAATCCCTTTTCTTCAACTGAATAAGCAAATAATGATACCTATAAATTATTAGCATAATAGGTGTATTGTCATTGATATTTGAAAGTACAAACAACTATTTTGAAAAGTGAGTGGAAAAATTACAGAATATATATATAAAAAAAAGTGTGTTTGTCAAATTTTCATCTTTTATGTATGTAACTACGCGTCTCTCTTTAATAATTTTTCTACTATAGAAAAGATACTCCTTCATGACAATACCTTGTGCAATAATCACTCATGTTATAAGATAATTCACGTGTAGTCTTATTATATTTGATAATTTCATATATAGTTTATTGTACCATTGTTTATAGCAATTAACATAATAACCACAATTCCTAACAAATTCACAATAAGCACTACTTAAGGAGGGATAAGTAGTGATGTTAATATGAACACAAATAACTTAACAAAAGCTACGAGTGTTTAAGATAAAAAAAATTACTTATTTATTGGTGTATCAATGAATAAAAGATGCCCTAGCTCACTTTAAACTTGCTTTTCAATTCATGATTAATATTGTAATTGCCTGAAAATTTTATTTATTTGAAAATTTGCCCACCATTGTCTAACTTCACATTATTATTTTTTTTAAAGAAAAACTTTTTATACGAATACAGTGACAAGGTTTAACGCCCTAAACCTTTAAATCTTAAAATCCTATAATTTAAAATAAAAAAGTTGATTGTTTTTTAATATGAAAATTTCAAAATCAATCTTAAATATTGCAACTCAACTTTTCTAAAATATTTTCTTGATTCCAAAAGAACACTAGAATGTGCATAAAATAAAAAGTCTAAATAGCAACATGTATTTTGGTTTAGACAAGAAAATCCTTCTAGGGTTTGGAATATGACAAACCCTATTCTTGGTTTATTTCTTCTTATTCTTTTCTCACATTATATGTCATCGACACAACTTCGAGTCACTACCAAGTGCTAACATACGCCATTGACACGAATAGTCTTTACTCCCATGTCATATACCTTTCTTTTCCATTATTAATTAACTATGCTTCTCATTGTTTCATGATTAGCAATGGGTAGGGTACTATAGTACCAGTCCCCATACTTGCGCAAGTAGCAACTTTAATTCCTATCCCCATACCATTGGGTACCTATATACCTATACCCGCACTCGCTACCTATGCCTTCCTTAAATGTAGAGCAATGGCAAAAATTCTAAGGTATTATGTAAATTTTATATTCAATATTTAATTAAATAAATTTATCAAAAATCATTTTATTTTTTTATCAACTATGAAATTATTGATCAAAGTTTTATAATTAAGTATTTCTAACATTTCACCATAAATATATAAAGATAAATTCATTCAATATATTCTTTAACATAGTTAATATCAAATAAAATTTGAATAATTTTAATTTTAAAAAACTAGTTCAGCAATAACAATAATTATAAGTATTGTCAATAATATTTTAGAAGCAATGCATGCATTTGAAAAATAATATAGTCTTTTTATATAATTTAATATTTTTAGTGGAGTATGAATTATTTTTGAAATTTAATTTATATATAATGTTAGTGAAAAACTTTTATACAAACTTCTAATGGAATTTAATTATCCTATTCATTAATACGATGTTGCGATAAGGTAAATACCTATTGAATATATATGTAAAAGTATTTTACGCTAACAATGCATATAAATTAAACTCTTATTTTTGTTTGTACTTCTTACAATATCTTTATTTTTTTTAAATAAATTAATTTCTTTAATATTATAATAATCACTAAAATTTATCTTTTCAATATGTTATATATGAGATATTTTATTTTTAATATATTAAAGATTATATATATATATATATATGGGGGGGGGGGGGGGGGGGGGTGGGCGCGGCAGGTGTACCCATACTTGCACTCATCCCCATTAAAACTTGTGGGTAAATACCTAGCCCCGACCCCATTCCCATTGAGTAAGTATTTATCCTACTTGTTGTGGGTATTTTTTATGGGTACCCATAGAGTCTGGGTAGGATTGTCATCCCTACTTATAGAAGTACTTACATATCGCCCACCAACAAGATCCTCACATTGGCAATGAAATTTGAACTCACGTCTTTGTGTGATATAAGCCCAATCCTTACCAAATAAACCAACCTTTGTTGACATCATTCTTAAAAATTAAAGTTTGATACATAAAAAATAATATAACTAATATTTGTTGTTCTTCGAGAATTATATAGTGAGGGGATTTCCCATTTTTTTATAAAAAGGTTATAGGTGTAAAGTATCTACTGGCTTTGCCAATAACTAATTTTCGATAGGGAACCGGGCTAATCATCTTTAGTGAGATCTCTCCTTTTAACCACGTTTTTTCCATCTACAAAACTCAAACCCGAGACCTTGCTTAAGAAAACCGAGCCCAATACCACTCGAGCCAACAACATGTTGGTTAAGGGGATTTGCCATTTTAAATACTAATATATTTGTCATCAAAATTTTCAATAATACATCTGAATTCTTAATTTTTATTGAGCGGTTGGACTGTTTTTAAATTCGGAATAACTTTTTTGATAACTTAACTAGAAAGAGTATATAAAAAGGAATAAGAGCTTGAGATAATATTAAATTAAACTGAAGTTTGGCATATATAATTTGGTTGCTCCTAATTATATACTTTATCTACTTAATATTTAATTTTATTACTTTGGAGAGTGGTTGCAATTTTCACTCAAACTCAAATTTGTGTCTAAGCGCTTTGAACCAAAAATTTTGGCCCAAATCGCAATAACTCAAAATCCCAGAATTTACAACCATCATGCTTCCACACAAATATTACGAAACACAACAAAAGATCCTCTGTTTTTCTTTTTCAATCCTAAATCACATGAAAGTATCATTATGAATCGATGTTTTTCTTCTATAACATTAATCAGAAGGGCTGTGTAATCTAGTCCTCTATGGTATGGATAATTAGAAAAAAAGAACAAAAAATGAGAATAATTGTGACTAAACGATAAAACAAATCATTAAGAATGAATTATGTATTTTATTGAACATAATTTTGCAAATAAATATTTCGTCGCAGACAGCCCTATTTTCAAATTAAACTAATTTATAATTGTAGTTTTTATAAACCAGCAAGGAAATAAGAAATTCCAGAGGTAAAGTATAGGTACCCGTTGGACTGATTTTTGCACTTTAGGGACAAAAATGAAATATATTCTCCCTATGTCATGTCCTTGAATTTTAAATTAAAAATCCGACACATCATATAATTCAAAGAATTACCTACAAGGCTGTTCAAGAGATGGAAAAGAAATAAGAATACCGTCAGGTATACGATTCTGATTTCAGGATTACATAACTACTGTGACATTATAACATACCATCACATGCAAACCAAAATTGAATTTTAACAACCGCCAAGTTTACATGATGAAGGCAGTATCTTTAACATAAGTGACAAGAACACATGAATGAAAAATAGAATCAATGGCTCTGAATTGCAACATTGATAAATTGAACAAATGAAATCATGACGTGAAACTCTTCCATATTTCTTCTTGAAAGAAAGATGCTATATAGCTTGTGGCACAAATGTTCTCCCAATGACTATGGAACAAGTTACCTGATCAAGATAACTGCGGTCACCGAAACCTGTGTATTAATTAGTTTCTTTATGAAAATGAGAGTAAATCAGTGTTTTACTTTGTTTTATTCCCAATCTGGAACATGGAAAATCAAAATTGGTTCCGAAACAATTCTGCCCAAGCCAACCACTCCAATAGGTACCCCAAAACCAGGGCAGAAGTTCTGCATTTGCATAAACATTAGAAAGCTTGCTTGCTTGCTTTCCCACCCCTCCTCAATAGTTTCGAGTCACGTTTATCAATATCCCTTGTTCTGTGCAAGCTTTCATGCTAAATCAACTATCACCAAGGTAATCCTTCATTCCCACCAAGCTTAACAACAATATTTCTCTACAACATCCATCATGCCTGCATTAAACATGATTCTTCTTTTGTAGAAATTGGCCAATATGGTGATAGTTCAACAACTTTTCCTATTATAATCAGTGTTGGTGACACAAGCTGAGCAGATGTAATTTTCTCAGAAAGGTCCTTTAGTTCAGCAAACACCTGCATGATTGCAAAATAATCAGTTATTGGACCTAGCATCCTGAAATGTTGAATTAAGAAGAACTGGCTACGCATATATTGTTTTTTACACTTGTATTTATTGATCAGATTTTAATATCAACAACCATTCAGAAGTACAGAATAAAATCTGTCTCAAAGTTCACTGCTACCTCCAAAAACAAAACAATTATAAAGCCTTGACTTTAGTGTCAGAGACACTTTCTTGTCGCCCCTCGCATTCAATATTTTATCGTTGAATATCATTTACAATCAAGATCAACAACAACAAAGGCATCAACAATAAGGATTTGGATAATCTTCTTTTCCTTAGGAACATGTAAATGTCATTTTCAAAAAGAGAAAGACACCAGCAACTCCTATACTGGACTTGTGGGCCTCTGCATGAGCTACGGTGGGTCCTATGTTTTTCTCTCTCCAAAAATTACATTTCATGTTCCTAGATAAAGGAGGATCAGAACCCTGACAATAATACATGCAAAAGAGGTGTCCAGAAAGTTGAATGGGAAGTGCATAAATCTTTGGAGCCAGTGTTTTGTCCAGAAAAAGTTTCACTTTCATATACAGTCAAGCATCATAACAGATTTGTTTTGGAGTGAAGAGATGAGTGAGGGGGGAAGTTCGGGTAGTGGTCTTCAGAGTAGAGACCTTTCGTCAAGAGAAAATGAATATGTTTGCTATCTGCATATATTTCAGTTGAATGGATTTCTATTAGTGAAAGAAAACTGGGAACAAATTTTTCACAATTATAGCTGTTTTTCATATATGTCAACTCACAGGCTCACGAGTGTAGATTAATTTTTGAAATGTAGAGCTCATGTTCACGATGATTTTAGGTATTGCAAAATATAATAGATGTAAAATTGATGCTCAATAGCTCATAAATTGCTCTAATTTTAGGATAGCATATTAATTATTCATTAAGTTTCCATATGATATGATCCTGGGACATGTTCACCTTCATTCTTTTTCATAAGCAAAAGTGTTACTTTACTAATATGCTAAAACAAAAATGATCATCAAAGTCCTCTTAATTTATTACACCAAAAATAATTTGAAAGGAATGTAATTACAGGAAAGAGACGAATAATTAGCAACTCAATCAATGTGATCGGAAGAGAACAACAATGTTGAAAGGAAGATATGGTCATGCTTACTGTGCGCTGCTGAAGTGTGGTCCCTCGCTCAATGGCTGCCGCTGGGGTCTGTGGGGACAGACCATGATGCATTAACTTCTGTGCAAGTGAAGGGAAGGTCGACAAACCCATATAAACCACCAAGGTAGAATCAGGATCGGCAGCATTTTCCGATACAAAGAGAGGATCAGTTCCTCCTTTCCTCGAATGGCCTGTGAGGAATCGCACACTATTTGCAATACCACGGTGAGTTAATGGAATTCCCAGCTCTGCTGCTATTCCAGATGCAGCAGTTATACCTGCAAGCAATGTGAATTAATTAATTACAATAGAATCACCACTATTCTGCCTTTTCTTTTACAAATGATTACATAATTCATAAATCCACTGATGTCTCTCAAATGCTACATAACATGATCAATTAGAAAAAAGGTGACATGGGCACAATAGAAGTCATGTTTTATGCTTTCATTTCATATTCTTTTCCTATGACAGTAGGATAAGCTGTAGGAATGCCAAACTTACTTTCCATAGGAGTAAGTCGGAGTCCATTTAAATCAACGCAATAATACACCATGCATCGGCTTCTATAAACAACAACAAAAGCCTTATCCCATTAAGTGAGGTCGGCTACATGGATCACATGACACCATTGGGCACTCTACTGGCTTCTATTGTTTACACAGTAGAAAAAATGAAAATGAAAACATTCAATTTGCGCCCTTGAAAAGCAATGCAGTACTCAGCGCCTTGGCCCTAGGACCAAGCATCTTTCCATGCCAACATAAAGTTTGATTAATCATTGACTTGCTACTAATGGCTCAAAAAGAGATGATTATACAGATTGAAAATGTGTGTAATTGATTGAGAGATACTTGTATCAAGTTCTAAAAACTAATCATTTTCCTTAATGACACTATCTGCGGAAAACCTTTACACACACAAATACAACAATGGAACATTGGTGCCAATTGAATCATAGACATTCACGAGTCTTACCTGGAATAACTTTCACTTGGATACCTTGCTGTTGCAAAAAATCCATTTCCTCCCCACCCCTCCCAAACACCTACAAATACCCAACAAGAAGCATTATAAGCCATGACAAACCAACATACTAAATTGCTTCACCAATGCAACCACACTAACATACCAAATCCCAAACGACAACTCACCAATGGGTCACCCCCTTTAAGCCTCACAACAGTTGCCCCAGCTTCTGCAAAACTCAAAAGAAGCTCATGTATTTCCTCCTGCCACAAGTCAACCATTAAAAAAAATAAAAAATCCATTTTATCAACGTCAAGGTCTCAAAACAACTCTATACTTTCAAAACAAAGATCACACCTCCAAAGGAAGTTCAGAAGTTGATACGAACATAAAATTTCAACTCCAGCAATAACCCATCAGAAATTCCAAGAAAAATCCACAACCCAAGGTTATAAAAATCAGTCCCCAACCACAATTGCAGCCACAACAACCACATTTATTTATAATTTTCCACAATATCAAGGATCACAACAAAACTGTGACCGCAATGCGACTGCAGTTGTGGCCACAGCAACCACGTTCATCTGTAATTTTCCACAATATCAAAGATTGCGACGAAACTATAACTGCACCACGACCACAATTGTAGCCACAACAACAACATTTATCCGTAATTTTTCGCAATATCAAGGACCGTAACAAAACAGTGACAGTGACCGCATTGCGACCACAATTGCAGCCACAAAAGCGACATTTATCCGCAATTTTCCACAATATCAGGGATGGCAACAACAAAACCACAACCAGTACTGCAATTTAAAACCTTGGCACACCCAAAAAAACAAAAAAAGACAGTATCTTTACCTGTGTCCTACTATGGTACCCAGCAGTCTTCCCCACATAGAGAAGCTTAGCACCAGGGCCAACCAAATCCAGCACATCATTAGACACCAACCTGTCATACAACAACAAATCAGCACTCTTCATCACTCTCAGAGCCTTAAGAGTGAGAAGCTCAGGGTCCCCAGGACCTGTTCCCACCAAGAACACATTCCCCGGCACACACTCCCCTCCACTGCACTTCCCCTCACTCTCCCTCTTCTCCCTCAGCACCTTGAGCAGCTTCTTCAGCTCTGGCAGCTGCAGGGCTATGTCATCCTCCCTTACGGAACCTGGATCACAAGGAAGAGGAAACGACGTCGTTTGGTTGGTGCTCTCGTACACCCATTGGTCCCTCCTGTACCTCTCTATGGAGTGCTTCTCCGTGAAGGGTGAGGCGGAGAAGGAAATGAAGGGGCGGCGGCGCGGAGAATGGGGGTTTCCGGTGAAGGGTGAGTGGAGAGAGGAGAAAGGAGGGAGCTTGTGAAGAAGAGCCATGTGGGGTGGTGCGAGCAAAAAGACACTAGGGCTTTTAATTAATAAAGAGAGGAAGTGTTTGTGTTTGAATTGGAGTGGTCGTGTAATTGTGTAGTGTAATGAATGGACTTTGGGGCGATCGAGGAGACAGTGTTGTTTGCCTTTGGGCTCTTGGGAGGGACGTGCCTGTGTGAATGTGGTGCTTTCCCTTTTGCTTGGTTTTTTTTTTATTTAATAGTTAAAGTATATAACAAATTTTGGAGTAACGATAAACATCTAGCTCAGTAGATTTGTTAATTACTGTTATTAAAATAATAGCAGTTACAAAGTTAATGAATAAAAAATTACCAGAATATATATTAAATGTTATATTCTTAATAAAAGATTTTTTTTAAATGGATTGTTATAAATCATATGAAAAAGTGCCCAACATATTTTTACCACTTCTATTTTATTTTTTTTATGAGATTTACCACTTCTTTGTAAATGTAGAATTTACAAATTAGCACTATATGAACCCCTATTTTTAATAGTCTGTCAAGTTTTTCAAAAAAAAAAAATTATTTATAACAAAGTTATTGAATATTTTGTACCTATAACCAGTATTTTAAAAACTGATGCAGATCGATCTAAGTTTTAAAACATTCCGTATAACATGATAATAACTGAATATGGCAGATGGCAGGAGTGGGAAGTTAGTAATGGTACTGATGATGTATGAAAACAAGGGCGGGAGAAAAGAGCGGCGCAAGAGCCCAACTAGAAGCGGCGGCTGTTGTTGACGAGGGTTGGTGACTGACAAGCCTTTGTTTTAGGCCCTTCAGCCTCATTGAAAGGCATTCTACCCTGCCCCACGGGTCCCCACCACCCACGAAGAAACACATGTTTAGTTTTGGTTTATGTTTTTCGCTTTCTTTTGAATAAAGCCTTTATTTTGAATTTTGATCCATCATAAATTTAGCCATTAAATAATCAATATATCAAAATAGTCCTTAATGTTAAATTTTAAAAGTTAATAAATATTTTATACATTATACAAATATTTTTAAAAGTTTAATTTTTATACATTATCACAATAAAAAATTTTATATTATTAATTAATTCGAAATCATCTTAGATATAACTTTTAAAATAAGTTTTATAAAAATTAACAATTTTACAATCTAAGGTAATATGTTATTGGAAGATAGTGTAAAAAATATTTATACTATAAGTACATTTTAATTAAATTCAATTTTTAAATTTAAATAGAATTTGAAAAAAAAATTAAAATTATAAAATATATATGTATAATTAATTTAAATAAATTTAAAATATATAAATATAAATATTCAAATTGTAAAAAATATATTATTTATTTAAAAGAATTTGAATGAACAGGTGTCATGCAAAGAGAAAGAGAGATGTGTTAAAGAATTGAAAGAAACTAATTTGAGAAGATAAAAGGTAGAAATGTAAGGAAAAAAAAAGAGAAAGTTTTAATTTAAAAAGATTTAAAAGTAATTAATAATTTGAAAGATTTTAAAATATATAAAAAAAAAGTTAAATAACGATGAAGTCGTATGTCTCAAAATAAGAGTGAAAATTTTATTTTATTATATGTAAAGATAAGTTAATCATTAAATATTTTTCTTACAAATTAGATAATTTCAAAGGATTGATTGATTGAATGTTAAAAAAAAAAAATATTAGTTCTTGTTTCATTTGGTTGTCAGTTGTCACAAGAAGCTCCCTCCAATTGGAACTATGAAGCTAAATTATGATGTTGCTGTCATAAAGGATGGGCTTGAAAGCTGCTTGGAGTGATATTTTAAGGAACCACGGAGCTAAATTTGTTTTAGCTTATTCTTGCAATTTTGGAGAGTGCTCAACTCCTCTGACAAAAACTATGGGCTATTTGACATGGTATTATTAATATTGCTAGAAGGTGTGGATACCATAATTTGTGGGTGGAATTTGATTTTTTGAGTACCATTAAGTTGCTGAATGATGGTTTTCCTTGTGGGAATCTTGTGAAAGTCATTCATAAGTACAAGGAAGAAAATAAAATGATTACTTGGCATCATATATTTATAGTGTGTTTGGTCTAAGAAAAAAAATGAAAGGAATAAAAGTAAAAGGAAATAAAAAAAAAAGAAAATGAGTAGGAAGTAAAATGATTTTTTAAGTTATTTGGTAGAAGAGAAAATAAAAAGAAAAAAATTAAAATATATATATATAAAATGACATAAATACCTTTAATTGAAAAAGAAAATATGAAAAAATAAGGATTGTTTGATAATTTTACATATAAAGGTGTTGCTTCTTTCCTTTTCTGTCCATGCTTGGACAGATTGGTTTTTAAAGTTGACTCCACTTAAAATGTTTCTTTCCTCTATTGTTTTATGTAACACCCCTACTTTTGTATATTGCATTATTCGATATTTATTTTGAAAAACCAAATAAGAATCTCAAAAATTTGATCCCTACGGTTACATTCGTATTAATAAATAGTATTGAGTTTATATTTTTTTAATAATTTTTAGGAAACGGATTTCAAAAATTTATAAAATAACCGTTTTATCCTTAAAAAGTTAGATAACATAATTAATAAACAAAAATAATTAAAAGTGTTTAAAAAATTGGTTTTAAGTCATCAACGTACTTATAATAATTAATAATAATTTTAGAAAATTTCAATAATTTATTGAGATAATTTTTGTAAAATAACAAAATTATCCCTAATTGACTACTGGACCCAACTAGAGACTTTTTGACCTCAAAATATTTTGAAAATTTTATATTAAGTATATTTCATTATAAAAATTTTATTTTGAAAGAAAAATATTAAAAAATATAACAACCCTATTTTAATTCTTTTAACCATTTTTCTAATATTTGACAATGTAATTTTAAAAAATCGAGAAAGAATTTCAAAATTATGATTCCCACCATTATGCTTAGTATTTCAAGAGCTATTTAATTTTTATTTTTAATAATTTTTCCGAGCCGGAGCTTGGAGAAATTACGAAATGATGATTTTGTCCTTATTTCTCAACATTAAGGGCTAACATGAGAAAAATATTCAATTGACATTAAAATATCAATTTGAACTTGAAATCATGTCATATATATTAAAATAAAATTTTGAAAATTTTCTGGAATTCTTGTATAAAATGACCAAAATGTCTTTAGGTGTCTATTAAGCCTAGTCAATATTGGTTTGACATCCAAAAAATGTGAAAATAACAATTTTAGTTTATTTATGGGTAAAATATTTAATTTTAGAATTTTCATAAAGACTTTGGTATTTATTGAATTAAAATGAAACTTTTATGAATTTTTTAGCTTAAAAATACAAAATAAATACATATAATTTGAAATAAATTAATAAAAATTAAAATTTATTATTAGAAATTTATTTTTGATGAAAAATAATGTATTTGTCCAGTTTTTCATTAAAATGTATTATTTTGATATTAAAAGCTATTTTTTCAAGTTTAGACAATTTTATCGATACCGGTTAATTCAGCTACAGATAAAATTTACACTAAGGAGCTTGAGGACAACTCATATAGTATGTCCCCAAGCCTAGGAGGGGTGATTCACCATCCTAAATGGTGTATGTGTCCCTAAGTTTACATATTTGTCCCTAATTTTAAACTAAAACAAATTTAAAACTTGATTTTTTGCATCATTGCTTAGGTCATTCGGTGGACACCTACAACCTCTTCCTCTTCTATAAATAACCCCTCCTTGTTTCAAAATTTCAGCATCTCCTCTTCCTCTCCCAAGCTAGATGAAGCTCTCCATAGTCACCACTCTCCATAATTTTTTTTTCTTATAACAAGGTTCTATTACTTTCCATCAAACTTTCATTTTAGGAATTGTGCACCAACAATTCTCTCCTCTTCAACAACTACCCTAGAGGTAACAAGGGAATGGGGTTAGATCTAAATTATTGTTACTTTGCATGTTAGTAGGAAGGGTTTTCTCCTATACCCATTTAGGTTTAAGTTTTATTATTATTATTATCATTGTTATACTGTTTGATGTTAAATTTTAACTTTTGCTAAATTGTTACTCTGCTTAAATTTAAATTATTAAATTATTCTTGCTAAATTGTTACTTTACTCAAATTTAAATTATTAAATTATGCTTGCTAAATTGTTATTCTGCTCACATTTAAATTATTAAATTATACTTGTTAAGTTGTTATTATGCTCAAATTTCAATTATTAAATTATACTTACTAAGTTGTTACTTTACTCAAATTTAGAAAATTAAAACATTTATTTAGTTGTTATTCTGCCAAAATTTTAGCAATTAAATTATAATTACTATGTCGTTATTTTGCTAAAATTTTAATAATTACTCAGTTATTATTTTGCTAAAACTTTATGTGATTACTAAATTGTTATTCTGTTAAAATTTTGGTATTATGCAATTTCTACAATATAAGGCAGAAATGTTAATTGTACTGGTGCTCAAATTAAATGAGACCAAAGAAACCTCTATTTGAGAATTTAGGAAGTGATAAATTAGTAAGTAATGTAAAGTAAGTAACATGCTATGGCATGACACCTTGCTAGGAAAGCTACAATTTGTACGCTGAGGAATGAAGGCAGGAACCCATTTGCGAAGGTCTTGGGGGTAGGCATCGAGTGGTAAAAGTTCCAATGGCTAGGGTAGTGCCCTTAAGCCAAGATATTCACCTGACCAAGCTCAATAACCCTAACAACTGCTTAGCATTGCAGGATTGGTTTAAGAGTATACTTTTATAAATGGATATCCTGATTGTTATTTTCCTCAATGATGATGAGAATTGTACCATGTGATGACGTTGATGAGATATATATATTCCTAGTCACTTCCCGGTTCTGTTGAGAACTATTACCCACTAATGAAAAGTATGGATCCATACTTAGTCAAGGGTAGTCTTATACAACTTAGAATGAACCTTAGGTTCTCTTCTATTGTCAACTGTATTTTATCTTTGTTTTATGGTAGATTTCTTACCATATATGTAAAAGTGATTATAGAACAAAATACCTCACTTCATTATTTTCTTCCTTGTATGATTGATCGCAATTATTGAAGATGACGGCAACGCCTAATGATGTTGAGGATGAGTAAAAAGATACTCCTCCAGATTTGTAGACCTAGTTTATAATATTTTCCTTGAGGGATAAGATAGATAAATACTACTCTGTATAGAATCTTTTTTATGTATATATTGGGTTAGGTAGTATATGTCTTTTGATGTACTTTTTTTTTTACTGTTATATATTACTCAAACCATGATGTACAGTTTTATATATATATATATTCTATTTCCAATTTCTGTTAAATTTAGAAATTTTCTATTATAAAATCGAAAAAAAAATTACTCATGTTTTCATCAACTTGACTTAATAATTAAATTAATATGAATTATATTTAAAATTAAAGGAGTGTTATATTTTACATCAAATGGAGGAGGAATTCTAAATATTGAAGTTCGTTGTTAATCCTTCCAGCGTAAATCCATTGTTCCAAACTTACCATTAGGAAAGTTAATTAAGTTGCTAATTCTTTTGCTAAATATGACTTATCTTTGAATCAAGAGATTATCATTTTTTTTGTAAAGCTTTTTCTTTTTTGTATTTAAAATTGTTAACTGGTGAATCAAAAAAAAAAATGGTAGCTAGCATAGTTGTTAGATTCTTAGTTGGACTTTTAGTTCCTTGTATTCATCAATTTTTTTAAAAAAATTAAAATTAAAATTATTTTTTTCTCAATCTGCAATTTTGGTCTTCCTATTTTTTTGGAGACATTTAGTTCTCCTATTTTTAAAAATCCAAAATTTTGGTCTCGCCATCAAATCCCTTACGTTGATCATTAGTTATTTAACATTGACTCTGACGTATCAATAGTTAAATAACGTGTTAGAATCAGAGTCAGCGTTAGAGTCATCATTGACACGTTAGAGTCAACATTAAACTATTAACGGTTAACACAAAAAATTTGACAGCAGGGCTCAAATTGCGGATTTTTAAAAATAGAGGGACTAAATATCTCTAAAAAAAATAAGAGGGCCAAATTGTAAATTTAAAAAAATAAGAAGACCAAAAATGTAATTTAACCTTTAAAGTTTTACTTGCAATTTTTTATAATTTTTTACTTTTCAAATTAATAATAAATTTTAAATTCAAACCTCACAAATCACTCACTACTTTCTCATTCACGTATTAACATTCAAAACAAAACTTTTTATATTTTTTGGATTCTTAACTAGTCAAGTACTCCTTACTATTTTCTCTTTGTTTCTCTTTTTGGTCAATATCATTATTAATCATAATTTTGGAGGCTCTAAATTATTCTATAGTAAACCATTCCCTACACCAATACTTATAATTAAATATGACAAGGGTGAAGTTGACATTCACTGCTCTGAGCGTTAGGAAGAAATGCCCTAAATTAAATTAGCCTTTTTTAAAAGCTCCCCCATAAACAATGCAACATCCTCTCGTTTATTTGGTTTTTCTAATAAAAATAAAAATACTATTTATTATTGTAATAATTATTAATATATTATGCTTGCAACTGTTTTTGAAATTATATTTTAATAAAATAATAATTTGCAAAAGAAAACTATCATTTATCTAAATTAAAATTTACAAATTTAAATCTTAAATATGTTTGTAGTCCCCTAAATTTGGGATAAGTTTGTTTCTAGTCTTCCAAATTTAAAATTGGTCTTTTTGGTTCTTATAATTTGAAAAAAGCTTGCTTTAATCCCCTTGCCTAAACGTCTTCTGTCTAAACGTCGTCAAAATAAATATTTTAAAAGGAAAAGACACATGTGTTAGAGTATTTGATAATAAGAATGTAAAATTAAGGTGAATTGTCACATAAATGACTTATAATTCATTAGTCACTATTAGTGCATGAAAATAAAATACCTAACACTAACGAAGCAAGTGGCAGAAAAGCGTGACCGCCTTATTTCATAGTTTGTTGTTTGTTTGTTATTTTTCCTAATAGATTCTAGAACATTCAAATACTCTTATATATAGTGGTCGATGCATGAAACTTAGAATAATAAATAATACACTCCCTTTCACATGTGCATATTTCTCTTTTAGTATTTTATACTCCTTTTGTTGTTTTATTGAGATGGTACTAGACAATTTCTCTTGAGAGCTCCGCTGCGCTGCCATGGTTAAGAATTATAGTTTGTCTGGTTCAAATAAAAACCAGCATTCATATGCAGGCAACAATGACATTGGGAATACGAATCCCTCCTTGAATTTGACAAGACCATATTTTGTGCATCCAACTGAGAGTCTCACAACGGTGGTTGTCTCATCGCCTCTCATCAGAGACAATTACCATAGCTGGGTGAGGTCCATGCGACGTGTTTTGATTTTCAAAAACAAATACAAATTTGTTGATGGCACAATCAAGTTGCTGACCTTTCATGACCCATGTTATGAAGAGTGGGAATGCTGTAATAACTTGATTCACTCCTAGATCCTTGGTTCGCTGTCTCCTTCGATTGCTCAGAGTGTGATTTTCATTGAAAATGTTGTGGAGGTGTGGAATGACCTCAAGGAACGATTCTCTCAGGCGGATCTCATTAGAATTACATAACTACAGCAAGAAATATATAGTTTCAAGCAAGGTACGTAGAGCATTACTAACTATTTTACTGAATTGAAGAGTTTGTGGGAGGAACTTGAGCATTACAGACCAATTCCTCAATGCATATGTCATATGCCATTTACTTGCTTGGTGATGAGGAATGCACGTATCTTTTGACAGCAATATTATATGATCCATTTTTTAATGGGACTAGGAGAACAATTTAGTAGAGTCCAATCGCAAATTCTACTTATGGACCCACTCCCACAGTTGAGCTGTATGTTCTCAATGGTACTCCAATAGGAAAGGCAAGCTCAAATTAATGTAACAGAGGAATCAAATTCCTTTGTTAATGTGGCTGAAGGAAAGAAATATGCAGGAAGATGAAGAGGGACCTCTTTCAAAGGTGGAGGCAAAGGATTTGAAAAAATGTGTTCATATTGTGGCAAAACCAACCACACAATTGAAGCGTGCTACAAGAAGCACGAGTATCCACCCACCTATGGGAGTGGGAATACATACTCGAACAATGTGGTAACTGCAAAAAATGATTCTCAATTTGATAATCAAAGTGTGATCCAAGATAATGAAGATCAAAGGCTTAACCTTTACTCGTGAGCAATACAAAGGCATATTAGCCTTGTTGTAGTAGAATTCAATTGAGCCACAAAATAAATCTTATTCCACCAACTTGGTAAATACTTCAAATACTTGTGGTATTTTAGGTGTTTTACGTATGGCTATGTTTACTATGACTCACTTTTCACATACACCTTGGATATTAGATACTAAGGCCACTAACCATATATACAATTCTTTACATTGGTTCATTTCTTTTACACGGATGGATCCTGTGCTTGTTGTAACACCTTCAATTTTAAGAAATATTATTATTAATATTTTATTTCCAATAAATGCTTATATTATTATTATTATTTTTGTTATTGCTATTGTCCTGATATACAGAGACATTGCATGGAAGCTTAAATATAAATTCTTTACCTTGAAAAATTAAAACTTTCTCAGAATGAGAAATTATATTTAGACTTATACAAGTTAAAGATTCATAGAATTAACTAGAAATTCTAACAATTAGAAACATAAACACAGGAGGATAGATAAATGCTAAATAAACATAAAAATGTGACAAAATGATATTCCGAACATAAAAATATGCTTAGAATATTATTTTATAATTGTAGAAATTTTTCTGTAATTTTGAGAGATTCCTCAATTTTGACTCAAAGTACTCACGGATAACTTTGCGAGCTCAACTGTAGATACTTAGAGGGCTTCAAAAATTATGAAAAATTTCAAGAAACTAATTTAATATGTCTAGAAGAGTTTTGTAAAGAAAAACTATGGATTTCTACTTTCTAAATTATTAAAGAACTCAAATGCTTACATAGCCTTATAACTAAACGTTCTTGTGCCAACGGAGGACATAGCAGTCACTCATTCCCTCTTAAAACCTAGAACAGATTTCAGCTCCCCACTCACAAATCCAACATAGATTTTGTTTCTCCCTTGAGGCACACACATCCAAGGCTTTGTTTCTCTCTTGATCAAGCTTGTGGGAGTCTTGGAATTTGACACCTTCACACCCTTTTCCTCCCATTTTCACGTGGCAGTACACAAGGTAAGGGGAAGGGGGTTTTACACTCTTATATGGTCAAATTATGTGTATTAGAGATTTTGCCTTGATCTCTTTGTATCCAATTTTGATTCTCAAGGAACCAAGTGTTCTTGTGAGCTATTGCCAAGAATCTGTCTCTGCCTTTGGCTGCTGTTATATATACTGATTTATTTCTTATATTCACGATTATAATCACTTGATTGGTGTATTTTATGTCCTAGGTGTTGGTGGGGTGAAGCCTTAAATTGTATGCAGGATATTGAATCTTGATTGTTTGATTTTGGCACTTGAAAAACCATTGTTCTGCCAAAAACGTGATTGCTGTTCTTGGTCTGAATTGGTGTGATAAATTAAAAAATTAACTTACTTTTGATCATGATTTTAAGTTACAAAAGATGTTATGTCATTACCAAACTTGAAGGGAGTGAAACTATGCACATATCAAGTGCTGGAAACATGTAAACCATGAATTCTGCTAAATAATTTAATATTCTGATCTGCTGCATTTTAAGTCAGTAAATTCATGTTGTTAGTGAGCTAAAAGTTGCTTATTAAGTGTATTTTGATTTGTATATGATCCCTCTAAAATTTGGTAAGCATTAGAGGCTATTTGAGCATGTTTTGCTACTTTAATTTACCCAATGAACAGTAAAATCGAAATACTGTCCAGCCCTTTTTCATCAGTGATTTTGGTACTATTTTTATGTTTAAATTATGTCTAATGAGTTGATAATGGATGCCACAACATTAAAGAACATATAGGAACAAGATTGGGTGAATTCGGATGCAAATTGAGTCATAGAGGGCTTTGTTTGTGCATGATGTATGTGCTGTCCTATGTTGATTAGTGATGAAAACTCATATATTTAATATGCTACAAATCATGATTTAATGTTACAAGTAGTGTCATGTGATTCCTAGATCCAATGGAATTCAAACCATGCATAAATGACATGTTGCAAGCATAAAATTGTGAAATCTGCTGCATAATGTACTCTGCTGTATGGCGGCGAACACTAGTGATAAATCCATGATTAAAGTGTGCTAATCATTGGAAATTAAGTGCCTTGTGATTAGTGTATGATACCCCTAAGGTTTGGTGAGCAAAGGAAGCTAAAATGACATGTATTGGCATATGAAAAAGTGAGTTATGCAGAAAAAACGTGGCTGTTGTTCTGATCGGATCTGTGATGAAAAATGATGAGTTTCACATGTATTAGGTCATGATTTCATGTTATAAATAGTGCCATATAATTTCTAGACTCTATAGGAACCTAACTATGCATAACGACATGTTAGAAGCAAGGAAAGACAAACTTTTCTACGTAGTTGTACTCTGTTGGTTTGATGTATTTTAAATCAATAAAACTACATTTAAAGTGAGCTAAATGTTGCATATTAAGTGTATTTTGATTAGTATATGATACTTCTAAATTTTAGTAACCATCTGGAGTCAATTGGACATATTTGGATACTTGAAAGTGCCGCATGAACAGTAAAAACGAGTTGCTGCCCTGCTGCTGTATAACTGTGATTTGGTTCATATTTTTATGTTTAAATGATGTTTGATGGATTACTATTGGATGCTACAGTATTAAGGAACATGTAGGAAAAAGAATGGATAAGTTTGAATGTGTTTGGAGCCTTGGAAAGCGTACTTTTGTATCCAAATTGAGTGTTGTCCTGTTTTTGTTTTTGACAGCAAAATTTATAATTAGAAAAGAGTTCTATAATGTTGGAAGGTATAGGAGCTAGTTATAAAGATCATAAGTGGTTGGAAATAACTAAAATGAATGATTTAATGTTAGTAAATGGATTTGAGACAAGATTCATGGATTGGAGTAATTATGATCTTGCTGATCTATGTATGTGCTAGTTGGCCAATGAATGGCAAAGGTGTGTGAATTTGCCTTGTTCTAATTACTTTACTTAATTTAAAGTGTTGAAATATTATGTCATGAGATATGGAAATGTGATTAAGATATATTTGAAATGTGCTATATGTATGGAAATCTTGAGAATTATCGAGAGATTGGGCCATGGATGCCTATGTAAATTGAATGGGTTTGAGAATGGTATTAATGAGTAAATTGCTTGTCCAATTATTATGCTTGGATCAAAGTGTTATGATATGATATTAAATGGTATTTGGAGATATGTATGTAATGTGATATGTGAATGGTAAGCTTGAGAGCAGCCAAAAGATGTGGCCATGAGAGCCTACGAGAAATGATTAAAATTGAGAATGATAAGGGATAAAGAATGAGAATGATGATAATTATTGTCTGGCAGGTTGTGTCTTTGTTTGTTTGTTGACCATACTCATGTAGAGGCATGAGGCTTGTTTATTGACCATACCCATGTAGAGATATGAGGGAAAGTACTAAAAAATAGAGAAAACTCTGCCAGAATTTCATAAGAATGATAAGTTTCAACTCAAGTGTTAATACTAAGTTGGAAAATGCATCATGTGCATTGTATAAAGTGAAGTGTGCATGAAGGGTTAACCACAGTATGATACCTGAGAGATGTAGGCAAGACTCATGGAGTCTAGGAGGTGAGAGGATTTGGGTTGTGAAATCCTAAGAGTCAGGACTTGCAATCCTGAGTTGGAAAACTCACGTTATTTGGCTCAATAACCCCGACAATTGCTGAGCGTTACCAGGATTGGTGGAGAGTATTCCTTCAAAAGTAGCTAAAGACTCGTGTTTGTCTATAAAATGAAGTACCAAGAAGAAATATGTACTCTCAATCGTCACCCAAAAGAAATGTTAAGACCTCTGATCATGGGAATCAGGAGACATTGGGCCCACATGCATGAGTCTGTCAAACTAAGATGGAAACTTTAGTTTTCCTTGCATTGCATAATTAAATAATTACTCACAATGATTATTCTATTTGATTGGAACTATAAAGGTTTGTTGTTTGTGACCTTAAATATAAGAGTGGTGTAACCTCACTCCTTTATTTTCTTTCTTGTATGTATGTTGTCGCGACTCATCGAAGGACAGCTAGCTCAGATGGTAGGAATCCCATCACTGATGAGGTCCACACTTCGAGGCTTTGAGGAAGACCATTGTGATTACACTCTGATTATAGCCTCTTTTATTTTGTTATATTATATGGAGGGCATTAGATATTAGTAGTGTGGTGGTGTATATGTAGTCAATTAACTAATTTTTATTTTGAGATATTTTGAGTTATTACAGATTGTTTGTATGATCTAATGGATATGATTACGCATTTCTATTTTTATTAAGATCAATAATATGTATTAAAAAAAAAATTCCTCACAAAATAATCACTAAATATGACAAATAAATAAAATATTTGTAGAAATAAATGTTGTGACAAAGGGTGTTACACTTGTAAAATTACTAAATGAAAATATCGTGTTAGCTCATTTTACAGGTATGATAAAGTTAACCGAATTATTAATGATTAATAATGTGTTATATCTGCCACAGTTCGAGTTTACTCTAGTCTTATTCTCAAAACTCACTACAAAGCTTAATTGTGTTGTAACATTTACCTCTAATTCATGTATTATTCAAGAGAAGAAGAGGAGGATTGGTTTGGCTAGGAATTATGAAGGGCTCTATTATCTTAAAGTTGAGTCGAGTTCCTCACCTTCCATTCAGAATACAATAGTCGCACATAGTTTGATAGCAAGAGCAAGCTCTTTGCCTTAGTCCACCCTTTGGCACCTGAAAGTTGGTCACCTCTCATATGATTGCATGAAGCTTCTTCATCCAAAATACTCATTTATCCTTTCCCCCAATCATGTAGCTTGTGACATATGTCGCATGGCTAGACAAAAGACGCTTCAATTTAATTCTAATAGTTCTCATGCTTGTAATGACTTTGATCTTGTTCACATGGATGTTTGGGGGCCATTCTCCACTACTTCAATAGATGGTTTTCGATATTTTCTCACTATATTAGATGATTTTTGTAACACCCTCAATTTCAAGGAATATTATTATTAATATTTTATTTTCAATAAACGCTTATATTATTATTTTCTATTATTGTTATCGTCCTAATATATAGAAACATTGTATGGAAGCCTAAATAAAAATTTCTTACCCTGAGAAATTAAAACTTTGTCAAAACAAGAAATTGTATTTGGACTTATACAAGTTAAAGATTCACAGAATTAATTAGAAATTCTAACAGTTAGAAACATAAACACAGGAGGGTAGTTAAATGTTAAATAAATATAAAAACATGATAAAATAATATTTTAAATATGAAAATATGTTTAGAATAATATTTTATAATTATAGGAATTTTTATGTAATTTTTAGTGATTCCTTAATTTTGACTTAAAGTACTTACGGATAACTTTGCGAGCTCAATTGTAGATACTTAGAGGGCTCCAAAAATTATGAAAAAATTACAGAAGCTTTTTTATTGTGTCTAGAAGAGTTCTGTAAAGAAAAATTATAGATTTATACTTTCTAGGATTAAAAACAAAATTAAGAGTTTAAGTGGCTTAAGTGATCCTATGAATAGAAATGAACGTACCCACTCTTTATCACAACAGTAGATGCCTCTTCTTGGAAAACCCTAGATCAGTTGCTTTCTTTCCTAACTCTAACCGTAACCATGGTGCTCTAATTATCCAACCACAAGCTTCTTAGAAGGTGAAAAGAGGTCATAAAGAAACAAAACTTGATTTTCTCCTCTTCTCCTCAAGATCACGAATTGTTCACAGGTAAGGGGAAGGAGATTTTACATTCTTATATGGTCAAATTATGTGTGTGTTAGAGATTTTCCCTTGATCTCTTTGTATATGATTTTGATTCTCAAGGAACCAAGTGTTCTTGTGAGTTGTTGCTGAAATCTATCTCTGCCATTAGCTGCTGTTATATATACTGATTTATCACTTATATCCATAATTATAATCACTTGATTGGTGTATTTTTTGCCCTAAACGTTTGTGGAGTGAAGCCCTAAATTGTATGCATGATATTGAAGCTTGGTTGTTTGATTTTGGCACTTGAAAAACCACCGTTCTACCAGAAACGTGATTGCTCTTCTTGGTCTAAATTGGTGTGATAAATTAAGAAATTAACTTACTTTTGATCATGATTTTAAGTTAGAAAAAGTGTTATGTAATTACCAAACTTGAAGGAAGTGAAACTATGCACATATCAAGTGATAGGAACATGTAAAACAAGAATTCTGTTGCATAATTTAATGTTCTGATATGCTGTATTTAAATCCAATAAATTCATGTCTTTAGTAAACTAAAAGTTTTTTATTAAGTTTATTTTGATTTATATATGATCCCTTTAAAATTTGATAAGCATTAGAGGTTATTTGAACATGTTTTGCCACTTAAATTTACCCAATGAACAGTAAAATCGAGCTACTGTCCAGCTCCTTTGTATCAGTGATTTTGGCACTGTTTTTATGTTTAAATTATGTTTAATGAGTTGATAATGGATGCAACAACATTAAAGAACATATAGGAATAAGATTGGGTGAATTTGGATGCAATTTCAGTCATAAAGAGCATGTTTTTGTGCATGATGTATGTGCTGTCCTGTATTGATCAATGATGAAAAACCATGTATTTAACATGCTACAAATCATGATTTAATGTTACAAGCTGTGTCATATGATTACTGAACCCAATGAAGTTCAGACCATGCGTAAATAATATGTTGGAAACATGAACCTATGATATTTCTGCATAATTTACCCTGCTGTCCTGGTGCTAGAAATAGTGAATAAATCATGTTTGAAGTACATCAATTGTTCAAAATTAAGTGTCTTATGATTGGTATATGATACCTCTAATGTTTGGTGAGCAAAGGAAGCTAAAATGACATGTATTGGTGTATGAAAATGTGGGTTAAGCAGAAAAAACGTGACTATTGTTCTGACTAGATTTGTGATGAAAAATTATAAATTTCACATGTATTAGGTCATGATTTTATGTTATGAATGGTGTCATACAATTTCTAGACTCTATGGGAACCTAACTATGCATAACAACATGTTAGGAGCAAGGAAAGACAAACTTTTCTGCATAGTTTTACTCTGTGGGTCTGACGCATTTTAAGTTGGTAAAACTACATTTAAAGTGAGCTAAATGTTGCATATTAAGTGTATTTTGATTAGTATATGATACCTCTAAATGTTAATAAGTTTCAAGAGTCAATTGGACATGTTTTCATAACTGAAAGTGCTACATGAACAGTAAAAACGAGCTGCTGCCCTGCTGCTATGTAACTGTGATTTGGTTCATATTTTTATGTTTAAATGATGTTTGATGGATTACTATTGGATGCTATAGTATTAAGGAACATGTAGGAAAAAGCATGGGTGATTTCAAATGTGTTTAGAGCCTTGAAAAGCATACTTTTGTATACAAATTGAGTGTTGTCTTGTTTTCGTTTTTGACAACAAAATTTATAATTAGAAAGGAGTTCTATAATGTTGGAAGGTATAAGAACTAGTTATAAAGATTATAAGTGGTTGGAGATAATTGAAATAAATGATTTAATATTAGTAAACAGATTTAACACAAGATTTATGGATAGGAGTAATTATGATCTTGCTAACCTATGTATGTGCTAGTTAGCCAATGAATGACAGAGGTGTGTGAATTTGCCTTGTTCTAATTACCCTACTTGATTTATAGTGTTGAAATATTTTGTCATGAGATATGGAAATATGATCAAGATATGTTTGAAATGTGTTACATGTATGGAAATCTTGAGAATTACAGAGAGATTGGGCCATGGATGCCTATATAAATGGAATGGGTTTGAGAATGATATTAATGAGTAAATTGCTTGTCCAATTATTATGCTTGGATCAAAGTGTTATGATATGATATTAAATGGTATTTGGAGATATGTATGTAATGTGATATATGAATGGTAAGCTTGAGAGCTATCAAAAGATGTGGCCATGAGAGCTTATGAGAAATGATTGAAATTGAGAATGATAAGGGTTAAGGGATAAGAATAATGATTATTATTGTCTGGTAGGTTGTGTCTTTGTTTATTTATTGACCATATCCATGTAGAGCTATGGGGCAAAGTACCAAAAACAGAGAAAACTCTGCCAGAATTTCATGATAATGATAAGTCTTTGACTTAAGTTTCAATACTAAGTTGGAACATGCATTATGTGCATTATATAAAGGAAGTGTGCATAAGGGGTTGACCACAGTATGGTACCTGAGGGATGTAAGCAAGACTCACAGAGTCTAGGGGGTGAGAGGATTTGGGTTGTGAAATCCTAAGAGCCAGGACCTACAATCCTGATCTGTGAAACTCACATTATCCGGCCCAATAACCGCGACAACTGTTGAGCGTCACCGGGATTGGTGGAGAGTATTCCTTCAAAAGTGGTTAAAGACTCGTGTTTGCCTGCAAAATGAAATACCAAGAAGGAATATGTACTCCCAATCGTCACCCAAAAGAAATGTTAAGACCTCTGACCATGGGAATGAGGAGGCATTGGACCCACATGCATGAGTCTGTCAAACTTAGATGGGAACTCTAGCTTCCCTTGCATTGAATTATCAAATAATCACTAACAGTGATTATTCTATTTGATTGGAACTGTAAAGGTTTGTTGTTTGTGACCTTAAATATAAGATTGATATGACCTTACTCTTTTCTTTTCTTTCTTATATGTATGTTTTCGCGACTTGTCGGAGGACAGCTAACTTAGATGGTAGGAATCCCAACACTGATGAGGTCCACACTTTGAGGCTATGAGGAAGACCATTGTGATTACACTCTGAAGGCTTTAGTACTTGTGAATTGGGATAGTATAGGACTTAGCTCATAGATTGACTGTTCTGATTCTAGGCTCTTTTATTTTGTTGTATTATATGGAGGGGATTAGATATTAGTGGTGTGGTGGTGTATTTGTAGTCAATTAACTGATTTTTATTTTGAGATACTTTGAGTTATTACAAATTGTTTGTATGATCCAATGGATATGATTATGCGTTTCTATTTTTGTTAAGATCATTAATATGTGTAAAATAAAATAAAATTCCACAAAATAATTACTAATCATAAATAAAATATTCATATAAATAAATGTTGTAACAAGGGGTGTTATAATTTTAGTCGTTATATATGGATTGTATTGTTAAGAACTAAATCCAAAGTGCAAATGCATGTTAAGAATTTTGTGAATATGATTGAAACACAACTTGGAAGGAGAGTGAGGGTTATTCATAGTGACAAAGAATCTGAATTTGCACTAACAAAATTTTATTCATCAAAGGGGACATTACATCAAAGTTCTTGTGTGGAAATGCCTTAACAAAATGGTGGTGTTGAGAGACGTCATCAACATATACTTAATGTTAGTAGGGCATTATTATTTCAATCCGAACTATTTAAGACTTATTGGTCCTGTGCAGTTCAACATGTTATATATCTAATAAATCACATACCCATGCAGATTCTTTTTAAATGGCCCCCATATGAGGTTTTGCATGGTGAGGAACCTAATCTTACTTCCTTCCATGTTTTTGGCTGCTTATGTTACTAATCAACATTACATGCACATTGTACAAATTTTGATCCTCGTGCTCGTAAATGTGCATTTTTGGGATCAAAGATGCGGGATGTTAATACAAGGGAGATTGTTGTGTCTCGAGATGTATTGTTTTATGACATTGAGTTCCCATTTCATCCAGGAGGTAACCACTATTCTCAAGAGCTATCTAACAATGCACATTCTTCACCAAGTTCACCTTAAATTTACCTCGATGCTCCTTATATGCCAACCTTTGATGCTATTTTAACTTCTACCACCATAAAGCCATCCACTTCTATGAACCATAGCCCAACTCAAACCCAACCAGTAAACACATAATTGTTTCCCCTTTGCCACTCCACTTGACCCAAACATAAACTAACCTACCTACATGACTATGTATGCAATACCACAAACACTATTTCCCTATCTATATATTCTTTTGTTTCCTACTTTAACCTGTCATCTTCACATTGAGCCTATGCCATGAGCATTTCCATTGATATAGAATCTTAAACCTATGAAGAAGCTATAAAGGATGTGCGGTGGCAGGAAACTATGCAACAAGAAATAGTTGCCCTAGATGCAAATGAGACGTGGAAATTTGTTGAACCCCCACATGGTTGTGCGCCTATAGGTAGTAAGTGGGTCTATAAGGTTAAATAGCATGCTGATGGAAGTGTAGAGCATTTTAAAGCACAACTTGTTGTGAAATACTACACTCAAATAGAGGGGCTAGACTTTTTTGATACATTCTCCTCGATTGCTAAACTTTCCATTATGAGATTACTACTTGCGCTTACTTCTATACACTGTTGACACTTGCATCAACTTGATATAAATAATGCATTTTTGCATGGTGAATTACATGAGGAGGTATATATGTATATTCCTTAAGGAGGTCGAAGTCCTAAACCAGGCCAACTTTGTAAATTACTTAAATTGCTTTATAGACTTAAGCAAAGGGGCAGAAAGTGGTTCGAAAGGCTTCATTCTTTCTTGATTGATTATGGCTTTGTTCAAACACACTCAAATCACACATTCTTCATTAAAAATTCTCCATCATCTTTCATGACCTTATTGGTATCTGTCAATGACATCATATTGGTAGTACTTGTTTATCTGATTTTGATTATCTCAAACAACTCTTACATGCCACTTATCATATCAAGATCTTGGCCAATTGAAGTACTTTTTGGGATTAGAAGTAACCCATTCCCCTCGTGGGATATCGTTGTGCTTAGGTATGGCAAACAAACTCGGACCCGTGGGTATCTTCCTGACCCTGCCTCGACTTTGATGGAGAAAACCTGCTTTGACCGGGGGCGAGGATGGGTTTTCCTCGAATGCTAAAGTTAGGGACGAGGATGCTGAGACCCACCTTGCCCCTACCCTCGCCCCAAAATCTGCCCCGACACTAATATATGTAGTTAGTATTGTTTGTCTTAATTTATTACTTTTTTATGTTAAATTTTAAGATATGTTAAACTAGAGGCAGGATAACAAGAAATGATTTTTGTAAGAATTACAACATTTACATACTAAATATTTATTTATTGGTATCACTTTATTCATGTTTTCTAACCAAAAAAGACAAAAAAATATATAACAAAAAAATACTAGGGTTAGGCGGGGTGGGGAAATCCGATCCCCACCGAGGGCGGGGATGGATACCCATTTTCTAACCCCAGCGGGGATTAAGGGTGGGGTTGGGGATGATTTAGGGCGTCAAGGGCGAGGGCAGGGACAACAAAACCAGCCCCCGCCCCGTCCACCCCGTTTCCAAGCCTAGTTGTGTTAACGTAAATATTGTCTCAAATTAATTAATGACTCTAGGCTTTTGGCTTATAAACTGGTGAGTACCCCTCTACTCTAGTCTAGCTTTTCATGATGTGGCCTCCTATAGCAAATTAGTTGGGCGCCAACATCAGTTATGTTATCCAACAACTCAGCCAATTTATGAGCAATCTGTAACACCGTGTTTTTCTTAATGCATGATTAAGTGTTTTAATAACTAAAAAGTGGAAATTTGAAATGTAATCTAGGTGATTAAAAGAAATAAATGAATTGTTTCTATGTATGGTATGTTGTATGTGATGATGGTTATGAGTTGTTCGTTTGAAATTCTGGTTTGAATTTAGGAAATTTGAGATATATACTTGAGCAAATTTGGATATGTTGTGAGAATGATTTTGGGTTTTTGAGAGAAAACAGTTAAGTTAGACCAATTTTGAGATAAAGGAAGTGGCTTGGTGAGGTTTGGGCCTCAGTTGGCCAAAAGTCCGTATGAGAGTGCTGAGAGAGTCATATATATAAGGAAAGGAAAGGGGGTTCCTTCCTCATTTCCCTTTTTCTTTCTCTCTCTTCTCTTCATTTTCTCTCTACCTCTCTCTAGAAATTATTGAGTTTGTGGGAGTGTAAACAAGGTTTGACCTTGATTTAGCAGTTGTGGTAAGGAAAGGAACGATCCTAGCTAGATTTGGCTCAAGAACAACGGATTCTCAAGGAACCTAAATTCAGATTTAGGAACTTTTAGAGGTAAGGGAAGTTTACAAATTGGTTGTTTTGTGTTAATAATTGTTGGTATGCTTATTTCTTGCCTTATGATCGGTTGAATCTCTGTGGATGTTGCCATTTTCATTGGTTTTGGTTAAAAATGGGTTTTGGGGGAAATTTTGAGATTTGAATGAGAAATTGATGATTTTGTGATGAAATGTTGAATTGATTGTATGATTTGATTTGTATTAACTTAGTTGAGGTGGATTGAGGTTGTTAGAACACCATTGATTTGAAAATCTATGTTATTTGGTTGAAAAGTTTGAGTTTTCTTCGAAGAGAATCGCTTTTTTTAAAAAATCCTCGCAAATAAACGATTATGGGGATCACATAATCAATTATCTGGAGTTTTAGAAACTGTTTTCGCGATTTGGTTTCAGAAATAATTGATTATGCAATTGGATAATCGATTATCTCTGCAAAAAAAAACAAAAAAAAAAATCTAATGCATTTTTGCTACAGTACATAATCTGTTTTTACAATACATAATCTATTATTCCAAAACTGAATGTACTATTTTAGATTTTAAAGTTTTCATTCCAAAATGTGAAGTATTATGTATATACACATATAAAAAGAGTATTATACATTTTCAAAGGTTCTATTTAAGAATGATGGAGAGTTGTCCAATTGGGATATGATTTTCTTTAAATTAAAGAAGTGAATTGTTTCAAAGGTTTTTGTAAATTTCAAGATTTGCCAATCTTCCAAATGGTTTTCAAAGAAGGTCTTGGTTTTCAAATTGTAGTTGATTGTTGGATTGGTTGTGAAGTGGAAGGTTGCTTAGATAGGACCTCCACTTGATGTGTATGATATTATTGTACGAGGTTTCTCACGAGATGGGCTGCTTGGATAGAGCCTTACCTGTTGACCATGCAAGAGGTCGGATTGGGCGTTCATGGGGTTGATAGTGACTGTTGGACCACAGGTGATGCTGAGTAGGCCACGTGGTGTTATGTTGATACATATATATGATATGATGACTATTGTGGTTGAGTTAATGGTTGTGTTGATATGTTGATACATATATGTGATATGATGACTGTTGTGGTTGAGTTAGTGGTTGTGTTGATATGTTGCTACACATATATATATGATATGATGATTGTTTGGTAGAGTTGATTATTGTGGTGATACATGCATTGGCATGCATATGTTGTTGGTTGAGATTAGGAGGGCCTCAAGCCATGTGCAGGTAGGCATGTAAGGTGGATGGTGACTAGAGTTGATACTTAGATAGGCCTCTAACCTAGTGCCTAGATAAGAAGTGGGGTCTTAAAGCTGGGCCTAGGGGATGAGTGGATGGGTAATTCCGCAGTGGGGCCAAGGCAATGTAGGCCTTGTGTCGCGGTATACCACCACCCACATACACTTATCCTAACAACCATAAGCTTCTCCAACAGATCAGAGTTTTGACAATTCCTGAATGGTGCTAGATGGCCATGGTAGGGGATAAGACCTGACTAATCGCCTAAAATGTAGAAAATCTCTTGAGAGTCGTGTCATTCATACATTGACATTTTGGGGTTGAAGGCATGATGTATTGTGCTGTATGTATGTAAACTCATTCTCTGATGAAATGGGATTCCAAATTTATATGTTGATGAAATTGTTATTATTGTTACCCGATGTCGTTGTTGCAGGTGGTAGTGTTGTCGTTGTTGCTATGATTATTTAGTAATTGTTATTGTGATTGTGTTATGAGTTGGTAGCGGGGGTAGTATTATTATTGTTATTTGATTATTATGGTTGTTTGTAATTGTTATGATTGGTGATGGTGATGATAAAGGTGTTGTTAATATCGCTGCTGTTATTATGTTAAAGGTTGTTGTTGTAATGGTCGTACTATTGTTATTGTTATTATTTTAAGTAAGCTTACCCTTGCATTATTTGCATGTGTGGTTCGTGCCTGTGATGATCACGTCTTTGGCGTGGGAGAAGACGTTGAGTTTTTGGCAGGGTTAGCTTCACTTAGTTGGTAATTAGGCTTCGTTTCAGCCAGTGGCGAGATTGAACAAGTATAAAGAATTATCTTTGTGTTCCTTTCCTTAAAGGAATTGATATTCCTTATTGTTGCTTATTTCTTTTAAGATGATGTATAAAGTGACCAGCTATAAGAAGTGAGTTTTGTATTTTGTTTTCTCGGTGATGTATATTTTGTACATGTTTGATATGGGCTGGTGTTATCCCACTATTGTGTATGATATGATGATGACATATACACAAATATTTTTATGATTTTATTCACTTGATAAGGTGCATGTAGTGTATATATAGTAGGGTTGTTTAGTAGTGATGATTGGGTCGTTACATAATCCAACAGAGAACCATTATCGTGTTGCATTGCATGTGCTTCACTACCTTAAACGCTCACCAGGATGTGGACTATTCTTTCCACGAAAATCAAAGGTGCACATCCTTGGCTTCAGTGATGCAGATTAGGGTGGGTGCATTGACACTTGTTGTTCCATTCTTGGGTACTATTTCTTTGTTGGAGATTCCTTAGTCACTTGGAAATCCAAGAAACAAAATACAATTTTAGCCTCTTCCTCTAAAGCAGAATATGGAGGACTTGCCTCTACTACCTGTGAGCTCCAATGGATCATTTTTCTACTACAAGATCTCCATCAAGTTTCTTCTCGGCCCTCAGTGATTTATTGTGACAATCAAAGTGCTATCCACATCGTAGCCAACCTGATTTTTCATGAGAAAACCAAGCATCTCGATGTAGATTGTCATGTTGTTCGTGAAAAAGTTCAAGTCGGCCTTATGCGCCTACTTCCAATTTCATCACATGCTCAAGTTGCATATCTGTTTACTAAACCTACAACTCCTCGAATCTTTCAGGATCATCTGTCCAAGCTGGGGATGATTGATACTTTCATCCTCCAACTTGCCAGGGGGGCATATCAATGCATGAAAATAAAATACCCAATGCTGACGAAGCAAGTGGCGGAAAGCATGACCAACCTATTTCATAGTTTGTTATTTGTTTGTTATTTTTCCTAACAGATTCTAGAATATTCAAATACTCCTACATATAGTGGTCGATACATGTAGTGTTGCTCAAAGTAATAAATCATACTCTCATTTTCACATGTGTATATTTCTCTCTTAGTATTTTATACTCCTTTTGCTGTTTTATTAAGAACCACGTAAATGAAGTCTTTAACGCTGTTTGGGCAAAGAGATTAAAATAGAATTTTTTTTATTTTAGTGACTAAAAAGATCAATTTTAAATTTGAAGGACCAAAAATAAATTTGTCTTAAATTTGAAAAACTAAAAACATATTTAAACCTCAATAAATTTACGATTATGTACTAATTAAATTTTTTTAAATATTATTATTAAAAAGAATATTAAGAATACTTCAGGAAAATTAGAATTTATTTAATGTGCAGTAAAAATGATTATGAGAAAATCAAGCTAATTACCATTTGTAACAAATATATATATATATATATATAGGGGCAGGATTCGTTGACACCAGGTGTAAGAGTTAGTTAAATTACACCTTCAATAACTTTTTGTATAATACAAATTTAACCAATCCAACTGTTGAATTTGATGATATTATCTTTATGATTATGTATATTAAATTTCACATCATTTGGACTTTTCTAAATATGTTATCTAATATTGAATATTTACATATATTTTATTATCATATTGTACGTTAAAATAAAGTGATTTAATGAACTATTAAATAATTTTAGAATTGTATGAAATTTTGTATACTTAATCTAATTAATAAGAACATCAAATTCAACGGTTGGATTGGTTAAATTTGCATTATACCAAAAGTTATTGAAGGTGTAATTTGAGTAATTCTTACACCTAGTGTCAACGGATCCTGTTATATATATATATATATATATATATATATATATATATATATATATATATATATATTAGTCTAATTTTTTTTTGAAATTATGGTTTGTTAAAAATGAAGACTTTGATTTTGTGAGATTTTCATTTTTGTCATATAGGATAGAATGGTTACCATTGATTACTTAGAGTAGGAAAAAAAATAAATTATATCAACTACTCTTCCATGTTCCTTGGTTAATTATTTTATTAGTTTTTTTTCTCTCTTGGATTTAACGTATGAGAGGGGATGAAGCATTTAAATTTGAAAGCCATTTAATTGCTACAATTAAATATTTGCATAAAAAATAAACTTTTAAAAATTAAAATGCATAAAAATTAAACTTTTAAAAATATTTATTATTTTTTTTGAAATTTAACATTAAAATTTGACATTAAGGACTATTGTGATGTATTTATTATTCAATGACTAACTTTATAATGGGTCAAAATAAATTCTTAATTTAATTGAGGTTAGCCCCTCAAATGGATATCCATATGTCCAGGGGTTAATATTTGACTCTTAGCTGAAAGATATTTTGGGTAACAAAAAGAAAAACAAATGCTTAATTTAATTGAAAAGAAAGCAAAGAAACATAAACCAAAACTAAACATGTTTCTTCCTGGGTGGTGGTGACCCGTGAGTCTCGCCCCTTTCTTTCTCCCACTCATAATACTTTTTGTTGTTAGAAGAAAATTAGACCCCACGGTGACCGGTTGCTGTTGTTCACAAATTGAAGAGATGCAACAAGGAAAGCATTGGTCCAAAGTAGAAAATATGGGTAACAAGTCAATGCCAAAGAGAACGCAAATTCCAGGTGGGAGGAAGTTAAGCGTCAAAGTGGCAACACTTGCTTATGATTGATTGTAGTGTGAATTCAAGGTGCTTTTGTTGATGTTATCTGCGGAGATGCATGATTTATGGTTCTCGGATTTTCTTATCTTTTGCTCTAAAATACTGTTATGGTGAAACAGCTTATTTATGCAGCGGTATTGCCTTTTTGTTAAATTGGTGTTGGAGTTATTTTACTGATATTTTGATGAATGGGTTTTAAAACAATACTTGCTTGGCTATTGGAATATCATGGAGTGGTTATGAATGAATTGTGAAATTGAGCAAATTTCAGGGACCGAGAAAAGGGGTTGAGTTTGGTTTTCTTTTCTTATAGGCCAGTTTCGTGGCCCTAAATTGTGATTTGGGGTGCTCAACTCAAAAACTTTTCCTCTGCTGATAGCCATGGGTTGGACCTATAAGCTAATCCCTTGAAAATATTATTACCGGGAAAAAAAAAATGCTAAGAGAAAAAAATTTAATTAGCTAATTAATTAAAAAATGGAAACAGTTCCTTGTAATAATAATAAACAAGAACAATCAAAAGGTTAAATTGGTGGTAGCCTCACGGGTTGGGCGTAAGTGGGTCGAAGGTGCTGAACAAGTTTCAGCAGCTGACAATGCATTTTAGTAATGGATTGGGCTGCAAATCATCTTGGGCTAGTGTATGGGAATGGATTCTGGAATCAATAGATCTTGAGTTGGAGATAAATTAACAAATGTAATGAAGATACAATAACACACAAATAATAATAATAATAATAATAATAATAATAATAATCATAATAATGATAATAATAATAATAATAATAATATAAAAGGTAATGATATTATCAATTAATAATGATAAAAATATTTTTAATTAATTTAATAACCCAAATTAAGAGAAATTGAGAGTAAGGTGAGTTTTCGATAAAACTTTAGAAAGAGAATAAAATTTGAACTATGTAGTTAGGATGAAGCTTGGTCATAAGATTTAATGTAATTGAGAATAAAATATTGAAATCTAATTTCTAAGGGATGAGAGAAAGTAAGGTGGGACAAGAGAATACATGTGAAAATTAGTCCTATTTAAATTATTTATTTAATTATTTTATTACTGTTGTGATTGATTTCATTGGATGAGCTTTATACTGTTATATGCACGACAATTAGTCTTTTATGTTAAAGTTGATATCAAGAAAAGATAAAGGAAGTTTTTTAACCTTTAATTAAGAGGATTTATTGAGTAGCCTACTATTGGCAAATTGGAAATTGTATTGAGAGAAATAGAGATTTTCTAGTGAAATTTTCATGGATATCAACTCTAATAAGAATGACCATAATCATATTTTTGTTTGTTAGACTTGGGATCCTAGAGTAGCTACACCTTATGATGGGATGTGAATCTTGTGGTGGAGGCCAAGGAGACCTTGGAGGAGCTTAGTGTATGTCATCCCACAAAGGGCAAGAGGATTGTGACTTTTTCAGGCTTGCACACAAGCATTCCTGACAAATCACTACAATTTATCTATGATTAGTGAAGAGTACTGTCACCTACCTATTACCACCAAAGGTTGTTCTCATTTCAGCTTTGATTAGTAAACCACCAAAGGTTATTCCCATTTTAGCTTTGTTATTCCCATTCTAGATTAGGTGAATATTGATATTATTTGGAATGCTTGGGTCAGTGGAGTATGAGTTCCTAATTTTACTACTTTGTTATTGTGAAGTTCTTCACGATGACGAGTCAGCATATATGCATTCATCCATTACATTTGACTATTATATGCAATTGATATATATGTCTAAATTACTTATTTGTTAGATTATCTGTTAGATTATCTATTAGATTAGGCTCTATTGTATATCTTTTACCATATGATGTCTTAGGTAGATACTTCCCTATTCTCTGTGTTTATGTGTTGTTGTTTTTTCCTTTTCCTTTTTTTCTTTGCCTACTATTTGTTGTATGTTTCCCCCATCCTGTTAGATAACAACAATCAACATTGGTGTGACACAACAAAAGCATGATAGGATCTTTTTCACATTGTGTTGTGACATTTCTCTACCACTTTATTCCCTTCGAAGTAAAATCTTATTGTCATTAGATATGGCTAGCATAAAGAATTTTGTAATATTATATTTTAAACATTTATGTATCTATTGTTCATGATGTAAGAAAAAAAACCCTTTTGTATTTTTGAGCATAGGACAAATGTCCCGTAAATGTTACATATTATTATTAGTAGTACATATCATTTGGGGTGTTACAAAGAATATTTTGCTTTTGCCTTATCATGTTCAAGTTTATTAAAGATTTCTAAGAGCATATCAAGCCTCATTTGTTGCTTTTTTGGATGAATTCCACGTTAATGGTAAGTTAGTAAGAAGTTTAAATAGCTCGTTCATTGTATTGGTGCTTATAAAAGAAAACTCTTTGTCAGTGGGGGACTATAGACCTTTTTCTTTTATTGGATGCATATATAAGGGGTTGTCTAAACTGCTAGCTAATAGGATGCAAACTGTCTTGCACTCGATTATATTAATGAATCAATATGCTTTTATCAAAGAAGACAGATTTTGGATGGTTGTGCATGATGCAAAAAGAAAGAAGAAAGAGGTAGTATGTTTTAAAGTGGACTTTGAAAAAGTACATGATTTAGTAGGTTGGGAGTATCTTGAGTACATGCATATGATAACCCATATGGAGTTTCATGAAAAATGGCACAAATATATAAGAGAATTTTTGGTTGAAAGTATAAATTTTTTTATATTAATAGTGTAGAGAAATTAAACTCAATTAGTTTTTAATTATAATTTAATTAGAGGCTAAAAAATCAGTCTATAAATAAATCAATCAATGTTTTGATGAGTCATTAGTGAAGGAAAAATTGGCCGCAATTTCATTTTAAATTAAAGAAAAAGAGTCTTTAAATAAATCAATAAAATTTTATAGGGCTATTAGGATTGAAAAATAATCTCTAAAATGAATTATTGATGATTAAAAAATAAATTCTAATTATTACTCCTTAATAAGAGACCAAAAATCTATTTCAAAATAAATACATAAAATTTTTAAGGGTTATTAGGATCGAAAAATTACTCTCCAATTATACTTTAATTAGAGACTAAAAAATTAGTCTCTTAATAAAGAAATAATTTTTTTAAAAAATCATTAGTGATTGAAAAATCATTCTATATTTATATTTTTTTGGGTCATTATGTTGTTATTATAAAGTATTTACCGAATTTGTTGATGACTAATTTTCTTTTCTATTGAAAATCTAGTTGACCACCTTTAGTGGAATCTTTCTTCCCAATCACATTTTTTTCATCTACAAGGCTCGAATCCAAAATCTTAAAGGATTTGAGCCCAATTTCACTCGGATTAACAACATATTGGTTTCTATATTTATATTTTAATTAGAGATAAAATAATTAGTCTTTAAATATATATATATATATATATATATATATATATATATATATATATATATATATATGGGTCAGGATCCATTAACACCAGGTGTCAAAGTTAGCCAAATTACACCTTCAATAACTTTCTGTAGAATGCAAATTTAATCAAT
Source organism: Spatholobus suberectus (assembly GCA_004329165.1). Lineage (NCBI taxonomy): Eukaryota > Viridiplantae > Streptophyta > Magnoliopsida > Fabales > Fabaceae > Spatholobus > Spatholobus suberectus. Next base: position 34,316,911 of record CM014736.1, read on the forward strand.
CCAACCGTTGAATTTAATATTCTTATTAATTAGATTAAGTATACAAAATTTTACACAATTTCAAAATTATTTAGCAGTTCATCGCATTACTTTATTTTAACGTACAATAAAAAATTAAAATATATGTAAATATTCAATGTTAGATGACACATCTAGAAAAGTTCAAATGATGTGAAATTTGACATATATGATCATGAAGATAATATCACATAATTCAACGGTTGAATTAGTTAAATTTGTATTATATAAAAGTTATTGAAAGTGTAATTTGACTAACTTTGATATTTGGTGTCAACGGATCCTGACCCTATATATATATATATATATGAAAAAAAAGGTACACACTCATAGTATAAAATTCTTTTATACTGTTATCCAATCACAAACTACCATATATGATAAGTTTGTTGACTTTGATAATAATTATTTTAAACACCAAACCTGATTTTTAAATGATTGACATTATAAAAACTTTTATACTGACAAAGTATATCCATTAAACTCTATCTCTATATATACAGAGTTGCATGCATGTAGCTATTCTTAGCAGTGATATTTGTTATGAAACTAAATTGTACGAATCGAGAATGTGGCCTAATATTCTTTTTAAAGAAAATCTTAATTAAAAATTAAAAAATGTAAAATAAGATTTGAGAGAAAACAAAAGGTTCACGTAGTTATACGTATTATTATTTTCGTGCTATTCTTGATAGAGTACGCTGTATTTAGTGTATTGTAAACTGGAAAAAAAAAAAAAATACTAAATATACATTCATTTTCTTTTCTATCTTATTTTTATCTTATTTTTTTTCTATTTCACTTTTCATTTTCTATCACATCACTTTATCATATATCATTTTTTTTTTTACCTTTTTTTTTTCTTATGTCTCTCTTCTCTTTTCACCCAATTTCTCGAGTTATTATTTGAGTGAAAATTAAAAGATATAATTTAGTTGTATTCATTATTAGTCTAATAATAATGTCCTATTATTTGAAAATTTTAATGATATGAATTATAAAAATTGTTATTATTATGACAAGCAATCAATAAATAACAATAAAATATTTACAAAAAATAATATTTCAAAATTAGACAAAGTAAACCACTGACAAGTGTCCCCAGAAATGGCACCGTGTCCGCGTAGTTTTGTGCTTGGAATACCCTTCGGCCTCATGAAGGATAAAGCATATAGCATATAGCACTGATCATCAACTACAAGCGTGATGGATAATAGTTTACGTGGAAATAAGAAACCACTACTGGAGCACCCTTTGATTTTGGTTTGCTCTTTGGTTTCTCCGATGAGGGAGATTCCAATTGAGATGATCCTTCAGCATAATCCGAGACTTGAGCTGACGAGGAGGAGGAGGAGGACGAAACAAAGCAATTGAAGAAGGTTGACATCAGTGCCATTGATTGGTACGTGTTTTGATACCTTATCTTTTTTGGTTGGTTTCAGCTAAAGAAGTGATTTATAGTGATATTTTTGCGCTAACCAATGGCAATGAAAACTAGAGCTGTCACATTGATTCGGATAGACTCACCACGAGTTGGTCAAAAAGTGAGCAAATCCAACTCTTACTTTTTGGTGAGCCAAAAAATGTTCAACCCAGCTCAACCTACCACGGGTTGGTGGGTTATATGGGTTGACTCACTTAAAATTAAAAAAAAAATTAAAAAAATAGAGTACATAAGTAAAAAGTATCAAAAAAATATACAAAAATTAAATTAAGGTGATAAAATTTGTGATGCGCTTAATGAAAATCAAAGTATCGATAGGTTTATTATATTGTGTCTCACAATTTTTATATATTAATGATTTGGAAAGTCATATTCACATTTCAATTCTATATCTATATATAAAAAGATAAGTTAGTATACTACTATCCTTTATTATGATTGAAATAAAATTAAATGATTGTGTTTATATGTTACTTATTTTAATTACTTACAAAGTTAGTATAGTAAGTTATATTAAAAAAGAAAAAACCTCAACCTGTGAGCCAACTCGACTCACCACAGGTTCAACCCGGGTGAGCCGCAAGCCAAGTGAGTCGGGTCCAATTTGACCTACCATTCAGGCTAGCCAAATTTTACCAATCTAACCTGGCTCGAACCCGTGGTGAGCCGGGTTGGCTCACGGGCTATAACCCATTTTGATAGCTCTAATGAAAACCAAGACAACGAATAGATTTAGGTGTGATGTGAAATTGAAGTGGGGATTTTGTTTGTGAGATTGCAAAGCTTATATATATATATATATATATATATATATTCACCATATATATTAAATGAGAACAACTATTTTGAATGGAAAGTGTTTTTAGCTGTTATTCTTCAACTAGAGTATTTTTAGTTGTCATTATTTAATGAGAGTGTTTTTAGGAGTTTTTTTAACATCTTATTTCTTTAAATCTATCATTTTCAATATTTTTAGTTATAAATTGAATTTTAATATTTTTTTAAAATAAATTATCAATAATTAAAAATTAATATTGCATTAGAATAATTGTTTATTATAAATTTAAAATATAAACTATATGTTCAAAATAATTATTTATTACAAATTTTAATTATAATATAATTTATATATTCAGAAATATTTATTTATTATAAATTTAAATTATATAAAATAAATATTTATTTTGTATAATGCATAGATTAAAATATTAGTAATCAATGTAAAATGGGTAGTTGTGTGACTGGATATAGAATTGAGGGTTACCTGAAATATTTACAGCGTCATGTGATGGGACCAAGGAAGTTGCCACGTTAGTCCATTTTCTTAGGGAGCAAGGAGAAACATGGGACCACATAGCTCTTTGAAAATTCATATGATGGGGATTTTGTCAATGGTTGCTTTGGACCTTGACAACATAGCTCGTGGGGTCAAATATGGTGTAAGGAATTACGACGTTGTTTCGTAACTTTCGTTTCTTAGTCGAGCGCGTTGGTACATGGAACCTGTCTTGAGAAGAATTTTTCGTCATCCACTTATATGCTCGATGAATGGATAAATCAAAGTCTCTTTTGCATAAGTGTGTGGAATTGGAGTTTAGTACCGATTCATTCCCAAATAAATTACTTTTCTTGTAATGGGATTTTTAGGAATAAGATTCTAGAAAAAAAAAATGTAAAATATGTTGGTTATTATTTAACTTTTCTCTAGTAATATGTGTATGGCTTATTATGGGAAGATTTAGTTCATTCGCCGCTATGGATGAATCTTTTTTTTATTTTCATTTTTTTTTACTCATTTTGTAAGTAAGTGTATTCTTCTCCACTATTGTTCTGCACACCTTGTATAGAATTGTAATGTATCATTAATAATGAAATTCTTTTCACCTTTAAAAAAAGAAATTATGGGAAAATTTAGTAACTTTATATTCAATTATTATAGAAAAAAGATATTTTTACTTATTTACAAATTAACATTTATAAGAATCTTTTATGTTCGAAAAATATTTTTATTCTTTTTTATTAAATATGAGAAACTTTTATAGCTTGTGGTGGATGTTTTGTCACCTGGGCATCTCTTGCACAATATGCATCTTTATACCCAATGATGTTGCAAGACCCTTCTCTTAATCCCTCGAAACTTGAACATCTGCACAAGATGACTCCCTACCTACATAGAGGAGTCTTTACAAGAAAATTTGCATTTATGGAGGCAAAAGCGAAAAAATAATTCATAATATATCTATAACAATTTTTATTACAATATCTAAAAATTAAAATATATAAGTAAAACAATAAAAAAAAGAAATTCATATCTAAAAACGAAATAGATTGTTTCCCTTATTTCTATTTCAACACAAAACAAAACAAAAAAAGAAAAGAAAATATACATTCAAATATATATATATATATATAAACAAGCATTTTATATAAATAATAAATATTTAAAAGAGATGCAATAAGTTTCTTTGTATTGTATTGTATTGTATTCGGCTCAGTCCTTTAAGAAAAGATTGGGCAAGTTTAATTACAATCAAGATCAACGTAATTCTTAAGAAAGTAATCATGTTGTCCTAAGGAGGTTTTGTTACTGCAATGTTACTACATTAACTTTAATATCTGCAACAACTGATCTTGATTCAATACAAGCTCTCAATTTTACAATCTCTAAAGACTGATTTGCCTAGGGTTTACTACTAAAGGAAGCGCAAGACTCCCGGATATGGTGGGAGACTCTGGAGCAGGAACTAACACTAAGGACACTAATATCATTAATATGCCATTTGTCTTCCCACTGGCAAAAAAATTGGATTTGTTAATTACTGCTTTAAAACAATAGCTAAAAAGTTAATAAATAAAAAATTTAATTAAAAATTACAAGAAATATATATATTAACAATATTAAATGTTATATTCTTAAAATTTTTTTAAATGGTTAATCATAAATGATATGAAAAAAGTGGCCAACAGATTTTTGCCACTTCGTTGTAAATGTAGAATTTACAAGATTAGCTCCATAGGACACGTGGCAGGAGTGTGGAATTAGTATTGATACTAATAATGTATGAACACAAGGATTGATCAATACAAGCAATGAAGTATGAAATAATTGTACTAATTAACAATTTATTGAAAATACTTGAAATTCATAATATACTTTAGTTTAAAAACTAAAATATTTCAATTCAATAAATTCAAACAAAAGTCAATAAGCTAAAATAATTCAATCTCATAAGTTCATAAATATGAAAAATTAGGACAACTTCTTTATATATATATATATATATATATATATATATATATAGATAGATAGATAGATAGATAGATAGATAGATAGATAGATATTTAAGTAGTTTCATATTAGGGGGTACTCACAGGTATATGTATCTTGATACCCGTCCCTGCCTAGTTAATAAATAAGTAGAAAAAAATTGTTTAACTTATCTATAGATATTTCTTTAACTATCCAAATTCAATTCATTATAGATTTTACTCATGAGTATATGCATACATAAATATTTTTGTCATCCTTAAGTTAGTCACGTGAGACTAACTATTTGCAGTGTCTTTTACAAGAAAGTTCCTTTGGTAAATGGTGATCCATTGGGCTACCCATTACTCTTATCAATAAAATTGTTTACACAAAGATTATATGAAGATAAGGAGAGTTAGAGAGAATTTCTTATGAATGAATGACCAATCCATTTAATTTTAAATATAATATTGGTTAAAAACTTATTTTTGGGTTAGGAACTGGTTATTTCCAATAAATTTTAAGGGTTGATTTGTTATCCAACTTAAAATGGAATGCCTTAGAGTTTTTTATACATAAAAAAAATTAATTTTTTTTTGTTAAAATAAATATGAGAAGTGCAAGCAATACTCTCTCAAATTAGGGGTGTTTGAGGATCGGTTTGGATCGATTTTGAGTCAAAAAAGTCATTCGATCCAAAGACTAAAAACATTTGTGGTTCGATTCGGTTTGAATTACGTTCTTAAAAAATCTGATCTAATCCAATTTGATAAAAGACGGTTTGGATTGGATGATTCGGTTTTTACTGATAAATCCCTTACTGACATTTTAATTTCCTATTACTATATGGCTTTAGCTCCAAATATTAAATTTTATAGCATGGTCACAATTATAAAATCACCTATCTATATGTTTTCTGAATTTATAAATGAGAAAAATAAGAGATATAAAGTGAGAAATAGAGAAAATACAACCAATAAGACCCCAAGATTAAATTAATTTAGCTGCCCAAATACAACATAACAGTTCATATTTTAAAATATAAATACAACATAATAGTTCAACTGCAGCAAATATAGCACAACAGTTCAGTTGCAGCTAGTCACAAAAAAAATCAAATGTAGCAAATACAACATATCAGACTTAACAACCAAAAAGATCATTTTAGTTTGGATCGGTTCAATTTTGCCAACACAAACCAAAAATCGTACCGAACCAATCGGTATAGGTAAAAAATTATCCAAAGAGATGCAAAGAATTTTGCCAACACAACAGTTCTACTATTGAACAAGTGTGTGTTTGATTCCATGCTGGAACCATCAATCGTGAGTCCTCATCCATATAAAAGCAATTTTATTGTTTTGGAGATGTTTGGAGGCCAAATTCAAATGCGAATCAAAACCAGAAACACAAGTCCAAGTTGAAGCTATTGGGAGTAGCTTCTATGTCAACCCAAAATCGATTTTTTTAGGTACATCTTTGCCCTTCTCAAAATGCAAGAACTTGAAAAAAAATAAAATTGGAACTATCTGTGCTATGCGATGTTGAAATCGTTATCTGAGTTATGTTTCGTGAGACTGTTCGTAAAATTTTTTCATATTCTTCTCCCTCTTTCTCATAGCACTAAAGAAGAAGAACTGTAGCTATTTTTCATATTCTCTCCGTAAATAGTTTTTCAACTACATGCCTTCTAAGCTATCTTTATAGTAGTAGCTATCTTTTCATCTTTAATATTTAATCTTTTCATCGTCAACAACAGAACCATCTTTCCGAAGGAGGAGTCACTAAGCCATCATCCTGACTATCCATCAAAGCCATACGCGCACCATGATAAGCCTGGGGCATACTCACCGCTTAGTACGTGTGGTTTAAAGGAATCGAAGGGCAGAAAGAGATTTAATAGAGAGGAAAAGAGAAGAATTTCCTATTTTATATAGAAACTTTGCATGAGTTAAGCTATGAAATTAAGAGAGCATAGTTTTTGTGTTATAAATATTAAATGGTGAAAATAGAAAATGTCTTTTTTTTTTTTGGTTCTAGAAAATGTCTTTTCAATCTTTAAAAAAATGAATGAAAATTAAATAAATTGTAGTGGGCAAATAACAAAAAATAAAAAGCAAAAATAAGAAAAATGAAAATAATTTGAATTCTATTCTTTATGTTTATTATTATTTCAATTTCGTATTTGCTTAATAAAATTGTTTCAATAAAAAAAAATAAAAATTTAAATCCGCGTCACCTGTGACGGTTGATCACATATTTATAGGGTTTATGATCATAAAGTATTTTAACTAAATATTCTTTCGCTGCGTCACCTGTGACGTTGATTATATAATTTTTTATTCCTCACTTGTTTTGAATATAAAAATATTTATCATAAAGTATTTTAAATATTCTTTTGCTTATCAATTTCTTAGAAAGAGTAAAATAAATATTTTAAATTTAATAATAATTTAAACAACACGTTATATATAATTATTTTTAAAATAGATATATTAAGAGTGCAGTAAAATTAAATTTTATCATTTTTTACGTAACTAGACTCCGAATTTGATATTATCATATATTTTTTCAATAATATATATTTTTTTTCAATAATTTTCTATTCTAATAAACTTTAACTATGACTATATTTTCCTTTGTGAAAAAATTCGTTGCTTGCGATTCTGTGGTGACTATATTCTCTGGAGTATATATCAATCTGTTTTCATAAAAGATGCCGTATAAAAACTTCTATGCTCCCATTGATGTTGTGTTTGAAATTCTATATAACAACCACACAATGTTAGATTACCTTACAAACTTACAATTTCAATTGGCTGAAAAATGAAAATGTTCAACAAATCAAGTAGGACAATACACCATGGCTCCCAGAAAACAAAAAGTCAAAGGGATCGGAAGAGTACATAACATATAAATTTAAAGGGTGTGCCCCATGGCCATGGATGCATGAGTTTCAATTCTCTCTCTTAATGGATGTACTCTTTTACTCCATTAACTACCATAACTCGCGACACATGTTTTAATTGAAACATTTGATGGGCTACAAGCGTGAAGGATGAGAGTTAACTGGGAAATAAGAAACAACAATAGGAGCTGAAGATCGCTGAGGATCTCCTTTGGGTTTTTGTGATAAAGAACCTGCTTCTACGACCACCACAGAGCTCTTTTCTTCCTTGGACTTGAAGCAGCAGAATATGGCTGAGAGGATAGTCATCTTCTTGTGGAGAATTTGTTATAGTGTGATAATTGGGTATATAAAAAGGGATAGAGTGAGTTAGGTGAATTGGAGGATGTCTTTATATTAAACAATACCTTGCTCAAGACGCATTTGAGCACTTTGGCTTTCTCAGCAAGGAAAAGACTGAAGTGCAACAACGACTTTGACTTTGACTCTTAATTAATATTAACTTGTTTATCTTCTCAAAGAAAGTCCATTGTAATTTAATTTACAAGTTCTTCTTTTTCTATGTTCCAGAAATAAACTAAAGGCCTTTCTATATTTTAATTTACAATTTTAATTCAAATATATATTTGTTGGCGAATGTATCAAGTGAGAGTGTGGGAAGTTAAAAGGAGTTAATATTAAGAGTTCCATATTCATACAACAAAATTATACAATAATTTATACAATATTTTTTTTTCTCTATCTCTCTCTATTACATCACCTATTTTATTTCACATGTTTTTGTCTTCTCTTTTTATCTCCTTTGTATTTGTAAAAACGAAAACTATATAATTTTGTTGTATAGATAGAATTTCTCTAATATATTAATCATTCAATCTTACGGGGATAGTTACTATTGGATTTAAGAAAAATAATTTTTGATATTAATGTAAGATTAATAGTTTGTTTGGTTTACCGGAAAAATCATGGTTTTTGCAACCATAATCACATTTGAATGCTATACAAATTATGTTTGGTGATTTTTGGGATAATAGTTAGAAAAGTATTTTTACAAATTCCAATATATAATTTTGAATTCTAAAGCACAAAATAATGAAGGAAGAAATTGTTGCTTTGGGAGTAAAAATACTTTTGAGTGCTTTCCTAATTCCCAACATGCACTTCGTTGATTTTCAAAATCAATTTTACTTTGAGAAAGTATTTTTTTAAGGTGAATATAATTAATTCTAGATGGGAAACTCACTGATAATTAATTAAGAAAATACCCATATTTATCTTTGAAAAGTAATTCTACCGAATTATTGAAATAAAATTAATTCTTCTAAATATTAATATTCTTAAACACATATTAATTTCTTTTAATTAATATAATTTTTTTGAAATTAATGCTTTCAAACCGTTTATTTCGAAGTTATGTCTATCAAAATCTAAAATAAATGTGGACCCAAGAAAGATCAAGCTAACTAGAATGTGAACACCCATAGAATTTGGATAAATTTGTCATAGCTAGCTGTAGTACACTGATTAATTAATAGTAATATCTTAATAAAGTTGTTCAAACATGTGCATCATTTTGTTGTGTGTTTGATGACTATTTGAGTAATATCAAAATTTTAGGGGATGTTTCTTGACAAATGCTTCTCAAACTAACAGCATGAAATACGTGGTAACGGTCAGAAAAAGAAAAATATTTCAAAATAATCAAGGTGACATCATGTTCTCAGTCACCAAATCAAGTTCTCACTCTCACACAACAAAGAAGAGATGAATTTTTTATTTCATTCAGATCTAATACTTTGCAAAACTCGAAGAAAGAGCCTTTTATAGGTTAAATAAATACATTAAAATATAGATAAACTCAGTGAATGGAGAAGAAAAACATTAAATGTAGGAGATCAAGTCGCCATGAGAGCTGTATCTTTTGAATTTCAATTTTGCAATTCTGGCTTGGCGACTTTGCAGCAGGCAAGCTTTGCAGGAATTCAGTGTTGTTTTTACTTTTTATAAGTAAAACTTTATTAAACAGAGTACAAGGGGTACTCTAACCCATCTACAAAAGTCTTGCATAGCTTATTAGAAAGATGAGTAAAAACAAGCTACATGATCAATACACTAATTAGAAAAACAGCATTGAACATTGTTCCTCTTAACCTTGAGCCATGTCTACAATTTGACTTTTATATAGTCCAAAACACCAATAAAGTCAAGAGAGACACCCCCAAAATACGATATTATTATGCATTATCCAAATAGACCAAACCAGAACATGCCAACAAAGATGATGAACAAGGTGTAGCTTTATTTCTTTTCTTCTGAATAGAGAGCTAAACTGATTAAAATGAGTAGAAATATTATTACGCAAAACTCCTAAAAAAGCAAGCCATGCATATACTACAAGAATTCGGTGTTGTGCCTATAGTTTAACAGAGCAGTGCACTTAAACTTTTAATTAGGTGCTTGGTTTAGTTTCTTATATACATGTTTCAATGAACAAGGATTTCGACAACATATTGTTAGGTTTATTGGAGTTTTTAGTCAAATGAAATTGTCGAGAGAATCATATAAAGAGGCGTAGAGGAAGATCAAAAAGTATGGGATTATGACTAAAAAGCCAAGCTCCAAAATACTCGAAAATAGGATTTTGACTTTATTGAAAAGGTATGTTCGAGGAAACTTTATTGCATAAATGAGGGGATCAAGACATGTTCAAAAGAAAAGAGTTATATGAAGGAACACTACATTTGATAAGAAGTTCATAATCGTAGTTAGAAGCAATTTTCAAGAGTAGACAATTTCAGACAGGTGACAACATCTTAGTTAGGTTTATTTACGCATTGTACACATGTCAAAATCATAAAGATTTGGCTGTTATGTAAATTATGTATAAATAAACATCCGTGTAGCCATTTTTCTTCGGTTCTGACATTTACACAAACTTTGTACACCATACACTCCGCACTAATGCTACCGATTCAAAGGAGAATGTGTATGTTCTAACCCAGTTTTTATTTAATTCATTATGCTTTTCGCATCTTGAATTCTTCTATTTGTGACATTTCTTCTTTCGATAACTTCTTCTTTGCAATTTAATTTCAATCTTTCTATAACTCTTGTTTCTGCTTATGACTTTTTCTTCTGTGTATAACCTTTTCTGATAATATTTATGTAATGCAATGTATTTTTCGATTCATATAATAACAATTACATTATAATTGAATCTGAATTCAAATGTTTATATACACATTATTGTTAATAAATTTGAATGAACAAAATATAGTTATAATTCGAATTTGTTACGTAAAATCTTTATTGGATATCTTTATCAAGATCAAAAATGATAATATTAAGTTGTTGAGTGAAGTTTTCTTAAGTTGAAAACATAACGTTGCTAGTTTGAATAAAAAGAACTCACAATTGATTTTGAATCTAAGTCCCGTGAATAAAAATCTTACTTTGCTGATTAGAATCATTGTGAGATGTTAAAAGAAGGGCTAGATCCAAGAGGGAGGGGGGGGGGGGGGGGGGGGGAGAGGTGAATTGGATCTTTAAAATTTTCAAAAATCCCCAAAACTTTTCAAAGATAAAGAACTAGATTTTCACAAAACTTTGAATCATTATGATTTGGTTGTATGAATGGTGTAGAATTGGATCAATTATCTTGATTTTACTATGCAAAGAGCCTCATGAATTTATATGCAATCAATTAAAGATATCAAGATTCAATATACTAGCAAGAGGGTAAAGGAAAGAAAAGAACACACAAGATTTATACTAGTTTGATCACCACCACCGTGATCTATATCCAGTTTCCAATCAAATCAATTGGGATTATCACTATGCAATTCAATTGTTTACAAACACTATGCACAAACAAGAGAACTACAAACAAACACAACCACAGGATTAAGTTTCTTGAAAAATCTATCAAGAAAACTTGAACCTGTCCTCTTGGAACACTACCACAAGAGAACTTGAGACAACCCATCTCAAGAACCAAAAGAAAAGGTTAGATATCACATTGATTTGTGATAGATGAAAAACAATGAAGCAGAAACCAAATTCTATCCAAAAGAGACTTTTCTTTATCTCTAATGTTTATCCATGATGAGCTCTTGATTTTGATGTAAAACTTGTGGTGATGAAGAATAATATGTTTTCTCTTTAGAAAAGCTCTGACAAATTTAGAGAATTGAAGTTATGTGAAAAGATCTACTAAGGTTCACATTATATAGAGAGTTCATTGGAATAACTAGTTATTTGGACTTATAATCAGTTATTTTGTTTTTAGAAATATAGAAATAGGAGTTTGAATGGATTTAACTAGTTGTTTTCATTTATAACTAGTTAAAACAACATGCATTCTATTTCCTCTTTGTTGGAATAACTAGTTACATAGCTTTGTAACTAGTTATTTTTGCATAGGACAAAACAGCTTTATAAAAATGTAATTGGTTATAGAATTATGTAACTAGTTACAGTAGAAAAAACTGATTATATAATATTGTAACTAGTTAAAACAAAAACAATGTAACTAGTTACATATCACTGTAACTAGTTAAAACAATGTATTTCTTCATTGTTTATGCGTTTTCCAACGATTTTAACTATTACAAAGCTAATTTATCCGATTAAATGGTTCTTAAACATTAGATTGAATTGTTCTAAAGCATTAGTATGTAGCATTCACTTCCTGTCAATTTAAAACCATATTTTATTCAATTATTTCTTCTTAAACTCAATTTTAGACTTATAAAAAACACGTTACTACTTTATTAAACCTTTAAGTCTTAAACTTTGAGCTCATCACCATCAAACCATCAAGGATAAAGATAAATCATGCAAGACACACAACCACACACACATACATAAACACACATTATAACTTTACACTCATCAAGAGGCTAAATCATCAAAACTATATTAAATTTCCTTAGGGGTAAGAGTAATTCTTCTTGCTTCTTCATGAGAAGTTACCTTTTCTAGAATTGATATCATTCTGATTCTTGAAACGAATTTCTGCCATCAACAAATTGGCACGCTGATGGGACTTTATTGCCAAAACATTAAAAAAACTAGTCTTGAGAAATTGCATGATTTTAAGAAGTGGCAGAATAATGGCTAGTTCTGGTGGACTAGGAAATCCTGGGAATATTGTTAATCGGAAGGGTAGAACATTTTCTAATATTGAAAATGATAATGGTTTGAATAATCAACCAATATCAGAGGCATATAATAATCTTGTAACAAAAAATAGTGTCACAACACAAATGGAAGGTGTAGTTTCTACAATAGGAATATTACCACCCCGTCAGAAGCAGGTCCTAGTCATAGTACATCTTTACAAATGACTCAACCTTGAGGAATGCCAGGGTGGAGATTACAACAAACAAATATGAAAATGCCTTTTCACAGCCTCAATTTGCACCTTCTGCTTATGTGTTTGTTCATTCAACACAACCAAGAAATAGAAATTTGGAGTCGCAAGGAATAAACTATGTGCATAATGCTAAGCAGTTATAGACAACGGGGGCAAATGTTGATGGTAGCATTTTGAGAAAAAAATCTCTCGACTTGTATTACTAACCAAACTTTAATGGCATTTGGTTAACAATTGGATCATAGTAATCATGATATGGTGAATATGTTTACTCACCAAATGACTATAGTATTAAATCCTATGTTCCAAACGACTAATAATAGTTACCAATAGCTAACCATGTTAATGGCTAGAATTGTAGATGTTTTAGAAAATCCTCGAAGGCAACAACCAATGGAAAATAAACTCCTTTGGTGAATGCCATAAGCCCTGTTAATAATAAGCATTAAGAAGTATTTGAAAATCCCCTTGTGTTGAATTAAAATCAAGATTTGAGGGGTAATGATTAGTCTTTAGGTGTTGGACAAAATCCCTTTTTGGTTAATCGAATCCAAATTGTTGACCAGGTGTTATATTTATTTCAACAAAACTAACAAAATCCTGGAGGACAAATTTTTTAGAATCAACCAAATCTTGGGGGTAGAATGTCCAAGATCAAAATTGGGGCAAAATGTGCATAATCCCCAATAGATAAATCAGTTGGTTGAACAAGCATCTAATAGGCATGGTTTAGAAGTAGGTTATTGTAATCAACCTTTTTATTTTTGCATGCCCTGATTATATCCTACAATCTGAATTACCAATGGGATTTAATTTTTAGAATTCTCAAAATTTGCAGGCAAATTAGGGGAATTAATTGTGGAACATATTACTCGATATCAAATAGAATGTGAGGACATAGTTGTAGATGAATATCTTCAATGAAGTATTTCTCCAATTCTTTAACCAAATATGAATTTACTTGGTTTACTACTCTTCCTCCTAATTTGATTTTTAATTGGGTTCAATTGGAAAGAATTTTCTATGAACAATTTTTCAGAGGGGAAACAAGAGTAAGTTTAGTGGATTTGATAAACATTAAGAGATGTAATTCTTAATCAATCGATGACTATTTGAATAGGTTTAGACAAATGAAGTCAAGATGTTATACTTAAATACTTGAATACGAATTAGTTCGAATGGTTGTTGTTGTTTAGGATTTTTAATTCGAAAGAAATTGGTAAATCAACAATTAAGAGATACGACACAATTAGCTAATAAGGTTAGAAGGATTGAACAAATAAAATTCAAGAAAGATAGGAATAAGAGATTTGACAAAATGATTCAAAGAGATAAAGTTGCATTTATAGAAATGAATAACGTAGAAGAACCTAAAACTAACCTTGATACAGATATCGAATATAAGGGTAATAAACTTAATATAGCACAATTGAAACCAGGGCCCCCATATATTTGTCAAATGCTAAAACCTAAAGACAATAATAAAGTATCAAATTAGAAATATAGTTTTGATGTGACTAAAGCTGACAAAATTCTTAATATCTTGTTAAAAGACAAGCAGATTGTGTTAACTGAAGGTCATAAATTACCATCTTTCGAATAGAGAAAAAGAAAGAAATATTGTCAGTACCATAATGTTTTTGGCCATTGGACTAACAATTGTATTTGTTTTAGGAAAATGATTCAAAAAGTAATTATTGATGAAAGATTGAAATTCAAGGAAAAGCCAATGCAAGTCGAAATAGATCTTTTTTAGGTTCAGACAAACTTTGCAGAACTTGTCCAGATCTTAATGATTAATGCTTTGATTGAAGAGGATGAAGGTAAAATAATAAGGTCTCTAATTCTTGAAGAGGACCTAGAGAGAGATTTGGATGAATTTGAAAAGGAAAAAGATAAAGTTTTTTGTCGAGTTGGTGAGACGCTTGTTGATTTTCGACTTTGAAAGAAAAACGCAGACAATGAGGTGATGTTATGCCAAAGGTGCAGTGCTGTATTTGATAGATAAACTGCAAAAGCTTTCAAGACGTCTGATGTTTGAAAGCATTACTAACAAAACAAGTCTTATACTGGTGAACCAAAGGGTAAATAGAACATTAATATATCTATTAATCAAGTGCAGAAGCCTGTTAATAATTCTCAAGGGAAAACAACTTATGTACCCAATTCACAAGTTCCACCAAATAAGTGGTTTCGATAAGGTTACTCAAGTGGAAGTGCTAAAGGAAGACCTTTCAAAATTAGGGATGTTATGTCTCGAATTGGTGATACTTCTGGGTCGAAGCCACATATGTCTTATCTTTACCATTCAAGTGTTTAGAGGACTAATTTCTATAGAGCTCCTTAGGTAAATAAAAATATGACCAAGACTTAATGGAGAAGGCATCAAAGGAAAATGAGGGTTGCTCTTGAGAACCAAAGAGGGAATGATGTTGTCTCCTCACATCCTTGTATCAAAGCTATTATAAATCAACCAAATCCTATTTTGGATGAGGATGAAATGATAACAGATTGTTTCAAATTTGGTTTTGAGGATTCATTGGAAGATATCTGTGGCATCGTTTCGATGTTACCTACAGGGTTTACCCAAGAATTTGGAGAATGTCAAGCTATGGAAGATTTTATAAGGGAAGATTATTTCGAGGATCCTCTAATAGAATCTCAGGCTATTTGGCTAAATTAGGTATCATGTATAACCCCAAAGTATAATGCTACTGTATTCAATCCACCTATTAAAGAAATGAAAGATCATCTTAAGCCTTTAATTCTTACTTCAGTGATCAAAGGACATAAGGTTGATAATATTTTAGTTGATGGGGGAGCTGTAATAAATATACTTTCGAGAACAATGCTCAAAAGGTTTGGAAAGACATTGGAGGACTTGATCCCTTATAATATTATAGTTTCAGATATTAGTGAAAAGTTAGTGAAATCAGATGGTGTGGTGGCTTTAGACATGATAATAGGAGTCGAAAGAGACCCACTATCTTTGTGGTGGTTTCTTCTCAAGCAAGTTTTAATGTACTTCTGGGTCGAAAGTGGATTCATGGAATGGGTGTTGTGCCTTCTATTGTTCATCAGAAGCTTTTCTTTTGGAATGAAGAAGGTCATTTAGAGGTGGTCGAAGCTGACTAGAGTTCTTATGATGCTTATGCTCGTAACCCCAGTGTTCTCCTAATGTGTGATATAATGATTTAATAATTGAAAGTGGGAATTGAATTTAGTTTTGTAATTAAGATGTAATAAATAAATTGTAGATGTGTGGTTGTTTTATGTGGTGTTTTGCTTGGAAACTCTGATGTGAATAGTGAAATTTAAGAGACAGTTATTTGAGCCAAATGTCTTTTTGGTGATATCTTGGTTGGTTTAGTGGGGAAACAATGGAGCTTAGCCAATTTTGAGCCTAAGAGTGTCTAGAGACAGGAGTTGGGCCTTGGCGGGCTAAAGGCTATTGGGCCAAATTCTCTATATAAAGAGGATGACCCTTCTCTCTCCCTCACTTTGTTTTCTTTCATGTTTCTTCCTCCCAATCTCTCTAAGCTCTCTCTTCCATCTATTTCCTCAACTCCAACAAGTAGAATCGTGGTGGTTCTTCTTCGTGAAGGTTCTCCTCAAAGTTTAGCTCAAGAGTTCAAGTTCTATTTCTCTCCTCTTCCATTAATTCAAATTTTGGAGTCTCCAAGAGGTAAGCGAAGCTTACTATTGGTTGATTTTGTGTTAGTGGTTGCTGATATGTTGATTTCATGCTTTTGAAACAGTTGAATTTTTATGAATGCTATCATGTAGTTTGTTCTTGGTAAGAATGGGTTTTGAAAGAGGTTTTGAAAATTGTTGATGATTGGTGGTGATTGGTGGACGAAATTATTGTGTAATCGATTAGAAAGGTATTAGAAGTAATTAGAATTATTTTGTGATGCTTGGTGTTGATTGATTTTGTCAAAAATGACTTTGGTCTTCTCTTTGCAAACAACAAAAATCTCATTCGTCGCCTAGCGACAGAATTATGGTGCCCAGCGACGAAATTGTCGCTTAGCGACGAATGACAGAAAACTCTCTACAAGTTTGTTGCCTAGTGATGGAATTCTGGCGTTTAGCGACTGATGCTGAAAAGCTCACTAGAAGGTTGGCGCTTAGCGACAGAATTGGCACCCAGCATAAGAATATCAGGATTTTCCTTGTTTTATGATGCTGAACTTGGATCTAACAGAGTTTGGGTCCAAGAAAAAGGTGAAATGGCATTGATTCCAAAGATTTAACGTTAAGTACGACTTTTTAAAAATAATTAGGAATTGTTCTAGTTTCAAAGGAAAGATATATTCACTCAGTATGCTTGATTTTTTTAAGATTATTGTTGTTGTTGGTTTATAATATTATTGACTTTCAAGGTTGTCAAATTTATATTACAAGATAAGTTGGATGTTCAAATGTTTTCAAAAATGGGTGTTGGTTTCTAATTGTGGTGATTTGTTTGATATGTTGTTGAAGTGGAAGGTTGCTTAGAGAAGATCTCCACTTGTTGTTTAGAGGATTTGTTGGTGAAATCCTATAGAGGTATAGGCTACTTAGATAGGGCCTTAACTGGTTGCCATGCTATGTGTTGAATTGAGCTTACATGGTATTGTTGTGTTGTTGTATTGTTGTGGTTATATGTGGTGCTTTATTGAGCTCACTGGGTGTGTTGGATGAAATTGTTGTTTAAGATTTATTATGACTTGTTGATGATGGTATTAGTATTGTTGGAGTTGTACATACATCACATGCATATATTGGTGGCTAAGGTAGCTGATGATGGACCTTATGCCATGGTGCGGGCAAGCACGTAAGTTGGTTGGTTGACAGAAGCTGAAGCTCAGATGGATCTCTAACCTAGTGCTGGATAAGACGTAAGGTAGCTATCGATGGGCCTTTGGGATAATTGGATGGGCGATTCTATAGGGGGCCAAGGTAGTGCAAACCTTGAGTCGCGGTGAGCCACCATGCACATACAATTATCCTGATAAACCATATAATCCTCTCCATAGATCAGAGTTGGCAATTACTGAATGGTGTATGGTACCTATTGTTATTGATGCCATGGTAAGGGATGAGATTTGGCTGATCGCTTGGTTGTTAAAAATATCTTAAGAGTAGTGTTTTCATGCATTGGCATGGTGATTGATATCATTAATGTAGAATATGACTATATATTATGGAATTTTATTTGAATTTTATATGTAAATGAAGTTTTCTTCTATAGTTAATGTTGTTGTTGGTGGTGGAAATGTTGTTGTTGTTACCTAGTTGTTGATGTTGTTATCGTTGTTGTTGTGGTTGTGTTGTTATTGTTGGTGGTAGTAGTGTTGATGTTGTTATTGTTATCTCGATGTTGTTGTTGTTGGTGGTGGTGATGGTATTGTTGTCGTTGTTGCTATGGTTACTTGATAGTTGTTGTTGTGGTTATGTTGTATGTTGGTAGCGGGGGCAATATTGTTATTGTTGTGGCTATTGTTATTATTGTGGTTGTGTTGTGAGTGGTGGTGTTGCTGATATAATCGTTGTTACTTCTTGTTGTTATGGTTGGTGTTGGTGGTGGTAGAGGTGTTGCTAATGTCGTTGTCGTCGTTGTTGTTGTTAAAAATTGTTGTTGTAATGGTTGTACTATTGTTGTTATTATTATTTTGTTTGACTATTGATATATGATTAAGTGATTTTCTTATTACTTTTCCTTTATACTATATGTTTTATTGTTTCAAGTAAGCTTACCCTTGCGTTGTTTGCACATGTAATTCATGCTTGTGATGATCACGCCATTGGTGTGGGAGCAGATGTTGAGATTTTGACAGATTTAACTTCTCTTGGTTGACGATGATGCTTTGCTCTAACCAGTGGCGAGATACAACAAGTATGGAGGATTCATTCTCTTATTCTCTTCCTTAGAGGAATTGATATTCTTTTATGTTGTTTATTTTCTTTTGACACGATGTATAGGGTGACCAGCTATAGCGAGTGAGTTTTGTATCCCTCACTTGTTGATGTAAAGATGTTATTAGTGTTGATATTTGTATTTCTTTTGATTTCTTGATGTATCCATTGATGTAATTATTTTGGTTGGAATGGATAGTTTTCTCTATTATTATCTATAAAGTGGAAAAAGGTGAAAAACAATGGCATATTTTTGTAATAACTAAATCCTATATCTTCATTAATATGATTCTTCCAAGATTAAAAGTAGAAATGTTGTCATGTAGCGGCAGTGGGTCGTTATAATGCTTCTTTAACAAATCAACAAGATAAGACCCTAGTGATCATAGCCCTTTTTGGGATTGATGCTTCATATTATGTGAATTAGAAAGAGAAAGAAAAGTTTTTCTGGTGGAACCCAGAGGAAGGGTTTATATTGACACAAAAGGCCGAAAATGGTTCGACCATAATTGAGTAATGAGTGAACAAGATGTTTATTCGAGTTATTTAGCTTGAATGTCAACCTATGTGGCCAAAAGTAGGATAAGAAAGGCTTCATTGGTTGAAGTAGATTTAAGCAAAGCAATTGTCGAAGTCATTGAAGATAAAGAAAATATGATTTTCAAAGCCAATATTGATGAAGTAATATTGATTCATTAAGTTGATAATGAAGAAAGTAAAGAAATGGCTTTAGTGGCCATTAATGATGAAAAAATGAATTTGGTTGAAATTGCCAAAGTAGGAAAAAGACAAGCGGTGCTCGAGGAAGAAAAGGAGCTTTTAATGATGGATAAAAATGATAGCCTCGAGCAAGAAAGAATTGTTGAAAATGACCAATTAAAAGAAAATGGAAGGTTAGATTGTATTTATGACAATTCTCCTTTAGGCTTCAAAAAGCCTACATCTCCAACTATTAAAAAGATGGAGGCACAAGATCCTTTTCAGGAAATTAATTTGGGGGATGAAGTGAATTGAAGACCAACTTATGTAAGTAAATTATTGGACAACAATTTGCACGAACAAATTATTGAACTACTTTATGAGTACAACAACTGCTTTGTGTGGGATTATAATAAAATGCCAGGTTTAAGTTGGGAATTGGTCGAACATAGATTGCCAATCCAACAAGGTAAAAGACCAATTAAACAGGCTCCTTGAAGATTTGCACTTGAAGTAGTTTTAAAGATTAAAGAGGAAATCAAAATGCTACTGAAGGCCAAATTTATTAGGACAGCTAGGTATATTGATTGGATTTCAAAAATTGTTCCTATCATTAAAAAGAATGGAAAAATGCGTGTTTACATAGATTTTCGATATTTACATTCAACAACCCCTAAAAATGAGTATCTAATGCCTATAGTTGATATGTTAGTTAATTCGATTGTTGGTAACGAAATGCTAAGTTTATTAGATGATTATTTAGGATATAATCAAATTTATATAGTTGAGTAAGATATATCGAAAACAACTTTTTGATGCCTAGGGTCTTTAGGCACTTATGAATGGGTGCTAATGCCTTTCGCGTTGAAAAATGTGAGTGCCACTTATCAAAGGGCAATGAATCTTATTTTTCATGATTTAATAGGGAGGCTTATGCAAGTATATATTGATGATATTGTTGTGAAATCAGAATCAAAAAATGATCATTTAAACCATTTAAAACAATCATTCGAGAGTATGAGAAAACATGGTTTAAAAATGAGCCATATTAAATGTGCTTTTGGTGTATCTATAGCGGAATTTTTGGGTTTTGATGTTCATCAAAAGGGCATCGAAATAGACAAGAACAAGGTTAAGGCTGTTCTAGAAACTGTACCTCCTTGAAATAAGAAAGAACTTTAGTCTCTGTTAGGTAAGGTGAATTTTCTCCAAAGATTCATTTCTAATTTATCTAGAAAAATTAATGTATTTTTACCATTACTTAGATTAAAAAATGAAGCTGAATTCAAATAGGAAAAGGAGCATTAAGGTGCTTTCGAGGAAATTAAGAAATATTTGATGAACCTGCCAGTTATGGTTCCACCAGTCGAAGGTCGAGTGTAAAAGCTGTATATTTCTGCATCAGATTCAATAATAGATAGCATGTTGGTTTAGGAAGATGAAAATAGTGTTGAAAGAGCTACTTATTATTTGAGTCAAATATTGAATGATGCAAAAGTTAGATATAGTCCATAGAGAAATTGTGTTTATGTTTATATTTCTCTTGTACGAAATTGCGATATTACATTAGACCTTTCGATGTACTTTTGCTCTCTAAAAATAATATAATAAAGTTCATGTTATCCAAATCTATTTTGCATAATCGATTTGGCAAATAGGCTTTAGCTGTAACACTGTGATTTTCTTAATGTATGATTTAGTGGTTTAATAACTAAAAAGTGGAAATTTGATATGTAATCTAGGTGATTAAAAGAAATAAATGAATTGTTGCTATGTATGGTATGTTGTATGTGACGATGGTTGTGAGTTGTTGGTTTGAAATTATAGTTTGAATTTAGGAAATTTGAGATATGTCCTTGAGCCAATTTGGATATGTTGTGAATGATTTTGGGTTTTTGAGAGAAAATAGTTAAGTTAGACCAATTTTGAGATAAAGGAAGTGGCTTGGTGAGGTTTGGGCCTCAGTTGGCCAAAAGTCCATGTGAGAGCTCTGGGGCGGTCAGATATATAAAGGAAGGGGAGGGAGGAATTCCCTCATTTTCCCATTCTCTTTCTTTCTCTACACTTTCTCTCTCTTCATTTCTCTCTGAATCTCTCTCTAGAAATTTGAGGTTACTAAGGGTGTTAAGAAGATTCCCAAGCCCAGTTTAGTATTGTTGCAAGAGGAAGATCAATCTGTGGAAGGTTTTGGCTCAAGACACAAGTTTTTCAAAGAACCAAAATTCAAATTCAGAGACTTTTAGAGGTAAGGGAAGCTTACAAATCAGTTTTTGTGTGTTAATAATTGTTGGTATGTTGATTTCTTGCCTTATAATCGGTTGAATCTTTGGGGATGTTGTCATTTTCATTGGTTATGGGAGAAAATGGGTTTTTGGAGAAAATGTTGAGATTTGGATGAGAAATTGATGATTATGTGATGACATGTTGGATTGATTGTATGATTTGATGTGTATTAACTTGGTTGAGGTGGATTGATGTTGTTGGAACACCATTGATTCGAAAATCTATATTATTTGGTTGAAAAGATTGAGTTTTTCCGTAGAAAATTGTGTTTTTTTGAAAAATCGTTGCAGATAATCAATTATGGGGATCACATAATCAATTATTTGGAGCTTCAAAAGCTGTTTTTATGATTTTGTTTTGGGAATAATCGATTATGAACTTTGATAATCGATTATTTGGGTTTCAGAAAAATTTCTTCTGGTTTTGGTTTGGAAATAATTGATTATGGAAAACCATAATCAATTATCCCTGTTGAAAAATGAATTCTGATGCATTTTTATTACAGTACATAATCTGTTACACAGTACATAATCTGTTATTTCAGAACTGAATGTATCATTTAAGATTTCACAATTTTCATTTTAAAACGCGAAGTATTTTGTATATACACATATAAAAAGGCTATTATACATTTTCAAAGGTTCTATTTGAGAATGATAGAGAGTTGTCTAGTTGAGATATGATTTTCTTTAAACTAAAGAAATGAAATGTTTCGAAGGTTTTGTGAATTTCAAGATTTGCCAATCTTCCAAATGGTTTTCAATGGAAGTCTTGGTTTTCAAATTGTAGTTGATTGTTGGATTGGTTGTGAAGTGGAAGGTTGCTTAGATAGGACCTCCACTTGTTATGTATGATATTGTTCCTCACGAGGTGGGCTGCTTAGATAGGGCTTTACCTGTTGATTTTGATCGAGGTCGGATTGGGGCTGGTATGGTGTTGATGGTGTGAGTGGTCATGGGAGGTAGCTGACGATGGACCTCTTTGCCACTGGTTGTATATATATGTTGTATGTTTATTGGTTGTGGTTGATGGTGTGAGTGGTCATAGGAGGTAGCTGACGATGGACCTCTTTGCCATTGGTTGTATTGATATACATATATATGTTGTATTTTTATTGGTTGTGGTTGAGTGGTTGATAGTGTGTAGTACATGCATTCATGCATAGTTGGCGGTTGAGGTAGCTGACGATGGACCTCATGCCGTGCTGTGGGTAGGCATGTAAGTTGGATGGTGACCAGAGTTGGAACTCAGATGGGCCTCTAACCTAGTGTTGGATAAGACGTGGGGCAGCTGACGATGGGCTTTCGGGGATGAGTGGACGGGCGACTTTGCAAGAAGCCAAGGTGATGCAGGCCTTGTGTTGTGGTAAGCCACCACCCACATACAGTTATCCTGACAAACCACTAAGCTTATCCACAGATCAGAGTTTGACAATCCCTGAATGGTGCTTAGATAGGCCACAGTAAGGGGTGAAACTCGGCTGATCGCCTGATATGTAGAAATCTCTCGAGAGATGTGTCATTCATACATTGACATTTTGGGGTTGAAGGCACGATGTGTTGTGCTGTATGCATGTAAACTCATTCTCTAATGAAATGGGATTCCAAATTTGTATGTTGATGAAATTGTTATTATTGTTACTTGATATGGTTGTTGCTAGTGGTAGTAATGGTAATGTTGTTATTGCTATGATTACTTGGTAATTGTTATTATGGTTGTGTTATGTGTTGGTAGCAGGGGTAGTATTGTTGTTGTTACTTGATTATTATGGCTGTTTGTCATTGTTATGATTGGTGATGGTGGTGATAGAGGCGTTGTTAATATCGTTGCTGTTATTGTGTTAAAGGTTGTTGTTGTAATGGTTGTACTAGTGTTATCATTATTATTTTAAGTCAGCTTACCCTTGCGTTGTTTGCACATGTGGTTTGTGCTTGTGATGATCACGTCTTTGGCATGGGAGCAGATGTTAGGTTTTTGGCAAGTTTAGCTTCACTTAGTTGGTGATGAGCTTCGTTTCAGCCAGTGGCGAGATTGAACAAGTATAAAGAATAATCTTTTTGTTCTTTTCCTTAAAGGAATTGATATTCCTTATTGTTGTTTATTTCCTTTAAGATGATGTATAAAGTGACCAGCTATAGGAAGAGTGTTTTGTACCCTATATTTGTTGGTATAAATATATCAATAATGTTGGTGTATATATATTCTTTTGATTTCCACGATACACACACACACACACATACACACATATATATATGTATGTATATTTCTAATTATATAAGCCTTCCAAGAGATGAGGTAGAAATGTTGCTATGTAGTGGTAGTGGGTCGTTACAAAAGGAATTTCCCCAAAAGGAAGAAGCCTTATCATGCTCCATCAAGACCTGCTGGTAGTTCATCTGGCCACAGGATTGCCCCTGTTGTTGTAGGGAGTTCCAATACTCCTATTTGTTTTTTTCGTTGTGGAGGACCCCATTACCAAAGGGTCTGCAAAAGGTCAATTGTCACTTACTTCAATTGTGGAGAGATAGGCCACTACAGCAACGCATGCACCAAGTGGAAAGGCCCTAACAGGAAGACCTAAGACCACTTGGAGAGTCTTCACCATGAGTGGAAGTGAAAAGGCAATGTTTGATGACCTTATTCGATGTAAGTGCATCATAAACGGTAATCTCTTGAATGTGCTATATGACTCATGTGCAACTCACTCATTTATTTCTAATGACTGTGTGAAGTATTTGAATCTACCTATTTCAAAATTGCCCTATGATTTAGTTGTCTCTA
This sequence comes from Spatholobus suberectus, assembly GCA_004329165.1. Classification (NCBI taxonomy): domain Eukaryota; kingdom Viridiplantae; phylum Streptophyta; class Magnoliopsida; order Fabales; family Fabaceae; genus Spatholobus; species Spatholobus suberectus. Next base: position 34,341,572 of record CM014736.1, read on the forward strand.
CCTCCACGAACATTCCTATTATTACATCTCATGCTTGTTTAGACTGTCCTGTTACCATAGAAGGTAAAGCATTTCTTGTGAACTTAATCTGCTTACCCTTAACCAGACCAGACTTAGTGTTAGAATGGACTGATTATCATCCAATCATGTCTTTCTTAACAACCATGAAAAATCCCTAGTATTTGGATCAAAGCTTGATATCTAAGAGGGATTTGAGATGGTGACTGCCAACCCCTTCGATGCTCCTAAAAATAAGGAAGCTCTAGTTTACGTGATCATATCTTCTCTAAAAACCAAGGGAGATTTGAGTGTTAACTCTCCACCTATAGTTTATGATTTCCTTGACATCTTTCTCGAAGATATTCTTGGTTCGCCTCCTGAAAGAGGGATAGAATTTACCATACTGTTAGGAGTTGGGCCCATATCAATAGCACCCTATAGAATGTCCCCACTAGAGCTGGTAGAATTAAAGAAGCAAATGGAGGAGCTCTTGGAAAAGCAGTTCATCAGACCAAGCGTTTCCCCTTGGGGTGTGTAACACCCTAGAGGGTATTACCGTAACTAGGTCTAGATTTCTAAGAACAAAAAGGAAAGACTTAAAAACATAGAAACATGTTGAAGCGACTTTTAAATATAATTATATTCGTATAAGAATAATACAATAAAATACCATACATGCTTAATACAATTCATCTATCACCCAAAGGTGTTGTACAAAATATATACAAAATACAAAAAAAAACACAATTACATAAACTAGGCTACGTTTTCTTGCATGTGACTCCAAGCTCTATCTGCACATGTCTTCACCTGTATACTGAAAAAGGGAAAACTTAAAGGAGTGAGACATAATGTCTCAGTGAGTGCTCTAAGGGTTCTACGACTAGGTCAGACTCTTCTACTCAGACAACTTTCATCACTTATCTCTCATGGCTTTAGCCTCATTAGGTCTCTCATAATTCTTCATACCTATGGTCGAGTCTACTCCTTTCAACAGTCAATACTCCCTGTTAATTGCTCTCTCATTCTCACAACTATTATATTGGTTTACTATCTCATTCTTAACCTAAGAACTCATCCTCATTATTTATACTTTCTTACCTAAAACTCTCTTTAGAATTTATTCTTTTTCCCTTTAATATTCAAAGCTGTCCTCTAGGGTCAAGTCTAAGGTTACAGACATCCTAAAATACTCTTATTTTATTCTCTCTTACTTGTCTTATACCTTTCTATTACGCCATGAGGGAATTCACCATTTCTCTATCTTATTCACAACTATTATTATCCAACTAGAACCTTCATAACATTATCTTAAGGTCTAGCTTCTCACTTATCCTTAAGGTAGCAAACACAATTCCAATTACAAGCATATAACTGTTTCACATTCTTTGTCTAGTAACTAGACATATACCTCATTTTGTTTTATCAAACAGGAACGACACTCGTGCAAGATATGATCACATGTCCACAACTTTAACATTTCATCACAAGGCACAATTACATTCTTACATAGAATTCACATAAATGGGGTCATATAGAATTCACATAATTACAACATAGCACACTCTACTCTAACATATCACACTATAACAAGATACATATGCATGCTATGTTCCTAAACCACTACTCATGCACATGTGGTACCAACCTAAACTTTTTGGAAAGTAGACTAGGAGTAAATGCAGGCCATAAGAAGCGTCATCGGTACCGATGCCTTCAGCTTTCGCACCCTCAACTAGCATGATATCCCCTGGTGACTAGTCAGGGTTACCCAGTTTTGCCAGTACGCCTCGACTCCATGGGATCAGCATGGACCATTGGAGTTTTCCCAACCGGATAACCCTTAAGGCTAAGGTTAGACAACCCATCACGGCCTCCACCAGCCAGATTCCTACATACTTTCCTCATCACATAACTCAAATGTTATGATGCATGGTCACAAATAATGCTTACAACTTTTTATAGACTTTTATCATGAAACATTGACACAATTTCATATCACACTTAGTTTCTTTCAAGGTAAATAATAATCATACAATATAAACTCAATAAGGCATAAGAAAGCAAACAACAATGAGTTAAAAACTACAAAAAGGAGTTCAAAAACACAAAGAATGGAATAGTAAAAGTCGTATCCGCCCAAGACGGAAGTCTAGCCCGGCGGTCCAGCGAACCCACCCAGCGGGTCCGTGTTGGAACCCAACTCGCCCAGCGGGTCCGCGTGCCTAGTGTAAACGCAGAATCCAGTTTTTGAAGAAAAGTTGCACAGCGGCTATCTAATCTCGTCGGGCGAATCCGAGGTACTAATTTTAATTTATTTTTCCTATTGTCTTTGGGTTATAAATGCTTCAAGATAAATAATTAGATTCTTAATCATTTTTTTACATTGATAATTGGTCAATTTAATCTATAATTTCCTTACTCCCTCACAATCCCCTCAAAACCCATCAAATCCCTAAATTTAGGTATAAGGAGGGAAAAGATAAATAGATGAACAAGAATAAGGAAGGACACGGGGGAGAGCACTCACCTTTATGGACATACAAAGTTGAGTTCTAGGGCTTGAATTCTCTGGTTTCTATTCCTCCTCTTCTTCTTTCTTTTCTCCTCATTCTCTCTACCTTCTTTCTTCTTCTATTTGTGACGGCTAAATCTAATTCTCCTTCTCTATTCCCTTCTTATAACATGTGGGTGGGTATGTGGCTTAGTGGGCTTTAATCCTCTATTGGGCCCTAGATGCTTTTTTGGGTTGTATGATAATATTTCTACTAATTTATAATACTAAGGTATTAATAAGTATAATAAGAATAAGAATAATAATAACAACAACAATAATAATAATAACAATAAATATAATAACAACAACACAACACAATAATAATAATAATAATAATAATAATAGGAAATATAATAACAATAACTCTTAAGACATCTTTTGTCTAATAACATATGAGAAGGGTTCTACTAAGAGCTACCTCGTGGTTTATTTCTAGTACTTGAAATTTAGGGTGTTACAGGGTGCCCTAGTGTTGTTGGTGAAAAAAAAAAGATGGAAGCATGAGATTGTGTGTTGATTATTGCCAACTCAACAAGATCACTATCAAGAATAGGTATCCACTATCTAGAATAGACGATCTCATGGACCAATTGAGAGGAGCCAAGGTATTTTCAAAGATTGACTTGAAATCTGGTTACCAGATTAGGGTCAAGGATAATGATATATGAAAAATAGCTTTTAGGACAAGGTATAGACATTACGAGTATTTGGTAATGCCTTTCAATGTGACTAATGCTCCTCCAATCTTTATGGACTACATGAATCGGATATTCCATGAATATTCGGACAAATTCGTGATAGTCTTCATAGATAATATTTTAGTTTATTCCAAAAATTACCAAGAGCATAAGAAACGCTTAAGGATAGTATTGCAAATATTGAGGGAAAGGCAGTTGTACGCTAAGTTCTCAAAGTGAGAGTTTTAACAAGAAGAAGTCAGTTTCTTGGGTCACGTGATCTCGCAAGGAGGAATTGCAGTAGATCCCTCAAAGGTAGAAGCAGTATTGCATTGGGAATAGCCTACGACAATAACAAAAATATGAAGTTTCTTAGGATTGGCAGGCTATTATCAGAAATTTATTGAAGGATTTTCAAAGATAACTTTGCCTCTAACTAAGCCAACCTGTAAAGGACAACCTTTTGTGTGGACGGAAAGTTGTGAGAAAGGCTTCCAAGAGTTGAAGAAGAGATTAACTATAGTACTTGTGCGAATCTTTCCTGATCCTACTGAGAAGTTTAAAGTTTATTACAATGCATCCGGGCATGGATTAGGATGTGTGTTGATGTAAGGAGGGAAGGTAGTAGCTTGTGCATCAAGGCAATTAAGACCACATGCGGTTAACTACCTGACTTATGACTTGGCATTTGCTGTTATAGTGTTTGCCTTAAAGACATAGAGGCACTATCTTTATGGTGCCCGTTTTGAAGTGTTTAGTGATCACAAAAGCTCGAAATATTTGTTTGACCAAAAAGAGATGAACATGAGACAACATAGATGGATGGAGTTTTTGAAGGACTATGACTTTGAATTGCATTACCATCCTGGTAAGGCAAACGTTATAGTTAATGCTTTGAGTCGAAAGTCCCTACACACCTCGATGATGATGGTAAAGGAGATGGAACTGATAGGAAAATTTAAAGAATTAGGGATGATTATAGAAATGAAACTAAGGAGTATTTGTTTTGGGATGCTTTAGATATCTAGCAAGTTCTTGGAACAGATTCGAAAAGCCTAGAGCACTGATCAATATCTTTGAGAAAGATTAGAAGAAAGGACTAAAAGTAAGGAATCGAAAATTGACCAAGATCTAAACAGAGTCATCAGATTCCAAGGAAGGATCTATGTACCAAAACATGGAGAGTTGAGGAAGATGATTTTGGAAGAGGCTCACAAAAGCAAATTAAGTATTCATCTGGGTTCCACTAAGATGTATCAAGATCTGAAAAAGTTATTTTGGTGGCCTAGAATGAAAAAGATTATAGAAGAATTTGTTGCATCTTGCTTAGTCTGTTAATAGGAAAATGTGGAATATTAGAAGCCTTCTAGAGAATTGTAGACTCTAAATATCCCTGAGTGGAAATGGGATATTATATCAATGGATTTCGTAACTAGTTTCCCTAGGACACTCTCGGGTCATGATGCTATATGGGTGATAATGGATAGACTGACAAAGTTTGCCCATTTCTTGCCTATTAACATCAAATATTCCTAATAAAAGTTGACACAGTTGTACATTAGAGAGATCATTAGACTACATGGAGTGCCTTCTAAAATTGTCTTTGATAGGGATCCCCATTTTACTTCTACATTTTGGGAAAGCCTACAGCAAGCCTTAGGTACCAAATTAAGACTTAGCTCAGCTTACCACCCCCAGACCGATGGATAGTCTGAAAGGACTATCCAATCCTTAGAAGATTTGCTTAGAGCCTATGTCTTAGAATGGAAGGGTAGTGAGGATCAATTCTTACCATTGATCGAGTTTACCTACAATAATAGCTTCCATTCCAGCATTGGGATGGCTCCCTACGAAGCTCTGGATGGGAGAAAGTGTAGGACTCTGCTTTGTTGGTACAAAGTGAGAGAATCCCTGATTGTTGGGCTTGAGATGTTACAAGAAACCACAAAAAAAGGTTAAGATGATTCAGGAAAAGATAAAAGTATCCTAGGATAGGCAAAAGAGTTACTATGATAAAAGAAGAAAACTCCTTGAGCTTTAAGAAGGGGATCATGTGTTCCTAAAAGTTACACATGTAACGAGGGTTGGAAGAGCACTTAAATCTCGAAAACTTTCCCCTAAATTCATTGGCCTTTACCAAATCCTTCGAAGGATTGGTCCTGTTGCACACCAGATAGCCTTACCACCTGATCTTTCTAACCTCCATAATGTTTTTCATGTTTCCCAACTTCGTAAGTATATTCCTGATCCTTCGCACATCATTGAACTTGATATAGTACAAATAAGGGAAAACCTTACTTATGACGTATCCCCGGTAAGGACAGGGGACCAAAGGATGAAGCAGCTTCGAGGTAAGGGAATACCTTTGGTAAAGGTTCTGTGGAGCCAAAATGATGAAGGTGATGCTACCTGGGAGTTAGAAAATAAAATGCAAGAGTAGTAAACACAATTGTTTCCTAGTAAGAGAGTTTCAAAGACAAAATTTCTAAAAGGAGGGAAGAGTTGTAACAGGCTCATTTTAGTGCCATATTTAATTTCTTAATATCTATGAAATTGTCTCTAATAAACCGAAAAATTAAGAAATTAACAGTTAATCTTAATTTCTCTACACTGAGGGTTGACATATGGAAAAGAACTAAATGACTGTGAATTGTCATTTTGAGCTTAGAAATATGTCATATATATTAAAATATAATTTTGAAATCTTTTGAAAATTTTCTGAAATTTTTGTTGAAAATGACCAAACTGCCCTTTATTGTCTACTAAAACTATAGTCGGTGTAGGTGTAATATATGAAATAGACAAAATGAATATTTCAGTTCATTTTTGGATCAGATATTTAATTTTATAATTACCAGAAAAAATTTGGAATTTTCTGAGTTTAAATAAAATTTCTATGAATTTTTAACTCAAAAATATCAAATAAATATCTAAAAATTCTAATTTAATTATTAAAAATTAATTTTAAAGTTTGGAAATTATATTTAATCAATATTTAGGGTGCTTACAAAGTTTCAAAGAAAAATTCATTCGATTGCTATAAAAATCAAATTACCAAAGTTTAAGACTTTTTATCGGAATCGATTGATTCGTTTGTAGAGAAAATGAAACGCAAAGACTTGAGGGAGCGGAAGTGTGGCACATTTTCAGCTTCTCTACAGACCCACTCTCTCTAAATTTCTCACATGTTATAAAAAGAAAAAAGAAAAAAGTGAGATTACTTTTGTGCCCCATTTATAGCAACCTACTCCTTCTATAAAAGGCTATATGTTGGGACAACTCTCTTTATTCTCTTCAGCTTTCTCTTGGCTAAATAGCCCTCTCTCTCTCCCAAGCTCACTTTCAAATTTTTTAAATCCTCAGACTCTCTATTTCTCTCCTCTTCCACCCTTCTTCAAGGTTACCACCACACATCACCAAGAAGGAAGCTTTAAGCACTTTTGTTCCTTCTTTTCTCCAACCACACGTGAGGTATAAGGAGGGAGTGGGGTTGTTCTTGGTTTAAATGCTTTCATGTAGGTGGTGGGTGCGCTTTGCCCCCAAAACCTTTAGCTCATTTCTTTCCTAATGCTTTTATCTCTATTTTTCCTTCTTGTTGTTGTTACCTTTTACTCATGTTGTTTCCATTTATTTCCTTGCTGCCCTAATCTGAATATGTGGTTTGAATGCTTGTTTAAATATTGTTATTAACTCCAAAATATTGATTTGTGTGGAGAACTCAACATAAAATGGTAAAAGCTTGAACACAAACCCTAAAATCCAAAGCTAAGGTTAAAAGCTTGCAACTTTCCTTTTTAACAAAATGGGAAGCTAAAAAAGGAGATTTTTGAACCATGGACCCTTGAACCCTTGATTAAGTCCTTCCAAAAGGGACCTAAGAGATAGTCACTTTCTTAAGACAAGTTTGAAGCTTTACCCACCAATAAAGGAACCTAGAAAAACAAAGGACTCTTAAACTAAACCCAGACTCAATTGACCCTGAATGTTGGTATTTTTTCTTCTAAATAAGTCATGGTTTTGGTGAAGGTTAAAGATTTTTATTGTAGCTTTTGATGTTCCTAATAACTTCAAATTTTTTTTGACCATTTAAATTTCATAACTTGGTGAAAAGCGCAATTTTTATGAAGAGGTACTTAAGATCTAGTAAGTTGTTTTCGAATCCTTTCTAAACACCAGTCACTATTTTTGTAATATCTCAATCTACATTTAGTATTTTTAAGTGTTTATTTTTTGTTGTAAAAACTAGACAAAATTCTCTTCAAAATGTGCACAAGAAGCATTTAAAAAAGTTGAGAAACGGTGAAGTTACACTTTTTGAAATTTGGAGTTACTTATCTAGAAATGATAACTGGCAGTGTGCATGAAAAAGAGATTTTCAAAAGTTTATTGGGTTTTAACCGAGACTAGCTAAATGACAAGAAACTAGATTTGCTAGGATTTTCAGGGATGTATAGTTTTCTTATATTCATCTTTGTTTATATTTTTAATAAATTTTTGAATCTAGAGGTGTTGCACTTTTCTGATGGGTAATGACTTTTTACATGTATAAATTTTGAAAAATCACTATAAATTGTATAGACCTTGGTTTCTAGGGTTCTTGGACTTTTTAAAAATGATTTTTAATGTAATTGCTAAAAAAATGGGCTTGGTTTCTGAAAGCATGAGATAAGACACAAAAATAACAAAAGAGAACTACTGGTCCTTTGGTAAGGTCTTCTAACCTCTCTGTTTTGTTATTTTTATATCTATTTTTGTTTATTTTTGCTTGAGATGATCCATGATGATTTAGAAACTAGAAAGAAATAAATTTCCAACAAGCTATGGATCTTGTTAAACAAAAATCGTTTACCTATTCAAATTGAAATTCAAAATCGAGTAATAAATATGTTGCCTCTAGAAGCCTGTTCTAAGCTCAAATAAATGACATTCCTCTATTTTACAAAACCTCATTATCCTTAGTGCTTAAAAATAAAATGGTGAACCCTTTTTGCAAAAATTGGACATATTTCCATCAAAATAAATATTACATTATGTTTTATCCAATTAAAAAAGGGGTCCTCATAAATTATTTCTTGGTTCAAATTGCAATATACTTAATCCAATTAAATTCTTTTTGAGTCATGGCTAACTACTAGAGTTAATCTAACAAATTAATGATAGCATTAGGACCTTAGGCAGTTAAATCCCAAAAATGTAAGTTTAATCACACACTGAAATTTAATCAACTAGTTGAACTCTTTATTAAGCACCTGAGTTCCTATTCAAGTTAAAGATTTAAATGATCAATTCTAAATTATTACTAGTTAATTTAGGATTTTCCCCTGGTGCGTTTAATCCTTAAATTAGGTGCTTAAAGTGAACAAACATTTGACAAATAGATTGCTAAATTCTCGTTGTTCTCCTAATTGGTTGAAATTATACTTAGCTTTTACCCCTATATATTATACTGTGGTAAAACTCAACCTTTGCATTATGAGGTATAGATATTAAGTAGAGATTGTACCGGAGCTTAGATGTACTGAGACCAAGAAAATCTCTGTTTGAATTACAAGTGTTAAGGACAGTAAATAAAGTACAAGTAATGCGAGGGACATGTGGTGGCATGACACCCTACATGGGAAGTTATAGTTGGTATGCTGAGAAATAAAAGGCAGGGACCCACTTGTAGAGGTCTTAGGGGTAAGGTGTCGAGTGGTGAAAGTCTCAATGACCAAGGTAGTGCTCTTGGATTGGGATATTCGCTTAACCAAGCTTGATAACCCTAACTACCTCTAAGTAGACGATGAATGTCTTGAGTCGTTGCTTTATTCCTCTATGAAGATGAGGATTGTACCATGATTAATGATACTGAGAGAGGTATATGCACTCTCAGTCACTTTCTGTTTCTGTTGAGAACCATTTGGGAGTATGGATCCATATAGTGTCAAGGGTAGTTGTTATAAGTTAGACTAATCCTAGGTTCCCTTTTCTTTATATTGTCAGTCATGTTTTATTTGTATGTGATAATAGGAAGCCCTTCCATCTATATGAAAGTGATTTTAAGAATAAAATCACCTCACTCCTCTATTTATCTTCTTGATGCATGACTAATTGTGATTAATACTTGAAGATGGCCGCATTCTCGATTCTACTCAACACGCACATTGAGTACGATGATGTAGGGGGCATGGACCTATGATGAGGCTACTGACTATATGACTTTTCGAGGCCTTGTTAGGGTGACGTTCTTATCCCCCATCCCAAGAGTGCACATGGCTCCCATGACATGGACATTCCTAATCTCTATCTCCTTTTCTCCTCCACCTCATTTCGAGTATGTCCCTTCGACAACGTCGTTGCCTCTTGAGGACCTTGTAGTGCTTTTTATGACTCCTTACTTGGATTTTGCTCTATGCGCCATATAGCCACATTCGGACTTGCTGCCTATTGCACAGCCTACTCCAAAGGACTCTGAGGGATCTTGATGGAGGTTGTATTAACTGAGTCACCAGTGGAGTCACCAATGGTTGAGTATCAAATTGGCATGGCTAATGGTTGGCATTCCTTGCCGTCATTGGTTTTTTCTAGTGCTGGGTCACCCATTAAGGTGTAACACTATGTTTTTCTTAATGTATGATTTAGTGCTTTAATAACTAAAAGTGGAAATATTATATGTGGTATTGGTGATTAAAACGAATAAATAAGTTGTTGTATGAGTGTTGCTTTGTGTTGGTTGTTTTGGAATTCTTGTCTAAATTTAGGGAATTGAGGAAATGTTGTTCTTGAGCTAAAGTGAGAATGTTGGTTAAGCTTATATGGGTTGTTGAGAGAAACAGTAGTATTGGGCCTGAGGTGAGGTTTGGAGAGTGATTAGATGGACTATGGGCTTTAGTGGGCCTAAAGCAATTATATGGCCCAAGAAGGGTTTTATGACATGGAGACCCCCTTTTCCCTCCTTATTCTCTCATTTCTCTTATCTGTTTTACTCTCAAACTCTCTCTTTCTCTCAATCTCTCTCAAGACCCCAAGAGTGTAATGAGATTCCAAGCCTTAATCCCGTGCTCGTGTGTTGAGGATGATAGATTTCTATAATAGTTGGTTCAAGACCTTGTTTTCTCACATTCCTCTTTTCTCCTAAAATTCAAATTCGGAACTCCTAAAGGTAAGGGAAGCTTACTTGTGTTGAATATATGTTGTATGAACATGATAGTGTATGTATGATGTTGTGGTTTGTGTCAGAATGCATGATTTGGATGAGTTTTATGGCAATATGTTGAAAATGGGTTTTCCTGACTCTGTGGTTGATTCTGTTGGAATGTGTATGGATTGTTGTATGTGTTTAGTATGTTGTTGTGGGTTGTTGTGTGGTTATATTTGACCTCTGTGGGATCGATTTGAGGCAATGAGTGAGAAGAAAGTTTGGATTTTTGGGGTTTTTCGAAGAGAGTTATGTTGTTTCTGTTTGATAGTCGCTAAGCGACTAAGGGCCTCATTGAGCGAGAAGAAAGTTTGGATTGTTGGGTTGAGGGTTCGCTGAGTGACCCATTGTGTCGCTAAACGAGTGTTCATGAATGGTAGAAATGGTTGTAGTGTAAGAAGGATTTGCTGAATGTTCATAGAAATCTGGAAATTTTCCAGAAGAGAGGTCGTTGAGCAAATGTGTGACTCGCTGAGCGAGTGTGGGTATCCCAGAATACTTGGGAGCAATTCACTGAGCGAATGCTGAATTCGTTGAGCGAATTGGGAGCCTTGGAGAGTGGTACTCTCTGTTGCAAGTGAGTCGCTGGGCGAACGACAGGTTCGCTAAGCAAGGAGTGTATATGGGTTTTGGCTGCTCTTTGGAGTGACTATTCGTTGAGCGAATAGGTGACTTGTTGAGCGAAATGTGGTCGAGAGAAATTTGGAGAAAGTCCCTAGAATGGTTTCGTTGAGCGACTCTAGTTGTCACTGAGCAAGTGACCCTGATTTGTTGAGCGAGACTCATGGTCGTTGAGGAAAAGCCTTCGCAAGGGAAGTTGGTCCTCTGTAAGGAAAATCTTCGTTGAGCGAGCATGTGGGTTATCGAGCGAATGCAATGTTCTGTTCTTGAACAATTTCGAAAGTTTATTTGTGTGAGACATAATTGAGAAGGGCTCCTAGTGTGAGTCTAAGGTTGAGAATGTGGGAGGAGTGACAAGTTGCTTGGATAGGATCTACACTTGTCGAAATTGTTGTTGTTTGGGTTTTACCCATGGGATGTGGGCTGCTTGGATAGGGTCCTAGAGTGGCAGGTTGCTTGGATAGGACCTCCACTGGTTGTGAATGAATTGTTGTAAAATTTCTCATGAGGTATGTGCTGCTTGGATAGGGCCTTACTTGTTGACTAAGCCTAAAGCTGGAATGGGCCTGCATGGTATTGGTAGTTGTTGTTGGACCTCGTGTGGTGCTAGTCGGGCCCACGTGGTGTTGTATCACTATTGTTGTGTTGTTACACAATTATATGTTGTTTTGTTGTGGTTGAGTGGTTGTGATGTTGTGATACATGCATTTCATGCATATGTTGTTGGCTGAGGCTGTGATGGGCCTTATGTCATTGTGTGGGCAGGCACGTAAGTTGGATGATTGACAGGAGTTTCAGCTCAGACGGGCCTCCAACCTAGTGCTTGTATAAGACGTGGGGTCTTAAAGATGGGCCTTTGAGGATGAATGGATGGGCGATTTCGCAAAAGGCCAAGGTGGTGCAACCTTGTGTCACGGTGAACCACCACCCATATACACTTATCCTGACACACCACTAAGCTTATTTGTGGATCATAGTTTTGACAATCCCTGAATGGTGTTGGGATAGGCCATGGTAAGGGGTGAAACCTGACTGATCGTCCTGGGTGTAGTGAATCTCTCGAGAGTCGTGTTATCATGCATTGACATAGTTGTGGTGGATTGGTTGTGATATAGGGTTCTAGACTGAAAACTCTTTGCCATATGAATGAATGATGTATGCTATATATATGTACATGTATGAGTATGAATGTTGAGAATTGTTGATAGTTTCAGAAGTTATATGTTATGCTGTTGCTTTAGTAAGCTTACCCGTGCCTTCTTTTGTTGTTGTTGGATGTCTTCTTGTTGTTGTTGTGCTAATGTGCCTGTGATGGTCATGTCTTATGGCGTGGGAGCAGATGACAATGCTTCAGTGGATCTGGCTTCTCAAAGCTGAGGATGGAGCTGCAAATTGGAGATGTTTGGCTTGAGGAGCTAAGCTTTTGTTTCTTTTGTTATGTTTTAGTTTCATTCTTTTGATGGGGTTGTATAGTGTGACTAGCTATAGGGAATGCATTTTGTATCCCTCTCCCCTCTTGATGGATTGTATATTCGATTATTTTGATATGGCTTGGTGATATCCCTATTTTTTTGTTAGAATGTAAGTTGTATATATAGAGATGTATAGCAGTAGGAGAGATGGATGAGTCTCTAAGCACATGTATGCTCCATATATATATATATATATATATATATATACACACACACACACACACACACAATGATTCTTATTCATGTTTATGTGCGCTGAGCGATATTAGTACGGTTGTTTAGTAACGACAGTTGGGTCGTTACACCTAAGGTGCCCAACGAACATATCCACCATCTAGCTTTTGACGATTCCGAGGAAACATGGACAGATGAGGACTAACAGTGCAAGGGTAGTACCTTTTTAGTATACAGGGGCTAGGAGTAGATCCATAGACACTGCTTTGGTTTAGGATTTTTTTTTGTACGTAGTTGGGATGGCTAGTGTCTTTTGATGTACTTTTTTTTATTTTCCTATATTTTAATGATTTCAGATGTATTCCATTTATGGTGTATCCAGCCTCTATTGTATCTCAGAAACTTAGATGTACTTGGTTCTGATGATGACTATATAATATATCTTATTATCTCTTACTCCCATTTCCAAATTCTATTTTACTTTCAGTTCATTTATTTTAAGAAAGCTTCGTGAGACAATCACACATAAGTTGGAACACAAAAAATTTCCTCGTATTATTCGATAACTTGAAAATTAAATAACTAAATAATTATTTAAACAAACATGACTTGTGTTTAATGTAAATGAATGTCACAAGCATAATCATCTCAAATGTAATGATACATGTCTGATACATACAATGCACATAAGCGTCCTTCTGGACCTTTTATTTCTAAACAAGTGAGTCCCATCCTCGTCTCTCACAGGCTAGGTCTCTCACAAATGAGATATCACTCGAGTCCATTCTCGCCTCTATAGGCTAGGTCACTTGTCACAATGATATCAAGTCATATCATACATCTTATTTCATATCATCATATGTTAAATCCATCATAGACATAACTCACACATAATTCATTTACAAAACATCTTTGCATGTATTCAACTAAGTAAAACACCAATCCATCCTAATTCTATGTCATTGTCCTATTATAACAACTTTCCATTTGGTATTTAAGGTTTGTGTATTGTTTCTTAAGTTTTTGGGTATTATTTCCTTCATTTCTTATTACGTGTCTATGGCCTCCTTAGAGTGTAAACATGATATCTAAAGTTATACTAATCCAATCAGGTTGATCTTTATCTCATTTGAAAGATAAGAAAATTATCTACAACTTCTATGTTAACCTCAAAGTCTGGTTTAATCATTTCTATGCCTAAAATTAGGGAGAACACAAAATTGTTACCTAATGTAGATAGCTTGACCTTTACTCCCTAATTTGATCATATCTTGAGTTCTAGACATTATTTTTAAGTGATTCTAACTTCATTAGTTACCTAACATCCAGGGCTACAATTCTTATGCAGACCATAAAGCCTAATTCAATTTTTTTCCTACATGTTTTTGACCATTAAGTTGACGTATGTTGTCAAGGAGGTAAGCACAGGCGTGCTTATCGAAGTAGGGCGTGCTTCCCTCGTTGACAGTGATTTCAAACATATGCACAGCCTAAGCACGGTCGTGCTTCATCGAACCATAAAATTTACGAAACAAAGATTTAGAAACTAAGCATAGCATGCTTATCGAAGCATGGTTGTGCTTAATATAACACCCATTCTTATTAATCATAGTTTGTATTAATTTAGTTATTTAATTATTACGACTATTTTTTTTTTTTTATTCTTGCAATAGAAAAGTTCAAAAATTAAACAGAATTTGAAAATAGTAGTAAAAGATAAAAGAGAAAAACCCTTCCTACCAACATACAAAGTGACAATAATTTAGAACCAACCCCACTTCCCCCATTACCTCTAAAGTGGTTGATGAAGATGATGAAATTGTTGGTGCAAAGCTTCTAGGAGGAGAAATTCTGCTAGTTGAAAACTAGCAAAATTTTAACATAAAAACCAAGTAAGAAAATTTTCTAGAGAGAGAAACTCTCAAAGTGGAATTTCAGCTAGCTTTAGAGAGTGGAGGATGTGTGAGAAATGTCCAAGATGCATGGGTATTCATAGGAGATGAGAGGAACTTAGGTGGCCAAAGAATGACATCATGCATTATGTCAAAAATAATGATTTTTATTTATTTTTATTTGGATTTAAGGACCAATATTTAAGATAGGTGGTGAATCATCTATTTTATGGTTGGGGACATGCTCCACCAACTATCCCAAGCTTCCATGTGTCAATTTTTATCTATGGGTAAATTAGCCAGTATTGATAAAATCGCCTAAACTTGAAAAATTATCTTTTAATATCAAAATAATGCAATTTAATGTGTCACTGGACAACTACATTATTTTCTATCAAAAATAAGTTTCTAATAATTAATTTTAATTTTTATTAATTTGTTTCAAATTTTATCTTTTTGTTTTGTATTTTTAAGGTAAGAAATTCATAATAAATCCATTTTAATTCAATAAATACCAAAATATTTATGAAAATTCTAAAATTAAATATTTCACCTATAAATAAGCTAAAATTATCATTTTTACCATTTTAGATGTCAAATCAATACTGGCTAGGCTTATAGACACTTAGGTGCATTTTGGTCATTTTACAAAAGAATACTAGAAAATTTTAAAAATTATATTTTAATATATATGACATGATTTCAAGCTCAAATTGACATTTAAATATCAATTGAATCTTTTTCTCATGTCAACTCTTAATGTTGAGAAATAGAAAAAAATTGTCATTTTGTAATTTTTAAGGGCTCTGGCTCTGAAAAATTATTAAAAATCACAATTAGAAAGCTTTTGAAATTCTGAGTGCAATGGTAGAGATCAGAAATTTGAAATTTCTTCCCAATTTTTTGGAATTAAATTGTCAAATATTAAAAAAACGGTTGAAAAAAAATTGAAATAGGGTTGTTATATTTTTTACTATTTTTCTTTCAAAATAAAATTTTTATAATGGAATATACTTAGTATAAAATTTTCAAAATATTTTGAGGTCAAAAAGTCTCTGGTTGGTTCCCACAACCAATTAGGAGTATTTTTGTCATTTAAAAATTTCTCAATAAATTTTCATAAATTATTATTAATTATTCTAACTATATTGACAACTTAAAAATATATTTTAAACATTTCTATCTATTTTTGTTTGTTAATTCTATTATTTAGCTTTTTAAGGATGAAACAGTCATTTTACTTATTTTCGAGCCCCGTTCTCCAAAATTATTAAAAGTCTAAACTAAGTACTACTCACTAATACAAACGTAACCATAGGGATCAAATTGTTGAGATTCCCATCCAGTTCTTTAGAAATAAATAATTAGGAAAAAATAGTTTAATAGGTAAAAGTAAGGGTGTTACCTTTAACTGTCTACAGGTCACAAAAACACGAATTTAGGACAAAAACACCTCAATTTCAAAAACCTATGGATCCTAATATGTCTAAGTGTTTGAAACCTATTTTAATTAACTAAAAATCATTAATTCTAGATGATTAAACTCATCTAATTTTTATCCAACATCAAGAAAACACCAAATCAACTTATATAATTCGAACACTTCCAACACCAATCACACAATTTACATTACATGATTACTAAGAAGATGAACATCAATCACAACATAAAATCAATTGCAAGTCCAATCACTATTATAATCAATTCCAAAATTTAGGGAATTCGCATTCTCCTTCACAAATAATTCACTTAAAAACATCATACAATTTTTGGGGTTTAGGGCCAACCCTCTACCCATAAATATTGCTACACCCATCAATTTGGTCTTATAACTCACCAATCATCCATGACCTCAATAGCCATTCAAAAACCCTAACCTTAACAATATAATTAAGATGGGCAAGGAGAGGGGAAATAACATAAATAATGAAGGCAAAGGCTGGGAAAGGGTAAGGGGAAGCACTCACCTGGGGAAGACTGTGAAGATAAGCTCTGGGGCTTAGGTTTCTAATCTCCTTTCCTTTCTTCCTCCTCTTCTCTTCTCTTTTTTTCCCTCTTTTATTTTCTGACGACTAATCCTAATCTCTCTCTCTCTCTCTCCTTCCTTCTTATAAAACATGGGTAGGTGTGTGGCTTGGTAGGCTTAAGTCCCTTATTGCACCTTAAATGTTCTCTTGGGTCCTATTATTTCATTCCTACTAATTTCTAGCACTAGGATATTCATAACGACAATAATCCTAATAACAACAACAACAACAACAACAACAACAATAATAATAATAATATCTAAGATATCCTTTATCAAATAACATAATATTAAAGTCCTAAATAAGGTCTCTTTATAGTTTATTTCTAATAGTTAAAATTTGGGTTGTTATACCTAGTCCATTCCAAAGAGCTTTCTAGTAGTTGTTGAACTGAAGTTGGCTATATTACCATACTCCCAGTGAAATACATTAAATGCAAGCTATAAAGAAAATTGTAAATAAAGCAATACAGGAAAATAAATGGTTGAAAAATGATGAATTTGATTGATTTGGTTTTGGAGCTTTATTACATCGCGTTTTCAACTATTTACAACAGTAATTGTCATCAACCATTTTTCCTTATTGTAACTACCCATTACTCACCCTTTTTAGGAGAACATGACAGTAAGCAAATTCATGAAAATTGCTTCCAACTACTTCCCATGTTCCCAATTTTTCCACCTTAGTCTTCTTTAAATTGGCCCCGATTTTGGGTCGCTTTTAGGCCCAATTTTATCGGACCCACATCAATCATTTGAAAAATGACTAAATTTTAGAAAATAATTAAATTAGTCATTTTTGGAACTAGCAATATTATAAAAATCTCGATAGCTAGTTTTGTCTTATTAGGCATCATATCATTATTTAGATGAGCTAATTAGTACTAATCAATAATTAATTAAGAGTTGGTGATAACTTTTATAACTCCTTGTTCATGTGCTTGATTTAATTCTAAAAATATTTATTCTGTGTAATGTACTAAATAAAGAGGGACAAAATCAATAAGTAGAGAATTATTTAACATTTTCATTGTCTCTAGGATCTCTAAGACCTTTTTTTAACAAGCGAAGCTCTTCTGTTGTAAAGATAAAAAAAAAATCTAAAGTTTTGTAATCAAGTTATTTTATATAGCAGTGAGACTTCCTGAGGCTTTTATACTAAATTGGTTTTAACTTTTATATATATATATATACATACATACATGCATACATACATACACACACACACACACACACACACATGTATATATACATGTGTGTGTGTGTGTGTGTGTGTGTGTACATGTGTGTGTGTGTGTGTGTGTGTGTGTGTATTGTTGCCATATGAAATTAAATATGATTTCCATTGAACATTCACAAGATCATCCTAATAATGTCCATTATGTATTTCTAAAATTAATTGCGTTAGACATCCTTATTATTATTTTTTGGTTATTGGTGATAAGTCTAGCATGTATTCATTGTTCTTCATTGTAAGTCTAAAATGAAGTTGGGAGATGTGATGATTAAAACAATTATGGACAAATTGAGTTACCTGGTCAATAACTTATGTTAATTTTTGTTTATTCTAGGTATGCAACATTGCCAAATTTCAACATTGTATTCCTCATTTTCATGGCCTTTATAAAAATATTTCAATGTCTAAAAACATCATTTCCCTTAAAATTTCTTCCACTTTTTCAATTCAAGTTTTGTTCTGGTGGTGTTAATGATTTGAAGGCTTTCGATGTTAATTAATTTAAATATTTTCACGAATTTGTCAATGAAGTTCTCTATACAAATAACTGGTGCTTTTGTCATCCGTTAAAATTACTTATTATTAACTTCTACATGCATAAATTTGATGTTGATTATCATGAAACTTCTATTTATCAATCATTGTCTATTGTTTTGTTGTGTTCATTTCTTACACGTATGGAACAATAAACTTCTTATTTTTCATGCGTAGTTGAATTCTTACTATAGTACTTATGTTTTTTGAGTATCATATATGTAAGGTTTAGTTTTAAAGTATATTTTTAGAGCTTTTTTTTTCTTCTATTTTTTTTGCAATTGATCGCTTTTGTATTTAAAGGAATATCTTCAATAATATTGTTGAGCATATGCTTCTCTGATGTTTGTTAAGAGGATATGTGATTGGATATCCAACTAAATTTGAGCTATTAAAAGTTGTAGCTTTGGTAAGTTGTCCAAATGTTCAGAATAAGGAGTTGCACAATTGAAGTATTACTAAGCATATGCTTCGTTGATATTTGTTTTGAGGATTTATGATTGGATAAAAAACTAAATCAAAGATATAAAAAGTTACTAGTTTAGAATTTTATGATTCGAAATAAATTATTTTATGTGTCTTTCGATTTTTATGAATGAGTTCATACTTTAATTCTATTTTTTAAGGAAAACACGGTGCTAATTGCTATGCTTACCTCTGTTCTTAAGTTTTGTGTGTTCTTGATCTTCTACCATTAGGTAGAGCATAATAAAGGGGGCAGACAAACTTAAGGCATTTTGGATAGAACATGTAATTTTAAAAGTAATTTTGTGCAATTTGCTGAAATATGCTTCATATCGAAATGGTGTGTTTCATTTAAACTATAACATCCCCAAGATATGCTATTAAGGAATATTTTAGTAGTATATAAATAATTGTCTTTTATATTTTTTTCATAGGTGCTTTGCATGGGATAGGACGTTACTCCGTATTATGATTTATTAGTGGACCAGAGTTAGTTAGTCGAGAAAAAGAACCATTAGGCCCAATAAGAGCATAAGGCCCTCTTATTCTTAAAGCCCACCCCTCACCTTCACTCTCTCTCACACACACATCTTTAGTCTTAGTAAGGAGAAGGAGAAGAGGAAAAAATAGATAAGGAGAAGGGAACGAGAAAGAGGAGAAGGAGCAAGGAACATCCACATGCCCAATCACTCTTGGAGCTCATTGTGAGTGCTTCATCTTTATCTTTTTCCCCTTTCCCTTCTTGATCATGTGGTTTTGTAGTTGGGTTTTTAGGTTAAGTTTTGAACCCTAACAAAGGGATATTGGGATTTTTTGTAGTTGTGCATGATTGATGAGTTGTTTGAAGTTGGTTTGATGTTTAGAGGCATTAGGGCTCTTATTCAATCAATTATGGTGAATTTGGACCTTTAGGGTGGTCATGTATGGCTTGGAATGTGCAGAAATCGCAAAAATTATGATTCTGCAGAATTGCTCTCTGGCTTAGCGAGCCATACTGTGGCTAAGCAAAAATTTAGATTTTAGCTGAGTAAGAGAAAATCTAGCTCAATGAGAAAACCTACAAAATAGGTTTGGAAGCCTCATGCAAGTTCACTAAGTGAGAGTAGAACTTGCGAAGTAAAAATTTTAGTCTAAAGACGATGTTTTTCCCTCGCTTAGCAAGACAAACTCTAGCTAAGCGAAAGGACTCTAGAGAACAAGTTTGGGACCCTTCATGTAACACCCTCATTTTAATGTTATGTTTAATTCATAATCTTAATTCCTCTACACTGAGGTCTGACATGTGAAAAAGGTATAAATGACTATGAATTGTCATTATAAGCTTAGAAACATGTCATATATAGTAAAATAAAAATTTGAAAATTTTCTGAGATTCTTGTAGAAAAGGACCAAACTGCCCTCTATTGTTTGCTAAAACCATAGCCAGTATAGGCTTAATAAATAGGAGAAACAAGATAAAAATTCTTAGTTCATTTTTGGGTTAGATATTTAATTTTATAATTTTCATAAAAAATGTGGAATTTTTTGAGTTAAAATGAAATTTCTATGAATTTTTAACTCAAAAATAGAAAATAAATGCTTAAAAATTCGAAATAAATCATATAAAATTAATTTTAAATTATAGAAATTATTTTTAATCAATAATTAAGGTGCTCAAAAAATTCAATAAAAAATTATTCAATTGCCAAAGAAATCAAATTACTAAATTTAAGACGTTTTTATCGAAATCGGTCGATTCGTCTACAGAGAAATCGAAACGCAGAGACTTAAGAGAGCAGAGGTATGACATGTCTAACATTGCTCTGTAAACCCACTGCCTCTAATTTTTTACATGTCATAAAAAGAAAATCCAAAAAGAAAAAGAAAAAGGTAGACTTACTTTTTTGTCCCCTTTCTAAACAACCTACCTCTACTATTTAAAGGCTACTTGTTAGGTCAGCTTTCTCCATTGTTTTTGCACCCAATCTGGCTCAATCTCTTCCTCCCTATCCCTAAATCAATTTCAAAAATTTTAAACACCCAAATCCTCCATTTCTCTCCTCTTTCAACCTCCTTCAAGTTCACTACCACACACCACCACCAAGGAGCTTTAAGGGTTCATCTTTCCTCCTTTTCTTCAAGCACACATGAGGTATAGAGGGGGGTGGGGTGTTCTTAATTTATTTACTTTCATGTTGATGGGTTTAGGGTGGGTTTTTTCCCCCCAAAACCCTTAGCATTTTGTTTCCTTACTACTTTTATTCCTATTTTTCCTAGTTGTTGTTGTTACCTTTACTTATATGATTACTCATTTCTTATTTTGCTGCCCTACTTCGTTGTTACAGCTTGAAGTGCTTGTTTAATGTTGCTATTAACATTTAACATTTTGATGTTGGTTATGTTGTTACATTGTCATAAAATGGTAAAAGTTTGGTTAAAAACCCTAAAATCTATGAACAAAAGTTTAAGGCTTGCAAACTTCTTCTAACCTAAAAAGAAACTAAAAAGGAAAGACCTTTTTTCTAAACCTTGGAATTTTTTTGAACCTATGACTAAGTCTTTTCAAAGAGGACTTAAAGATAGTCACTTTCTTAAGACAAGCTTGAAGCTTTACTCATCAACCAAGGACCCTGGAACAACAAGAAGTTGGCAATTTTTTTCTCCCCAATGGATCATGTTTTAGTGAAGCGTGATGGTGATTATTTTAGTTTTTGATGTACCTAAGAACCCCTAAATTTGATTTTAGCCATTTAAATTTCATAACTTGATGAAAAGAATGATATTTTTGAAGAAGTACTTAAGTTCTAGTAAGCTGTTTTCGTTTCCTGCCTAAGCACTCTTCACTCTTTTTCGTAATATCTTGAATTACACTCAATATTTTTGAGTTCTTGTTTTTTTATTGAAAACTAGACAAAATTATCTTCCAAATGGACAAAAGAAGCGTTTGGAAAAGTTGAGAAATCATGAAGTTATACTTTTTAAAAATTGAGAGCTAGTTTTCTGAAAATGGTAACTGGCAGTATAGACGAAAAAGCGAGTTTTGAAAGTTCTCTTTTGTGCTAACTAAGACTCATAATAGAAAGTAGACTCACTAAGCTTTTTAGGGATATATAATTTACCTATATTCATCTTCATTTACTATTTTTAACAAATTTTATAATTTGGAAGTGATGCGTTTTTCTAACAAGTAACGTCTCTTTATAGCTGTAAACTTTGAAAAATCACTATAAATCATATGTATCTTGATTTTTGGAGTTCTTGGTCTTTTTGGAAAGGATTTTCAATGTACATTTTGAAAATATACTTGATTTCTAAAAGATCATCTAGTAGGGTCCTCTGACCCCTCTGTATTGTTATTTTCATATCTTTTTTTGTAGTTTTTTATTGAGATGATCCTTAATGATTTGGAAACTGTACAAAAATATCTTTGCAACAAAATATGGATCATATTAAACAAAAATCATTTACCCATCCAAATTGAAATTTAAAGCTGAGGCATGAAAATTGTTGTCTTTGGAAATATGCTTTTGAACTAAAAATAAATGACACTTTTCTAGTATGTAACATCCCATTTTTCTAAATACTTAGAATTCAATATGATTCTTTTTATTAAAAGTAAAACATATTTTTCCTTAAGAAATCTCTTTTCTATTTTTATTAACTATTAAGGATCCTCCTAATTGGAATATAAAGGCTTACCTTGATACAATGTATAAGTAACTTAGTTTACTTAATCTTTTGAATCATGACTAAATACTAAAGTCTAAACTTGATAAAATGAAATTAATTATAGTATTTGGAAACTTAAAATGAAATTAATTATAGTATTTGGAAACTTAGGTAATTCGGTCCTTAAGATGTAAGGTTAGTTACACACTAAATTTTAATTAAATAGTTGAACTCTTTATTAAGCACCTAAGTTCCAGTTCAGGTTAAAGATTTGAATAATCAAATCTAAATTATTACTAGCTAATTTAGGATTTCCTTAGGTGAGTTTTTAAATTAGGTTCTTAAAGTGATTAAGACAAAGCAATATTTGATGAATAGATTGCTAAATTCCTATTTGTTCTCTTGATTGCTCAAAATTATACTTAGCTTTTATCCCCATGTATTATACTATGATAAGACTCAACCTCTTCATTAAGAGGCAGAGATATTGAGGAGAGACTGTGTTGGTGTTCAGGTGTATTGAGACTAGAGAAATCTTAGTACGAATTATGAGTGTCAAGAAAGAACATGTATTAGTAAATAGAGTAGTGTGATGAGAGGGACATGTAGTGGCATTATATCCTACATAGGAAATTTCAGTTGGTATGCTAAGGAATGAAAGGCAGAGACCCACTTGCAGAGGTCTTGGGGGGTAAGGTGTCGAGCAATGAAAGTCCCAATGAGTAAGGTAGTGCTTTTGAGTCAGGATATTCATCTGACCAAGCTAGACAACCCTGATGATTGCTCAACATTCCAAGATTGGTGCAAGAGTGTACCTCTGCGTGGACCGTGATAGTCTCGAGCTGTTGCTTTGTTCCTCGATGATAGTGAGGATTATATCATATTGATGATATTAAGAGAAGTATATGTATTCCTAGTTGCTTCTTGGTTCTAACCATTACTTATCAATGAGCAGTATGGATCCATATCGTATCAAGGCAATTGCTATAACTTATATAATCCCTAGGTTCCCTTTTTCTTTATTGCCAACTATGTTTTGTCTATATATGATGGTAGGATGCCTTGCCATCTACATGAAAGTGATTTTAAGAACAAAATTGCCTCACTCCTTTATTTATTTTCTTGGTGCATGATTGATTGTGGTTGGTACTTGAAGATGGCTGCATTCCCTATCTTTTTCAACATACATATTGAGTATGGTGACGCAGGGATAGGGTTTTACGACGAGGCAATTGTGCCTCCCATATCGTGGACATTTTTGATTTCTATCTCTTCTTCACCACCGTTTGATTTCAAGTATGCTCCTTTCGTATTGCCGACCCCACCAGAGGATCCTATCATACCGTTTATGGCCCTCTATATAGCTTTTGCACCACCTGCCAAGCAACCACCCATGGATTTACCTCCTGACGTGCAGCCCATGCTTGAGGATCCTGAGTGATTTCCCATGGAGGTCGTCTTGGTCGAGTCACCTATATTTTCCCCGATGGTGGAATACTAGGTGGGTATGGCCAACAACTGACACACGTCGCCTTTATTAGCTCTATCTAGTGTTGGGTTCCCTCAGGGGTTGCCCAATGTACAGGCTCATCATTCAGACTCAAGAGACTTGGATCGATGAGGAGTGACAATAGGGGTTAGGTTTCTTTTGTATACGGGGGCTAGGAATAGATCTATAGACACTACTCTAACTTAGGATATTTTGTATATACGTAGTTGGGATGGTTGGTGTCTTTTAATGTACTTTTTTTGATTTCCCTATATTTTATGATTTCATTTGTATTTCAATTCTCGATGTTTCCAGCTTCATTTGTACTTCAAAAACCTAGATGTGTTCGATTTTGGTGATGATTATATGATATGTCTTATTTTCATATATTTACTCCCATTTGAAAATTTTGCCTAGTTTGCAATTTATCAACTTTAAGTAGTTTTGTAAGACGATCATACGTAAAATGAAAAGTGGAAAATTTTCCCGTATTTTTATTAATCTAGAATAAAATGACTAAATAATTAATTAAACAAACATGGGTTGTGTCCAATGGGAACGAGTGTTACATTTAGTGGTTTCAGAGTAGTTCCTTCTTATCATGCTTGGGGTATGGTCTTGACCATCTTTGTGCTGTGTATTCTTTCATTCTTTGTTAAGTAAGCAAAAATGCAAGATGAAATCTCTGCTCTTATATCTTCTATTAAGAAATGGAACTATAAGACAAGTTTAGAAATATACGAAGGAAGGAATATACGTTTGAAGCAACTAACAATAAAAGAAGTACAATGAGGGGTCTACGCACTTGAACTTTGCTAAAGAATAGACTTAGTGTTAGATGCTGAGATTAGTAAAAGTAGATAGTGCATGTCTAGGTTGGTTCTGGCTAGAAAAAACTTGGTATTTAAGAGTGTCCATTACGACCCACATCTTTTTCCTAGGAGTTTATCTGGTGTATTATTTTACGGATTGCTTTTACTCACCAACTCATAGTCTTATTCAAAGGTGAACTATTAAAGAATCTTTTTTTTTCAGGCAATGGCTAGAAGACCTCGACAAGATGTTACTCAACAACTACTAGAGAAGATGGCTACTGTCCTTGAGAACATAAATCAAGGAAAAGAGGTTGAGCCCACAAAATATAAAGGCCTTGTGACATTTTGTAAGAACAATCCACCTACATTCAAAGGCAGCTTTGACCTTGACAGTACTCAGAGTTGGATTGTTGAGATAAAGAAGATTTTCACTGCCATGATGTGTACTAATACACACAAGGTGATATATGCTACCTTTTTGCTATTTGGAGAGGCTGAACACTGGTGGAGGTATGCCAAACAGCAAAAGGAAGCCAAAGGAAGGATGATCACTAGGGAATTATTTCATCAGAAATTTCTGAGAAAATATTTTCCAGAGGATTAAGACGTAAAAAGGAAGTTTAATTTCTCAACCTCAAGCAAGGTTATATGACTGTTAAGGAATATATTGCTAAATTTGACAAGTTGTCGAAGTACTATCCTTACTTTCAAGAAGGCATGGACGAGAGATCTTGATGCTCTAAGTTTGAGAGTGGATTACAACCTGACATCAAACAGGCAGTGGGTTATCTTGAAATAGCCCAAATTTGTACTTTGGTGAACCATTGTAGGATTTATGAAAATGACATGAAAGCAAGACAGACTCAATGGAACAACGGAGGTGCTCAGAAAAACTAGAAGCGAAACTTTCCTGAAAGAAAGAAGCCCTATCATGCCCTTTTAAGATCAGCTGGTGGTTCATCTAGTCAAAGGACTGCCACTATTGCTGTAAGGAGTTCTAATGCCCCTATTCGCTATTTTCATTGTGGAGGACCCTATTATCAGAAGGACTACAAAAAGTTGACTTTCACTTGTTTTAATTATGGAGAGGCAAGCCACTATAGCAACACATACACAAGACCAAGAAGGAGAAAGGTAAAGCGAACAATGGGAAAGCCTCAGTGGGAAGACCTCAGACCACTAGGAGGGTCTTCACCGTGAGTGAAAGTGAAGCGGTGACATCTGATGACCTTATTCAGGGTAACTGCATCATAAACGGTAATCTCTTAAATGTACTATATAACTCAGGTGCAACCATTCTTTTATTTTTAATGACTGTGTGAAGTATTTGGATTTTCCTGTTTCGAAATTGCCCTGTGATTTAGTTGTCTTTACCTCCACAAATATTCTTGTTATTACTTGCCCTTAAACAGATTAGACTTAGTGTTAGGAATGAGCTAGTTATCTTCCAATCATGTCCTTCTTAACTGCCATGAAAAGGCCTTAGTGTTTGGATCAAAGTCTGATAACTCTAAAGGATTTGAGATGGTGACTACCAACCACTTCAATGCTCCTAGAAAACAAGGAAGTTCAAGTTTACGTGATCATATCTTCCTTAAAAACTGAGGAGATTTAAGCTTTAACTCTTTACCCATTGTCTGTAATTTCCCTAACATTTTTTTGAGGATATTCCTGGTTTACCTCTTGAGAGAGAGATGGAATTTACCATAGACATACTACCAGGATTCGGACTTGTATCCATAGCATTCTATAGCATATTCCTACTAGAGCTGGCAGAGTTAAAGGAGTAAATAGAGGAGCTCTTGGAAAAGTAGTTCATCAGACCAAGTGTTTCTCCTTGGGGTGTCTCGATGTTGTTGGTGAAGAAGAAGGATAGAAGCATGAGATTGTGCCTCGATTATCACCAACTTAATAAGATCACTATTAAGAATAGGTATTCGCTACCTAAGATAGATGATTTTATAGATCAATTGAGAGGAGCTATGGTATTTTCAAAAATTGACTTAATCTAGTTGCCACCAGATTAGGGTCAAGACAAAGGATATACCAAACATAGCTTTCAGGACAAGATATGGACATTATGAGTATTTGGTTATGCCCTTCAGTGTAATTGATGCTCTTGCAATATTTATGGACTACATGAACCAGATATTCCATGAATATTTGGACAAATTCATGGTTGTTTTCATAGATGATATTCTAGTTTATTCTAGAAATCACCAAGAGCATAAGGAACATTTAAGGATAGTACTACAGATCTTAAGGGAAAGAAAGTTGTATGCAAAATTCTCAAAGTGCGAATTCTGGTTAGAATAAGTCAATTTCTTGGGTCACGTAATCTCGTAAGGAGGAATCTCAATGGATCCCACAAAGGTAGAGTAGTGTTGTGTTGGGAACAACCCACAACAATAACAAAGATATAAAGTTTCTTAGGATTGACATGCTATTATCGAAAATTTATTGAAGAATTTTCAAAGATAGCTTGGCCTCTGACTAAGTTAACCCGTAAAGGACAACCCTTTATGTGGATAAAAAGTTGTGAGAGAAGCTTTTAGGAGTTGAAAAAGAAATTAACCACAACACTTGTGCTAATCTTGCCCAATCTTACTGAGAAGTTTGAAGTTTTTTATGATGCATCTAGGCAAGGATTAGGATGTGTGATGATGCAATGAAGGAAGGTAGCAGCTTATGCTTTGAGGCAATTAAGATCGCATGAGGTCAATTATCCAACTCATAACTTGGAATTGGCTGTTGTGATGTTTGCCTTGAAGACTTGGAGGCATTATCTTTATGGTGCCATGTTTGAAGTGTTCAGTGACCACAAAAGCCTAAATACCTGTTTGACCAAAAGAAGCTAAACACGAGCCAACGTAGATGGATGGTGTTTTTGAAGGACTACGACCTTGAATTGCATTACCACCCTGGTAAGGCAAATGTCATAGCTGACACTCTAAGTCAAAAGTCCCTACATGCCTCAATGATGATGGTAAAGGAGATGAACCTAATAGAGAAAATCAAAGATTTGAGACTGGTTATAAAAGTGAAACCAAGGAGTATTTGCTTTGGGATGCTCTAAATATCTAGTGAGTTTCTGGAACAAATTCGAGGAGGCTAAAGTATTGATCAACATCTCCAAGAAAGATTAGAAGCAAGAACTAAAGGAAAAGAATTGGAGTTTGATCAGGATCCAAATGGAGTCATCAGATTCTAAACAAGGATCTGTGTGTCAGAAGATGTAGAATTAAGGAAGATGATTTTGGAAGAAGCTCACAAGAGCAAGTTGAGTATTCATCTAGGATCAACTCAGATGTACCAAGATTTGAAGAAGTTATTTTGGTGGCCTGGAATGAAGAGGGCTGTAGCAAAATTCGTGGCATCTTGCTTGGTCTGTTGGAAGGCTACGTGGAACATCAGAAGCCTTCTAGAGAATTACAGCCTCTGAACATCCCTGAATGGAAGTGGGACAGTATATCGATGGATTTCATAACTAGTTTCCCTAGGACACCCACAAATCATGATGCTATATAGGTAATAGTGGGTTGACTAACAAAGTTTGCTAATTTTCTACCCATTAACATCAAATATTGCCTGAAAAAGCTAACACAGTTATACATTACAAAGATCCTAGGTTACATAGAGTACCTTCTAACAAGTCTCTGATAGAGATCCTCGTTTCATTTCTAAGTTTCAGGAAAGTCTACAGCAAGTTTTAGGGACCAAATTAAGACTTAGTTCAGCTTATCATCCCCAAATTGATGGACAGTCCAAAAGGACTGTCCAATCCTTAGAGGATTTTCTTATAGTCTGTGTCTTAGAATGGAAGGGTAGTTGGGATCAGTTCTTACTGTTGATTGAGTTTACCTACAATAATAGTTTCCATTTTAGCATTGGGATGAATCCTTACAAAGCTCTGTATGGGAGAAAGTGTAACACCCTCATTTTAGACTTATGTTTAATTCATAATATCTGTGAAATTACCAAGGAATTAAGGAATTGACAGATAGTCTTAATTCCTCTATACTGAGGGTTGACATATGGAAAATGACTAAGCGACTGTGAATTGTCATTTTTAACTTAGAAATATGTCATACATATTAAAATATAATTTTAGAAATTTTCTAGGAATTTTCTGAGATTCTTGTGGAAAATGACAAAATTACCCTCCATTGACTGCTAGAACTATAGCTAGTATAAGTGAAATATGTAAAAGAGACAAAATGAACATTCTTAGTTCATTTTTGGGTTAGATATTTAATTTTATAATTTTCATAAAAATTTTAGAATTTTTTGAGTTAAAATGAAATTTCTATGAATTTTTAACTCAAAAATATTGAATAAATACTCAAAAATTCGAATTTAATTACTAAAAATTAATTTTAAATTTTGGAAATTATTTTTAATCAATAATTAAGGTGCTCACCAAATTCCAAAGAAAAATTCATTCAATTGCTATAAAAACCAAATTTACAAGTTTAAAGACGTTTTATCGAAACCGGTCGATTCCTCTGCAGAGAAAATAAAACGCATAGACCTGGGGAAGCAGAGACCTATGGCACATTGATCAAAGACTCTGCAGACCCATCCCTCTCTTTTCCCCACATGTCATAAAAAGAAAACTTAAAAAGGAAAAAGAGAAAAGCAAAGTTACTTTCTTGCCCCTTTTTCTAGCCACCTATTCCTCTATTTAAGCTAGCCCTTGGGACAGCTTCTTCACCTCCCTTTTCTGCCCAAGGAGCACGTCCAACACCTCCTTTCTCTCCCTAATTCCATTTTTAAAAGCTTGCTTACACAAAAAACCTCCATTTTCTCCTCCTTCCATCCCCCATTGAAGCCACCATCCACCACCACCTTGTTTGGAGTTCTAAGGCACCTTGTTTTCTCCTCTTCTCCAACCAACACTTAAGGTACATGGGGGGAGTGGGGTGTTCTTAAATTTATTACTTTCATGTAGATGATTTATGGGTGGGTTTGGCCCTCAAACCCTTAGTATGTTGTTGTTTTACTACTCTATTCTTATTTCTCTTCTTGTTGTTATTTATAGTTCTCTTTTGTGTAGTTGTTCTATTTATTTTCTGTTGCTCTCTTTTATTCATGGCTGGAAGTGTTGTTTAAAATTGTTATTGACATCTTAATGTTGGCTTATATGGCTACATTACCCTAAAAATGACCAAAGTTTGATTGAAGGACTCTAAAACCTCTAAAGCAAAGCCTTAAAATTGTAACCTCCCTTCAACTTGGTAAGAAACAGAAAAGAGAAGATTTTTATAACATGTAAATACTTTTGAAAACTTGATCTAGTCCTTCCAAAGGGGATTCATGAAAATGGTCACTTTCTTAAGACAAGAATGAAACTTTACTCATCACCAAAGACCCTAGAACATCAAGGACTTTTGAAACTAGAACCAGAACTCAGCTGACCATTAAAAGTTGACATTTTTATCTCCCTTCAAGTCACGGTTTTAAATGAAGAGAAAGGGTTATTATTTTAGTTTTTGACCTACCTAATAACTCTAAAATTTTATTTTGGTCATTAAAGATCCACAATTTAGTAAAAAAAGTGATTTTTGTAGAGAAGTATCTAAGTCCCAGCGAGCCGACTTCGATTTCCGTCTGAACAACTGACATTGTTTTCACGATAACTCGGGTTACACTAAATAAATTTAAGTGATTGTTTTTTTGATGAAAATTAGACAAAATTATGTTCGAAATGGACACAAGAATCATTAAAAAAGGTTAAGAAACGACGAAGTTACACTTTTCAAAATTTGGGGTTACTTTTCAAAAAACGGTAACTGGCAGTGTTCACTTAAAAGCTATTTTTGAACTTTACAGTGATATTCAACTGATTTTTCTTGAACGAATGTAAAGTAGACTCCCTAAGATTTACTGTAATATATATTTTTCCTACTTTAACCATCATTTACTATTTTTACCAAATTTTACAATTGAACGCGCTGTTCCTAACCTGAGACGTCTTTCTCAATGGTATACTTTGAAAAATCATCATAAATCGACTAGGCCTTAGTTTTTGGAGTTCTTAGACTTTTTGAAAAGGTTTTCTAATGTACTTTCTGGAAATAACCTCCTTGTTTACAAAAAAATTAAATAGGGATACGACAATAGCAAGGGAGTGTTACTGGTGCTCCAATAAGGGCCTCCTGACCTCTTTGCCTTGTTATTTTCTTATCTATTTTTTTATATTTTTGTTTGGGATTATCTTTAATGATTTAGAAAATATACAAAAACATCTTTCCAAAAAGATATAGATCATGGCAAACAAAAATCGTTAGCCCAGTCAAATTAAATTTCAAATCCAAACTTAAAAACTGTGCTCTCTGGAATTCCGGTTTTTGAACCAAAAAATGAAAGAACATGTTTCTAGTCACTAACCCCTTATTTTCTATACTTAGGACTTAAAATGAATCTTTTTTTTTTAAGTTAAACAAAATTCCCTTTTTAGGAATAAAACCTCTCTGTTTTTATATAATTAGATAGACTTTTTCTTAACTAAGACATAAAGTCTTATTTTGAATCATGAAATAAGTGAATAGTTTTACTAAATTCTTTTAGAATCACGATTAATTACTACTAATTAAATTCATTAAATAGATTAATGGTGACATCTAATATTGTTAAGTAATTCGATGCATAAAGACATACGGATAGTCATATACTAAGTATTAATTAAGTTAAACCTTTCATTAAACACCTAAGTTCCTAATTAAAAATTTAAATGATTATATCAAATCACTATTAGCTAATTTAGGGCCTCCTAAGTAAGCTTAAACCTTTAAATTAGGCATTAAGATAATGGAGATGAATCAATGCTAATCTTCTAGTGTCCTATTCGTTGTTTTGTTTTCTCAAATATATACTTAGAAATCCCCCTACGTTATACTACAATAAGAATCTCTGCATTAAGAGGCAGAGATGTTGAGGAGAGACGGTGCTGGTACTCAAGTGAGCTGAGACCAGAGAAACCTTTGTTCACATTGACAAGGTCAAGAAAGGACAATAGTAGAATCATAAAGTAGTGTGATGCGAGGGACATGCCAGGGCATGGCACCCCGCATGGGAAGTTACAGTTGGTACGCTGAGGAATGAAAGGCAGGGGCCCACTTGCAGAGGTCTTGGGGGTAAGGCGTCGAGTGGTGAAGGTCCTAATGACTGAGGTAGCGCTCTCAAGTCAGGATATTCGCCTGACCAAGCTTGGCAACCTCGACAACTGCTCAGCATTCCAAGATTGGTGTGACAGTATACCTCTGTGTGGACGGTGAATGTCCTGAGCTGTTGCTCTGTTCCTCGATGACGACGAGGATTATACCATGTTGAGTAGAGGTATATGTACTCCCAGTCATTTCCCGGTTCTGTTAAGGACCATGTTGGGAGTATGGATCCATACAGTGTCAAGGGTAGATGTTACAACTTAGACAAATCCTAGGTTCCCCTTTTGTGGTCAACTGTGTCTTGTCGGTATAGGACTGTAGGATACCCTACCATCTATGTGAAAGTAATTTTGAGAACAAATTGCCTTACTCCTATGCATTTTTCTTTTATGCATGATCGTTGTGGTTGATACTTGAAGATGGCGGCCTTCCCCGTCCTGCTGAATATACACGTTGACTTTGACGCTGCGGGACATGGAGTTACGACGAGGAGGCAGACTATTTGACTCATCGCAGCTTTGTCTTTATCACGTTCATGTCCCCTATCCCAGGAGCGTTCATGCCTTCTATAACCTGGACTTTCCCGATCTTGGTATCGTTCTCACCACCGCCACATTTTCATTATGCGCCTCCACCACCCTCGGCTCCACCAGCAGATGCAGAGATCCTTATTGTAGCGCCATACATACAGGTGTATCCACCACTACCAGCTGAGCACCTTATGGATGATGTACATCTCCCTTAGGAGGGATCACCCATGGAGGTGGTACTGGCCGAGTCCCCTATGGACTCTTCTGTGGCCAAAGATTGGTCCACCCTCTCCTCCTCCTCCTCTGGACCTGAGGTACCTCGCGAGGTGCCTAATGGCCATGTACGCCACAGAGAGGACACAGACTCCGAGGAGACGCAGTCAGACGAGGATTGGTAAACCCCATCCAGTGATTCTTCTCTTGATACAGGGGTTGGGAGTAGATCTCTAGACACTGCTCTGGTTAGGATAGTGGGTAGCTAATGTATGTTCATGTACTTTTGAGATTTCCCTGTATTTTTTTTGATTTCAATTGTATTCCGCTATGATGTATTCAGCTGTATTGCACTTCAAAAGCTAAGATGTATATGATCCTGATTATATGACATATATCGTTTTCTCATCTCTTACTCCTATTTCCAAATTTTGTTTTATTTACGATTTCTTTACTTTTGAAAGTTTCGTAAGACGATCGCGTGTGATATAAAAAGTGAAAAAATTTCTCATACTTTTCTTAATCTAAAATCAAAATAACTAAATAAATAATTAAATAAACATGGGTTATGTTCAATGTGAACGAGTGTCACAGAAAGTATAGGACTCCGCTTTGTTGGTACGAAGCTGGAGAACCCCTGATTGTCAGAACTGAGATGTTACAAGAAACCATAGAAAAATTTAAGATGATTTGTGAAAAGATGAAAGTGTCTCAGGATAGGCAGAAAAGCTTTTATGATAAAATAAGAAAACCCCTTGAGTTTCAAGAAGGGGGTCATATGTTCGTAAAAGTTACCCTTGTAACTAAGGTTGGCAGAGCCCTTAAGTCTCAAAAACTTTCTCCTAGATTCATTGGTCCTTACCAAATCCTCAAAAAGATTGGTCCTGTTGCATATCAAACAACCTTACCACCCAATCTTTTTAACCTCTATAATGTTTTTCATGTTTCCTAACTTCGTAAGTATATTCTTGATACTTCGCATGTCATTGAACCTGATATAGTTCAGATAAGGGAAAACTGTACTTATGACGTATCCCCAGTAAGGATAGAAGATCGAAGGGTGAAACAGCTTCATGGTAAGGAAATATCTCTAGTAAAGGTTGTGTGGAGTCAGAATGATGATGATACTACTTGGGAATTGGAGGGCAAGATGAAAGCACATATCCTCATTTATTTCTTGGGAAGTGAATTTCAAAGACGAAATTCCTAAAAGAAGGGAAGAGTTGTAACACCTCATTTCAATGTTATGTTTAATTCATAATATTTGTGAAATTACCAAAAAAATTAAGAAACTAACAATTAATTTTAATTCCTCTACACTGATGGTTGACATGTGAAAAAGGTCTAAATGATTGTGAATTGTCATTTTGACCTTAGAAACATGTCATGTATACTAAAATAAAAATTTGGAAATTTTTTGAGATTCTTGTGGAAAAAAAACCAACTGCCCTCCATTATTTACTAAAACTATAGCCAGTACATGTTTAACATATAGGAGAAACAAGATAAATGTTCTCAGTTCATTTTTGGGTTAAATATTTAATTTTATAATTACCATAAAAAATTTAGAATTTTTTGAGTTAAAATGAAATTTCCTTGAATTTTTAACTCAAAAATACCAAATAAATACTTAAAATTTTGAAATAAATCATATAAAACTAATTTTAAATTCTAGAAATTATTTTTAATCAATAATTAAGGTGTTCACAAAATTCTAATAAAAAATTGATTCAATTGCCATAGAAATCAAATTACCGAAGTTTAAGATGTTTTTATTGGAACTTGTCGATTTCTCTATAGAGAAAATGAAATGTAGAGACTTGAGATAGCAGAGGTATGACACATCTAACATTGGTCTACAGACCCACTACCTCAAATTTTTCACATGTCATAAAAAGAAAATCAAAGTAGACTTACTTTTTTGACCACTTTCTAGATAAATTACCTCTTCTATTTAAAGGCTACTTGTTGGGTCAGATTTTTCCATTGCTTTTACTCCTAATCTGGCCGAATCTCTTCCTCCCTCTCCCTGACTCCATTTCAAAAATTTTAAACACCCAAATCCTCCATTTATCTCTTGCTTCAACCTTCTTCATGACCACCACCACACACCACCACCGAGGTTTAAGGGTTCTCCTTTCCTCCTCTTCTTCAAGCACATGTGAGGTATAGGGGGGAGTGGGGTGTTCTTAATTTATTTACTTTTATGTAGATGGGTTTAGGGTGGATTTTGCCCCCAAAACCCTTTGCATTTTGTTTCCCTACTACTTCTATTCCTATTTTTCCTTGTTGTTGTTGTTACCTTGTATGGTTACTCATTTCTTATTTTGTTGCCCTATTTCATTTTTTTTAGTTGGAAGTGCTTGTTTAATGTTGCCATTACCATTTTGATGTTGGTTATGTTGTTACATTGTCATAAAATAATAAAAGTTTGGTTAAAAACCCTAAAATCTATGAACAAAAACTTAGGGCTTGTAAACTTTTTCTAACCTAATAGGAAACTGAAAAGGGAAGACCTTTTTTCTGAACCTTGGACCTTCATTGAACCATGACTAAGTCCTTCCAAAGGAGACTTAAAGATAGTTACTTTCTTAAGACAAGCTTGAAGCTTTACCCATTAACCAAGGACCCTAGAACAACAATAACTTGAAAAGACTTTAAAACTGAACCTAAGCCCTACTGACACCATGAGCTGGTATTTTTTTTTTCTCTGCAATGGGTCACGTTTTAGTGAAGTGTGATGATGATTATTTTATCTTTTGATGTACCTAAGAACCCCTAAATTTTCGTTTTAGCCATTTAAAGTTCATAACTTGTTGAAAAGAATGATTTTTATGAAGTACTTAAGTTTTAGTAAGCTGTTTTCGTTTCCTACCTGAGCACTACTCACGGTTTTTTCATTGAATATTTTTTAGTACTTGTGTTTTTTTGTTGAAAACTAGACAAAATTGTCTTCAAAATAGGTACATTAAATTTTTGAAAAAGTTGAGAAACGACGAAGTTACACTTTTTAAAATTTGGAGTTAGTTTTCTGAAAACAGTAACTGGCAGTATACACAAAAAAGCGATTTTTGAAAGTTTTCTTGCGTGTTAATTAAGGCTCCTAGAACGGATAGAAAGTAAACTTAGTAAGCTTTTTAGGGACATATAATTTGCCTATATTCATCTCCTTTTACTATTTTTAACATATTTTAGAATTTGGAAGTCATGTGCTTTTCTGACTAATAATACCTCTTTACAATTGTAAAATTTGAAAAATCACTATAAATCGTATATACCTTGGTTTTTGGAGTTCTTGGACCCCTTTATTTTGTTATTTTTATATATATTTTTATAGACTTTTTCTTGAGATGATCTTTAATGATTTGGAAACTAGAAAAAAATATCTTTCCCCAAACTATGGATTATGTTAAACAAAAATCATTTACCTATCTAAAATGAAATTTAAAATCGAGGCACAAAAACTGTTGTCTCTAGACGTCTGCTTTTGACTTAAAAGTAAATGATACTTTCCTGGTATATAAAATTCCATTTTTCTAAATACTTTGAATTCAATATGAATATTTTCATTAAAAGTAAAACATTTTTCCTTAAGAAATATGTCTTCTTTGTTTTTATTAACTAATAAGGATTCTCCTAATTGGAATATAAAGGCTTACCTTGATACAATGTACAAGTAAGTAGTTTACTTAATCTTTTGAATCATGACTAACTACTAAAGTCTAAACTTGATAAAATGAAATTAATTATGGTATTTGGAACCCTTGGTAATTTGGTCCCTAAGATGGAAGGTTAGTTACACATAAATTTAAAATAAGTAGTTGAACTCTTTATTAAGTACCTAAGTTCCTATTCAAGTTAAAGATTTGAATGATCAAATCTAAATTATTACTAGCTAATTTAGGATTTCCTTAAGTGAGTTTTTAAATTAAGTGCTTCAAGTGATTAAGACGAACCAATATTTGATGAATAGATTGCTAAAATTTTACTTAGCTTTTATCCCTATGCATTATACTATGATAAGACTCAACCTCTACATTAAGAGGCAGAAAGATGTTGAGAAGAGACTATGCTGGTGCTTAGGTGTACTAAGACTAGAGAAACCTCTGTACGAATTGTGAGTGTCAGGAAAGGACAGTAATTGGTAAATAGAGCAATGTGAAGTGAAGGACATATAGTGGCATGATATCCTGCATGAGAAGTTATAGTTGGTACGCTGAGGGATGAAAGGTAGGGACTCACTTGCGAAGGTCTTGGGGGTAAAGTGCAGTGAAGGTTCCAATGACCGAGGTAGCATTCTCGAGTCAAGATATTCACTTGACCAAGCTAGACAACCCTGATAACTACTCAGCATTCCAAGATTGGTGCAAGAGTATACCTCTGTGTGGATAATGGAAGTCTTGAGTCATTGCTCTGTTCCTCGATGATAGTGAGGATTGTACCATGTTGATGATATTAAGATAGGTATATGTACTCCCAGTCGCTTTCCAGTTCTGTTGAGAACCATTACTTATCAATGGGAAGTATGGATCCATACAGTGTCAAGGGTAGTTGCTATAACTTAGATAAACCCTAGGTTCCCCTTTTCTTTATTATCAACTGTGTTTTATCTATGTGTGATGGTAGGATGCCCTACCATCTAACAAAATTCCCTCACCCTTCTATTTATTTTCTTAATGTGTGACTGATCGTGGTTGGTACTTGAAGATGGTTGCGTTCCCCATCTTATTCAACATACCCATTGACTATGATGACATGGGGATATGGTTTTACGACAAGGTGATTAATTATTTGACTTTTCGAGGCCTCGTTAGGATCGCCTTTTTATCGCCTATTTTGGGAGTGCACGTGGCTCCCTTGTTGTAGACATTTCTGATTTTTGTTTCTTCTTCACCATAGGTTGATTTTTAGTATGTTCCTCCCGCATCACCGATGCCACCAAAGGATCTTGCCATAACGTTTATGGCCTCCTATGTAGCTTTTGTATCACCTACTAGGTAGCCACCCATGTATCTACTTCTCGACGTACAACCATGCTTAAGGACTCTAAGGGATCTACCATGGAGGTTGTCTTGGCCGAGTCATCTGCAGATTCCCTGATGGTGGAATACCATATGGGTATGGCCAACGACTAGTACTCATTGCCTTCATAAGCTCTATCTAGTGTTGAGTCACCTCAGGGTTTGCTCAATGGACAGGCTTATCATTTAGACTCAGGTGACTTGGACCGATGAGGAGTGATAGTAGGGGTTGGGTTTCTTTTGTATACAGAGACTAAGAGTAGATCTATAGACACTGCTTTGACTTAGGATATTTTGCATGTACGTAGTTGGGATGGCTGGTGTCTTTTGATGTACTTTTTTTTATTTTCTGGTATTTTACAATTTCAGTTGTATTTCAGTTTTCGATGTATTCAACTTCATTTGTACTTTAGAAACCTAGATGTGTTTGGTTCTAATGACGAATATATGATATGTCTTATTTCCTTATCTTTGCTCCTATTTCCAAATTTTGTCTAGTTTGTAATTTATCTACTTTAAAAAGTTTCCTAAGACGATCAGACATAAAATGAAAAGCAAAAAATTTTCTCATATTTTTGTTAATCTAGAATTAAATGATTAAATAATTAATTAAACAAACGTGGGTTGTGTCCAATGGGAACAAGTGTCACACCGCACACGTTTGCTAAGTAGCCCATTTTGCTAAGCGTGAGACCCCTAGAACTACATATTAATTCATATCATTTCATGATATTTCATTAAGATTTATGCATTATGAAATACTACTTGAGAATATGTTGTAACCATGTGTGAATTTTGAGGAGTCTCCCTTGGGGACCAAATGTTTTTGTAAAGAAAGAAATGTATGCTAAGACTAAGGTGCCCTCTTTGGGTGAATGGGAAGGGTTCCATCACTTCCTATTCCCCAAAGGCTAGTGGCTAAACCCCTCAAACCAGAGGGGTATATAAGTACAAGGTCATGGCATATATGGATAAGGGGGACGCTCCTTGAAAGATTAGCTCAATACTTTGCCGTAGGACGAAAAAGAGAAAAAGATTAATGTTAAGCATGCAAAAATGAATGTTAAGTCATGTTTAAGTTATGTTTATGAGTATACAAATATTTAAGCAAAGTTTTAGACAAATGGTGCATTCATGAGGCATATCTGTATTGTTGCACGTTTATAGCATTCATTGAGACATTGTCTCATTAGTTTAGTTCTATGTTCCTGATTGAATAGGTTACCGAATGAGATGAAGCCACTTAGAAGATATTTATGTTTTGTATATTAATAGCTTCCAAGGCTAGTTTTTGAAAGACAAATGTTGTTATTATTACTATATTCTTGTGTTTTTGGATCCTATTCAACGGATGTACTCTTTGATATGTATATGATAGTATTACTTAGGAATGGTGTTTATTAAATTCTTGAGTAAGGTAATCATCTATGTTTTTATTATCTACACTTTGGTGATTAGAATGTAAAGCTTAAGGTAAGTTCTCTATAGAAACAACTGGTGTTTTTTTTCATCCATTTAAATTACTTATTGTTATCTTTTACATGCATAAATTTGATGTTGATTATCTTGAAACTTCTATTTATCAATCATTGTCTATTGTTTTCTTATGTTCATTTCTTATACGTATGGGACAATGTACTTCTTATTTTTCATGCATAGTTGAATTCTTACTATAGTACTTATGTTTTTGAGTATCATATATATAAGGTATTAGTTTTAAAGTATAATTTTAGAGGTTTTTTTCTTCTATTTCTTTTTGCACCTGATCGCTTTTGTAGTTGAAGGAAAATCTTCAATAATATTATTGAGCATATGCTTCTTTGATGTTTGTTAAGAGGATATGTAATTGGATATCCAACTAAATTTGAGCTATTAAAAGTTGTAGCTTTGGTAAGTTGTCCAAATGTTTAGCATAAGCAATTGCACAATTGAAGTATTACTAAGCATATACTTCCTTGATGTCTGTTTGGAGGATTTATGATTAGATAAAATACTAAATCAAAGCTATAAAAAGTTACTAGTTTAGAATATTATGATTTGAAAAAAATAATTTTCTGTGTCTTTCGATTTTTGTGAATGAGTTCATACTTTAATTATTTTTTTAGAAAAAACATGGTGCTAATTGCTATGCTTACTTCTATGCTTAAGTCTTGTGTGTTCTTAATCTTCTACCATTAGGTAGTGCATAATAAAAGGGGTAGACGAACTTAAGGCATTTTGGATAGAACATGTAATTTTAAAAGTAATTTTGTGCAATTTATTGAAATATGCTTAATTTCAAAATGGTGTGTTTCATTTGAACATACTTACTTTGCTCATTATTTTACCGTGGTACAAGTTTGTCAGTTTGTTGAAGTTTGAGGATGTTTGTTAACCTTTTAAAATGTAGGGACTTGAAATGTTTTAGACACCGTAAATAAGTCTTCCAAACTTTCAGACATCAGGAAAACAAATGGCTATTCTATAATTGGATTAGTTGGTATGCCTACAAAAATAAGTGAAGTACCTTATGTTCAAGTGAGATGTTGAACTATATTGCTAATTTCACAAGAACTTATAAAAGATCCTTATTCAAGTACTTGGTTCTATTTATGTCATCCTTATTTGAAATCAATGACATGAACTAGATCCATTACATGTAAAAAGTGTGTTCTTATGAACAAAGAGAGAAAGTGTATGGATTGTAAAATATGGTATTTTAAAACTAATTAAATTGAACTCTTTTAAGTTTAGCCCAAATTACACTTAGATCTCTCTTCTATTAGGGTTAGGGATGGCAAGGAGGTTATAAGAGAGGTCACCGTGGTGGAGGTCGGTGCCGATAATGATGGTAGTGAGGAAGGGAGGATTTATAGCTTGTCTTGAATGAGGAACAGACTGTGTTGGTTTTGGGAGAAACATCCTAAAGGAAATGAGCAATAGTCTTTTGTTCAAGATTTTTGTTTTAAAAAACTATTTTTTTTTTACTAGTCACGTGTTTGTTATATGCCATTAATGCTTTTAACACACCAATAACAACAGGGTTAAGGTTGTAATCATAATTAACAAATTAATAGAGTTGGGTGTCAAATTTCCTTAATTTTATTGTATCAAATATATTGAATCAAGGTCATAGTTATTAATGAATCTGACTTTGCAAGTTTTGTTATTTTTGACTAAGAATCTACTATTTTGTTTCTTAAGCCATGCTCTAAGATAATAGAAACTTTACAACTGGTTATATTCAAACTCTTATTTAAATTTCTACTCAATCTTTTATTTTATTATGTTAATATGTTAATCACTATTTTATACTAATAGAATGGTCATATGTCGCAGCTTCCTAATGAAATGTTCAACTTGCTTAAGAAAGTTTTCTATTCAAGATTGAAATTAAGAAATCTACTAATCCAGGTTTTTAACACTCTTATCACATTAAAAGAATGTCATTAAATCCTACTTGTATATTAAATTTAAA
This sequence comes from Spatholobus suberectus, assembly GCA_004329165.1. NCBI lineage: Eukaryota > Viridiplantae > Streptophyta > Magnoliopsida > Fabales > Fabaceae > Spatholobus > Spatholobus suberectus. The sequence continues at coordinate 34,382,743 of CM014736.1, forward strand.
GAATTTGCTGCAACCACAAACAAACATATGTTTTGAATGACTTTTATTATTTGCCATAGATTTATAAGTTTAATGGCTATGAACTGTGCAGTGTAAAAACTTTTACACTGTCAATTGATTAGAAATCACTATTGGTATGACTTTTAAAGTAGTTGAAGAAACAAGAAGAAGAATTGCTCTTGCCCCCAAGAAGTATTAATATAGTTTTGATGATTTAGCCTCTTCATGAATGCAAAGTTGTAATGTGTGTTTATATGTGTGTATGTGTGGTTGTATGTCTTGCATGATTTACCTTTATCCTTGATGATTTGATGGTGATGAGCTTAAAATTTAAGACTTAAAGGATTAACAAGTGATAACATGTTTTTATAAGTCTAAAATTGAGTTTAAGAAGAAATAATTGGATAAAACATGGTTTTATATTGATAAGAAGTGATAGCTACATGTTAAAGTCTTAGAAGATTTCAATCTTATGTTGAAGAACCATTTAATTGGATAAATTAGCTTTGTAATTGGTTAAATCCATTGAAAATGCACAAAAATATGCAGGAAATATCTAATTTAACTAGTTACAAGATTATGTAATTATTTATTTCTACTATAACTAGTTACATAAGTTTGTAACCAGTTACATTTTTATAAAGCTGTTTTGTCTTATATGAAAATAACTAGTTACAAAGCTATGTAACTAGTTATTCTAGCAAATGGGAAAATAAAACAATGTGCAAATAACTAGTTACAAAGAAAAATAACTAGTTATTTCCATTCTAGCTTCATTTTCCATATTTCTAAAAAACTAAATAACTGATTACAAGTCCATATAACTAGTTATTCCAATGAAGTTTATAAAATGTGAACCTTAGTGGATCTTATGATAGAACTCGAATTCTCTAAACTTGTGTGAGAGCTTTTCTAGAGAGAAAACATATTATTCTTCATCCCACTACAAGTTTTACATCAAAATCAAGAGCTCACCATGAACCAACATTGGAGATAAAGAAAACTCATCTTTTAGGTAGAATTTGGTTTGTGCTTCATTGTTTTTCATCCATCACGAATAAAGGTGATATCTAACCTTTTCTTTTTTGCAAGTTTTTTGTTCTTGAGGTAGGTTTTCTCAAGTCTCTCTTGTGGTAGTGTTCCACAAGAAGAGGTTCAAGTTTTCTTGATCGGTTTTTCAAGAAACTTGATCTTGTGGTTGTGTTTGTTTGTAATTCTCTTGTTTATGCATAGTGTTTGTAAACAATTGAATTGCATAGTGATAATCCTAATCGGTTTGATTGGAAACTGGATGTAGATCACAGTGGTGGTGATCAAACCAATATAAATCTTGTGTGTTCTTTTCTTTCCTCTATGCTTTCTCAAATACATTGTTTCTTGATCTCTTGCATATAAATTCCTGAGGCTCTTTGCACAGTAAAATCTAGAAAATTGTTCCAATTCTACATCATTCATATAACCAAATCAAAATGATTCAATGTTTTTAAAAATCTAGTTCTTTATCTTTGAAAAAGTTTTGGGGATTCTTGAAAATTTTTAAAAATCTAATTCACCCCTTCTTGTATCCAGCCCTTTTATTCAACAATTGGTATCAAGGGTAAAGTTCTTAAAAGTTACTTCAGGATTTCTTTTTAAAATGGCTAGAAATCAAGTGCCTTACGGTGAAGGTGGTTTTGTTAATAGACCCCCTATTTTCAATGGTGAAAACTATACCTATTGGAAAGTTTGTATGAAAATCTTTATTGAATCGATTGATGTGGCTATATGGGATGCAGTAGAAAATGGACCATAGGTTCCTAAATGTGAGGATAAAAAGAGAACAAATAATAAAACATTGGACTGAATGGACTAAAGAAGAAAAGAGAAAACTCAATACAATCTAAAAGCAAAGAACATAATAACCTATGCATTAACTCTTGATGAGTTCTTTAGAGTATCTCAATGTTTAATTGCAAAAGAAATGTGGGATGATTTGCAGGTTACTCATAAAGGGACTAATGATGTTAAAAGAGCTAGAAAACATACATTAGTTCAAGAATATGACATGTTCCACATGAAAAACGGTGAATCTATCTTTAATTATCAAAAAGATTTACACGTATTGTTAATCACTTAATTGGTCTCGGCAAGCAATTTGACAGAGAAGAGTTGAATGTAAAAGTACTCAAATGTCTCAACTGATCTTAGCAACCAAAGGTGACAGCAATTGCAAAATCTAAAGATCTTACAACCATGATACTTGCTGCACTATTTGGAAAGCTTAGGGAGCATGAACGTGAGCATCATCGCTTGGCTCATGAAGAAGAAACTGACAAGAAGAAGAAAGGCATAGCATTTAAGGCTTCCTCATCAAAAAAAGAAGATGACAAGTGTGATAGCTCAAGTTCAGATGATTTAGACAATGAGAATTTGACTCTACTTGAAGAAGAAGAAGAAGAGCAGAAATGGAAACCCTTTATCCAAGAAAGGCACAAAGAAAAATGAGGCAACTCCCTCAAATTACACGTGCTTGGAATGTGGAGGACAAGGACACATCAAAGCGGATTGTCTAACTTACCTAAAGAAACATTAAGGAGAGAGAAAAAGTATAAGAAACCAAGCAAAGTTAGAAGATCCTACATTGCATAGGATGAGAATGATATGAGCTTTTTAAGTGAATCTAAAGCGGGTGAAAAAGCAAATTTGTGTCTAATGGCAAGCTGTGATGAGCAAAGCACTGTAAGTGATTCTAATTTTGAAATCTCTTCTGACTATGATCAATTGCATGAAGCATTTTTAGAAATGCATAAAAAAGCTCAAAAGCTAGGAATTTCAAATAATAGGCTCAAAAGCAAAGTAAGGCTATATGAATCACAGTTAACTAACTTGCAAAAAGAGTTTAATGGGCTCAAGTTGGAGCATGAAACCATAAAAATGATTTACAAAAACTCTGCATGCAATTGTGAATCTTCATCCTATCTTAAAGTCCAAGATTATGAGAATTGCATTAGTCGTAAAATTGAAAATGAATATCTAAAAAAGACTCTTGCAAAGTTCACAAAGGGAAGAGCAAACTTGGATATCTTGCTTGGTAGACAAAAGTGTGTCTTTGATAAAGCTAGAATTGGTTATAGTTTTAAAACTCAACGAAAATCTAATAAGAACTTTTTCAGCTTTAGAAAGATCACTAGCTTTCCATTTATGACTTGCTTTTACTGTGGTAGGAAAGGCCGTACATCATCTATGTGTAAGATTAAGAATGTTGGCATTCCTAGTGGCAAGTACATGTGGATTCCTAAAAGAACTAAGCCTCCTACTAACATATAAGGACCCAACAATTGTGGACCTAAAATTCTATCTTAATCTTGTTTTGTAGGTGTGCTTAAAAGCTTGAAATTCAATGTGTTATCTAGATAGTGGCTGGTCAAGGCACATGAGTGGAGATGTCACTAAGTTCTCAAGTCTTTCTTCAAGACAAGATGGATATGTGACTTATGGTGATAACGACGAAGGAAAAATTCTTGGTGTTGGTAATATTGGAAATCCTTCAAATATCTTGATTGAAAATGTGTTATATGTTGAAGGTCAACTTGCTAAGTATTAACCAATTATGTGATAAAGGACTTAAAGTGGTCTTTAATTCAGAATATTGTATGATAATTGCAAATGCATCTAATGAAGTAAAATTGATAGGAAATAGAATAGAAAACATTTACATGTTGAATTTGGATAATGCATCTACATCGCATACTAAGGACTTAGTAATTGGTCTTCCTAAACTCAGGTTTGAAAAAGACAAACTGTGTGATGCTTGCCAAAAAGGAAAACAAATCAAGGTCTTTTTTAAATCAAAACATGTTGTTTCTACAAAAGGATCTTTGCAATTACTACATATGTACTTGTTTGGTCCCTCCAAAACTATGAGTATAAGAGGACATTCCTATAGACTTATGATTGTAGATGATTTTTCTAGATACACATGGATATTGTTTTTATCTTTAAAAAGTGATGCTTTTAAAGCCTTCAAAAAGCTTGCCAAGGTTATTCAAAATGAAACCAATCTAAAAATAGCATCCATAAGAAGTGATCATGGAAGGGAATTTCAAAATCATGAATTTGAAAGTTTTTGTGAAGAACTTGAAATTGATCATAACTTTTCAGCACCTAGGACACCACAAAAAAAAAGGTGTAGTTGAAAGAAAGAATAGATCATTGGAAGAATTAGCTAGGACAATGCTGAATGAGAGTAATATACCAAAATATTTTTGGGCTGATGTTGTTAGCACAACTTGTTTTGTGTTAAATAGAGTTCTTTTGAGATCAATTTTAAAGAAAACTCCCTATGAGCTTTACAAGGGGAGAAAACCCAACATATCACATCTTTGGGTGTTTGGCTGTAAGTGTTTTGTTTTGAATAGTGGCAAAGAACAACTTCGCAAGTTTGATGCTAAAGCTGACGAAGCAATCTTTTTAGGATATTCGTTAAATAGTAAATCATATAGAGTCTATAATAGGAGAACCTTATTTGTTGAAGAATCTGTGCATGTTGCCTTTAATGAAACTAACCTCCAAAAGGGGGGAAAGGATATTTTAGATAATGTTGTAGATGAGCTTGGAGATCATTACATGAATGAAGATACATCACAGCAAAAGGATGCAGATGAACCTGAACAAGCAAGCCAAGAAACCACAAGTTAAATGCCTAAAGAGTGGAGAACAACTAGAGACCTTTCATTGGACAACATCATTGGTGAGATCTCAAAAGGAGTAACAACTCAAAACTCTCATAGAAATTATTGTGGTACTATGGCTTTTATATCACAAGTTGAGCCTAAATCCATTAAAGAAGTTAGTTTGGATGAAAATTGGATGCTTGTAATGCAAGAAGAATTAAATCAATTTAAAAGAAATGAAGTTTGGGAATTGGTCCCAAAGCCCAATGATCATCCAATAATAGGCGCTAAATGGGTTTATAGGAACAAACTTGATGATTCAGGAGTCATAGTAAGAAACAAGGCTAAGTTGGTAGTTAAAGGCTACAATCAAGAAGAGGGCATTGACTATGATGAAACATATGCACCTATAGCTAGAATAGAGACTATTAGATTGCTTTTGGCTTATGCATGTTTAATGGATTTCAAATTATATCAAATGGATGTCAAAAGCGCTTTTCTAAATGGCTATATTCAAGAAGAAGTATATGTCTCTCAACTTACTAGATTTATTGATTTCAAATATCCAAATCATGTTTACAAGCTTAAGAAAGCACTATACGGACTAAAACAAGCCCCTAGGTCTTGGCATAAAAGACTTAGTAAGTTCTTGCTTTATCAAAATTTTGAAAGAAAAAAAGTAGACAATACATTGTTCATTAAGAGAACTAAACATGACATTATGTTAGTGCAAATTTATATTGATGGTATTATTTTTGGATCTACTAATGGCTCTCTTTGCGAGGACTTTGCTAAGACTATGCAGGGTGAGTTTGAAATGTCCATGATGGGAGAGTTAACTTTCTTCTTGGGGCTATAAGTGAAACAATTGGAGCATGGCACCTTCTTAACTCAATCCAAGTACTGCAATGAATTGCTAAAGAAATTTGGAATGGAAAGTTGCAAGGAATTAACCACTCCAATGTCTACCTCGTGCTACTTGGACTTAGATGAGAGAGGTAAATTAGTAGAAGTTACAATGTATAAGTATGATTGGCTCTTTATTATATCTTACTACTAGCCACCCTGCTATTATGTTTAGTGTTTGTTTGTATGCAAGATTTCAGGCTAATTCTAAAGAATCACATTTATTTGTTGTAAAAAGAATCATGAAATATCTAAAAGGAACTAGTAATTTAGGTGTGTGGTTTCCTAAAGGATCTTCCATAAGCTTAGTGGGATACTCAAATTCAGACTTTGCTGGATGTAAGCTTGATAGGAAGAGTACTAGTAGGACATGTCACTTGTTAGGGAGTGCACTTGTCGCTAGGCACAACAAGAAACAAGCTTGTGTAGCCTTATCCATAGCTGAGGCTAAGTACATTGCAGTTGGAAGTTGTTGTGCTAAAATCTTGGGGATGCAACAACAACTAAGAGACTATGGAGTTGACCTTGACCACATCCTTTTAAAGTGTGACAATACTAGTGCTATAAACCTTCCAAAGAATCCCATCTTACATTCTAGGACCAAGCATATAGAAATAAGACACCATTTCCTTAAAGATCATGTCCAAAAAAGGGATTGTGTATTAGAGTTTGTTGATACAAATAGGCAACTAGCAGATATATTCACTAAACCTCTTTCTAGAGACAGGTTCTACCTAATAAGAAATGAACTAGGCATCCTAGATAAGTCTAGTGTTAGTTAAATCACTCTTAAATTCATGTTTGAAACTTTTTATGTGTGCATTTATGTGTTTTAAATGCTTGATTTGATTAAGTGTCTGTGAAAGTTTGTGTTATTTAGATAAAAAAATATTTGTTTGATTCTTGGAAGCATACATGCATACTAGATATAATTAGATAAATTTCATGCATAAACTAGTTAGAATGCATAAAACTTAGAACTAAGTACATGAATTATGTTTTTATGAGTGGATCCTTAGTTTTTAGTTGAGAAAGAAGCATAATTTCTTGTGGAAAATGTTTTAAGTTTGAAGTCACCAAATATGTAATTGGTTATAGCACGTTTTAATTGCTTATTTTGTGCTTCTTGATCCTTGACTATGTGGTTTAGAGTAGATTTAATTGGTTACATGAATTTGTAATTAGTTAGTTTGTATTTTTCACTCATTTGAAGTTGCATGTAACTAGTTAAATTCATGGATAACTAGTTATTAAGTGCAGCATTTTCGTGAAACAGCTAGCTCACTACTGTCATATATAACTAGTTACAAGGCTTGTAACTAGTTAAACTTATGCTATCTCCATTTTCATGAATTTATAGCTCATTATTTTAACTAGTTACAGCACGTTGTAACCAATTATTTTTGAAATACAACCCCATTTTTGTGTAACAACTTTTTGGAATAACCAATTACAAGTTTATGTAAGAAGTTATTTTATAACAACCCTTTTTAACATGATGCATGCTATTCAGTTTTAACTAGTTACAAATATATGTAACTAGTTATTTCATGCAGCTTTTAAGACACAAGGGCTCTAAATAAAAAGCTGTCAAGTATAATTAGTTACATAATACTTGTAACTAGTTACGGATTGCTAGCAGCTCACGTTAGCTTACTGTTTTAATTAGGTGGTGTCAAAGAATCACTCATACTCTACACATAGATTCTTGATATCTTTGACCAAAGCTCACACACAATCTTCACCTTGCTTTCCCGTGAACTTGTACTTAAAATCTGAATTCTATTTTGTTTGTTTGCTATTTGGATGCTCTATATACATACTACTTGTTAGCAACTTAAAATTCATAAGAACTTGCACCCTTTTTCTTCAAAATCCTACTCCACCACCATGTCTTCCTTTGGCAATACCTCTAAATGCCCTTGACAAATGCAAACTCGTGGGTCTAAATGCCCAATGATGGATGATCAAGTTAAAGCTCAAGAGGTTTAAAGAAATTTTGGAGCTGAGCAATGGCTAAGTAATGAAGAGGATGTTCAAAAATTTAAGCATTTCTACCAAAGAAGGTTCATCATTCCTCCAAAGGTTCTTTCTCTTGAATGGTTAGTTGGACAAAAATTTAATTTCCCTACTCTCCTTCAAACTCAAGGGTTGCAGCAATCTGTTGAACTAGAGGGAATTTATTATATGGATTTGGTTAGAGTTTTCTTTTGCACTCTCAAAATTGAGGATGGGTTGCTTGTTTCCTATGTTAAAGGAAAACGCATTGTGCTAACTCCTGCAATTTGGTATGTTGTCGCTGGACTTAGATCTGAAGGTATAAGGCCTTCCTCTAGCACCTTGAGAAACTTTGACAAATCACAAGTATATCTTGACACCCTTACTCACTCTCCTAGCCATAAATTGCGTTTTACCACTAGTGGCATAAAAGTAGAAGACAGGATGTTGGCATTTATCATTGTATGGGTGTTTACTCCTAGGGGGAGCAATCATGCTCAGTTAACCAAAGATGATTTGATGATTTTATATGCCTTGAAGGAACAAATACCCCTTGATTGGTGTGGCATCATTAGTGATCATACGTTAAAGGTTAAGAGGAAAACTAATTTCTTTCTCTCCTATGCTGTCTTTATCTCAAAGGTTCTTGACTACTATGATATAAGTATGGACAATGAAACCTTTGAAATTCTGAGAAGTTCTAATAGAGTTAATGACTCAGCTTCTCATAAAATGGGACTGGAATTTAGGGAAAATTGTTGGATCCATAAAGATGTTGCTGCTATCCAGATCCATAAGGAGAATCAATAAGAAGCTCTTGAAAGTCCTAAGCTAAAACCATTCTCACAGTTTGAGAACCTTGTGTTCCCTAAGCTAGATGGTCTCTTAGAACTTCATCATGCTGCTCAAGAATACAACCGTGAGCAATTTGAGTCTCTCCATATGTGTTTAGATGACTTTGAGGAAAGATTTACTACAATGGGGTTCCCTAAGCAAGATTGAAGCTAATCTAGTTATTTAGAATGCTTTCTTTGAAACTATGTTTGCTTAGTTTAATTGTTGCTTCTATTGTGTTTATTATGTATTTCATGTTGGTTTGTATTAAGAATTATCTCTATGCATGTATTCACTATGTTTTTCTTTTATGCACTATGTTGTTATGTTTCTATGATGTGTTTTAATGAAGTCTACCCATGTTAAGTAATAATGTTTGCTGCATTTGCTATGATCTTTACCCTTCTTATTTCTTTTTGGCTTTCCATGTTTTATTTTGGTTTTATGTTTTTTATGATGGTCAAAGGGGGAGAAGGGTATGTTTTTGCAAATTAAAGGAATTAAATAATGATGATAGCTTAAACACGCCTATAATACACAAGTTGTTCAAATTAATCAAGTCTTCATTAAGGGGTTGTCATCATCAAAAACGGAAAGATTGGAGAAGCAAGAAAAAGAATTGTTCTTGCCCCTGAGAAGTTTAATATAGTTTTGATGATTTAGCCTCTTCATGAGTGTAAAGTTGTAATGTGTGTTTATATGAGTGTATGTGTGGTTGTGTGTCTTGCATGATTTACCTTTATCCTTGATGATTTGATGGTGATGAGCTCAAAATTTAAGACTTAAAGGATTAACAAGTGATAACATGTTTTTATAAGCCTAAAATTGAGTTTAAGAAGAAATAATTGGATAAAACATGGTTTTGTATTGATAAAAAGTGATAGCTACATGTTAAAGTCTTAGAAGGTTTCAATCTTATGTTTAAGAACCATTTTATTGGATAAAATAGCTTTGTAATTGGTTAAATCCATTGAAAACGCATAAAAATATGCAGGAAATATCTAATTTAACTAGTTACAAGATTATGTAACTAGTTCTTTCTGCTGTAACTAGTTACATGAGTCTGTAACCAGTTACATTTTTATAAAGCTGTTTTGTCTTATACGAAAATAACTAGTTACAAAGCTATGTTACTAGTTATTCTAGTGAATAGTGTAACACTGTGTTTTGCTCAATTAATGATTAAATGTTTTAATAACTAAAAAGTGGAAATTTGATATATAATCTAGGTGATTAAAAGAAATAAATGAATTGTTGTTATGTACGGTATGTTGTATGTTGTGATGATTTGATGTTGTTTGTTTGAAATTCTAATTTGAATTTAGGAAACTTTAGATATTTGCTTGAGCAAAAGTGGGTATGCTGTGAGTGTGATGTTGGGCTTTTGAGAGAAAACAGTTAAGTTAGACCAGTTTTGAGATAAGGAAAATGGCCTAGTGAGGTTTGGGCCTTAATTGGCCAAAAGTCCGTGTGAAAGCTCTAGGGAGATCGACTATATAAGGGTAAGGGAGGGATTTCCCCTCATTCTCCCATTCTCTTTCTCTCTCTTCAATTCTCTTTTAATCTCTCTCTAAAAATCTGAAGTTAGCAAGGGTATTAGAGGATTCCGAGCTCAATTTAGTGATTGTGGTGAGAGGAGGAATCAATCTATGGAAGATTTTGGCTCAAGAACATCGGCTTCTCAAGGAACCTAAATTCAGATTCAGAAACTTTTAGAGGTAAGCGAAACTTACAAATCGGTTATTTTGTGTTAATAACTGTTGGTATGTTGATTTCTTGCTTTATAATCGATTGAATCTCTGTGGATGTTGCCATTTTTGTTGGTTTTTGTTGAAAATGTGTTTTGGGATAAATTTTGAGATTTGAATGAGGAATTGACGATTTTGTGATGAAATGTTGAATTGATTGTATGATTTGATTTGTATTAACTTGGTTAAGGTGGATTGATGCTGTTGGAACACCATTGATTTGAAAATCTATGTTATTTGGTTGAAAAGTTTGAATTTCTCTATAGAAAATTGCCTCTTTTTTCAAAAATCGTCAAAGATAATCGATTATCTAGAGTTTCAGAAATTGTTTTCATGATTTGCTTCGAAAATAATCGATTATGCAGTTGGATAATCGATTATCTATTGTTTAGAATTTTTTTTTTCTGGTTTTGCTTCAGGAATAATCGATTATGGCAACCCATAATTGATTATCTCTACAAAAAAAAAAAATTGGTGCATTTTGCTACAATACATAATCTGTTATTCTAGAACTGAATATACTATTTCAGATTTTTAAAGTTTTCATCTCAAAATGTGAAATTTTATGAATTTCAAGGTTTGTTAATCCTCCAAATGGTTTTCAAAGAAGGTTTTGACTTTGTAATTGTAGTTGATTGTTGGATTTGGTTGTGAAGTGGAAGGTTGCTTAGATAGGACCTCCACTTGATGTGTATGATATTATTGTATAAGGTTTCTCATGAGGTGGGCTGCTTGGATAGAGCCTTACTTGTTGACCATGTAAGAGGCTGAATTGGGCGTGCATGGGGTTGATGGTGACTGTTGGACCACAGGTGGTGCTGAGTAGGCCACGTGGTGTTATGTTGATACATATATATGATATAATGATTGTTGTGGTTGAGTTGATGGTTGTGTTGATATGTTGATACATATATATATATATATATATATATATGTATGTATGTATGTATCAACATATATATTGATTGTTTGGTAGAGTTGGTTTTTGTGGTGATACATGCATTGACATGCATATGTTGTTGGCTGAGGTTGTGTGGGCCTCAAGCCATGTGCGGGCAGGCATGTAAGGTGGATGGTGACTAGAGTTGGTACTCAGATAGGCCTCCAACCTAGTGCCTAGATAAGAAGTGGGGTCTTAAAGCTGGGCCTAGGGGATGAGTAGATGGGTAATTCCGCAAGGGGCCAAGGTAGTGTAGGCCTTGTGTCGCGGTAAGCCACCACCTACATACACTTATCCTGACAACCATAAGCTTATCCAACTGATCAGAGTTTTGGCAATCCCTGAATGGTGCTAAATGGCGATGGTAGGGGATAAGACCTGACTGATCACCCAAAATGTAGAAATCTCTTGAGAGTCGTGTCATCATGCATTGACATAGTTGTGACAGATTGGTGGTGATATGGAGTTCTGGATTGAGAACTCTTTACCATGTAAATGAATGCTTTATATATGTACATCTGTATGTAGACGTTGAGAACTCTGGATATATGATGGTGTGCCATATACTTGTGATGGAATATTATGAATTGTTGATGATTTCCATAATCATATGTGATGTTGTGCGTAATATACTATAATGTATGTAGACCCATTTATTTGATGATTTGGTTTCCATATTGATGTGAATAATGATTTTGATTATGTTGGATTAAATACAATATGTTGATCTTTGTTTCGTAAGCTTACCCTTGTCTTGTATTGTTGTTGGTTGGATGTCTTGTTGCTGTTGTTGTGTTGCTATGACTATGATGATCACGTCATTTTGGCATGGGAGCAAAGGGAGAGACGTCTACAGATCCAGCATCTCAGAGCTGATGGAGGAGGTCTCAGATGGAGACTTTTAGAGGCCCTTTTTGGGTGGAGCTTTCTATAAGCTCTTTTTGTTTCTTTTTAGATGTGTTGTTTTGTATTATATTCTTTTGATGGGATTGTATAGAGTGACCAGCTATAGGGAGTGAGTTTTTGTATCCCTCTTCCTTGATGATGTATATTTTGATATTGTTAATATGGGCTAGTGTTATCCCATTTGTTATGTATGTATGATGATTTGAGTTGAACAGATATGCATGTATGGCACTAGGAGAGATAGGTGGATCTCTCAATTGATGTGTATGACTTATATACAAATATGTTACGATTTGATTTTATTCACCTGATATGTGGATAAGGTGTATTTTTAGCAAGGTTGTTTAGTAGCGACAGTGGGTTGTTACAAATAGGAAAATAAAACAATGTGCAAATAACTAGTTACAAAGCAAAATAACTTGTTATTTCCATTCTAACTTCATTTTCCAGATTTCTAAAAACTAAATAACTGATTACAAGTCCAAATAACTAGTTATTCTAGTGAAGTCTATAAAATGTGAACCTTAGCAGATCTTTTGACATAACTCAAATTCTCTAAACTTGTGTAAGAGCTTTTTTAGAGAGAAAACATATTATTCTTCATCACTACTACAAGTTTTACATCAAAACCAAGAGCTTACCATGGATCAACATTGGAAATAAAGAAAAGTCATCTTTTAGGTAGAATTTGATTTATATTTCATTGTTTTTCATTCATCACAAATAAAGGTGATATCTAACCTTTTCTTTTTTTGTAAAATTTTTGTTCTTGAGATAGGTTTTCTCAAGTCTTTCTTACGGTAGTGTTTCACAAGAAGAGGTTCAAGTTTTCTTGATAGGTTTTTCAAGAAACTTGATCTTGTAGTTGTGTTTGTTTGTAATTCTCTTGTTTGTGCATAGTGTTTGTAAACAATTGAATTGCATAGTGATAATCCCAATTGGTTTGATTGGAAACTGGATGTAGATCACAATGGTGGTGATCGAACCAATATAAATCTTGTGTGTTCTTTTCTTTTCTCTACCCTTTCTCAAATACATTGTTTCTTGATCTCTTGCATATAAATTCATGAGGCTCTTTGCATAGTAAAATCAACAAAATTGTTTCAATTCTACATCATTCATATAACCAAATCAAAATGATTCAATGTTTTTAAAAATCTAGTTCTTCATCTTTGAAAAAGTTGAGGATTCTTGAAAATTTTTAAAAATCCAATTTACCCTCTCTTGGATCCAGCCCTTTTATTCAACAGTATTTATTGTAAAAGTCAACAAATATACCATAAATAGTGTTTTGTGATTGGATGACAATGTAAAATTGCTTTATACTGTTAGTACATAATCAATTTTCTCTTGTTTTATTCTATTGTTTAAAGATATTTATATTTTTAATTTGTCCTGTATGTTCTTTCATTTATCATTAGGATGTTGCTTATGGTGTTGGTTCAATTTTTGAATGTAAGATTCATTTAAAGGATAACAATATTATTCCAAAGGTTCAACCTAATGTTTTTTATTTTATAAATACCTATTTAATTTGAGTGATATAATGTTATCTTTAATGTAGGACTTGATGGATCGGTTTCTGAAGTCAAAGGCAAAGAGAATGTGACAAGCCAATAAATGACTACAAAACATTATTCATCTAACAACTTTGACATTACACCTTTAAATGAAGTTTATAACCTCTCTATTGATGTCAATTTGTGGCCAATGATGTCCAATAATATCAAGAAGAGAAAAGCATTAATAATAGGGGTTTGATATGGTTTAAAATGTATTATTCTTGATTTTTCATTATTGCCTCAGTTTTGATTTTTATTCCATTTGATTTTATGACAGGAATACTGATAAACTAGGATATATTCATGGTCATAAAGATTTCAAACAATATGAAAAAGGGAAAAGTATTAATAATAGTGGTTAAGTACATCAATTTTTTAGTAGTGTGTTCAAAAAACATTAGTCATTGTTAGTTTTAGAAAAATATGTGTGAAGGTGTTGAATGATATAAAAGTAATTGATAGTGAATGATAGTAAGACTTTATTTGATATGTGGAAGTGCTTTGGAAGTGCTTACAACAAATGATGATACAATTGCCTATTTACAGGCATTCAAGGAAAGTTCTAAAAATATCTAGATTTTGTTGTTCTAGAGTTTTCTAACTTTTCTCTTAACTTTTCTACTTTTTTCCAAAGCTACATTTCTATAAGTTTCTAGATTTTTCTAAATACATTGTGAATATTTTACAAGATTATTCTGGAATATTTTTTACTTTTTCATATACATATATTAGTACTACACTTTTCTAGAAATTTGCAGCACATTCTTTCACTCCTCCTTGATGCAAATTTTGGAGACTCCAAGCATTGTTCGCAATTGCTCAAACTTGTCTCTCGGTAGTGCCTTTGTAAAAATGTCTACAACTTGATCTTCTGTTTTGCAGTACTCAAGCTGAATTTGCTTAGTTGCCTCTGCTTCTTTGATGAAGTGTTATTTAATAGTTATGTGTTTTGTTCTTTGATGATGGATTGGATTCTTTGCCATTGCTATAGCTAATTTGTTGTCACAGTAGATTATAGTAGGTCCTTCTTGTTATTCACCCATTTCTTCAAGTATTCTTCGAAGCCATATAGCTTGACTTGTAGATTCTACAGCTGCTATGTATTCTGCTTCTGCTGTTGATTGAGCAACTATGGCCTGCTTTTTAGATGCCTAGGAGAATACTCCTGATCCTAGTGAAAAGGCATATCTTGAGTACTCTTCATGTCATCTATCGATCCCGCCTAATCACTATCAGTGTAACCAGTTAACCTTGAGTTGGTCATGGTTTTATACCATTTACCAAACTCCTTCGTGCCTTGCAAGTATCGTAGAATTTTTTTTGCTGCTCCATAGTGAATTGGACTTGGCTTTTGCATGAATCTTGACAAAAGACTTGTAGCATACATGATGTCTAGTCGCGTGGCTATAAGATATAGTAGACTTCCGATCAAACTCTTGTAGCGTGATGCATCGATTATTGGTGCTCCATCATCTTTTTGTAGCTTCTCGTTTATAACGAGTGGAGTACTCACAAGCTTGTAACCATACATCTTGAATTCTTCAATAGTGATTTAGTGTATTTCTTTTGCGAGATAAATATTCCTTCTTGTTGTTGTCTTACCTCTATGCCAAGGAAGTAATTCATTAAGCCAAGATCTGTCATCTCGAATGTCTTCATCATGTCTTCTTTGAAATCATTCATCATCTTCATATTGTTTCTTGTGTAGATAAAATCATCTACATAGAGGGAGACAATGAGAGTATCATACTGACCTTGAGTCTTGACGTGTAGTGTTGGCTCACTCTTGCTTCTTGTAACACCCTAAGGGGCATTACCGTAACTAGGTCTAGATTTCAAAAAAAAAAAAACTTAAAAAGGTAGAAACAACATACAAATGCTACTCACAAATATAATTAAATATTATATACGAACAATACAATAAAAAAATACATGCCAATATAACTCATCTATTACCTAAAGGTATCGTACAAAATATAAAGAAGAATACAAAAACATAATATAAACTAGACTACGTTTTCTTGCACGTGACTCTAAGCTCTATCTGCGCATGTCTTCACCTGTATCCTGAAAAATGGGAAACTTAAAGGAATGAGACATAATGTCTTAGTGAGTGCTCTGAGGACTCTACAGCTGGGTTAGACTCTTCTATTCAGACAACCCTTATCATTTATCTTTTATGGCTTTAAACTCATTAGGTCTCTCATAATTCGCCATACCTACGGTCTAAACTACACCTTTTAATCTTCAATACTTTCTGTGTTAACTACTCTCTCATTCTCCTAATTGTTATATTAGTTTACTATCTCATTCTCAACCTAAGAACTCTTTCTTACCGAAAATGCTCTCTAATATTTAAACTCTTAATGTTTAGATTTTACTTTTCTTTCTTTTAATATTTAAGGTTGTTCTCTATGGGTCAATTCTAAGGTCACAGACATTCTAAAATACTTTTGACCCTCCCTTCACACTCACCTTAATGCCATCATTTTGTTCTCTCTTATTTGTCTTATACCTTTCTATTACGCTGTGTAAGGATTCACTCTTTCTCTACCTCATTCACAACTATTATCATCCAACTAGGACCCTCACAACACTATCCTAGGGCCTAGCCTCTCACTTATCCTTGAAGTAGCAAACACAATTAATTACAAGCATACATTTATTTCACATCTTTTGCTTAGTAACTAGACATACACATCATTTTGTTTCATCAAGCAAGCATGACATACATGCATAACATGAGCATATATGCATAATCTTAACAATTTATCACAATACACAATCACATTTCACACGTGTACACATTACATCATTCGCTTATGAACAAGGTCACATAGAATTTACATAATTACAATGCAGCATACTTCAACATATCACACTACAACAAGATACATATGCGTGCTATGTTCCTAAACTACTACTCATGCACATGTGGTACCAACCTAAACTTTTTGAAAAGTAGACTAGGAGTAAATGCAGGCCATAAGAAGTGCCATCAGTACCGATGCCTTCGGCTTTCGCACCCTCAACTAGCATGATATCCCCCGGTGACTAGTCAGGGTTACCCAGTTTTGCCAATACACCCTGGCTCCATGGGATTAGCATGGACCATTGGAGTTTTCCCAACTGGATAACCCCCAAGGCTAAGGTTAAACAACCCATCACGGCCTCCACCAGCCAGATTCCTACATACTTTCCTCATCACATAACTCAAATGTTATGATGCATGGTCACATATAATGCTTACAACTTTCATAGACTTTTATCATGAACCATAGGCACAATTTCATATCACACTCTTATTTTTAAGGTAAATAACAACCATACAATATAAACTCAACAAGACATAAAAAAACAAATAACAATGAGTTAAACACTGCCAAAAGGAGTTCACAAACACAAGGAACGTAATAACAAAAGTCGTATCTACCCAGCAGTCCAGCGAACCCGCCCAGCAAGTTCACATCGAAACCCAACCCGCCCAGCGGGTCTGCGCGCCCAGCGCCAAGGCAAAATCTAGTTTTTGAAAAAAGTTGCCAAATGACTATCTAATCTATGAATTCCTTACTTCCTCACAATTCCTTCAAAACCCATCAAATCCCTAATCTTACGCAAAAGGAGGGGGAAAAGGTAAATAGATGAAAAATAATAACATAAAAGACAAGGAAGAATATGGGGGAGAGCACCCACCTTTGTGGACATGCAAAGTTGAGTTCTAGGGTTTGGATTCTCCGGTTTCTATTCTTCCTCCTTCTCTTCCTCTTCTTCTTCCCTTCTTTTCCTCATTCTCTCTAACTTTTTTCTTCTTCTATTTTGTGACGGCTAAACCTAACCCCTCCTTCTCTATTCCCTTCTTATAACATGTAGGTGAGTATGTAGCTTAGTGGGCTTTAGTCCCCCTATTGGGCCCTAGATGCTCTTTTGAATTTTATGATAATATTCCTACTAATTTATAATACTAAGGCATTAATAACAACAATAATAATAATAATAAATATAATAACATCAACACAACACAATAATAGTAATAATAATAATAATAACAACAACAACAACAACTTATACAACAACAATAATAAATATAATGTTAATAAGAATAGAAACAGTAATAATAAGAAATATAATAAGAATAACTTTTAAGGCATTTTTTGTCTAATAATACAAGGGAAAGGTCATACTAAGAGTTACCTCGTGGTTTATTTCTAGTACTTGAAATTTGGGGTGTTACATTTCTCCTGAATCCTTGATCGGTGAAGTACTGATCGATTCTGCTGTACCATGCTCGGGGAGCTTGCTCGAGACCATATAAAGCTTTTCTTAGTCTTAGTACTTTGCCTTCATTGCCTTTGCTTATGAAGCCTTGTGGTTGCTCAACATAAATCTCTTCTTCAAGCACTCCATTTAGAAAGGCAAATTTGACATCCAATTGGTAGATACTCCACCCTTTTTGTGCAGCAAGAGCTATTAAAGCTCTTATAGTATCTAGGCAAGCAACTGGGGCAAATGTTTCATTAAAGTCAATTCCAGGTTGCTGTGAATAGCCTTTAGCCACTAATCTAGCCTAATGCTTTTGTATGGTACCATCAGGGTTGAGCTTTGTCTTGTAGACCCATTTAACTCCAATGATGTCTTTTCCGTGTGGACAATCCATGAGCTCCTAAGTGTTATTCTTTTCGATCATTTTAATCTCTTCTTCCATTGCCTTGACCCATGCTTCTTGCTTTGATGCTTCTTCATAACATTCAGGCTCAAGCATGGCCATGTTGCAATTTTCATATATATCTACCAAAGATCTTACTCATCTTGGAATAGATTCTGGTGAAGAATCTTCTTGTTGTGGAGGTGGAGGAAGCATACCTAGATTCTTGTTTATATTTTGTACGATACCTTCGGGTGATAGATAAGTTATATTTGGCATGTATTTTTTTTATATTGTTCGTATATAATATTTAATTATATTTATGAGTAGCATTTGTATGTGTTTCTACCTTTTTAAGTTTGTTTTTTTTTTAAATCTAGACCTAGTTACAGTAATGCCCCTTAGGGTGTTACAGGTAGCGCTTGAAACCCTAAAACACATCACTTATCTAGTTGCATACTACACTTAATGTGCAAGAAAATCACTAGCTGGTGGTTGGACGTTTCTAAAGGCGCAGCTGACACTACCTTCCCTTCGTCAATCAAGAGACGGTTGAGGAGTTTGCTCGTGTGTACACAATGGAGGCTCAGTTTAGGTTTGTTGGGCTACGTGGTTGACAACAACTTCACGCTACAAGAGGTAAACCCTATATCACAGTTTTAAGCTCTTTTATAAGGATCTTTGATGGTAAAGTTTTTTGTCACGATTTTTTTGGTTTGAGCTTCCCAATAGCCTGAACAAGGCAGATGCCAAAGAAACCCCTTAATAAAGATAAAAAAAGAAGGTAGAGTGGAGTAATTAACAAGTGGTGCTAATGATGTACAGGGGAAGCTCCTTGTGGCTTTGAGTTTAAAAGAGGTGATTAGTGCCCCAAAATCATAAAGTTGTTTTTTTTTTATGAATTTATTGTCTTGGAATTATAGGGGTGTGAGGGCAGGAGCTTTTCATCTTTGATTCGAGATGTTAAAAAGGAGTTTTCATTATCTTTTCTTTGTCTTCTTGAAACTTAGATTAATGGAGAGAAAGCAAAGAAAATTGTGGACAGACTTGGGTTTTCAGATTTTGTTATTTAGGATGGAATGGGAAGGTCAAGAGGTATATAGTGTTTATGGAATGAGAATTGGTTAGTAACGGTTCTACAATAGGATGTTCAATTTGTTCACATTTGTTTGGCAGAGGAAGTTGCCCTTTCTTTTTTACTCCGGTTTATGCAAGTCCTAGAGCACCGAATAGAAAGGGCTTTTGGGCTACTCTTAGGAGTCTAGCATTTTCTTATGATATGTCGTGGAGTGTTCTTGGTGATTTTAACTCCTTCATTCATGATTATGAGCTTTAAAGGAGTTTTGTTACTCTCAATCATACTAATATGTCGCAATTTTGAGAAGTTATTAATGGCTATTATCTGATGGATATTGGGTTTCAGGATGATCCTTATTGTAACACCCCAATGTTTTCCTTTAATTATTATTATTAATATTATTATTATTCGTTTGTCGTGTTTTTAATAAAATGATATTTTGAGAAAAAGAAATATTGGGCTTTTAAACTGGGGTTTTATAATTAGAGTGTTTTTAAAAGTTTTAAAACCCTTTTATTGGGCTTAGTTTTATGAGTCCAAAGTTAGCTTTAAGTATTCTTTAGGTTTCTTGAAAACCTAATCCTTCTTCCTTATTCTTTCGCTTGTGCCTCCTTGGAGATACCGTGCCGTCAGAACCTTTGTAGTCAAGAAGTGAGGAACCTTAGAAAGACGCTACTGCACCGTTCACATCCTCTTGCTGGAGATCGCCTCTTTCAAGGTAAGGGGGGAGTGAGTTATCTCGCTCATGGGTATGGCTTTGGTCGTGGGTAGAGGGGTTGGCCCTAGATCCCAATTGTTTGTGAATTATATGGTTGTATACGTGCAAAGGAGAATGCGATTTTCCCCAAATTATTAATATGCTTTATGAAAATTCTATGTTTAATTTATATGGATTATCATGGATTGTCTTTTTAAAATCTGTACCTTGGATCCGCCCGGCGGGGCTAAATAGCCGCTGGACGAGCTTTCGTTGAAAACTACACTCTACGTTGGCGACGGGCGGGATGAACAATCCGCTGAGCGGGTTGGGTCCTGACGCAGACCTGCTGGGTGGGGTGCGATACCCGCTGGGTGGGTTGGGTTCCGGCGCGAACTCGCTGGGCGGGTTCGCTGGACCGCTGGGCGGATACGACTTTCGCTATTACGTTCCTTGTGTTTGTGAACTCCTTTTGGCAGTGTTTAACTCATTGTTATTTGTTTTTTTATGTCTTGTTGAGTTTATATTGTATGGTTGTTATTTACCTTAAAAAAAAATGAATGTGACATGAAATTGTGCCTATGATTCATGATAAAAGTCTATGAAAGTTGTGAGCATTATATGTGACCATGCATCATAACATTTGAGTTATGTGATGAGGAAAGTATGTAGGAATCTGGCTGGTGGAGGTCGTGATGGGTTGTTTAACCTTAGCCTTGGGGGTTATCAGGTTGGGAAAACTCCAATGGTCCATGCTGATCCCATGGAGCCGGGGCGTACTGGCAAAACTGGGTAACCCTGACTAGTCACCGGGGGATATCATGCTAGTTGAGGGTGCGAAAGCCGAAGGCATCGGTACCGATGACGCTTCTTATGGCCTGCATTTACTCCTAGTCTACTTTCTGACAAGTTTAAGTTGGTACCACATGTGCATAAGAAGTAGAAGCTAGGTATTGCATTGCATATGTTTTTGTGCATTCTGGTTTTTTTGCAAATTACTGTTAATTGATTACGTATGTGATGTGTATTCTACCTGTCTCCATTGTCATACTTTGAGCATGATGTGAGATGTATCTCACCCCCTTGTTTTCTGGTGTTTTCTGTATGTGTCTGTGATATACAGGTGATGTTTAGCAAGACCTTGAGGAGGAGTCTTAGAGTAGAGGCATTGGCCTCATTGCAGTTTATTTTACAGTTTCTTTACGGTTTTGTCAACTCTGATAGTAATGTGACATCAGGGTCTTAGTTATTTATTATTTTAGCTTTTAAACTTTAGACTAATAGTTTTACTTTTAAATTAGTTTATTTTATTTTATTTGGACTTGTATGGTCAACTATGGGCCACCATCATTTGGTTAATCAGTAAAGCATCTTATGGAGCTTTAGTAAATGTGAGTTGTGCATGTGATGTCCTTTATCGTGTGAAGAAAAATACTATAAACTATTGTTTTATTTTACAAATGAAAAGTATGTTATATTTTCGTAATAATTATTTAATAATTAGCTTTGGGGTAAAGGGTGTCACACTTATACCTAGAAATAGGGGAATGCCTAAGAAAGATTAGACAAGATGCTTATAAATATGGATTGGAGATGGGCTTTTTTAGAAGAAACTATTTTTCACTTGCCTTTCTATAAATCTGATCATTGCTTGTTGTTGCTTTGTTTTAGTAGAGATAAGGCACTAAACAGAGGTAGAAGACCTTTTAGGTTCTTGGCCTCTTGGTTAACTCATGAGGATTTCAGACAGTTTTTGCAGGACACTTGGGATATGGATTATGATTGGGATGTTCAGTTGCAGAGGTTGCAAGAGAGTTTGAAGAAATGGAATAGGGAAGTTTTTTGGCCACATCCCTTTTTAGAAAAGGAAGATTTTAAGGAGATTGAATGGGATAGCTCATGCCTTGGCTAAAAGGATGAATTCTTATCTAGAGCAATTGAGGGAGAATCTTTGGGAGGAGTTTGAGCTTGTTATTGTTAGGGAGGAAATTCTTTGGTACCAAAGTTAAGGTGTAGGTGGATGGCTTTTGGGGATAAGAATTCCAAGTATTTTCATGGTGTGACTACTCTTAGAAGGAGGAGAAATACCTATGATACCTTGCATGATGATATGGGCAATTAGGTTGCAGGATGATACGAGCAATTGGGTAAATGATAGAGATGCTCTAGAGAATATGGTGACAATTTTTTATATTGATTTGTTCGCACAAATAGGTGATTATGAACCTTTTTGTTTGTTAGGTTTGTTTCCTACTCTTGATTCTAATGATGTGCAGATGTTAAAGAACCAAGTCATGGATGAAGAGATTAGGAATACTATTGTAAAACACAAGAATAACAAAAGAAGGGAGGTTGAATCGTGTTATTGAAAAATTTTCGTAAAATTTTTTCAAAAAGCATTTCGTCTGAAGGACAAAAGATAAAGACTTTCAAAAGATGTTGGTAAAAATGAAGAGAAGCTGTAAGCAAGAGAAATACAGAGATTTATATTAGTTCGTCTCACCCTAGAGACTACGTCTAGTTCTTGGTAATCAACCAAGTCCCACTATAACTTAATAAAGTTACAAGTATTCTTTTATCCAAGCCTCTTTAGGCTCAACCTAAATACTCTTTCACTTGCCTCTCCAAGCAAATACCCAAGTATTCTTTTATCCAAAGCCTCTTCAGGCTTCCACTAATTTCACAGAGAAATGGTTGAAGGTCACACTAAGCTAGCGTCTTATCAGACGAATATACAAGAAGTTCAGGAAAGTGTTACACACAAAAGTTGTTTAGGATTACAGATTAAGAGAAAAGAAAATTTTCCAAGAGTTCCGTAGTTGTGACTAAGGTCTTCTCTTCTATTTATAGAGTTCTCCCAGAGTGTCTGTTGTGAGAGCTTTTACAAACATCCTTTGTCTGCTGAAGAAAGTAGTCATTGGAGCATTAAGTGCAGCATTTAATGCTTTCCACCAACCGGTCACTTTGATAAGATAAAGTAATCTTCTTATATAGCCATTCTCGTACTCAATCTTGTTTCAGCGAACATATTTGCTTTTCGTACTAACATCTATATACAAATTTCTCCTTTTATGTGTAAGGTTAACTTTTATTAGAGATAGGTACATAGACATCTTCTTTTTCGAGAGGATGTGTGCTTTTTCAAAAACTACATAGCTAAAAGATCAATATGTATCATTTGAAAGAGTTAGTTGTTATGAACCTTTATAAAAACATGTGAACAGACGATAGTAAAAACATGTAATAATAGCAAATGATCAGACGATTAATCGTAAGACTGTTTGTTATTATCAAAACTAATCAAGCATCATAAATTCGTCATTTATCTTAACGATCTCCCCCTCTTTAATGATGACAAACAACTTTGTATTTTATAAGTAGTTTTAAATCATTAAGTTTTATCAGACTATGTTTTTCATACAAAATTCTGAAAATTACGTTTACCATGCAGATGCAATATCATACAATGAGCAAACATTTTAGATTCATCAGATAGAAGATTGGATACTAATTGTAATTCTAAACAAAGTAAATGTATTGTTCAGAGTAATAAAGATATGATATGATAAGAGATACTTCCCCCTAAGATTTTGCTCCCTTTCTATTTTTCTTCCCCTTTTGGCATCATCAATCCAAAGAATTAGAGTCTAAAGGTGTGGATGATGAGCCTAGCTTGCCTTTTAAGCATTTTGCTAGCTTTAAGATCAAGGCTTCAGCTAGTTTGCGCTTTCTGCTTTCTTTAAGAAAAGTAGCCCCCAGATGTTGTACGATTTACTTCAGTTCTTTTACCTCTTAGCGAACGTCTAAAGGATCTTGAGCAAGGGTGGAGCTAATGTCTTTTTCGTCTGCAAGTTCTTCTACAAAATAAAGGTGGAAGACGTATGGGACAGGAAGGCCACAAAACCAAGTGTCCTATAGACAAGAATACTTCAAAAGTATTTCCATTTGTGGAAAAGAAAATATAGGTCCGTGGACAATTGAGGGTGAGCTGGTTAGGGGGTGTAGATCAGAAAAAGAAAGAGTAGGAGAGACTTGTAACCAATGGTCGGTAGGGTGGATAGTAGCGTGATGACTTAGGGTGTTCTTTTCCTCAGTATTTAGACTTGAAAAGTGCTTGAGTGCTTCTATATGATCTTGAAGCCTCTTTCGATTTGCGCTCCATAGAGTCTCTTTTTCTTTGAGTGTGGCCAACTATGTAGGGGAGAAAGCTATTTTTCTAATCATCGGATATCTCTTAGGGTCACATTTAAATTTAGGCTATTTGCCTTTACCCATAGATAGATTCTGACAGTTAATTATAAGTGTCATTCGTCTGGCCATAAGTTTAGGAGATCCTAGCTCAAGGTCTGGACACCTTCTCGCACAGATTGCATGTTGAAGGAAAATTTGCATCTTCTCTCGAAGGAAGTTATACATCACTCTGTCCAACTCCCAGTCATCATTGCCAATCCTCTATTCTTCAAAGTTTGGACTATCTTCAAGGTGGATGGCAAGAGGATAAGATTTGACCATCCCATGGCATAACGGGTAGATGATCTTTGACTTATAATTGTATGTTCTACAAATGATTAGATACTCAAAGTAATTGCACTTGATGAGGAATGGGGAGGTGTGACAGAGAACTCCCCTTTGTCTTTAAACTTCGCAGCCAAGAGGAAATCTAGTTCTGGTAGAAGAAGGGTAAACGAAGATGGGTGCGTCTGATCTTGTACTATACCCTTCCTCCCAGACATATGGTTAGATGTACGGCTCGTAATTAAGAGCAAAGGTAGCTTCTCCATGTTCAACCATATTTTCTAAATACCCATGGCGCACTAACAATGGCCGTTCTTCTTCAACAATCGTTCTCCACATTTTTAGATTGTTGACTTCGCCTAGTTCATAGTTGATCAAAGCTTGAAGAATCTTTGGGTCAAATGGCTTTGAAGGCTCGTATTCTGTGGATTTGCCAATGCTTCAAGATTCTAGACATTCAAATTGAGAAGTATCTCGTCAAAGGCGTTTAGAAGGAGGTGTCTTTGATCAGTAGAGATCAGGTGAGGCTTCGTCTATCATGGGTTCCACCAAACCTCTAGACGAAGAGTCTTCAACTTGTGGCAAACGTAATGTAACAGTCCCTACTAATTGTTCATTGCTTGATCTGGCCATAAGATTTGTTGTAAGACGCTGAAAGACCTATGACATAGACACAGATTTAGGTACCTCCCAAATAAGGGTTCGAGGAAATCTTCCTCTAGAAGTAGCAATGATGTTTTCTTGATTAAACAGTTCTTCCCCATCACGCTCTTCGTGAACTGTTTGTAGCGAGTGCTTAATGACAAACTGAAGCACCGCTTCCTCAATCTGCTCCTCCTCTTCAGCAGTTAGCTTTTCTTCTTCTTCTTCTCAGCCGTTTTTGATTGGGTTTTGGCTATTTTCAGCTGCCTTAACTCTTCTGCCTTTGTCTTGGGCTGGCTAATTGCCTTGAGCCTGTGCGACCTTCTGGTTATGTCTGCTTGGACAGACTCTTCAACGACAACAGGAGGTGACACTGGTTGTTCGTATGATGGTTTAGGGATGCCCGTGTGTTTGTGTGTAAGAAAATGTATGATGAGAATGGCATCGTCTGGGTCAGGTTGTGGGGTTGGTTTGGATTTTAGACGAATGATGAGGGGCTTTTGTTTTTTATGTGGGGAAGTGGGTTGGTTTTATGTTTGTGGTTATGGGTCTTGTTGGGATGGTCTTTTGATGGGTAGTTTGTGTTTGTGGGCTTTGGTCTATTTGGATTGTGTTTGAGGTTGTTGAGGTTTCGTCTGTGGTAGAGGTGGTTGAGGCTGTTGAGTGAAGGCAGGGTAAGTAGACAGATCAACAGACGATCCTATCCTGAAGGCAATCCTTACTACATCATCAGCAGGTTCTTCCTTGATCA
Organism: Spatholobus suberectus; assembly: GCA_004329165.1. Lineage (NCBI taxonomy): Eukaryota > Viridiplantae > Streptophyta > Magnoliopsida > Fabales > Fabaceae > Spatholobus > Spatholobus suberectus. The sequence goes on from CM014736.1 coordinate 34,408,614, forward strand.
CTGCCAACTCTGAATGCTTGCCAACATATCCAAGGAACAGATGGGCTATCCTTATCTTTTTTGTGATGGATTTGTCGATCTTTGAACGATGCTCTTCTTCTCCTAGCCAGACTTATTAACACTAGTTAACTTAATAATTTTAGTGAAGAGCATGGCGTAAGGAATTGGGTACCTTTGTTTGTTCTTCGAGCTCTCTTTGGATTTAGTGAGGCATGACCTTCAATTTTCCAGAATAAGAGTTGGAAAGTTCACCTGTTGACCTGTGAGCATCTTGTACAGGAAGAATCGATCCCTTAAGGATACATTGCCCTTCGAGCCCTTGCATGGAATGTTGATGTGTAGCAGAATGTTGTGAAGAAGTCTACAATCCTTCTTCATGTTAGAAGAGTACAGAAATTTTGGCAGAGCATTTTTGTTGTTCACTTGGGGTCTAGGACGCTTATAGAGAGCCAGGTCGATGGTTTCAAGGGTTATGACCCTTTCCAAGTCTTCAGCGAACAAGTCGTCTTCTTCCTTACAACCAGACGCTGCTGTAATGATGTTAGTGGAAATAATAATAATCTGGTTGTCGACGGTTCCAGCGATAGTTCCATCAACTTCAGGCATAGAAGCCCAGAAGTAGGCATAGGGCGCGTGGTACGAGTGAGTCTTCCTTTGTACAAAAGACTCCCACCCAACGTTTCTAATGTAGAAAGTCAAAGGGAAACCTTCATCATCTAGTTTCTTCAAGTTAATCCATTTTCTAGGCACGAAGTCATTCTTGGGAAATCTCTCAATAGGGGCAAGCTGTCTTGGGGTAGCCATGATTGCAAGTCCTTTTTGAGGTTAGAGTGTCTAAAAGTGAGAGAAAGATAGTAGTGGAGTGCAGAGAATGTGGAAGGTTGAGTGTTTCTAAAAGGGTAAAGGGGAATAGGCGGTTATTTTGAAGATGTGAAGGGTTTGATAGTATTGAAAAGACATGCATTTAATGTGACTTGATGTGGCAGAGAAAAGCGGCGCACGTTTCTTGGGGGGTTATCGATAAGTAATGATGTAAAAGAAATCAGACGATGGAGTTAGATAATCAAATAACCTTTTTATATACTAAGGTACACGCATTAGCAAGATGAATTATAATGAAATATAAGACGATGATGCACAAGACAATAAGCGTAAAAGTTTATAAGACAATGTATGCAAGATGTTTTATTCATGCAAGACTTTCATATGCAAGTTTTCTAATATGAAATTGAAATGTTCTTTAGGTAAAGCCTTTATAAAGATATCACCCCATTGATGGTCTGTATCAATAAATTTAATATCAAAAACACCTTTTTGAACATAGTCACGTATAAAATGATGTTTTATTTCTATATGCTTTGCCTTAGAATGCTGAATGGGGTTTTTAGACAAATTGATCACATTAGTATTATCACATAACACTAGAATGTTATGCTCAAAACTAGAGTAATCTTCAAGTTGATACTTTACCCATAGGTGTAACAGCCCAAATTTCAAGTACTAGAAATAAACCACGAGATAGCTTTTAGTAGAACCCTTCTCATATGTTATTAGACAAAAGATGTCTTAAGAATTATTATTATTATATTTCCTATTATTATTATTATTATTATTATTATTGTGTTGTGTTGTTGTTATTATATTTATTGTTATTATTATTGTTGTTGTTGTTGTTATTATTATTATTATTATTATTGTTATTAATACCTTAGTATTATAAATTAGTAGGAATATTATCATACAACCCAAAAGAGCATTTAGGGCCCAATAGGGGACTAAAGCCCACTAAGCCACATACCCACCCACATGTTATAAGAAGGGAATAAAGAAGAAGGATTAGGTTTAGCCGTCACAAATAGAAGAAGAAAGAAGTTAGAGAGAATGAGGAAAAGAAGGGAAGAAGAAGAGGAAGAGAAGGAGGAAGAATAGAAACCGGAGGATCCAAACCCTAGAACTCAACTTTACATGTCCACAAAGGTGAGTGCTCTCCCCCATGTCCTTCCTTGTTCTTGTTCATCTATTTATCTTTTCCCTCCTTATACCTAAATTTAGGGATTTGATGGGTTTTGAGGGAATTGTGAAGGAATAAGGAAATTATATATTAGATTGACCAATTATCGATGTAGAAAAGTGATTAAGAATCTAATTATTTATCTTGAAGCATTTAGAACCCAAAGACAATAGGAAAAATAAATTAAAATTAGTATCTCGGATCCGCCCGGCGGGATTAGATAGCTGTTGGGCGACTTTTCTTCAAAAACTGGATTCTGCGTTTACGCTAGGCACGCGGAGCCGCTGGGCGGGGTGAAATACCCGCTGGGCGGGTTGGGTTCCAGCGCAGACCTGCTGAGTGGGTTCGCTGGACCGCTGGGCGGATACGACTTTTGTTATTCCGTTCTTTGTGTTTATGAACTCCTCTTTACAGTTTTTAACTCATTGTTGTTTGTTTTCTTATGCCTTGTTGAGGTTATATTGTATGATTATTATTTACCTTGAAAGAAATTGAGTGTGATATGAAATTGTGTCAATGTTTCATGATAAAAGTCTATAAAAAGTTGTAAGCATTATTTGTGACCATGCATCATAACATTTGAGTTATGTGATGAGGAAAGTATGTAGGAATCTGGCTGGTGGAGGCCGTGATGGGTTGTCTAACCTTAGCCTTGGGGGTTATCCAGTTAGGAAAACTCCAATGGTCCATGCTGATCCCATGGAGCCGGGGCGTACTGGCAAAACTGGGTAACCCTGACTAGTCACCGGGGGATATCATGCTAGTTGAGGGTGCGAAAGCCGAAGGCATCGGTACCGATGACGCTTCTTATGGCCTGCATTTACTCCTAGTCTACTTTCTGAAAAGTTTAGGTTGGTACCACATGTGCATGAGTAGTGGTTTAGGAACATAGCACGCATATGTATCTTGTTATAGTGTGATATGTTAGAGTGTGCTATGTTGTAATTATGTGAATTCTATGTGACCCTATTTATGTGAATTCTATGTAAGAATGCAATTGTGCCTTGTGATGAAATGTTAAAGTTGTGGACATGTGATCATATCTTGCACGAGTGTCGTTCCTGTTTGACAAAACAAAACGAGGTATATGTCTAGTTACTAGACAAAGAATGTGAAACAATTATATGCTTGTAATTGGAATTGTGTTTGCTACCTTAAGGATAAGTAAGAGGCTAGACCTTAGGATAGTGTTATGAGGGTTCTAGTTGGATAATAATAGTTGTGAATAAGATAGAGGAAGGGTGAATTCCCTCATGGCGTAATAGAAAGGTATAAGACAAGTACGAGAGAGAATGAAATAAGAGTATTTTAGGATGTCTGTAACCTTAGACTTGACCCTAGGGGACAACTTTGAATATTAAAAGGAAGAAGAGTAAATTCTAAAAAGGGTTTTGGGTAAGAAAGTATAAATAATGAGGATGAGTTCTTAAGTTAAGAATGAGATAGTAAACCAATATAATAGTTGTGAGAATGAGAGAGCAATTAACAGGGAGTGTTGATTGTTGAAAGGTGTAGACTCAACCATAGGTATGGATAATTATGAGAAACCCAATGAGGCTAAAGCCATGAGAGATAAGTAATGAAGGTTATCCGAATAGAAGAGTCTAACCCAGCCGTAGAGTCCTTAGAGCACTCACTGAGACATTATGTCTCATTCCTTTAAGTTTTCCCTTTTTCAGGATACAGGTGAAGACACGCGTAGATGGAGCTTGGAGTCACGTGCAAGAAAACGTAGTCTAGTTTATATTATGTTTTTGTATTCTTGTTTATATTTTGTACGATACCTTCAGGTGATAGATGAGTTATATTTGGCATGTATGTTTTTTTTATTGTATTGTTCGTATATAATATTTAATTATATTTATGAGTAGTATTTGTATGTTGTTTCTACCTTTTTCAGTTTGTTTTTTTTTAAATCTAGACCTAGTTACGGTAAAGCCCCTTAGGGTGTTACAATAGGAGTTGAGAACAGCAACTAGTGACTGACATATATTCAACTTTAGCAGTTGAAAGAACAATTGAGTTTTGTTTCTTGCTAGTATAGGATGTAAGACATGGTCCGATGAAGAGACATCCACCACTTATACTTTATCTTCCAATTCTATCACTAACATAGTCTACATCACAGTATCCTACTAACCTGAAATCTTTATTTTTCTCGTAGAATAAACATAGGTTAGAGGTACCAACTAGATATCTAAAGATCTGTTTAACAGCTTTCAAATGTGATTCTTTAGGATCAGACTAAAATCTAGCACATAAACATATGTTATGCATAATGTCTGGTCTACTGGAAGTTAAATAGAGAAGTGACCTATAGGTTTTAATTCATTCATCTTATACTTTTTGAGTAGTTATTTGGTGTATTTTTGTTGATAAATGTATATGCCTTCTTTTTCTTGTTTAACTTGCAGACCAAGAAAGAATTTTAATTCACCCATCATGCTCATTTCAAACTTGCTTTGCATCAAGTCAGAGAAGTCCTTGCACAAAGATTCATTAGTAGCTCCAAAAATTATATCATCTACATATATTTGAACTATAATGAAATCACTTTTAGATTCTTTTCTAAAGAGAGTTGTGTCAACTTTGCCTCTTATAAAACCATTTGCAATTAGAAAACTACTCAGTCTATCATACCAAGCACGAGGTGCTTGCTTAAGACCATACAAAGCCTTTTTAAGTTTAAACATATGGTTTGTAATGATTGGATCCTCAAAACTGGGAGGTTGTCGAACATAGACTTCTTTTTCAATAATTCCATTTAAAAAGGGAATTTTAACATCCATTTGAAAAAGCTTAATGTTTTTATGAGCAGCAAAGGCAAGCATAACGCTGATAGCTTCTAATCTAGCTACAGGAGCAAAAGTTTCAGTAAAATCAATGCCTTCTTGTTGATTGTACCCTTGTACTACTAACCTTGCTTTATTTCTTATTACCTTTCCATTTTCATTAAGTTTGTTGTGAAATACCCATCTTGTTCCAATGATGCTCTTATGTTCTGGCTCAAGGACAAGAGTCCATACATCATTTCTTGTAAATTGATGCAATTCTTCTTCCATACCTATGATCCAGTCATTGTCTGTGAGTGCTTCTTCAATAGTTTTTGGCTTGACTTTTGAAACTAGAGTGCATGATGCTTGATTTCTAAATAATGACCTTATCTTGACTCCTTCAGTTCATTCTCCAATGATCTAATCTTATGGATGGTATGTAACGAACTTCCAATCTTTGTGGGTTTGTTTCATCTGATCATCGGTCTACGGTCATTGTAGGGTATCTTCTAATTGCCTCACAAATCTTTCAAGATATGATAGTCTCTTATCAGGAGTTAGTGTATCATTGAATTTAACATGAATAGATTCTTCTACAATAGAAGTTCTAGAGTTAAACACTTTATACGCTTTTGATGTATCAGAATATCCTAGCAAAATGCCTTTATCAACCTTAAAGTCAAATTTTCCCAATTGATCTCTAGTGTTGAGAATATAACACTCACATCCAAAAGAATGAAAGTATGAGATGTTAGGTCTTCTACCATTTCACAATTCATAAGGAGTCTTATTTATCAATGATCTAATCAATATTTTGTTTTGAACATAACATGTTGTATTACAACTGCTGCCCAGAAGTACTTAGGAATTGAATATTCACAAAGTATGGTTCTAGCCATCTCTTGTAGAGTTCTATTTTTTCTTTCAACTACCCCATTTTGTTGAGGTGTTCTCGGTGAAGAGAAGTTGTGGAAAATGCCATTCTTTTCACAAAAGGACTTGAACTCAGCATTATCAAATTTAGTTCCATGGTCACTTCAGATTGCAGTTATATAAAAACCTTTTTCATTTTGAACACGTTCACAAAATATTTCAAACACATTAAAAGAACCGTGTTTGTGAGTTAGGAAGTAAACCCATGTGTATCTAGAATAGTCATCTATAATAACAAATCCATATGTAACAATTCTAAAGGTCTAGAAGTGGAAACAACATTTTTAGATTTAAAAAAGGTTTTAATTTGTTTTCCTTTTTGACTTGCTTCACAAAGAAGATGAGTTTTCTAAGAAATCTCAAGCAATCCTTTTACTAAACCCCTTTTTATATAAATTTGAAATATGTTTCAAATTGATGTGCCCAAGCTTTTTAGGCCAAATCCATCTTTCATCTTCTTTGGTCATTAAATATGTGACATTTTGTTTGTTTTGATCCTCAAACTCAATCTTATAAAGATTGTTATGCCTTTTAGCAGCAAAAAGAACAGATTCATCATTTCGTTTGACTATGCATGATTCCTTGTTAAAGGAGATGATGAACCCACTATCACAAAATTGACTTATGTTAAGTAGGTTATACTTCAAACCTTCAACACATAACATATTATCTATAGTAGGAAGAGGTGGTTAACCCACTTCACCTATATTAATGATTTTTCCTTTTCCATTTCCTCCAAATGAAACAGTTCCTTCATATGGTTGGAGGTCTAGGAACATAGACCTTTCTCCCATCATGTGACATGAGCATCCACTATCTAGGTACTAGAATGAATCTCTCCTTTCTCCTATTAAGGATAACTGCAATAGGAATTATTTGAGATTTTGGTACCCAAATACTCTTGGGTCCTTTGATGTTAGTCCTAATGGTCTTATTTGACCTTTGCTTTCTTTTGTGTTGACACCTTTAAGGTATGTGTCTAGTTTTTCCACAAAAGTTGCAAGAGGTTAAATAAGATTTAGAAGACAATGGTTTAGAATCTTTGTCTTTTTCAAAACCTATGCTAAATTTGTCAGATGGAGGTCTTCTGTGTTTCAAAACTAATTGTAGTTTTGAAGACCTATCCATAAATTTATCTAGATATTATTTCAGATAAATAACCTCTTTCTTCAGTCTGTCGACCTCAGATAAGAGTATAGTCTTTTCAGGATCTGTGGCTTGACTCTTTTGCATATTCTTCAGATCTTTCTTAAGTATTACATTTTCTAACATAGCTTCTTTATATTTTTCTTTGTATTTCTTATACTCAAGGGAGATGATGTCAGAATTTGTAAGAAGAGTATCATAAGACATCTTTTCTTCGTCATCAGACACAAATTTATAACTATCACACAAATATAAATTGATTTTAGAGTTAAGTTTTACCTCAAGTATTATTTCTTCAGTATTTGCCATAAGATAAATGTTTACTTTCTCTTTGTCTGAGCTACTACCGCTGCTATCCAAATCTTCCCAGGTTGCTAGAAGATTATTTTTCTTCTTCCTTTTCTTTGTGTTCCACCTCCTTTTTAACTTAGGATACTCAGCCTTCATGTGTCCTAGTTTCTTGCACTTGAAGTGTATAATTTCATTGTTTTCTATTTGCAGTGGCTTTTTGAATTTGCTATCTTTTCTTCTAAAAGAATGCTTGAATCTTCCTTTCTTCTCTAGCATATTTTTGAATTTTTTGGTCATAAAGGAGATCTCATCATTTGTAAAGCAACTTGAACTTTCGTCTGAACTCTCTGACTCATTAGACTGAACCTTTAAGGCTTTTATAATTGGTTTTCATCTCTTTTTTTCCATCTACTCTTCGACTAGTTTCTCCAATCTTTAGAGCTATAGAGTCATTGCTTTTAATCTTATCTCTTTTAAAGAGATGGACCTCATGAGCTTTTAGAGCTCCTAACAGCTCATTAAGAGTTAGGGTCTTCATGTCTCTAGCTTCAGCTATGGCTGTAGCCTTGGGTTCCCATATTTTTGGAAGGTTCTCCAAAATTTTAAGATTGTTTTGAGCTTTAGTGAACTTAACACCAAGACTGTGAAGTCCATTGAGAATTGTTTGAAATCTTCCAAACATCTCATCAATGGTTTCTGTCTCTTTCATGGTAAACATCTTATAATGTCTTTGAAGAGTTGCTGCCCTTCTCAAAAGAACATTTCAGTACTTACATATGCATATAGCATCCCACATCTTCTTTGTTGATCTATAGCTACAAAATTTGTTATATTCAGTTTTAAATAAGGCACTAGTTATAACATATATAGCCTTTGCATTCTATTGAAGCATGTTGAAGTCATCTTGGTTGTATTCACTTTCTGGTTTTGTTACATTGAGATCTCCATGCGTTATGATTCTCCAGATGCTGTAATGAGTGGACTTGATGTACATCTCCATTCTGTCTCTCCAATAGGCATAATCTTCTTCATTGAAGGCTGGAGGCCTTGACAAGGAGGCTTTTTTAGGAAAGAATTGTCCTTCAAGGTTTGCCATATGGATCTTTTCCTCTAACAGTTGTTAAGGTGCTCAACCTTTAAAGGCTAAGCTCTGATACCAAACTGTAAAACACAAGAATAACATAAAAAGGGGGGGGGGGGGGGTTGAATTGTGTTACTAAAATTTTTGCACAAAACCTTTTCAAAAAGCATTTCGTCTGAAGGACAAAAGATAAATACTTTCAAAAGATGTTTGTAAAAAGGAAGAGAAGCTGTAAGTAAGAGAAACACAGAGATTTATATTGGTTCATCTCACCCCAGAGACTATGTCCAGTTCTTGGTAATCAACCAAGTCCCACTATAACTTAATGAAGTTACAAGTATTCTTTTATTCAAGTCTCTTCAGGCTCAACCTAAATACTCTTTCACTTGCCTCTCCAAGCAAATACCCAAGTATTCTTTTATCCAAAGCCTCTTTAGGCTTCCACTAATTTCACAGAGAAATGGTTGAGGGTAAGTTATCACACTAAGCTAGCGTCTTATCAGACGAATATACAATGAAGTTTAGGAAAGTGTTACGCACAAAAGTTGTTTAGGATTACAAATTAAGAGAAAAGAAAATTTTCCAATAGTTCCATAGTTGTGACTAAGGTCTTATTTTCTATTTATAGAGTTCTCCCAGAGTGTCCGTTGTGAGAGCTTTTACAAACATCCTTTGTCTAGTGAAGAAAGTAGTCGTTGGAGCATTAAATGCAACATTTAATGTTTTTCACCAACTGGTCACTCTGAAGATAAAGCAATCTGCTTATATAGCCTTTCTCGTACTCAATCTTATTGTAGCGGATATATTTGCTTTTCGTACTGACATCTGTACACAAATTCCTCCTTGTATACGTAAGGTTAACTTTTATCAGAGATAGGTACATAGACATCTTCTTTTTCAAGAGGATGTGCGCTTTTTCAAAAATTGTAGAGCTAAAAGATCAATATGTATTGTTTGAAAGAGTTAGTTGTTATGAACCTTTATAAAAACATATGAACATATGATAGTAAAAATATACAATAATAACGAGTGATTAGATGATTGATCGTAAGCCTATTTGTTATTATCAAAACTAATCAAAGGTCATAAATTGTTCCTTTGTCTTAGCAATTATCATAAGCATGGGTGGGTTTAAAGCTCCTAGTCTTAATGATTTCCAAGCAATTTTTTACCAGTCTTAATGGGATATTATTAGCCAAAAATTTTGTAGTATGATTCATGCAGTGTTTAAGCATCCAGAGCGTATTAGCAAGCTTAATGAAACTCTTATTACTCTTATTCCAAAGATGGATCAAGTTAGTAGGATGTGAGATTTTCGTCCTATTAGTCTGTGTAATGTTTCTTATAAGACAGTCACAAAAATGTTTCTTATAAGGGTAATGGATAAATTGACTGGGTCGTGACAATGTAGTTTTCTTCTTGGTAGGCAGGGTCAGGATAACATCACTATTGCTTAAGAAGCTATTCAGTCAATGAAAAGGAAAAGAGGGAATATACGTTGGATGGCCATTAAGATTGATTTGAAAAGGGCCCATTTCAAATGTATTTCATTTTTGAATAGCAGGGTTATGAACATCTGTGAGAAGCAACCAATCGTATTGTTTGTGCCAATTGCCATTAGCTAATAAGCCTATGGATATTGAAGTTCTACAAGCGATACTTCCTAATATTATATTTGAAGCAGTTGTTCGAATTCCATATGATATGCAAGTGAAACGAGTTCTTGCAAATGGTAAATAGGGTGTAATGACCTAACTTCATTATAGGAAAATTCGATTAACACAGTAGAGGATTCGATTTTAAATTTCTATTATGAAAACTCTTTTGTTAATTTATTATGAAAAAAAGTGGGAATTTTTTGTGACTTCCAAATATTCTTCTCTAATACTAATGCATACTTAAAAATAGAAATCCAAATCTACATCAATGAGCATGAAATAAAGAGATCTCATAATCATAGAAACATCAACGCTATATGTATACAAGAAATCAAACTACTCCAAGGTGAAGTGTGAGTCAAGATAGGTGACCAACCTACAAATGCAGCTTAAGAAGGGGAGGGGGGATTATACATATGAACACTCCCTAATCTAAGCTGGTCATAATAGCTGACTCATATAACAAAACAAGAATAACCCGATACGAATCTCATTCCCAAGACTAAATGGCTAGTGGTATGGTTCGAGTTGCCTCTACCACCTCCGTATACGTAGGCCTCTCGCCTTTAGGGGCGTCTGGCAGTGCCAGGCTGAAAAAACTATAGGGTCACCGAAAAGATTAGAAAGTAACTCCTCCAAGCTCTGTAGAGGTGTCGGGATCTGACATGTACACGAAGATGATTCCTCCTTCTTATTGCCTATTCACCGTAGTGAGATCCAGAAGGCGTCGTCCTTCAATGCAAATGTGCACTCCCAAAAGGTGAAAGAGTACTCGAGGTGTAGGAAGATTGCCGTCCATCTACTCCTGCGACAACAAATCATCACGACCATCATAGTCACACACACACAAAACACATAACCAAGGATAAACTACCCAAAAGAGAAAACATAGCAAAATAGGCATATAACATATTAAGCATGAAGGCAATTAAATACTTAATCACAACATGTAGGCATAGCACAAAGTATCCATCTCATTCATCATTCCAAAACAAATTATAACCAAGTATACAGATACAAACCATGTGTAACATTGTGTTTTTCTTAATGCATGATTTAGTGGTTTAATAACTAAAAGTGAAATTTAATATGTGATTATGGTGTTTAAAACAAATAAATAAATTGTTGCTGTTGATCGTTGTTGCTGTGTAGTGTTAGTTTTATGTTGTTGACTTGGAATTCCTGTCTAAGTTTAAGGAATTGAGACAAATGTGCTTGAGCCAAATTAAGAGTGTTGTTGATATTGGTTTGGGTTGTTGAGAGAAAAACAGTTAAGTTAAAACCATTATGAGTTTGGGAGAGTGAATAGATGGACCCTGAGCTTTAGTGAGCCCAAAGCTGGTATGAGGACCTTGGAGAGTTTTAAGACATAAAAAAAGGTGCTAAGCCTTTCCCCTTTCATTCTCTTATTCTCACATCTCTCAGATTCTCTCACTCTCTCATTCCCCCGTCTCTCTCTCACTCTCTTCTTCCATTCTCTCAATTCTCCCTAACTCTTGCCGAGATTCTTGAAGTGTGAGACCTAAATCTAGTTAGTAATCACGTTTCTAGGCGTGGAAGGTCTATTATTGCCTTCCTTTCATGGAGTTTGGCTCAAGGTTCTGCATATCTCACGTTTTCCCTTCCCCAAGCTCAAATTCGGAAGCTCCAAAAGGTAAGGGAAGCTTACTCTTGCTAGATTGGTGATGTATGAGCATGATTGTGTGTGAATATCACTTTGGGTTGGTCCAAATTTGGATTATATGTTGGTTGTGGTGAGATTTTGAATGAAAATGGGTTTTGGGGGAAAAATCTAAATTTTGATGAGAAATCCATGAGTTATGTAATGAAATGTTGAATTTGTGGTGTAATCTGTTATATATAAGCTTGGTGGGGGTGGATTGATGATATTAGAACCCCATTGATTCAAAAATTTGAGTTTGGGGGATGAAAGTTTGAGTTTTTGTTGCAGAAAATTGTGTTTTTTCGTAATCCTGTCGCAGATAATCGATTATGAAAGTTGATAATCGTTTATCTAGAGCTCTAGGATCAGTTTAGTGAATTTGGCTTAGCAATAATCGATTATGGACTCTGATAATCGATTATCTGGGTTTCAGAAAAATTTCTTCTGGTTTTGATTCGGAAATAATCGATTATGGAGACCCATAATCGATTATCCCTGCTAAAAAATGAAATCTGATCCATTTTTACTACAGTACATAATTTGTTATTTCAGAATTGAATGTACCATTTAAGATTTCATAGTTTTCACTCCAAAACACGAAGTATTTTGTATATACACATATAAATAGAGTATTATACATTTTCAAAATCTCTATTTGAGAAAAATGGAGAGTTGTCAAGTTAGGATATGATTTCTTTAATTTAAAGAGGTAAATTGTTTCAAAGGTTTTTGTAAATTTCCAGATTTACTTATCTTCCAAATGGTTTTCAAAGAGGGTCTTGGTTTTAAATTATGAATTGATTATTGGATATGTCTTTGAAGTGGAAGGTTGCTTAGATAGGACCTCCGCTTGTTGTGTTGATATTATTGCATGAGGTTTCACACGAGGTGGGCTGCTTGGATAAGGCCTTACCTCTTGATTATGATTGAGACTAGTTTGGAGCTGGTATGGTGTTGAAGGATGTGAGTGGTCATGGGAGGTAGCTGACGATGGACCTCTTTGCCACTGGTTGTATTGATATACACATATATATGTTGTACGTTTATTGGTTGGGGTTGAGTGGTTGATGGTGTGTAGTACATGCATTCATGTATAGTTAGCGGCTGAGGTAGCTGACAATGGACCTCATGCCGTGGTGCGGGTAGGCACGTAAGTTGGATGGTGACCAGAGTTGGAACTCAAATGAGCCTCCAACCTAGTGCTGGATAAGAAGTGGGGTAGCTGACGATGGGCCTTCAGGAATGAGTGGATGGGCGACTCAGCAGGAGGCTAAGGTGATGCAGGCCTTGTGTCGTGGTAAGCCACCACCCACATACACTTATCCTGACAAACCATTAAGCTTATCCGCAGATCAAAGTTTGGCAATCCCTGAATGGTGCTTAGATAGGCCACAGTAGGGGGTGAGACCTGGCTGATCGCCCGATATGTTGTAAATCTCTCAAGAGTCATGTCATCATGCATCGACATAGTTGTGACAGATTGGTGGTGATATGGAGTTCTAAATTAAGAACTCTTTGCCATGTAAATGATTTCTTTATATATGTACATCTGTATGTAGATATTGAGAACTCTAGATATATGATGGTGTGCCATATACTTGTGATTGAATATCGTGGATTGTTGATGATTTCCATAATCATATGCTATGCCATTGTTGTAGTAAGCTTACCCTTGCCATGTTTTGTTATTGTTGGTTGTCCTGTTGTTGCTGTTTGTGCTGAGGTGCCTATGATGATCACGTATTATGGCGTGGGAACAGATGACTAGGCTTCTGTGGGTCCGGCAACTCGGAGCTAAGGATGGAGTCGAGAGCTGAAGATGTTTGGCTTGGGAAAGCCAAGTTTTGTTGTTTTAGTTATGGTTCAGTTTCATTATATTCTTTTGATGGGATTGTATAGATTGACCAACTATAGGGAGTGAGTTTTGTATCCCATATCCCCAATGTTGTATATTTGGATATTTTGATATGGGCTGGTGTTATCCCATAGTTGTGTATGCATGATGATGACAGGAGAGATAGGTGGATCTCTCATTTGATGTGTATGACTTATATACAGATATGATTGCTTTTATTCACCTGATATGTGGATAAGGTGTATGTTTAGTAGGGTTGTTTAGTAGCAACAATTGGGTTGTTATACCATGATCCTAGACTCTCCATGGAAATCTAAAAACTTGAGTGACTAAATTGGATATTCCTTAATCATGGTATAATAAACACAAATACCCTTACTAGGGTTCTCAAAGCAGCACGTGCCTAAACCATTAGGGGAATACAGGCCACTGATCATGGGAACCAATGCACATTGTCAGGATTTCCATATAAGGGAACCGCCATCACGACCCAGGCTTTGCAAGGCCCTGGTCACCTGTGGAATCGCGCCATTTGTAGTCCTCAAGCTTTCACACCTAGCTTACACCACAATCCTGTGAATACCGACACCTTCGATACCGCATGCTCATACACCAATGCATGTATGCATGATAACCAATTCATCAAAAACAGATCGTGATAGCAATACATATTCATAACCACCTATCGTTCACACCCGGATAGGCTTTTTATCAACAATTCTCAACATGATCAACATGCCATCAAGTCCCAATTTTTCACCACATCATGGATTCACTCAGTTTATCCTCATAAAAATAACATCCTCATGCGTCACAACACTGGGCCCAATCCATCGTTAGCCTATCATCATGTGCTACTATAGAGAGCCCTATCCATCATTGGCCCTTCTATAGGATCCTATCCAGAGCAATCCTAATGAGGATAAACTAAGATCCATCGCTTATCGTTCACATCCAGATAAGCCATTTATCAACAGTTTTATAGCATAGTCACCATTATACAACAAGTCATATCTTTAACAATTTTCACCAAGAAACTCTTTTAATTCAACACTTACCAAGCCATATATATATTAAATAAATTTTGTATTTTAAAAATATATAAAAAGGTTAAATAAGAGGATACGTTATGAAACTTGTCAAGCTAAAACTAAAGTCTTAGGTTTTTATGAAACTTAGTTTATTAAACTTTATTACAAGTTACTTTTTATTAAATTACTAGAAGTATATTTTTAAATTATGTAAAACAATAAAAATTATATCTTATTAAATTTCATTTCAAAGGATCCACCATTTTATTTTTATTACAAAAGATAGAGTTTTATAAGGTTATACATAAGTTATAAAAACAAACTTATTTTCTAAAATAGTTTCCAGCAGCTTCCAGATTATAGCCTCTGTTTTGAAAATAATTTTGGAATAGTAAACGATTTTTGATTAGCATGATATGTACATGGTTGGAAATTAAATTTTGTCTATTCTCTAAAACAATAAAGATCACCTCAAGAAAAAATCTACAAAAAAAGATACAAAAATAAAAAGACAGCAAGGTCAAAGTGACTACTAGAAGACCAGCGAGCATGTCTTGCCATTTTTCACATACAAGGAAAACTTTTTAGAAACCAAATAATTTATTTTCTAAAATTAAACTTAAATTTTTTTTCAAAAAGTCCAAGAACATTGAAAACCAAGGTCCACACAATTTTATATGATTTTTGTAAGTTCACAGTTCTCAAAACTTCTTCGAGTCAGAAAGTAAGTACAACCTTTAGTTTCCAAAAATCATTAAAAATAGAAAACTAAACTAAATATAGGCAAACCATATATACTTGGAAAGATTTTTGTGTCTACTTTTTTTTAATTTAAAGAGTTTCCTCAAATACAGAATCAATTCTTCCAAAATCATGTTTTTCTACCCACAGTCGAATCAGCATTTTCAAAGAGTATGCATAACTTTCAAAAGGCTTAACTTTATTATTTATTAACCTTTTGATGCATTTCTTGAGTCCATTTTGGATAAAATTTTGTCTCGTTTACAACCAAACAACAAGAACTCAAAAATATTTACCACAGCTCCAGATATCATAGAAACAGTGCACTATATTTTTACAGGAAAACCAAACAACATTAAGAACATGTTATATACTTGCACGAAAATGTGATATTTCATCAAGTTTACCACTTTTAAAAATACCAACAACATTTTTAACAACAAACCACATCCAAACATATCAACCATAGTTCAAACACATAGGAAAAAGGGTTAGCTTTCTTTACCACCAAAAACTGCCAAGGTTACAAACAAGCAGAAACTTGAGCTTTGAGTCCACTCCCTTTATAAAGCTTTGATCTTTGCACCATCCATCACTGTGAATGGTCAATAGATGAGATGAACACAAGAAAAGAACAAGGTTTAGAACCATAGAAATATAGAGGAGGGTCTAGACCACTTATGTCTTGATAGAAATGGATGGATGAAAGTAGAAGAGGATGAAAAGGATGAAACTTACCTAACACCTCTTCTTTAGACACCCTAGTCTTTACCTCCTCCTTCCAACACTTAGGAAACTTTAGAACAAGAGAGGAGAGCTCTCCCTTGTGCCCACAGTTTTGGGGGATCAAAATGAGAGAAAACTTTGCTTAACACCACTTATAAGACAACACAAATGAAAGGCATAAGGGTAATTGGAAAAATGGAGGAACTTTGGGTAATTAAATGAAAAAATCATTCAACTTCTCCTAGAAGGAGCTTGGACATCCAAGGGGGGCAAAAACAAGGGGTAGAAATGGTTTTGGTACACTTGATATGACTAGGTATAGGAATTTGTGAAAAGGCTTTTAGTTAGTTTGCAACCAAACTAGTTTACTTAGGACTAATAGTTAGTTGGGTTGGGTTAGGCTTTGGGGGATGTGTAGTATGGTTTTAGACAGTAGAAATTTTATTTTCTCACACTGACACAAAAAAACGCGATCAAATACAAGAATTTAGCGAATTAGGTTTAGGGTTTTTAACACCTGAATCAATTAAAACAATTTAATTTATATTAAAATCTAAATGAGTCTATGACTCTTTAGAATCTCTCTGGTTATGATTGAGCTGACTCTACCCAATTAGGCAATTGAATTACTTTATTTGACAGGATTGTAGACAGGGTTCTCAATAAATGGTCCAAAAAGGCAACAGAGAAAAACTCAATGTTTTAACCCTTGTGAATAAGGAAATCTATTACACTTAATAGAATTTAACCATAATCAATTTAAAGTTAATTATAATTAAATTCCATGGTCTTGTACTGCTCATTAGTTGCATAGATAAATACCGGTTCGGCAAATATCATCACAGACTAGATTCTCGCAAAGATCTTTGTAGAATCTCAGACAAGAACATCATGCAAATTTGTATTATCTATTTTACATTAGAAATAAATTTAATTCCTCTTGTTAGTTATTCAATCACTTAATTAGGGGTCAACATGCTACGTATCTTACACCGACAGCCTTCACAGTGTATCTCTGCATTGCTAAAATCCAAGCAGGCTTAATTTCTATAGAAAACTCTACTGAAATTTACACAGCAAATATTATTAATTATTCAATTATACTGAATTTAAATTTAATTTCTCTTTTTAGATCATCAACCACTTATGCACAAATTATAAAAGACAGGTCTTACATAAGGAACTTTGAATGTAGGGGTTGTTCCTATTTCACCAAAAGGTTTTGAATTAACACCCCTGATCATATTTTGCCCGAGATTAAAGAAAAGATAGGTAATCTGTCTTTTCAAAACTATCAACCTACAAAAAGAAATATTCTTGTGGTAGGCCCCATTCTTGGTCAGAAATATGATAGGCATAATCGATCCTTCATTAAAGATACCCTATTAGATGCTGGTGTTCCCATTAAAATGGTGTCTCTTATTTGGCGTTGCATTTCCACGATAAAAATGAGAGGTCAAAGGAATGGGGAAGCACTGGAGGAATTTTACCCCCAGAGAAAGGTGCGTCAAGGGATCCTATATCACTATATTTGTTTGTCTTGTATTGAGCAGCTTTCATGTAACATCCCTACTTTTGTATATTAAATTATTTTGTATGTTAATTTTTTTTAAGTCATCAATGTATTTAGAACAATTAATAATAATTTTAGAAAATTTTCTGGAATTTATTGAGGTAATTTTTGTTAAATGACTAAAATACCCTTGGTTAACTGTGAGAGCAGACCAGAGACCTTTTGACTTTAAAGTATTTTGAAAATTTTATACTAGGTATGTTTTAATTATAAAAATTTTATTTTGAAAGAGAAATAGTGAAAAATGTAACACTTTTATTTCAGCTTTTCAACTATTATTCTAATAATTGACTAGTTAATTCTGAAAAATCGGGAAGAAATTTCAAAATTCTAATTCCCACCCTTATGCTCAAGATTTCAAGAGCTATCAAGTCGTGATTTTTAATAATTTTTCTGAGCCGAAGCCTGGAAAAATTAGAAAATGACAATTTTGTCCCTACTTCTCAACAGTAAGGGCTGGTATAAGAAAAAGATTAAACTGACATTAATGTCATTTTGAGCTTAGAATCATGTCATATATATTAAAATATAATCTTGTAAATTTTCTGGAAATTTTTTGGAATTCCTGTGTAAAATGACCAAAATGCCCCTAGGTGTCTGATAAGCTAGCCGGTATTGGTTTAACAACCAAAACTGGTGAAAATGGTAATTTCAATTTATTTTTAGGTGAAATATTTAATTTTATAATTTTCATAAAATTTTTGGTATTTATTGAATTAAAATAGATTTTTTATGAATTTTCTAGCTTAAAAATACAAAATAAATACATATAATTTGAAATAAATTAATAAAAATTAAAATTAATTATCAGAAATTTATTTTTGATAAAAAATAATGTATTTGTAAATTTTTACATTTAATTGCATTTTTTTGATATTAAAAGTCAAATTTTTTAAGTTTAGGTGATTTTATCGATACCGGTTAATTTACCGGTAGACAAAATTGACATCTAGAAGGTGGAAAGCTAAGGGAGCACGTCCCCAACCTAGGAATAGCTGATTCACCACCCTAAATGGTGTATGTGTCCCTAAATTGGATGAAAAATAAATAAAAATTAGATTTATGACATAATAATGACATAATAGATGATGTAATGGTGGAACACCTAAGCCCCCCTCTTCCCCTATAAATACCACCATCCATGAACAAGATTTTCACCATTCCTCTCCTCCATAAGCTAGAGAGCCTTTCTCTCTAAAATCTTCTCTCTCTAGAAATTCTTCTTATTTTGTTTTTATGTTAAAATTTTACTAGTTTTCCAACAACTAGTAAAATTCTCTTTCTAGGAGCTTTGCATCAGTAATTTCATCCTCTCTATCAATTATCTTAGAGGTAATGGGGGAAGTGGGGTTGGTTTTAAATTTATTATCACTTTGCATGTTGGTAGGAAGGGTTTTCCCTTAAACCCGTTTAGGCTTAAATTTTAGTATTGTTATTATTGTTTAAAGTCAAACTTTAATTTTTACTAAGTTGTTACTCTGCCCAAATTTATATTATTAAATCATGGTTATTAAATTGTTACTATGCTCAAATTTAAATTATTAAATTTTACTTGCTGAGCTGTTACTCTGTTTAATTTTAGAAAATAAAAATACATTTACTAAGCTGTTACTCTGCCCAAATTTAGAAAATCAAAATGCATTTATTTAGTTATTATTCTGCCAAAATTTTAGTAATTATACTATAATTGTTATATCGTTATTCTGTTAAAATTTTGGTATAGTGCATTTTTTGCAAAATAAGGCATAAATGTTGATTATATTGGTGCTCAAATTAAATGAGACCAGGGAAACCTCTATTTGAGAAATTAGGAAGTGAAAAATTAGTGAATAATGTAAAGCAAGTGACATGCAGTGGCATGACACCCTACTAAGGAAGCCACAGTTTGGTACACTGAGGAATGAAAGGCAAGGACCCACTTGCGGAGGTCTTGAGGCTAGGCATCAAGTGGTGAAGGTCCCAATGGCTAGGGTAGCGCCCTTAAGCTAGGATATTCTCTTGACCAAACTCGATAACCCTGACAACTGCTCAGCATTTCAGGATTGGTTTGAGATTATACCTCCATAAATGGATATTCTAAATTGTTATTTTGTTCCTCAATGATGACGAGGATTGTACCACGTGATGGTGTTGAGAGAGGTATATGTACTCCTAGTCACTTCCTAGGTTCTATTGAGAACTATTACCCACTAATGGGAAGTATGGATCCATACCTAGTCAAGGATAGTCGGATACAACTTAGAATAAACCTTAGGATCCCTTGTATTGTCAGTTGTGTTTTATCTTTGTTTTATGGTAGAAATCTACCATACATGCAAAAGTGATTTTAGAATAAAACACCTTACTCCATTATTTTTTTTGTGTATGATTGATCGTGATTATTGAAGATGATATTAATACCTCGTGATGCTGAGTACGAGTTAGAAGACACATCAACAGGGGAGGACCTAAAGACCTATAGTATTTTTTATTTTTTTTGTATGAGAGATAGGGTAGATGAACACTGCTCTGTATAGGATCTTTTGATGTATTTTTTTTTCGTTTTTTTTTATTATTATCAAAACATAATGTATAGTTTTATAATATATATGCATATACAGTTTTATCTTTCATCTTTTACTGCCGTTTTCCAATTCTGTTAAGTTTGGAATTGCTTTTAGTGGAAAAAAATATATATACACGCATTTTCATTTACTTAAACTTAATAACTAAATTAATATGAATTATATTAAATACGAATGGGTGTTATATTTCATATATTATTGATTTGGTAGTTAATCTTGGCTATTGGAAGCCAATCTGTTTGAGTAAAGGTGCTCCTCCACTTTCTCATTTTTATTTGTTGATGACATTGTTCTTTTGTAGAAGCCAATCTCCAACGGGTTCAAATTATTAAAGCTTGCCTAAGTTTGTTTTGTGGCAACTTTGGGTAGAAAGTTAATTGTTGTAAGACGAGAGTGTTCTTCTCCAAGAATGTTCACTGGAATGTGAGGTCTCAACTTGTAGATGCCTTAGGCTTTCAAGTCATAGTTGATTTGGGGAAGTATCTTGGTGTTCTTTTGCTTAAGGATAAAGTGGATAGGAACAAGCTTTCTTTTGTTCTTGATAAAGCTTCTAAAAGATTGAGCAGTTGGAAGGCAACCAAGTTATCTATGGGAAGGCAGCTCACCTTATCTAAATCTATGCTTCAAGCCCTTCCTACCTATGTCATGCAAACTATTTCGCTCCTAAAGAGCATTTGTGATGATTTGGATAAGGTTTGTAGGAATTTTGTTTAGGGGGATGTGGAACACTAAATAAACACAAGAAGGGGTGGTTAAATTGTGTTAAAGCCAATTTTGCAATTCTTTTACTAAGCAACGTAAAGATTGAAATAAGATCAAAATGATTTTCAAAACGTTTTAAAAGACAGATGAAGCTGAAAGATCAAAACTGAAAGACACACAGATTTTATACTAGTTCGTCTCACCCTAAAGACTACGTCTAGTTCTTGCCAACAACCAAGTTCCACTAACTTTTCAAGTTACAAGTATTCTTCCCACAAGCCTCTTCAGGCTCAACTCAAGTAGTCTTTCACTTGTCTCTCCAAGCAAACACCCAAGTATTCTTTAAAACAAAGCCTCTTCAGGCTTCAACCAATCTTATAAAGAAGGAGGTTTGTGTGAGTTTACCTCACTGGGTTTAATGTCCTATCAGACGAATATATATATTGAAGTACAAAACAGATTTTCAAACTAAGTTTACAAAGACTTTTTCTTTTCTCAAGGCAGTTATGAATTTTCAAATTCAGTAGCAATTATATCAACAACACTTGTAATTTCGACCAACGCTCGAAGGAGGTCTCTTCTTCTATTTATAGGCTTCTCCAAAAGTATCCGTTGAGTATTTTGTAGGAGACAACCTTCGTCTAATGAAGAGAGTCGTTGGAGCATTAGATGCAACATTTGCTTTTTACCAACTTTGTCATATGATAAGATAAAGCAGTCTGCTTATCTTTTCTATTCTTATACTCAATCTTTTAACAATTGTCATGTCCACTTTCCCATTCTGACATTCGCACACATATTCTTTCTTTTTCGCTGACTTTCCTCGAGAGTAGGTTATATAGGCTTTATGCATTTTGAGGTAGCTTACGCTCTGATTGATATGCAGATCACTTTAGAATGTTGTCATCATCTGTAAACTTTCTTAGCTACGAAGTTTATACAAATATAGATAAGACGATATTCAATTTGAAAAACGTCAGACGATAATATGAGCGAGAGATATAATTTTCACTGTTTGTTATTATCAAAATATTTAAGGGCTATAAATTCGTCCTTTGTCTTAATAGGGGATTTTGAATCTCAAAAGTGAATTTCATCTAGCATATTGGAAGGAGATTTGCAAACCTAAGAAGGCGGGTGGGTTAGGCTTGAAGAATAGCAAGGCTATAAATGAAGCCTTGTTGATAAAGGCAGGGTGGGAGTTGTGTACTAATCATGATGCTATTTGGGTCCAAGTTGTTAGATTTAAATACAGATGTGGTGATGAGCTTATGCCTACGATGTTGGAGCCATCTTAGGCTTCCAACTTCTGGAGGGGTGTTTGCTAGAGTTAGGATAATCTATTAGAGAATACCTTTTGGCACAATGGGAATGGGAAGAGTGTGAGATTTTGGAAGGATGTTTGGTTGTTGCATGTTGGGAAGTTGTTTGACTTGCTTCCTAATGATGGTGGTGGTATTCATGTTGTTGAGGCCAAGGTGTATGAATTTGTTAATCGGGATGGATCTGGCAGATGGACAATTTACAACAGGTTTTGCTAGGGCTGGACAGTGGTCAGGTTCGGTCAGATTTGGGCCCAAAAATCCCAATCCGCACTAAACTGACCTATTCAATTATAGGCCCATTTTCGACCAACAGAGTAATCGGTTTCCATAGCTCACAGGTTGGGTGGGTTGGGTGGGTTCAAACGATTTCGGCCATTTTTTTGGGCCTCAACAAGTTTTTGACCAATTTTTTTTTTTGTGTGCATAATTTTAGTATTTTAAAAGCCAAATGGATCATAATTATAAAATTGGGCTATTTAAAATTTTAAAACCAATAGCCTAAAAGTTAAATTAGACCCATATTTTAATTGATTATAAATATAAAAAATCTTCTTCATTGTCCGTATTGTTCTATCAATAGTGGTATTTTATTTAATGGGTTAATATATACATCCATAAAATTAAACTTCAAAATCTTTTTATCTAAAATTTAGAGTGCTAGCTAGGTTAAGAATGAGGGAGGGCTTTAAAAGTTATCTCTTATACCTAGTTTTTTAACATTTTTTTACAATGTCTCGGCTGGGTCAGTTTTTTGATGGATTAAAAAATCTTAAACTGAATCCACCCAAATCAACCCATTTCAACTCAAAAATCTAACCTGAAATACCCAATAACCCACCCAAAACCACCCAAAAGCAGTTTTTTATTTTCAGATTAGTCAGGGTTCCGGTCGGGTCACGGTTCTTTGCCCAACCCTTGGTTTTACCTCATAATATGTGTCTTATCATTCTGCAGTTGTATCCTAGGCTTAATTTGGCTGTTTCGGACTCAGTTGCTTGGAGGCCTACATCAGATGGAGAATTTTCTGTTGCCGAATCCAGTCTAATCACACTCTGACGAATCAAAGTATTTTTGCAGTTATTTGGGTTTGGAAAGGACCAGAAAGAATCAAGTTACTTCCCTGGAAAATTCCCAAAGCTAAGCTTATGACAAATGAGAACAGATTCAAAAGGCATATGACGACCTCCCCTTGTTGTGCTCGCTGCATCTCCCAGGAGGAAACTATTTTTCATATTTTTCGGGATTGTTGGTTTGCTAGTCAAGTGTGGAGTGGATTTGGGTTTCCTAACTCTCAATAATTCTTTACAACCATGAATGCTACTGTTTGGTTGGCTTCTAATCTTAATCAACAAATCCAAGGCATGAGTAGATTATAGACGTTTATCTCTTGAAATTGAAATTATTTTCAAAGTTAGTGACAATTTTTTAAATGAATTTAAAATCAATTTTCCTAAAAAAAATTATAGTACATACATTTCGAAAGCATTCTTTTTCAATTTCGATCTATTCTCCCTATTCGATTTCGATCTAATTAATTGTGTATTTTTCAATGATGAAGTCTGAAGTATCGTGTGACCAAAGTACGAGCTTCTCTCTCACTCTTCATGTCTCTATAATTACATGAGTTTCAGCACCCATCCTTTCTTTGCTTTTGATGTTATATTCTGTTCAATTTTTATTTGGCAGTATCAAGTGCTTTCTAGCTGCATTTTTCCTGAGTTGATTATTGAATTTATTATGGTATTTAGTTGGCAAATGCTAATGCGCCAGTTTAGAGTGCCACACACTATTTAAATATAACGAATGCATTATATATCAAAATATATATGCAACATCTAGCATCTGATTGGGATATATCAAAATGTTCTTTTGATGTATTGAATATAGATGTGTTTGCGGATTAGATTGGATTGAATCAGTTTAGAAGAGATAAACTATCTGATTCAATCACTTCAGTTTTCTTAATTTATCATTCAATTGGTTTGGTTTAAAATTTAAATTTGATCTAATCCAATCCAATCTAAAATGGTTTGGATTGGATCGGTTTTTGAATTTATTCATACTTTTATTTTTCTTTGAATAAAGTATTAAATGAATGATAAAATATATATTAAACATAATTAAAATTATTTAAAATTCAAAATATCTCATTTACAAGTCATTGTATAGTAAATAAACAATAATAGTATAATTCTTTAAATATATATTATTAAAAATAATTTTACACAACTTGATAATTATATTTATGTAACTTTACTTAAATAGTTACAAAAAAATACCTTTAATAAAATATATTTTTCATAAATAAGTATAAGTTATGTACTAATTTTATAAATTTATAAAAAATATAAATATAAATATGAGTGATATCCTAAATTTATAAATAAAATCATATACATATGTATAAGTTCAGTTTAAATTAGATTGAATCGTTTTCAGAACCAAATCCAAAATCTGATCCAATCCAATAAAAAATTTGGGTGTTTTCAGCTTTTGGTTTGTGCGATTTTAGATTTATGCAATTTTCGATTTGCTAGATCGATTTTTTTGATTTTAAGTGGATTGAATCGATTTATTAACACCTGTAATTGTATGTATTTTCAATCAGTATAAATCCAATGTTATATTGAAATTGGAAATATTTATATTGAAAGCACATAACAAATGCTATGTATTGAAAACATATTATTTTGTTAGTGAAAAAAAATGTGTATCAAGAATATATTAAATAAAATCTATCACAATATAAATAAAATAATCAAATGTTATTTCATTTTTAAAAAAAAATGTTATTTGAAATAAGACAAAATTTAAGACCATAATCTAATTTTCAATAGAAATTATTATGACAATGTTATTAGTAATGCATTGAATCATTTTTATTAGTGTTATAAAACTCGGACTGGTGGATGACTCGGTCGGGGTATTGAGTCATTGGTCGAACTAGTGAATCATTGGTTGAACTGCATAAATCAGTTTTATAATTTATATATATAATAAATGTTTTATAAACATAATTGTTAATTTAAGTGGTGTAGCAGAGTGTGCTATTTTATTATTTCCCTGGCCAAGAGTTCGAACCTAATCTAAGACTTTTTATTTGAACAGATTTTAACAGCTCTGTAGTCTATTATAATCCTCTGCACATGCACATTGCTCAACGTTAATAAACAATAAAGAAACAAGGGAAACAAGGCAAGTCTAAAACATTGGAAAAATACAAAAAAAAATTAACTTTTACAAAGTCTATAGTACTCTTCATGTAAGGTGAGAGTATTCCTCTTTCCTCTTTAATTTTTTTTTAATTCTTCTTTCTTCAACCCCTACCAAACCGGGAGACTACTCCTCTTCCATATCTATTTTTTTCTTCTTTTTTCCTTCATTTTGTTTCTTCGTTAAGACTCTCCCATTTCCTTTTCTGTTTTTATTTTTCTTCTCCCATGTACTTTGTCACTCTCACCCTCTATCTTCCTTCATTTCACCCACTTTTTCTTTCTTTTCTCACCATAAACAAGACAAATAGACGAGAGATAGTGACGTGTGGCAAGCATGTACCATGTCCGGCAAGTTGATTTTGACCGACTTGATTCAATTTATACCAATTCTTGGCCAGTTTAATGAAGTTGTGACCGGTTCAAAAGCATACCCAATTGAATAGCTTGATCAGAGTCCATATCTCCGATTTTCGATTGAACCAATTGAATTGGCTGATCCGATCCAAGTTTTAAAACAGTAGTTTTTATATATGCTATATAATTAATTTATAAAATAATTAAATATAATTTTAAAATATAAAATTATTTGTTTTTCTAGAAATCAAAATTTTTAAAATTTGTTTTCAATATAACCAAATCAACCATCACTTCCCTTTCAAACTAGATTTGGTTGACATAAATGTAATAGCTAGTTAAACAAAAATGATAAAAGTATTTAATTATATATTTTTAATATATTCATCTCACTTGAATTAATTAAAATTAGTTTAAAACATTCTGTACATCGCAAATAGGAAAGTGTTTAAGCATGAAAATCATTGGATATAAAAATGTATTTCAAAAAATATAATACGTACTAGATTAGATATTTTACAAAGATGTGTTAGTTTAATTTCTCTTATTTAAATTTTGTTGTATTGATAGTAACAAATTTTTGTGTTACTGTTCATATTGATCAATAACATTCAGACGAAGGCTACGGTAGACTACCTTAATAGGTGATCCACTATGTATCATTTTTATTTACCGTTAGATTGATCTCATACCCACAATTATATGGTGCATCCTCTGCACCAAATATTTTTTTTTTCTCCTTCTCCCTTTTCCCTCCTCCCTCTCCCTCACCCTTGGTTTCACTCAACAGACACCCAGACACCTGCCAGAGCTACAACTAGAGATTCCACTCCAGCTAGTGTCATATGGCGGCGTTGGTGGACAACACAACGGTGAGATCCCACGCTTGGCTTGCACGAAGAACTGCTGCCCCTCCGCAATGTTCTATCGAACGTCCCACTATTGTCGCACGTGTTTGAGCATGGAATCCTCAAATCTGGTTATTATAGATCTATGTTGTTTTGGTTTTGTTGCCTCCATTTTTAGATCTAGTTGTTTGGTTGATGGATTTATCAATTTTCTCAGTTTTATGCACACAATCTATTGCATTCATGGCAGTGTGTTGGGGAAGAGATCTGTGAGAAGGGTAGGCATTTGCGACAGTGGTGATGCGGCAGTGGCCGTTTGTGACAGTGGTAAGTCTTTCATGCCGCCGGGTTGTTTCCCTCTGTCGCCGCATGCATTCGAGCATGGAATCCTCAATCTGAGAAGAAAAGAGGAGAAGAAGAAAAAAATAAAATGCTGCCATTGAAATCACCTCCGGCGATGGCGCATGATAGTTGGTGGCAATGGGTGGCTTAAATCTGAGAAGGGAGAAAAATATAATACAGAGGGTGCATCGTAGTATAATAAGGATGAGATTGATTTGAAGGCTAAGAATTTTGGTACACGGTGGACCACTTATTAAAGTGGTCCATTGTAGAATCCGTCTAACATTTATATATTTATTTTTGGTCTAGACCACAAGTATCCTCCATTGATGACAATCTTGTTCAAGCCGAGTAGGATCACTATAGGTAGCTAAGCTCTCCCTTCAAGTATTTAATGTAACTACACTCAAACTCGAGACTACTGGTTAAGCTGAAATAACCCCGCGCTAGTTGATTCACGCGCTCAGTGGTCAATAACATTTATATTTGAACTTATATTAAATTTGAATATTAGTAAAGTAATTTTCAATCATGATACTTGATTTCAAATATATTCTTGCAATGCAAGAGGAGAAAAACTAGTATAAAGACAAACGCTAGGTCAACATACTAGTAACCAACTAAAATTCAAACATAGCCAAATACAACCTTTACGAAAGAGGGCAACAAAATATACGGGGACAAGACTTACAGCATATGCATTTGATAGTTTTTTAAGCTGATGTCTCAATACATTTTCTGTTTTCGTTTACATTTGTTGCACCAAAATTCACATTATTAAGAGAAAATTCTTGACAACATGCAAAATCCCAAACACACAAGTAAATCTTGTAAACAATGATGAATAGACACGTCATGAAAATTCAAACTCGTGAGTACTTTTTCGACCACGATTTGACTTTGACGGAAAAAAATTTACTCTAACTAGAATCTGGTTTTGGTTTTCCTGACTTGTAAAAGCAGCAACAAGTATGTAATCCCCCGCCTCGCCCCAGTCTTGAACCTGTCTCGTGTGTACATATATATATTACAATTTTATTTTCATACTTTTATTTTTTATAATTAATAAAAAATATAAATTAATTATTTTAATAGTAAATTTTTTTAAATTATAATAATAATGTGACTAATGGAATTTATTTAACGTTTTTTCTAATTTTAGAGACTATTATGACAGTGCCTCACAAATTGAGTAATCAAAATGAGGGTTTACTCGTAAATAAAATGGTCAACAAAAGTAATTTTAGGAATAATTTGACAATTAAAAAATAACAAGATCCTCAACAATAAACTATATTATGAATTTCATATTTTTGTGTTTATTATTTATTGTTTTATTCAAAAAAGATACTGGTAGCCATTAAAATATACAGGCACTGTAGTATTTACTTTAAATTTTTTATCTCCCCATTTCCTGAACCAGCTTTGCCTTTTGCAGAGACGGGAGCAAGAAGAACCAAACTCTCCTCTAACTCGACCTTTTGCCATGCCTAATGATGAATCAACAAGTAGTAGAAAACTAAATATTGCCGAGTTATCTTTGTGGCAATAGGATGCCTCATTTTGCAAATTACATTGGATGTCCACCTAAGGATCATGGAACCCACATCATATTCACCAGTTTATTTTCTGTGTTTAATTATTCGTAACAAGTAGTGAACTCTGTATGCTTCAGCGTTCGAAGGAGTGCTAGAATATTATAACTATTCTTAATAGGTCATGCCAGTAATATACAAAAAAATATCAGCCACATGATTCGCTTGCAGGTTGCTGCACTACTTACTATTTCCTTGATTCAGCCCTCTTTGGAAGCTAGGCATCTTATAAAAGTAGTTCTTATACTACTGAGAGAAATTACAACAAAATGGCATGTTAAACGTAAGTCATATATGGGAAAACAAGACGAATAGCTGATAAAAATGTTTAAAATTTGTAGGCTGGTCAAGTCTCAAGGCAATGGCATAACAAAAATAAACAACATAGAAGGGTGACATCAGATATGAGATACCAGCATTGGCATGAAACTGCAGATACACAGCAATGTTAGATATCAATGGACTACTGCTGTATGATGTTATTTGGCATATAAACTTCAATAATTTAGGCATATAAGTCCTCACATTGCCCACCATGGTAACATAAAAGGAAGGGGCGGAGGAAATACTCAACCGAATCAAGAGTGGTTTTAATTAAGTGGCATAGTATGCCCAATCATCCAAATTATGCATCTATGGGACATTAAAAATATGGTATCACTTTCAGGCTGGACATCAACAATCAATAAGTATGAGCTGTCCAAATAACATCCAAAATAAATATCACTTTCCAATCTTAATGTTAGGTCACCCATAGATCTTCACTCATGCAAATTTCACAATTCAGATATTCAGTCCTAGACGTGAGGGGTATTAAAATGCCCTCCCTTGAGCAATCCTCCTCCCTTGAACAATTTTTTTGGAGTGAGTTATGTGTAGCATAGTTGAAATATGTTTAGTTTTCCTTTTTCCCTTTTCTTGTCTATTATGTTTGTAAACGCTTGAGTGCTTGAATTGTATACCACTTTAATTTAATTATCGAGCTGACTGCATATGTATTTGTTCTTTTATTTCAGCATGTATTTGAACTTTTCATTAGTTTGTTTGCGGATCTAGATGATACTGCAAGTCCACTCTTTTAATGGTAGTATTGGACACCGCGGCTCAATTAAGGAGCTCCATTTGATTTTTGGCGTGCCCTTTGGTTTCTCCAAAGAGGGAGATTTCAATTGAGATGATCCTTCAGCATAATCCGAGACTTGAGCTGATGAGGAGGAGGAGGAGGCTAGGGAACAAAGCAATTGAAGAAGGTTGACAGAAGTGCCATTAATTGGTACGAGTTTTGATACCTTATCTTTTTTGGCTGTTTTCAGCTAAAGAAGTGATTTCTAGTGATATTTTTGTGCTAACCAATGGCAAAAGACCAAGGCAATAAATAGATTTAGGTGCGGTGTGAAATTGAAGTGGGGATTCTGTTTGAGTTTGCAAAGCTTAGATGATATATATAATGATAAATCTATATTTTATGTAGATTTATAGAGCAAGTTCACATGATTTTTGCATTAGCTCATAGGAAATTTGTGAGAAAATATACCATTAACGAATGATTTCATGTGATGTGTATTTCTAAACTTTTTATTTAAAATTACATGAATTGCCTTAATTTTGTGGAATTTTATGTAGGAAGTTAACTGAGCAAAGAAAAGAAATCTAATCCACAGATATAGAGGAGTATTATACTTATCAAAGTGGACTTAAAAGAAGCCACAAGTATCGTTTCGCACCCGCCCAGTGGGACTTGCCCTGGAGGTATTTCGCTTAGAGGGTTGGGTATCCCGCCTGGCGTCTAAGTGAAACGAACTCCTTCCGAAAAACCACCCAGCAAGTTTCCAACCTCGCTGGACGAGTCCGAGGTTCAACTTTTAATTTTATTTTAATTTTTAATGGGCTTAGATTGTGCAGAATGGACTAAGGTTAAGCCTCCTACTCCAAAATTCTGAAATTGTAGTACAAATAGCAAGGAGTAAAGCACAATAGAGGAGGATCTCTATCTTATCTCTATTCTTTTTCCAATTTTCCTTTTTTGTCTTTGGCTTTTGGATAAGGATTCTTGAAGGGCAATAGGATACTTAGAGTCAAAGACTGGGAGAAAAACCTTTTCTTGTAAAAGATTTCCTCTTCTCTTTCCTTTGATGTATTTATTTGAAATTATGATTTCTCTTCTTGCCATGAGTAGCTAAATTCCTTGTTAGAGTTGTGGTGTACTTAGTGTTTGGAACCCCTAAATGTTTAATTTTAATTGAATTCTTGTTTCTATTCAGTCAATTAGATTGCTCTATTGTTCTCATTTTCTTACTTGGAATTGATCATCCCTTGTATGTTTCAAATCGATTAATTGAGCGGCGGCCGTATTGCAATTAATTGGTAGGCATGTAGGGTAATCGAATTAGGTTTTGTCGTATGATCAACCTTTATTCCTAATTTTCAATTGGATTAAATAATTAATTAATCTCTTCCTTTATTCTTTATGCCTTCTTAGGGTTTTAATATCTCATGTGATCAATTGGAAAATTAACCTAGAAAGAATTATTGCAATTTATGACCAACAATTGACAATAAAATGCATAGGAAAATATTGGTAATTGACAATAGTACGAGGTTCAGTTAGAATTAAATGTGAAGGAACTTAAGAGCATGCAAGAAACCATAACCCTAAGCCTATTTGTCTCTGAAATTTTCTCTACTTGTTACTACTTGTCTTGCAATTCCGGTTACACGTTTATTATTATTGAATCAATCTACTACCTATTTGATTTCACCTAAACAATATAGAATCTCTAGAAACTAGTAATCACCATTTAGTCCTTTGGGTTCGATATCAGGACTCACGTCCTATTGTTACTACCACGATAAGGGTACACTTGTACTTGAGCGTATTTTTAGCGCATCAAGTTTCTAACGCCATTGTTGGGGACTAATTGTGTGATATTAGAAAAAAGGAGATTCTTGTTGATTTAGGCATTTTACTCTGTTAATAATTTCTTTTTAACTTTTTGTAATTTTCTTTATTTTATTTTTCTTCATTTTTTGTTCTGCAAGATTTCTCTAGTTTTGTTTTTTGTTGTTTATGCTAACCTGCTCTAAAAGGCCTGTCTTACAGTTTGATTTTAAAGTTGAAAGGATAGCTCGTAGGTTAAGGAAGGAGCAAAGAACAAAAGACATTATGACTGAACAACCGAAATAACCACAAAGGACCTTGTAGAACTATTTTGCTCCTACCATTGGGGTGGCTAGCAGCATTCATTGCCCAACAGTGGAGGCAAATAATTTTGAGGTCAAGCTTGCACTTCTTGCCATGGTGCAAAATTTTGGATAGTTTGGGGGCTTGCCTACTGAAGACCCCCTGGGCCACTTGAAGAAATTTCTCAAGATCACTAACACCGTGAAATATAACGATGTCACCCAAGATGCTATTAGACTGGGGCTGTTTTTGTTCTCTCTAACAAATAGGGCATTGGCTTAGCTATCTTCATTGCTTGATGGGTCCATCACCACTTGGGACTAATGCACCGACAAGTTTCTTAAGAAGTATTTTCCTCCAGCCAAGTTCAACAAGTTGCAAAAGGACATTATGAATTTTGTCCAATTTGAACAAGAGTCCATGTTTGGGGCTTAGGAGCAGTTCCAAGATTCACTTAGGTAATGCCCACACCATGGCTTCCCAACGGGGTAGCTAATTCAGATCTTCTATAGTGGAATCTCCATTCAAAATAGGACTAGCATTGATGCAGCTTATGGAGGAACTATTTTTGAAAAAGTCACCTAATGAGGCCTTTATGATCATTGAAGATATGGCCTCTAACAATTACCATGCTCCCTCTAGAGACAGACGCATTCTAAAAAGACCTGTAGGTGCTTATCAAGTTGAGTCTAGCACATCTTTGGACCATAAGCTTGATGCTATCCTAAGCAGCCGGAGACAATCATACACGCACAGACTCATCTCTTATCTCCACCGCCTCTCCCTCCGGTATGTAATTAGTGTGGAGTGACTGGGCATGAAGGAAAAGACTATCAAATGAGCAATTTCTTTGCTAAGGCTGTTGAGGAAGCCAATTATGCAAGCAGTTCAAACAGGAACCAAGGAGACCCTTACTCCTCCACTTACAACCCAGCATGGAGGAACCACCCTAACTTCTCATGGGGTGGACAACAAAAAGGAAAAAATCCCAATCAAAATATTTATAGACCCCCACACATGCAAAACCAGGGTCCAAGACAAGAAGAGAAGAGGCCTAGCCTATAAGACACCATGATGCAATATATGGCCAAGACTGATGACCGATTCACGTCTTTGGAGACACAGATGGAAAACTTAACTAATCTGTTGCCTTAGAGGGCCCAAGGTTCTTTACCCACTCAAACTGAGCCCAACCTAAAAGAAGATATGAAGGCCATTACTCTTAGGAGCGGGAAAGAATTAGAGGGGCCAACCAGAAAAGAGAAGTAGGCACCACCACAGAAAGGAGATGAAACTCTCACTGAGGAGAGTCATGCTAAACAAAAGAGAAAGGTATTGAGATTTCTGAGCCAAAAAAGGTATGTGCTCCTTTTCCCTAGAGATTGAGAGATGAGCAAAAAGATAAACAATTTTCGAGATTCCTAGAAATTTTTAAGAAATTGCACATAAACATTCCCTTTATTGAGGCAATAGCTCAAATGCCTAAATATGCCAAATTTTTGAAAGAAATTATTTAAAAAAAAGAAAGAGATTGGAAGGGTTTGAGCTAGTTAAACTCAACGAGAAATATTCAGTTGTGGTACTTAAAAAGTTGCCCCCTAAGCTTAAGGACCCAGTGAGTTTTACAATTTCCTGCACTATAGGCAACTCTTATTTTGAAAAAGCATTGTGTGACTTGGGCGTTAGTATTAAATTGTTGCCCTTCTCTATTTTTAAGAAGTTGGGGATGCAAGAGCCCCAACCTACTAACATATCTCTTTAGATGGTTGATAGGACCCTAGAGGAATAGTTGAAGATGTGTTAGTCAAGGTCGGCAAGTTCATTTTCCCTGCTAACTTTGTGGTGCTTGATATAGAAGAGGATGAGGACATCCTAATCATCTTAGGGCGGCCTTTCCTCAATACAAGAGATGCTTTGATAGAAGTTCGACAAGGGAAGTTGACCTTTAGACTTGATGATGAGAAGGTGGTTTTTAGAGTCTTAGACTCCTTGAAGAAGTCCTCCTATTTTGCTTCCTGCAATTTTGTACAAATTGAAAATATTGCAAAGGCTTCAAAACGTTCAATGCTTACTACAAGCCAAACATATTAGCCTCTTTGAAAACTGAACCCTAGTGGGTTCCATTAGGTTTATGATGTTAAACAAGCGCTTCTAGGAGGTAACTTGTAGGTATTTCTTTTTAATTATTCTTTTACTTATTTTATTTTATCTTCTAATTTAGCAATTTTATATGAAAAAAAAACTTACACGCAATCGCTGGCCAGACCCATTTAGCCCGCCGGTGAAATGTCTTTGGAAAAGGAAGTCCATTATGGCGCTAGGCGGAAAATTATTTTCGAAAAATGTTGACCGCTTCGGCGCCGAGCGAGCAGCACTTCCCGCTGGGTTAGTAGGCGCGACAAAAAAAAAAAAAAAAAGCCACCAGGTGACAAAATGACCAGACGGGCAGGTCCCTCACCAAAAATAAATAAATAAATAAAATTTTCACTTTTCTTTCAACCTTTTCTACCTAATCCTTTCTCTTTTCTCAATTTCCTCTTCAACCCACATCTCCAAGTATTCTATTTCTCCTTTAAATGTATGAATTTCTTCTCCATTTACTCTAATTGTCAACATTTGAGGTTGTGTTCTTCTTTCTCTTATTTTTATTTTGTCACTGTTTTTTTTTTTATGTCTATTAGCATGTTATATTGAACCATTTTCTATTCGTTCATGTGATGACTATGTAACGCCTTTGCTTCATCTCTTATGTTATCATCGCTATTGATGGTTGCCTGCTACTGTATGCTTTATAAATTTAGTTGTCACTCCACTTTATATGTCACTCACTATTTGATACACATGATCTTTTAAAGTATTGCCTATTAACACCTGCTAGTATTGAATTTGCCTATGCTTTGTGGTTTCTTTACTCTTATCCTTATGTGAGAATTGAGACTAAACAGATAATTTTATTCAGTGTGTTTTCTTCTTTTCATGTTATTTGCTTTAGAACTTGGGTTGATTCTTATTTTTGTTGCTTGATTTGTTCACGCACATATGATAGAGGCACATTTCTTCTTTTTGAGCCAAGGCCAAATATTAGTAACCCTGCATAATCACCCTTTGCTAGCCCCCTTAAGCCTTATTCCATTTGTTCTTTAAATTACCTCTTTACAAGCCTAAAAGTGAAAAACAATTTTGTTCCTCTTGATTGAAATTAAGGGATCTGCTCTTACATGCTACTTTTGGTTGGATTCTAAGTTTGGGGTTACTTGAGGACAAGCAACAACTTAAGTTTGGGGTAGGATACAGTAACATTAAACTTTTCTTCTTACAAATCTATATAGTAAAAAAAAAAGGCAAAAAAATAGGGGAAAAAGTTGAAAAAAAGAAGAAGAGAAGTACAATTTTCTTTATGTTACTATAAATAAATGGGTTGAAAAATTAGCAACCACAAAATATTAATGCCAAGGGATGAATAGTAGTGATGAAACGACTATGATGATGCCTATGATAGTCCTTTAATTTCAATTGCTTAGCCTAGTTCCAAATATTTTTAGCCGCCGATGGCCCTAGCCCTATTACAACCTAGAAAGACCTTTTGAGTATGTGCACTTGTTTTGTAATATTAATTTTAGACTCTTGTCAAGCATATAGTAGGAATAACATGTGATGATATTGAGTGTAAACAGAACCCAATTTTTGATAAGTTGAGTGAAAACACTTAATCTTAAGGAGAGTAAAGTAGGTAGAGAGTGTAGGCAGAGGATTTACTATCTTGTGATAACTTGTTTTGTTCTTGGAGGTAATTGTGACTCTTAAGATTGAGTTGGCTAAATATATGTTGAGACTGTTTTGAAAGAAAGGGCAACTGTTAATTGTGATTGATTGAAATTGTATTTGAGTTGAGGTTGAAGGATATGCTCAACTCCTTTGTGCAAATTATTTCTCGCTTGAGGACAAGCAAAATCTTAAGCTTGGGGTTGTGATAAATCTATATTTTATGTAGATTTATAGAGCAAGTTTACATGATTTTTGCATTAGCTCATAGGAAATTTGTGAGAAAATAGACCATTAATGAAGGATTTCATGTGATGTGTATTTCTAAGCTTTTTATTTAAAATTACATGAATTGCCTTAATTTTGTTGAATTTTATGTAGGAAGTTAGTTGAGCAAAGAAAAGAAATCTAGTCCACAGATATAGAGGAGTATTATACTTATCAAAGTGGACTTAAAAGAAGTTAGAACCAAAGTGAGGACCACAAAAGAAGTCTATAAGCACAAGAAGGGGCCAAAAAGGAGACTTGAAGCACAAAATGGAGTGCATAAGGTCGCACCCGCCTGGCAGGCCTTGTAGGCGGCTCGGCAGGACTTGCCCCTAGAGGTATTCCGCTCAGCGAATTGGGTAGCCCGCCTGGTGTCTAAGTGAAGCGAATTCTTTCCAAAAAACCGCCCAGTGGGTTTCCAACCTTGCTGGGGGAGTCTGAGGTCCAACTTTTAATTTTATTTTAATTTTTAATGGGCGTAGATTGTGCAGAATGGGCTAAGGTTAAGCCTCCTACTCCAAAATTCTGAAATTGTATTACAAATAGCAAGGAGTAAAGCACAATAGAGGAGGATCTCTATCTTATCTCTATTCTTTTTCCAATTTTCCTTTTTTGTCTTTGGCTTTTGGATAAGGATTCTTGAAGGGCAATAGGATACTTAGAGTCAAAGACTGGGAGAAAAACCTTTTCTTGTAAAAGATTTCCTCTTCTCTTTCCTTTGATGTATTTATTTGAAATTATGATTTCTCTTCTTGCCATGAGTAGCTAAATTCCTTGTTAGAGTTGTGGTGTACTTAGTGTTTGGAACCCCTAAATGTTTAATTTTAATTGAATTCTTATTTCTATTCAGTCAATTAGATTGCTCTATTGTTCTCATTTTCTTACTTGGAATTGATCATTCCTTGTATGTTTCAAATCGATTAATTGAGTGGCAACCATACCGCAATTAATTGGTAGACATGTAAGGTAATCGAATTAGGTTTTGTCGTATGATCAACCTTCATTCCTATATTTCAATTGGATTAAATAATTAATTAATCTCTTCCTTTATTCTTTATGCCTTCCTAGGGTTTTAATATCTCATGTGATCAATTGGGAAATTAACCTAGAAAGAATTATTGCAATTTATGACCAACAATTGACAATAAAATATATAGGAAAATATTGGTAATTGACAAATAGTACGAGATTTAGTTAGAATTAGATGTGAAGGAACTTAAGAACATGAAGGAAACCACAACCCTAAGCCTATTTTTCTCTGAATTTTTCTCTACTTGCCACTACTTGTTTTGCAATTCTTGTTACACATTTATTATTATTGAATCAATTTACTACCTATTTGATTTCACCTAAACAATATAGAATCTTTGGAAACTAGTAATCGTCATTTAGTCCTTTGGGTTCGATATTGGGACTCACGTCCTTTTGTTACTACTGCGATAAGGATACGCTTGCCCTTGAGCGTATTTTTAGCGCATCATATAATCAATGTAAAAATGCGTAGTTGTGTGAGTGGATAGAATTGAGGGTTACCTGAAATATTTAGTGTCATATGATGGGACCAAGGAAGTTGTCACGTTAGTCCATTTGCTTAGGGAGCAAGGAGAACATGGGACCACATGGCTCTTTGAAAAATGAAAATTCATATCATGGGGAATTTATGCATAACTGCTTTAGGCCTTGAGTTGACCACACATAGCTCATGGGTCAAATATGGTGTTAGGAATTACAAAGTTGTTTCGTAACTTTCGTTTCTTACTTGAGGGCTTGGTACATGGAACCTGTCTGAGAGGAACTTTTCATCATCCATGTATGAATGAAGAAATCAAAATCTTTTACATAAGCGTGTCTGGAATTGGAGTTTGATACTGAAAATTTTTCGTTCCCAATTAAATTACTTTTTCTTGAAATGAGACTTTTAGGAATATGATTCTTGAAAAAACTTATAAAATATATTGGTTATTATTTAACTTTTCTCAAAATAAAGCCAATTATTTGGGAAAATTTAGTAATTTTATATTCAATTATCACAGAAAAATTTTATTCTCACTTATTTACAAATTAACATTCGCAGAAATCTTTTATGTTCGAAAATCTCTTTTGTTAAATATGAGAAACTTTTATAGCCTGTCATGAATCTTTTATCACCAGCATCTCTGACTCAAGCTGCATCTTTATATCCAATAATGTTAGCATGACCCTTCTCTCAATCCCTTGAATAATAGTACCAAATACATGAACAACTACACAAGATATGTGTAATACATGAACAACTACGTACACAAGATGTGCGTGCGAGTAAATAATAAATATTGAAAATAGATACAATAAGAGTCTCTCTCTGTGTGTTTTATATAAATAATCAGGGACGGATCTAGTTGGTGAGTTTTGGGAGCAATTTGCTCCAAACTTTAATTTTTTTTAATATAATATACACATATGCCAAAACAGAGAAACAGATAGGCAAGGAATTGAACAACAAAAGTCATTAATAAAAGGAATCAACAAAACATGATACCTGCAGAAAATCTCCAATTAAATTTGTTCAAAGCCACATAGGAACCTTTGAAAAGGACATGCAGAACTGTGTATAACATAGCATAAGAATTTTAATAACATTTAAAAATAAACGTTTTACTTCTCTTACATTTGAGGAATTCTTGTAGCCAACAAGATGCCCAACAACGCGTGGCATAATAATTAGTAAAATCATTAATTTGTAAACAGGCATAAATTATCACAAGCATTGGTGGCTCACTATCATTATCTTGAACAAGAAATTTACAAAAGTAATTTCAAAAGACTACTCAGAGTCAAATTATACTATAACAGGACATCAAATCCATCTTCGTAGATCACGTAATGTATCAGAATCCTAGAAAGTAATACTAATAATAATAAATAGACATTCATGAAATTTAAGGAGCGAAGTTTAAATAAGCAAGAGAGTGAAATATATTTTTTATTTCAACCAAGACACGCAGCTCTCAACTCTTCCAAATAAAATAAAGACATTTATGACAAGAATTAAGGTAATACTGCTATATATAGCACTTCAGCGCCCTGAGCATTAGCTAAACTGAGTGTTGTCAAAAACATACAAAAATAAGCCAGAGAATTAATTAATTTCTACCTTTTTAATGGTTACTGAATTGAGTTAGCAAATAATTAGAGTTTAAGAGCAATAATAGGGAATACATTAAGGGTTTTTTTTTTTTTTTTACTATGTTATTGATGCGAAGTATTCATT
Source organism: Spatholobus suberectus (assembly GCA_004329165.1). NCBI lineage: Eukaryota > Viridiplantae > Streptophyta > Magnoliopsida > Fabales > Fabaceae > Spatholobus > Spatholobus suberectus. The sequence goes on from CM014736.1 coordinate 34,447,502, forward strand.
AGTCTTGTTGATGATTAATCTCTGTCGAAAAATTTGACTAATCACTTTTAGCAGGGTCTTTCCTCTCAATTACATTTTTTCTATCTGCAACTTGAACTTGAGACCTTATATTTAATAAAAATGATATACATATAGTTTCTTATTAATGACTAAAAATGTATAATAATTTTTAGAATTACAAATAAATAAAAATTTTAATGAGATTAAAACAAAAAAAAAAGTTATATTTTTAAAGAGTGACAATATATTTAACCCAAATCTCGTTCAGTGTATTTATAGTCGAATCTCATATGTCTTCACACGTTTATGCAAAAAGAGTTAGTCGTGCTTTCATCACTTATGAAACGTAGATGCATGGACAACTTCTCAATGTAACGAAAGTTCCAAGTGTTGGCCCACTTAAATAAGATCCAAACAAACAATGTAGCAAAGACACCAAGAATATTTCGCGAGGGTCAAAAATGAAGCAGCCACTAAAGACTCCAAGATTTTTCAAATAAATATGTGGTCCCATGTTCTCCTTGCCCCCTAAGCAAATGAACTAACATGGTACCTTCCTCTGTATATTATCATATTATGCTATAAATATTCCAGGTTACCTCAATGATATCACTCACACACCAAGACGATTCATTTCAGATTTGCACATTCATAAACAGAATTCCCTCTTTAATTTCAAATTGTAGCTTTCGTTGCCCTTGGCTTGCACGAATTGCTACTTGATTCCTTAGAAAGACGAACTGCAATTGATAGCTTACACCGAAACATATTTTGGCTGAAACCCACCAAGAAAACTAAGGGAAGGGACCAAAACACGTAGCAATATTGGCTTTGATGTCATCCTTCTTCAATTGCTTTACTCCATCCTCATCGGGTCAAGTCTCTGATTATGGTGAAGGATCTCAACTGAAATCTCCTTCTTCAGAGAAACCAAAGAGCAAACCAAAATCAAAGGGAGCTCCACTGGTTGTTTCCTATTTCCCCGTCAATCATTATCCCTCGCGCTTGTAGTGGATATATTAATTTGCGTCTGCATCGTTACATGATCGGTGCTATGCTATGCTTTTTGGTGGCGGTGCCTTCTACCTTTTTCAGGGTGCTTGGTTTACAGAGTTGACATTTGATGTATTATATTTGTAAAAAAAATAAAATTGTGTCACGCTATATTATTTAATTTATTAATTTCTTAGACTTGTCATTTTTTAAAGAATTTTATAATTTATACATTGTTAAATTCATTAGATTTCATTGATAATGTAAACAAATTAAATTCTTATTATTAAATTTTTTTGTTGTTCAAATAATTTGGGAAATTGGTGGATGCGTGAAGTAAACAACTGAACATGGACTAAGATCGACTTTGATTTGTTCTATGGCGAGTTTTAGCATCGTACATGCACAAAGTCGTACAATGATAATCCGCTATAAGTTGTCTTGACCAGGTATAATAATATGTAAGCACCACATTTTATGTTTTATTATTTAGTCCCCACGAGAAAAGAATGTTTCCATAAGACATGGTCCATATATATTTATTATTTAGTCCACACCACAGAAAGGAATAAGAATGAGCATTATTGGACTAACGTTGCTTTGTAGGCGGTGATTGGAGAAGTGCAAAGCTTAGGCATTCTTATATTCAGATTCGATCATTATAGAACACCTAACAAAAGTTTTATTGGAAATTGGATCCTTATTTTTCTCCAGCCTGTCTTACAAAATCCTAGCCATTGAATGTGTGAACCTGTAATCAGTAAAGCTACTTTTGTGGCAAATAAAGTCAAGAATTTATGGTGCATTTATGATGAAGTAAAATTTTTCTTCATTTGTGTAGGTGGTGGTTAGAAGTTGGAGGTCTTTTGTTCCTATAAATAGCACCCTCCTTCTATGAGTTTGTGCATCCCATATGAGAGTGAATTATATGAGTGTTCTTTAAGTGTATTTTCCTATTATAAGAGAGAGTGCGTGTAATTGTCCTTTCCTTATATCTAGAGAGAGATCGTAATTTTCTTCTATTCAATGAAATTATTTCTCTGGTCTTACCCCGTAGTTTTTTCCTTATCAATTGAAGCAACTTGATGTAAAGACTGCTTTTCTCTATAGAGATCTTGAAGAAGAAATATATATGCTCCAACCTGAAGGCTTTAAAGAACAAGGAAAGGAAAACTTAGTTTGCAGGTTGACCAAATCTTTGTATGGTCTAAAGCAAGCATCAAGGTGTTGGTACAAGAGATTTCATTCCTTTTTTATTAGCCTTGGTTACAACAGATTGAGTTCAAACCATTGTATGTATTACAATAGGTTTGATGATAATGATTTTATCTTTTTGCTGTTGTATGTGGATGACATGTTGGTGGTAGGTCTCAACAAAGATCAAATACAAAAATTAAAGGCACACTTGGCTAAGGAGTTTGATATGAAGGACTTGAGACTAGCAAATAAGATTTTAGGGATGAGAATTCACCAAGATAGAAAAGATAGGAAGATTTTGCTTTCTCTAAAGAATTACTTCTAAAAGGTCTTGTGGCGCTTCAACATGCAAGATTGTAAGCCAATTTCAACTCCACTTGTCAATTATAAATTATTCTCAAGTATGAGTTCTAGTAATGAAGCAGATGGGGATAAAAATGTTTTGAGTACCGTATCCATCAGCGATGGGAAGCCTTATGTATGCCATCATTTGTACAAGATCAAACATTGCACAAGCAATGGAAGCGATAGTAGATTCATAGCAGATCCTTGTAGAGAGCATTGGAATGTTGTTAAGAGGATCCTTAAATACATCAAAAGAACCTTAAGTGTTGCATTATATTTTGAAAGATCAGAATTTATTGCCAGGAGCTATGTCGATTCAGATTAATAAAAGAAAATCTACTACTAGCTATGAATTTACACTTGTAGGAGGAGTGGTAAGTTGGTTATCCAAATTACAAACCGTTGTAGCTCTATCTATTGCGAAAGCTGAATATATGGCAACTACTCAAGCATGGAAGGAAGCTTTTTGGATTCAAAGGTTAATAGAAGAACTTCGGCACAAGCAACAGAAGACTCCTGTGTATTGTAACAATCAAAGTGCCTTGCACATTGCAAGAAATCCAAACTTTCATTCTAGGACAAAGCACATAGGTGTTCAATACTACTTTGTTCGAGAAATATAGCAGAGTAAGGAAGTGTAGATATGCAAAAGATTCATACCAAAGACAACTTAATTAGCAAATATTTTGACAAAGCCGATCAACACTGACAAGTTTATATGGTGTCGATCCTCTTACAGCCTATCAAAAATGTAAGCAACAAGGAATTGACAAGATGTAGATATCTTCAAAAGCTCACAAAAGTAGCTTTAAGTGAGAGATTGTAAACCCGTAATTAGTAAAGCCACTTTTGTGAGCTTTTGAAGATAAAAATTTATGGTGCATTTATGATGAAGTAAAATTTTTCTTCATTTGTGTAGGTGGTGGTTAGATGTTGGAGGACTTTTGTTCCTATAAATAGCACCCTCCTTCTATGAGATTTGTGCATCCCATATAAGAGTGAATTATATGAGTGTTCTCTAAGTGTATTCTCCTATTATAAAAGAGAGTGTGCGTAATTATTCTCTCTTTATATTCAGAGTGAGGTTGTAATTTTTTTTCATTTAGTGAAATTATTTCTCTGGTTTTGCTAATGGTTTTTCCCTTATTAGTTGAAGGTTTTCTACGTTAAAATATTGTGTGTCAGTTCCTATTTCACTCATCTCTTATTTTAGTTGCGCGTTATTCTTCTGTTACTCTGATATCTAACAAAATGGTTAGTGTAACAATGATTAGAGAAGAGAGAAAATGTGATTAATGGTTAAGATTTTACTAGAGAGAGAATCTTGCTGGAGGTGCAGGAGAGGATCTTGGTCAAGTGTTGCCGTCAGATATCATTAGATTCATATCATACTACAAAGTGATTCAATTGCCTTTATAATGTATACGAAGTATCAACTTCAGAAAAACTTTTTATCTTTTACAAATTACACAAGAGTGGATAGAGTGAAGAAATTTGAAAAAAAAAAAACAAAGAAAGTAGTTTGTGTGTTAATTGTTTCAGGGAATCATTTAGTGCATACGAAATTACACAAGTGCACGGGAGGAAAACTGGGCAGGCACAACGTTCAGATACAACAATTGTGCCGAGACACAGTGACAGTTATCAAATTTACACTTGTCTGTTAGTGTTTCCAACAACTGCATGTCTTGGTCCAACAACTGTCATTAAAATGTTTAATGATGCTTGCAATTAAATTATGGTTTCGTAGACCTCATTTAAAGCATCTGCCTCAAACTCATCCCTATGTGTTTTTGTTTCCTCAGATTTGGGCTAAGAGACATCTCCTATACGTTGGTGTATATTGAAGCATATAAATTAAGGATAAAGATGCATGGACAACAATGTTATTATTTGACACCAAGAGAATCACTTTGTAGTAGGATGTATATGAACCTTATGATAATTGATGGCAAAACTTTGGTATATTCTAGAATGAAATAATATTTTTCAATTGATTCCCTTTTTTTTTTCTTTCTTATCAGGTCCAAGTAGAGACTTTGAAAATCACTTTTACAGAATAATACATTCAGTGCTGTTTGCATAGGTAGGATGCTTTAGTAGCACGATCTTCAATCATTTGGGTTACATGATTTCAACTTACAACTGATTTGTTCTTTAAAACATTATTTGGGAATTATGTGATGGAAATGGAAGCAACTATATTACTATCAACTTTATCAAGCAATCATTATGTCGATCAATTAATTAAAATTCAATGAACCTACTTTAAATCAAAATCTTTATCACTGAGTATGTATAACCTTCTGCTTTCTTTATATATAATAAGTATTAAATGTATTATATATTTTCAAGACATTAAACACATTATTTTTTTATTTAAAACTTTCTTTATAAGATAATATATATATATATATATATATATCTCATGTAACAAAGATATATAGCATTACTCGCATATTAAGCACGTCACATCCTGTAATTATATATATCTCATGTAACAAAGTAACCAGTCTGGTAGCATTGCTCACATATTAAGCACTTCACAGCCTAGATTTATAAGAAGCATTACTCGTATATTTTAGCACGTCACAGCCTGTAGTTATATATATCTCATCTCATGTAACAAAGTAACCAGTCTTCCATCGCAGTTGATTTAATTATAATTCATCCAACGGTTAATAAAGTGGTCCATGGGCCACATTATACATAGACCATGTTACACATGACATGGACCGTTCTTTCCTTATGGGGACTAAATAATAGATACATAAAATTTGGTGTTTTTCTATTATACCTGGTTAACCTATAGTGGACTATCATGTACGACCTCGTAATGCACCATGCTAAAAGTCATCATAGAACAAGTCCATGTTCAGTTTAGTTTAGTTCAAGGATCCACTGGACCCCCAAATTATTTGAATAACAAAAAATTTAAATATAAGAATTTAATTTATTACATTATCAATGAAATAACACTCTTTAAATAATATGTTGTTATATTATCTAATGAATTTAACAATGTATAAATTATTAAATTCTTGAAAAGCTATATGCCTAACACATTATTAAATTAAATCATATGATGTGAGAAACTATATTTTTACAAATATAATACATCAAATTTCAACTCTGTTAATTAACCAAGCACCCGGAACAAGGAAAAAGGCGGCCGCCAGTGGCATTCTGTGTGTTTGGAATACTTAGTCCTTAGGCCTCAGGAAGCACGGCACAGCATTGATCACGTGACGAAGCGAACGCGATTAATATATCAACTACAAGCGTGAGGGATAATGGTTGACGGGGAAATAGGAAACAACCAATGGAGCCCCCTTTGATTTTGGTTTGCTCTTTGGTTTCTCTGAAGAAGGAGATTTCATTTGAGATCCTTCGGCATAGACAGAGACTTGAGCTGATGAGGACGAAGTAAAGCAATTGAAGAAAGCTGACATCAAAGCCATTATTGGCAAGTGTTTTAGTACCTTTCCCTTATTTTTCTTGATGGGTTTCAGCTGAAGTATGTTTTGGTGTTGTAGTTCCTCTTTCTAAGGAAGCAAGAAGCGATTCGCGCAACCCAAGTGGGGATTCTGTTTACGAGTGTGCAAAGCTGAAATGAATAGTCTTTTGAGCGTTGGGATTGAGGTAGCCTGCAATATTTATAGCATAATATGATAAGACAGAGGAAGGTACCATGTTAGTCCATTTGCTTAGGGAGCAAGGAGAACATGGGACCACATAGCCCCTTTATTAATTTGAAAAATCTTGAAGTCTTTAGTGGCTGCTTTTGACTTGACCCTCGCCCAATTTTCTGGGGGTCTTTGCAACATTGTTTGGATTTATTTAAGTGGGCCAAGCACTAGGGGTAAGTTGAGAAGTTGTTCATGCATCTATGTTTGATAATGATAAGTGATGAAAGCACGAAACTCTGCACAAACGTGTGGAGCCACATGAGAATGAGATTCGACAAGTATGTATGTTGAATGAGATTTACTGCTCGAAAAAAATAAAAATCTTGTTTTTATTTTTTGATTTTTATTTTATTTTTTATTTTCAAAAGTTTGTTCAATAAATAGTCAAAATAATATTTTATTTTTTACTTTCTATGAATCAGAATTTCACCAAATTCAAGATACTAGGAGAAGAATTAGGTGAATATCTTCCCATTCACACTTGTAATTGTGGTAGTATTTAGCTTTTGATTAACCATTTGCAAAGTGAGTATGTACTCGATTTCCTCATAGGACTAAATGAGAATTTCAATCAAATTCATGGTAAAATCTCCATGTCTACCAGCAGTATCAACAACAAATTAGTTCCCATAGATGTGGAAATAATGGCATAGAAGTATTAATTATTTCGTTCCATTTTTTCTTCTATAACCCTATGGCCATTGCATATAGAGTCGGCTAAGCCAACACTATCTTATTTAAATTATTATATATATTTTTTTAAAGGAATGTTTGTGATTGTTTTTATGAAAAAATAATTTTTGTTGTTAGTATCGGCCCCAACCATTATTACATAGTTAATTTTTTTTTAAAATATATTTTGTTGTAGTGTCGACTAAAGCCGTCATTTTTTATTTTTTATTTTTTTAAAATATATTTAGTCATAGAGTCGGCCAAGGAAGACTCTAAATAATAATAATAATAATAAATTAAAAAATAAAAATTGTATTCTAAACATTATTGAGCCCTAAAACGCAAAAGTGGATAGTGGTTTCTTTCTTCCCTCTTTTGTGAGTCTAAAGCTTCGCGTACCATCATTCCTTGTTCACCGTACATCGTCACCACTGCGTTGGACCACTGCTCGCAATGGTTCGTGTGGAATCGCATATGGAATTGCCATTGTTTCTTCCCCTTCCATCAAGTTCCAGGTTTCAACATCTCGTCTTTCATTTTTAACACCCTCATTGCTCTATCTATTTCTATTTCTTGATAGCCATCCCAGCAAAACCCATTTTCTTCTTCACTTTGAAATCATAATGGTACTTAGTACACACATACAGACAATTTCAAGCCTGCATTATTCTTTTTTGTTTTTTATTTTGGCTTTTGTTTGTTAGGGACCAGAAATGGAATCCATTTCCAACTAAAGAATATTTGGGCATTGTTATCATTTGTTTGAATATCCATCCTAGAGTACATGGTATACATCAAAACTCTTCTAATATATTCTTGGTTGGGTAGGTAAATATGAAAAAGATCAATTGTTGAATAAAAAGCAAGTTAAAATAGCCTTTGAAATCTGAATTATGACCTCAAATAAGTGAAAGTTGCTGTAGTGGCACAAGACCAATGAGTTTTAGCATAACTGGTGCAATATCAGCATCTGTTTTTGGGTGAATTTAAGAACAGGTAAATAAGTTACTCTAGTACTACCAATCAGGGCACTAACAACATGCTTAGAATCTGAGGAGCAATGAAAGGCCCACCTAGAGAATTACCTCCTAGGATTTCTTTTTTAATTCCTAGAAGGAGGATTCACTATTCAATTAGCCTCTAGGCACTACGAGCAACTTCATCAATTTTGTGTTTTTTAGTTTATTCATTTCAGTCTGTTTTCTTTTGATTTTTTATATTCCTACAATCTTAGAGTGGTCATTCTCATTCCAAATTTCCAATCACATAATCAAACATTGAACGTAAATTGGTCATTCAATTCCCTCCAACCAAACATACAGTCATGCATTAAGGTTCCTTGCAAAAAATGAACTAGAAAATCATATTTTAAAAGGCCGAATGCTAAAATTATATTTTACAAACACAAGAATGAGAACCAAGGTTCTAAATTGCGGACCGCAACACGTGTTGCGGCCGCAATATTGCGGTTGCGGAGCTATCCGCAACCGCATCGGACCGCAATTGCGGTGTGATCTCAAATCACACGTTTTGCCGCAACGCAACACTGTTTCGTCCGCAACGGAACCGTTACGTCCACAACGCAACGCAATAACACAGTACCTCTGTTCTGTTCCATTTTTGGGTAAAAAAAAAAAATCAAAGAATCAAATCAAACTCAGAGCTCCAGTTCATTCAAATCTTCAATCATCTACTTTTGAATACAAAACACAAGTCAAGGCACAGATTCATCACTCACCTCCTCTTTGCAGCTTTTCCCCCAAATCTCCCGTGATGCTCTGCATTTATCACTTTTTTTTGCCTCGTTTCTTTACAATCTCAGATTCACACTAATGATTGATCTGAATTTTTTGATGGAAGAGGAAAGGTGAGTGAACTAAAGGGAAAGGGCTTTGATGGGTGGAGTGGATTTTTTTTTATTTGCTTTAATGCTGGGGGGTAGGGCACTTCGATTGGGGGGGAGTGGCATATTGTTTTGGCTTTAAGTTTAACAAGTGGGGGCAGGAGGGAACTTCGTTTGGGGGGGCGGGGGGTTCGATGGGTGGGGTGGGATATGTTTTTTGTTAACACGGGGGGCGTGGGGTGTGAAACTTCATTTGGAAGGGGGTGGGGGATATTTTTTGTTGCTTTAACATGGGGGGCAAGGGGGAACTTCGTAGGTTGGTAGGATTTTTTTGGGCTTTCACGGGTGGGGGAAAACTTTGATGGGTTTGGTGGGTTTTTTTTTTTTTTAATGCCTGGTGTTTTTATATATAAAAAAAAAGTAAATTTTTAATCTGAAAAATTTAGAGGAGAGGGAGAAATAATTTTATGGAAGAAATGGAAAAAAAAATAGCATGGTGGGTTTTTTTTTTTTAATGCTTGGTGTTTTTATATATAAAAAAAAAGTAAATTTTTAATCTGAAAAATTTAGAGGAAAGGGAGAAATAATTTTATGGAAGAAATGGAAAAAAAAATAGCAATTTTTTAGAAGAAAGATTATTTGATAAAAGAAAATTAAATATTCCTCTGACAAACTATTTCTTTTTTATTATATCTATTTGAGATTTGTTTAGTTTATGTACATTTAAATTTTTTACTTTTGTGTTAATAAGATAATTTATTCTAAATTTATGTCAAACTAATTACTTTTGTGTTCTTGTTGCTTTTTAGATTTGTTTAGATTTATATATCTCAATTTTTATTATAAATCTATTCTAAATTATTCATTAAAATGATACAAAATTTCAAAAATAAATGAAAATCTATATAACCTTATAAATAAAAGATATACTAATAATTATAGAACTTTCTCTATGTTTGGTGCAAACATATTTTAATATCACGCCGCAATGGCCGCAATCCGCATCGCAGTAGCCGCAATACCCGCAACCACAATGGCCGCAACTGCAACCGCAACCGCGACCGCAACCGCAATTTAGAACCATGATGAGAACCAATGGCAGTTTTTAACAGTTTGATATATTAGGACCCTGTAGGCATGTATGTAGTTCTGCCCATGGGCCATGAAAGAGTATGGTGGATTTAGTAATATGCTAATTGCTAATGCTAACAAGCCTAGGATAGATAATCGTAGGGATTTGCATTCAGCATCTTTGAGCCTTAGTATTATAATTTCTTATACGAAAGGTTTCTAAACTGTCATTCTAATTCAACATATCCTGCTATTCTTCTAGATTTCTATCGTTTAAGACATTGATCAGGACAGCTAATCTATGTTGTGATTGTGAAATTTAGCTAAACCGGGGGGAGGGAGAATCATACTTTCATTGTGATTGTAGGTGTATGATGATGATGTCATGTATGATTTACATCATAAGAAAGGAAGACCTTGAGGGGGGCACATGTCAACCTGTGGGAGAATTTTTTTTTCCCGCCCAACTCTTTCTCTCTTTCCATTTCATTTTTTTTTTTCGTTTTTCTTCTTTGTATACGTAGCATAAAAAACCCATTTGTTACTGGCAGTAGGTTTTGTGTCTGACAAAATGAAAGCAGTTGCTTAAGCATTTCATTTCCTTCTTCTTATATGTACAACCAGAAACATTGTTGCAGACAAAAGGTTAAGGAGCTACAAGAGTACTTCAAATAGAAGAAGCTTGAAGAAGCAGATCAGGGCCCCTTTCTTTGGCTTCCTCGACAAAAATGAGATTAACAATGGAAGATAATTTTTTTCTCTTCTTTTGGGACCTGTTAAAGTTGGAGTTTTTCTTTATATGGGTTTATGTTAATTGCATTCTTTTTAATGTTGGTAGAAGTAGTTAATTGTGAGCTACTATTTGGTTTAATGTTAAGGTGTGTGATCGAGTGGGACTAACCCTTCCAAAAGAAAATTCCCGAAAAGTGCTTATTCAATTTTTGATCTTTTCTCAACCCATATAACCATTAGTAATTAATAAAAAGTTTACTGTTTAATGAACAAGATAAAAAAATGGTAAGAAAGATAAAAGAAATAGTAGCAAAATTGCCAGATTTAGAATTGCCCCTAAAAATGCATATATAATCATAGAAACAGATGGTAGTTTAGAAGGTTGGGGAGGAATTTTAAAGTGGAGACCACATAAAAGGTCCCCTATGTCAGAAGAAAGGATAGTAGATTCACTAGTGGAAAATATAAAACAGTTAGTACAATAGATGCAGAAATCTTAGCTTGTATTTTTAGTTTAGAAAAATTTTAAATTTTTATTTTAGATAAATAGGAATATACACTAAGAACAAACTATCAAGCTATAGTTAATTTCTACAGTAAAATGAATAATAGAAGACTTAGCACAAATAGATGGATGAAATTCATAGATTATTTAAGAATTACTAGAGTAGAAGTAAAGATAGAACATATTAAAGGTAAGGATAATGTAGGTGCAGATAAATTAAACAGAATAATTGCAGCTGACAAAAATTTGTATTTTGTAGATGGCTTCTAGTAGTAGCAAAACTCCAGTAATACAAGAGAATGGAAAAGCCTAAAGATATAAAAGAAAATATAGAAATAATAGCCGTAATAGAAAACAGTGGTAATAATTATGAAGTCCCAGGAAGTAGCTATGTAAGAACACCTAGTTTTCAGCCTAGTAACATGCAAATACAGAATATAAATAATCAGCCTTATTATAATGCTAGACCTCTTAGAATGATAGGTAGACCTAGAATATACAATCCAGATACTATAACACAATTACCTTCTGCAAATGGGCAGACAGGATCAGTATTACAGTTAGCAGGAAGTCCCCAGCTTTGGGATGAAGAATTAGCTAGGTGGGAGTCAAGTACTATTGTACATTGTTCTTAGTTACAGTTTAGTGATAACCAAGAAAAGGTAAATTACATAGAAAACCTTTTAGGATATACGGCAAAATTATATTTTCAGAATTGGAGACAAGCATACCTAAAAGAATATCAAAACTTAATATATGTAGCAGAAGACACTACAAATGTAAACCACCCAGGTTAGACAGATGATATAAGGTTAGACATCATAGATTTGGCTTTCACTTTAGGAGCTTTGCTATCAAGCTCTGCCTCACGTTCAAGTCTTTTTCCCTAGCATCAAGATTCTTCACTAAATAATATTGCAATTTTTTGAGAGTCAAACTTGTTAGAAAACTACAATGAGCCATGCAATGGCTGGTCATGCTGTCTTAAATATATACAAAACTGGATAAGATTTAAAAGAGCTATATAAGAAGCCAAAATATTACACTCAATGAGCCATAGAATGAGGAGGGGCTAAGAGGAATCAAGGGATCAATTAACTTACATCCTGTCAAAATCAAATATATCATGCAAAGAGCACAATGACCGTTTGTGTTAAAATAGCATTCTTAAAAAAATAGCTTTAATTCAAAATAATGGTAATAATAAGTATTATAAAATAGTTTCTAAAATGTTTTCTTAGAAACACAGAAAATAGAAGCCGATTTGAATAGAAGAATCAATTTAGCTTTCAAAAATTATTTCCAAGATAGTTGTATCAGTGGAAGGTTGTACAAAGAACAAAAAAATGTTGTTCGCTATTTATTGCCAGTCTCTACTGTAGAGAAAATACAAGTTGGTTTTTTTGTTTCAATTATAAGAGGGTAAAGGAGAAGATGAGGGAAAAGGCCATACATGTCATTGAGAAAAGCACTTATATTGGAGAATTTAAATTACACATATGATTATTTATTTTGCTGAATGCTACTCATGAGTGGTGATTACACATATGTAGAACAATTGAGAGAAGCACTTATATTGAAGAAAATAGGTTGGTGAGACAAAATAGTGGTGGTTACTGATATGTATCATTTATAAACTTGTGGTTGAAACCTGGTTATACTAAGAGAAGCACTTATACTGAAGAAAATAGGTTGGTGAGAAGCACTTTTAGTTTTTGAAACCTGGTTAAGCAGTTACTTTGCACAAACATAATTGTAAATCATGGCTTGTTTGAAGGATTTGCAGGCCAATTTGCTTTATATAGGAGAATATTCAGATTCAAAGGATAGTCAGGATACAAAATCATCTTCCAGATAAATTTGACTATTTCCATAGTGATGATATATAAATCTCTGTCATTCTCCTATGTGTGCATGCTTCTTTTTTCAAAATCAACTTATTTAAATATGAATTTCAATTCAGTTTATTTATCCTTTGTGTCGCCACCAGGGTCATAGCAGGACAACGAAAAATAATAATAAAACAAAAGAGTCACCACCATCGTTTATTAAGGGAAAACGTATGGAAAAACTCAAAAAATAGTCTCGAACCAAAAATAGGAATCGAGAGTAGTTTACGTGTAGGGAAGGTGTTAGCACCCTACGACGTCCGTCATAAAGATGGTTACCCCTAATTAAAGGCACAAAATTAAGATAGCTTCAAAAATATTTATTTTACCCTTAAAGAAGATTTATATTATTTACAAATTTATTATTTATTTATCAAAAGAAATTTATTTGAGAAAAGAATATTTTATTTTAAAAAGAGATTAATTTTTATTATTTTTAGAGATCGACAAGAGTGGGTCCCTGCTCCTACGTATCCTTTGGTACAATGAGGAATCAGACTCACGTAGTTATTTAGTAAAAAATATTTTATGGGTTGATGTTTTTAATTTTAAGTATTTTATATTTTTTTTATTATTGTTAAATTTGACATCACCAAGTTATCCAACTCAGATGTGTCAAATTTTTTGAATGACCAGATAGGAAGTACTTCCAAAGTAGTCATATTTAAATTTTATTAATGCTTTACATAATTTTGAATTATTTTGTTTTTTTATTTATTCTTATTATCAATTTCTGAACCTGTACCTAAAGAGGTTCAAGATTGCTAATTAAGAGGAAAACAAGGTCGCAGCCTATTGCCAAGCCTAATAGCCATCTTAGAAAAAAAAAAGGAAAAAAGAAAAAGAAGAAAAGAAATCACAATGGGGATAAAAGAAAATGGGCTAAACTTTTAGCTAGCCCAACGAATGAAAGAAATATTTATTTATATCATTTTATGTATTTATTTATTAAAAAAAAAAAAACTACTCAGAAGGGGAACGAAAGGGGCATGTGCGTTTCTAAAAGAGTAGCAATACATGGACACCCCTACAATAACAAACCACCATTATACACCTGCCAACGTGTCAATTTTATTATTTTTTAATTAATTAAAAATTAAATAACTTTTGACTCGTCTAAAAATGATTTTAAAAAAAAGGGAACCTTTGGGAAGGAAACTGTCTCCCGTCTCACGAACTCCTGAAAACTAAACCTGCTTCACGAACTCCCGTCTCACTATAATCCAGCGTTCTTCTTCACAGCCAACAGTGGAGCAGCAGTCAGAGAGCGGCGACAGTGAGGTGTTTTGTCTCCCTATTGTTGATTTTGGCACAAGAGCATTTCGGGTACCCCTCAGAGTTGATTAGGCGGTTGATTTTCACAGAGGAGCACCGCCGGTTCAGGTAAATTTTTCCCCTTTTAGGTGTGAATCATCCTCATTGTAATGTAGGAGCGTTTTGGTGTGAATAATCTGCATTATTTTTGGGTAGCTTGTTTGTTAGCAGTTGTGGGTCGTTGGGAAATTATGAGGGTATGGTTCCCATTTTGTGTGAATTTAGCCTTAAAAGGGTGTTTTTAGGAATGAAGGCATTTGGGTTGTTGCTGGATTTAGGTTTGGACAAGGCTTTCTGGTATGGAATGTGTGAGCAAAGTTATGCCTGTGTTAAATGAGGTTGGTAGGGTGTATCAAACTCGTGGAGTTCACTTGTTGATATAGATGTTTGGCCTTTCGGGTTTTTTTGAGATAGCCGAGTTTGTGATAAGAATAGGTGCAAGGAAGGTGAAGCATTATAATGCATTGATAAGGATAATGTGCAAGAGACGTGACTGTGAAAGGGTAACAGATTTGGTTTAGGACATGAAGAAAAGTGGTTGTGATGTGAATGCAAGAACTTATAGCAAATAAGACAATTGCAAGGTGTGTCTGGAATAGAAAACAAGAATGTGGGTTTTATTGTATTCATGGGTTTAGATTCAAAGATGAGCACCTTTTGGGTTATGTATGTGTTTTTTAACCAACCAGTGAGTCAGAAGGTGGGTGGGTTGATTTCAGATTAATGAACCATTATATTTTTAACCATACTCTCAGACGTTCTTTTTCTACTTTACTTTTTCTTTTTCATTTTTGTTTGTACTCTCAATATTCAATCTGTTTCTCTATTTTTGAATTACTTGTGCTCTATTTTCAATGATTGATGTTGTAGTTTCTGTGTATGGTGAATTTAGGGGTTTGTAGAGTACATGTTATGTTGTCTTTGTAATTGATTGATTAGGTAGGGTTTTTGTGTGATGGAGAAATTTCTGGGGAATAAGGTGGTCGTGGATTAAAAGTGTGGAGGATTCAAGAATATAGCTTAAATGTGGAATAGTATATTTATTATGTCTGACTGATGTTTATTGATATATTCTAGGAAATAAATATTGGTTTCTCATAGAGGATGAGGGAAGTTAATGGTGGGATACCAGGAAAAGGGTTATTAGAACAAAAGCCAGGATTTGGGCAATATTTTTGTTCACATTTTTTGGATGTTGCAAATTTTAGAGCAGAAATTCCTTCTTGTTCTACATGCCTCGGTATGGTGGCTTTATAGTAGCCTTTGAAGGTTGTGATTCTTTATTGCATTTTGTATATATTAATCCACTAGGAAAGGGAAAGGAGATGCTCAGAAGTGGCTGAAAAGATACAGTCACAGCTTACTAGTTCCGGTAATTGTAACACCCTAAGGGGCATTACCGTAACTAGGTTTAGATTTCAAAAAAAAAAAAAATACTTAACAAGGTAGAAACAACATACAAATGCTACTCATAAATATAATTAAATATTATATACGAACAATACAATAAAAAATATACATGCCAATATAACTCATCTATTACCCGAAGGTATCGTACAAAATATAAAGAAGAATACAAAAACATAATATAAACTAAACTACGTTTTCTTGCATGTGACTCTAAGCTCCATTTGCGCATGTCTTCACTTGTATCCTGAAAAATGGGAAACTTAAAGGAATGAGACATAATGTCTCAGTGAGTGCTCTGAGGACTCTACGGCTGGGTTAGACTCTTCTATTCGGACAACCCTCATCATTTATCTTTTATGGCTTTAAACTCACTAGGTCTTTCATAATTCGCCATACCTACGGTCTAATCTACACTTTTTAATCTTCAATACTTTTTGTGTTAACTACTCTCTCATTCTCCTGACTGTCATATTAGTTTACTATCTCATTCTCAATCTAAGAACTCTTTCTTAGCCAAAATGCTCTCTAGTATTTAAACCCTTCATGTTTAGATTTTACTTTTCTTTCTTTTAATATTTAAGGTTGTTCTCTATGGGTCAAGTCTAAGGTCACAGACATTCTAAAATACTTTTGACCCTCCCTTAACACTCACCTTAATACCGTCATTTTCTCCTCTCTTATTTGTCTTATACCTTTCTATTACACTATGTGGGAATTCACTCTTTCTCTACCTCATTCACAACTATTATTATCCAACTAGGATCCTCACAACACTATCTTAGGGCCTAGCCTCTTACTTATCCTTGAGGTAGCAAACACAATTAATTACAAGCATACATTTATTTCATATCTTTTGCCTAGTAACTAGACATACACATCGTTTTGTTTCATCAAGCAAGCATGACATACATGCATAACATGAGCACATATACATAATCTTGACAACTTATCACAATACACAATCACATTTCACACGTGTACACATTACATCATTCGCTTATGAACAAGGTCACATAGAATTCACACAATTACAACGTAGCACACTCCAACATATCACACTGCAACAAGATACATATGCGTGCTATGTTCCTAAACTACTACTCATGCACATGTGGTA
Source organism: Spatholobus suberectus (assembly GCA_004329165.1). Taxonomy (NCBI): domain Eukaryota; kingdom Viridiplantae; phylum Streptophyta; class Magnoliopsida; order Fabales; family Fabaceae; genus Spatholobus; species Spatholobus suberectus. The sequence continues at coordinate 34,464,279 of CM014736.1, forward strand.
CCAACCTAAAATTTTTGAAAAGTAGACTAGGAGTAAATGTAGGTCATAAGAAGTGTCATCGGTATCGATGCCTTCGGCTTTCGCACCCTCAACTAGCATGATATCCTCCGGTGACTAGTCAGGGTTACCCAGTTTTGCCAGTACGCCCCGGCTCCATGGGATTAGCATGGACCATTGGAGTTTTCCCAACCGGATAACCCCCAAGGCTAAGGTTAAACAACCCATCATGGCCTCCACCAGCCAGATTCCTACATACTTTCCTCATTACATAACTCAAATGTTATGATGCATGGTCACATATAATGCTTACAACTTTCATAGACTTTTATCATGAATCATAGGCACAATTTTATATCACACTTATATTTTTAAGGTAAATAACAACCATACAATATAAACTCAACAAGACATAGAAAAAAACAAATAACAATGAGTTAAACACTACCAAAAAGAGTTCACAAACACAAGGAACGTAATAGCAAAAGTCGTATCCGCCCAGCGGTCCAGCGAACCCGCCCAGCATGTTCACGCCGAAACCCAACCTGCCCAACGGGTATCGCACCTCGCCCAGCAGGTCCACGTCAAGACCTAACCCGCCCAGTGGGTCTGCGCGCCCAGCGCCAAGGCAAAATCTAGTTTTTGAAGAAAAGTCGCCAAAAGACTATCTAATCTATGAATTCCTTACTTCCTCACAATTCCTTCAAAACCTATCAAATCCCTAATCTTACATATAAGGAGGGGGAAAAGGTAAATAAATGAAAAATAACAACATAAAAGACAAGGAAGAATATGGGGGAGAGCATTCACCCTTGTGGACATGCAAAGTTGAGTTCTAGGGTTTGGATTCTCCGGTTTCTATTCTTCCTCCTTCTCTTCCTCTTCCTCTTCCCTTCTTTTCCTCATTCTCTCTAATTTTTTTCTTCTTTTATTTTGTGACGGCTAGACCTAACCCTCATTCTCTATTCCCTTCTTATAACATGTAGGTGAGTATATAGCTTAGTGGGCTTTAATCCTCTATTGGGCCCTAGATGCTCTTTTGGGTTGTATGATAATATTTCTACTAATTTATAATACTAAGGTATTAATAAGAATAATAAGAATAAGAATAATAATAACAACAACAATAATAATAATAACAATAAATATAATAACAACAACACAACACAATAATAATAATAATAGTAATAATAATAGGAAATATAATAACAATAATTCTTAAGACATCTGTTGTCTAATAACATATGAGAAGGACTCTACTAAGAGCTACCTCGTGGTTTATTTCTAGTACTTGAAATTTAGGGTGTTACAACTCTACCTCCCTTAAAAGATTTTTGTCCTCAAAAATCAAAGCCTAAGAACATGTTCATGATTACTCACCAACTCATCCTTTTCGATCATTTAAAATTCATTCCTCTAATTGCCTCTTGAAAAATTTCAACTCTAAACAGTCTAGGATTCTTCCTTAACTTTCTCCTAAGGAAATTTCTATTTTCCTGATAAAAGGGTTTTCTATAGGACTTCATCTTATACTTAAACTAGTTTAGGAAATCATGTGAATTAATGGGTTCTACTAGATAGGCATCTATCATCATCCATTCATCTTTGCCCAGGCCTAATCCTTAAATGCAACTCTAGGATCAAGTGGTTTTAAGTCAGGGCATCTATCTAAAGATGTTAAAGGTGATAAGGAATTCCTTCTTAGTGTGTCAAGCCTCTTCTTGATGTAACTCTCTCTAGGTTTCTATCTAGTAGGTGTGATATTTAGGAATTCGTTCTTATATGTCTCTAGTAGGTGTAGCTCACAAGGCTCCCCTACATGGTGACTCTAATCTTTCATCACTTAGGTCACTTATTGGCTAGAATTCATAAATGTCATTATCAATCCAACTCTAGAGGTACTCAAGGGTTTTCTATTCATAGGATTTGGTGCTACATTGGTTTACCTTTGATAACGTTCTTCTTGTAAGATATAAGCTACTTGAAACTTAGGTCGCTATTTGTTCATCCTAAGACAACTACACTCTAACTCACAATCTCGAGGCACAAAAGACACTCAACTAACCCTTACTGAGCCCTTAATAATAAAAATAAATAAATAAATAAATAGAAATGAATAAATAAATAAATAATTAAAAAGCAAGTAGAAGCAACTAAAAAGGACATCACAACATCACATACTTTGCATACATTAGACATATGCATCATTAACATTAATCCCTACAAGTTATGTAATGACAAGTGTAAACATGTGTTCATATTTTACTCTCGGGGCTATCAACACGAATGTGCTTCATGAAGAATAGTCGTGCATCAAACCCAAGATGTTAAACTCAAACCCAACATACAATATCACCACCCCTACCTCTCACCCCCAAATCATGTGAATTACCTCCCTAGTTAAATTACGCCAATTATATTCATACAAGACATCAAGAGAAAAGAAAGTAATCAAGACAATTATGTTATTATTATAGTTAACCAAAATATAATACAATACCAAGGTGAAACATATATGGGGAGTGGGAATGCATGCAAAAGGATAAATTCATTTTACATCTACCATTTATGTAACACCTCATAATTCCAAAGTTCATATCATAACACTTTCCTCGACATCTCGGCGGCCCACACTCTACGACACTTCACTCGGTGACACTTCACTCAATTTTCTTGTTGGTCAGAACCCTCCACCGGTCAGAACCCTCCGTAGGTAGCCCTTTCCGAGACATCGACAATCAACTTTGATACCATTTAGTGAACAAACACACATCTCATGTTCTAACCCACAGAAAAGGCACATATAACAATCAAAGAAAATTCCTGATGAAGCAACATAACTTGGCTAGTCTAGCACAAACCACACCAAGTGCAACAACATTCTCACTAAAGGGTCATCACATCAATCAACAAAAGCATGCACTGAAATAATCTACATCTTTACAAACAAGCATTTAAGTGAGGACAAGGAGTTTGGAAGCAACTCCCCATCCTCCACACAATAAGAAAAAGGAACAGGACATGCAAACAACCAAAAGGTTTGTTACTTGGGGAACATATACCTAGGGTAAGCTTATCATCCTTGTTGGTTTCTCTAATACTTGAAATGAAGGCCCACTACAGCTAGGGGCATAGGGTTGATCGTTTCTTCCTTCTTAGAGCTAAGACATTCCCTAATACTAGCAAGACACTTAGGTTAGGCAAACACACGCACTCATGGTTTTACGACACTTGGGACATTCTTTTGTTCTAGGACTCTTTTACATCTGATGTCTCTCATTTCTCTTGTGTTCCTCGGGTTGGTGAGGTCCTAAACATTTCCTCTTCCTATTGTCACGCTTTCGCTACGCACTCCTAACTTCCTTTTATGATTTTGCTCTTCCTAAGAGGTGTCTCTTTGAAAATACTATCTTAAATTCTCTTACTTTAAAGGTATCCCCGAAAAGGTAATCTTATCTATCGCACCTCTCCGCTAGCTTTCCCCTTAGTGGGGTTATAGCCCTTAAGGAATGGTAGTTGACTCATTCAAGTTTCAACAAATCTTGAATTCTAAGGTCTCTATAATTAGCTTTCTTTGGCTACTCTCTACCCCTTCTAACGTTCTTTACTTAGAGTTAGGTTGGCTAAATGAAGCTTCTACTAGGGGATTCTAGGGTAATTACCCTTAGACTCGATTTTTACTAGCCATTCGTCCCACCTACATTGCACGAAGTATTGAGGTGGCCAGTCTCAATATTCCATTACAAGATAGTTAGGATTTATGGCATAGCAAGTAATCAAAAACACTTAATGTAACTCAAACAATGTCAAACAATTTCTCAGAGTACACATAGGAAACATAGAAGACACATAACACATAGGTCGAAAAGATCGATTTGCTCTGATACCATAAATGTAACACCCTAAGTGGCATTACCGTAACTAGGTCTAGATTTCAAAAAAAACAAACTTAAAAAGGTAGAAACAACATACAAATGTTACTCATAAATATAATTAAATATTATATACGAACAATACAATAAAAAAAATACATGCCAAATATAACTCATCTATTACCCGAAGGTATCGTACAAAATATAAAGAAGAATACAAAAACATAATATAAACTAGACTACGTTTTTTTGCACGTGACTCCAAGCTTCATCTGCGCATGTCTTCACCTGTATCCTAAAAAATGGGAAACTTAAAGGAATGAGACATAATGTCTCAGTGAGTGCTCTGAGGACTCTACGGCTGTGTTAGACTCTTCTAGTCAGACAACCCTCATCATTTATCTTTTATGGCTTTAAACTCACTAGGTCTCTCATAATTCACCATACCTACGGTCTAATCTACACCTTTTAATCTTCAATACTTTCTGTGTTAACTATTCTCTCATTCTCCTGACTGTTATATTAGTTTACTATCTCATTCTCAACCTAAGAACTCTTTCTTACCCAAAATGCTCTCTAGTATTAAACCCTTCATGTTTAGATTTTACTTTTCTTTCTTTTAATATTTAAGGTTGTTCTCTATGGGTCAAGTCTAAGGTCACATACATTCTAAAATACTTTTGACCCTTCCTTAACACTCACCTTAATACTGTCATTTTGTTCTCTCTTATTTGTCTTATACCTTTCTATTACACTGTGTGGGGATTCACTCTTTCTCTACCTCATTCACAACTATTATTATCCAACTAGGACCCTCACAACACTATCCTAGGGCCTAGCCTCTTACTTATCCTTGAGGTAGCAAACACAATTAATTACAAGCATACATTTATGTCACATCTTTTGACTAGTAACTAGACATACACATCGTTTTGTTTCATCAAGCAAGCATGACATACATGCATAACATGAGCACATATACATAATCTTGACAATTTATCACAATACACAATCACATTTCACACGTGTGCACATTACATCATTCGCTTATAGAATTCACATAATTATAACGTAGCACACTTCAACATATCACAGTACAACAAGATACATATGCGTGCTATGTTCCTAAACTACTACTCATGCACATGTGATACCAACTTAAACTTTTCAGAAAGTAGACTAGGAGTAAATGCAGGCCATAAGAAGCGTCATCGATACCGATGCCTTCGGCTTTCGCACCCTCAACTAGCATGATATCCTCCGGTGACTAGTCAGGGTTACCCAGTTTTGCCAGTACGCCTCGGCTCCATGGGATCAGCATGGACCATTGGAGTTTTCTCAACCGGATAACCCCCAAGGCTAAGGTTAAACAACCCATCACGGCCTCCACCAGCCAGATTCCTACATACTTTCCTCATCACATAACTAAAATGTTATGATGCATGGTCACATATAATGCTTACAACTTTCATAGACTTTTATCATGAATCATAGGCACAATTTCATATCACACTCATATTTTCTTAAGGTAAATAACAACCATACAATATAAACTCAACAAGACATAAGAAAAATAAATAACGATGAGTTAAACACTGCCAAAAGGAGTTCACAAACACAAGGAACATAATAACAAAAGTCGTATTCGCCCAACGGTCCAGCGAACCCGCCCAGCATGTTCGCGCCGAAACCCAACCCGCCCAACGGGTATCACACCCCGCCCAGCAGGTCTGCGTTAAGACCCAACCAGCCCAGCGGGTCTGTGTACCCGGCGCCAAGGCAAAAATCCAGTTTTTGAAGAAAAGTCGCCAAAAGACTATCTAATCTATGAATTCCTTACTTCCTCACAATTCTTTCAAAACCCATCAAATCCCTAATTACGCATAAGGAGGGGGAAAAGGTAAATAGGTGAAAAATAACAACATAAAGGACAAAGAAGAATATGGGGGAGAGCACTCACCCTTGTAGACATGCAAAGTTGAGTTCTAGGGTTTGGATGCTCTAGTTTCTATTCTACCTCCTCTCATCTTCTTCTTCCCTTCTTTTCCTCATTCTCTCTAACTTTTTTCTTCTTCTATTTTGTGACGGCTAAACCTAACCGTCCTTCTCTATTCCCTTCTTATAACATGTAGGTGAGTATGTAACTTAGTGGGCTTTAGTCCCCCTATTGGGCCCTAGATGCTCTTTTGAGTTCTATGATAATATTCCTACTAATTTATAATACTAAGGTATTAATAACAATAATAATAATAAATATAATAACATCAACACAACACAATAATAGTAATAATAATAAGAAATATAATAACAATAATTCTTAAGACATCTTTTGTGTAATAACACATGAGGAAGGGTTTTACTAAGAGCTATCTCGTGGTTTATTTCTAGTACTTGAAATTTGGGGTGTTACAGATACACATATATAATTTGTTTTGTTGTGGTATTGTGGCTCATGCATACATGCATATGTTGTTGGCTGAGGTAGTATGGACCTCATGCCGTATGTGGGTAGGCATGGAAGTTGGGGGTGAATGGAGCTGCGGCTCAGACGGGCCTCCAACCTAGTGCCTGGATGAGAAGTAGGGTCTAAAAGCTGGGCCTAGGGGATGAGTGGATGGGTAAATCCCGTAGGGGGCCAAGGCAGTGCAAGCCTTGTGTCGTGATATACCACCACCCACATACACTTATCCTGACAACCATAAGCTTATTCAACTGATCAGAGTTTTGGCAATCCCTGAATGGTGTATGGCCATGGTAGGGGATAAGACCTGGCTGATCGCTCGAAATGTAGAAATCTCTCGAGAGTCATGTCATTCATACATTGACATATGGGGTTGATAGCATAGTATGTGATGTGGTGTGTGATACACTATAATGTATGTAGACCAATTTATTTGATGATTTAGTTTCCTTTTTGGTGTGATTAATGATTTTAAATATGTTGGATTAAACATTATATGTTAATCTTTGTTTCATAAGCTTACCCTTGCCTTGTTCTATTGTTGGTTGGATATCTTGTTGCTGTTGTTGTGACTGTGATGATCACGTCATTTTGGCGTTGGAGCAGGGGGTGAGACGTCCACAGATCCAACATCTCAGAGCTGATGGAGAAGGTCTCAGATAGAGATTTTTGGAGACCTTTTTTGGATGAAGCTTTTCTAGAAGCTCTTTTTGTTTCTTTTTGGATTTTGATCGTATATGTTGTATAGCTGACCAACTATAGGGAGTTTTGGTTTTGTATTTCTCCCTTGGTATTGTATATATATCATAATGGACTTGTATACAGTATTATTTCAGACCTTATATATTTTAGAGTAACCTGTGGATTGGTTATTATTATTATTATTATGTATATATGTATATATATATGTATATATATATATATATATATATATATATATATAGGGGTTTGTTTGTAATACTGTGATGACAGAGGGTCGTTACATATTTCATTTTTGCATAGCAGGGTTATGAAAATCTGCGAGAAGCAACCAATCGTATTGTCTGTGCCAATTGCCATTAGCTAATAAGCCTATGGATATTGAAGTTCTACAAGCGATACTTCCTAATATTATATTTGAAGCAGTTGTTCGAATTCCATATGATATGCAAGTGAAACAGGTTCTTGCAAATGGTAAATAGGGTGTAACGACCCAACTTCATTACAAGAAAATTTGATTAACACAGTAGAGGATTCAATTTTAAATTTCTATTATGAAAACTCTTTTGTTAATTTATTATGAAAAAGAGTGGGAATTTTTTGCAACTTCAAAATATTCTTCTCTAATACTAATGCATACTTAAAAATAGAAATCCAAATCTACATCAATGAGCATGAAATAAAGAGATCTCATAATCATAGAAACATCAACGCTATATGTATACAAGAAATCAAACTACTCTAAGGTGAAGTGTGAGTCAATATAGGTGACCAACCTACGAATGCAGCTTAAGAAGGGGAGAGGGACTACACATATGAACACTCCCTAATCTAAGCTGGTCATAATAACTGACTCACATAACAAAACAAGAATAACCCGATATGAATCTCATTCCCGAGACTAAATGGCTAGTGGTATGGTTCGAGTTACCTCTACCACCTTCGTAGGGTCACCAAAAAGATTAGAAAGTAACTCCTGCAAGCTCTATAGAGGTGTCGGGATCTGACATGTACACGAGGATGATTCCTCCTTCTTATCGCCTATTCAGCATAGTGAGGTCCAGAAGGCGTTGTCCTTCAGTGCAAATGTGCACTCCCAAAAGGTGAAAGAGTACTCGAGGTCTAGGAAGATCATCGTCCATCTGCTCCCGCGACAACAAATCATCACGACCATCATAGTCACACATACACAAAACACACAACCAAGGATAAACTACCCAAAAGAGCAAACATAGCAAAACAGGCATATAACATATTAAGCATGAAGGCAATTAAATACTTAATCACAACATGTAGGCATAGCACAGAGTATCCATCTCATTCATCATTCCAAAACAAATTATAACCAAGTATACAGATACAAACCATGATCCTAGACTCTCCATGGAAATCTAAAAACTTGAGCGACTAACCTGGATATTCCCTAATCATGGTATAATAAACACAGATACCCTTACCAGGGTCCTCAAAGCAACACGTGCCTAAACCATTTGGGGAATACCGGCCACTGATCATGGGAACCAGTGCACATTGTCAGGATTTCCATATAGGGGAACCGCCATCACAACCCAAGGTTTGCAAGGCCCCAGTCACCTGTGGAATCGCGCCATCCGTAGCCCTCAAGCTTTCACACCCAGCTTACACCACGATCTTGCGAATACCGACACCTTCGGTACCGCATGCTCATACACCAATGCATGTATGCATGATAACCAATTCATCAAAAACAGATCGTGATAGCAATATGTATTCATAACCACCTATCGTTCACACCTGGATAGGCTTTTTATCAACAATTCTCAAAATGATCAACATGCCATCAAGTCCCAATTTTTCACCACATCATGGATCACTCAGTTTATCCTCGTAAAAATAACATCCTCATGCGTCACAACACTGGGCCCAATCCATCATTAGCCCATCATCATGTGCTACTACAGGGAGCCCTATCCATCACAAGTTTTCTCAAAGGACCAAAATTCAAGTTTGGAAGCTTTTGAGGTAAGGGAAGCTTACTATTGCTTGATTTCATGTTTATGGTCATTGATATGTTGATTCCTTGTCTTGAAATTGGTTGATTTTGGTGATTGTTGGTGTGGATGTGGGTTTTGGGAAAAATAGGTTTTGAAAGGGGTTTTTGGAAAATTTTGATGGTGGATGGGTAAAGTTGTTATATAATCAGTTAGAAATGTACTAAAAGTGTCTAGAATTATTTTGTGATGCTTGTGATGGATTGATTTGGTCAAAAACAACATGGATCATCTTTCTGCGAACTGCAGAAATTGCGATTTGGCACCGGGGCGACAAGTTTATGGTGTCGGGCGATAGCTGATAGCATGCTGTCTGAAATGCTGTCAATTAGCGACAAAATTTTAGTTTAGCGACGAAAATTTTTCCTATAGCGACAGATTTTGTCGCCAGGCGACAAAAAGTGGCGCCAGGCAACATCTTCGCAGATTTTCACTGATGCTCTCGAGGATGTTGGCGCTGGGCAACAAGTTAATGGCACTGGGCGACAAAACCCCTGATTCTCCCTTATTTTTGAGATGCTTGGTGTCAATTTTGTGGTGCTATGCATGGACCATTAAAGTTGAAATTTTAAGAAACATAAAGTTGGGGTTGAATGCTATTGGTTTAATGTTTGGTGTGATAATTAAGAGCTTTGGAAAAATGTTTAAACTCCATAAGAAAGACAAATTCACATTTTATGTTGAGGATATTTGTGTTGTTATATAATGAATGGTTATGAATGATGTTGATGGCTTATGATGTTGTTAGATATATGTTGATGTGGAAGGTTGCTTAGATAGGACCTCCACATGTTGTTGTTATTCTTCCAAACTTGGTTCTTGGTTTTCTTTATTATTGTTGTGAATTGGTTTGATAAAGTTTGGAAAAATGGTAATTGAGTGGAAGGTTGTTCAGGTAGAGCCTCCACTAGTCCTAATATGTTGTGATGGTGAGATATCGTACTTGTTGACCATGCAAGAGGCTGGATTGGGCCTGCATGGGTTGATGATGATTGTTGTGGTTGATTTGTTGTGGTTGTGTTGATGTTGTATTGAAAGACATGCATTTATGTATATGTTGACAGCAGAGGTAGCTGACAATGGACCTCATGTCGTGTTGTGATTAGACGACTGAGGTAGCTGACGATGGACCTCATGCCATGGTGATACATGCATTGGTATGTATATATTGGCGACTGAGGTAGTTGACGATGGAGCTCATGCCGTGGTGATACATGCATTGGTATGCATATATTGGCGGCTGAGGTAGTTGACGATGGACCTCATGCCGTGGTATGGACAGGTGGCTGGGGTAGTTGACGATGGACTTCATGCCATTGTGTGGATTGAGAACTGAGGTAGCTGACAATGGACCTCATGTTGTTGTGTGGGTACTAAGGTAGCTGACGATAGACCTCAGGCTATTGTGTTTGTGGATTTGGATATGTAGAGGTTGAAAGTATGATGCATTAGTATTGTGATTGATATCACTAAGTAAGAATGTGACTATATATCCTGAAATTTTATTTGAACTTTTATATATGTAAATGAGGTTTTTGTCTATAACTAATGATGTCTTTAGTGGTAATGGTTGTGTTTTCGTTGTTGTTATGATTACTTGGTAATTGTTGTTGTGGTTGTGATGTGTGTTGGTAGCGAAGGTAGCATTGTTGTTTTGGTTGTTTATTGTCGTGGTTGTTATTATGGTTAGAGTGGTGATAGAGGTGTGGATAATGCCTTGTTGTTGACGTTGTTGCTATTTTCTATTTGATTACTGATATGGGATGAAGGAATTTTTCTATTACTTTACTTTTAAAATATATGTTTGCACGTTTGGTGTAGGAGCAGAAAGAGAGGTGTCTGCAGATCCAGCTTCTTGAAGTTGATAGAGGAGGTCTCAGATGAAGACTTTTGGAGACCTTTTTGGGCGGAGCTCTTCTAGAAGCTCCTTCCTTTTGTTTTGGTTTTGATGTAAAATTGTTATATAGTTGACCAGCTATAGGAAGTTATGTTATTGTATGTAATCTTAATTTGTACATGATACCTTTGGATTTGTATAAATTTTATAGTTATGAATTGGGATATAATCAGATTCTATTACTGTCTAAACTTATGATTAAATAATGAAAAAAATGTGAGTAGTACTATAGCGGCAGAGGGTTGTTACAGTTCACACCCGGATAAGCCATTTATCAACAGTTTTATAGCATAGTCACCATTATACAACAAGTCATATCCTTAACAATTTTCACCAAGAAACTCCTTTAATTCAATACTTACCAAGCCATATATATTAAATAAATTTTGTATTTTAAAAATATATAAAAGGTTAAATAAGAGGATATGTTATGAAACTTGTCAAGCTAAAACTAAAGTCTTAGGTTTTTATGATACTTAGTTTATTAAACTTTATTACAAGTTACTTTTTATTAAATTACTAGAAGCATATTTTTAAATTATGTAAAAGAATTAAAATTATATCTTATTAAATTTCATATTTAAATTTCATTTCAAAGGATCCACCATTTGATTTTTATTACAAAAGATAGAGTTTTATAAGGTTATACATAAGTTATAAAAACAAACTTATTTTCTGAAATAGTTTCCAATAGCTTCCAAATTTTAGCCTCTGTTTTGAAAATCATTTTGGAACAGTAAATGATTTTTGATTAGCATGATATATACATAGTTGGAAATGAAATTTTGTCTATTCTCTAAAACAATAAAGATCACCTCAAGAAAAAATCTACAAAAAAAGATACAAAAATAAAAAGATAGCAAGGTCAAAGTGACTACTAGAGGACCAGCGAGCATGTCTTGCCATTTTTCACACACAAGGAAAACTTTTTAGAGACCAAATCATTTATTTTATAAAATTAAACTTAAAAACCTTTTCAAAAAGTCCAAGAACATCAAAAACCAAGGTCCACACGATTTTATATGATTTTTTTAAGTTCACAGTTCTCAAAACTTCTTCGAGTCAGAAAGTAAGTACAACCTTTAGTTTCCAAAAATCATTAAAAATAGAAAACTGAACTAAATATAAGCAAACCATATATACTTCGAAATATTTTTGTGTCTACTTTTTTTTAGTTTAAAGAGTTTCCTTAAATACAAAATCGATTCTTCCAAAATCATGTTTTTCTACCCACTGTCAGATCAGTGTTTTCAGAGAGTATGCATAACTTTCAAAAGGCTTAACTTTTTTATTTATTAACCTTTTGATGCATTTCTTGAGTCCATTTTGGATAAAATTTTGTCTCGTTTACAACCGAACAACAAGAACTCAAAAATATTTACCGCAGCTCCAGATATCATAAAAATAGTGCACCATTTTCAGATAGGAAAACCAAATAGTATTAAGAACATGTTATATACTTGCACGAAAATGTGATCTTTCATCAAGTTTACTACTTTTAAAAATACCAACAGCATTTTTAACAACAAACCACATCCAAACATGTCAACCATAGTTTAAACACATAGGAAAAAAGGTTACTTTCCTTACCACCAAAAACTGCCAAGGTTACAAACAAGTAGAAACTTGAGTTTTGAGTCCACTCCTTTCACAAAGCCTTGATCTTTGCATCATCCATCACCATGAATGGTAAATACATGAGATGAACACAAGAAAAGAAAAAGGTTTAGAACCATAGAAATATAGAGGAGGGTCTAGACCACTTAGGTCTTGATAGAAATGGATGGATGAAAGTAAAAGAGGATGAAACTTACCTAGCACCTCTTCTTTAGACACCCTAGTCTCTACCTCCTCCTTCCAACACTTAGGAAACTTAGAACAAGAGAGGAGAACTCTCCCTTGTGCCCACGGTTTTGGGGGATCAAAATGAGAGAAAACTTTACTTAACACCACTTACAAGACAACACAAATGAAAGGCATAAGGGTAATTGGCAAAATGGAGGAACTTTGGGTAATTAAATGAACAAATCATTCAACTTCTCCTAGAAGGAGCTTGGATGTCCAAGGGGGGCAAAAACAAGGGGTAGAAGTGGTTTTGGTACACTTGATATGACTAGGTATAGGAATTTGTGAAAAAGCTTTCAGTTAGTTTGCAACCAAACTAGTTTACTTAAGACTAATAGTTAGTTGGGTTGGGTTGGGCTTTGGGGGACGTGTAGTATGGTTTTAAACAATAGAAATTTTATTTTCTCACACTGGCAAAGAAAAACGCAGTCAAATACAAGAATTTAGCGAATTAGGTTAAGGGTTTCTAACACTTGAATCAATTAAAACAATTTAATTGATATTAAAATCTAAATGAGTCTATGACTCTTTAGAATCTCTCTGGTTATGATTGAGCTGACTCTATCCAATTAGGCAGTTGAATTACTTTATTTGACAGGATTCTAGACAGGCTTCTCGATAAATGGTCCAAAAAGGCAACAGAGAAAAACTCAATGTTTTAACCCTTGTGAGTAAGGAAAGCTATCACACTTAATAGAATTTAACCATAATCAATTTAAAGTTAATTATAATTAAATTCCATGGTCTTATACTACTCATTAGCTACACAGATAAATATCGGCCAGCAAATATCATCACAGACTAGATTCTCGCAGAGATCTTTGTAGAATCTCAAACAAGAACATCATGCAAATTTTTATTATCTATTTTACATTAGAAATAAATTTAATTCCTCTTGTTAGTTATTCAATCACTTAATTAGGGGTCAACATGCTACAGATCTTACACTGTCAGCCTTCACAGTGTATCTCTGCATTGCTGAAATGCAAACAGGTTCAATTTCTGTAGAAAACTTGACTAAAATTTACACAACAAATATTATTAGTTATTCACTTATACTGAATTTAAATTTAATACCTCTTTTTAGATTATCAACCACTTATGCACAAATTCTAAAAGACAGGTCTTACATAGGGAACTTTGAATGTAGGGGTTGTTCTTATTTTACCAAAAGGTTTTGAATTGACACCCCTGATCATATTTTGCTCGAGATTAAAGAAAAGATAGGTAATCTGTCTTTTCAAAACTATCAACCTACAAAAAGAAATATTCTTGTGGTAGGCCTCGTTCTTGGTCAGAAATATGATAGGCTTAATCGATCCTTCATTAAAGACACCCTATTAGATGATGGTATTCCCATTAATATGGTGTCTCTTATTTGGCATTGCATTTCCACGGTAAGAATGAGAGTTCAAAGGAATGGGGAAGCACTAGAGGAATTTTACCCCCAGAAAGAGGTGCGTCAAGGGATCCTATATCACTATATTTGTTTGTCTTGTATTGAGTAGCTTTCACATATTATTGATTTGGTAGTTGATCTTGGCTGCTGGAAGCCAATCTGTTTGAGTAAAGGTGCTCCTTCACTTTCTCATTTTTATTTGTTGATGACATTGTTCTTTTGTAGAAGCCAATCTCCAACGGGTTCAAATTATTAAAGCTTGCCTAGGTTTGTTTTGTGGCAACTTTGGGTAGGAAGTTAATTGTTGTAAGACGAGAGTGTTCTTCTCCAAGAATTTTCACTGGAATGTGAGGTCTCAACTTGTAGATGCCTTAGGCTATCAAGTCATAGTTGATTTGGGGAAGTATCTTGGTGTTCCTTTGCTTAATGATAGAGTGGATAGGAACAAGCTTTCTTTTGTTCTGGATAAAGCTTCTAAAATATTGAGCAGTTGGAAGGCAACCAAGTTATCTATAGGAAGGCGGCTCACCTTATCTAAATCTGTGCTTCAAGCCCTTCCTACCTATATCATGCAAACTATTTGGCTCCTAAAGAACATTTGTGATGATTTGGATAAGGTTTGTAGGAATTTTGTTTAAGGGGATTTTGAATCTCAAAAGTGAATTTCATCTAGCATCTTGGAAGGAGATTTGCAAACCTAAGAAGGCGGGTGGGTTAGGCTTGAAGAATAGTAGGGCTACAAATGAAGCCTTGTTGATGCAGGCAAGGTGGGAGTTGTGTACTAATCATGATGCTATTTGGGTCCAAGTTGTTAGATTTAAATGCAAATGTGGTGATGAGCTTATGCCTAATATGTTGGAGCCATCTTGGCCTTCCAACTTCTGGAGGGGTGTTTGCTAGAGTTGGGATAATCTATTAGAGAGTACCTTTTGGCATAATGGGAATGGGAAGAGTGTGAGATTCTAGAAGGATGTTTGGTTGTTGCATGTTAAGAAGTTGTTTGACTTGCTTCCTAATGATGGTGGTGGTATTCATGTTGTTGAGGCCAAGGTGTATGAATTTGTTAATCAGGATGGATCTGGTGGATTGACAATTTACAACAGGTTTTGCTAGGGCTGGGCAATGGTTAGGTTCGGTCAAATTTGGGCCCAAAAATTCCAATCCGCACTAAACCGACCTATCAATTATAGGCCCATTTTCAACCAACAGAGTAATCGGTTTGGGCAAGTCATAGGTAAAGTGGGTTATGGGTGGGTCGGGTGGGTTCAAATGGTTTTGGCCATTTTTTGGGGCCTCAACTAGTTTTTGACCAGTTTTTTTTTTTCTTTTTTGCATAATTTTAGTATTTTAAAAGCCAAATGGGTCATGATTATAAAATTGGGCTATTTAAAATTTTAAAACCAATAGCCTAAAAGTCAAATTAGACCCATATTTTAATTAATTATAAATATAAAAAATCTTCTTCATTGTCCGTATTGTTCTATCAATAGTGGTATTTTATTTAATGGGTTAATATATACATCCATAAAATTAAACTTCAAAATCTTTTTATCTAAAATTTAGAGTGCTAGCTAGGTTAAGAATGAGGGAGGGCTTTAAAAGTTATCTCTTATACCTAGTTTTTTAACATTTTTTTACAATGTCTCGGTTGGGTCAGTTTTTTGATGGATTAAAAAATCTTAAACTGAACCCGCCCAAATCAACCCATTTCAACTCAAAAATCTAACCTGAAATACCCAAAACCACCCAAAAGCAGTTTTTTATTTTCAGATTAGTCAGGGTTCCGGTCGGGTCACGGTTCTTTGCCCAACCCTTGGTTTTACCTCATAATATGTGTCTTATCATTCTGCAGTTGTATCCTAGGCTTAATTTAGCTGTTTCGGACTCAGTTGCTTGGAGGCCTACATCAGATGGAGAATTTTCTGTTGCCGAATCCAGTCTAATCACACTCTGACGAATCAAAGTATTTTTGCAGTTATTTGGGTTTGGAAAGGACCAGAAAGAATCAAGTTACTTCCCTGGAAAATTCCCAAAGCTAAGCTTATGACAAATGAGAACAGATTCAAAAGGCATATGACGACCTCCCCTTGTTGTGCTCGCTGCATCTCCCAGGAGGAAACTATTTTTCATATTTTTCGGGATTGTTGGTTTGCTAGTCAAGTGTGGAGTGGATTTGGGTTTCCTAACTCTCAATAATTCTTTACAACCATGAATGCTACTGTTTGGTTGGCTTCTAATCTTAATCAACAAATCCAAGGCATGAGTAGATTATAGACGTTTATCTCTCGAAATTGAAATTATTTTCAAAGTTAGTGACAATTTTTTAAATGAATTTAAAATCAATTTTCCTAAAAAAAATTATAGTACATACATTTCGAAATCATTCTTTTTCAATTTCGATCTATTCTCCCTATTCGATTTCGATCTAATTAATTGTGTATTTTTCAATGATGAAGTCTGAAGTATCGTGTGACCAAAGTACGAGCTTCTCTCTCACTCTTCATGTCTCTATAATTACATGAGTTTCAGCACCCATCCTTTCTTTGCTTTTGATGTTATATTCTGTTCAATTTTTATTTGGCAGTATCAAGTGCTTTCTAGCTGCATTTTTCCTGAGTTGATTATTGAATTTATTATGGTATTTAGTTGGCAAATGCTAATGCGCCAGTTTAGAGTGCCACACACTATCTAAATATAACGAATGCATTATATATCAAAATATATATGCAACATCTAGCATCTGATTGGGATATATCAAAATGTTCTTTTGATGTATTGAATATAGATGTGTTTGCGGATTAGATTGGATTGAATCAGTTTAGAAGAGATAAACTATCTGATTCAATCACTTCAGTTTTCTTAATTTATCATTCAATTGGTTTGGTTTAAAATTTAAATTTGATCTAATCCAATCCAATCTAAAATGGTTTGGATTGGATCGGTTTTTGAATTTATTCATACTTTTATTTTTCTTTGAATAAAGTATTAAATGAATGATAAAATATATATTAAACATAATTAAAATTATTTAAAATTCAAAATATCTCATTTACAAGTCATTGTATAGTAAATAAACAATAATAGTATAATTCTTTAAATATATATTATTAAAAATAATTTTACACAACTTGATAATTATATTTATGTAACTTTACTTAAATAGTTACAAAAAAAATACCTTTAATAAAATATATTTTTCATAAATAAGTATAAGTTATGTACTAATTTTATAAATTTATAAAAAATATAAATATAAATATGAGTGATATCCTAAATTTATAAATAAAATCATATACATATGTATAAGTTCAGTTTAAATTAGATTGAATCGTTTTCAGAACCAAATCCAAAATCTGATCCAATCCAATAAAAAATTTGGGTGTTTTCAGCTTTTGGTTTGTGCGATTTTAGATTTATGCAATTTTCGATTTGCTAGATCGATTTTTTTGATTTTAAGTGGATTGAATCGATTTATTAACACCTGTAATTGTATGTATTTTCAATCAGTATAAATCCAATGTTATATTGAAATTGGAAATATTTATATTGAAAGCACATAACAAATGCTATGTATTGAAAACATATTATTTTGTTAGTGAAAAAAAATGTGTATCAAGAATATATTAAATAAAATCTATCACAATATAAATAAAATAATCAAATGTTATTTCATTTTTAAAAAAAAATGTTATTTGAAATAAGACAAAATTTAAGACCATAATCTAATTTTCAATAGAAATTATTATGACAATGTTATTAGTAATGCATTGAATCATTTTTATTAGTGTTATAAAACTCGGACTGGTGGATGACTCGGTCGGGGTATTGAGTCATTGGTCGAACTAGTGAATCATTGGTTGAACTGCATAAATCAGTTTTATAATTTATATATATAATAAATGTTTTATAAACATAATTGTTAATTTAAGTGGTGTAGCAGAGTGTGCTATTTTATTATTTCCCTGGCCAAGAGTTCGAACCTAATCTAAGACTTTTTATTTGAACAGATTTTAACAGCTCTGTAGTCTATTATAATCCTCTGCACATGCACATTGCTCAACGTTAATAAACAATAAAGAAACAAGGGAAACAAGGCAAGTCTAAAACATTGGAAAAATACAAAAAAAAATTAACTTTTACAAAGTCTATAGTACTCTTCATGTAAGGTGAGAGTATTCCTCTTTCCTCTTTAATTTTTTTTTAATTCTTCTTTCTTCAACCCCTACCAAACCGGGAGACTACTCCTCTTCCATATCTATTTTTTTCTTCTTTTTTCCTTCATTTTGTTTCTTCGTTAAGACTCTCCCATTTCCTTTTCTGTTTTTATTTTTCTTCTCCCATGTACTTTGTCACTCTCACCCTCTATCTTCCTTCATTTCACCCACTTTTTCTTTCTTTTCTCACCATAAACAAGACAAATAGACGAGAGATAGTGACGTGTGGCAAGCATGTACCATGTCTGGCAAGTTGATTTTGACCGACTTGATTCGATTTGTACTAATTCTTGGCCAGTTTAATGAAGTCGTGACCGGTTCAAAAGCATACCCAATTGAATAGCTTGATCAGAGTCCATATCTTCGATTTTCGATTGAACCAGTTGAACTGGCTGGTCCGATCCAAGTTTTAAAACAGTAGTTTTTATATATGCTATATAATTAATTTATAAAATTATTAAATATAATTTTAAAATATAAAATTATTTGTTTTTCTAGAAATCAAAATTTTTAAAATTTGTTTTCAATATAACCAAATCAACCATCACTTCCCTTTCAAACTAGATTTGGTTGACATAAATGTAATAGCTAGTTAAACAAAAATGATAAAAGTATTTAATTATATATTTTTAATATATTCATCTCACTTGAATTAATTAAAATTAGTTTAAAACATTCTGTACATCGCAAATAGGAAAGTGTTTAAGCATGAAAATCATTGGATATAAAAATGTAATTCAAAAAATATAATACGTACTAGATTAGATATTTTACAAAGATGTGTTCGTTTAATTTCTCTTATTTAAATTTTGTTGTATTGATAGTAACAAATTTTTGTGTTACTGTTCATATTGATCAATAACATTTAGACGAAGGCTACGGTAGACTACCTTAATAGGTGATCCACTATGTATCATTTTTATTTACCGTTAGATTGATCTCATACCCACAATTATATGGTGCATCCTCTGCACCAAATATTTTTTTTTTCTCCTTCTCCCTTTTCCCTCCTCCCTCTCCCTCACCCTTGGTTTCACTCAACAGACACCCGAACACCTGCCAGAGCTGCAACTAGAGATTCCACTCCAGCTAGTGTCATATGGTGGCGTTGGTGGACAACACAGCGGTGAGATCCCACGCTTGGCTTGCACGAAGAACCGCTGCCCCTCCGCAATGTTCTATCGAACGTCCCACTATTGTCGCACGTGTTTGAGCATGGAATCCTCAAATCTGGTTATTATAGATCTATGTTGTTTTGGTTTTGTTGCCTCCATTTTTAGATCTAGTTGTTTGGTTGATGGATTTATCAATTTTCTTAGTTTTATGCACACAATCTATTGCGTTCATGGCAGTGTGTTGGGGAAGAGATCTGTGAGAAGGGTAGGCATTTGCGACAGTGGTGATGCGGCAGTGGTCGTATGTGACAGTGGTAAGTCTTTCATGTCGCCGGGTTGTTTCCCTCTGTCGCCGCATGCATTCGAGCATGGAATCCTCAATCTGAGAAGAAAAGAGGAGAAGAAGAAAAAAATAAAATGCTGCCATTGAAATCACCTCCGGCGACGGCGCATGATAGTTGGTGGCAATGGGTGGCTTAAATCTGAGAAGGGAGAAAAATATAATACAGAGGGTGCATCGTAGTATAATAAGGATGAGATTGATTTGAAGGCTAAGAATTTTGGTACACGGTGGACCACTTATTAAAGTGGTCCATTGTAGAATCCGTCTAACATTTATATATTTATTTTTGGTCTAGACCACAAGTATCCTCCATTGGTGACAATCTTGTTCAAGCCGAGTAGGATCACTATAGGTAGCTAAGCTCTCCCTTCAAGTATTTAATGTAACTACACTCAAACTCGAGACTACTGGTTAAGCTGAAATAACCCCGCGCTAGTTGATTCACGCGCTCAGTGGTCAATAACATTTATATTTGAACTTATATTAAATTTGAATATTAGTAAAGTAATTTTCAATCATGATACTTGATTTCAAATATATTCTTGCAATGCAAGAGGAGAAAAACTAGTATAAAGACAAACGCTAGGTCAACATACTAGTAACCAACTAAAATTCAAACATAGCCAAATACAACCTTTACGAAAGAGGGCAGCAAAATATACGGGGACAAGACTTACAGCATATGCATTTGATAGTTTTTTAAGCTGATGTCTCAATACATTTTCTGTTTTCGTTTACATTTGTTGCACCAAAATTCACATTATTAAGAGAAAATTCTTGACAACATGCAAAATCCCAAACACACAAGTAAATCTTGTAAACAATGATGAATAGACACGTCATGAAAATTCAAACTCGTGAGTACTTTTTCGACCCCGATTTGACTTTGACGGAAAAAAATTTACTCTAACTAGAATCTGGTTTTGGTTTTCCTGACTTGTAAAAGCAGCAACAAGTATGTAACCCCCCGCCTCACCCCAGTCTTGAACCTGTCTCGTGTGTACATATATATATTACAATTTTATTTTCATACTTTTATTTTTTATAATTAATAAAAAATATAAATTAATCATTTTAATAGTAAATTTATTTAAATTATAATAATAATGTGACTAATGGAATTTATTTAACGTTTTTTCTAATTTTGGAGACTATTATGACAGTGCCTCACAAATTGAGTAATCAAAATGAGGGTTTACTCGTAAATAAAATGGTCAACAAAAGTAATTTTAGGAATAATTTAGCAATTAAAAAATAACAAGATCCTCAACAATAAACTATATTATCAATTTCATATTTTTGTGTTTATTATTTATTGTTTTATTCAAAAAAGATACTGGTAGCCATTAAAATATACAGGCACCGTAGTATTTACTTTAAATTTTTTATCTCCCCATTTCCTGAACCAGCTTTGCCTTTTGCAGAGACGGGAGCAAGAAGAACCAAACTCTCCTCTAACTCGACCTTTTGCCATGCCTAATGATGAATAAACAAGTAGTAGAAAACTATATATTGCCGAGTTATCTTCGTGGCAATAGGATGCCTCATTTTGCTAATTACATTGGATGTCCACCTAAGGATCATGGAACCCACATCATATTCACCAGTTTATTTTCTGTGTAATTATTCGTAACAAGTAGTGGACTCTGTATGCTTCAGCGTTCGAAGGAGTGCTAGAATATTATAACTATTCTTAATAGGTCATGCCAGTAATATACAAAAAAATATCAGCCACATGATCCGCTTGCAGGTTGCTGCACTACTTACTATTTCCTTGATTCAGCCCTCTTTGGAAGCTAGGCATCTTATAACAGTAGTTCTTATACTACTGAGAGAAATTACAACAAAATGGCATGTTAAACGTAAGTCATATATGGGAAAACGAGACGAATAGCTGATAAAAATGTTTAAAATTTGTAGGCTGGTCAAGTCTCAAGGCAATGGCATAACAAAAATAAACAAAATAGAAGGGTGACATCAGATATGAGATACCAGCATTGGCATGAAACTGCAGATACACAGCAAGGTGAGATATCAATGGACTGCTGCTGTATGATGTTATTTGGCATATAAACTTCAATAATTTAGGCATATAAGTCCTCACATTGCCCACCATGGTAACATAAAAGGAAGGGGCGGAGGAAATACTCAACAGAATCAAGAGTGGTTTTAATTAAGTGGCATAGTATGCCCAATCATCCGAATTATGCATCTATGGGACATTAAAAATGTGGTATCACTTTCAGGCTGGACATCAACAATCAATAAGTATGAGCTGTCCAAATAATATCCAAAATAAATATCACTTTCCAATCTTAATGTTAGGTCACCCATAGATCTTCAATCATGCAAATTTCACAATTCAGATATTCAGTCCTAGACGTGAGGGGTATTAAAATGCCCTCCCTTGAGCAATCCTCCTCCCTTGAACAATTTTTTTGGAGTGAGTTATGTGTAGCATAGTTGAAATATGTTTAGTTTTCCTTTTTCCCTTTTCTTGTCTATTATGTTTGTAAACGCTTGAGTGCTTGAATTGTATACCACTTTAATTTAATTATCGAGCTGACTGCATATGTATTTGTTCTTTTATTTCAGCATGTATTTGAACTTTTCATTAGTTTGTTTGCGGATCTAGATGATACTGCAAGTCCACTCTTTTAATGGTAGTATTGGACACCACGGCTCAATTAAGCAGCTCCATTTGATTTTTGGCGTGCCCTTTGGTTTCTCCAAAGAGGGAGATTTCAATTGAGATGATCCTTCAGCATAATCCGAGACTTGAGCTGATGAGGAGGAGGAAGAGGCTAGGGAACAAAGCAATTGAAGAAGGTCGACAGAAGTGCCATTAATTGGTACGAGTTTTGATACCTTATCTTTTTTGGTTGTTTTCAGCTAAAGAAGTGATTTCTAGTGATATTTTTGTGCTAACCAATGGCAAAAGACCAAGGCAATAAATAGATTTAGGTGCGGTGTGAAATTGAAGTGGGGATTCTGTTTGAGTTTGCAAAGCTTAGATGATATATATAGTGATAAATCTATATTTTATGTAGATTTATAGAACAAGTTCACATGATTTTTGCATTAGCTCATAGGAAATTTGTGAGAAAATATACCATTAACGAATGATTTCATGTGATGTGTATTTCTAAGCTTTTTATTTAAAATTACATGAATTGCCTTAATTTTGTTGAATTTTATGTAGGAAGTTAATTAAGCAAAGAAAAGAAATCTAATCCACAGATATAGAAGAGTATTATACTTATCAAAGTGGACTTAAAAGAAGCCACAAGTATCGTTTCGCACCCGCCCGGTGGGACTTGCCCTGGAGGTATTCCGCCTAGTGGGTTGGGTATCCCACCTGGCATCTAAGCGAAACAAATTCCTTCCAAAAAACCATCCAGCAAGTTTCCAACCTCGCTAGGCGAGTCCGAGGTTCAACTTTTAATTTTATTTTAATTTTTAATGGGCTTAGATTGTGCAGAATGGACTAAGGTTAAGCGTCCTGCTCCAAAATTCTGAAATAGTAGTACAAATAGCAAGGAGTAAAGCACAATAGAGGAGGATCTCTATCTTATCTCTATTCTTTTTCCAATTTTTCTTTTTTGTCTTTGGCTTTTGGAGAAGGATTCTTGGAGGGCAATAGGATACTTAGAGGGAGACTAGGAGAAAAACCTTTTCTTGTAAAAGATTTCCTCTTCTCTTTCCTTTGATGTATTTATTTGAAATTATGATTTCTCTTCTTGCCATGAGTAGCTAAATTCCTTGTTAGAGTTGTGGTGTATTTAGTGTTTGGAACCCCTAAATGTTTAATTTTAATTGAATTCTTGTTTCTATTGAGTCAATTAAATTGCTCTATTGTTCTCATTTTCTTACTTGGAATTGATCATCCCTTGTATGTTTCAAATCGATTAATTGAGCGGCGGCTATACCGCAATTAATTGGTAGACATGTAGGGTAATCGAATTAGGTTTTGTCGTATGATCAACCTTCATTCCTAATTTTCAATTGGATTAAATAATTAATTAATCCCTTTCTTTATTCTTTATGCCTTCCTAGGGTTTTAATATCTCATGTGATCAATTGGGAAATTAACCTAGAAAGAATTATTGCAATTTATGACCAACAATTGACAATAAAATGTGTAGGGAAATATTGGTAATTGACAATAGTACGAGGTTCAGTTAGAATTAGATGTGAAGGAACTTAAGAGCATGAAGGAAACCATAACCTTAAGCCTATTTTTCTCTGAAATTTTCTCCACTTGCTACTACTTGTCTTGCAATTCCTGTTACACGTTTATTATTATTGAATCAATCTACTACCTATTTGATTTCACCTAAACAATATAGAATCTCTAGAAACTAGTAATCGCCATTTAGTCCTTTGGGTTCAATATCGGGGCTCACGTCCTATTTTACTACCACGATAAGGGTACGCTTGTACTTGAGCGTATTTTTAGCGCATCAAGTTTCTGACGCCATTGTTGGGGACTAATTGTGTGATATTAGAAAAAAGGAGATTCTCGTTGATTTAGGCATTTTACTTTGTTAATAATTTCTTTTAAACTTTTTTTAATTTTCTTCATTTTTTGTTCTGCAAGATTTCTCTAGTTTTGTTTTTTTTGTTGATGCTAACCCGCTTTAAAAGGCCTGGCTTACAGTTTGATTTTAAAGTTGAAAGGATAGCTTGTAGGTTAAGGAAGGAGCAAAGAACAAAAGACATTATGGTTGAACAACCGAAACAACCACAAAGGACCTTGTAAAACTATTTTGCTCCTACCATTGGGGTGGCTAGTAGCATTCGTTGCCCCACAGTGGAGGCAAATAATTTTGAGCTCAAGCTTGCACTTCTTGCCATGGTGCAAAATTTTGGACAGTTTGGGGGCTTGCCTACTGAAGACCCCTTGGGCCACTTGAAGAAATTTCTCAAGATCACTAACACCGTGAAATATAACGATGTCACCCAAGATGCTATTAGACTGGGGCTGTTTTTGTTCTCTCTAACAGATAGGGCATTGGCTTAGCTATCTTCATTGCCTGATAGGTCCATCACCACTTAGGACCAATGCACCGACAAGTTTCTTAAGAAGTATTTTCCTCCAGCCAAGTTCAACAAGTTACAAAAGGACATTATGAATTTTGTCCAATTTGAACAAGAGTCCATGCTTGAGGCTTAGGAGCAATTCTAGGATTCACTTAGGTAATGCCCACACCATGGCTTCCTAATAGGGTAGCTAATTCAGATCTTCTATAGTGGAATCTTCATTCAAAATAGGACTAGCATTGATGCAGCTTGTGGAGGAACTATTTGTGAAAAAGTCACCTAACGAGGCCTTTATGATCATTGAAGATATGGCCTCTAACAATTACCATGCTCCCTCTAGAGACAGACACATTCTAAAAAGACCTGTAAGTGCTTATCAAGTTGAGTCCAGCACTTCTTTGGACCATAAGCTTGATGCTACCACTAAGCAGTCGAAGACAATCATGCACGCACAAACTCATCTCCTATCTCCACCGCCTCTCCCTCCGGTATGTAATTAGTGTGGAGTGACTGGGCATGAAGGAAAAGACTATCAAGTGAGCAATTTCTTTGCTAAGGCTGTTAAGGAAGCCAATTATGCAAGCAGTTCAAATAGGAACCAAGGAGACCCTTACTCCTCCACTTACAACCCAGCATGGAGGAACCACCCTAACTTCTCATAGGGTGGACAACAAAAAGGACAAAATCCCAATAAGAATATCTACAAATCCCCACACATGCAAAACCATGGTCCAAGACAGGAAGAGAAGAGGCCCAGCCTACAAGACACCATGATGCAATATATGGCCAAGACTGATGATCAATTCACGTCTTTGGAGACACAAATGGCAAACTTAACTAATCTGTTGCCTTAGAGGGCCCAAGGTTCTTTACCCACTCAAACTGAGCCCAACCCAAAAGAAGATATGAAGGCTATTACTCTTAGGAGCGGGAAAGAATTAGAGGGGCCAACCAGAAAAGAGAAGTAAGCACCACCACAGAAAGGAGATGAAACTCTCACTGAGGAGAGTCATGCTAAACAAAGAGAGAAAGGTATTGAGATTTCTGAGCCAAAAAAGGTATATGCTTCTTTTCCCTAGAGATTGAGAGATGAGAAAAAGATAAACAATTTTCGAGATTCCTAGAAATTTTTAAGAAATTGCACATAAACATTCCCTTTATTGAGGCAATAGCTCAAATGCCTAAATATGCCAAATTTTTAAAAGAAATTATTTCAAAAAAAAAGAGATTGGAATGGTTTGAGCTAGTTAAACTCAACGAGAAATGTTCAGTTGTGGTACTTAAAAAGTTGCCCCCTAAGCTTAGGGACCCAATGAGGTTTACAATTTCCTGCACTATAGGCAACTCTTATTTTGAAAAAGCATTGTGTGACTTGGGCGCTAGTATTAATCTGATGCCCTTCTCTATTTTTAAGAAGTTGGGGATGAAAGAGCCCCAACCTACTAACGTATCTCTTTAGATGATTGATAGGTTTATAGCTCACCCTAGAGGAATAATAGAAGATGTGTTAGTCAAGGTCAGCAAGTTCATTTTCTCTACTGACTTTGTGGTGCTTGATATGGAAGAGGATGAGGACGTCCTAATCATCTTAGGGCGACCTTTCCTCAATACAAGAGATGCTTTGATAGAAGTTCGGCAGGGGAAGTTGACCTTTAGAC
This sequence comes from Spatholobus suberectus, assembly GCA_004329165.1. Classification (NCBI taxonomy): domain Eukaryota; kingdom Viridiplantae; phylum Streptophyta; class Magnoliopsida; order Fabales; family Fabaceae; genus Spatholobus; species Spatholobus suberectus. The sequence continues at coordinate 34,490,852 of CM014736.1, forward strand.
TTGATGATGAGGAGGTGGTTTTTAGAGTCTTAGACTCCTTGAAGAAGTCCTCCTCTTTTGCTTCCTGCAATTTTGTACAAATTGAAAATATTGCAAAGGCTTCAAAACGTTCAATGCTTACTACAAGCTAAACATATTAGCCTCCTTGAGAACTGAACCCTAGTGGGTTCCGTCAGGCTTGTGACGTTAAACAAGCGCTTCTAGGAGGCAACTTGTAGGTATTTCTTTTTAATTATTCTTTTACTTATTTTATTTTATCTTCTAATTTAGCAATTTTATATGAAAAAAAAAACTTTCACGCAATCGCTGGGCAGACCCGTTTGGCCGGCTGGTGAAATGTCTTTGGAAAAGGAAGTCTACTATGGTGCTAGGCGGAAAATTTTTTCAAAAAATGTTGACCGCTTCGACGCCAAGCGAGCGGCACTTCCCGCTGGGTTAGCAGGCGCAACAAAAAAAAAAGAAGCCATCGGGTGGCAAAATGACCACATAAGGTAGGTCCTTTACCAAAAATAAATAAATAAATAAAATTTTCACTTTTCTCTCAACCTTTTCTACCTAATCCTTTCTCTTTTCTCAATTTCCTCTTCAACCCACATCTCCAAGTATTCTATGTCTCCTTTAAATGTATGAATTTCTTTTCCATTTACTCTAATTGTTGACATTTGAGGTTGTGTTCTTCTTTCTCTTATTTTTATTTTGTCACTGTTTTTTTTCATGTCTATTAGCCTGTTATATTGAACCATTTTCTATTCGTTCACGTGATGACTATGTGACACCTTTGCTTCATCTCTTATGTTATCATCGCTATTGATGGTTGCCTGCTACTGTATGCTTTATAAATTTAGTTGTCACTCCACTTTATACGTCACTCACTATTTGATACACATGATCTTTTAGAGTACTGCCTGTTAACACTTGCTAGTATTGAATTTGCCTGTGCTTTGTGGTTTCTTTACTCTTATCCTTATGTGAGAATTAAGACTAAATAGATAATTTTATTCAGTGTGTTTTCTTCTTTGCATGTTATTTGCTTTAGAACTTGGGTTGATTCTTATTTTTGTTGCTTGATTTGTTCACACACATATGATAGAGGCACATCTCTTCTTTTTGAGCCAAGGCCAAATATTAGCAACCCTGCATAATCACCCTTTGCTAGCCCCCTTAAGCCTTATTCCATTTGTTCTTTAAATTACCTCTTTACAAGCCTAAAAGTGAAAAACAATTTTGTTCCTCTTGATTGAAATTAAGGGATCTGCTCTTACATGCTACTTGTGGTTGGATTCTAAGTTTGGGGTTACTTGAGGACAAGCAACAACTTAAGTTTGGGGTAGGATACAGTAACATTAAACTTTTCTTCTTACAAATCTATATAGTAAAAAAAAAGGCAAAAAAAAAAAAGGGGAAAAAGTTGAAAAAAAAAGAAGAGAAGTACAATTTTCTTCATGTTACTATAAATAAATGGGGTTGAAAAATTGGCAAGCACAAAATATTAATGCCAAGGGATGAATAGTAGTGATGATGCCTATGATAGTCCTTTAATTTCAATTGCTTAGCCTAGTTCCAAATATTTTTAGCCACCGATGGCCCTAGCCCCATTACAACCTAGAAAGACCTTTTGAATGTGTGCACTTGTTTTATAATATTAATTTTAGACTCTTGTCAAGCATACAGTAGGAATAATATGTGATGATGTTGAGTGTAAACAGAACCCAATTTTTGATGAGTTGAGTGAAAACACTTAATCTTGAGGAGAGTAAAGCAAGTATAGAGTGTAGGCAGAGGATTTACTTTCTTGTGATAACTTGTTTTGTTCTTGAAGGTAATTGTGACTCCTAAGATTGAGTTGGCTAAATATATGTGTGAGACTGTTCTGAAAGAAAGGGCAACTGTTAATTGTAATTGATTGAAATTGTATTTGAATTGAGGTTGAAGGATATGCTCAACTCCTTTTGTGCAAATTATTTCTTGCTTGAGGACAAGCAAAATCTTAAACTTGGGGTTGTGATAAATCTATATTTTATGTAGATTTATAGAGCAAGTTTACATGATTTTTGCATTAGCTCATAGGAAATTTGTGAGAAAATAGACCATTAACGAAAGATTTCATGTGATGTGTATTTCTAAGCTTTTTATTTAAAATTACATGAATTGCCTTAATTTTGTTGAATTTTATGTAGGAAGTTAATTGAGCAAAGAAAAGAAATCTAGTCCACAGATATAAAGGAGTATTATACTTATCAAAGTGGACTTAAAAGAAGTCAAAACCAAAGTAAGGACCACAAAAGAAGTCTATAAGTACAAGAAGGGGCCAAAAAGGAGACTTGAAGCACAAAATGGAGTGCATAAGGTCGCACCCACCTGGCGGGCCTTGTAGGCTGCTCGGCAGGACTTGCCCCTAGAGGTATTTCGCTCGGCGGGTTGGGTAGCTCGCCTGGTGTCTAAGTGAAGCGAATTCTTTCCAAAAGACTGCCCAATGGGTTTCCAACCTTGCTGGGCGAGTCTAAGGTCCAATTTTTAATTTTATTTTAATTTTTAATGGGTGTAGATTGTGCAGAATGGACTGAGGTTAAGCCTCCTGCTCCAAAATTCTGAAATTGTATTACAAATAGCAAGGAGTAAAGCACAATAGAGGAGGATCTCTATCTTATCTCTACTCTTTTTCCAATTTTCCTTTTTTGTCTTTGGCTTTTGGAGAAGGATTCTTAGAGGGCAATAGGATACTTAGAGTCAGAGACTAGGAAAAAAACCTTTTCTTGTAAAAGATTTCCTCTTCTCTTTCCTTTGATGTATTTATTTGAAATTATGATTTTTCTTCTTGCCATGAGTAGCTAAATTCCTTGTTAGAGTTGTGGTGTACTTAGTGTTTGGAATCCCTAAATGTTTAATTTTAATTGAATTCTTGTTTCTATTCAGTCAATTAGATTGCTCTATTGTTCTCATTTTCTTACTTGGAATTAATCATCCCTTGTATGTTTCAAATCGATTAATTGAGCGGCGGTCATACCGCAATTAATTGGTAGACATGTAGGGTAATCGAATTAGGTTTTGTCATATGATCAACCTTCATTCCTATATTTCAATTGGATTAAATAATTAATTAATCCCTTCCTTTATTCTTTATGCCTTCCTAGGGTTTTAATATCTCATGTGATCAATTGGGAAATTAACCTAGAAAGAATTATTGCAATTTATGACCAACAATTGACAATAAAATACGTAGGAAAATATTGGTAATTGACGAATAGTACGAGATTTAGTTAGAATTAGATGTGAAGGAACTTAAGAGCATGAAGCAAACCACAACCCTAAGCATATTTTTCTCTGAATTTTTCTCTACTTGCCACTACTTGTTTTGCAATTCTTGTTACATGTTTATTATTATTGAATCAATTTACTACCTATTTGATTTCACCTAAACAATATAGAATCTTTGGAAACTAGTAATCGTCATTTAGTCCTTTGGGTTCGATATCGGGACTCATGTCCTTTTGTTACTACTGCGATAAGGATACGCTTGTCCTTGAGCGTATTTTTAGCGCATCATATAATCAACGTAAAAATGCGTAGTTGTGTGAGTGGATAGAATTGAGGGTTACCTGAAATATTTAGTGTCATATGATGGGACCAAGGAAGTTGTCACGTTAGTCCATTTGCTTAGGGAGCAAGGGGAACATGGGACCACATAGCCCTTTGAAAAATGAAAATTCATATCACGGGGAATTTATGCATAACTGCTTTAGGCCTTGAGTTGACCACACATAGCTCATGGGTCAAATATGGTGTTAGGAATTACAAAGTTGTTTCGTAACTTTCGTTTCTTACTTGTGGGCTTGGTACATGGAACCTGTCTGAGAGGAACTTTTCATCATCCATGTGTGAATGAAGAAATCAAAATCTCTTTTACATAAGCGTGTCTGGAATTGGAGTTTGATACTGAAAATTTTTCATTCCCAATTAAATTACTTTTTCTTGAAATGAGACTTTTAGGAATATGATTCTTGAAAAAACTTATAAAATATATTGGTTATTATTTAACTTTTCTCAAAATAAAGCCAATTATTTGGGAAAATTTAGTAATTTTATATTCAATTATCACAGAAAAATTTTATTCTCACTTATTTACAAATTAACATTCGCAGAAATCTTTTATGTTCGAAAATCTCTTTTGTTAAATATGAGAAACTTTTATAGCCTTTCATGAATCTTTTATCACCAGCATCTCTGACTCAAGCTGCATCTTTATATCCAATAATGTTAGCATGACCCTTCTCTCAATCCCTTGAATAATAGTCCCAAATACATGAACAACTACACAAGATATGTGTAATACATGAACAACTGCGTACACAAGATGTGCGTGCGAGTAAATAATAAATATTGAAAATAGATACAATAAGAGTCTCTCTCTGTGTGTTTTATATAAATAATCAGGGACGGATCTAGTTGGTTAGTTTTGGGAGCAATTAGCTCCAAACTTTTTTTTTTTTTAATATAATATACACATATGCCAAAACAGAGAAACAGATAGGCAAGGAATTGAACAACAAAAGTCATTAATAAAAGGAATCAACAAAACATGATACCTGCAGAAAATCTCCAATTAAATTTGTTCAAAGCCACATAGGAACCTTTGAAAAGGACATGCAGAACTGTGTATAACATAGCATAAGAATTTTAATAACATTTAAAAATAAACGTTTTACTTCTCTTACATTTGAGGAATTCTTGTAGCCAACAAGAAGCCCAACAACGCGTGGCATAATAATTAGTAAAATCATTAATTTGTAAACAGGCATAAATTATCACAAGCATTGGTGGCTCACTATCATTATCTTGACCAAGAAATTTACAAAAGTAATTTCAAAAGACTACTCAGAGTCAAATTATACTATAACAGGACATCAAATCCATCTTCGTAGATCACGTAATGTATCAGAATCCTAGAAAGTAATAATAATAATAATAAATAGACATTTATGAAATTTAAGGAGCGAAGTTTAAATAAGCAAGAGAGTGAAATATATTTTTTATTTCAACCAAGACACGCAGCTCTCAACTCTTCCAAATAAAATAAAGACATTTATGACAAGAATTAAGGTAATACTGCTATATATAGCACTTCAGCGCCCTGAGCATTAGCTAAACTGAGTGTTGTCAAAAACATACAAAAATAAGCCAGAGAATTAATTAATTTCTACCTTTTTAATGGTTACTGAATTGAGTTAGCAAATAATTAGAGTTTAAGAGCAATAATAGGGAATACATTAAGGGTTTTGTTTTTTTTTTACTATGTTATTGATGCGAAGTATTCATTAGTCTTGTTGATGATTAATCTCTGTCGAAAAATTTGACTAGTCACTTTTAGCAGGGTCTTTTCTCTTAATTACATTTTTTCTATCTGCAACTTGAACTTGAGACCTTATATTTAATAAAAATGATATACATATAGTTTCTCACTAATGACTAAAAATGTATAATAATTTTTAGAATTACAAATAAATAAAAATTTTAATGAGATTAAAACAAAAAAAGAAGTTATATTTTTAAAGAGTGACAATATATTTAACCCAAATCTCATTCAGTGTATTTATAGTCGAATCTCATATGTATTCACACGTTTATGCAAAAAGAGTTAGTCGTGCTTTCATCACTTATGAAACGTAGATGCATGGACAACTTCTCAATGTAACGAAAGTCCCAAGTGTTGGCCCACTTAAATAAGATCCAAACAAACACTGTAGCAAAGACACCAAGAACATTTCGCGAGGGTCAAAAATGAAGCAGCCACTAAAGACTTCAAGATTTTTCAAATAAATATGTGGTCCCATGTTCTCCCTGCTCCCTAAGCAAATGAACTAACATGGTACCTTCCTCTGTATATTATCATATTATGCTATAAATATTCCAGGTTACCTCAATGATATCACTCACACACCAAGACGATTCATTTCAGATTTGCACATTCATAAACAGAATTCCCTCTTTAATTTCAAATTGTAGCTTTCGTTGCCCTTGGCTTACGCGAATTGCTACTTGATTCCTTAGAAAGACGAACTGCAATTGATAGCTTACACGAAAACATATTTTAGCTGAAACCCACCAAGAAAACTAAGGGAAGGGACCAAAACACGTAGCAATAATGGCTTTGATGTCATCCTTCTTCAATTGCTTTACTCCATCCTCATCGGGTCAAGTCTCTGATTATGGTGAAGGATCTCAACTGAAATCTCCTTCTTCAGAGAAACCAAAGAGCAAACCAAAATCAAAGGGAGCTCCACTGGTTGTTTCCTATTTCCCCGTCAATCATTATCCCTCGCGCTTGTAGTGGATATATTAATTTGCGTCTGCATCGTTACATGATCGGTGCTATACTATGCTTTTTGGTGGCGGTGCCTTCTACCTTTTTCAGGGTGCTTGGTTTACAGAGTTGACATTTGATGTATTATATTTGTAAAAAAAATAAAAATTGTGTCACGCTATATTATTTAATTTATTAATTTCTTAGACTTGGCATTTTTTAAAGAATTTTATAATTTATACATTGTTAAATTCATTAGATTTCATTGATAATGTAAACAAATTAAATTCTTATTATTAAATTTTTTTGTTGTTCAAATAATTTGGGAAATTGGTGGATGCGTGAGGTAAACAACTGAACATGGACTCAGATCGACTTTGATTTGTTCTATGGCGAGTTTTAGCATGGTACGTGCACAAAGTCGTACAATGAGAATCCGCTATAAGCTGTCTTGACCAGGTATAATAATATGTAAGCACCACATTTTATGTTTTATTATTTAGTCCCATATATATTTATTATTTAGTCCACACCACAGAAAGGAATAAGAATGAGTATTATTGGACTAATGTTACTTTGTAGGCGGTGATTGGAGAAGTGCAAAGCTTAGGCATTCTTATATTCAGATTCGATCATTATAGAACACCTAACAAAAGTTTATTGGAAATTGGATCCTTATTTTTCTCCAGCCTGTCCTACAAAATCCTAGCCATTGAATGTGTGAACTTGTAATCAGTAAAGCTACTTTTGTGGCAAATAAAGTCAAGAATTTATGGTGCATTTATGATGAAGTAAAATTTTTCTTCATTTGTGTAAGTGGTGGTTAGATGTTGGAGGCCTTTTGTTCCTATAAATAGCACCTTCCTTCTATGAGTTTTGTGCATCCCATATAAGAGTGAATTATATGAGTGTTCTCTAAGTGTATTCTCTTATTATAAAAGAGAGTATGCGTAATTATTCTCTCTTTATATTCAGAGTGAGGTTGTAATTTTCTTTCATTTAGTGAAATTATTTCTCTGGTCTTGCTCATGATTTTTCCCTTATTAGTTGAAGGTTTTCTACGTTAAAATATTGTGTGTCAGTTCTTATTTTACTCATCTCTTATTTTAGTTGCGCGTTATTATTCTGTCACTCTGATATCTAACAAAATGGTTGGTGTAACAATGATTAGAGAAGAGAGAAAATGTGATTAATGGTTAAGATTTTACTAGAGAGAGAATCCTGCTGGAGGTACAAGAGAGGATCCTGGTCAAGTGTTGCCGTCAGATATCATTAGATTCATATCGTACTACAAAGTGATTCAATTGCCTTTATAATGTATACGAAGTATCAACTTCAGAAAAACTTTTTATCTTTTACAAATTACACAAGAGTGGATAGAGTGAAGAAATTTGAAAAAAAAAAAACAAAGAAAGTAGTTTGTGTGTTAATTGTTTCATGGAATCATTTAGTGCATACGAACTTACACAAGTGCACGGGAGGAAAACTGGGCAGGCACAACGTTCAGATACAACAATTGTGCCGAGACACAGTGACAGTTATCAAATTTACACTTGTCTGTTAGTGTTTCCAACAACTGCATGTCTTGGTCCAACAACTGTCATTAAAATGTTTAATGATGCTTGTAATTAAATTATGGTTTCATAGACCTCATTTAAAGCATCTGCCTCAAACTCATCCCTATGTGTTTTTGTTTCCTCAGATTTGGGCTATGAGACATCTCCTATACGTTGGTGTATATTGAAGCATATAAATTAAGGATAAAGATGCATGGACAACAATGTTATTATTTGACACCAAGAGAATCACTTTGTAGTAGGATGTATATGAACCTTATGATAATTGATGGCAAAACTTTGGTATATTCTAGAATGAAATAATATTTTTCAATTGATTCCCTTTTTTTTTTCTTTCTTATCAGGTCCAAGTAGAGACTTTGAAAATCACTTTTACAGAATAATACATCCAGTGCTGTTTGCATAGGTAGGATGCTTTAGTAGCACGATCTTCAATCATTTGGGTTACATGATTTCAACTTACAACTGATTTGTTCTTTAAAACATTATTTGGGAATTATGTGATGGAAATGGAAGCAACTATATTACTATCAACTTTATCAGGCAATCATCATGTCGATCAATTAATTAAAATTCAATGAACCTACTTTGAATCAAAATCTTTATCACTGAGTATGTATAACCTTCTGCTTTCTTTATATATAATAAGTATTAAATGTATTATATATTTTCAAGACATTAAACACATTATTTTTTTATTTAAAACTTTCTTTATAAGATAATATATATATATATATATATATATATATATATATATATATATCTCATGTAACAAAGATATATAGCATTACTCGCATATTAAGCACGTCACATCCTGTAATTATATATATCTCATGTAACAAAGTAACCAGTCTGGTAGCATTGCTCACATATTAAGCACTTCACAGCCTAGATTTATAAGAAGCATTACTCGTATATTTTAGCACGTCACAGCCTGTAGTTATATATATCTCATCTCATGTAACAAAGTAACCAGTCTTCCATCGCAGTTGATTTAATTATAATTCATCCAACGGTTAATAAAGTGGTCCATGGGCCACATTATACATAGACCATGTTACACATGACATGGACCGTTCTTTCCTTATGGGGACTAAATAATAGATACATAAAATTTGGTGTTTTTCTATTATACCTGGTTAACCTATAGTGGACTATCATGTACGACCTCGTAATGCACCATGCTAAAAGTCATCATAGAACAAGTCCATGTTCAGTTTAGTTTAGTTCAAGGATCCACTGGACCCCCAAATTATTTGAATAACAAAAAATTTAAATATAAGAATTTAATTTATTACATTATCAATGAAATAACACTCTTTAAATAATATGTTGTTATATTATCTAATGAATTTAACAATGTATAAATTATTAAATTCTTGAAAAGCTATATGCCTAACACATTATTAAATTAAATCATATGATGTGAGAAACTATATTTTTACAAATATAATACATCAAATTTCAACTCTGTTAATTAACCAAGCACCCGGAACAATGAAAAAGGCGGCCGCCAGTGGCATTCTGTGTGTTTGGAATACTTAGTCCTTAGGCCTCAGGAAGCACGGCACAGCATTGATCACGTGACGAAGCGAACGCGATAAATATATCAACTACAAGCGTGAGGGATAATGGTTGACGGGGAAATAGGAAACAACCAATGGAGCCCCCTTTGATTTTGGTTTGCTCTTTGGTTTCTCTGAAGAAGGAGATTTCAATTGAGATCCTTCGGCATAGACAGAGACTTGAGCTGATGAGGACGAAGTAAAGCAATTGAAGAAAGCTGACATCAAAGCCATTATTGGCAAGTGTTTTAGTACCTTTCCCTTATTTTTCTTGATGGGTTTCAGCTGAAGTATGTTTTGGTGTTGTAGTTCCTCTTTCTAAGGAAGCAAGAAGCGATTCGCGCAACCCAAGTGGGGATTCTGTTTACGAGTGTGCAAAGCTGAAATGAATAGTCTTTTGAGCGTTGGGATTGAGGTAGCCTGCAATATTTATAGCATAATATGATAAGACAGAGGAAGGTACCATGTTAGTCCATTTGCTTAGGGAGCAAGGAGAACATGGGACCACATAGCCCCTTTATTAATTTGAAAAATCTTGGAATCTTTAGTGGCTGCTTTTGACTTGACCCTCGCCCAATTTTCTGGGGGTCTTTGCGACATTGTTTGGATTTATTTAAGTGGGCCAAGCACTAGGGGTAAGTTGAGAAGTTGTTCATGCATCTATGTTTGACAATGATAAGTGATGAAAGCACGAAACTCTGCACAAACGTGTGGAGCCACATGAGAATGAGATTCGACAAGTATGTATGTTGAATGAGATTTGTGTTACTATATTTTCAGTTTCTAAAAATATTCTCCGTTCTTACATGTACTGCTCGAAAAAAATAAAAATCTTGTTTTTATTTTTTGATTTTTATTTTATTTTTTATTTTCAAAAGTTTGTTCAATAAATAGTCAAAATAATATTTTATTTTTTACTTTCTATGAATCAGAATTTCACCAAATTCAAGATACTAGGAGAAGAATTAGGTGAATATCTTCCCATTCACACTTGTAATTGTGATAGTATTTAGCTTTTGATTAACCATTTGCAAAGTGAGTATGTACTCGATAATAGGACTAAATGAGAATTTCAATCAAATTCATGATAAAATCTCCATGTCTACCAGCAGTATCAACAACAAATTAGTTCCCATAGATGTGGAAATAATGACATATAAGTGTTAATTATTTCGTTCCATTTTTTCTTCTATAACCCTATGGCCATCGCATATAGAGTTGGCTAAGCCGACACTATCTTATTTAAATTATTATATTTTTTTTTGAAAGGAAATGTTTGTGATTGTTTTTATGAAAAAAATAATTTTTGTTGTTAGTATCGGCCCCAACCATTACTACATAGTTAATTTTTTTTTTAAATATATTTTGTTGTAGTGTCGACTAAAGCCGTCATTTTTTATTTTTTATTTTTTAAAATATATTTAGTCATAGAGTCGGCCAAGGACGACTCTAAATAATAATAATAATAATAAATTAAAAAATAAAAATTGTATTCTAAACATTATTGAGCCCTAAAACACAAAAGTGGATAGTGGTTTCTTTCTTCCCTCCTTTGCGAGTCTAAAGCTTCGTGTTCCATCGTTCCTTGTTCACCGTACATCGTCACCACTGCCTTGGACCACTGCTCGCAATGGTTCATGTGGAATCACATATGGAATTGCCATTGTTTCTTCCCCTTCCATCAAGTTCCAGGTTTCAACATCTCGTCTTTCATTTTTAACACCCTCATTGCTCTTTCTATTTCTATTTCTCGATAGCCATCCCAGCAAAACCCATTTTCCTGTTCACTTTGAAATCATAATGGTACTTAGTACACACATACAGACAATTTCAAGCCTGCATTATTCTTTTTTGTTTTTTATTTTGGCTTTTGTTTATTAGGGACCAGAAATGGAATCCATTTCCAACTAAAGAATATTTGGGCATTGTTATCATTTGTTTGAATATCCATCCTAGAGTACATGGTATACATCAAAACTCTTCTAATATATTCTTGGTTGGGTAGGTAAATATGAAAAAGATCAATTGTTGAATAAAAAGCAAGTTAAAATAGCCTTTGAAATCTGAATTATGACCTCAAATAAGTGAAAGTTGCTGTAGTGGCACAAGACCAATGAGTTTTAGCATAACTGGTGCAATATCAACATCTGTTTTTGGGTGAATTTAAGAACAGGTAAATAAGTTACTCTAGTACTACCAATCAGGGCACTAACAACATGCTTAGAATCTGAGGAGCAATGAAAGGCCCACCTAGAGAATTACCTCCTAGGATTTCTTTTTTAATTCCTAGAAGGAGGATTCACTATTCAATTAGCCTCTAGGCACTAAGAGCAACTTCATCAATTTTGTGTTTTTTAGTTTATTCATTTCAGTCTGTTTTGTTTTGATTTTTAATATTCCTACAATCTTAGAGTGGTCATTCTCATTCCAAATTTCCAATCACATAATCAAACATTGAACGTAAATTGGTCATTCAATTCCCTCCAACCAAACATACAGTCATGCATTAAGGTTCCTTGCAAAAAAATGAACTAGAAAATCATATTTTAAAAGGCCGAATGCTAAAATTATATTTTACAAAAACAAGAATGAGAACCAATGGCAGTTTTTAACAGTTTGATATATTAGGACCCTGTAGGCATGTATGTAGTTCTGCCCATGGGCCATGAAAGAGTAGGGTGGATTTAGTAGTATGCTAATTGCTAATGCTAACAAGCCTAGGATAGATAATCGTAGGGATTTGCATTCAGCATCTTTGAGCCTTAGTATTATAATTTCTTATACGAAAGGTTTCTAAACTGTCATTCTAATTCAACATATCCTGCTATTCTTCTAGATTTCTGTCGTTTAAGACATTGATCAGGACACCTAATCTATGTTGTGATTGTGAAATTTAGCTAAACCCGGGGGAGGGAGAATCATACTTTCATTGTGATTGTAGGCGTATGATGATGATGTCATGTATGATTTACATCACAATCAATATACTATAAGAAAGGAAGACCTTGAGGGGGGCACATGTCAACCTGTGGGAGAATTTTTTTTCCCGCCCATCTCTTTCTCTCTTTCCATTTCATTTTTTTTTTTCGTTTTTCTTCTTTGTATACGTAGCATAAAAAACCCATTTGTTACTGGCAGTAGGTTTTGTGTCTGACAAAATGAAAGCAGTTGCTTAACCATTTCATTTCCTTCTTCTTGTATGTACAACCAGAAACATTGTTGCAGACAAAAGGTTAAGGAGCTACAAGAGTACTTCAAATAGAAGAAGCTTGAAGAAGCAGATCAGGGCCCCTTTCTCTGGCCTCCTCGACAAAAATGAGATTAACAATGGAAGATAATTTTTTTCTCTTCTTTTGGGACCTGTTAAAGTTGGAGTTTTTCTTTATATGGGTTTATGTTAATTGCATTCTTTTTAATGTTGGTAGAAGTAGTTAATTGTGAGCTACTATTTGGTTTAATGTTAAGGTGTGTGATCGAGTGGGACTAACCCTTCCAAAAGAAAATTCCCGAAAAGTGCTTATTCAATTTTTGATCTTTTCTCAAACCCATATAACCATTAGTAATTAATAAAAAGTTTACTGTTTAATGAACAAGATAAAAAAATGGTAAGAAAGATAAAAGAAATAGTAGCAAAATTGCCACATTTAGAATTGCCCCTAAAAATGCATATATAATCATAGAAACAGATGGTAGTTTAGAAGGTTGGGGAGGAATTTTAAAGTGGAGACCACATAAAAGGTCCCCTATATCAGAAGAAAGGATAGTAGATTCACTAGTGGAAAATATAAAACAGTTAGTACAATAGATGCAGAAATCTTAGCTTGTATTTTTAGTTTAGAAAAATTTTAAATTTTTATTTTAGATAAATAGGAATATACACTAAGAACAAACTATCAAGCTATAGTTAATTTCTACAGTAAAATGAATAATAGAAGACTTAGCACAAATAGATGGATGAAATTCATAGATTATTTAAGAATTACTAGAGTAGAAGTAAAGATAGAACATATTAAAGGTAAGGATAATGTAGGTGCAGATAAATTAAACAGAATACTTGCAGCTGACAAAAATTTGTATTTTGTAGATGGCTTCTAGTAGTAGCAAAACTCCAGTAATACAAGAGAATGGAATATTAGTTTAGAAGATAAAAGTGTAGCACAGACTAGTACAGTAGAATATTGGAAAAATGCAGATAAATCAGTATCATTTAGGCTTTTAGACTATAATAAAGTAACAATACCACAAGACCTAGAAGAAGAGGAAGAACTAGCTTTAATGGCTAATATAGAAGATTCAGAATCAGAAAAATTAGCAGAATTATATGAGTATTTTCCAGATTATGATTGGAAACAAGATTTTACAGAAATACCAGATTATGATGATTGTGCTCTACTTATCCAGTACAAGTATATCCCAGAATAAGCGGACCAGAACCTGAAAATGAAGAATTCACAACCCCTTTGCATCAGAGTGCGAGTGAAACGTGGTGGACCAGTTTGAGACTTTTCATATTTTTGAAATAGATACACCCCATAATGGGATGATGAAGAATTAGTAACAGGAGACCTAGTAGTATGGGATAATCCTAAATATATAAAAGAAAATATAGAAATAATAGCCGTAATAGAAAACAGTGGTAATAATTATGAAGTCCCAGGAAGTAGCTATGTAAGAACACCTAGTTTTCAGCCTAGTAACATGCAAATACAGAATATAAATAATCAGCCTTATTATAATGCTAGACCTCTTAGAATGATAGGTAGACCTAGAATATACAATCCAGATACTATAACACAATTACCGTCTGCAAATGGGCAGACAGGATCAGTATTACAGTTAGCAGGAAGTCCCCAGCTTTGGGATGAAGAATTAGCTAGGTGGGAGTCAAGTACTATTGTACATTGTTCTTAGTTACAGTTTAGTGATAACCAAGAAAAGGTAAATTACATAGAAAATCTTTTAGGATATACAGCAAAATTATATTTTCAGAATTGGAGACAAGCATACCTAAAAGAATATCAAAACTTAATATATGTAGCAGAAGACACTACAAATGTAACCACCCAGGTTAGACAGATGATATTAGGTTAGACATCTTAGATTTGGCTTTCACTTTAGGAGCTTTGCTATCAAGCTCTGCCTCATGTTCAAGTTCGTTTTCCCTAGCATCAAGATTCTTCACTAAATAATATTGCAATTTTTTGAGATTCAAACATGTTAGAAAACTATAATGAGCCATGCAATGGCTGGTCATGCTGTCTTAAATATATACAAAACTGGATAAGATTTAAAAGAGCTATATAAGAAGCCAAAATATTACACTCAATGAGCCATAAAATGAGGAGGGGCTAAGAGGAATCAAGGGATCAATTAACTTACATCCTGTCAAAATCAAATATATCATGCAAAGAGCACAATGATCGTTTGTGTTAAAATAGCATTCTTTAAAAAATAACTTTAATTCAAAACAATGGTAATAATAAGTATTATAAAATAGTTTCTAAAATGTTTTCTTAGAAACACAGAAAATAGAAGCCGATTTGAATAGAAGAATCAATTTAGCTTTCAAAAATTATTTCCAAGATAGTTGTATCAGTGGAAGGTTGTACAAAGAACAAAAAAATGTTGTTTGCTATTTATTGCCAGTCTCTACTGTAGAGAAAATACAAGTTGGTTTTTTTGTTTCAATTATAAGAGGGTAAAGGAGAAGACGAGGGAAAAGGCCATGCATGTCATTGAGAAAAGCACTTATATTGGAGAATTTAAATTACACATATGATTTTTTATTTTGCTGAATGCTACTCATGAGTGGTGATTACACATATGTAGAACAATTGAGAGAAGCACTTATATTGAAGAAAATAGGTTGGTGAGACAAAATAGTTGTGGTTACTGATATGTATCATTTATAAACTTGTGGTTGAAACCTGGTTATACTAAGAGAAGCACTTATACTGAAGAAAATAGGTTGGTGAGAAGCACTTTTAGTTTTTGCAACCTGGTTAAGCAGTTACTTTGCACAAACATAATTGTAAATCATGGCTTGTTTGAAGGATTTGCAGGCCAATTTGCTTTATATATAGGAGAATATTCAGATTCAAAGGATAGTCAAGATACAGAATCATCTTCCAGATAAATTTGACTATTTCCATAGTGATGATATATAAATCTCTATCATTCTCCTATGTGTGCATGCTTCTTTTTTAAAAATCAACTTATTTAAATATGAATTTCAATTCAGTTTATTTATCCTTTGTGTCGCCACCAGGGTCATAGCAGGACAACGAAAAATAATAATAAAACAGAAGAGTCGCCACCATCGTTTATTAAGGGAAAACGTATGGAAAAACTCAAAAAATGGTCTCGAACCAAAAATAGGAATCGGGAGTAGTTTACGTGTAGGGAAGGTGTTAGCACCCTATGACGTCCACCATAAAGACAGTTACCCCTAATTAAATGCACAAAATTAAGATAGCTTCAAAAATATTTATTTTACCCTTAAAGAAGATTTATTTTATTTACAAATTTATTATTTATTTATCAAAAGAAATTTATTTAAGAAGAGAATATTTTATTTAAAAAAGAGATTGATTTTTATTGTTTTTTGAGATTGACAGGAGTGGGTCCTTACTCTTATGTATCCTTTGATGCAATGAGGAATCAGACTCACGTAGTTCTTTAACAGAAAAATATTTTATGGGTTGATGTTTTTAATTTTAAGTATTTTATATATTTTTGTATTATTGTTAAATTTGACATTACCAAGTTGTCCAACTCAGATGTGTCAAATGTTTTGAATGACTAAATAGGAAGTACTTCCAAAGTAGTCATATTTAAATTTTATTAATGCTTTACATAATTTTGAATTATTTTGTTTTGTTATTTATTCTTATTATCAATTTCTTGAACCCATACCTAAAGAGGTTCAAGATTGCTAATTAAGAGGAAAACAAGGCTCGCAGCCTATTGCCAAGCCTAATAGCCATCTTAGAAAAAAAAAAGCGAATAAAGAAAAAGAAGAAAAGAAATCACAATGGGGATAAAAGAAAATGGGCTAAACTTTTAGCCAGCCCAACGGATGAAAGAAGTATTTATTTATATCATTTTATTTATTTATTTATTTATAAAAAAAACTACTCAGAAGGGGAACGAAAGGGGCGTGTGCGTTCCTAAAAGCTCGGACTTATGCCTCATTCCCTGGGAACGCTATTGTGACCTCCGCATCCAAAGAGGAAGATGAGCCGGCGTCACCAAAGAGCATCAGCCAATCACTGACGCGAAGACAACGCTGAAACTCTGCAGCGAAATGCTACAGCAAATAAGGGAGAGCGAATACGTCCTTGAGACGACTCGCAAAGTTTCCGGCGACGTCCAGGCGACGAGCTCTAAGGAAAAAAATCCCTTATTCTGGTTCGATGGTGACCTTCCTAAACGCTCTAGGCTTCTTCAACTTCTCCACGCCGTCGTTTCGGATTTCGCGTACTCAGAAAAGGGGAACAGAGGTAAACAGAGTCGAGGCCACGACGCTCTCAGGCGTCGACAGCGAGGAAGGCCGCAATCTTCAAATTGATGGCCAAAGCAGTGAGGGTTTGACGCATTAGGGTGCGTGCTCCCCTCTTTTTATTTTATATTTTTTCTGTTTTTTCTTTCTTTTTTTTTAATTTATTAGAACAATGTTGGAAATTTTTAGTGACAGAGAGCAGGAACAACAAATATACATCAATAAGCTAAAAACCCATAGGAGAAATGAAACCCACACTAACCAAAAAGTGCTCCTTAACGAAACACGGGCCAACAACACTTAAGCATAAAGCGAGCCATCGGTTTGTTATTTCGTCTTAAAAAAACAAAGGCATTGCATCATATTTATTAGAAGAGCAAACCGAAAAGAAAAACATACCATGGTGGCAAAGAAAAAAAAGTAAAGAAATATACCTTCAATCTTTCACTTATGTAATATGAGGGTAGCCTTTCCAGGAGTTTTTTGGCAGCGTAACAGTCTATAAAAGTGTCCAAAAGGTGCACCTAAAACACCTAAAACAGTATAACTGATTTCAGACTCTTTTTTTTAAAAAAAAAGATAAGAAAATACTTAAGACCTTCTAGAAAGTCTTTCTTTCTCCTCACGTCTGTAGCTTTCCTTTTTTTTTATCTTACTATTCATTTTTATTTGGTATGGGCCATTTCCTGCTAGCCCAAAAAACTTCCTCTTATTCCAATTCTTCCTTAAATCCTCCTCTTATTTTTATTTTTTCCTTTTGCTATTATTAATAATATTCAATTTTATTATTTTCATATTCTGGATAAAATTGAGTATCCACACTTTGTTTTTTGAAAGAAAAAAAAATCTATGACAACTTCTTGTCTGCTTATTATCTTCCAAATGTTTCCTTGTACATATGTTGGTGCTAATGACAACCTGGATTCTTTTTCCCCATTTAATGATTTCTTTATAAGTTTTACCCCCAATCCCATTTAATGATTTGTTTCTAAAAAAAGATTAAAACAATATCTGATAAGAAACAGTTAGATACTTTTAATGAGTATATTATAAGCAAGGGACAGTTGGAGTTAAGAAGTAGTTTGCAAATTCATTTCAGACCAGTATGAGCTAAATAATCAATTGTTGTAGGTTAGTTTAGCAAGTCAAAGGAGTTTGTTATTTTCTTATTGCTTACATCTGCATCTCTAGATACTGTTGAAAAATGTTATAAACTCTTGCAATGGATTCTAGTTATATGACTTTGTTAAACTCTGAGTATT
Organism: Spatholobus suberectus; assembly: GCA_004329165.1. Lineage (NCBI taxonomy): Eukaryota > Viridiplantae > Streptophyta > Magnoliopsida > Fabales > Fabaceae > Spatholobus > Spatholobus suberectus. Next base: position 34,509,055 of record CM014736.1, read on the forward strand.
ATACATAGAATTGTCTTATTTGTTTATCATTGTTAGTCTGATTTGGATAAAAAGTTTGCTTGCTATATGTTACTGATGTGATACCACAAGTGTACGGTATCGTCAAGTAATAAAATATTGTTCTCTCCACAGGGACTGCGTATTAGGTATAGTGATTATCGCAATTTAATATAAAGTAAACGAAAGTAATTGAATTAAGAATTTAAGTTTTAGAAGTAAAAAAGTAAAAGAATCAAAAAAGTAGAGAATTCAATTAAACTAGAAAATAAGATTGATAGTAATTCAGTAAGGAAAACTTCTAGCATTGAGGTTCACCTTATGACGCTTATTAAATTAATTCTCTTATCCAGTGCTCTTACTTGTTCTTCTTGAGGGTGAATTAACCTAAGGTGCCTTCCGTTCTCTTTCAAGATATGAAAAGGTGTCTAATCAAATTAGCTCCTTACTTTCGTGGTGGTTGTGTTTAATTAGACCAAATGAGTTCTTTGTTAATTCAATTAATCCCCAAAGGTTTCACCTACTTTCGTGGTTTAGACCTAGGTTTCTTCCCTATAGTTCCGGTATTTAAGTTCACTTTTAAGTTCTTCCCTAAATCCTTAAGGTTATGTAAAATGTGGTAAATTCATTTCGCAATAAAGAAAATCGATAGAGAAGAAATCAAGATAGAAACAAGAATCACACAAGGATAAAAGAAATCAATTTATTAAGCATTCATAGGGCTATGCCCAATCCTAGAACAAAGATGACTACTCACACATAGTCATAGAAAACAAACAAGAAAGAAAGAAAAGCATTCAAACTAGAAAAGAAAAGAGAAGGAGATTCCAATCCAAAGCTCTCGCTCTAAGCCGTCAAGAACCAAGGTTCAAAATGACTAAACTAATCCTAAAAGGTCTATTTAAAACCTTAGGCTAATGGGAGTCCAAGCCTAAACAAAATAAAAACGCAAAAATACTTAAAATAGTTTGCAGGTGATAGGTCACGGGCAAAAGGGTTGTTCACAGGCTGCCCGTGAACCTTGCTATCTTGACTCTGGTGTGCTCACAGATTGGTTCATGAGTTGAAGGGTTGATCATAGGCTGCCCGTGAACTCTGCTGTTTGATCCTGATGTGCTCAATAGATTGGTTCATGGGTAGCAGTGTGTTTCATGGGCTGCCCGTGATCCTTGCTGACTTTGAAGATTCAATCTTCTTGCTTCTTTGCTACAACTCTTTTCAATTCAAGCTCCAACCAATCTTGACGCCATCATTAAGAATCAACATAAGAGCTTTCCAATCCTTGCACATGCTTCATGCTCTAAATCAAAGGAAAATCTACTCCTGAAACCAAAATATGACTAAAACTGTGACTAATCCAACAAAAGACAAAAATAACTAAAATAACTAGAAATAGAACCAAAGAAGGCATAAATATGCAACATATCCTAATTATAATGCTATGTGTGACACCCAATCACATTGACACTAATTCCCATAATTTATTAGATTTACTTTGGTTAAATTGTGAGAGAATTATTTATTTATTTATTTATGAAATCAATGTAATTCTGGAATTATAAAACAACATATGTTCATGGTAGATGTAAACATCATACCTTCCAATGATAAACATACATTACTGTTATCAATATGATTACTTTAAATCTCGTTATAGAATAAATACATGACTAGAGGAATAAATAACTACCACTTTTAAAAGGGGCCTAAGTCAAAGTAGTGACTATTCACAATCTCACCCTTATCTTAGAACAAAACATAAAGTGTATACTATAGTTGCGATAATTCTTATATGGCATCACCTTCCTTTGAATTCTTCTCAGTCATAGCATCCTTGGCGTCAACATTCTCTATCTTCATAATATGTCACGAACATATATATAGAATAGAGAAACAAAAAGAAAGAAACAAAGCAAAGGAGTGAGGATATATATAACCTCAAATCATTTTTACAAAAGATTTGTAGGATTAACCTATAACCTAAATAACAAACAAATTATTGGCAAACAAATGCAATGGGAGACCTAGGTTATCATGAAACAATCCAACTATCATAACTTGTATGGATCCATACCCCATTGATGATTATCATCAATCATCATCCATTCTGGGAAGTGATTGGGAGCTCGTATCTCCCTCATCATGGTACCAACATCATCATCATATTCAATTTCTCGAGAAACAAGCGCACAACTCCTTAGGGGGTTATACACTATACCAATCCTGGTAATGCTGAGCAAGTGTTAGGGTTATCAAGTCAGTTACGTGATTGTCCCGACATCTAGGGTGCTACCTTGACCATAGGACTCTCACAACTCGATACCAGTACCCTCTAGACCTTATCTATGGTCCCTGCCTTCATCCCACAGTGTACCAAACTGTAACTTTCCATTCCACAAGTACACATGCTCTCATAGCATGACCATCAATTCAACAGACTCATCATATTTCATTAGTGCATGTCACACTCAATATTTTACATAATATCATTTCCTGATATCCGATAAAGACTCAATACTTTACACAATATCTCTCCGGAATATCCGGCATAGTTTTCTCTACAATTTGGTACTCAACTACCAATACCTTTCTAAGTAGGTATTGTCACAGACATCAAGAACACAAATATCTCAACTCATCAATCATAAACCTAATTAATTTATTTTTAAATAATTTAATATAAATCTTTTATCCTTTTTATAAAATTTATAAGTTAAAATACATAACTTATTTTATTTCTTTTTAATTCTATTTTTGTTTTAGTTCATATACCTTTTTAGATTCTTGTATATAAAAATTTTAATCAATAATTTCTAAAATGATCTTTATAAAATCGGATATGAAATTTCATATTAGATTAAAATATATCAAAACAGTTTTATAATTACATATTTTTATAATAATATACTTCTTCTACCAGAATTTTATACGTATACATATATATAACTTATAAAACTGATTTTATTTAAAACTATCTTATCTAGATAATAATATATGAAACTGTTTTAATTATATAATATTAAAATTATAAAACAGTATTTACTTTTACTGAAACAGAATAATTATAATGTGTTAATAGTATACTATATACTATTCATACCAAAAAAAATATTACACATAACCAAAAATATACTAAATACTATTATTAATATTAAAACAGTATACGAAATATATTACAAAATTATTTGTATTAATAATTATTATTCATATAACACTGAGTTATAAATATATTTCTGTATTTATCAGTATATAGTTAATAATACTTAAAATGCTAGTTTATAAAACAGAAATATATTTTTTTTTATTTAAAAGGGAATCTTTGATTTTATAAAATATGCATACTTAAATATGATTACAGGACTATATTTATTCCTTTTAAATTTCTTTTTATAAACCGTATACATATATATTAAATCTGCTTTGTTTATTTCCATACTTATAAAAATTTATTTATTCCTATTTCGGTACATACTCCATTTATTTCTTTTAAATTTCCTTTTTAGATTCTTATAAAATTATTATACTGTTTTATAGATTTTAGTAATATCACTATTTATAAATAAACATATACATATGAAATAAATATATTTTAAATAATAGTATATAAACTTGACAGTTTATAAAAATAATAATAATAATAATAATACTAAAATTTTCCTCCTTCCCTTTAGGAATTCATGGAGACCGAATAGCATCCACAAGGAAACAAACGTGATTTAATTTTATTTTCACCATAATCAACAAGTAAAAATATCCTTCACCAATTTAATACAAGATCAAATCATATGAACATGATTTAAACATCAACAACCAAAATTAATCATGAAAATAGCTTCACAACAATTTAAATCACAGAATACCACAACATACATGAAATAAAACAATAAAACATAAGTAAATAACAAAGTAACATAAACTAGTGAGATTTCGGGGACAAATCTCCCTACAACTCCTTTGATCAATCAATTATTGAAGCTAAATCCCCACTCCCCCCTTTACCTTAAAGAGATCTTGATTGAGAGAGGAGGAGAATTTTGGAGAAGAAAACCATCAAGGGAATGAGTCTCTTTGCTTCCATCCACCACCAAAGTGTGGCTTGGTGTATGTTTGAGTAAGAAAAATAAAAAGTGAAAGAAGAGGGAGAGAGAGATGTACAGCAGAAAGGGAGAAGAAAGAGGATGAGAGTTAAGATAAGAATTGGTTTTTTATAATGTATTAAACTAATTTTAAGTTAATTAAATTAAATGTAAATTGGCTTTGATTGAACACTCTAGAATGTCACCTCCCCAAAACTGGCGTGGAATGCAAGCAGGGATTTATCCCTTAAATTTCTATTTTTTTTATATAAATATTAGGTGTAAAATAGTTTAATTATAAATTAATTGGAATAATTAAGTTTGGGCTTTTAAGATGAAATTGGGCTTCCCCAAGGCTTCCACGTCAAAGCCCATATAAAAACTGATTTTAAAAAAAAAATATTATAATTTTTATTTATTATATAATTTTTAATAATTATTTTATGTAAAAATGTTAAATAATTGCCTAATAAATCAATTTTATGTCAAATAATTTCCATTTTCGAAAATAAATGACATAAAATAAATTTAAAATGTAAGAAAATGTTAAATAAAATTTTTCAAATTAAAATAGATATATTATAAATTTTTTCAAAATTTTTATAAGCCAAAAGTCTCTGATTGGCCTTTTGTAGTCAATCAAGGGCATTTTGGTTATTTCACACAATCAAATTCAATTAATTTTCAGAAAGTTTTTAAAATATGTTTTATTATTTTAAGCATATTTCTAAATTAAAAATGAATTTTAAACCTTTCTATTTATTTATATTAATTTTCTACCTTGTTAGCGTTTTATTAGTTTTTAAGGACGTAATGGGTATTTTATAATTTTTCGGGCTTCGATCCGAAAAATCTACACTAAAGTATGTTCATTATTCTGAATGCAACTACGTATTCAAAATTTTGAATTCCTACCCAAGTGCTTAAAATAATTAGGAAAATGATAAAAAAAAAATGATGGTGTTACACTATGCAAACATGTTATAAAATACGATGCATCAGTTACAATAAAGAATTAGTTATTTTAAATAATGGTTAGTTTTTTGTAGTAAAAGCACTTATTGCGTGCTTGAAATTATGTGCTTCTGTGGACAGTAAAGTGCAGCGGGCTTCAAACTATTACAAAGCTATTTGCTTTTGCTTCATCCCAAGTTTGCTGTATTGATTTGGATTGCATTTCCTAATATACAAGGTTTTGTTTATTATTTTCCTTTTTTCTCATATTTAACCTACAAATTGAGGAGTTTAATAACTTAGTTGGAAGCCTATCTGCTAATATTAACACTTACAACTATAACTTGGGGTGGTTGCCCAAGTGTGTTTGGTCAAGTATATCCAAAACTAGAAAATGAATTGAACTCATTGAGTTGTTGTACTGTTATGCAGTAACAGTACCATAATATTGCATTATTTAAGTTTTTGTCTTCACTCTCATCAAGTTGAAGACCTTCCTTGGTGGAAGATATGAATTTCTTACATTCAATTTCCTTAAGCTGACCAATAGCATATTCATCAGTGAGGGGTTAACCATGTTGACATGAAAGATTCAACTTTGAAAAGAACCTCATACTATGTGAAGTACTCATAGAGTTCATGTGACATGATAGAAGGATACCTTGAATTTTGAAACATAGGATGGCTAACAATTTGATCAATGACATGCAGAAAAATGGATTATAGCTGGATGTATAACATGCTTGATCCTTCAAGGAGACATAGACTTGAGTTTATCAATGGAGTCAATGAGTTTGTTTATAAGGCAATGGAACAACCTTTTTTTTTTTTTTTTTCAGATAGAGGGATTATATGTCCTTGTGTGAAGAGGAAACATTTGCTACAATGTGGGTTTAAAGCAAACTATTGGGTGTGGATTGAAAATGAAGAAGAGGGGTCAAATGTCAACAACTTAGGTTATGCATCCAATAATTTTGGATATATGGATTGTGAAGATCAATTTGCATCAATGCCCTGGATAATGTATGACGCATACATGCAGATAGTCAATGAATCACATCTTAATGCCAGCATAGGAAATAAGACTCTATATGAAGAGACGCCTAATTCAGAAGCCGAAAGCTTTTATGATATGTTAGCCTCTGCTAACCAACCCATTTACGAAGGAGCAATTGAATTGATATTATCAATAGCTATTAGGCTTTTGGCAGCTAAAACAAACTGGCATGTTACTGAAAAATGTTTAGAATGTTTTGTACAAATGCTAGTTGATGTAGCTCCAAAAGAAAATTACTTACCGAAGAACTACTATGAAGTAAAAAAGCTGGTGTCGAAACTGGGTTTTGAAGGCTAAAAAAATTAATTGTTGTGTGGATAGGTGCATGTTGCATTACAAGGAGGATAGCAATTTAACTAAATGCAAATTTTGTAAACTTCCAAGGTATTTTCCTCTTAAAGTCGGGATGGGAAGATACAAAAACATTCCAATGAAGAGAATGTTTTATTTGCTAATCATTCCCAATTTATAGAGACTATATACATCAATGGAATCTGTTGCTCAAAATGAGATGGCATAATGAGAACAAAAATAATTCTAGTGTCTTGCGACATCCATTTGACGGGGAAGCATGGAAACACTTTGATCATGTTTATTCAGATTATGCGAGTGAGCCATAGAATGTAAGACTAAGTCTATGTTCCGATGGGTTCACACCTTACATTCAAGCTTCAGCATCCCCATACTCATGTTGGCCTGTAATTCTTACACCTTATAACCTTCCCCCTGTAATGTGCATAACCAAAACATACATGTTTCTCACTTGTCTTATACCTGGTCCAGCCAACCCAACAGTAAAAATAGATGTGTACTTGTAGCCTCTTATTGATGACCTTAAACAATTGTGGAATTATGGCATTTTAACATATGACATCTCCACAAAACAAAACTTTGTCATGCGAGCAAACTTGATGTGGACAATTAATGATTTTTCGGCATATGGCATGTTGTCTGGATGGAAAACAAAGGGTAAATTAGCATGTCCTAATTATATGAATGACACAAAAGCTTTCACATTGAGATACAGTGGAAAAAATTCGGGGTTTGACTATCACTGATGGTTCTTACCATCAAACCATATGTTTAGAAAAAGTAGGAGATTCACAAAAAATAGAGCTAAGTTGGATGGTCTGCTTTGTGTAGAGTTCGTTGTTTGAAACTATCATGAGGATTGAAATGGGTACTATGATTGTAATAGGTCAAATCCCCAAATAAAAGATTTAAAAATTGTATTTTTCTTAGGTAGGTTTTGGTTTTATCATTTGTTTAATATAATAAAGCCTAACCTCAAACAGATGCATCCTTGAAGATGTTAAAGAAGAGAAAGATAAAACTGGAAAGAGGTGAGAAGACAACACAAAAATCAAAAGGATGCTTAGTTTGTTGGTCCTTGGAGTCTATATATGTTATTTGGTTTTGTTTTAAAAATCATATATTAATAATTGGCAATGAAAGGCCTTGTACTGTTTCAAAGTAACCTAGATGTATAAAAGGTGAATCCTGAACCTTTAAAATTAAGTTTTGATATTTTAATGGTGCTTGGTAGAGGGGCAAAAAAAAAAGGTAGAAAATAGAGATGAAGAAAAATGGAGAGAAATGAAAATAATTTAATTTTTGAGGTGTTGATAGTGCTTGTTAAAGATTATGATAAAAAAAGATGATTAAAACACCTCTTGTTGGTTGTTCTTCTTGAAAGTTAAAAGGAATAAAAGTTACTATAGTATTATATTTTTCATATTGACAATAACTTAAATAAAAGCGTTAATTGGTAAAAAGCATTTATGCCATGTTTACATTGTTCTTTGCAATATCACTTCATTTTTTGTCCCTACAATGACCACTTTTAACTCATGAGTGCATTCTTACCAAGCTAGTATGTTGTGATTTTAACCCTTTAATTTCTTTGCAATATCACTTCATTTTTCATCCTTATAGTCACTACTTTTAACTCACGAATGCATTCTTACCAAACGAGTATGCTGTGATTTTGACTCTTTAATTTCAATCCTATTTTAATTTCAATTCTTATCAAGCTAGATTAAAATCATTTATGAAGAGCCTCACCTTTCCTCACCTTGGCAATTTCAAAGAAAATGGCTTTCTATAGAATCATTAAAATGCTCTATTATTATAGTGATGTTTTACTTATTAAATTGTACATTTGATTATTCTAACTAAGTGTTTTATTTTTCTTGTTTTAGCCAAATGATGCTTCAACTATTCCTACTAGATCTTTGGATGCAAGAGGATCATCTACTACTAGTAAACCTTAGTTTGCTTGTTATGTATTTTTTATTTTTAAAGTTTGGTATGAGACTACTTTTAGATTGTTTTGGATTTTAAGTTGTATTTGGATTTACAATAAATGTTTGAATTATAAATCTTTGAACTATGTTTATTTTGGTTGTTGGTAATGAAACTTCTTCATTCATAATATGTGAGTATTCTTCATTAAAATGTCTATAGCTATTGCAAATGAAGATGAAAAATTTGTAATACATGTAAATTATCAAATTAAAATGAGTATAAAAATGAGACAAAAACTGTTCTATATAGAAAAGGTTTTCAACCTTGTAAATTGTCTAATTAGGGGAGGTTTGAAACCTCACAAAAACTTGGAATTAGGAAGGTTTAGAAACTCTACAAAAAAATCTCTACTAATAATGCAGGTTTTAAAACCTCCTTTAAAAACCCCCATTGTTAGCATAGGTTTGAAACCTCCATTAAAAAAACCTTCACTATTAACATAGGTTTAAAACCTCTACAACAAAGCCTCTGCAATACAATCAAGATATTAGAGGTTCTTAAAAAACAACACAGATTGCTTGTGGCAAATGTTACTATGGAGGTTTTTGAAAACCTCTATAATTTAATTTGCAGAGGTCAAAATCCTCCATTAAACGTAAAAAACCCTCCACTAATTAACATATTTCTTGTAGTATTCTACCCAAATATTCTATCCATAAGAATCAATGTTGAACATGAATTATGAATAAAAATAATTGACATTGGAAAATAAATTGGGATCAGATAAATGGAAAATATTCTTTATTATTAAATAGATGGTTACATGTATTGTATAATTCATCATCACAAAAGGAATGGTAATTAATAGTTTATTTTATTTTGGCTTAAATATGTTTTTATTCCCTATTGTAACGACCCATCTTCGTCACAAGAAAACTCAACTTCACATCAAGGATTCAACTAAGCAATTATACTTCTGAAAACTTTTCATTGTTAATCTATTAGGAAAAAGAGCAGGAGTTTATTAATTAATTAATTAATTTGTTTAAAACATACTTTCCTAATATTAAAGCCAACTCATGATAAAGACTAAATCTGCACTAATGGTTATGAAATAGATAAAATTCAAAATCATGAAAATGTCGATACTACATGCGAACAAGAGACCAAGCTAAAAGGGTGAAGTGTGTGCCATACAGGTGACTAACCCACAAAAGCAGCTAAAGAAAAAGGGAAGGGGGTTTTATACATATAGACACTCCTTAACCTAAGCTAGTCATAATGACTAACTCACCCGACAAAAGATCCAAAACAGATCTCCTCTCCAAAAATCTAAAACTCTAGCCACACGGTTAGTGGTGGGGCTCGAGTTGCCTCTACCACTTCCATATATGTAGGTCTCTCGCCTCTAGGGGCATCTGGTGGCGACAAGCCCAAGAAGCTATAGGGTTGCCGAAAGGATCGAATGGTGACTCCTCCAAGCTCCACAGGGGTGTTGGGGTCTGATATGTACACAAAGATGATCTCTCATTCTTATTATCCATTGACTGTAGTGAGATCCAAAAGACATTGCCCGTTAGTGTAAATATGCACTCCCATGAGATGGAAGAGTATCTAAGGTTTAGGGAGATCACCATCCATCTGCTCTCGCCACAATGAAGCATCGTGATCATCACAGTCATACATGCACAAGGCACAAAAGCAAGGATAAGCTACCCAAAAAGCAAACATAGCAAAATAAGCATGTAATATATCAAGCATGGAGGTAACTAATACAAAACCGTAATGTAATGACCCACTGCCATTACATAACAACATTTCTACTTTATCTCTTGGAAGGCTTCTTTTAATAAAGATATTAGATTAACTATTACAAAAATATGTCTTTGTTTTTCGCCTTTTTATCTTTATAGATAATTACAACATTATGTACATCAATGTGTACATCAAGAAATCAAAAGAAAATACATATACCAACATTATTAATATATTTATATCAATAGATATAGGGTACAAAACACTCTTCCTATAGCTCGTCACTCTATACATCCTTTTAAAGGAAATAAACAACAAAAAAAATATCAATTCCTCTAAAGGAACCAAAGGATAATCCTCCATACTTGTTCCATTTCACCACTGGCTAAAATGAAGCTTCATCATCAATTAAGAGAAGCTAAACTTGCCAAAAACTCAACATCTGCTCCTACGCCAAAGACGTGATCATCATAGGCACAAACCACACGCGCAAACAATGCAAAGGTAAGCTTACTTGGAACAATAAAACATATAATATAAAGGAAAGGTAATAAGAAAATCTTTTAATCATATGTCCATAGTCAAACAAAATAATAACAACAACAACTACCAAGTAACCACAACAACAACAACAACATTACCATCACCATCACCAACAACACCACCACAACAACAACGACTATAACATCAATAACTAGATAGCAATAGCAACACTGCCACCAACAACATTAACTATAGAAGAAAACTGTGTTTGCATATAAAAATTCAAATAAGATTCAATAATATATGGTCACCTTCTACATTAGTGATATCAATCACCATGCCAGTGCATGAAGACACTACTCTCGAGAAATTTCTACATATCGGGCGATCAGCCAGGTCTTATCCCCTATCATGGTCATCTAGCACCATTCAGGGATTGCCAAATCTCTGATCAGTTGGATAAGCTTATGGTTGTTAGGATAAGTGTATGTGGGTGGTGGTATACCATGACACAAGGCCTGCATAGCCTTGACCCCATTGCGAGATTACCTATCCATTCATCCCCTTGGCCTATCTTTTAGACCCCATTTCTTATCCAGGAACTAGGTTGGAGGCCTATCTGAGTACCAACTCTAGTCACCATCCACCTTACATGCCTACCCGCACACGGCTTGAGGCTCACACAACCTCAGCCAACAACATATGCATGCAAATGCATGAGTCACCACAACTCAAACACAATTATTCATCAATATCCATATATAGATGTATATGGCAACACAATACCACAAGGCCTACTCAGCGCCACCTGTGGTCCAACAATCACCATCAACCCCATGCAGGCCCAATCCAGCCTCTTGCATGGTCAACAGGTTAGGCTCTATCCAAGCAGCCTATACCTCGTGAGAAATCTCATTAACAACGTTATTCACAACTAGTAGAGGTCCTATCTAAGCAACCTTTCACTTTAACAACATATCAAACATTCTAAAATTGGTTAAGACAACAACATTACAACCTAACAACATCACTCACAAGCATTCATTGTATAACAACACAAATACCCTAAAAAAAAAATCAAGCATACCGTATGAATTTATCTTTCTTATGAAGTTTAAACACTTTTCCAAAGTTCTCAATTATCACACCAAACATTAAACCAATGACATTCAACCCCATCTTTAATTTTCTTAAAGTTTTAACTTTAATGGTCTGTGCATAGTGTAATGACCTTCTGTCACCACAGTACTACAAACAATCCTGCTAAAAATATCTTATCCAGATATATGGTGAATAAAATCAGATCATAACATATCAACTGAGAGATCCACCTATCTCTCCTAGTATTATACATGTATATCTGTTCAACTCAAATCATCATATATACATAACAACAAATGGGATAACACCAGCCCATAATAACAATATCAAAATATACATCACTAGGGAAGAGGGATACAAAACTCGCTCCCTATAGCTGGTCACTCTATACAATTCCATCAACAGAACATAATACAAAACAACACATCTAAGAAGAAACAAAAAGAGCTTCTAGAAAGCTCCACCCAAAAAGGACAACCAAAAGTCTCCACCTGAGACCTCCTCCATCAGCTTTGAGACGCTGGATCTGTAGATGTCCCTCCCTCTGCTCCCATGCTAAGATGACGTGATCATCACAATCACAGCAACACAACAACAACAACTAGACATCCAACCAACAACAATGCAAGGCAAGGGTAAGCTTACGAAACAAATGTCAAAATATAATATTCAATCCAACATAATCAAAATCATTATTCACATCAATATGGAAACCAAATCATCAAATAACTGGGTCTACATACATTACAGTATATCATGCACAACATCACATACTATGCTGTCAACCCCACATGTCAATGTATGAATGACACGACTCTCGAGAGATTTCTACATTTCGGGTGATTAGCCAGGTCTTATCCCCTACCATGGCCATAAACCATTCAAGGATTGCCAAAACTCTGATCAGTTGGATAAGCTTATGCTTGTCAGGATAAGTGAATGTGGGTGGTGGTATACCCTGACACAAGGCCTGCACTACCTTGGCCCCACTATAGGATTACCCATCCACTCATCCCCTAAGCCCATCTTTCAGACCCCACTTCTCATCTAGGCACTAGGTTGGAGGCCCGTCTGAGTCGCAGCTCCGTTCACCCTTAACTTCCATGCCTACCTATATATGGCATGAGACCCATACTACCTCAGCCAACAACAGATGCATGTATGCATGTATCACCACAATAATCAACTCTACCAAACAATTATCATATCATAAATGTGTATCAACAAAACACCACGTGGTCTACTCAGCACTACTTGTGGTCCAACAACTATTTTTAACACCATGTAGGCCCATTCTAGCCTCAAACATAGTCAATAGGTCAGGCTCTATCCAAGCAGCCTACCTTATGAGAAACTTCATACAATAATGTCATACACCACAAGTGAAGGTTCTATTTAAGCAACCTTCCACTTTACAACCAAATCCAAAAATCAACTAAAGTTTGAAAACCAAACCTTCTTTGAAAACCATTTGGAAGATTAGCAAATCTTGAAATTCATAAAATTTCACATTTTGAGATGAAACTTAAATTTTTTTTTGTGAATAGTAGATAATCGATTGTCCTATTGGATAATCGATTATTTCTGAAATCGAGTCACGAAAACAGTTTTCTGGAATAGTGCATAATCTATTATCGGAGGCTCATAATCAATTATTTCCGAAGCATTTACAAGACAGCTTTTCTGAAACTTTAGATAATCGATTATCTGTGAGGATTTTTGAGAAAAACCGTGATTTTTCAAAGAGAAACTCAAAATTTTCAATCCAATACCACAAATTTTTGAATTATTAGTGTTCCAACAATCTCAATCCACCTTAACCAAGTTCATACATATCAAATCATACCATCAATCCAACATTTCAACATATATTCATCAATTTCTCATTCAATCTCAACATTTTCTCCCCAAAACCTAATTTCATCCAAAACCAACAAAATAGCAACATCTACAAAGATTCAACTGATCATAAAGCAAGAAATAAGCATACCAACAGTTATTAACACAAAACAATCAATTTGTAAGCTTTCCTTACCTCTAAAAGTCTCTGAATTTGAATTTAGGTTCTTTGAAAATCCGGTGTTCTTGAGCCAAAATCTTCCACAGATTAATTCTTCCTCTTACCACAATCACTAAGCCGAGCCCAAAATCCTCTACTACCCTTGCTAACTTGAGAGATTCTAGAGAGAGATTGAGAGAGAATTGTAGAGAGAGAAAGTTTAGAGAGAGAAAGAACTGAGAGAATGAAGGGGATTCCCCCTTTCCTTCCTTATATACTCGACCTCCCTAGAGCTCTCACACAGACTTTTGGCCAACTAAGGCCCAAACCTTACTAAGCCACTTCCTTTATCTCAAAACTGGTCTAACTTAACTGTTTTCTCTCAAAAGCCCAAAATCACTCTCACAACATATCTAAAGTGGCTTAAGTACATATCTCAAATTTCCTAAATTCAAACCAAAATTTCAAACCAACAACTCATAACAATCATCACATACAACATACCATACATAACAACAATTCATTTATTGCTTTTAATCACCTAGATTATATATCAAATTTCTAATTTTTAGTTATTAAACCACTTAATCACGCATTAAGAAAATCACAGCATTACACATAGTGCCACAAAATTGACACCAAGCATCTCAAAAATAGGGGAGAATCAAGGATCTCATCGCCTAGCGTCACTAGACTGTCGCTCGGCACCAACATCACAGAGAGGGTCTGTAATTTCGTCGCCCGGTGCCAACATCACAGAGAGCATCAGCGAGTTTGTTGCCCAGCGCCACTTATTGTCCCTCAGCAACAGAATCCGTCGCTGTAGGCAAAATTTCCGTCGCTAACCTCCAATTCCGTCGCTAATTGACAGCATTTCTATCAACTGTCGCCCGATGACAGAAACTGGCGCCCAATGCCAAACCGTGACTTTTGGAGTTCGCAGGAAGATGATCCATGTCATTTTTGACAAAATAAATCCATCCCAAGCATCACAAAACAATTCTAGTTACTTCTAATACCTTTCTAATTGATTACATAGCGATTTCATCCACCAATCATCAAAATTTTTCAAAAAACCCCTTTCAAACCCATTTTTCCTCAAAATAACAAACCCATCAAATATATCCACATCCATAGAGATTTAACTGTTTCCAAGGCAAGAAATCAACATATTAACAGCCACTAACTCAAAATAACCGATTTGTAAGCTTCCCTTACCTCAAAAGCTTCCAAATTTGAAAGTTGGGAAGATGAGGATGTGAGAGAAAGAGATTCTTGAGCCAATCTTCCAAGAAATATGCCCTCCGTAACTCAAGAACACAAAATTGGGGCTGAGAAACCTTTGACACCCTTAACTAACTCGAGAAATCTAGAGAGAAATAAAGAGAGATGAAGAGAAGAGAGAGAAGGGATGAGAGAGAAAGGAAATGAGAGAATGAGGGAAACCTCCCTCCCCTTCCCTTATATACTCGACTTCCCCGGAGCTCTCACATGGACTTTTGGTCAACTGAGGCCCAAACATCACCAAACCACTTCTCATATCTTATAATTGGTCTAACTCAACTGTTTTCCCTCAAAAGCCCAAAATCACACTCTCAACATATCCATATTGGCTCAAGCATTCAAACTAGTATTTTAAACAACCAACACCAAACCATCATCATACACATAATTCATGCATAACAACGATTCATTTATTTCTTTTAATCACCTAGATTACATATCAAATTTTCACTTTTTAGTTATTAAAATACTTAATCTTGTATTTGGAAAAAGAAGATGTTACACCTAACATGTGGGCATAGTATATGGTATCTATCTCATTCATCATTCCAACACAAATGGTAACCAAACATGCAGATGCAAACCATGATCCAAGACTCTCCACAGAAATCTAAGAACTTGAGTGACCAACCCGGATATTCCTTAATCATGGTGAAATGAATAAAGATACCTTAATTAGGGTTCTTAAGGCGGCACATGCCTAAACCATTTGGGGAATACCGGTAACTGATCATAGGAACCAGTGGATTTGTCAGGATTTCTGTATAGGGGTACCGCCACCACGACACAGGGTTTGCAAGGCCCCAGCCTCTTATGGAATTGCGCCATCCGTAGTCCTCAAGCTTTCACACCTGGCTAGCACCACGATCCCACGAATACTGACACCTTCGGTACCGCATGCTCGTTCACCAATGCATGTATGGATGACAGTCAATTTATCATACACAGACAATGATGACAACATGCATTAATATTCACCTATCGTTCACACCCAGATAGGCATTTTATTAAGTATCACCTATCTTTCACACCTAGATAGGCATTTCATCACTTATCTTTCACACCCAGATAAGCTTTTTGTTTAATAAGTTTATAACATAATTTTCATGCCATCAAAAATCATAACATTCTCCAAGTCACACCTTTATCAAACTTTACTAGGAAACTCATCAAAATTATCACTCGCCAAGCCTTATATAGTTAATACAAAATCGTGTAGTTAGAATAACAAAGCATGAGAATCAATTAAAAAATAAATATATTTATGAACTTATCGAGTCAAAACTTAGGTCTTAGATTTTCATAAGGTATAGTCTTTTATAAATCTTAATAAAATTTTTCTTTGTTTAAATTACCAAACATATTTTTATTTATATTGTTTTTTTTTGAATTATATTAAATTTCAAAAACTATCTTCTATAAAATTTCATATTTGACTTCTAATTCAAAGAATCCACCATTAAAATTTAATTTACAAAAGATAGAACTTTATAGGGTTATACATAAGCTATTAAATTTATTTTCTAAAACAGTTTCCAGCAACTTCTAGAAATCTTGTCTCTGTTTTGAAAATCATTTTGAAATAGTAAAATATTTACGCTTAACATAATCTTTATATTGTTGAAAATAAATTTTGTCTATTTTCCA
The DNA here is from genome assembly GCA_004329165.1 of Spatholobus suberectus. Taxonomy (NCBI): domain Eukaryota; kingdom Viridiplantae; phylum Streptophyta; class Magnoliopsida; order Fabales; family Fabaceae; genus Spatholobus; species Spatholobus suberectus. The sequence goes on from CM014736.1 coordinate 34,525,655, forward strand.
AAACAATATAGATTTCCTCAATCAAAAATTTACAAAAAAAGATACAAAAATAACAAGGGAGCAAGGTCAGGGTGGCCTACTGGAGGACCAATGAACAAGTCTTACTATTTTTCACTTACAGAGAAAACCTTTTAGAGACCAAGTCCATTCTCTTCTGAAATTAAACGTAAAATCCTTTTCAAAAAGTCCAAGAACACCAAAAACCAAGGTCTACACAATTTTATATGATTTTTGAAAGTTCACAGTTTTCAAAACTTCTTCTAAACAGAAGGTAAGTACAACTTTTAGTTTCCAAAAATCATTAAAAACAGTAAAACTAACCAAATATAGGCAAACATATATGCTTGAAAATATTTTTGTGTCTAATTTTCATTATTTCAAAGAGTTTCCCAAAATACAAAACTGATTCTTCCAAAATCACGTTTTTCTGCCCACTGTCGGGTCAACATTTTCAAATAGTGTACTCAACTTTCAAAAGGCTTAGATTTTTCATTTCTTAACCTTTTGGTACGTTTCTTGTATCCATTTTTGAAAAAAATTTGTCTAGTTGTCAACCAAACAACAATCACACAAAAATATTCACCACAGCTTTGGTTATCATAAAAATAGTGCAACATGTCCAGACAAAAAACCAAACAGCACCAAGAACATATCACATACTTGCACGAAAATGTGATCTATCATTAAGTTTATTACTTTTAAAAAAGTACCAACATTATTCTTAACAACAAAACACATCCACACATGTCAATCACAGATTTAAACAGATAAGAAAAGGGTTCGCTTTCCTTACCACCAAAAATAGCCAAGGTTACAAACAAGCAAAAACTTGAGTTTTGAGTTCACTTCCTTCACAAAGCTTTGACCCAGAACCACCTCTTGAACTCTCTAACCTCTACCTTATCCTTCGAACATTTAGGAACTTTGGATAAGTTGTCCTTTCTCTCTATAACTCACGACCAAGAGGGAATAAAAGGGGAGGATTGTTTGCATTTGGAAACTTAATATAGAACACTTTCAAGAAGGGTAAATTGGTAACTTGCAAAATGAGAGGTGTAATTTGAATTTAAATGAAAACAAAATATTTTCCCTCTTCCCTAGGTGGTGGACGGCCATAGAGGAGAAAACCATGGGTGAGAGTGGTTTTTAGGGTACATTAAAGACATTTGATGTGATTAACTGTCGGAATTTGTGAAAGGTGATTTAGTTAGGTTGTAACTAAATTGGTTAGCTTAGGACTAATGGTTACATTTAGTTTGGTTGGACCTAGGGGAACGTGTACTTAGCTCTAGACAAGAAATACTGTATATTTCTCACACTGTCAGTGAAGAATGCGGTCAAATACCAAGTTTCGTGAAATTAGGTTTTAGATTTCTAACAGTTGACTCAATTAAAACAATTTAATTGATATTAGAGTGTAAATGAGTTTATGACTCTTTAGAATTTCTCTGGTCATGATTGAACTAACTTTATCCAATCAGGCAGTTGGATTTACTTTATCTGACAGGATTCTAGACAGGCTTTTCGATAAAGGTCCAGAATGGTAACAAAAAAACCTAGCATTTTAACCCTTTTTTAGTAAGGAAAGCTATCAACTAAATAGAATCTAATCATAATTAATTTTATAATTAAATTCCATGGTCGTGTACTGTTCATCAATTGTACAAATTAGTACTAGTCTGACAGATATCATCACAACTAGATTCTCGCATAAATCTTTTCAGAATCTCAAGCAAGAATAGCTTACAACTTTTTATTATCTATTTTCCATTGGAAAATAAATTTAATTCCTCTTGTTAGTTATTCAATCACTTGATTAGAGATCAACATGTTGTAGATCTTATACTGTTAGCCTTTACAGTGCATTTTTGTATCATTGAAATCCAAGCAGGCTCAATTTCTATAGAAAACTCTACTGAAATTGACATAATCAAATATTATTAATTGTTCACTTATACTGAATTTAAATTTAATTTCTCCTTTTAGATTATCAACCACTTATGCATAGATTATAAAAGACAGATCTTACACCTATAAAATGAGTAAGTTTTGATTTTAGTCTTTATAACAAAAAAATTCTTTGGTTTTCATCCCTCAAAATGTTGAAATCTATTGTTTTTGGTGCCTACTATTATGTGACACTCGTTAACTGCTTATGTATTTAATTGAATGTCAAGTGACCATCTCAAATGGCACACATTAGTGTTTGTGGTACCATGTCAGCATGTGATACTTCTAATTTTTTTTTTCTGAATTCCTAAAATAAGTGTTTTTTTTATCTACCTTAAGATGAATGTTAGGGAACAATAATGATTTTAGATTTTGGAAGAATGAAAATCAAAGAAAAATATTTTATAAGGTCCAAAACTAAAATTTGCTCATTTTATAAAGACCAAAAACGGTGATTTCAAAGTTTAAAAGCATGAAAAACAAAAGAAAAAAAGTGTAGGAACTAAAATCAAAATTCATTCATTTTATAAAGGCTAAAATCATATTTAAGCCTTTGATTTTTCTTAGTTTACTGTAGGCATAAAACTTTTACACAAGTGTTTTATGAATGGACCATGAGTATCTCTTCTCCCAATTGTGTTGGGATTGATCATAAAAATAGGCTCCATCTTGTGTCACACTTTGTATCATCTGTTTTGGCACTACATATTTTAAACTTGTATTCCATATTGTACGCTTCCATGATGCACAAAAAAAGAGTCGTAGCATCAATATTATCTCAGAAAGACCATTCTTGGTATCGTCCAATGGAAAGAACATGTTGGCCAAGATCATTATCGATCCTTCGATTGACAATGGAGATAGAGAACATTGTCATTATTCAAATTATTTTGAATACGTACAGGTTTCTTCCCGTTTAGAATGCCATCACTCAAATCATTTTGATCATGAACATTTTTCCTGCCACTATTTTCTTGATGGCCCTGCACAAGGACTATGACCATGTCTATCATAATCATCAAGATACAACAACCGTGGCAATGGCCTTGAAATTATTTACCCCATTTTTACAAACCTTACTTTACTTTTGTCTCCTTTTCAATATAATAATTATTTGCATAAATATTAATTCTTTAATATATAAAAAATGTATTATTATTTGCATAAATATTACTTTACTTTAATATATAAAAATTTTAATTCTTTGAAATAATAAGTAAGAGAAAAAATTATGAAAAATTATAATTTTAATTACTTTATTTTCCTAAGTAAGAGTTTATGAAAAGTTATAAAAGTGAGAGATAGAGAAATAATTGGTTAGAGAACATGAGATAACTAGTCCTTTTTAAATGAGTGATGAATAAAAAGAACTGACAATTGGAAAATAAACTGTGATAAGATAAAGGGAATATTAATTCTTTATTAGTAAATAGATGGATATATGTATTGTATAATTCAACATTTGCATTATTTTATTCTTTAGTTTGTCAAAGGCTTAAAACTTTTACTCAAGTATTTTATGAATGCACCATAAGATTCTCTTCTCCCAATAGTGTTGGAACTGATTCCAAAAATAGGCTCCATCTGTTCTTATACTTCGATTACATTCGGAAACACACTTTGTATCATCCGTTCTAGCATTGTAAACTTCAAACATGTATTCCATATTGTATGCATCCATGATGCACCAAAAAAGAGTTGTATCACCAATGTTATCTCGAAAGGACCATTCTTGGTGGTCTCCATTGACAAGAATTTTTTGGCCAAGATCATTATTCTTCGATCGATAATGGAGATAGATAAGAATGCCATTATTCAAATCATTTTTAACACGCATAGTTTTCTTTGTGTCTAAAATGCCATAAACCAAATCATTTTGAGCATGAACAATTTTCCTTGACGGCAATTGAATAATACCTTGAGGGTGAGAAGACTCTAAGCACATTTGTTCTTGGTGGTAATGCAAGTGGTGCCAAGCGCGATGTAATGGTTCTACAACAAGTAGAGACTGTCGACGAGAAATCTATTAGGAAGATATATGAAATTGCTATAAGATTCACAATGGCTATTATTTAGGAGAACAAGAACGAAAATATGAAAGAAAATTGGGAGAGGAGGAAGAGAGTGTAGAGATAGCTCGAGACAAGAGAAATGAAAGAAAAAATTAGGAAAATAAATTATAATAGATATGCAAATTTGTTATACATTTCTCATAAAAATAAATTAGTTTTACCTAGATAGAAATATTATAGTTAATAAATAGATAATTAATTAGTTTAAAATTAGCTACTAATTTTATAAGTTGTTAAAATTGGTAACAAAAATTAAAAATTCAAATTATAAGTAACATTTATTATTAGAAATGTTACAAAAGAAATACAATTTAAGGAAATTAATTACATTTACTGTTACAAAAAAATGTAACTTAAAAAATAGGTAACATTTATTGGCAAAAATGTTAGAAAAACATTTTTATTAACATTTATTGTAGTTAATAAATAAAATATTTATTAACATTTATTGTAGTTAATAAATAAACATTTAAATAAATGATAGCAAAGTTCAAATATATAGTAGTGGCAATTGTACAATGCAAGACTATGCAAGTTATTAAAATAGAATATGAGCTTGGTTTATTATTATCTCACAAACATGTTGAGGGCTTTAGTTACAATTATTGTATTCTTGATGGTTATGACAGAAATAGTCACAATCCCAGTGGAGAGTCAACAAGAAAATGGTGGAAGGAAAATTGTTCGTGCTGAAAATGATTTGGTTGATGGCATTTTAGACGGGAAGAAAATTGTGCGTGTTAAAAATGATTTGAATAATGGCATCCTTATCTACCTCCACTGTCGATCGAAGGATAATGATCTTGGCCAAAAAGTTCTTGCCAATGGAGAGCACCAAGAATGGTCCTTCCGAGATAACATTGGAGATACAACTCTTTTTTGGTGCATCATGGATGCATATAATATGGAATATAGGTTTGAAATTTATAGTGCCAAAATGGATGATACAAAGTGTGGTTCCGAATGTAATCGAAGTATAAGAACAGATGGAGCCTATTTTTGGAATCAATTCCAACACTATTGGGAGAAGAGAATCTCATGGTCCATTCATAAAATACCTGAGTAAAAGTTTTATGCCTATGATAAGCTAACGAATAAATGCAAACGATGAATTATACAATACATGTAGCCATCTATTTTACTAATAAAGAATTAATATTCCCTTTATCTTATCACAATTTATTTTCCAATTGTCAGTTCTTTTTATTCATAACTCATTTAAAAAAGATCAGCTATCTCATGTTCTCTAACCAATTATTTCTCTATCTCTCACTTTTATAAATTTCCATAAACTCTTATTTAGGAAATAACTAGATGTTTTGGAATTGTTTATGCAAATTTAATTTCTATTATTATTTCAAAGAATTAAAATTTTTATATATTAAAGTAAAGTAAAGTAATATTTATGCAAATAATATTAGAATTTTTATATATTAAACAAGTAATATTTATGCAAATAATTATTATATTGAAAAGGAGACAAAAGTAAAGTAAGGTTTGTAAAAATAAGGGAAATAACTTCAAGGCCACTACCATAGTTGTTGTATCTTGATGATTATGATAAACATGGTCATAATCCTTGTGTAGGGCCAACAAGAAAATAGTGGTAGGAAAAATGTTCGTGGTCAAAATGATTCGACTTATGGCATTTTAAATAGGAAGAAACCTGTACATATTCAAAATGATTTGAATAATGACAATGTTCTCTATCTCCATTGTCAATCGAAGGATAATGATTTTTGCTAATATGTTCTTCCCATTGGATGATACCAAGAATGGTCCTTCTGAGATAATATTGGCACTACGACTCTTTTTTTGTGCATAATGGAAGCATACGATATGGAAAACAAGTTTGAAATTTGTCGTGCCAAAATGGATGATACAAAGTGTGATTTTGAATGTTATCGAAGTTTGACACAAGATGGAGCCTATTTTTATGATCAATCCCAACACAACTGGGAGAAGAGATACTCATGGTCCATTCATAAAACACTTGCATAAAAGTTTTATGCCTATGCTAAACTAAGAAAAATAAAAGGCTTAAGTATGTTTTTAATCTTTATAAAATGAGTGAGTTTTAATTTTAGTTCTTTCAATTTTTTTTCTTTTGTTTTTCTTGCTTCTAAGTTTTGAAATCATTGTTTTTGGTCTTTATAAAATGACGAATTTTAGTTTTGGACCCTATAAAATATTTTTCTTAGATTTTCATTCCTCCAAAAACTTTTATAGGTATTGTAAATGTTAAGAACCTATAAAACTATGTTTTTATTTTTTGTTTGTAGTATTATAAAGTTATGATGTTATGTTTCTTTAAATATTATTTTATGTATTATTTAATTTCTATTATTATTATTTTATTAATACTGATTCAACCACAATTGAATCATTGAATCTTGAACTAGTGCCTTGATTGGTTCCATGATTAATCCGATTTTAAAAATATTGTGATTTATAATGTATAACTAAAGTAATTAATGTAATTGATAAATATATATAATTAGGTGATCGCCCATAATTTTAATTAAATTACTTGATTTAAAAATATTTAATTATATTTAATATTGATTGAAGAAACTTAAACGTTTAGATAGAAAGTAGAAATCTCCTTTATTTGAATAATAAATTAAGAAAAAAATAATGTTGATTTGAATTTTTTCATGTAAAAATTCATGACACGTATACTAAGATGAGTCACATGACATACATACATACACACACACACACACACACACACATATATATTTTGTATAACTACATGTAATTGTTATATAATTTATTTTTTATGAAATATAATTATTAAATATTTTAAAAATATACTATTTCTATATGTTAAAATACATAATTTTGTTAATCATGGTAATTTTGACTGCTGACATTGTGATATGAATTAATAAAGGTAATTATGATCAATATGTATTTTAATTAGGGTAATAAAAATTATTTTAGACAAAGATAATTAGATTATTTAAAATTACAAAATTTAATTAATTAATATTAATATAATTTTAAATTTCAAAAGGACAATTAATTTAAAAAGGATAATTTATTTTGACCTAAATATAGAATCTTCATTTAAATTATTTTCATATTAAATTGTTCATTTAGTTTCGCATTATTTATGTATTTATTTAATTTTTTATTACATGTGTCAATTTGAAATAATTTAATAGCATTATAATGGACCAAAGTTTAAAATGGATGCTTAATTTAAAAATAATGATTAGTTTGACTTAAATATGCACTATTCATTTATTAAAATAAAAATTAAGCAAATTTTTTTGTTGTCTTTTCATTATAAATAGCATTTTAAATGGAAATAAATTGATTTTTGCTCCAGAATCACATGAAATTAACATCCCTACCTATTTGAGTAATTATAATATTTAATGTAATTATAATCAATATATATTCTAATTTGAATAAAATAACATAATTATGACATATGTATATTTTAAAAAAAGATGGTAAGATTATTTTGAATTAAGAAAAATATATTAGTTAAAATGTATAAGTAAAGTAATTAATATACTTAATAAATGTATAAAATTAAGGTAATTGGTTATAATTATAATTAAAATAGTTGATTTATTAATACATATATAAAATTAAGGTAATTGCTCATAATTATAATTAAATTAGTTGATTTATAAATATTTAATATCAATTGAAGAAACTTAAACATTTGGATAGAAATTACAAATCTTCTTTATCTGAATAATAAATTAAGAAAAAATTAATTTTAATTTGATCTGATTTAAGGTGAAAATTCTTGACATGTATTATAAGATCAGAGACACAAGACACATATTATATATAGTTTAGCTTTTTATTTAATGTATTATTAAATTTATCAAAATTTTTTATTGATGTAATGAAATTAGTTAATGAATGATTAAAGTATATGTAACACCCTCAATTTTAGAAAATATTATTATTAATATTTTATTTCCAATAAATGCTTATATTATTATTATTATTTATTTTATTGCTATCATCCTAATATACAGAGACATTGCATGGAAGCCTAAATATAAATTCTTTATCTTGAGAAATTAAAACTTTCTCAGTACAAGAAATTGTATTTAGACTTATACAAATTTAAAATTCACAAAATTAACTAGAAATTCTAACAATTAGAAACATAAACACAAGAGGGTAGATAAATGTTGAATAAACATAAAAACGTGATAAAATGATATTCTGAACATAAAAATATGCTTAGAATATTATTTTATAATTGTAGGAATTTTTCTGTAATTTTTAGAAATTCCTCAATTTTGACTCAAAGTACTCATGAGTAACTTTGCGAGCTCAGCTGTAGATACTTAAAGGGCTCCAAAAATTATGAAAAAATTCAAGAAGCTAATTTGATATGTTTAGAAGAGTTTTATGAAGAAAAACTATGGATTTCTACTCTCTAAATTATTAAAGAGCTCAAATGCTTTAGTAGCCTTGTAACTAAACGTTCTTGTGCCAACGGAGGACATAACCGTCACTCATTCCCTCTTAAAACCTATAACAGATTTCAGCTCCCCACTCACAAATCCAACACAGATTTCGTTTCTCCCTTGAGGCACACACATCCAAGACTTTGTTTCTCTCTTGATCAAGCTTGTGGGAGCCTTGGAATTTGGTATCTTCGCAACCTTTTCCTCCCATCTTTGCGTGGCAGTACACAAGGTAAGGGGGAGGAGGTTTTACACTCTTATATGGTCAAATTATGTGTGTGTTAGAGATTTTCCCTTGATCTCTTTGTATATGATTTTGATTCTCAAGGAACCAAGTGTTCTTGCGAGTTATTGCCAATAATCTGTCTCTGCCATTAGCTGCTGTTATATATACTGATTTATCACTTATATCCATAATTATAATCACTTCATTGGTCTGTTTTGTGCCCTAGACGTTGGTGGGGTGAAGCCCTAAATTGTATGCATGATATTGGAGCTTGGTTGTTTGATTTTGACACTTGAAAAACCATTGTTCTGCCAAAAACGTGGTTGCTGTTCTTGGTCTGAATTGGTGTGATAAATTAAGAAATTAACTTACTTTTGATCATGGTTTTAAGTTACAAAAGGTATTAGGTTATTACCAAACATGAAAGGAGTGAAAGTATGCATATATCAAGTGCTAGAAACATGTAACCTATGAATTCTGCTACATAATTTAATGTTCTGATCTGCTGCATTTTAGGTCAGTAATTTCATGTTATTAGTGAGCTAAAAGTTGCTTATTAAGTGCACTTTGATTTGTATATGATCCCTCTAAAATTTGGTAAGCATTAGAAGCTTTGAGCATGTTTTGCTACTTGAATTTACCCAATAAATAGTAAAATCGAGCTACTGTCCAGCCCTTTTCATCAGTGATTTTGATACTATTTTTATGTTTAAATTATGCCTAATGAGTTGATAATGGATGCCACACCATTAAAGAACATATAGGAACAAGATTGGGTGAATCCGGACCCAAATTGAGTCATAAAGAGCCTGTGTTTATGCATGATGTATGTGCTGTCCTGTGTTGATTAGTGATGAAAATCATATATTTAATATGTCACAAATCATGATTTAATGTTACAAGTAGTGTTATGTGATTCCTAGATCCAATGGCATTCAAACCATGCATAAATGACATGTTGGAAGCATAAAATTGTGAAATCTGCTGCATAATGTACTCTGCTGTATGGCGGCGAACACTAGTGATAAATCATGATTAAAGTGTACTAATCATTGGAAATTAAGTGCCTTGTGATTAGTGTATGATACCCCTAAGGTTTGGTGAGCAAAGGAAGCTAAAATGACGTGTATTGGCGTATGAAAAAGTGAGTTATGCAGACAAAACGTGGCCGCTGTTCTGATTGGATCTATGATGGAAAATGATGAATTTCACATGTATGAGGTCATGATTTCATGTTATAAATAGTGCCATATAATTTCTAGACTCTATGGGAACCTAACTATGCATAACAACATGTTAAAAGCAAGGAAAGACAAACTTTTCTGCATAGTTTTACTTTGCTGGTCTGACTTATTTTAATACATTAAAACCACATTTAAAGTGAGCTAAATGTTGCGTCTTAAGTGTATTTGATTAGTATATGATACATCTAAATTTTAGTAAGCATCGGAAGCCAATTGGACGTGTTTTGATACTTGAAAATGTCACATGAACAGTTAAACGAACTGTTGCCCTGCTGCTGTATAACTGTGACTTGGTTCATATTTTTGTGTTTAAATGATGTTTGATGGATTATTATTGGATGCTACAGCATTGAGGAACAAGTAGGAAAAAGAATGGATGAATTTGAATGTCTTTAGAGACTTGAAAAGCATACTTTTGTATCCAAATTGAGTGCTGTCCTGTTTTTGTTTTTGATAGCAAAATTTATAATTAGAAAGAAGTTCTATAATGTTGGAAGGTATAGGAACTAGTTATAAAGATCATAAGTGGTTGGAAATAACTAAAATGAATGATTTAATGTTAGTAAATGGATTTGAGACACGATTCATGGATAGGAGTAATTATGATCTTGGCAGCTTATGTGTGTGCCAGTTGACCAATGAATGGCAAAGACGTGCGAATTTGCCTTGTTATAATTACTTTACTTGATTTAAAGCATTGAAATATTATGTCATGAGATATGGAAATGTGATTGAGATATGTTTGAAATATGCTATATGTATGGAAATCTTGAGAATTACAGAGAGATTAGGCCATGGATGTCTATTTAAATTGAATGGGTTTGAGAATGGTATTAATCAGTAAATTGTTTGTCCAATCATCATGCTTGGATCAAAGTGTTATGATATGATATTAAAGAGTAATTAGAGATATTTATGTAATGTGATATGTGAATGGTAAGCTTAAGAACTACCAAAAGATGTGACCATGAAAGCCTATGAGAAATGATTGAAATTGAGAATGATAAGGGATAAGGGATGAGAATGATGATTATTGTTGTCTGGTAGGTTGTGTCTCTGTTTATTTATTGACCATACCCATGTAAAGGTATGAGGAAAGTACCAAAAATAGAGATAACACTGCTAGAATTTCATGAGAATGATAAGTTTCTAGCTTAGGTGTTAGTAGTAAGTTGGAACATGCATCATGTGCATTGTATAAAGTAAAGTATGTATGAAAGGTTGACCACAGTATGGTACCTGAGGGATGTAGGCAGGACTCATGGAGTTTAGGGAGTGAGAGGATTTGGGTTGTGAAATCCTAACGACCAAGACCTACAATCCTGAGCTAGGAAACTCACATTATCTGGCCCAATAACCTCGACAATTGCTGAGTGTCACCGGGATTGGTGGAGTGTATTCCTTTAAAAGTGGTTAAAGACTCATGTTTGCTTGTAAAATGAAGTACCAGGAAGGAATATGTACTCCTAATCGTCACCCAAAAGAAATGTTAAGACCTTTGATCATGGGAATTAAGAGGCATTGGGCCCACATGCACGAGTCTGTCAAACTAAGATGGAAACTTTAGTTTCCCTTGCATTCAATAATTAAATAATCACTCATAGTGATTATTCTATTTGATTGGAATTGTAAAGATTCGTTGTTTGCAACCTTAAATATAAGAGTGATGTGACCTCACTCCTTTCTTTTCTTTCTTGTATGTATGTTCTCGTGGCTCGTCAGAGGACAGCTAACTCAGATGGCAAGAATCCCAGCACTAATGAGACCTACACTTCAAGGCTCTGAGGAAGACCATTGTGATTACCCTCTGAAGGCTTTAGTCCTTGGGAATTGGGATAGTATAGGACTTAGCTTGTAGATTGATTGCTCTAATTCTAGGCTCTTCTATTTTGTTGTATTATATGGAGGGGTTAGATATTAATGGTGTGGTGGTGTATATATAGTTAGTTAACTTATTTTTATTTTGAGATACTTAGATTTATTATAGATTGTTTGTATACTTTTGTCACCTACCTTTGATTTTGGTTATGACATATGATACATCTAATATGCGATTATGATCCTATGGAAATGATTACAGTTTCTATTTTATTAAGATCAATAATATGTGGTATAAAAAAAATTACTCACAAAATAATCACTAAATATGATAAATAAATGAAATAATCATAGAAATAAATGTCGTGACAAAGGATGTTACAGTATATAATTGAGATAATTATATATATTTTTTACATATAATTTACATTTTATGAAATATAATTTTTAAATATTGCTAAAAGAATAATATTTTTATATGTTAAAATACATAATTCTATTAATCATGGTAATTACAATAGATATATACTGTGATATGAATTAATTAAGGTAATTATGATCTATATATCAATTTCTATTTTTTTATCTAAAATTTCTATTTTTCACATGTGACATCTTCAAAATATTACTTAAGTAAGTGTCTAATAATTAATTTGTTTAATTGTCTTGTCATATTAATCAAAAGTCTAGATAGAGATTTATAAATTGTAAAAGCTTTGATTTATTTCCAATGAATAAGTAATATCTAGACTTAATAATAATAATAACAACAACAACAACAACAACGACAAGTGAAATTATATAGAACAACTTAAATGATTAACAAATACTTTTTTAAATTTGAGAAAAATTGTGGTTTATACTTAAAACAATATTAGAAAGGTATCTAAGAAATAAAAATAATTTTTGGTAATTTTATAAATAAAATTGGATTTATTGCAATTAATAAATTATAATAAAGAAAGATAATTAAGAGATAAATCATAGAATGGTCAAAAAATTTAAGAAAAAAATATTTTTTAGCTTAGAAAATTGATTAGAAATTTATCACGAATTTTTAGGGATGTTTTAGAAATTTTTTTAATTTACACTAAATAAGCTTTAAAAATTATAAAAAAATTACAGTAGGTTCCTTAGTATTTCTAGACCTTACTTGAACAAGAAAAACTCAAACTAACACCTGTGTAGTAGTTTTCAAAAAATAAGGTCATAAATAGCTCATAAAGTAATTTATAAAACAAACTGATTGTTTTTAGCTTTGTTTGTAGAGAAACCTCATATATGTGAACAGAGAAAGACTAGATTAAATCTAATGCCATTAATCACAATTCCCTATAAGCTCGTTGAGTCGAAATTAAAATGAACGCAATGAAAATTTTAATTACCGGACACTTTAGTGACATGTGCCAATACTTAGTGGTGAAAAATTAGATTTTCCTTTCCCTTGGCTCCATAAACTCATGACTCTCACCTCCCCACTACCAACACACTTCATTTTCTCTTCTTCCTCTCCAAACCCTCTCCATTTCTCTCAAAATCTCTCAAGACCCAAAGCTTCCAAGGTTTTCCAATTCTATTTATGACTAAACCAAGGTGAGTGGAAGCTCCTATTCTTCTTTTTTCCTTCTCCTTTTATGTAGCCCAAACACCACCACCACCCTCCACCAATTCCTCTTTGTCTCCTTTTGAGATTTCTTCAAATTCTCAAGGGGCTTTTGTTATAAACACTAATTGAAGCATGTGTTTGTTTTAATTGTGCAATTAGGAGCTTAATTAGAGCATGGATGAGCAAAGCCCTTGCCTCCCCTTTTGTGGACAGTCGCAGGTTACTAGGTAAGGGGGTAGAGACTAGATTAATTTGATTTCAAGAATGATAATGGCCTAAATGGTGGTTTTGATGAATTATGTGTTGTCAATTTCATTTGTATGACTCTTGAGCATTCTAATTGTGATATGTTTGTATGATTGGCTACATAGAGCTTAGTTGCGCCTTAAATGATATTCTTGATAATGGTATTGCTTGATTACAATGCTTAAAGATCAAATTACAAGTTGCTGATTTTTTACTGTAGTAGAGCAACCTCCCTTTTTCATGTGTAACTTCCTGTGTTGGAATTTTTGTATGAGTTTAAGAGAGATGCCTTTGTATGTCTAGAATATCCTTGTAAAATTTTGTAATCTAATTCCATGTGATAAATATTTGGCAAATTTTTTATTGTCTGCTGTTTTGTCAAATCCTGACAGCAACTAGCCACGAAAAAGTGCTTAATTAAACCCTTAAATGATTTTATATAAATTAGGAAAAATTATTTTTAGAAACTAGACATATTTAAGGTTAAAACTGCAAAATATGGTTGGAAGAAAAATTCATTTGCTATGCCAAAATGATCAACAAAAACCGAGTATCACAATATGGTAAAAAACAGAAAATTGCCCATGACGGAATTGGTGTTCCTAAAGTTTAGCTTTGTGTTTTATAGTATGGGTAGGTAATTAGAATCATAAAATTGGTAATCAAAAGATAATATGGGATAGAACAAGTGTAGGTTAGTGTCTTTTAATCATAATAAGAATTGATTTGTTAATTGGTGGTGAGCCTAGGATGAATTACATGATTTGTAACTAATTAAATGGAATGCATGATTGAGGCTCTTGAGTTGGTGGACATAAAGTAGTTGATTGCACCTTAAAGTATTAAACACAAAATTGTGGTTTGCTATTGAGTTAGCTAAAATTATAATTAGTGTTTTATAATGATAGCATATGTGAGAGCTTATTTGGATATTTGATGACTTTGTCCATTAATTAGAATGAATTCAAAATAATCAAAGTAATGGGAATTGTATGACTAAGTGGTAACTAATGGGATATTTTGATTGGAAATTAAAAAAATCTAATGAGATGTCACTACGCCAAAAATGTGAATATATAGTGCCGTTTATATTGCGCTTACGAATATAGGTGCGCTAAACAAAATGCAAAGCAAATATACAGCACTTGTTTAGACAGGCGCACTCTATTCATGAACATATACGGAACTTCTTTAAATAAGCATCATATATATGTTGATTTAAAAAAATAAAAAATGTGAAGCAAATATATGGTGCTTGTTTAAACAGGCGCACTCTATTGATGAACATACATGATGCTTCTTTAAATAAGCGTCGTATATCCTTTGCAAAAAAAATTTATATACAGTGTTGTTTATATGACGCTTCCAAATATAAGCACACTGTATAGAATGAGAAGCAAATGTATGGCACTTTTTCAAATAAGTGCACTCTATGTAACATTATATATAGCGCTTATTTGAAAAAGCGCCGTATATAGTGATTTAAAAAAAAAATTTAAATATTTGACTTATTTTTCTCCCTGTTCACGCTCTATACAGGCTCATTCATTGCTCCAGTGACTTTAGAACTCGCACGCTCATTTTTTCCTTGCATCTTCATCATTGCTTGCTCCTTTGCACATTCGTTCCCTGTTGCTACTGTGGTCGGCGTCGCGCGTCGCTGCTACTGTTGTGACTGGCGTCACGGGCACCCTTCTTGTCGTTACTGCACAATGTGGTTGTCTTTGTTCTTGTGCTCTTTTGTCCTCACGGTTCACACGTAGATCTTGTGCTCTGTTGTCCTCACTATTCGTGTGCTCTGTTGTCCTCACTAGTACCATTCTCGTGCTCCCCATCTTGTCACAATTCTCGTGCTCAGTTCTCATCATTATTACTGTTGTTATGCTTTTCATTTTGTCACAGTTTTCGTGCTCTGTTCTCATCACTGTTAGTGTTCTCGTCATGGAAGTGTTCAGCTTGGGGGAAGTGGAAGAACACATCACTCTCTACCCATGGGACAGAACGGGTCACTGTTGAGCTTTGTGGGAACATCTTAGCGCTTTGTGGAAGAACATCTCTCACTCTCGTTGTGCTTGGTGGAAGAATATCTTTGTTCTTCGTGGAGGCTATCTCAAGAATTCTCATTTGGGTATATTTCCCACACTTTCCTTCTCTTATTCTTGTATATGGTTTCCATGAATCTTCCTACTTCATTAATCTTTTACCTTTTCCCCCCAATCTATTCCAAGAAGCAATTCAAGGCACATTGGGTAAGTTGCAGATTAAATTTAATTTGTGGTAATTTATTTAACATTTTGTTAGAAATATGTTTAGATACTGTTTATGGTCATAATTTTTTTTCATACATGTATAAAATATAATCCGGATGTAGCCATGTGAATCATGTTAACCATTATTGTTCTGTTTATTGAGATTTAGGGGATTTGTGTATAAAAATTATATGTGTGATTGATGGAGAGAAAATAAGAGAAGATGAAAAAAGGAGAGGAACGAAGGCATCTGTCATATGATTAGAGAAAAATCTAATTAATGGTCGTACACATCTCTCATATAATTAGAGAAAGTATTCATTTTGGTAGGACTAGTCATTTAATTAGTTAGATAGAACACACCGTTACTCCCTATGTCAACCTCAATACTAGTGGATGAGTTCTTGCGAATCCTAGAAGAGCTAGTTTTCATTGCCTAATTCCAAAAGTCATTGGGAGAATAAATTATAGACTTTTTTAGCTTCGTTTCTACAACTACGACATAACCTTAATGCAAAGCTTCTAGCTCTTAAATGTCACCTAAAACATACTTGGGACCAAAGGTTTTATTATTTCATCTGCCACTTCGATTCATATGTTGCCATTGGCCATTTAGTGTAGCCACCAAATAAGAATCACGTGTATGCTTGCTTGATCTGTGAAAACTACCAAATCTTTTTGCCTTGAATTGAAAATATTGAGTTACAAGTCTCCAAACCCAATGGGTCTTGAAGAAAGATTCTAGGGATAAAAAGTGACTTGAGTGAGTTAGTTTCACTCAAGAATGTCAAACTGTTATGAAAATAGCGCGAGTCAAAAGTTTACCTAAAGACCATAGTTTTACGAATCAGTTTAGTACCCAATTTGAAGTATAAGTCTCCAAACCATACAAAACATCAAAACAGATTTTATAAGGATAAAATGTGACTTGTGTGAGTTGGTTTCACTAAAAAATATCAAGCGGTTTGAAAATTGCCCAAGTCGAAAGCTCAGGCAAAAACTATAGTTTTAGGAGTCGATTTTCTATGCAATTTGAGCTACAAGTCTCCAATCCTTATGGGACCTAAAAATAGATTTAATAGGGTTAAAATGTGACTTGAGTGAGTTGGTTTCACTCAAAAATCTCAAGAGGTTTGAAAATGGTGCAAGTTGAAAGTTTAGGCAAAAACCATAGTATTAGGAGTCGGTTTTGTACGCAATTTCAGCTACAAGTCTCCAAACCCTATGGGACCTAAAAAAAGATTTGATAGGGTTAAAATGTGACTTGTGTGAGTTTGTTTCATGCAAAAATCTCAAGCAGTTTGAAAATGGTGCAAGTCGAAAGTTTAGGTAAATGGCAAGGTTAGCTTAGACGTATTTTTTATGTTATATTTATAATTCAACTCATTTTTATATATATCTTTCTTTTATATCAATGCTAACATTTATTTTATCTTTTTTCTTGCAAGTAAATGGCATCTCCTGGCCATGATTGTAGTCCCTCTCTTGAGGGAGGTAAGGGGAAGAAATGACTAGTTGTTATGAAGAGTGTCATTTGAGCTAAAAGTGGTGGAAAGAGATTACCGGTAATGTATTCATTGTTTGCTTTGGAATCTTAACTATGTTTCATTTTTAAAAACTAATATGTATTTTTTCATTTTATTAGGACACATTTAATAGTCGTGGTCAACCTATTGAACCTAGTGGTGTAAAGTTTATCGGTTATCTTGGGTCCATTGTCTGGTCTAATATTCACATTACATGTGATGATTGGTTAAATCCAGATATGAACATATATAAGAATAACATTTGGTTGGATATACAGGTATATGCTAATTTTATCCATTTGTTCAAATTATTGTTACTTTAATCAACTTAACATTTTTGTGCTAACATTCTTTTGACTATCGACTTTTGATGTTGATGAATCTCATTAAATGTTTGTACTTAACGAGGCGGGAAGGTTGCATAGGCACTTTAGAGCTAGCATAGCCACTCATTTTCTAGAAGACAAGGATGGGAATTATTTAGATAATCCTCCCGCTTATCCTCCTGCACAATATGTGTCTATAATCCACGAGGATGTTTGGAAACAGTTTGTGGCGAAACGTGCAGATCCATCTTTCCAGGTAATCCATAATTCATATATATTATTGTCAGCCTTTGATTCATCATATGTGACCTGTTGTCCATTACATAATATGTTTACCACATAGGAACAAAGCAAAAGAAACAAGGAAAGAGCATCACAATGTAAGTAACCTATAGGGCCTCACATAAGGGGTATGCATGCCTTGAGCAAGAAATGGTAAGTGTATAAATGCGCACACACATATATAATATACAACTTGCCAATAATGAATTCTAATTAGTATGATTGTTTTCTCAATAAATAGATAAAGGAATTAGGACTGAATGTTAAGAGTGTTACCCGTCAGGAATTGTGGAGGCGTGCTCGTGTGAACAAGGCTGGGGAGATTGAAAACAAAGATGTTCAACAAGTTTGGAATCAATGTGTGAGTACAATAATTACCTTAACCTCTTGTTTCTTATATAAAGTACAACAAGTTTGGGTTCAAGTATGTTTGATTTTTATATGTTTCAGGAGGTGCTATCACAATCTTTACCTACAAAGGAACAAGACCCTTGTTTAGACATTCTTTCTCGGGCTTTATGTGTACAAGAGAATTGGGGCCATCTAGATTTGGAGTCACACATAAAGATTATTTCCCACCTCAAAAGCGACACACACAATAGAAGCATGATTTATTGTCTGCTAAAGTGAGAGAGATAAAAGCGAGACTAAAGTGGATGGAAAGTCTAGCTGTGTCATTCCAACCGAAGGATACATTAGATGTCGTGCAGTAACCTAATGTTGGGATCCAAAGTGACAAAGGGAGTTACACTATCCCATCTAATAGCTTTCCTGAGGTAATTGATTTTTTTTATTTTAGCTTAAATGGTAGTAGTATTCATTTGCTTAGTTCAAAAATTTGTATAATAACATAATGTTTTTACCATGTAGGGGGTTTCTTCATGTAAATTGTTTCTATCATCACCAACACTTCGATTGGTTGCCCACAGAAAAATGCATAACCATTCGAGTGATACACTACACAGGCATTCTTTACCTAATGGTTATGTCAAAGTTACTATTGATGTTGCTATAGAACCAAATGCCCAATTGCCATGTCCTAATTATGATGCTAAGATAATGACCATAGAACAAGCAATAGGTACATTTGCCATATGGCCAATCAACCTATTACAGGTCACTACTGTGGTATGCCTAAACAACCATATCAATTGATAATTATTTATCATAATATTTTATCCACTAGTTACCTAATTTAATTGACAATTTTTAGGTTTCCTCCGTCTCCAACAAGAAAAAGACCCAAAATACAAATGAGTCTGTTGCACTATGAGGAAAGAGTCAGGGAAATGAAGTGTTTCAGCATCCCCCTCTTCCTGAATGTTGTAACTATCTTTAGTTGCACCTAAAAGTGAGGCCGAAGGACTCACTTGCCCCAATAGAAATGGAGGAAGACATATTTGGGATACCTGAACATAAGGAAATAGTTGATGCAGAGGTTATTGGAGAAGTTATCAAACATGAATGGCTTGGCTTAGCTACTATTTTCATTTATATTGGGTACGTTAATTAACTTTGTCTCATTAACTTGTTAACTTTGATGACTATCTCGTTCATGCTATTTACTAATTCATTCTTATATCTTGTATCATAAGGTATTTATATGACACTTTTCTAAAGCTAAATCATAAGGCGTTCTTCTTCTTATCCCCCCAAATAACAGGACACCAATTAAGCATGAAAGAACGAGTGCAAATAATTGTTGATATTTTTGTCAATAAAAAGGTGATTGACAAATTTGTTCTTACTTCGATCAATATAGGGTAAGACTTTTTTTACCTAACTTTATTAGCAATTTAGTACGTTAGATGCAATTTACATATACTAACTAACTTTTCATTTCTTTTAGTGATCATTGGGTCTTGGTTGGAATCAATCTTAAGATGGAGATAATATACTTTCTAGAACTATTAGAGAAGGACCTTAGTCGGAGGCAAGATTTGAAGAAGTTGTTTAACACGTAAGAATATAAGCACCATGACATTATGTGTGTGTGTGTGTGTGTTGATATATAATTTTTACTTATATATGCGTTGTTTGCCTTTATTAATTAGGGTTTTATAAACATATCGGGCTCAAATAGGAGCTAAGGTTTCAATAACTAAGTCAAGCAACATCAAGTGGATAATAATTAAGGTAGTTTACAATTTTTATGTGAAAATCAATTGATCGTGTTAATCTTTAATTACTTATACTGATGTTTCTACTTTTGCTTCTATAGTGCCCAAAGCAACCTAACAGTAATGATTATGGGTATTATGTTTGGTGATATATGAAGGAAATCATCACCCATTGTGAAGGGGGGACAATCTTAGAAGATGTATGTGATATTGGTCTTATATCTCATTCCTTTTAAATATATTCTCACTTGGTTTTAATTTCATTTTTTATTTTTAAGTACATCCCTAGTTGCAGCAGGAAGCAATATTCTAATAATGAAATCACTGAAGTTAGGAAAGATTGGTGTTAATATGTCATCTAGAAATACTTATAGATGAGCCTTTGATTTATGATGTCTAATACACATAGTTAATGGAGCTATTTTAATGCTTTTGGAATGCATGTGTGTAGAGACTCCCTTGGTCTCTTCGAATTTGGAGTGTACGAAAGCTATATTTGTGCATATTATGTTGTTTTTGCTATAGAAACCCCTATTGGATCAAATCAGTGACTACACCCCTTATTTTTGTGAATTGAAAGTGATTCATGATCTTAAATTGCTCCTATTTTATGCCCTAAATGATGAACAATGGAAGCCCTAACTTTTTGTGCATTAGGATACTGTAATTGTTTGAATTTGGCAATTCAAGAACCATGACTCTGTCAATTTTGTGGTAACTATTTCGGACTTGCAATCATGTATAAATTCATGAAATTAACTTTCTTTTGGCTAAAAATTAATGTTACAAAAGTTGCCAAGTCATTACCCTACTTGTATGGAGTCAAACCATGCATAACTACGTGAATTTGAGAACATATTTCTTCATAATTCTGTAATGCAGACCAGCAGCATTTGAGGACCGTAAAATCATGTTTTTACTGAGTGAAAAGTTATTTAATTGATGCATTATGGTTTGTATTTGATCTCTACAAAATTTGGTAAGCTTTGGACACCATTTGAGTGAGTTATGCCTCTTGAATTTACCATATGAACAGTAATTTCGGGTTGCAGTACAGCCCCTCTGTTCTTGCATAATTGACACTATTTTTGTGCTTAAATCATGTTTAATAAGTTAATAATGGATGCCCAAACATTAAAGACCATATAGGAAAAAGTTTGGAAGGATTTGGATGTAAATAGTCACAAAAGAGCATGTTTAGTATCATTATAAGCTTATTGTCCTATTTCTATTTCTATGACAGCATAATCACTTTCAAGGTATTATTTTTGTGCAATTGAGTGTTAACTTACTGGTTATTTTTTGTCTTGCCACTACAACATTTCTGGCCTATTGCTATAGGTAAAAAATGTTGTGTATTGTAAAAAAACCGTTGTCTTTTGATATGAGAACGATTTTCAAACTGTGGTAATCTGAGGCGTTGCCCATTCCTTTGGGAACGGTTTTTTACGTAAAGGCAACGCTATCAAAAAAACTGTAGTCATTGGTATAACATAGAGAACGGTTTTTTAAGTGATGTAAGACAACAGTTTTATACCGTAGCAGTAAAAGGCAACACCAAAAAACCGTAGCATTGTGTGACATAAAGAACGGTTTTGCAGGTGATCTACGACAACATTTTTCCACTGTAGCAATCAATGGCAACACTAATAAACTGTTGCATATGAATGTCAAACAATACACATACATAGTTATTATTATTGAATTTAAAAATTGGTTTTTTAAGTGCAACAACAATTTTACCTTTAAGAACATACATTTTTTTTTTATTAGGCAACAATTTTATTTGTAAATATAGAGATCAATTTTTTGATAAGATAATTTGAGAACTAATTTTTTAAATAAAACAATCACACTAACTAAAGAAAATTATTTTTTATTCATTAAAAATTATTTTAACTAGTGACAATAAACTAACCATTTAGTATAAAAAATATATTTTTGTATCTAACAAGTAAAGGATGAAAAAAATATAATACGTCATATCATTAGTCACTTCACCAAAATTAGTTTAAAATCAAGAACTACAAGTCATAATTATAATAAAGACAAGTAATTGGGTCCTTAATGTATTTCCCAAGAAATAATGTCAATAATCATTCATTACTAGCTAGTTTCTAAAATAACATTGTACTAAAAAAAAAGGAAAAAAACTACATGTCACTTATGAACCATCAACATCCATGTCTTCATCTTCTACTTCTAAGTCTAGACCTTCATTCATACCATTATCCATCTACAAAATATAATAAAAAATTATCAATAAGCATGTATCATATGATAACTTATTTACACAAAATCAATCTCTAAAATCTAGAAGATAAAAATAAATAAGCAGCCAAACACCTACAAAATGAGATACACTTTTTATTTTCTTTTGATAGATACACTTTTAATATTTATTTTAAGTCATTCTTCTTATCTTGCATAAAGAGTATACTAATATGGTAATTCATTAACAATAGTAGAAGTAAGCTGAACATAAGCATAATAAATGCTATGATTCAGCATATAGTTTGTTAGATATACTCCTACAAGGAAATAAGGTGCAAAATCAGAATGGCATAATGATGATAGGAAACACAATATCAACACTAGCCAAAACAAAATAGCAGATCCCTTGCATCCAATCATATAGATGCTGCAAAAAAAAAAAAAAAACAAGACAACAAATCTGCTGCAGCGCCCCCCACTTGCTACAGCCTCCGCTATTCCTACAAGTTTCTCCTACTCCTACAAATTGTTGATAAAACGTATTGCCACCACCTTCATGGAAAACAAAGCCCCCCACTCACAACATATGCCCAATAATGAGTTTCCATTGTGCATTCACAGTAAAGCAATATGGTAATATTTTCGTTAAGCTAAATAACAAGATAATGATAAACTATACATGAAACCAGCAGTAATGGTAACAAACATAGGCATAAATATATGGGTATGGTGCTTTGTGATTGCTTAAAAAGGTCCAAGAGAGTGAAAAAAGAAATAGGCTACTAAACTTGGATAGTGCAAAAGAAGAAAAGTTGCTGGTTTGTTTAAGATGACTATGTTCTCAAAGTAATTTTCATCCAGATTCAAAGACACGGCAATCAGTGACAACAACTCTTTTCTAGCTTGTTAGGGGGAAAATAAGAAGAATATTCAAATTCTAAATCGTACAAGAGAAAGACAAAAAAGAAAATGTGTATAAATAGAATGTCATAAACTCACAATGAAAAGGTGTATGAATAAAGTTGTCAATGAAAAATGTCATAAACATCATAAGCATATATCCTATGCTGGTAACATAATATACATTGCCAAAAAAAGCATATACTTGAGGAAATTAAATTATAAGCCCAAATAACAGAATATACATTGCCATAACATCATAAGCATATATCCTAAGTTTAGTCAATCTACTTACAAGTTTGTGAACAATACTAGCCCTATTTGAGGAAATCATCTAAATTATTCTCCTGTTGTAAACATATATTTGTAACAAGCATTATTTTGATGCATGTTGCCAAGAACTAAGGTGATCAATCATATTCAAGAAGAGGTAAATAATACTATGGACTGCAAAAATAAACAAACAAGAATTAAGCCTCAATCTTCATTATTACTAGGAGCATTTGTTGATGTAGAAGAACGTAGAGCACTGTTAGCATCAGCCAGAGTTGATAATAAAATTGCCAAAGCTGCCACATTCAATCCTGAGGTGTTTTGAGTTAGCACGGTCTTGAAGAGGAGTTGAAATTTTTGCTCCATTGCTACCATTTCCTAACGACGTTTTTCCTCTGCTGCTGCAATTTCTCTACCACATTTTTCCTCTATCTCTTGGATCCTATCATTTAGTTCTTTCACCTCATTAGTATGTCTTTGTTCAATTTCAGAAATTTCTTTATTTCTTTTTAGGAGAGTAGGTGTTGTAGTTCTTCCGTGGCAGCGCACTCTCCCTGGTTTTTCTCTGCCAAACACAGCCTGAAAAGCTTCAGAAGAAGACTGGCTAGAATTTTCAATCAAGTCTTGAAGCTTTATCTACAATATATAAATAACATTAGTTAGGAATTTAGATAATTATATTCAAATTAATAGTCATAAACTAAAACTTACAATTGCTTGATTTGTTTCTAAATCCAACTGCTTTCCTTTACTTTATCGAGTTTCAATGAACATTTTAGCTTGAGTAGGAGGCTTTTTATCCTCCTTGCTTGCTCGCTATACCCACTAAACAATGGTATGAGCATAATACATGGAATTAGACAATTTAAATAATAACTTATTGATGTTAAAAAAATACAATACCAATCTTTCTCTTATATGAGCAAGGCGAGCAAGGCTTATAGGTCCTACTCGATGTCTCCATTTTTGTTGAGCTATATTTTGGGCATTTTTATGACTAATTTCCTACATTCATTAATAAAAAAATGCATTTTATTAAAGTTAGAAAGTGTATCAACTAGTATAATATACAATAATATATAATTCTATCTTACTTGAATGGCTTCAAGTCTCCAATATTCCATTAACTCCTTAAAGTGTGCTTTAGGTATCTCTTGAGGTCAATTTTTCAATCGTTCATGCAAGTTTTTATACTTTCTAAAATGCTCCCTTTTAATCAAGCATTTATATCGCCTCCAAGCATAATTTATAATAGCAAACACAGCTTTCTGTCCTTTCTCTGGAACGATATATTTTTGCTACAAAAAAAAGAAAAGTACTTAGAAAAATCCAAATCATTAAAGTATGCTAATGTAAACACATTCAAATGGGTTAGTTAGTACATTGACATAATCCCATATCGGGTCTTTGTCCAAAGCCTTCCAATTAGTGAAATTAAGAGGGCATAAATCTGAACTTCTTCCTATTGTTCCCAAAAAACTACTAAATTCAGAAACTATCTTTTCATTTGGCCCAATAGGTTGTCCTTCTTCATTCAAAGTGATTTCTTGTCTATCTTCGGGTCCTCGTGCATGAATTTTTAGACATAATGTCTTTCCTCGTTTTCTTATTGATGATGCCCCTATATAACAATTGTATGGATAAGAAATATAAACTTTAATATTTTTAAAGTTTTACAAAGATAATAAAATATAATCAAAGCAGAAATAAGTAAAAATCAAAAGTAGTGATGATGTTACCTTCGGAATTTTTTTCATTAATTCCCTCAATTTCATCACCTTCATAGTTTAGACCTCCCTCAATTTCTTGTTCCATGTCATGTTGTTGGTCATTCTTATTAATGTAATCATCAAGTGACATAGCTGGACACTTTAGAATAGTCTTTATCTTTTTAGCAACTTGTTGTTCTTCTATTGATCCCTGAACTTGATTTTCCATTGCACACCTTTGTTGCCTCTTAACATTATTATTTTCACAAAATCCTTTTGACTGCTCATCAATTTTCTTAAAGGCTTGTTTCTCCATTGATCTTTGAACTTGATTTTCCATAGTAGTCCTTTCTTGCCTCTTAAAAATATTGTTTTGAGAAAACCCTTTTTGCTGCTCAACAATTTTCTTAGAGGCTTGTTCTTTCATTGATACTTGAACTTGAAGGGCCATTCTTAGGTCCTTGTGGAGAGGAACTTCGGTAGAGTTCACTGTTTGTCTTGCAACACTACTGTTCAAGGATTACTTCCTTTGTTCTTGCTTTTTGTGATGTATTTGAGTAGACTTTGGTACTTGATTTGCAACTCCAGTTGTCAATGGTTGCTTCCTTTGCTCTAACTTTTGAATGCTTCCTCCATTAGTGCCTATATCACGCTGAATTTTTGCTTGACTTAACGTGAAATTCTTCTTCTCTTGATTTGAAGTACATCCCTTGCTTTCTTTTAAATTTTTAGCATTTTCCACCTTGACTTTATACTTTCTGAATAATTCAGCACTGGACTTAGCTTGAAATTCAAGACCAAAATCACCCTCTTTGTTCATTTTCCTACAAATTAAAAACAATAACATATTACAACTAGGACAACTTATATTAACAAAATTTCTAATAAGATATAAATTAATAACAACTTTTTCCACCCTTTATACCTGTTAATTTGAATGGCAAATCACTACAAGATTAGAAAGAAGTCCAAATGAAATGAAAGGAAACACTACCTGCATTATTGAAACATAATATATACACATTAGCATTGATTTTTACACATAAACACATATACAGATAATAGAAATTTATGAGAAGTTACAACAATGGAAGTCATGCATAGATTACAACATTACCTTATCTTTATAATAAGTTATCAAATGAATAATAAATTAGTCTCACAAAGTGTTATCAAAATTAGAATCATCTTCAAGTCCTATTTCTTTTGACATATGCAAAGACTTTTCAACAATTGTTGGTGGCATGTCATTCCTAACTAATTCAACTTCACAATTTTCATCATTTGTAGCTAGATTTACTGTATGATCTGAAGGTTCACTTTGATATGATTCCTGGGCATTGGAATCTGATTGTTCTTTCATATTAAAAAAATCCCTTGGAACAGTCTTCATAACATAGTTCCTATTCTCATCAAAAGGATCTTGAATGTAGAAGCATTGATGAACTTGAGAAGCCAATACAAAAGGATCATCCATGTAACATCTCTTGTTAAAATGAACACAAATCAACCCATACTTATCCTCTTCAACTTCAAACCAATCATATCTAAATAGCACAAACTTGAAATTGCCATAATGATCCACCTCAATGATTTCAGTAACTGATCCATAGTAAGTTATTGATTTTGTAATTGGATTTTCATCTTTGGTGCGCAAAGCTTTTGGTTACCGACACAAGTGTCACACCACTATTTTGTGTTTTACGTCTTGCATCACGTTGTTTTGTGTGAAACCTGTAACCATTAATGATATAGCCAGAAAAATGTCGTGCAATTGTATTTGGTCCTCTAGATAGTTCCTTAAGTTGGTTAGAAACATCTCCCAACAAAGCACGCTTTTTGAACCATTCAACAAAATCTTGCCTTTGACTCTTTGCTTTGTTCCACCTCTTTCTTTTATTAAGATTTGCATTTTCATTCTCATGCTCCCTACAAATAAAATTACATTGGTAAAATAATTGTAAAATAATTTTTTATATAGTCAAAACTTACAAGTATATTTATTTACCTAATGAAATTTTGGGCATCGTCACAATTGAATAAGATGTAACGATGGATTTGACTCCTTGACTTGCAATCCAAAGAAATTGCTTGACCCTTTTTCTTTCCTCCAATAGGATGACCAATGATAGAAAAAAAAACTTGGACTTTCAAGTTCATTAGGATCACATTTATCATTATTCCTTGTCATTCTGTTCAGCCTTGTCTCCACACCACTATGCAAGTATCGTGAGCATAATGTCAAGCATTCTTCAACCAAGTAACCCTCAGCAATAGAACCTTCAGGACGACTTTTATTACGTACATAACTCTTCAATTTACCTAAATATCTTTCTGGAAAGTACATCCACCAAAATTGAACTGGTCCTCCCAATCTTACCTTATTCACTAGATGTATAGGTAAATGAACCATTATATCAAAGAAACTAGGGGGGAAAATCGTCTCCAATTGGCAAAGTGTTTCTGTAATCGCTGATTGCATAATATTCAAATTTGTCACATCGATAACTTTCTGACATAAACAACGAAAAAATGCACAAAGACAAATTAATGGGTGGGTAACCTGGTTAGACATTGTACTTCTCACAGCTACTTGAAGCAAGTAATGCAACATGAAATGTGCATCATGACTCTTGTAGCCAATAACTTTTCTTTCACCAAGTTGAACTCATCTTGAAATGTTTGAAGCACAAACATCTGGTATTTTTGCTTTCTTCAAGACACCACAAAACATAGTCTTCTCATTTGCTATCATAGAGAAACATGCTTTTGCAAACATTATATGTTTACCTTGATTTGTCTCTTGAGGATGAAGTTTTTTTCTAATACCCATTTCTTGTAAGTCAAGACGAGCCGTTTCATGATCTTTTGTCTTTCTTGGGATATGCAACAAAGTCCCAATTATATTATCAAATATGTTTTTCTCTATGTGCATCACATTGAGGTTATGGTGTAAAGTATTATGCTTCCAATATGATAAATCAAAAAAAATTGATCTTTTCTTCCATGGACCATCAATAATTTTCTTGTGTCTTACCAAACACATTAATGAAGTCTTTTAACAATTCTAAGATGTCTTCCCTTTCTAAAAAAGTTGGAGGAAGCCTATATTTTGTTCTCCCATTAAAAGCCCTTGCATTTGATCTATATTTATGATCAGTAGGCAAAAAAACACGATGATCCATATAACACATCTTTCGACCATACTTCAAATAAGTTGAATTAGTGTTATAATTACAGCAGGGACATGCTAATTTCCCTTTTGTACTCCACCCACTCAACATAGCATACCCAGGAAAGTCACTAATGGTCCACAATAGAGCTGCTCACATTTGGAAAATTTGATTTAGTGACGCATCATATGTTTCCACTCCTAAATCCCACAACACCTTCAACTCTTCAATCAATGGTTGGAGGTACACATCAATGTTATTCCCTGGTGATTGTGGTCCAAGAATTAATAAAGATAGCATAGAATACTCAGCCTTCATGCACCACCAAGGTGGAAAGTTATATGGTATCAATACAACAGGCCAAGTACTATGTGATACATTCATGGTTCTAAAAGGATTAAATCCATCACTAGCTAATCCAAGTCTTATGTTACGTGAATCAACAGCAAAGTCAGGATGACATTTATCGAAGTCTTTCCATGCCTCTCCATCTAAAAGATGCCTCAACTTCCCATCTTTTGAACGTTCTTCTTCATGCCACCTTAATGAGCTAGCTGTCTTTGAACACATGAACAATCTTTGAAGTCTTGGAATCAAGGGAAAGTGTCTCAAAATTTTAGCTAAAACTTTATGAGCTTTAGTATTTTCCTCAATTTGATTATCTCCTTCTTCATTTTGAATCCACCGTGGAGTATGACAAACATGGCAAGAGGTGTCATTCTCATGCTCTTTCCAATATTGCATGCAATCTTTAGGACAAGCATCGATCTTTCTATAATCGAGCCCTAAGTCCCTTATTATGCCTTTAGTTTTATTGAATGTATCTGGAATGTTCAACTAAGGCATATCTTCTCTCAACAACTCTAAGAGAGCATTGAATGATGCATTGCTCCAACCATAAAGACATTTCAATAAATATAGTCGAATGGTGAACGATAATTTAGAAAAGTTTTTGCAACCCGGATATAACTCTTGCTTAGCTTCGTCCATTAAATTATAGAATTTTTTAGCATCTTCATTGAGACCTTCGTTAACTTCATATTCTTCTTGTGCCACATCTCTAAATCTTTCATTCAGTAATCCATCAATATCATCAATTTCATCTTCTTCATCATTCATGTCACCATCAAGATCTCTATGGTTTAGTAGCTCCTCACTATGACGAACCCAAGTATTATATCCTTTTTCAAATCCACACCTATTAAATGATCGAACACTACTGCCCTTGTCCTCCATAAAGCATTGTGACATTTAGCACAGGGGCACAAGATCTCTTGTCCTTAGGGTTTTCCTTTTGTGTATGCATAATTGAGAAAAAACTCAACACCATTAATGTACTCCGAGCTATATCTTGGTAATTTCATCCATTCTTTATCCATTGAATTTACTAGAAGAGTAACAAATAACAAGGAAAAAAACATCTAATTGTCAATAAATATCTAATGAAAAGCATTAACACACACATACTAGGTTGCCAGAATTTCAATTTCTAGAGACGCTTAAAGTTTAGTAGTATATAGCAATAGCTATAGAAATACAATACTATCACTATACTTTTCACACATTGAAGCACCCTACATAAAGTAAAGAAACTTGCCAAAACAGGAAACATATATCAATCTGAATTCCCACCATAAATACCCAAGCAAAAAATAGAAACACACATTTGATATTCTTTACACACATAACTCATTTCAATTTTTTCATTAAATTCAATTTACAAATTGAAGCAAGATGTGATATGTGAAAATAGAGAGGGGAAAGGATGTGAAACCAATACTTAAAGGCTGAGGTTAGGAGGTGCAACAGAAGAACGAGTTGCTAGAGAATGCAAAATTGCCAGAGAAGATATACCCCAGAGGTGGAGACAAAAAGGGATTGCTTTTTCACTTCCACTGCAACACACACAGTAAATGAATCAGGACTTGGTTTAGTTTTTTGAAAAATTTTGAGGCAAACTCCAAATACCCCCCAAAAAAAGCTAACCATCCATTAATTCAAGCATAGTGCTGCCATCATGCTGTATTGCCATGACAATTTTGATAGCATGTTCTCTTTATGCAATTAATTCAAACAACATTACAATATTATTATTTCCAAGAATTTGTAATAATTTCATTTAATTGAGGATGCAGTTTGGTCCATTAATGTGGATATGAATATGCAATTTAATTAGCATCTAATTGAGAAAGCAATTTGGTCACGATATCACTCAATTTTTAATGTTTGGCACATTACTGAGTTATTACTATTACAAGGACAGATGAATAATTTATAAATAAAAAGCTTATGATTTTTGTGAACATGGTTTTGCTCATTGTCATATTCTCACACTGAACTATATGGTGATTTCACAAAATTTAGACCCATGCATGTTATATACATAAAAGTATGATTTTTAGAAATTGATGACAGCTATACGGGAAGTTTAGCTGTCATACATATTTTAAAAAATAAAATTTTCAATTATTCTATTTTTTTTAAGTTAAGATTTATTTTTCATATTAAATATTTTGTTATGATAATTTTTTTAATTCTCAAATATTAATTTTAATTACTTTAAAATTTTTATTTTCATATTAATTTTATCTCAACTTTTAATTACGTATACTTCATAATTAATTATTTTAATTATTTTTCAAATTTATTTTTTTATTAAATTTAAATTGCTTATATTTTTCTTAACTTATATTATATCTTTTTGAATCACGGAATATTTTTTAGTTACAAATGCTCACTAATTTACTAAAGTTCAAATCTAACAATCATCCACGTAATAATTAATAAACATAGTTTAGGGAGATATCCTTATATCTTCTCATAATAATATCCTAATATTATTGAAATTCAATTTGATATTTTATTTTTATTTAATGGCCTATATGGTTATTTTTGGAAGCGCAGGACACGTGGGGGGTGATACTTGTATGGCATGTAGTGGTGCAACAATAACCTTTACAGCAGGCAATATAATTCTTGGAGATATGTATTTAATTAGCGGTGGTGGGTAGAGACTCTACTCACAAAGGCTTTTCTATTGTTGATATTTAGTAGGTGGGGGTATTATACAGAATGTGGCAGTAAGTCTGCAATTATGCAGACTTGGGGTTTAGGAGGATGAATTTTATTGGGATAGGCCATATTTAATCCTGTTCTTACATTTCGTAGGCCTTTTGCAAAAAATAAGGAAATAAATCTAAATATATCGCCTAAGAAAAAGAAATAGAAAGATAGGAAATAATACATGTGCTGCAACACTCCCCCTTAAGCTATTGAATGGATATCCATTCTTTTTAACTTGACAAACTGACATTCAAAAGGGACATATGCTATCACTATAAGACCATTATCCAATGGTTAACGAAATGAACAATGTTCAAAATTGTCACATTCATAAGTAATTATTTTAACTTATCTTATGTGGAACCAGAGAGGGGGCAAGATGTGAAGCCAATACCTGAAGGCTAAGGTTGGGAGATGGTGCAAAAGATAGAGTTTCCAGAAAAGAAACGCATACCAGAAGCAAGACAAAAGGGATTGCTTCTCAATTTTACTGCAACACATTAAATGAATTAGGACTTAGTTTAGTTTTTTGAAGACATTTTGAGACAAACACCAAATACCCTCCTTCCAAAAGTTAAACATTTCAAGCATGGTGCTGCCATCATGCCATATCATTCAACTAATTATTCAAATTTTGGCACAGGAATTTCATGAAAATAAAGCATCTTGGTTCAATCTCCAATGGGCGAAGAAATTTCAAGCAATCAAGTTCAACAAACAATCAAGCAGAGATAATATCCAAATAAAATCACAAATTAAAGTTACCACTAGATGCTCACTTCCTCCCCCACCTTTAATTGTGAAGCCTAAATATACTAAAGCAGAGATAATTATTATGTGAGTAAAAATTGGGTAGGCAAAGGGCTAATGCCAGGACATTACTAAGAACCTACTACCACCATGAGAAAGATGAACAAAAACTAAAAATTTTGGAAAATTCAAGAAAATAACTAGTTTATTTATTATCAAGTACATGGCAAAGAACTTAATGTGAGAAACCTTGGGGTAAAAGCACAAAGTAGTGCATTACATTTATTCATTCATTAGGATTTATAAGTTATCCAATTAGAAGTTAGAGCTAGACGCTTGCTATATTGATCTAATATATGCTTGCTATATTGATCTAATGTATTCCAATATCACTGCATGGATACTAAACACAAAAGACTTGTAAAACAGCCCTTCCAATAAAATTAGATACTAAACAAAAAAGACAAAATTGACTCCTCCGAAAAAACCCTGCCTCATAAAACGACCCACTAGTCACGTAATACACCCATGTACCTCATATAGAAGTAGGATAAAGCCATCCCCACTAACTCATAGCTGGAAACACGACAAAGCTCAATTCTTGTACCAATGCCCCACCACAAACTCATATAGAAATAAGATCAAATTAGCCCCACCACGTGGATAATGTCTAGCAGCCTAACCCAAAACTATTGCTAGGTAATACTTCGATTGCAGTTTGCAACCAAAGTGATCAATGAGGTTACGAATCAAAAAATATTGATATAAAAAATAGCATTGGTTACATTAATACTCTGTTTATCTGCTGCTACTTTATTATACTATCCACGAAAACTCTTGGTCCCCCCGCATTGCATGACCCAAAAAAGTGTTATAAAACCTGTGCACAAAAATAAAAAGCACTACGTGTGGTACCTAGTGACTCATTGTTGGGCTTAAACACCTTTGATCCACAATCCCTTTTTACATAGAAAACATTTCTTTTAGTATCTCAAAACTGGAAATACATTCATCACAATAAAATATTCTCATTCAACAAGCTTGGTCCCCACCCCTAAGTAGAGAGTCACCTATAAATACCCCCCAGTCCCCCATTAAAACACAAACCACTAAATTTATTCTATCTTTCTTACAACGTACATATTTCTTCTATTCATACACAACGCCCAAACCCACCCCAACCGCAAACTCCAGTATTAGGCAGAAGCAATTTGAGAAGTCTAAGCCCAAACCCCAAATCCCAATTAACTAAAAATGAAAGGAACTTGAGAACACCTATGAGAAGAAAAGTCATCGAACTTTATAGCCATAAATCAAGAACGAGAAATACAATATGCGACAAAGAGAGCTGTTGAAATAATAGCATTTATAGAGTGAGTTGTAAAATCAAATTTGAAGTTATAAAACTTACAAAGGAAATGGAAAGGTGCGAGGTTGAACTGTGTGCGTTTTAGTGATGACAGACATGGGTGTTGCTCACAATGAACTTCAGTGGTTTGAATGCGGAACAGGTGGTAATGTTAAACCATCGATTGTAAAGGTAGTAAGAAGAGAAAATATGATTTCATAGGTGAAGAAGAACGTAAGGGTTTGGAATAGGGCAAAACGTAAAGAAGAACGTGAGGGTTCTTTTTTGATTAGTAGAACACGAGGGTTTGGCACAAAGGAGAAGCGGGGAGAAAAGGAAAAAAAATGAAACTCAAAAGCACGCTATTTTATTTTTTTCTAATAGAACGATTTAACTTTATGGGCCACCATACACAACATTTTTATAATTGTTTCTAAAATCTAATACTACGGTTATATTTATATTTAATTATAAATATATAGACAACGACTAATAACTGTTGTATATAAAAATAAAAAATAATTAACCCTTGCCTATTAAATTAAGAGAATGATTTTATGGTGTTGCCTATAAAATTATAAAATTTCTTTAACTACAACAACAATATATAAAATTGTTGTATATTATAATCTAATGCAACGATTTTTTTGCTATCATCATGACAGGCGTTGCCTTAGGCCAGAAATGTTGTAGTGTGCATTGCAGGAGTACTTATGCAGCAAAAGCTCTAAAGTAGTTAAACTTATTAGTTGTGGTAATTGTAAAGAGTTCAAGTAGCTAATGTCTTGTTTGCAATGCTTAGATTGTAAATAGCTCAACTAGTTAACCTTTTGTAGAGTAGCTAAACTTAGTAGTTAATTTAACTATAAATAGTTCAAGTAGGTAATGTCATGTTTAGATTGTAAATAGTTCAACTAGCTGTATTTGTTATATAATAGAATCACATTTGGCAAGATCATTTAATGCATTTTGGTGGAATCATGTATAGTTCTTGGACTGTTTCTGCTTGTACAAGTTTTGGAAAAAATAAAATTGAATGAAACAAGTAAAAAAAAGAAAAGAACATAGCCATCTATTTCGATGTTGATACAGTGTGCTTTTTTAAATAAGCGCCATCTATTTATAAACTAATATACAACACTTTCCTGAATAAGTGCCATATATTTGCAACCACATATATTGTGCTTTTTGAAAAGCGCCATCTATAAATATACAACGTCTAAATAGATGACGCTTAAAAAGCGCCATCTATACTCAAAAAAACCGTCGTATAATAACATATTTGGCGTAGTGTGAGTTCTTGAACCAAGAAATGAGACCCCTTTTGGTAGTTGGCAATTAATAGCATGACCGGTTAATGATCAATGAAATTGAATTCTAATATAGTCATTCTTTTGAAAAGCAAGTGGAAAATATAAATGTAACCTATAGTTTTGATTGAGAATTATGAACACGATGCTTAATTAAGTGATATAAGAATGTATGTATTGTCTTTAGTATTAAACTAAAGAGAAAAGTAATAAAGAAAATGATTTAATTTGATGGCTTTGGGATAGTAGGCCATTCAGCCATTAACTCTTATTGTTTGTATTATTCTTGATTGATTTATATGGTGATGGATGTGGATTGAATAACGAATGATAATGACTTTGGTTATGAAAAGCAATGGAAAACATGAATAATGTGATGTATTATGGTGAACTTGAAATAACAAGAATTGCACAAGAAAGGGGGATTGAATTATGCGTTTAAAAATGTTTTAATCTTTTTTGAAAGCAAGTTTGAAAGATTGAGAGAGAAGGATAAGAGAAGGAAAAGACATAGAGTTTTTATACTGGTTCACTCAACCTTGAGCTGCATCCAGTCCTTTCGTCCAGAAGATATTTGTAACACCCTCACTTTTATGTAATTAATTGTTTTATTTATTTATTTATTCTATATTTAATTTTGAAAAAAATCGGGAAGGAATCTAAAAATTATGATCCCCACGATTGAACTCAAAATAGCGAAAACTATCTAATCGTGATTTTCAATAATTTTTTCGAGTTGAAGCCCAGAGAAATTAGAAAATGATGATTTTGTCCTTATTTGTCAATATTAAGGGCTGACATGAGAAAAAGATTCAATTGATATTAAAATGTCAAATTGAGTTTAAAATCATGTCATATGTATTAAAATATAATTTTGGAAATTTTCTGGGGATTTTCTAAAATTCCTGTATAAAATGACCAAAATACCCCTAGTTGTCAAATAACCAACTCAGTATTGGTTTGACATCCAAAAATGATGAAAATGATATTTAGTACATTTCTAGGTAAAATATGTAATTTTAGAATTTTCATAAAAATTTGAGCATTTATTGAATTAAAATGAATTTAATATGAATTTTCTAAGCTTAAAATATATAATATATATATTTATAATTCGAAAAAAATTAAAATTTATTTTTAGAAATTATTTTTGATGAAAAATATTCCATTTGTTCAGATTTATATCTAAATTAATTATTTTGGTATTAAAAGTTAATTTTTTCAAGTTTAGGCGATTTTATCAGTACCGACTAATCTAATTACAGGTAAAATGTACACTGGAAAATATTTGGGACAGCTGCTATCCCACATACCAGCTCTAGCAAGGGGTGATTCATCCCCTATATGAATATGTGTCCCTAATAAAAAAAATAAAAATTGAAATTTTGACATCATGGGTGACATAACTCCATAGACACCTAAGCCAATTTTTTTTCTATAAATAGCTATGAACTTGAAATGAATTTCTCATTCCTCTTCTCCTAAAATCACCGTGAGTCTTAATAGAGAATTCCTCTCCCTTTAGAAAAAAATTTCTTTACTTTGTTCTATGCTAAAATTCTACTAGTTTTCCAATAACTAGTAAAAATCCTCTTCCTAGGAGCTCTGCACCAACAACTTCACCAGCTCTTTTAGGTAATGGGGGGAGTGGGGTTGGTTCTAAATTTCAATTACTTTGCATGTTGGTAGGAAGGGTTTTCCCCTAAACCCATTTAGGCTTTAGTTTTACTACTAATATTATTGTTATATTATTTGATGTTAAACTTTAAATTTTGCTAAGTTATTATTTTGCTCAAATTTAAATTATTAAATTATACCAAGCTGTTACTTTGCTCAATTTTAGAAAATTAAAATGTACTTGCTAAGCTGTTACTCTGCTCATTTTAGAAAATTAAAATGCATTTGCTAAGATGTTACTCTGCTCAATTTTAGATAATTAAAATACTCTTATTAAGTAGTTATGCTGCTCAAATTTAGACAACCATAGTATAATTATTAAGTTGTTATACTGCTCGAATTCAAACAATTACGGTAAAATTACTAAGCTGTTATACTGCCCAAATTTAGAAAAAAATATTTTTAGGTATTATGATAAATAATTAAATTATTAAATTATCAAATTTTAGTAATACTCAATTAGTTTAGCAAAAATAGTAGAAGAAATAAACCATAAATCTCATAATATGAAACTAAAGATAGAAATTATTTTATGAGCTATTTATGAATTTATTTTTAGAAAACTACTATAGAAATTTCAGTTTAAGTTCTTATCGTTCAGGTAAGGTCTAGACACACTAATAGACCATCTGTAAAAATTTCATAAATTTTAAAGCTTATTTAGTACTTCTAATTGTGCTCTATAAGTGCCTGTAGACACATTTTTCTTAAAAATACTAAATTTCAAAAAATTTCGAAAAAATTATAAAAATTCTAATTATTTTTCTAAGTTTAAAAATTATTTTTATGAAATTTTTTGACCATTCTATGATTTATTTCTTAATTATCAGTCTTTATTTTAAATTGTATATCTTTATTTTTATTGAATTCTTGCTTATGTGCTTTAATTTGAATTATGAATTATGTGAATGATATGTATGGATCAAATCTCTATAATATAAAGCAGAGATATTAGTAGAAATTATACTGGTGCTCAAATACTTGAGATCAGAATGAACCTTTAGAAATTAATAGATTAGTGAGTAATGTAAAGCAAGGGACATGCAATGGCATGACACCCTGTTGGGGAAGCTACAGTTTGGTACGCTGAGGAATGAAAGGCAGGGACCCATTTGGGAGGTCTCGGGGGTAGGCATCGAGTGGTGAAAGTCCTAATAGCCAGGGTAGCGCCCGTGAGCTGGGATATTCACCTGACCAAGCTCGATAACCCCGACAACTGCTCAGCATATCGGGATTGGTTCGAGAGTATACCTCTATAAATGGACGTCCTGACTGATATTTGTTCCTCATTGATGATGAGGACTGTACCATGTGATGATGTTGATGAGGTATATGTACTCCCAGTCACTTCCCAGGTTCTGTTGAGAACTATTGCTCACTGATGGGAAGTATGGATCCATACCAAGTCAAGGGTAGTGTAGTATAACTTAGAATAAACCCTAGGTTCCCTTCATTAATTGTATTTAAATTCCTACCATACATGTAAAAGTGATTTAGAACAAATCACCTCACTCCATTATTTTTGCTATGCATGTTCAATTGTGATTTTTGAAGATGGGGACGCCGGTTCTGTTTAATCTACATATATCATATCCAGATGGAGGAGTATGGGATATGATCAGGACACAAACATCTTAACCTACACAGGTCTGATGTCTATGACTTTTCTATCCCTTATTCCTGGGGCTGAGATGTTTCCACTGACATATATGATACCTATTTCCTATACGACTGCTCTCCCCCCAGATTTTATTTACGCTCCTCACGTTCCACCACCGCCGCCACCACCAGTAGATCCGAACATCCCTGTGATAGCTCCTTATTTGGATGCCCCTCTACTTCCTCTCGAGTTACCTATTGTGGACGCTCCAGCTGTAGACGAGCCAGCACCCATACCTGCCGATGATGGATCTTCTATGGAGGTAGTACTCGCTGAGTCACCTATGGCCTCCCCTGATATTGAGTACCAAGTGGGTATAGCCAATGGGTGGCATACCTCTTCATCATCTTCTTCTGGACTTGGGGTACCACATGAGGTACCTAATGGACAGGCATACCATGCAGCAGAGGACGCATCAGAGGAGACCCCTTCAGATGAGGACCATTAGAGACTTTAGTATTTAGTAAGGGATAGGGTAGACGGTACTGCTCTGTATAGGAACTTTTTGGATGTATATATTAGGTTAGGTAGTATATGTCTTTTGATGTACTTATGACTGCTATGTACTACCCAAACCATGACGTACAGTTGGATATATATATATACATAAGCAATTTTTATCATTTCACTTCTATTTCTAAATTCTGTTCTGCTAGTATCAAAAAAAAAAAAATTACTCACATTTTCATCAACTTAAAGTAATAATTAAATTAATATGAATTATAATTAAAGGAGTGTTACAATATTCACTAACCAACCTTAGGTTATACAACAAGTATTCTTTATTTCCTCTTTAGGCTTTACAACGTAATCAACCCAGATTGCTTAACTACCCAAGTATTCTTTCTCCCTAAGCCTCTCCAGGCTTTCACAACAAAAAGGAGTTGTATACAAGGAAATCAACTCACAACACGAGAATATAAAAGATTAAGTACAAAGAAAATTTCTTTTCAACATGATTTAGAAGTCGTCCAATAAACGTAAGAGTTCTATATCGTATTTTCGTAGCACTTCATCATTAGTTTACTTTTCTTGAACTGGTATATATAGTCCTCATAGAAAAGAGCCGTTGAAAGGATATAGCTTTAGTCTTCAAGAAATATGTGAATGTATCGAGCTTTCAGAGTAGTCAGAAAAGGTAACTTTATTTTTTGCACCAAAATGGAAAATGTAGTACTACATTGATGGTCTACTTTTCTGATCATTCTTTATTTGGCTTGGCAGCTTGATAAGTTGACTTCTTTTTTCTGCACTACTGCGTTTATGCATTAAAAAGTATTTTTCTTTCATTTAATGCTTAGACATATGAACGTTAGATCTCTTAAAATAGATAAGGCATTAAATCTGAGAAACGCATAGGCAAGCTTTGAATACTTAGTCATTTAGAGATAGATTACTCTTGGACGAACTTTTATATAAGTCTCAGTTTTAAACACTTAGCTGTTAAGAGAAAGACTTACTTCTAGATGGTCGACATAATGAGTCAATTGGACGCTTGTTAAAACTAGAGCGTTGGACGCCACAATTTTGGACGTTGTAAAAACATTTTTACAATAGAATCTTAAAACTTAATAAGTTTGTTATCTTTAAAATTTTGAGGGATTAGGCACTTCATACATCTTTGGTTCCAATAATCTCACCTTTTTTTATGATGACAAATTTTATTAATTTTTAAGTTTTGTGAGTATATATAAAAATAAAAACGCATTGCATAGACAGGATTCAATAAACCTACTCTAATGCTCCTCCTGAATCTAATATATCTACAAGTTTACGTACTTTAAGTCATAAAATATTAGTTCAGATAATTATCCAAGCAGTACTTAGTTTATGCATGAATGTATGTAGTGCAACAAATTTTTAACGCATTAGAGCAATAAAGTACTTAAAGACAAAGGACATCAGAGAAACATAAAAAAAATTTAAGAATTTGCAGAGCAATACGAAATTTTTATTTCTATTATTTCTCCCCCTTTTGTCATAATCAAAAAGAGATGAACAGAACAAGAAAAAGAAAACATCATTGTCACTTGGGTGCCGAGGGAGGTGGAGGTGGACATAGAGATGGTTGCGAGGTGCGGAGTAGTTCGTGTTGGTTTTGAAGGATTTGTTCGAGAAAGGTCATGATTGGTTGAAGTTGGGTGGTGACGTAGTATTGAACAATGAGGTCAACAGGTGAAACGGTTGGAGGGACAATAGTGGTAATGGGAAGGCTTGTAGAGGCATGGGAACTGGGAGTTGAAGGTAGCGGAGCTGTTGGTGAGGGTGGTTGTGAAAGAGTTGGTGGTTGGACATCTAAGGGTAGAGGTGGTGCTTCTAATAACTTAAGTGTTGGAAAGGTGAGTTGATATGGACGAGGGTATTCCAAAGGTAGGGTGGTTTGAAAGTTTTGAGATGAGTGAGGACAGGAATGATGGTGAGAGAATGGAGGTTTTTGATCCAATGAGGGCACGCTCATCTGCTGGACGTACAAAAGTGATTGATGAGTCAGAAAAATGAAATACACGAGTTGGACGTTGTGTGTACTCACACTTCTTCAAAGTTGGAGTCTCGGCCTTGTTGTCCACCGAGAGCCCATTGCCAGACGCATCTTGCTTGTAGGTGAACAAGTGTTGGTGCTAAAAGTGTTTAGCATCTTCCTCGTTCATGTCTTGCATTAGACACTTGGACAGGTACCATTTAGAGTAATGTCAGGATGCTGTTGAAACTTGACTTTGGACGATTGAGGAAGGGAGGGCGGCTTTGTGAGCAACTTCGTCTTCTTATTGTTGACACCCAAGGTGGGAAGCCTTGGGCAAATGCAGTTGGGTTGGATGTGGATGGAAGTGGACGGTTTCATTTGTTGAGAGGGTGGGATGAACAGTTGTAACTTTAAGTTTGTAGAGCTCTTCACAGAGTTTCAAAACATTTGGTCGAAGAGTGAAAGGAAGAATCTAGCTTCTTTAGGGTCCAACGGCCTAAACTTCAAAGCTACAAGCCTAATATGGATGGTCTTTTCTTGCACTTGATCACGCCTGTGTTGTAGAGCTTGTTTAATCTCCTCAACTGGAGGTACTCTATGTTGAAGTACTTTAGGAGGGTGGCATTCAGGTGCCAAGCTCGCACAAGTCTAGGATACCTCCTTCTGATCAAATGCTTTAGTGGCAAGTGCTCAATAGCTCCTAGAGGCAGAGCTAAGTATGTGTCTGATGGTTGGTGAACATAGTCTTCCATATATCTCTCGAAAGATACACATGAATAATCAAAGCCAAATTCAGGTTTAGGAAAAGGCTCTGGACATAGTATCATCGCGTTGTTGCCCACCAAGTTTTTCTAGTTGCCTTGGACAAATAACAAAGGCCATTATTTTTTGCTTTCTCTAAGTCTTCTGCGCTTTTAATGGAGATAGAAGAGATAGCCAAATGCTTGGAGGGAATTGAAGAGGATTGTTTGGATGGTTTAATAGAGAGGTTTAGTTTGGTGAGGCCAGGGGTAGGAATGGTGCAGTTATAACCATCATCACTAGGTAATAGCATTTTTGGTTCAACTGTGGTTAGTGTTTGTGTTTGTGTTTGGGGTAGTGTTTGTGGTTCGGTTGGTTATTCAATAGGCTCAACAATGATAGAATCAACAAACTCTTCTTTAGTCACCTCAACAGCATCAGAAGTAGGTAACTTACTTTTCTTTGTCATTGCTGCTATTGGTTGAGACTCTGTTGGACGCTTAAGTAAGGGAGTGGGCTAGATAGGTAAAGCTTGTAATTAAGGTTGAACTGCAACAGAGGCCGTCTTCTGCTTCTTCAAGAGAATTGCGATGGGCTCACCTTCCTCATCATCAGATTCTACTTGTAGTTGAAGTCTTCTTTTGGCAAGAGCAAGTGCAGGTGCAACAAGTGGAGGAGGAGCAATTGTAACGACCCATTACCGCTACATAACAACTTTTCTACTTTATCTCTTGGAAGGCTTCTTTTAATAATGATATTAGATTAAGTATTATAAAAATACATATTTGTTTTTCGCTTTCTTCATCTTTAGAGATAATAATAGAGAAAACTATTCATTCCAACCAAAATAGTTACATCAATGTATACATCAAGAAATCAAAAGAAAATACATACACCAACATTATTAAACATTTTTATATCAATAAATACAGGATACAAAACACTCTCTCTATAGCTAGTCACACTTTACATTCTTTTAATAGAAATAAACAATAAAAGGAATATCAATTCCTCTAAAGGAACAAAAGTAACCATCCAGACTTGTTCCATCTCCCCACTGGCTGAGGCGAAGCTTCATCATCAATTAAGAGAAGCTAAACCTGCCAAAAACTCAACATCTGCTCCCACGCAAAAGACGTGATCATCACAAGCACGAACCACACATGCAAACAATGCAAAGGTAAACTTATTTGAAATAATAAAACATATGTTTTAAAAGTAAAGTAATAGAAAAATCCCCTCATTCCATAACAATAATCAAATAGGAAATAGCAACATCAATAACAAGGCATTATCCATACCTCTACCATCACCTCTAACCATAATAGCAACCACGATAATAAACAACCACAATTACCAAGTAATCATAACAACAACAACAACACTACCATTACCATCACCAACATCATTAGTTACAAACAAAAACTTCATTTACATAAAAATTCAAATAAAATTTCATGATATATAATCACATTCTTACTTAGTGATATCAATCACAATACTAATGCATCATACTTTCAACCTCTACATAGCCAATCAACAAACACAATAGCCTGAGGTCCATCGTCAGCTACCTCAGTTCTCAATC
Source organism: Spatholobus suberectus (assembly GCA_004329165.1). Taxonomy (NCBI): domain Eukaryota; kingdom Viridiplantae; phylum Streptophyta; class Magnoliopsida; order Fabales; family Fabaceae; genus Spatholobus; species Spatholobus suberectus. Next base: position 34,568,635 of record CM014736.1, read on the forward strand.
CACACAATGGCATGAGGTCCATCGTTAGCTACCTCAGCCGCCAACATATGCATACCAATGCATGTATCACCACAATAATCACCATGGCATGAGGTCCATCGTCAACTACCTCAGCCGTCTAATCACAACACAACATGAGGTCCATTGTCAGCTACCTCAACCGTCAACATATACATAAATGCATGTCTTTCAATACAACATCAACACAGCCATAACAAATCAACCACAACAATCATCATCAACCTATGCAGGCCCAATCCAGCCTCTTACATGGTCAACAAGTAAGGTATCTCACCATCACAACATATTACAACTAGTGGAGTTCTACCTGAGGAACCTTCCATTCAATTACCTTTTTCCCACATTTTATCAAACCAATTCACAACAATAATAAAGAAAACCAAGAACCAAGTTTGGAAGAATAACAACAAGATGTGGAGGTCCTATCTAAGCAACCTTCCACGTCAACACATACCCAACAACAACAATTCAACTGAAATTATTCATCCATATCCACATGCATTTTATTTATATATCACACCATCACACCACAATAGCTTGAGGCCCACATAACCTCAGCCAACCGTATATTCATTCAAAATATATATATCTTCACAATAATCAACTCAATCACACTACACTGCAAGAATAACAAAGTTTATACTTTCATTTTACATCAACACAAACCTCTTAAACCAAGCACACATAACAAATAGGTCTTTCTTTTAAAGCTAAACATTTTTCCAATATTTCAAAGGATCTCACCTAAACATCAAATCCAAGGTAATCAACTACTTTTCACATTCTTACCTGGATTCAAGTCTCACTCTACTAAAATAACAAAATCACACACACACACACACACACACACACACACACACATATATATATATATATATATATTTTAGCAGATTCAAGTCTCACTCTACTAAAATAACAAAATCACACACACACACACACACACACACACACACACACACACATATATATATATGTATATATATATATATATATATATATATATATTTTAGCAGCATCCCGCCTAGCGGCACTTCATTCCTGCCCGAAACCCATTATTTTTGCCTCAGGTCAATCTGTGCCCGGCAGGACAAAAATATCGCTCGACAACATTCTTCTAGAAGCCATTTTCTGGGCTCGGGAAGAACCTCGTCCGGTAGGAAGGGGCCATCGCCCTGCGTGGCTTGCGCTGCAAAGAGTATTTAGGCTTTGATTCTTCAATTCCTTGAGTTCTAATTGCTATATAATCATTCCAAATCAATTCTAAACACTTTCAATGCACTTTTAACCGATTATACAACAATTTTTAGCCATAAACAACCTCAAACCTCAAAATCCCTTTTTGAAACCCATTTTTCCCAAAACTTACATATGCAAGATTTTCACCAAAAACAATCGATTCCAAAGCGTTAAATCAACATATCAACGACCACAAACATGAAATTAAACAATAGTAAGCTTCCCTTACCTCAAAAGCTTCCAAACTTGAAATTTGGTCCTTTGAGAAAACTTGTGTCTTGAGCTAAAATCTTCCACAGATTTGTCCCTTCTCTCCCCACAATCACTAAGTCAGGCTTAGAAAGCTTCCAACACACTTATCAACCTCAAATCTATAGAGAGAGATGGAGAAAGAAATGAGGAGGGAGAAACTGAAGAGAGAGAGAAAAAAATGAGAGAATGAAAGGTTTCACCCCCCTCCTCCTTTTATATTCGAGCTCCCCAGAGCTCTCACACGAACTTTTGGCCCACTGAGACCCAAATCTCACCCAGCCACTTATCTTGTCCTAAAATTGATTTAACTTAACTGTTTTCCTCTCAAAACCCCAAAATCAAACTCTCCACACAATCACATTGGCTTAAGTACATATCTCAAGTTTCCTACTTTTAGTTATTAAAATACTTAATCAAGTATTCAGAGAAATGGGGTGTTACAGCAATAGTAGGAAGGGGAGGCAGAGCTAGAGATTGTTGCATCTTAGACTTCATCATTCTGGACGACCTCCCCTTGGACGATTGTTATCTTGTAGACGATCTTGCAATGGCAATGGGATGGACGAATAGAGCTTCGTCGTCCATCGGCTCAGCTAGTTGGACAGCTTGCTGTTCAGTAGGTTGAGGCACTTCCTCAACAAGTTCCTGCTTGATGTCCACTGTCTTGGCAATCTTCTCCAAGGGTTTCAGCACAAACCCAACTCTCATCTGAGTTATGTTGTTGTGGCCAAAGAGCAACTGAGTGAACCTATGGCCACCAGCTAGCGTTCTGATTTCAGTCTGCTCACCAACAAATAGAGCAAAGAATGTATGGTAAACCTGTTGCATCCAGAATACCCTATTTAACAAAGCAGCATAGGTAATCTGGTTGAACTCTCCTCATCCCTTCATGGTCCTAAAAATGTTGCTGAGAATGAGGTGAGGGAGGTTGAACTACTGTCCAGTAATCATATGGAACAGAGTGAATCGGTGCAAGAAGGTTACACTATCCTTGGACCCAGCTTTGTATAGTATACCCTTGTTCAAGAATTACTGGTATACTTTTCCTTCCTTTGTCAGCTCGCTATATTCAACAGCATCTTCAGCTTCGGGTCCTATTAATGCCACATCCACGATCTCATGTCCGACGAAGCTGTTTTCCTAGTCATTCTTAATGCAAGAGCTAGGATTCTCACATTCAATGGCCTGAGCGATGCTCCCTAGGTCTAGAGTAACTTTTATACCTAGGACAGTGCCAACCATACTGGTTTTGGTGAATTCTGTCGATTTGCAAAATTGTTTGATGAGCTTTAGGTAGATAATCTCATTCAGGTAGAAATAGTTTAGGATTTCACAACACATCAAGTTGCCCTTCACCTTAACTCCCATGTCGTCAACGACTTCTATATCGAAGTGACTTTTTATCAGAATAATAGCTTTATCTAGACTTTTTACATGAGCTATGGCTTTCATGGCAGCATCAGTTTTCTCCATCACCATTGTTGAAGGTTAGGGTTTAAGAGGTTTCAGTAGATAAAGAGAGAGAGAGAGAGCAGTTTCAAAGTTGGCAAAAGCCAAGGTGAGAGTGTTTGGTCGATAGATGTTTGAGTGCATAAGAAGTAACTGAGGGGTTGCTGTTTTGGCAGTTTTTCGAATTTGAAGAGAGATAGTGTGCATTTAATGCTTGTTTAGGTGCGCACATTTTTTAAAGGTGGTTTACAATGCCATAGAGACTTAGACAAAGGACAGTGCGTTTATTTCAAATCATTATCAATGAAAAACATTATTATGTACGAATGAAGATATTTACGCACATAAATGTGAAACGTTATAGAATGCAAAGCGTAATGCTAATGGACACATGCATGATAGACAATGTGATCATAATGGACGCTATATATCACTAGACAGTCAAGGTACATGAAAATAATTTATTCCCTTATAAATTCCATACCAAGACGGTCTCAAATGTGGATGAGTTTATCTTTAGGAAATGGTTTTATAAATATGTCTGCTAAATGATTTTCACTGTTAATAAACTGAATATCAATAACCCCTTTCTAACCATAATCTCTTATAAAGTGACGTTTTATTTCAATGTGCTTTGCTCTAGAATGTAATATAGGATTCATAGACAAGTTTGTGGCATTAGTATTATTACAGGGGATAAGGATTTTACTCTTATAAATACTATAGTCTTCTAGTTGATGCCTGATCTATAGAATTTGTAAGCAACAGGATGCTGTTGATATGTACTCTGCTTCTATTGTGGATAGGGTAATCGTCCCTTGTCTTTTGCTTGTCCAAGAGACAAGATTTCCACCAATGAGGTGACATCCTCCACTAGTGCTTTTTCATTCTATTCTATCTCCAGCATAATCAACATCACAGAATCCAACTAACCTGTACTCTTTATTCAACTTAGGGGACTAGTTAGTCATAAGAGTAGTGTAAACGGCTGGTTCTTAGGGTGTGAGTTCCTGTACCCCTCTCCCTATTTTGGTTGTATCTTTAGGACTTACCTATAATGGTCCATGACTTATACTTTTTGAATGATTGTAGTTTTATATGTTTTGATGACTCCTGTCAATGTGGTTTTTATTTTATGAAATATTTTTCAGGTTATGATTTCTTTTGAGGTGTTGACGATATTTTCTTTACTTTATTTAAAAATTTATTTGTATTTTCATAACCACATTAATTAAGAATTTCCATAATAATGAATTTAAAAGAAATGAAGTGTCTATATGTCAAGTTTTAAGCAATTATTATCTCTTCATTGTGGTGACTTTGCAGTTAACATCGCGAGTCGTTACAGCAGGAACAGATTTGGCCCCTAAATCTCTCTCAAACTCTTTTTATTTTAAAGTTTTGTGTTTACATCCTTATGGTGCTTTCTTTATGTTGTTTATATATATGAGGATATGTTATTAGTTATTTTAATATCCCTTTGTGACTATTGTATTTTTACCTTGTTTTGTTATGGTTATACTAGTATGATTCATGAATAGTATGGTTATGCTTGTACATATATATATATATATATATATATATATATATTTAGAAGAAACAAAACCTTCTTCAAGATTTTTTTTTTATCTTCTCTTGGAGAAGATAACATGGTTTTGTATCTTCTCTTGAAGATGAGAAAATAAATTTGAAATAACTATTTATTTACTTAGTTATTTATTATTTTGAAAAAATATTATGATAAGTTAAAATATAAGAGTTTTACTAAAGGAGACATAAGATTTTGAGATGAAAAGTTATAAGTTTCTAAATCTATAATTTCTTTAATGAAAAATAACCCTTTTAGATTAATATAAAAACTAAAGTATTTTTATATAAAAATTTAGGTTTTTACACAGATATGGAGAATAAAATTTTTGTTGAATATAACAAGAGGGCTCACAGCCCTAGTATCCTATTATACCAAAATTTTAATTATTTTATGAAATTATAAATTAATGTAAATAGATAAAGAAAATTAAATAAAATTGGTTATTATGAATACACATATTCGGTTATCTAAAGAAATCAAGAGAATAATTTTTATAATGAATAAACAAGTATTACTAATATTATCTTACTCTATTTATAAAGTTTTTGTGTCTTAATTTATATACATAGATTCGGTCTTCACAAAGAAGAAGATAAGAAAAATAGGAATTTATTTAAGTACATAAATATTTTTGGAGAAGAATTAATTTTAATAAAGTATTTTTATTAGTGTATAAAACTTTTTAGTGATAGAGGTGAAACATAGTCTCTACACTTGGATACACAGATATGTGTTAGGAGTTAATGTGTAAGGAAACCTCTGCTCAAGTTTTGAGAAACTAAGATAAGTTGTTAAGTGTATTGAGGTCTTTGGTAGGCTAATGAGGTTATAAAGGATCATGCAATAGGCATGAGATCTTGGTGAGAGAAGTCACAGTTTGGTACACTACAGGAGAAAGGCAGGGCCTATTGTGGAGGTCTAGAGGGTATGGTATCAAGTGGTGAGTGTCCTAATAGTTAGGGTAGCACCATTGAGTCAAGATAATCACTTAACCAGCTTAATAATCTTGATAACTGTAACGCTTGGCCGCTTTCAGGATGAGTGACTGTCCCCACAAACCAACACAAGACTTTTCAGCGTGCTTTGTCTTCACTCACATGCTTCCTGGGAAACTTCCCAGGAGGTCACCCATCCTTAAATCGCTCCAAGTCAAGCACGCTTAACTGTGGAGTTCTTAAGTGATGGGCTACCGAAAAGTAGATGCATCTTGTTGGTATAGGTAGCACTTATTAATTCCTTTTAAGCTATCCTCAACTGTACAGTCCCATACCCGCACAGCCTTTGGATCCCTCTCCTTCGGGTGTGTATTCGATTCATTCATGTACCCCTCCTGCTGGAAGCCTGCCAGGAGCCACTCATTGTCCGTGCCTCATCTCTTTTGCACCGACGATCACTCCCCGCCCTCGTTAATGCCCGGGATGTTACATGCCCACCAGCTTCTGCTTGGTTCGTCCTCGAACCACACTGTACTGGGAGAGAGGCCCTGCTCTGATACCACTTTGTAACGCTCGGCCGCTTTTAGGATGAGTGACTGTCCCCACAAACCAACACAAGACTTTTCAGCGTGCTTTGTCCTCACTCACACGCTTCCTGAGAAACTTCCCAGGAGGTCACCCATCCTTAAATCGCTCCAAGTCAAGCACGCTTAACTGTGGAGTTCTTAAGTGATGGGCTACCGAAAAGTAGATGCATCTTGTTGGTATAGGTAGCACTTATTAATTCCTTTTAAGCTATCCTTAACTGTACAGTCCCATACCCGCACAGCCTCTGGATCTCTCTCGTTCGGGTGTGTATTCGATTCATTCATGTACCCCTCCCGTTGGAAGCCTGCCAGGAGCCGCTCATTGTCCGTCCCTCATCTCTTTTGCACCGGCAATCACTCCCCGCCCTCGTCAGCGCCCGGGATGTTACACCCATCATGCCTCAACTGTAATACCGTCTAAGACTACTTGCATTCCAAGTTCACGGGATGGTAACCCCAGGTAGCGTCTCTAAGGTGTATGCACCCGTTCGTGTCTTTGAGGTAACCTTGTAAGGGCCTTCCCGTTTCTCGGCGAGCTTCCCTTGTTTGGCATTTCTACCCCCGATGTCAACATGCCTTAAGACGAGACCGCCGGTCTCGAAGGAGTGACGTATGACTTTCTTGTTGTATCTCGCAGCGACCTATCTCTTCAAAGCAGCTTCTCTTATAGTGGCCACTTTTCTTCTTTCTTCCGCTATGTCTAACTTTGACCTTAACAGTCCATCGTTATTCTCCAGCCTTAGGTTAACCACTTTCCACATCGGCTCTCCAATTTTCACCAGGATCATTGCCTCCACTCCATAGGTGGTGAAAAGGAGACACTCTTGTGGAAGAATTGGGGGTTGTGTGGTATACCCATAGGACATGTGGTAGTTGCTCAACCCAACACCCTTTTGCTTCATCCAGACACCTCCTGAGCCCTCTGAGGATGACTCGGTTTGCTGCCTCTGCCTGTCCATTCATTTGCAGATGTTCAACCGATGTGAAATGCTGCTTGATCTTCAACCCGACCAAAAACTTTTGGAAGCCCTTATTTATAAATTGCGTGCTGTTATCTGACACTAGGACATCCGTTACCCTAAACTTGCAAATGATTTGCCGGAATACAAAGTTTTCCACATTTCTTGCCATGATAGTAGCCAACGCCTTTGCTTTGATCCACTTGGTGAAGTAATCAATTGCTACCACCAAGAATTTGACCTGGCCGGGTACTTTAGGGAAAGGACCGAGGATGTCGATCCCCCACCATATAAAAGGCCAGGGAGAAGTAATCGTGCTTAAATCTTCCGGAGGAGCGAGGTGGATGTCGGAGCATTTTTGCCATCTGTCACACCTCTTGGCAAACTCCATAATGTCATTTTCCAACGTCGGCCAATAATAGTCAGCTTTGAGTATCGTTTTAGCTAACACTCTACCTCCCAAGTGTTGGCCGCAACTTCCTTCGTGTATGTTGGTCATCATGTATTCAGACTTCGGCTTCTCCAGACATCTAAGCAATGGTTAGGAAAAGCCACGTCGGTATAGTTTGTCGTTCACTATGCAAAAATGAGCTGTGGACCGCTTTAACCTTTTTGCTTCTTTTCTATCTTCTGGAACAACACCTTCATTCAGATATTCGACAATAGAAGACATCCAACTCTGCTTCGACTCAATCGCCAACACGAAATTAGGTTCATGAATTGTCTATTGGATGATCGTCCTATTATTGCCGGAAGATTTAGTGCTAGCCAACTTCGATAAAATATCTGCACTAACATTCTTCTCGTAGGGAATGTAGACGAAGTCTATTTTATGAAACTTCACAATGAGAGTTTTCACTTTCGCCAAGTACTTTTGCAACATCAGTTCTTTGGCTTCATAGGCCCCGTTCATCTGCGACTGTGAATCACTACATACACGCAATGACACAACGCCAATGTCAGCCGCCATAACTAATCTGGCTATGCACGCCTCATACTCTGCTTGGTTGTTGGAGGTGGGAAACGTAAAAGTTAGCGATTGTTCCAACACAACACCATCCACAGACTCCAACAATATGCCGGCTCCACTCCCCTTCTCATTAGATGATCCATCTATAAAGAAGGTCTAGACTGATTCTTCAGGTGGGGACTCCGCCAGTGTCAATTCTGCTATAAAGTCGGCTAGCGCCTGGGTTTTCAATGCTCGCCTTGGTTCGTATTGAATCCCATATTCTGATAACTCTATGGCCCACGTTGTCATCCTTCCTGCTAACTCGGCCTTGTGTAGGATATAGCTGATTGGCTGATCCGTCTTCACTACGATTTAGTGCAACTGGAAGTAGGGTCTTAACCTTCTGGCAGCCATCACCAAAGTAAATACAACATTCTTGACCTTGGGATATCTTGATTCAGCTCCTTACAAAGCTTTGCTTACAAAATAGACCAGCTTTTGTCCTTCTGGTATCTCTTGCACTAGCGCGGCACTTACAGCTTCATCAGCCACTACTAAATATAGATATAACACTTCACCCCTCTCGGGTTTAATAAGGGCGAAGCAGATAGGGTCTTTTTCAATCTTACAAATGCGGCTTCGCAATCATCTGTTCATTCAAAGGGTTTGCCATTCCTTAAAAGTTGGAAGAAGGGGAGAGCGTTCTGTGCCGACCTGGATATGAACCTTGTCAACGCGACCAGGCGCCCCGTTAATTTCTGAACCTCTTTCACACTCTGAGGGCTCTTCATCTCTAGTATGGCTCTGCACTTTTCTGGGTTCAACTCGATACCTCTTTCAGATAGCGTGTATCCCAAAAATTTACTAGCCGAGACACCAAACGCGCATTTATTGGGATTCAGCCTCATATTAAACTTTTCTAACTAAGCAAAAGTCTCTTATAAATCTTGAAGGTGTGCTACAGGGGTAGCACTTTTTACGATCATGTCATCAATGTATACCTCTAGATTCCGCCCTATCTGTGCTTCAAACATGTTATTCATCATTCTCTGATATGTGGCCCTAACGTTCTTCAATCCGAATGACATCACCTTATAGCAATAATTGGCCTTCTCCGTCATAAAGGCCGTTTTCTCTTGATCACCTGGATAAAGAGGGATCTGGTTGTATTCGGAGTAAGCATCCATGAACGACAAGTAACGAAATCCGGATGAACTATCAACGAGCTTGTCAATGTCGAGCAGGGGGTATAAATCCTTCAGGCAATGCTTATTCAGGTCAGTGTAATCCACACACATTCTCCATTTCCCATTTTGTTTCTTCACAAGCACTACATTGGCCAACCATGTGGTATACTTCACTTCTCGGATGAACCCTGCTTTCAACAACTCCTCTACCTGTCTGTTGATCTCTTGTAAGCACTCAAAGGCCATCTTTCTCCTTCTCTAACACACCGGTTTCACGGAGGGATCCACCTCTAACCGATGACAAAAAAGATTAAGATCTATTCTTGGCATATCTGCTAGCTTCCATGCGAACAAGCTGATGTTATTCTTCATAAGTGTCGACATGTCCTCTTTCATTTTTTCATCAAGGTTAGCTCCAATTTTCACGACCTGATGTTCCTCTATCCCAATCTGAACTGGGACGCATTCTCCATCTGGTTCTGGATGAGGTATCTAGGTGTCTCTTTTTATCTTGTCTTGGCAATCTAATTCTCTCAAGAGTACCTCGCCCTCTTCAGGGTTGACCTTGTAATCTATGTCGAGGTTACGATCGACCTTTAGTGACTCTTTTTAGCATTCTCTTGCTTTTCTTTGGTCACCTCGAAGGGTGACTACCTCCATGTCGTCGCCTATGAATTTCATGGCCAAGTGCGAGACCGAGATAACAATTCCTAATGCATTCAACATTGGTCTGCCTAGGATCGTGTTGTAAGACAATTTGGCATCCACGACTATAAACCATGTGGCTATGATTTTCATATGAGGTGGCTTCCCAAATGTCACATGGAGTTTTATGTACCCCACCAATGTTATGTGATGCTTGGAGAATCCTATCAGATCTTCGTTGTATGGCATCAACTCAGACTCCGGGATCTTCAACTTTTGAAATAGCTCATAGAACATAACATCGGCTGAGCTACCAATGTCAACCAACAACTTGTGAACCTCTTTATTTTCCATTAATGCGTTTACCATAAAAGGGTCGTCATGATTGGGCATTACGTCTGCATAGTCTGTGTCGTCAAACACCAAGGGTGGCGTTCTTTTCCTTGCAGCGCTTTTATCAGCACGAGCCCCGGAAGAAGTTGTCATCACTTCTCTAGCATGACTCTTTCTCGCATTATTCGACAGACCTCTTCTCGAGAATCTGCCCACGATGACATATATGATCTTGTGGCTTCTTACGAGTGAGTACGCAGGGGATCTTGTGGGTCGCTGAGATGATGACCGTCTAGGAGATTAATGACGTATAGCTTGTACCTTGACATTGTCTTGCGATGGTCGAGCTAGTGAGTGGACTTTCGTCAGGCTATGTCGGCATGGTGATCTTTCTCTCTGAGGTGGAGAGCGCCCTCGCCTTAGGCTCCTCAATCTCTCCCTTCTTGGCAATGAGGGATGTCGCCCTCTATTGTCGTGACCCCTGCTTCACTTCACAAAGCGGTCCAGTCTCCCTTGTCTGATCAACACTTCAATAGCATCTTTCAACTGATAGCATTCATCAGTGTCGTGCCCTGACGCCTAGTGATACTGGCAGTATTTGGACTAATCCTCGATTTCCTTATTCTTTATCGGCTTCGGGGGTTTTATCCCCTCTTCCACAAACTCCACATTGTATACTGCGTTCAAGATTCTCGCTCTAGAGGCATTCAACGGGGTATATTCTTCAAACCTCGGGCCTCCTCTTTTGTATAAACCCCGGTCATTATGACGCGGTGGTTTGTCGGTCTTTGCCTACGTGTTTTTCTTCTGTGATGCAATGTCGGTCGTTTTCATCTGGCCAGCCTCTAGTACATTCTCGTAATTTATACACTTCTCCGCTTTCTTCAAAAAATCCTACATAGAGTTCGGAGGTGTTTTAGCAATCGACTTGAAGAAAGGCGAGCCTAGTCTCAACCTATCCTTCGCCAGCATCAAAACTACTTTGGACTACAGATTCTCAGTAGTCCTTGTCTCTTTGTTGAATCTGCTCATACATTCCCTTAACGGTTCGTCCTCGCCTTAGCAGATTCTCCTCAGATCGGCCTCAGTCTTTGGTATGGCCTTACTAGTCGCAAAGGCAGTCTTAAATTTCTCCGTCAACATCGTCCAAGAATCTATGGACCTCGGTTCCAGAGATTAGAACCACTTCAACGCCATTCCCTTCAACGAGAGAGGGAATGCCCTGCATGTTAGTGAGGCCGACGCTCCTCTTTATGACATCGCTAATTCAAATATTGAGAGGTGGTCGTTTGGATCAGAAGATCCATCATACAGATCAAGAGAAGGCAATTGCTGTAGTTGCTTCGGTACCTGCAAATTCAAGATCCTCAGTGAAAAGGGAAGATTGAATGAAATCATTTCGTCTTCCTTGTCCAACTTCGTTGCCATGTGTGCATCGTGCATCTTCGGCACAGGCTTTAGGGCTGATGTAGAAGTCCTCTCAGTGTGGTTGTAAGTGTTCTCCGTATCCTTCTTGCTCTCTCTCTCCGCCTGGAGTTTAGCAATGATCTTCTCTTGCTTCTTCAACGCCTCTTTCTGCTGTTGTAACAACGCAGCGAGGTCCGCCATGGTAACGGATGGTCTTGGAACCGCGTTCGCACTGGAGCTGCCTCGGGAATGGCAGAAGCTAGCTTGCCATCCTTAAGCGATGGTGGTGAAAGCTTTGGTGGCGAAGGTGCCACAACGAACTTGCGATTTTTTGTGCTGACCGTCCCGTTCTTCAGAGAACAAAGAAGATGAAAAGAGAATCAGAAAATGATTCCCACAGACGGTGCCAATGTTGTATGGTGAACACAAGAGTATGTCTTCGATGAGCTCCCACGGTGGTTGTTGGCATCTCCGGTGGTGGCACCTATAAGGACTCCAATGCTTAGGTTAGTATGGGTCTGAGTATGAGAGAGAGCCTATGTACCTGGTGGGTGTGGAGTCCTTTATATAGGGCGTTTTGAAAGGAAATTATGTTAGAGCTAGGTGCCACGTGACAGCATGCGTTTGGGTGCCCAACTACATCGTTCCTTGCCACTAGGTGCATTCAGTGTCATGCCGAGGTTGAAGTAAAGTTGATCTGGGATAATAGGGAAACATGAGCCGAGATACTCAAGGATATTAAAACTGAAATAGGTGGTGTGGGGCTGACTTAGAGCCATAGGTCCGAGTAACCCCTAGAACAGTATATAAATTAAGATGCTAAAACTTTATAAATAGAATAAGATAATATTAGTAATACTTGTTTATTCATTATAAAAATTATTCTCTTAATTTCTTTAGATAACCGAATATGTGTTTTTATAATAACCAATTTTCTTTATCTATTTACATTAATTTATAATTTCATAAAATAATTAAAATTTTGGTATAATAAGATACTACGGCCATAAGCCCTTTTGTTATATTTAACAAAATTTGTATTCTCCATATCTATGTAAAAACCTAAATTTTTATACAAAAATAGTTTAGTTTTTATATTAATCTAAAAATATTCTTTTTCGTTAAAAAAAATTATAGATTTAGAAACTTATAACTTTTCATCTCAAAATCTTGTGTCTCCTTCACGAAAACTCTTATATTTTAACTTATCATAATATTTTCTCAAAATAATAAATAAATAAGTAAATAAATAGTTATTTCAAATATATTTTTATCATCTTCAAGAGAAGATAAAAAAAAAAAAAACAAATGTTGAAAAAGAAGAAAACCTTATGGTTTTGTTTCTTCTAAAAAATAAATATACAAGCATAACCATAACAAAATAAGGTAAAAATACAATAGTCACAAAGGGATATTAAAATAACTAATAATATATCCTCATATATATAAACAAGATAAAGAAAGCACCATAAGGATGTAAACACAAAAGTTTAAAATAAATAGAGTCTAAGAGAGATTTGGGGGCCAAATCTGTTCCTACTGTAACGACTCACGATGTTAGCCACAGAGTCGCCACAATGAAGAGATAATATCTACTTAAAACTTGACATATAGACACTTCATTTTCTTTTAAATTCATTATTATGGAAATTCTTAATTAATGTGGTCATGAAAATACAAATAAATTTTTAAATAAAGCACAGTAAATATCGTTAACATCTCAAAAGAAATCATAACTTGAAAATATTTCATAAAATAAAAACCACATCAGTAAGAGTCATCAAAACATATAAAACTACAGTCATCCAAAAATTATAAGTCATGAACCATTATAGGTAATTTCTAAAGATACAACCAAAACAGGGAGAGGGGTACAAGAACTCACACCCTAAGAACCAGTTGTCTACACTACTCCTAATACTAACTAGTCCCCTAAGTTGAATAAAGAGTACAGGTTAGTTGGATTATGTGATGTTGACTATGCTGAAGATAGAATAGAACGAAAAAGCACTAGTAGAGAATTGTAGAGCACAAAGATAACACAAGAAGGGGGGTTGAATTGTGTTATATCAAATTTTCGCAAATCTTTTGTTAACAACATATTGTCTGAAATAACATCAAAAGGATTTTCAAAAATGTTTTAAAAGACAGACGAAAGCTGAACAACAAAACTGGAAAACACAGAAATTATACTAGTTCGTCTCACTCCAGAGACTACGTCCAGTTCTTGGCAACAACCAAGTTCCATTAACTTTCACAAGTTACAAGTATTCTTTCCACAAGCCTCTTCAGGCTCAACCTCTTTTTTTTTTTAAGTTAAACAAAATTCCCTTTTTAGGAATAAAACCTCTCTGTTTTTATATAATTTAAATAGACTTTTTCTTAACTAAGACATAAAGTCTTATTTTGAATCATGAAATAAGTGAATAGTTTTACTAAATTCTTTTAGAATCACGATTAATTACTACTAATTAAATTCATTAAATAGATTAATGGTGACATCTACTATTGTTAAGTAATTCGATGTATAAAGACATACGGATAGTCATATACTAAGTATTAATTAAGTTAAACCTTTCATTAAACACCTAAGTTCCTAATTAAGAATTTAAATGATTATATCAAATCACTATTAGCTAATTTAGGGCCTCCTAAGTAAGCTTAAACCTTTAAATTAGGCATTAAGATAATGGAGACGAATCAATGCTAATCTTCTAGTGTCCTATTCGTTGTTTTGTTTTCTCAAATATATACTTAGAAATCCCCCTACGTTATACTACAATAAGAATCTCTACATTAAGAGGCAAAGATGTTGAGGAGAGACGGTGCTGGTACTCAGGTGAGCTGAGACCAGAGAAACCTTTGTTCACATTGAGAAGGTCAAGAAAGGACAATAGTAGAATCATAAAGTAGTGTGATGCGAGGGACATGCCAGGGCATGGCACCCTGCAAAGGAAGTTACAGTTGGTACGCTGAGGAATGAAAGGCAGGGGCCCACTTGCGGAGGTCTTGGGGGTAAGGCATCGAGTGGTGAAGGTCCTAATGACTGAGGTAGCGCTCTCAAGTCAAGATATTCGCCTGACCACGCTTGGCAACCCCAACAACTGCTCAGCATTCCAAGATTGGTGCGAGAGTATACCTCTGTGTGGACGGTGAATGTCCTGAGTTGTTGCTCTGTTCCTCGATGACAATAAGGATTGTACCATGTTGAGTAGAGGTATATGTACTCCTAGTCACTTCCCGGTTCTGTTAAGGACCATGTTGGGAGTATGGATCCATACAGTGTCAAGGGTAGATGTTACAACTTAGACAAACCCTAGGTTCCCCTTTTGTGGTCAACTGTGTCTTGTCGGTATAGGACGGTAGGATACCCTACCATCTATGTGAAAGTAATTTTGAGAACAAATTGCCTCACTCTTATGCATTTTTCTTTTATGCATGATCGTTGTGGTTAATACTTGAAGATGGCGGCCTTCCCCGTCCTGCTGAATATACACGTTGACTTTGACGTTGCGGGGACATGGAGTTACGACGAAGAGGCAGACTATTTGACTCATCGCGGCTTTGTCTCTATCACGTTCATGTCCCCTATCCCAGGAGCGTTCATGCCTCCTATGACCTGGACTTTCCCGATCTTGGTATCGTTCTCACCACCGCCACATTTTCATTATGCGCCTCCACCACCCCGGGCTCCACCAGTAGATGTAGAGATCCCTATTGTAGCGCCATACATACAGGCGTATCCACCACTACCAGCTGAGCACCTTATAGATGATGTACATCCCCCTTAGGAGGGATCACCCATGGAGGTGGTACTAGCCGAGTCCCCTATGGACTCTTCTGTGGCCGACGATTGGTCCACCCTCTCCTCCTCCTCCTCTGGACCTGAGGTACCCCGCGAGGTGCCTAATGGCCATGCACGCCACAAAGAGGACACAGACTCCGAGGAGACGCAGTCAGACGAGGATTGGTAGACCCCATCCAGTGATTCTTCTTTTGATACAGGGGTTGGGAGTAGATCTCTAGACACTGCTCTGGTTAGGATAGTGGGTAGCTAGTGTCTGTTCATGTACTTTTGAGATTTCCCTGTATTTTTTTTTTATTTCAGTTGTATTCCGCTATGATGTATTCAGCTGTATTACACTTCAAAAGCTAAGATGTATATGATCCTGATTATATGACATATATCGTTTTCTCATCTCTTACTTCTATTTCCAAATTTTGTTTTATTTACGATTTCTTTACTTTTGAAAGTTTCGTAAGACGATCGCGTGTGATATAAAAAGCGAAAAAATTTCTTGTACTTTTCTTAATCTAAAATCAAAATAACTAAATAAATAATTAAATAAACATGGGTTATGTTCAATATGAACGAGTGTCACAAGGATTATGACCATGTTTATCATAATCATCAAGATACAAAAGTTGTGGCAATGGCCTTGAAGTTATTTCCCTCATTTGTACAAACCTTACTTTACTTTGTCTCCTTTTCAATATAATAATTATTTGCATAAATATTAATTGTTTAATATATAAAATTTTTAATATTATTTGCATAAATATTAATTTACTTTATTTTAATATATAAAAATTTTAATTCTTTGAAATAATAATAAAATTAAATTTGCATAAACAACTCCAAAACATCAAGTTATTTCCTAATTTTAAGAGTTTATGAAAATTTATAAAAGTGAGAGATAAAGAAATAATTGGTTAGAGAACATGAGATAGCTAATCTTTTTTAAATGAATTATGAATAAAAGGAACTGACAATTGGAAAGTAAATTGTGATAAAATAAAGGGAATATTAATTCTTTATTAGTAAAATAGATGGCTACATATATTGTATAATTCATCGTTTGCATTTCTTCTTTAGCTTATCATAGGCATAAAACTTTTACTCAAGTATTCTATGAATGGACCATGAGATTCTCCTCTCCTAGTAGTGTTGGAACTGATTCCAAAAATAGGTTCCATCTGTTCTCATACTTCGATTACATTCAGAAACACACTTTTTATCATCTGTTTTGGAACTATAAATTTCAAACCTATATTCTATATTGTATGCATCCATGATGCACCAAAAAAGAGTTGCATCACCAATGTTATCTCGGAAGGAGCATTCTTGGTGCTCTCCATTAGCAAGAACTTTTTGGCCAATATCATCATCCTTCGATCGACAGTGAAGGTAGATAAGAATGCCATTATTCAAATTGTAACGTCTTGTTTTCTTAATGCATGGTTAAGTGTTTTAATAACTAAAAAGTGAAACTTAGATATGTAATCTAGGTGATTAACAGAAATAATTGAATTGTTGTATGTGATGACAGTTGTGTGTTATCCATTTGAATTTCTGGTTTGCTTTTAGGAAACTTGAGATATGTACTTGAGCCAAATGGGGTATGCTGTGAATGTAATATTGGGTTTTGAGAGAAAAATAGTTGAGTTAAACCAGTTTTGAAAAATGGGGAGTGGTTTAGTGAGATTTGGGCCTTAGTCGGCCAAAAGTTCGTGTAAGAGTGCCAAGGGGAGTTAAGTATAAAAGGAGAGGGGGAAAGGAAATTCTCTCATTTTTCCCATTTTTCTTTTTCTCTCTACCTTCTCTCTCAAAATCTATCAAGTTCTAAGGGTGTTAAGAGAAGTCCTATATGCTCACTTGTGAATTGAAATTTCGTAATAAGACAAAGGGAAAAACAGAAGTAAAAGTGGTCTCTCACCTACAAAGTGAAATTTCATAAGCTGTAGAGACAAAGTTTAATAATGATAGGGAAAAAATGTGATCTAGGGGGGAAATGTGGACTGGGGAAAGAAATGTGTCTTTCCATCCATATCCAAGCAATGTGATAGGCAATGAGAGGGGAAAAAAAGGTAGTAGATCATAGAGGAGCTCGAGTAGAGAGAGATGAAGAGATTCACATAGCAAACAAAAAGCCAATATGCGAACCCTCTTGATATAGCCATGGAAGTGAAGTATGAGAGGTTGTAAAAGGATTGGACCAAACGAAAGGGTTAAAAGCACTACAAATGAAACAATGAAGGGAGAACACTACAAACAATGTGAGAAACTAGTCAGGGATTAGGGTTGAGAGCGCAAACAAAAGGTTTAGGGAGAAATTTGGAAGGGAAATTTTAGTTTTTATTTTTTTATAATTTGTTTGAATTGAAATGGGCACACAAAGGGAGGATGAATAAAATAGATGGGAAGGAAAGTAATATTTTATTAGAAGAGGTTATTAAAACCTCAACAAACTAAATAAACTTTGACCATTGTTTACTTCAATTTGACACAAATTGGTGAAGTGCGAAATTTTTATTAATTTATGGAGTTTTTTATAACTTTCGCAAAAAAACCTTTGTTAATTAGCTTAATTTTTGTAGTCAAATCATTACTGGATGTGATGCTAAATCACATTGACACTTATCTCGACAATAATCTAATTTTGTTTATCTTAATTTATTTATTATTTACTACTTGCTTACTCAATTTGAAAATAGCAACCAAATTTTTCACGATTATAAATTTAATTTTAAATGTTTACTAAATATGTAATTGATCATTATTGATGTTAAAAAAAAATAGAACAACAAATAACATGCATACATCAATCGTCATATCTATATATGCATATACATCCATGTACAATGAGGAATTACATGTCATCAAGATCATAATTGGGGTATAGTCATCCAAAAGTACATAATATACCACTGCCCATGTACATAAGTCTAAAAAGTCCTAACTACCTACCCTCTAATATATACAAACAAAATAAAAAGGGCCTAAGTTAGAGCAGACAACTAAACCCCAACTTACATCATCTACAAAATGCAATCAGATGAAGTCCATAATCTCTATCTAGAAGGATCCATCACTACAATCTATCTTAGTCTCCTTAGAATCCATGGAAACATCGGTGACATACTATGCATGGCCATTGGGTACCTCAGTTGGTTACCCAAGATTTGATGTAGATGGAGCAGAAAACAGAGATAACCATCCATTTCCCATATCTGGTTAGTACTCCAATTCAGGTGAGGGAACAAGATGTGCTATGCGAATTAGAGAGGTAACAACTACAGGCTTAGGAGGTGTGACACCCATTCACATTGAACATTACCCATACTTATTTACTTATTTAAAATATGAGTAAAATTTTTCTCTGCTTTTAATAATAGAAAACTTGTAAATTAAACAAAATTTGAAAACGGTAGTAAAAAAAAATAAAATCTGTATGTATTCATCATAAAACTATACATTATGATTTCATAATCAAAAAAATTATTGAAATACAGGGAGATCAAAATAAAAATCAAAATTGTTACTACTTATTCCTAGTACATCAAAAAGATCCTAGTCAAAGCAGTGTCTGTCTACCTCTATCCCATAAAATAACAAACTATCAGACTAGCCCTATAGGTCCTCATTAGCAGCTGGGTCTTCATCAACCATCATCAATCATGCATAAAATGAAAAATAATGGAGTGAGGTGATTTGTTCTAATATCACTTTTACATGTATGGTAAGAATTCTACCACACAATACAAATACAACACAGTTGATAATAAAAGGGGAATCTAAAGTTTATTCTATGTTATACTATCCTTGACTCAATATGGATCCATATTCTCCATTAGTGGGTAATAGTTCTTAACAGAACCTGGGAAGTGACTGAGAGTACATATACTTCTCTCAACATCATCACATGGTACAGCCCTTATCATCGTTGAGGAACAAAATAACAATTTAGGATATCCATTTATAGAGGTATACTCTCACCAATCCGGGTGATGCTAAGTAGTTGTTAGGGTTATCAAGTTGGTTAAGTGATTGTCCCGGCTCAAGAGTGCTACCTTGGCCATTAAGACGCTCACCACTAGATACCATACCCTCTAGACCTAAACCTTTCATCCTGTAGTGTACCAAACTGTAGCTTCCCTAGTAAGGTGCCATGCTACTACATGTCACTTGCTTTACATTACTCACTAATTTATCACTTACTAACTTCTCAAACAAAGGTTTCCTTGGTCTCATTTAATTTGAGCACCAGTACAATCAATATTTCTGCCTTATATTGCAGAAATTGCATAATCACATAAAATACTAACGACATAGTAATTATAATTTAATTACTAAAATTTTGGCAGAATAATAACTAAATAAATATATTTTAATTTTCTAAATTTGAGCAAAGTAACAACATAGCAAGTATATTTTAATTTTCTAAAATTGAGCAGAGTAACAACTTAACAATTATAATTTAATAATCTAAATTTGAGTAGAGTAACAACTTAGTAAAATTAAAATTTAATATCAAACAATAATAACAATAATAAAACTTAAGCCTAAATGGGTTTAGAGGAAAACTCTTCCTACCAACATGCAAAGTGACAATAATTTAGAACGAACCCCACTCCTCGATTACCTCTAAAATGGTTGATGAAGAGGATGGAATTATTGATGCAAAGCTCCTAGGAAGAGAACTTTACTAGTTGTTGGAAAACTAGTAAAATTTTAGCATAAAAGCAAAGTAAAAGAAATTTTTGTCTAGAGAGAGAAGCTCTCTAAGAATTTGGTGGCTTGAGAGAGGGAGAGGTGTTGAAAAATGGTCCAAAACCATGGCTATTTATAGAGGAGAAGGGGTTATGTGTCCACAAAATTACATCATCCATTATGTGAGCATTACGTCATAACTCCAGTTTTTTTAATTTTTATTAATTTATTTCGAATTATATGTATTTATTTTTGTATTTTTAAGCTAGAAAATTCATAAAAAATTCATTTTAATTCAATAAATACCAATTTTTTTATGAAAATTATAAAATTAAATATTTCACCTATAAAATAAATTGAAATTACCATTTTCACCATTTTTTGATGTTAAACCAATATTGCCTGACTTATTGGACACTTAGAGACATTTTGGTCATTTTACACAGAAATTCCAGAAAATTTCCAAAATTATATTTTAATATATATGACATGATTCCAAGCTCAAATTTACATTTTAATGTCAATTGAATCTTTTTCTCATATCAGTCCTTAATGTTGAAAAATAGGGACAAAATCGTCATTTTCTAATTTCTCCAGGCTTCGGCTCAGAAAAATTATTAAAAATCACCATTAAATAGCTCTTGAAATTTTAAGAGTAGTGGTGAAAATCAAAATTTTGAAATTCCTTCTTATTTTCAGAATTACATTCTCAAATATTAGAAAAACAGTTGAAAAAATAAAATAAGATTATTATATTTTTCACTATTTTTATTTCAAAAAATAAAATTTATAATGAAAGATACTTAGTATAAATTTTCAAAATATTTTGAAGTCAAAAAGTCTCTGGGCTACTTTCGTAGTCAACTAGGGATATTTTTGTCATTTTTCAAAAACTGTCTTAATAAATTTCTGAAAAATTTCTAAAATTATTATTAATTATTCTAAGTATACTGATAACTTAAAAATAATTTTTAAACACTTCTAACTAATTTTTTTTAATCTGTTATCTGACTTTTTAGGGGCAAAATTGTCATTTTACCTATTTTGAGCTCAGATCCCCAAAAATTTATTAAAAATCTAAACTAAGTCCTACATAACTGTAGTAATCAAATTTTTGATATTTTCATCTAATTCTCCAAAAATAAATACAAAATAATTAAGAAAATAATTTGATATGCAAAAATAGGGGTGTTACAAGAGGTGGATCAAAGAAATCCACAAATGGAACCGCTAGATCATCATCCTAGTTAGCTGATGGTGATGGTGGTGGGTCATGGTGATGGTGGTGGGTCATCAACTCTAATGAACCCATGAGGTAGGTAGGAGGTGTAATGCCTATTTCTTGATAATCTGTGAATAAGTGTTTGAGTAGTCAAAAAGAGAAAATTAAATTTTATTTTCCCTGAAAAGAATTAAATAAAGGCTTTTGTTTAATGCTTGTGTGAGTTTCTGTGGAGGATTTTGCAGCAATAGGATCTACACTGCTAATAGATAAGCAGAGATATATCTATGGAGTGTTGATGGGCAGTGTAGGGTTAAAGGATTTAATTATAGTTAATTTAATTTAATTTAATTATAATTAAATTCTAGTAAAGTTAGTGGCTTTCTTTACAATCAAGCTAAATTCTTTTCCGACTGTTGGAAAGTCTGTCTAGAATCCTGTCAAATAAAGTAAATCCAGCTATCTGATTTGAACAAAGTCAGTCAATCATGACCAAAGAAATTCTAGAAGAGTCATAAACTCATTTAGACTCCAACGTCAATTAAATTGTTTTAATTGATTCAAGTGCTAGAAATTTAAAGCCTAATCTCGCGAGACTCAGTAATTGACTGTGTTCTTTATTGACAGTGTGAGAAATTTCAGTATTTCCCTCCTAAACCTCAAGAGCACGTCCCCTAAGCCCAACCAAACTAAAAGTAACCTGTTGTCTTAAGCAAACCAAATTAGTTGTAACCTAATTACACATCCTTTCATGAAATCTATTACTAGTCATTTCCAAGTGTACTTAAAGCATGTAAAAAATCATTTGCTCCCATGGTTTCCATGGCTTGGCCGTCCACCGCCTAGGGGATAGGAAAGAGAATTTTGTTTTCATTTAAATTCAAATTACACTTCCCTTTTTGCTAGTTACCATTTTGCCCCTCCTAAATGTGTTCTATAATAAGTTTCCAAGTGTAAACAATCCCCCTTTTTTATGCACTCTTGGCTGTGGACTTAGAGAGAGAGTAAGGAGTGTTGGTTCAAGTTCTTGAGTGTTGGTGGAGAGGGAAGAAGCTAGGGTTTCCAAAGGAAGGGTTCTAGGTAAGCAAACTCCACCCTTTTCACATCCTTCTTTCTCCATCCTCTCGTTTCCTATCAAGACCAAAGTTGTCTTGGTCCCTTTACACTCTTTGTTCTAAAAGTATGTTTCTTTTCATGTTTATGTTCCAAATCAACCATTTTGGGTGATTGGTTGATGGCTTACCTCCTCAAGGTTGGAAGGAAATCACCTATTTGCTCCAAAATCTCTTGCAACTAGAAGGAAGCCTAGCACATAGTAAGGAAAGCTAACCCTTTTTCTTATGTATTTAAATATGTGATTGACATGTTTGGATTTTTTTTTTTGTTAAGAATATTGCTGGTATTTTTAAAAGTAACAAACTTGATGGGAGATCACATTTTCGTGCAAGCTTGTGATATGTTCTTGGTGCTGTTTGGTTTCCCATCTGAACATGTTGTACTGTTTTTATGATAATTGGATTTATGGTAAATATTTTCATCTGCTTATTGTTTGGTTGTAAACTAGACAAGATTTTCTCCAACATGGACACAAGAAACGTACCAAAAGGTTAAGAAATGAAAAAGTTAAGCTTTTTGAAAGTTGAGTACGTTGTTTGAAAAAGCTAACCTGACAGTAGGCAGAAAAACGTGATTTTGGAAGAATAAGTTTTGTATTTGGGGAAACACTTGGGACAAATGAAAAGTAGACACAAAAGGCTTTCCAATAATGTATGGTTTGCCTATATTTGGTTTGTTTTACTATTTTTAATGATTTTTGGAAGTTGAAAGTTGTACTTACCTTCTGTCTGAAAGAAGTTTTGAAAACTGTGAATTTTCAAAAATCATATAAAATTGTGTAGACCTTGGTTTTTGGTGTTCTTGGATTTTTTGAAATATTTTTAAGTTTAATTTCAGAAAGGAATAGACTTGGTCTCTAAAAATTTTTCTTTGTAAGTGAAAAATAGCAAGACTTGTTAGTTGGTCCTCTAGTAGGCCACACTCACCTTACTGTCTTGTTATTTTTGTATCTTTTTTTTGTAGATTTTTGATTTATGAAATCTCTATTGTTTTAGAAAATAGACAAATTATATTTTCAACCATGTATAGATCATGTTAAACAAAAAAATTTACTGTTTCAAAATGATTTTCAAAACAGAGACATAAATCTGGAAGCTGCTGGAAAACGGTTTTAGAAAATAAATTTAGTGACTTATGTATAACCCTTAATAGTTTTTTTTTTATAGAATTTAATGGTGGATCCCTTGAAAATAAATACACAAAATATGGAAATTATATTAAAATATATTTTTAAAAGTTTTGCAAAATTAAAAAAATATATTTGGTAATATAATGAATAGATATTTTTATAAAACTATAAAGCTATGTTTTTCAAAGGATCTAAGACCTAAGCTTGAACTCGATAATTTCATAAGGGTGTTTTCTTATTAATTTCCATACTTGGTTATTCTAATTACGGAGATAAATATATGGCTTGGCAAGTGTTTGATTGGATGAAGTTTCCTAGTAAAGATTGTTAAAGGCATGACTTGGTGAATGTTATGATTTTGATGGCATGCAAATTATGTTATAAACTTATTAAATAGAAAGCTTATTTGTGTGTGAAAGATAAGTGATAAAATGCCTATCTAGGTGTGAAAGATAGGTGATACTTAATAAAATGCCTATCTAGGTGTGAACGATATGTGGATATTAATGCATATTGCCATCATTGTCTGTGTATGATAAATTGACTGTCATGCATACATGCATTGGTGAACAAGCATGTAGTACCGAAGGTGTCAGTATTCGCGGGATCGTGGTGCTAGCTAGGTGTGAAAACTTGAGGACTACGAACGGCGCGATTCCACAAAAGGGTGGGGCCTTGCAAACCTTGTGTCATGGTGGCAGTACCCCCATACAGAAATCTTGACAAAGAGCACTAGTTCCCACGATCAGTTGCCGGTATTCCCCAAATGGTTTAGGCACGTGCCGCTTTGAGAACCCTGGTGAGGGTATTTGTGTTTATTATACCATGATTAAGGAATATCTGGGTTGGTCGCTCAAGTTTTTAGATTTTCATGGAGAGTCTAGGACTCATGGTCTGCATTGCATTCTTGGTCACACTTTAAATAAGAATAATAAATGAAAGATATTTTATATGTGTACATTGACTGATTATGTGCTTATTCTATCAAGTGTATGTTATGTACTTGGAATAATGTGTTTGGTTCTTTTCGGGTAGCTTATCCTTGCATGTGTGTTTCGTGTGTGTGTGACTGTGGTGATCACAATTGCCTTGATCACAGGAGCAGATGGCATTTCCCCCAAGGAGCGATGCCTTTAGCGTGGAGCTGACACTCACCATCCAGGACAGGTGAGATGGTTGGGCTATCAATGTGGACGCCCTTCAAGCACGTTTTAATGGCCTGCTCCTTACTCGTTACACGCCACATGATGCTTTGATCTCCACAATTCCTGTCACGATTCGGGTGGACTTTTCTAAGTTTGCTCGTGAGATACTTCATCCCCCGTCTACTTTTCCTACACGCGTTCCTGCTCATAATTGAGTAGGAAATGCCCGTGAGTACTAAAGGTTGTTCAACACTCGAGCTTACCATGGGCGCAGACGTGATCGAGGTTCTGGTCAGGTTTCTTTTGCTAGAGTTGATGATGATGAGACATCCTCTACCTCTCCCTATTGCCTTTAGGAGGCAATGTAGTTCTTAATGTATCTTTTTAAGTAGAGGTGACTAGATTAGGGAGTGAGTTATGTATCCCTTCCCCCTTTTTGAGTTGTATGTTTGGGTTCATTGTCACACAACTCTTCCACTATCTTAGGTAGTATTTTCAGTTATGTTGGTTTATATTTGGCTATGGATTACGTACGATGTTATGTTGGACATGATGATCTATGTATGACTATGTTTCTTGTTTTATACTTCCTTGTTGATGCACTTCTTTTTGTGTTGCGCTTTTACGATAAGTTGACCAAAAAAAAGAGAAAAGAAAATTTTTCACCTATATTTTCACAAGTAAGAAATTCTAAGAAGAGTTTTCTAAATTGAACTTAAAATCAATCTAGACGATTAGCTTGTGTGTTTTCCTTTTCCGTTTTTCGTTTTTCGTTGTTAAAATGTGATGACTTATGGTGGATGATTCGCAGGTCGTCACAGGAGGTCAGCAATACAGGTAATGTCAAAGACGCGACTGGCATGAGGAGGTTTGGAAAAGGTGACAAAAAACTAACAGTAATATATCCCCAAAACAAGATGACTCTTACATCCTCATTATCCTCCCAATGCCTAAAAGGGTTATGTTGGAGAAAAATGTTCATCATTATGACACTCGTTCACATTGAACATAACCCATGTTTATTTAATTATTTATTTAGTTATTTTGATTTTAGATTAAGAAAAGTACGAGAAATTTTTTTGCTTTTTATATCACACGCGATCGTCTTACAAAACTTTCAAAAGTAAGGAAATCGTAAATAAAACAAAATTTGGAAATAGGAGTAAGAGATGAGAAAACGATATATGTCATATAATCAGGATCATATACATCTTAGCTTTTGAAGTGCAACACAGCTGAATACATCATAGCGGAATACAATTGAAATCAAAAAAATATAGGGAAATCTCAAAAGTACATGAACAGACACTAGCTACCCACTATCCTAACCAGAGCAGTGTCTAGAGATCTACTCCCAACCCCTGTATCAAAAGAAGAATCACTGGATGGGGTCTACCAATCCTCGTCTGACTGCGTCTCCTCGGAGTCTGTGTCCTCTCTGTGGCATGCATGGCCATTAGGCACCTCGTGAGGTACCTCAGGTCTAGAGGAGGAAGAGGAGAGGGTGGACCAATCGTCGGCCACAGAAGAGTCCATAGGGGACTCGGCCAGTACCACCTCCATGGGTGATCCCTCCTCAAGGGGATGTACATCATCCACAAGGTGCTCAGCTGGTAGTGCTGGATACGCCTGTATGTATGGCGCTACAATAGGAATCTCTGCATCTGCTGGTGGAGCCGGGGGTGGTGGAGGCGTATAATGAAAATGTGGCGGTGGTGAGAACGATACCAAGATCGGGAAAGTCCAGGTCATAGGAGGCATGAACGCTCTTGGGATAGGGGACATGAACATGATAGAGACAAAGCCATGGTGAGTCAAATAGTCTGCCTCCTCGTCGTAACTCCATGTCCCTGCAGTGTCAAAGTCAACGTGTATATTCAGCAGGACGGGGAAGGCCACCATCTTCAAGTATCAACCATAACGATCATGCATAAAAGAAAAATGCATAGGAGTGAGGCAATTTGTTCTTTAAATTACTTTCACATAGATGGTAGGGTATCCTACCATCCTATACCAACAAGACACAGTTGACCACAAAAGGGAAACCTAGGGTTTGTTTAAGTTGTAACATCTATCCTTGACACTGTATGGATCCATACTCCCAACATGGCCCTTAACAGAACTGGGAAGTGACTGGGAGTACATATACCTCTACTCAACATGGTACAATCCTTGTCGTCATCGAGGAACAGAGCAACAGCTCAGGACATTCACCGTCCACACAGAGGTATACTCTCGCACCAATCTTGGAATGCTGAGCAGTTGTCGGGGTTGCCAAGCTTGGTCAGGCGAATATCCTGACTTGAGAGCGCTACCTCAGTCATTAGGACCTTCACCACTCAACGCCTTACCACCAAGACCTCCGCAAGTGGGCCCCTGCCTTTCATTCCTCAGCGTACCAACTGTAACTTCCCATGCGGGGTGCCATGCCCTGGCATGTCCCTCGCATCACACTACTTTATGATTCTACTATTGTCCTTTCTTGACCTTCTCAATGTGAACAAAGGTTTCTCTGGTCTCAGCTCACCTGAGTACTGGCACTGTCTCTCCTCAACATCTCTGCCTTTTAATGCAGAGATTCTTATTGTAGTATAATGTAGGGGGATTCTAAGTATATATTTGAGAAAACAAAACAACGAATAAGACACTAGAAGATTAGCATTGATTCGTCTCCATTATCTTAATGCCTAATTTAAAGGTTTAAGCTTACTTAGGAGGCCCTAAATTAGCTAATAGCGATTTGATATAATCATTTAAATTCTTAATTAGGAACTTAGGTGTTTAATGAAAGGTTTAACTTAATTGATACTTAGTATATGACTATCCGTATGTCTTTATACATCGAATTACTTAACAATATTAGATGTCACCATTAATCTATTTAATGAATTTAATTAGTAGTAATTAATCGTGATTCTAAAAGAATTTAGTAAAACTATTCACTTATTTCATGATTCAAAATAAGACTTTATGTCTTAGTTAAGAAAAAGTCTATTTAAATTATATAAAAACAAAGAGGTTTTATTCCTAAAAAGGGAATTTTGTTTAACTTTAAACAAAAATATTCATTTTAAGTCCTAAGTATAGAAAATAAGGGGTTAGTGACTAGAAACATGTTCTTTCATTTTTTGGTTCAAAAACCGGAATTCTAGAGAGCACAATTTTTAAGTTTGGATTTGAAATTTAATTTGAGTTGGCTAACGATTTTTGTTTGCCATGATCTATATCTTGTTGGAAATATGTTTTTGTCTATTTTCTAAATCATTAAAGATAATCCCAAACAAAAATATATAAAAATAGATAAGAAAATAACAAGGCAGAGAGGTCAGGAGGCCCTTATTGGAGCACCAGTAACACTCCCTTGCTATTTTCGTATCCCTCTTTAATTTTTTTGTAAACAAGGAGGTTATTTCCAGAAATTACATTAGAAAAAATTTTCAAAAAGTCCAAGAACTCCAAAAACTAAGGCCTAGTCGATTTATGATGATTTTTCAAAGTATACCATTGAGAAAGATGTCTCTGGTCAGAAATAGCGCGTATGACTTCGATTGTAAAATTTGGCAAAAATAGTAAAAGATGACTAAAGTAGGAAAAATATATATCCTAGTAAATCTTATGGAGTGTACTTTATATTCGTTCAATAAAAATCAGTTGACTAGTACTATAAAGTTCAAAAATAGCTTTTAAGTGAACACTACCAGTTACCGTTTTCTGAAAAGTAACCGCAAGTTTTGAAAAGTGTAGCTTCATCATTTCTTAACCTTTTTTAATGATTCTTGTGTCCATTTCGAACATAATTTTGTCTACTTTTTATCAAAAAAACAATTACTTAAAGTTATTGGGTGTAGCCCGAGTTATCGCGAAAAAAATGTCGGTTGTTTAGACGGAAATCGAAGTCAGCTCGCTAGAACTTAGATACTTCTCTACAAAAATCACTTTTTTCACTAAGTTGTGGATCTTTAATGACCAAAATAAAATTTTAAAGTTATTAGGTAGGTAAAAAACTAAAATAATAATCCTTTCTCTTCATTTAAAACCATGACTTGAAGGGAGCTAAAAATGTCAACTTTTAATGGTCAGCTGAGTTCTGGTTCTAGTTTCAAAAGTCCTTGATGTTCTAGGGTCTTTGGTGATGAGTACAGTTTCATTCTTGTCTTAAGAAAGTGACCATTTTCATGAATCCCCTTTGGAAGGACTAGATCAAGGTTTCAAAAGTATTTACATGTTATAAAAATCTTCTCTTTTCTGTTTCTTACCAAGTTGAAGGGAGGTTACAATTTTAAGGCTTTGCTTTAGAGGTTTTAGAGTCCTTCAACCAAACTTTTGTCATTTGAGGGTAATGTAGCCATATAAGCCAACATTAAGACGTCAGTAGCAATTTTAAACAATACTTCCAACCATGAATAAAATAGAGCAACAGAAAATAAATAGAACAACTACACAAAAGAGAACTATAAATAACAACAAGAAGATAAATAAGAATAGAGTAGTAAAACAACAACATACTAAGGGTTTGAGGGCCAAACCCACCCATAAATCATCTACATGAAAGTAATAAATTTAAGAACACCCCACTCCCCCCATGTACCTTAAGTGTTGGTTGGAGAAGAGGAGAAAACAAGGTGCCTTGAAACTCCAAACAAGGTGGTGGTGGATGGTGGCTTCAATTGGGGATGGAAGGAGGAGAGAATGGAGGTTTTTTGTGTAAGAAAGCTTTTAAAAATGGAATTAGGGAGAGAAAGGAGGTGCTGGACGTGCTCCTTGGGCAGAAAAGGGAGGTGAAGAAGTTGTCCCAAGGGCTAGCTTAAATAGAGGAATAGGTGGCTAGAAAATGGGGCAAGAAAGTAACTTTGCTTTTCTCTTTTTCCTTTTTAAGTTTTCTTTTTATGACATGTGGGGAAAAGAGAGAGATGGGTCTGCAGAGTCTTTGATCAATGTGCCATAGGTCTCTGCTTCCCCAGGTCTCTGCGTTTTATTTTCTCTGCAGAGGAATCGACCGGTTTCGATAAAACGTCTTTAAACTTGTAAATTTGGTTTTTATAGCAATTGAATGAATTTTTCTTTGGAATTTTGTGAGCACCTTAATTATTGATTAAAAATAATTTCAAAATTTCAAAATTAATTTTTAGTAATTAAATTCGAATTTTTGAGTATTTATTCAATATTTTTGAGTTCAAAATTCATAGAAATTTCATTTTAACTCAAAAAATTCTAAAACTTTTATGAAAATTATAAAATTAAATATCTAACCCAAAAATGAACTGAGAATGTTCATTTTGTCTCTTTTACATATTTCACTTATACTAGCTATAGTTCTAGCAATCAATGGAGGGTAATTTTGTCATTTTCCACAGGAATCTCAGAAAATTCCTAAAAAATTTCTAAAATTATATTTTAATATGTATGACATATTTCTAAGTTAAAAACAACAATTCATAGTCGTTTAGTCATTTTTCATATGTCAACCCTCAATATAGAGGAATTAAAACTATCTGTCAATTCCTTAATTCCTTGGTAATTTCACAGATATTATGAATTAAACATAAGTCTAAAATGAGGGTGTTACAATCATGACTAGGAATTGGTCCATCTTTTTGTACCGTTGATCAGAACATACACATATAAAAGAAAATTAAAAAAAGAAAAGAAAAGGAGTGAAGTGATTTGTTTTCTAAATCACTTCCACAAAAGGTATGTTGGATTTATTTACATAACGACACAAAGATAAAACACAACTAAGTAAAACAAGACAAGGGAAACCTAGGGTTTGATTCTAAGTGTAATATCCCGGGCACTGACGAGGACAGGGAGTGATCACCGGTGCAAAAGAGATAAGGCACGGACAAGGAGCGGCTCTTGGTAGGCTTCCAGCAGGAGGGAAACATGAATGAATCGAATACACACCCGAATGAGAGGGATCCAGAGGCTGTGTAGGTATGGGACTGTATAGTTGGGGATAGCTTAAAGGAATTAATAGGTGCTACCTATACCAATAAGATGCATCTACTTTTTGGTAGCCTATCACTTAAGAACTCCACAGTTAAGCGTGCTTGACTTGGAGCAATTCTGGGATGGGTGACCTCCTGGGAAGTTTTCCAAGAAGCGTGTGAGTGAGGACAAAGCACGCTGAAAAGTCTTGTGTTGGTTTGTGGGGACAGTCACTGATCCTAAAAGCGACTAAGCGTTACACTAAGTTATCGTAATATACCCAAGGTTCTAGTCATGATGTATAGATCCATAGTCTCAACTGCTAATGAATAATATCCAATGTCTCATAATAGGGAAGCAATTGGGAGTACATATACCCGCGCAATAAGGTACTAGGATCATAGCCATCCTCATTAATTTGGAGATATGAGCGCAAGGCTTCTGTAGGGTATACTTTCCACCAATTTGGGTGAGGCTAAGCAGTTATTGTAACATCCCGGGCGCTGACGAGGGCGGAGAGTGATCGCCGGTGCAAAAGAGATGAGGCACGGACAATGAGCAGCTCCTGGCAGGCTTCTAGCAGGAGGGGTACATGAATGAATCGAATACACACCCGAACGAGAGGGATCCAGAGGCTGTGCGGGTATGGGACTATACAGTTGAGGATAGCTTAAAAGGAATTAATAAGTGCTACCTATACCAACAAGATGCATCTACTTTTCGGTAGCCCATCACTTAAGAACTCCATAGTTAAGCGTGCTTGACTTGGAGCGATTTAAGGATGGGTGACCTCTTGGAAAGTTTCCCAGGAAGCGTGTGAGTAAGGACAAAGCACGCTGAAAAGTCTTGTGTTGGTTTGTGGGGACAATCACTCATCCTGAAAGCGGCCGAGCGTTACATAGTGGTATCAGAGCAGGGCCTCTCTCCCAGTACGGTGTGGTTCGAGGACAAACCAAGCGGAAGCTGGTGGGCATGTAACATCCCGGGCGCTGACGAGGGCGGGGAGTGATCGCCGGTGCAAAAGAGATGAGGCATGGACAATGAGCGGCTCTTGGCAAGCTTCCAGCGGGAGGGGTACATGAATGAATCGAATACACACCCGAACGAGAGGGATCCAAAGGCTGTGCAGGTATGGGACTGTACAGTTGAGGATAGCTTAAAAGGAATTAATAAGTGCTACCTATACCAACAAGATGCATCTACTTTTCGGTAGCCCATCACTTAAGAACTCCACAGTTAAGCGTGCTTGACTTGGAGCGATTTAAGGATGGGGGACCTCCTGGGAAGTTTCCCAGGAAGCGTGTGAGTGAGGACAAAGCACGTTGAAAAGTCTTGTGTTGGTTTGTGGGGACAGTCACTCATCCTGAAAGCGGCCGAGCGTTACATGAGACCCAAATCTAGTAAGGAATCCCGTTTCTAGGCATTGGAGGGCTGTTATTGCCTTGCTTTTATGGAGTTTGGCTCAAGGTTCTACGTCTCTCACGTTTTCCCTTCCCCAAGCTCGGATTCGGAAGCTCCAAGAGGTAAGGGAAGCTTACTCTTGCTAGATTGGTGATGTATGAACATAATTGTGTGTGAATATCCCTTTGGGTTGGTCCAAATTTGGATTATATGTTGGTTGTGGTGAGATTTTAAATGAAAATGGGTTTTGGGGGAAAAATCTGAATTTTTATGAGAAATCCATGAGTTGTGTAATCAAATGTTGAATTTGTGGTGTAATCTGTTGTATATAAGCTTGGTTGGGGTGGATTGATGATATTGTTGGAACCCTATTGATTCAAAAATTTGAGTTTGGGTGTTGAAAAGTTTGTGTTTTTGCTTCAAAAAATCATGTTTTTTCATAATCCTGTCGTAGATAATCAATTATGGAAGTTGATAATCGATTATCTAGAGCTCTAGGATTAGTTTTCGTGAATTTTGCTCGGCAATAATTGATTATGGACTCTAATAATCGATTATCTGGGTTTTAGAAAAATTTCTTTTGGTTTAGGTTCGGAAATAATCGATTATGGAAACCCATAATCAATTATCCCTACTGAAAAATAAAATTTGATGCATTTTTACTAAACAGATTTAATCTGTTACTACAATACATAATCTGTTATTTCAGAACTGAATGTGCTATTTAAGATTTCACAATTTTCATTTCAAAATGTGAATTATTATGTATATACACATATAAAAAGAGTATTATACATTTTTAAAAGCTCTATTTGAGAAAAATGGATAGTTGTCCAGTTGGGATATGATTTTCTTAAATTTAATGAAGCGAATTGTTTCAAAGGTTTTTTTGCAAATCTCCAGATTTACCTGTCTCCCAAATGGTTTTCAAAGAGGGCCTTGGCTTTAAATTATGAATTGATTGTTGGATATGTCATTGAGGTGGAAGGTTGCTTAGATAGGACCTCCACTTGTTATGTATGATATTGTTCCTCACGAGGTGGGCTGCTTAGATAGGGCCTTACTTGTTGATTATGATTGAGGCCGAATTGGAGCTAATATGGTGTTGATGGATGTGAGTGGTCATGAGAGGTAGCTGACGATGGACCTCTTTGCCACCGGTTGTATTGATATACACATATATATATGTTGTATGTTTATTGGCTGTGGTTGAGTGGTTGATGATGTGTAGTACATGCATTCATGCATAGTTGGCGGCTGAGGTAGTTGACGATGGACCTCATGCCGTGGTGCGGGTAGGCACGTAAGTTGGATGGTGACCAGAGTTGGAACTTAGATGGGCCACTAACCTAGTGCTGGATAAGACGTGAGGTAGCTGATGATGGGCCTTCAGGGATGAGTGGATGGGCGACTCCGCATGAGGCCAAGGTGATGCAGGCCTTATGTCGCGGTAAGCCACCACCCACATACACTTATCCTGACAAACCACTAAGCTTATCCGCAGATCAGAGTTTGGCAATCCTTGAATGGTGTTTAGATAGGCCACAGTAGGGGTGAGACTTGGCTGATTTCCCGATATGTTGTAAATTTCTCGAGAGTCGTGTCATCATGCATTGACATAGTTGTGGTGGTTGTGATGTAACGTGGAGTCCTGAGTTGAGAATTCTTCTCTGTATGAATGTATCTTATATATGCATGTAGATGTTGAGGACTCTGGATATATGATGGTGTGCCATATACTCGTGTTTGAATGTTGTGAATTGTTGATGACCTCCATAATTATATGTTATGCCATTGTTTTAGTAAGCTTACCCTTGCCATGTTATGTTGTTGTTGGTTGTCCTGTTGTTGCAGTTGCATTGATGTGCCCATGATGATCACGTCTTTTGGCGTGGGAGCAAATGGCGAGGCTTCTGTGGATCCGGCAACTTAGAGTTGAGGATGGAGCTGAGAGCTGGAGATGTTTAGCTTGGGAAAGTCAAGTTTTGTTGTTTTAATTATGGTTCAGTTTCATTATATTCTTTTGATGGGATTGTATAGATTGACCAGCTATAGGGAGTGAGTTTTGTATTCCGCTTCCCCAATGATGTATATTTTGATATGTTTGATATAGGTTGGTGTTATCCCATTGTTGTGTATGACATGATGATGACAGATTTATAAATATGCATGTATGGCACTACGAGAGATAGGTGGATCTCTCAGTTGATGTGTATGACCTATATACAGATATAATAGGATTGATTTTATTCACCTGATAGGTGGATGAGGAACAAGTTTAGTAGGGTTGTTTAGGAGCGACAATTAGGTTGTTACATAAACACTTACATATATTAGATTCAGGGGGAGCAGTAGAGTAAGTTTATCAAATCTTGTCTACACGATGCGTTTTTATCTTTATTGTAAAAATGTTTTTACAGCATCCAAAACCATGGTGTCCGACATCCAATTAACTCATTATGTTGACCATCTAGAAGTAAGTCTCTCTCTTATTGGATAAATGTTTAAAACTGCGACTCATATATAAAGTTTGTCCAAGAGTAAGTCTATCTCTAAATGACTAAGTATTTAAAGCCTACCTATATGTTTCTCAGATTTAATGTCTTATCTATTTTAAGAGATCTAATGTTCATATGTCTAAGCATTAAATGAAAGAAAGATATTTTTTAATGCATAAACATAGTAGTGCAGAAAAAGGAAGTCAACTTATCAAGCTGCCAAACCGAATAAAGAATGATCATAAAAGCAAACCATCAATACAATACTGCATTTTCCATTTTGGTGTACGAACTAAAGTTACCTTTTTTGACTCCTCTGAAAGCTCGATACATGTGCATATTTCTTGAAGACTGAAGCTATATCCTTTCAACGGCTCTTTTCTATAAGGACTATGTATACTAGATCAAGAAAAATAAATTGATGATGAAGTGCTAAGAAAATACAATATAGAACTCTTACATTTACTGGACGACTTCGAAATCATGTCGAAAAGAATTTTTCTTTGTACTTAATCTTTTAAATCCTCACATTGTGAGTTGATTTCCTTTCATACAACTCCTTTTTGTTGTGAAAGCCTGGAGAGGCTTAATGAGAAAGAATACTTGGGTAGTTAAGCAATTTGGGCCGATTGCATTGTAAAGCCTGAAGAGGCAATGAAGAATACTTGTTGTATAACCTAAGGTTGGTTAGTGAATACCTTCTAGACGAAGGGACTGGATGTAGCTCAAGGTTGAGTGAACTAGTATAAAAACTCTGGGTCTTTGCCTTCTCTTATCCTTCTCTCTCAATCTTTCGAACTTGCTTTCAAAAAGGATTAAAAAGTTTTTAAACACACAATTCAACCTCCCCTTCTTATGCGATTCTTGTAATTTCAAGTTCACCATAATACATCACATTATTCATGTTTTCCACTACTTTTCATAACCAAAGTCATTATCATTCGATATTCAATCCACATCCATCACCATATAAATTAATCAAGAATAATACATATAACAAAAGTTAATGGTCGAATGGCTTACTATCCCAAAGCCATCAAATTAAATCATTTTCTTTATTACTTTTCTCTTTAATTTAAAACTAAAGACAATACATACATTCTTATATCACTTAATTAAGCATCGTGTTCATAATTCTCACTCAAAACTATAGGTTACATTTATATTTTCCACTTGTTTTTCAAAAGAATGACTATATTAGAATGCAATTTCATTAATCATTAACCGTTCATGCTCTTAATTGCCAATTAACAAAAGGGATCTCATTTCTTGGTTCAAGAACTCACATCTCATTACATTTTTTAATTCCCAATCAAAATATCCCATTAGTTACCACTTAGTTTTACAATTCCCATTACTTTGATTATTTTGAATTCATTCTAATTAATGGACAAAGTCATCAAATATCCAAATAACTTCTCACATATGCTATCATTATAAAACACTAACTATAATTTTAGCTAACTCAATAGCAAACCACAATTTTGTATTTAATACTTTAAGGTGCAAGCAACTACTTTATGTCCACCAACTCAAGAGTCTCAATCATGCATTCCATTTAATTAGTTACAAATCATGTAATTCATCCTAAGTTCACCACCAATTAACAAATCAATTCTTATTATGATTAAAAGACACTAACCTACACTTGTTCTATCCCATATTATCTTTTGATTACCAATTTTATGATTCTAATTACCTACCCATACTATAAAACACAAAGCTAAACTTTAGGAACACAAATTTTGTCATAGGCAATTTTATGTTTTTTACCATATTGTGATACCCTGTTAGGGTTTGACAAAATCGTGAACAATCAAAAATTTACCAAATATTCATCACATGAAATTAGATTATGAAATTTTACAGGGATATTCTAAACATATAAAGGCATCTCTCTACCAAAAATCATACAAAAATTCCAACAACACAAAAAGTTATACATGACAAAAAGAGGCTGGTCTACTGTAGTAAAGATTCAGCAACTTGTAATTTAATCTTTAAGCATTGTAATCAAGCAATTCCATTATCAAGAATATCATTCAAGGCCCAACTAAGCTCTATGTGGCCAATTATACAAATACATCACAATTTGAATCCTCAAGAGTCATACAAATGAAATTGACAACACATAATTCATCAAAACCACCATCTAGGCCATTATCATTCTTGAAATCAAATTAATCTAGTCTCTACTCCCTTACCCATAGTGACATGCGGCTGTCCACAAGAAGGGAGGAGAGGGCTTTGCTTATCCATGCTCTGATTAAGCTCCTAATTGCACAATCAAGACAAACACAAGCTTCAATTAGTGTTTTATAACAAAAGCCCCTTGAGAATTTGAAGAAATTTTGAAAGAAGAAAAAGAGGAATTGGTGGAGGGTAGTGGTGGTGTGTGGACTGCATGAAAGAATAAGGAAAAAGGAAGAATAGGAGCTTCCACTCACCTTGGTTTGTCATAAATAGAATTGGAGAACCTTGGAAGCTTTTGGTCTTGAGAGAAATAGAGAGGGTTTGTAGAGGAAGAAAAGAATATAAAGTGTGTTGTTGGTGGTGGGGAGGTGAGGGTTGTGAGTTTATGGAGCCAAGGGAAAGGAAAATCTATTTTTTCACCACTAAGTATTGACACATGTCACTAAAGTGTCCTGTTATGAAAATTTTCATTGTGTTCGTTTTAATTTCGACTCAACGGGCTTATAGGGATTCGTGATTAATGACATTAGACTTAATCTAGTCCTTATCTATTCACACATATGAGCTTTCTGTACAAACAAAACTAAAAACAATCAATTTGTTTTATAAGTTATTTTATGAGCTATTTATGAACTTAATTTTTGTTCAAGTAAGGTCTAGACACACTAAGGAACCTCTTGTAATTTTTTTATAATTTTTAAAGCTCATTTTGTATAAATTACAAAAAAATATAAAAAATCTCTAAAAATTCATGATAAACTTCTAATCATTTTTCTAGACTTAAATTTTTTTTCTTAAAGTTTTTGACCATTCTATGATTTATCTCTTAATTATCTTTCTTTATTATAATTTATTAATTACAATAAATCCAATTTTATTTATAAAATTTCCAAAAATTATTTTTATTTCTTAGATACCTTTCTAATATTGTTTTAAGTATAAAACACAATTTT
Source organism: Spatholobus suberectus (assembly GCA_004329165.1). Classification (NCBI taxonomy): domain Eukaryota; kingdom Viridiplantae; phylum Streptophyta; class Magnoliopsida; order Fabales; family Fabaceae; genus Spatholobus; species Spatholobus suberectus. Next base: position 34,606,265 of record CM014736.1, read on the forward strand.
TCTCAAATTTTAAAAAAAATCTATTAATCGTTTAAGTTGTTCTATATAATCCCACTTGTTGTTGTTGTTGTTGTTGTTGTTATTATTATTATTATTATTCAGTCTAGATATTATTTATTCATTGGAGCTAAATCAAATCTTTTACAATTTATAAATCTCTATATAGACTTTTGATTAATATCACAAGACAATTAAACAAATGATAATTATTAGATACTTATTTAAGTAATATTTTGAGGATCTTACATGTGAAAAATAGAAATTTTGGATAAAAAAATAGAAATTGATCTATGGATCATAATTACCTTAATTAATTAATATCACAGTATATCATCATAATTAACATGATTAATAGAATTATGTATTTTAACATATAAAAATATTATTCTTTTCGCAATATTTAAAAATTATATTTCATAAAGTGTAAATTATATGTAAAAATTATATATAATTATCTCAATTATATACTTTAATCATTCATTAACTAATTTAATTACATCAATAATTTTTTTTAACAAATTTAATAATACATTAAATAAAAAGCTAAACGACATATAATATGTGTCTTATGTCTCTGATCTTATAATACATATCAAGAATTTTCACCTGAAATCATATCATATTAAAATTAATTTTTTCTTAATTTGTTATTCAAATAAAGAAGATTTCTAATTTCTATCCAAATGTTTAAGTTTCTTCAATTGATATTAACTATAATTAAATATTTATAAATCAACTAATTTAACTATAATTATGAGCAATTACCTTAATTTTATATATGTATTAATAAATCAACTAATTTAATTATAATTATACACAATCACCTTAATTTTATATATTTATTAAGTATATTAATTACTTTAATTATACATGTTAAATAATATATTTATCTTAATTCAAAATAATCTTACTATCTTTTTTTAAAATATATATACGTCATAATTGAGTTATTTTATTTAATTTAGAATATATATTGATTATAATTATATTAAATATTATAATTATTCAAATAGATAGGGATGTTAATTTCATGTGATTTTGAAGCAAAAATCAATTTATTTCCATTTGAAATGCTATTTATAATGAAAAGACACATAGCATATTTACGTCAAACTAATCATTATTTTTAAATTAATCGTCCATTTTAAACTTTGGTCCATTATAATGCTATTAAATTATTTCAAATTGACACATGTAATAAATAATTAAATAAATACATAAATAATGCAATACGAAATGAACAGTTTAATATGAAAACAATTTAAATGAAAATTCTATATTTAGGTCAAAATTAATGATCCTTTTTAAATTAATTGTCCTTTTGAAATTTAAAATTATATTAATATTAATTAATTAAATTTTTTAATTTAAAATGATCTAATTATCTTTGTCTAAAATAATTTTTATCACCCTAACTAAAATACATATTGATCATAATTACCTTTATTAATTCATATCACACTGTTAGCAGTCGTAATTACCATGATTAACAAAATTATGTATTTTCACATATAGAAATAGTATATTTTAGAAATATTTAATAGTTATATTTCATAAAAAATAGATTATATAGCAATTACATGTAATTATACAAATAATATATATATCTATATGTATGTATGTATGTATGTATGTCACGTGACTCGTCTTAGTATACATGTCATGAATTTTTACATGAAAACAATCACATTGACATTATTTTTTTCTTAATTTATTATTCAAATAAAGGAGAATTCTACTTTCTATTTAAATGTTTAAGTTTCTTCAATCAATATTAAATATAATTAAATATTTTTAAATAAACTAATTTAATTAAAATTATGGGCAATTATCTAATTATATATATTTATCAATTACATTAATTATTTTAGTTATACATTATAAATCACAATGTTTTTAAAATCAGATTAATCATTGAACCAATTAAGGCATTAGTTCAAGATTCAATGATTCAACTGTGGTTGAATCAGTATTAATAAAATAATAATAATAGAAATTAAATAATACATAAGATAATATTTAAAGAAACATAACATCATAACTTTATAATACTAAAAACGAAAAAACAAAAACATAGTTTTATAGGTTCTTAACATTTACAATACCTACAAAAGTTTTTGGAGGAATGAAAATCTAAGAAAAATATTTTATAGGGTCCAAAACTAAAATTCGCTCATTTTATAAAGACCAAAGATAATGATTTCAAACTTTAGAAGCATGAAAAACAAAAGAAAAAAAATTTGAAAGAACTAAAATCAAAACTCACTCATTTTATAAAGATTAAAAATGTAACACTGTGATTTTCTTAATGTGTGATTAAGTGTTTTAATAACTAAAAAGTGGGAATTTGATATGTAATTTAGGTGATTAAAAGAAATAAATGAATTGTTGTTATGTATGGTATGTTGCATGTAGTGATGGTCTAATGTTGTTGGTTTGAAATTCGGATTTGAATTTAGGAAACTTGAGATATTTGCTTGAGCCAATGTGGGTATGCTATGAGCGTGATGTTGGATTTTTGAGAGAAAACAGTTAAATTAGACCAATTTTGAGATAAAGGAAGTGGCTTGGTGAGGTTTGGGCCTCAGTTGGCCAAAAGTCCGTGTAAGAGCTCTGGTGAGGTCGGGTATATAAAGGAAGGGGAGGGAGGAATTCCTTCATTCTCCTATTCTCTTTCTCTCTCTACACTTTCTCTCTCTTTAATTCTCTCTCAATCTCTCTCTAGAAATTTGAAGTTGATAAGTGTATTAGAGGAATTCCAGGCCTGACTCAGTGATTGTGGTGAGAGAAGGAACAATCCTAGCTAGTTTTGGCTCAAGAACACTAGATTCTCAAGGAACCTAAATTTAGATTTAGGAACTTTTAGAGGTAAGGGAAGCTGACAAATCAGTTGTTTTGTGTTAATAACTATTGGTATACTGATTTCTTGCCTTATGATCGGTTGAATCATTATGGATGTTGCAATTTTGTTGGATTTGGGTGAAAATGGGTTTTGGGAGAAATTTTGAGATTTGGATGAGAAATTGTTGATTTTGTGATGAAATGTTGAATTGATTGTATGATTTGATTTTTATCAACTTGGTTGAGGTGGATTGAGGTTGTTGGAACACCATTGATTTGAAAATCTATGTTAATTGGTTGAAAAAGTTGAGTTTTCTTTGAAGAGAATCGCGTTTTTTTCGAAAATTCTCACAGATAATCGATTATACGGATCACATAATTGATTATCTGGAGTTTCACAAACTGTTTTATGATTTGGTTTCGGAAATAATCGATTATGGGCATCTGATAATCGATTATCTATTGTTTAGAAATTTTTTTTCTGGATTTGGTTCGAGAATAATCGATTATGGGCATCTGATAATCGATTATCTACTGTTCAGAAAAATAAAAACCTGATGCATTTTGCTACAGTACATAATCTGTTGTTCCATATCTGAATGTACTATTTCAGATTTTTAAAGTTTTCATCCCATAATGTGAAATTTTATGAATTTCAAGGTTTGCTAATCCTCCAAATGGTTTTCATAGAAGGTTTTGGTTTTGTAATTGTAGTTGATTGTTGGATTGGTTGTGAAGTGGAAGGTTGCTTAGATAGGACCTCTACTTGTTATGTATGATATTGTTTCTCACAGGGTAGGCTGCTTAGATAGGGCCTTACCTATTGATTTTGATTGAGGCCGGATTGGGGCCGGTATGGTGTTAATGGATGTTGAGTGGCCGTGTGAGGTAGCTGACGATGGACCTCTTTGCCACTAGTTGTATTGATATACATATATATATATATGTCGTTTGTTTATTGGTTGTGGTTGAGTGGTTAATAGTGTGAGTGGTCATGGGAGGTAGCTAACGATGGACCTCTTTGCCACTAGTTGTATTGATATACATATTTATATGTCGTATGTTTATTGGTTGTGGTTGAGTGGTTGAGGTGTGTAGTACATGCATTCGTGCTTAGTTGGTGATAAAGGTAGCTGACAATGGACCTCATGCCATGGTGTGGGTAGGCATGTAAGTTGGATGGTGACCAGAGTTGGAACTCAGATAAGCCTTCAACCTAGTGATAGATAAGACATGGGGTAGCTGACGATGGGCCTTTGGGGATGAGTGGATGGGCAACTCTGCAGGAGGCCAAGGTGATGCAGGCCTTGTGTCGCAATAAGCCACCACCCACATACACTTACCCTGACAAACCACTAAGCTTATTCGTAGACCAGAGTTTGGCAATCCCTGAATGGTGCTTAGATAGGCCACAGTAGGGGGTGAGACTTGGCTAATCGCCCGATATGTTGTAAATCTATTGAGAGTCGTGTCATCATGCATTGACATAGTTGTGATGGATTGGTGGTGATATGGAGCTCTGGATTGAGAACTCTGGATATATGATGGTGTGCCATATACTTGTGATGTAATATTGTGAATTGTTGATGATTTCCATAATCATATGCTATGCCATTGTTGTAGTAAGCTTACCCTTGCCTTGTTTTGTATGTTGTTAGATTGTCTTGATGTTGTTGTTGTGCTAGTGTGCCTATGATGATCATGTCTTATGGCGTGGAAGCAAATGGCGATGCTTCCATTGATCTGGCCTCTCAGAGTTGAGGATGGAGCCGAGAGTTGGAGATGTTTGGCTTGTAGAGCCAAGTTCTTGGCTGTTTTTGATGTATTTCTAGTTTTCTTCCTTTTGATGGGATTGTATAGGATGACCAGCTATAGGGAGTTTGAGTTTTTGTATCCCGCTTCCCTGATGTATATATTTTTGATATTGTTGATCTAGGCTGGTGTTATCCCATAGTCGTGTATATATATAATGATGACATTTGAACAGATATGCATGCATGGAACCAAGAGAGATAGGCGAATCTCTCAATTGATGTGTATGACTTATATATAGATATGTTATATTTTGATTTTATTCACCTGATATATGGATAAGGTGTATGTTTAGTAGGGTTGTTTAGTAATGATAATTGGGTCGTTACAAAAAACATACTTAAGCCTTTTATTTTTCTTAGTTTAGCGTAGGCATAAAACTTTTACACAAGTGTTTTATGAATGGACCATAAGTATCTCTTCTCCCAGTTATGTTGGGACTGATCATAAAAATAGGCTCCATCTTGTGTCAAACCTCAATAACATTCAAAATCACATTTTGTATCATCCATTTTGGCACGACAAATTTCAAACTTGTTTTTCATATCTTATGCTTCCTGTTTAAAATGCCATCCCTCGAATCATTTTGACCACAGACATTTTTCCTACACTATTTTCTTGTTGGCCTTGCACAAGGATTATGACCATGTTTATCATAATCATCAAGATACAACAACTGTGGTAACGACCTTGAAGTTATTTCCCTCATTTTTACAAACCTTACTTTACTTTTGTCTCCTTTTCAAAATAATAATTATTTGCATAAATATTAATTGTTTAATATATAAAAACTTTAATATTATTTGTATAAATATTACTTTACTTTACTTTAATATATAAAATTTTAATTCTTTGAAATAATAATAAATTTAAAATTTGCATAAACAACTCCAAAACATCTAGTTATTTCCTAAATAAGAGTTTATGAAAAATTATAAAAGTGAGAGATAAAGAAATAATTGGTTAGAGAACATGAGATAGCTGGTCTTTTTTAAATGAGTTATGAATAAAAAGAACTAAAAATTGGAAAATAAATTGTGATAAGATAAAGGGAATATTAATTCTTCATTAGTAAAATAGATAGCTACATGTATTGTATAATTCATCGTTCGCATTTATTCTTTAGCTTGTCATAGGAATGAAACTTTTACTTAGGTATTCTATGAATGGAACACGAGATTCTCTTCTCCCAATAATGTTGGAACTGATTCCAAAAATAGGCTCCATCTGTTCTCATACTTCGATTACATTCGGAACCACACTTTGTATCATCCATTTTGGCACTATAAATTTCAAACCTATATTCCATATTGTATGCATCCATGATGCACCAAAAAAGAGTTGTATCACCAATGTTATCTCGGAAGGACCATTCTTGGTGCTCTCCATTGGCAAGAACTTTTTGGCCAAGATCATCATTCTTCGATTGACAGTGGAGGTAGATAAGAATGCCATTATTCAAATCATTTTTAACACGCACAGTTTTCTTCCCGTCTAAAATGCCATCAACCAAATCATTTTGAGCGCGAACAATTTTCCTTCCACCATTTTCTTGTTGACTCTCCACTGGGATTGTGACCATTTTTGTCATAACCATCAAGAATACAATAATTGTAACTAAGGCCTTCAACATGTTTGTGAGATAATAATAAACCAAGCTCATATTCTATTTTAATAACTTGCACAGTCTTGCATTGTACAATTGCCACTACTACATATTTGAACTTTGCTAACATTTATTTAGTAACATTTGATAAAATGTTACTAGTTTATTTGAGTTATATGTTTTTGTAACATTTTTGCCAATAAATGTTACCAATTTTTTAAGTTACATTTTTTTGTAACGATAAATGTTAATTTCCTTAAATTGTATTTCTTTTTGTAACATCTCTAATAATAAATGTTACTTATAATTGGGATTTTTAATTTTTGTTACCAATTTTAACAACTTATAAAATTAGTAGCTAATTTTAAACTAATTAATTGTTTATTTATTAACTATAATATTTCTATCTAGTTAAAACTAATTTGTTTTTATAAGAAATGTATAACAAATTTGCATATCTATTATAATTTTTTTTCCTAATTTTTTTTCTTTCATTTCTCTTGTCTCGAGCTATCACTACACTTTCTTCCTCTTCTCCTAATTTTCTTTCATATTATCATTCTTGTTCTCCTAAATAATAGCCAGTGTGAATCTTATAGCAATTTCATATATCTTCCTAATAGATTTCTCAGCGATAGTCCCTACTTGTCGTAGAACCATTAAATCGCACTCTGCACCACTTGCATTGCCACCAAGAACAAATGTGCTTAGCGTCTCCTCGCCCTTAAGGTATTATTCAATTGCCCTCAAGGAAAATTGTTCATGCTCAAAATGATTTGGTTGATGGCATTTTAGACGCGAAGAAAACTATGCGTGTTAAAAATGATTTGAATAATGGAATTCTTATCTATCTCCATTGTCGATGGAAGAATAATGATCTTGGCCAAAAAGTTGTTGTCAATGGAGAGCACCAAGAATGGTCCTTTCGAGATAACATTGGTGATATAACTCTTTTTTGGTGCATCATGGATGCATACAATATAGAATACATGTTTGAAATTTATAGTGCCTAAATGAATGATACAAAGTGTGTTTCCGAAAGTAATCGAAATATGAGAATAGATGGAGCCTATTTTTGGAATCAGTTCCAACACTATGGGGAGAAGAGAATCTTATGGTGCATTCACAAAATATTTGAGTAAAAGTTTACACCTATAATAAACTAAAGAATAAAATAATGTGAACGATGAATTATACAATACATGTAGCTATCTATTTTACTAATAAAGAATTAATATTCCCTTTATCTTATCACAGTTTATTTTCCAATTGTCAGTTCTTTTTGTTCATAACTCATTTAAAAAGGACCAGCTATCTTATGTTCTCTAACCAATTATTTCTCTATTTCTCACTTTTATAATTTTTCATAAACTCTTACTTAGGAAAGTAAAGTAATTCAAATTATAATTTTTCATAATTTTTCTCTTATTATTTCGAAGAATTAAAATTTTTATATATTAAAGTAAAGTAATATTTATGCAAATAATAATAAAATTTATATATATTAAAGAATTAATATTTATGCAAATAATTATTATATTGAAAAGGAGACAAAAGTAAAGTAAGTTTTGTAAAAATGGGGGAAATAATTTCAAGGCCATTGCCACAGTTGTTGTATCTTGATGATTATGATAAACATGGTTATAGTCCTTGTGCAAGGCCAACAAGAAAATAGTGGCAAGAAAAATGTTCATGATGAAAATGATTCGAGTGATGGTATTTTAAACGAGAAGAAACTTGTATGCATTCAAAAATAATTTGAATGATGATAGTGTTCTTTATCTCCATTGTCAATTGAAGGATAATGATCTTGGCCAACATGTTCTTTCCATTGGATGATACCAAGAATGGTCCTTCTGAGATAACATTGATGCTACGACTCTTTTTGTGCATCATGGAAGCATACAATATGGAATACAAGTTTAAAATATGTAGTGCCAAAACAGATGATATAAAGTGTGATACCAAATGTTATCAAAGTGTGACATGAGACGAAGCCTATTTTTATGATCAGTCCCAACACAACTGGGAGAAGAGATAATCATGATCCATTCATAAAACACTTGTGAAAAAGTTTTATGCCTACGCTAAACTAAGAAAAATAAAAGGCTAAAATATGATTTTAGCCTTTATAAAACGAGTGAGTTTTGATTTTAGTTCCTACAATTTTTCTCTTTTGTTTTTCATGCTTTTAAACTTTGAAATCACTATTTTTGGTCTTTATAAAATGAGCAAATTTTAGTTTTGGACCCTATAAAATATTTTTCTTTGATTTTCATTCTTCCAAAATCTGACATCACTATTGGTCCTTAATGTTCATTGTCAGGTAGATAAAAAAAACACTTATTTTAGGAATTTAGAAAAAAATTTAAAAGTATCACATGTTGACATGGTACCACAAATATTGATGTATGTCGTTTGAGATGGCCACTTGACATTCAATTAAATACATAAGTAGTTAATGAGTGTCACATAATAGTAGGGGACCAAAAACAATAGATTTCAACCTTTTGAGGGATGAAAACCAAAGAATTTTTTTTATAAAGACTAAAATCAAAACTTACTCATTTTATAGGAATAAAGACATATTTAAGCCAAATTAAAGTAAACTATTAATTACCATTCCTTTTGTGATGATGAATTATACAATACATGTAACCATCTATTTACTAATAAGGAATATTTTCCATTTATGTGATCCCAATTTATTTTCCAATGTCAATTATTTTTATTCATAATTCATGTTCAACATTGATTCTTATGGATAGAATATTTGGGTAGAATACTACAAGAAACATATTAATTAGTGGAGGGTTTTTTATGTTTAATGGAGGATTTTGACCTCTACAAATTAAATTGTAGAGGTTTTCAAAAACCTCCCTAGTAACATTTGCCACAAGCAATGTGTGGTGTTTTTTAAAAACCTCCCTAATTTCAAGTTTTTGTGAGGTTTTGAAACTCCCTTAATTAGACAATTTACAAGGTTGAAAACCTTTTCTATATAGAATAGTTTTTGTCTCATTTTTATACTCATTTTAATTTGATAATTTACATGTATTACAAATTTTTTATCTTCATTTGCAATAGCTATAAACATTTTAATGAAGAATACTCACATATCATGAATGAAGAAGTTTCATTACTAACAACCAAAATAAACATAGTTCAAAGATTTACAATTCAAACATTTATTGTAAATCCAAATACAACTTAAAATCCAAAACAATTTAAAAGTAGTCTCGTACTAAACTTTAAAAATAAAAATACATAACAAGCAAACTAAGGTTTGCTAGCAGTAGATGATCCTTTTGCATCCAAAGATCTAGTAGGAACAATGGAAGCATCATTTGGCTAAAATAAGAAAAATAAAACACTTAGTTAGAATAATCAAATGTACAATTTAATAAGTAAAACATCAATATAATAATAGAGCATTTTAATGATTCTATAGAAAGCCATTTTCTTTGAAATTTCCAAGGTGAGGCTCTTCATAAATAAATTTAATCTAGGTTGATAAGAATTGAAATTAAATAGGCAAAATCACAACATACTAGCTTGGTAAGAATGCATTCATTGTAACGACCCTCTGTCGCCACAATACTACAAACAAACCCCTGTATGTATATATATATATATATATATATACACTTAATAATCATCAATCCACAAGTTACTTTAACATATATAAGATATGAAAGAATAAGTGTATACAGGGCCCATTTATATACAATACCAAGGAAAAACCCAAAACAGAACCTTCTATAGTTGGTCACTTTATACAGCATTTTAAGAGAAATAAACAACAATAAGGAATATCAATTCCTTTAAGGAAAAGAACAAAAAGATGATCCTCTATATTTGTTCAATTTTGCTACTAACCAAGGTGAAGCTTCATCACCAACTAAGACAGGCTAAACCTGCCAAAAACTCAACATCTGCTTTTACGCCAAAGATGTGATCATCACAGGCACGAACCACATGTAAAAACAGCGCAAGGGTAAGCTCACTTAAAACAATAAAACATATAGTATAAAGGAAAGGTAATAGGAAAATTTTTTAATCATATATCCAAAGTCAAATAAAATAATAATAATAACAATAGTACAACCATTATAACAACAACCTTTAACCCAACAACAGTAACGATATTAACAACACCTCTATCGGCACCATCACCCATCATAACAGTTACAAACAACCACAATAACCAAGTAACAATAGCAATACATCACTACCACCAGCAACAACGACATCGAGTAACAATAATAATAATTTCATCAACATGCAATTTGGAATCCAATTCATCAAAGAATGAGTTTACATACATACAGCACAACTCATCATGCCTTCAACCCCAAAATGTCTATGTACGAATGACACGACTCTCGAGAGATTTTTACATTTCGGGTGATCAACCAGGTCTTATCCCCTACCATGGCCATCTAGCACCATTCAGGGATTGCCAAAACTCTGATTAGTTGGATAAGCTTATGGCTGTCAGGATAAGTGTATATGGGTGGTGGTATACCGCTACACAAGGCCTGCACTGCCTTGACCCCACTGCGGGATTACCCATCCACCCATCCCCTAGGCCCAACTTTCAGATCCCACTTCTTATCCAAGCACTAGGTTGGAGGTCCGTTTGAGCTGCAGCTCTGTTCACCCCCAACTTCCATGCCTACCCGCATATGGCATGAGGCTTATACTACCTCAGCCAACAACATATGCATGTATGCATGAGCCATAATACCACAACAAAACAACATATATATGTGTAGTAACACAACAACAACATCATAACACCACATGGTCTACTCAGCACCATCTGTGGTCCAACAACTATTATCAACACCATGCAGGCCCATTCCAGCCTCAAGCATAGTCAACAGGTCAGGCCTTATCCAAGCAGCCTACCTCATGAGAAACCTCATACAATAATATCATACACAACAAGTGGAAGTCCTATCTAAGCAACCTTCCATTTCACATCCAATCCAATAATCAACTATAATTTGAAAACCAAGACCTTCTTTGAAAACTATTTGGAAGATTGTCAAATCTTGAAATTCACAAAAACCTTTGAAATAATTCACTTTCTTTAATTTAAAGAAATCGTATCTAAACTAGACCAATTTCCATCATTCTTGAATAGAACTCTTAAAAATGTAAAATACCCTTTTTATATGTGTATATACATAATACTTCATGCTTTGAAATGAAAACTTTAAAATCTGAACTAGTACATTCAGTTCTGAAATAATAGATTATATACTGTAGTAACAGATTATATCAGTTTAGTAAGAATGCATTAGAATTCATTTTTTGTCAGCGATAATCGATTATGGATTCTCCTAATCAATTATTCCAAAACCAGTTTCAGGAAAATTTTTACTAAAGCTCAAATAATTGATTATGTGATCCCATAATCGATTATACCCGAAACAAAATCATAAAAATAGCTTCTGAAACTCTAGATAATCAATTATGTGATCCTCATAATCGATTATCTGTGACTAATTTTTGAACGAACGCGATTTTCTACGGACAAACTCAAACTTTTCAACCAAATAATCCAGATTTTCGAATCAATGGAGTTCCAACAACATCAATCCACCTTAACCAAGCTCATACACATCAGATTTCATAACAAATTTAACATTTCATCACAAAATCATCAATTTCTCATCCAAATCTCAATTTTTTCCCCAAAACCCATTTTCAACCAAAACCAACGAAAATGGCAACATCCACTAAGATTCAACCGTTTTCAAAGCAAGAAATCAACATACCAACAGTTACTAATACAAAACAACTAATTTGTAAGCTTCCCTTACCTCTAAAAGTTCTTGAATATGAATTTAGGTTACTTGAGAATCTAGTGTTTTGAGCCAAAATCTTCCATAGATTGATCTTCCTCTCGCCACAATCACTAAACTAAGCCCGAAATCCTCTAATACCCTTGCTAACTTGAGAGATTCTAGAGAGATAGAGAGAGAGATGAAGAGAAGAGAGAGAAGGGAAATGAGAGAATAAGGGGAGTCCCCCCTTCCTCCCTTTTATGCTTAGATCTCCCGGAGCTCTCACACGGACTTTTGGCCAACTGAGGCCCAAATCTCACTAAACCATTCCCCTTATCTCAAAACTGGTTTAACTCAATTGTTTTCTCTCAAGAACTCAAAATCACACTCACAACACACCCACATTGGCTCAAGCACATATATCAAGTTTCCTAAATTAAAACCAGAATTTCAAACATACAATACACAATTATCACCACATACCACCTACCATAAATAATAACAATTCATTTATTTCTTTTAATCACCTAGATTACATATCTATTTTTCGCTTTTTAGTCATCACAACATTGAATCACATATTAGGAAAACGAGTGTTACATTCATGAGTTAAAAGTAGTTACTATAGGGATGAAAAATGAAGTGATATTACAAAGAAATTAAAAGGTTAAAATCATAACATGCTAGCTTGGTAAGAATGCACTCATGAGTTAAAAGTGGTCAGTATAGGGACCAAAAATGAAGTGATATTGCAAAGAACAATGTAAACATAGCATAAATTCTTTTTACCAATTAACACTTTTATTTAAGCTATTGTCAATATGAAAAATATAATATTATAGTAACTTTTGTTCCTCTTAACTTTCAAGAAGAACAACCAATAAGAGGCGTTTTAATCATCTTTTTTATCATAATCTTTAATAAGCCTATCAACACCTCAAAATTAAAGTATTTTCATTTCTCTCCACTTCATTTCTATTTTCTACCTTTTTTTTTTTTTGCCTCTACCAAGCACCATTAAAATTTCAAAACTCAATTTTAAAGGTTCAGGATTCACCTTTTATACATCTAGGTTACTTTGTAATAGTACAAGGCCTTTCATTGCCAATTATTAATATATGATTTTCAAAACAAAATGAAATAACATATATAGACTCCAAGGACCAACAAACCAGGCATCCTTTTGATTTTTATGTTGTCTTCTCACCTCTTTCCTTTTTTTATCTTTCTCCTCTTTAACATCTTCAAGGATGCATCTATTTAAGGTTAGGCTTTATTATATTAAACAAATGATAAGATCAAAACCTACCTAAGAAAAATACAATTTTTAAATCTTTTATTTGGGGATTTGATCCATTACAATCATAGTACCCCTTTGAATCCTCATGATAGTTTCAAACAACTAACTCTACACAAAGCTTAAACTATGATTTTGGCTCTTTAATTTCAGTCCTCTTATTTCAATCTTCGTGAGTTAAATAATTTCAATCGTCCTATTTCAAGTATTGTGTCTCATGAGGGTGGCTACAATAAGGTTTGTTTTGATGCATTTTTTGGTTGTTATCGTATAAGCTTTAGTTGTTGTCATATAAGCTTTAGGGAGAGTGGGTGGGGTCTTGTAACGTTATAAGCTATTTCTTTTGGGGATTTGTTGTTTTTGGCATGTTGCTATGTTTAAAGTTGACTTTCTATGCTTGCTTGTTAGCTGCTAGTTGCTAGTTGTCCATAATTCATAGTGTGAAAACTTCTGCCTATATTTGAATCACACGAGTAAATTTTTCATAAAATGTTTGGAGTTGTTATATATGAGATACATTGTTTTGAATAATATTGCCAGAACTTACAAGTGGGTTATGTGTTAACTAATTAAAGGACAAAGGTAGCAAAGTAAAGCTGAGATAAAACAGAGGGGAAAGCCATGTGTTATTGGAAGATAAAACAAGATAAAACATGAGGTCGAAAAAAACTGTAGTAAGGCTCCTACTCTTTGGCTGTCAGAATTCACAATTATCTTAATGTTGTAATAAGAAAACAAAGAGAAGCTATAAATGTAATTGTGACACCCAAATAAATTAAACTAATTCTAAGATGATTTTAATTTTATTTATTTTAATATAAAAATGTAGAGTAGATTTTTTTTATAAATTAAACTTATTTAATTTTGATCTATTTCAAAGATTTTTTTATCTTAACTTATAAATTATTTTACCATGTCAAAGATTATTTAATTGACAATATATTATTGAAATAAATATATAACATGTGATCGTAATACATAAACATACTGTGTCGTATATCATACATTATATCAAACATACATCACTGTTATCAATGTTATACAATAATCCAAAGTACCAAAATATAAACAATTGTGTATACAAATGCCAGAAAGAAAATCCTAACTACCCGCCAATATATACAATCAAAATAAAAAGGCCTATGTTAGAGAAGTGAACTATCAGCAACCCTAAAATCACCCAGAGGTGCCAAAAGCTGAGTCTATGCCAGATCCCTCAAAAGGAGTCCTCTCCATGATCTGTCTCTGTAACCTTTGAATCCTCCATGGCATCAGCCTCCATAGCCTGTACATGTTGATTGGGCACATGGTCTCCATCCCCATGATGTCCAAAACTACTAGAAGAAGAAGAGAAGCTTAAACATCCATTCTCCATACCAGGCTCATAGATAGGAGAGTGTGGTGGTGAGTCAACTTGTGGTAGCTGGATTGGTGGATCCGAAAAATAGTAGTGAATATATAGGGCTTGAATACGATCAGGTGTGATGTCATCAATAGGTGGATCTCCCTGAACAAGGGGCTTAAGCATAGGAAAAATGTCCTTTATAGGATGGTCCTCAAGGTAGGAGGTGGTGGTGGTGCAGGAGCTCTAACATAGCCCTTAGGGGCAATAGTAGACAAAGTCATGGGAAGAGTAATACTGGACACGGGTAACCAAATACCTGGGATCGGGGACAAGAAAGTAAAAGTGATGAATCAACAAAACGTACTAACTCTGGTATGTTTGTCATACACCCAGCGCCTATGGGAGCTATAGGATATGTGAATATTCCCCATCCTGTAGAAAATTTCCATCATTTGCTCGTATCACGATCACATAAAATGGAATAGAGAAAGAAATGCACACAAAGAAAAAGGAGTGAGGATTGTATAACCTCAATCATTTTACACAACAGATTCATAAGACTAACCTACAACCTAAACCAAACAAATTGTTAGGAAACAAATATAAGGATTGGGCACACATGCCCTCACAACATGGTCTTCACATAAACAAACTTTACTAATGAATTTGGCACTAAGTTATGATACATACTCTTTAGAAATTCTAGCAGAGTTTCCTCATGCACAGACAATGTCAGTCACAAAGATAATATATTACCTCTGCTTCCTAATTATAATATCCACTAGTAAAGTAGAGATAAGCACAACATTTAATTATTTGTAAGTATTTTAAACTACGTTTCTCATAAATTTTTTTAACAGAATTTTAAATACTTAACTTGAAATATTTTCTTAATTTAACTAATAAAGTCGTATGTTATATATATAAAATATATTATTATTATTATTATTACTATTATTATTATTATTTATTTCTCTACTAACAATATAAAGTTAAGTTTTAACATCTATGAAAACCGAATCCATTAATATTTATATATATATATGTAAAATTCTTTCTAAATAATTACTTGTATTTATGTTAGCAAAAATATTTTATTTATATAAATCATATATTTCTTAATAGTTATATAAAAAAATAAAAATTTTCTTTTATTTTCGTAAACTGCCGTGATAGATATAAGAAAATAATATTTAATTAATTAATTTATTTATACAAGTTTGTTTCAATTATTAATGGTATATAATAATTTTTATTTTTTTTATTTGTAATAGGGCCGTAGCACGTTATTTTACTAATCACTACAAAAAAATAGGTATTTAGTGGCGGTTATTTTTTGGCGGTTATAATAAATCACTAGAAAATGTTGTAATTTCTGGCACATATGCTAACTGCTACAATTTGGTACACTTTCTGGCAATGTGTTTTCTTTTTCCAAGCGTTAAAAACTGCTACAATATTTCAATATTTTTAATATTTTATTTTCCATTTTTACACATTTATATTTATTTTATATATTCAAGGATATAAAAGAAAATATTCAAAAATAAATGTTAGAATTGTTATTTTTATGTTTTATTAATTTTTATTTCCATATTATCAATTTCTTACTGTCACTTAATAAATAATTTAAAGAAAAATCAAATCCAAACTAAAAACCATAAAGCATGAAATTAAAAGAGATTGGAGTGTTGCACGAACTTAACAAGCTATCGTGTATAGATTGGAGTAAACACTGGACCACATGTTGTCCACACGCAAAAAACCATATAGGTGTTGGCGTGCCTCCACTCCCTCGTTAGAATGGGCGTACCAAAACCTCGCTCGTGACAACTATATGAAAATGAACAAATGGGAGCGAAACCCTTCTTGGCTGGATTCACGATGGGGTTCATTTCTTAATCTCACTTTGCATTCAATGTCTACATTTCGCTCTTGTTTTCATTTCCTCTACTTTTATTATTATTATTATTATTCCGATTGATATGAATTTTGAAGAATTTGGCTTTGAAACGCGAATTGCAGTTAGAGAGAATTTGATCAGGGTTTTATTTCCTCACCATAATAGGAACTCTTTCGCGCAAAGTACATTTTAGCAGTTTATTCTTTTCAGATGTTTAATTTGATGCATATGATGTTCATGTTCTTGTTGGGCTATCTAATTTAGTTACTTTTTGAAAGTCATTTGCTAGTTTTTCATGCCTGACGATCAGTATGATCTATTGTGAGTTGACAGGTTCATCCAATAGTTTACAATCAAATCCCTAACTTTGATTCTTCCACCATCCAATCATTCTATTTCCAAAATTTCTCAATTGGATTCTTCATCTCCTGTTTCTTCTAACTTTGATTTGTTTTTCCTAATTTGAATCTGACTTGAACCATTGAAGCTATCTCTTAGGGCTAAACTCTTAACTACTACAAAATCCTTGGCATTTCAAAGAACGGTTCTCAAGATGATTTGAACAAGGCTTACAAGAAAGCCACCATCAAGAATCACCATGACAAAGGTGGTGATCCTAGGAAGGTAACTTTCACTTTGATCGCTTTGTTTTGTTCCCAATCAATTGTGGATTCCTCTGTTTTAGTGTGTTACTCTTTTTAAACATTCTGATTATTAATTCGTATACATGTGTCCATGATTTAATTTGATAATTTTGAATGATGAAGTTATGGTTTAAATTTTTATTAATTAATTTATGATATGCTATATAGTGTCCAATTTTCCAGATTAATTTAGCGTGTATTAAGGAAAGTGGAGGAAAAGATAAAAAAGAGGGTTAGAGATTGTCTTTATTTGTTTAAAGACAATTAGCATCCCATATAAATGGTCAAAGAGCTCTAGAAGGGTTCCATTGATGTAAATTTTCTTTTTTCCTGCTCTTGACTCTCACTGGACATATCCATGTCTAGGATTGTTTATGTGGCATGTTGTTTGTTTCTTATGCTTGAACGTGGGTGTGGTTTTGATTTGGTGGAGATCTACCAACCATTGTGACTGTTGAAACTGGAACTAATTGGTGGATGACTCTAGAGATCTGTGTATATTTATGAATATTGCCTCAAGGTTTATTACTTTAAATTTATGAATTGTATAACGTACAGGCATAGATAAAGCTATTTAAGGACATAATAGGCAACAATTTGTGATGTAAGATGAACCTAGACAGGTTGGTTTACACTTTTCAGCTCTATTTTTTTTATCTTTTTTGGTCACACTACATAAAAGGTTTAACATGTTAGTTAATTTCCTACAAACTATTGAGATCCTTTCATCTTTCATCTTATTGAATAGGAAGCATGATTCATCTATTGTTTCTGTTGTTTTGTTAATTACTCAAGTAGAAGGAGTAGCAAATGTAGATGGCAGGGGACCAAGTATATAGGACATCTACACTAAACAGCATTGAGGTTACTAGAAATTCTTTGTGACATCAACTCTAAGCAAGGTGTGAGCTCCATTCTTGTAATATTCACTCTTATTTTTGCTCACTCAGATCCCTAGATTTTAAAATCTTGAAATTATTAGTAGCATATATGCACTTTCTGGTGGTTAAAAGCTACTAGTAAATACCAAGTTTAACCAAAGAAAAATGTAATTTTCGGCAGTTTAAAACTGCTAGTAAATCCGAAGTTTATCCAAATAAAAGTGCAATTTTTGGCGGTTTTGAACCGCCAGTAATTGACTATCATGTTTTGGCAAAAATACCAGCGCTTACTTAAAAACCGCCAAAAGTAGTTTTTGGCGCATGCAAACCTAGCAGTTTTTTTAATCGCTAGAAATAACATTTGTGGCGGTTTTTAACCGCCACAAATTGCATTTTTAACTGCCACAATTCACAATTTTTTTTGTAGTGAATGGACCCATTAAAAGCTCTTGCACCAAAAGATGTTAAAAATATTATTACATATTCTTATCTTAAAATGATTTTTAATATTAATAGTAATACTATAAATAAATAAATAAAAATTTATAAGAAAACAATTTTATCCTCTTACTTCTTCCAGCTATTATGGCTGAATGCCCTATACACAAAAATCATCATGTTTTTAAGATTTTTGTCCATTCAAAACACTTCTTAATTCAAAAATTAATTATAACTAGGCAAAATATACCATAATAAGCATGATTCAAGCATTAATACACAAGATCAACCATTATAATTCATCCAACTATCAAGATATCTCATCAATTAAAAGTTTAGACCAATCAATAATAATAACACAAGACAATAATATAAACTAAAGCATCAAATGAAGAAAAGAATTAAAACTATTAGGGATTTAAGGGCAAATCCCTCCTACAAACCCATTGATCAATGAAAAAATAAGGTTATTTCCCCACTCCCCCCTTTTACCTTAATAAAAGCTTTGATGGAAAAGAGGAGTAGGTTGGAGAAGACAACTTGATCCACAACACCAAGCTAACCCACCTTTGGATTTTGTATAATTACTAAGTGAGTGTTTGAATGAGTAAAAAAATGAAAATGAGAGAGGGAGAGAGGAATAACAGCTCTGTAGTAGAGGGAAATGGAGGATAAGTGTGGTAAAAAATATAAGAAGTGATTTTATAAACATGTGTAAAATTAATTTTTGTTAAAAGAAAAATTTTATTATTATCTAATAGAAAATTCGAGGCTGCCAGCACAACCAAAACTGACGTGAATTGTAAGCAGAATTTATCCAAGATTTTATCATTATTTTTAAATAAATATTAGATGTAAAATAGGTTAATTAATAATTAATTTCGTTAGTTTAATTCGAGCTTGGTAAAAAAACGTTTTGGGCTTTCCATAAGGCTTCAACGTGTAGCCTAATAAAAATAAGAGATTTTTATAATATAAATATATATTTTATTTTTATAAATTTTATTTATTATATAGTTATTTGTAATTATTTTATGTAAAGAAATGCTAAATAATTGCCATTTTCGATAATTTTAAAACTTTTACCTTAAAATTGTTTTTTTTAAAAAAGACATAAATTTTTATTTATTTATTTTTTTCAACATTTTCTTGAGCCAAAAAGTCTCCTATTGACCTTTTGTAGTCAATTTAGGACATTTTGGTCATTTCACGTAAACAAATTTAATTAATTTCAAAAAAATATCTAAAATTATATTTTATTATTTTAAGTATATTTCTAAATTAAAAATGAATTTTAATCCTTCCCATCTATTTTTACTAACTTATCTTATCTTTATTATCTTTTAGGGATGTAGTGGTCATTTTACCTTTTTCCAGGCTACAGCCCAGAAAAATTATTAAAAATCTAAACTGAATAGTATTCATTACTACAAATGCAATAGTGGGGATCAGATTTTTAAGATTTCCATCCAGTTTTCCAGAACAAAATAAAGAATAATTCAAATAAGTAAAAGTGAGGGTATTACAGTAATCTTATCATATACTATGTTTATTGACAAAGGAACAAACTTAAAAATACAGGCATTCTGATCCAGCCAAATTTTTTTAAGGATTGAAATAACTACCATAACCATAACTGATAGGAACATAAGCATTGATGTTAAGTAAAACATGGTTACCCACTAAATTTGACTTTTCACGTCAATCATCAGCCATTTTTAAAAAACTAACCTTTTGAATGATGTTAAATCACTTAGTAGGGTTCCACCGAGAGCATATAAAATGTTGAATGTGTTTTTAAGAAGAAAATCATGACTTAAAGACCTAGCATTGCTTGCTCTGTGTCTTCTTCTCCCATACAATATTGATGCTAATTGATTTAAGAATTTGGGTTAGATAGAAGAAAAAGGATTTATATATATTTTAGTTTGTGTGTGCTACTATTTGCTAGTATGCTACACGTATAATTAATTTTGAATATCCATGAAAGTATGACTTAAAATATAGCAAGTGTCTTCAATCAATAATTTGGATTATACACTACAATTTTTGACCCATTTATTTGTGACAGAATCTTCAGTATTCTAGTGGAAGATGACCACCTATAATTTTTGAAAATTTCATAACATGGAATTTTACAGGAGTATAGACATAGATTATGTACGCCTTGTCGTCTTTTTTTTTTTTCTAATAAGCAAAGAATTTATTAAAACTAAAGATCTTGATTAAAGCACAAGATGTGCCCAGCCAAAGATGCAAAGATTTACAAAGAATTGACCATTATCTAGACCACCCATGATCATACAAACCAGTCTCCTACCCAGTCATAATTCGAGTGATTAAAAGCTTATTACTGTAGTTGAGAAAAAAAATACAGCCATAAAATAACATTGACTAAGACCACCATCCTAAGGCTTATACCCACTTACCCAAGACAATCAATTTTACGTCCAAAAGCCATTTGAGATTTATGCAAGTCATGATATTAGACCCCTTGGCCAAACTCATGAGGGGCTCCACTAATTCCACAATCGGTGCATAACACTTTCAAGATCATGTAATCCATTATAGGAGACACATGTGCAAAATGCATAAGTAGGAGAAAAAGCCTTGCAAAATATATTACAGCAAAATGTTCAAAATATCACAAAACCTTAAACTATTATTAAAATCAAGTAACTTCTATATTTGAACCCTGAATTTTTGATACACCCTACATTTTACATATATCAACAAGGATCACATACAAAAGAAGGAAAAATATTATTTCTAGACATGTTGGCACCAAAATATAATAAGACAGAGTTGTATAAACAAAAGTTATCATTTAACATCTAAATACGACAAAATAGCGTAATGAATTAGGGAAGAGTTGCATAAGCTCACCTGCGAAATGAAATTTCGTAATAAAACAAAGGGAAAAACAAAAGTAAAAGTGGTACTTCACCCGCGAAGTGAAATTTCATAAGCTACAGAGACAAAGTTGAGTAATGAGAAGGAAAAAATGTGATCTAGGGGGAAAATGTGGATTGGGGAAAGAAATGTGTCTTTCCATCCATATCCAAGCAATGTGATAGGCAATGAGAGGGGGAAAAAATGTACCGTATCATAGAGTAGCTCGAGTAGAGAGAGACGAAGAGACTCGCATAGTAAACAAAAAGACAATATGCGAACCCTCTTGATACAGCCATGAAAGTGAAGCACGAAAGGCTGCAAAAGGATTGGACCAAATGAGAAGGTTAAGAGCACTACAAATGAAATAGTGACGGGAGAATGCTACAAACAAACGTGAGAAACTAGTCAGGGGTTAGGGTTGAGAGCGCAAACGAAAGGTTTAGGGAGAAATTTAGAAGGGGAATTTTAGTTTTTATTTTTTTACAATTTGTTTGAATTGGAATGGGCGCGCAAAGGGAGAAGGATTAAGATAGATGGGAAGGAAAGTAATATTTTATTAGAAGAGGTTATAAAAACCTCAACAAATTAAATAAACTTTGACCATTTTTTACTTTAATTTGACACAAAATGGTGAAGTGCAAAATTTTTATTAATTTACAGAGTCTTTTATAACTTTCGCAAAAAACCTTTGTTAATTAGCTTAATTTTTGTAGTCAAATCATTAGTGGATGTGACGCTCAATCACATTAACACTTATCTCCACAATGATCTAATTTTGTTTATTTTAATTTATTTATTATTTAATACTTGCTTACTCAATTTGAAAATAGCAAGCAAATTTTTCACGATTATTAACTTAATTTTAAATGTTCACTGAATACGTAACTGATCATTATGGATGTAAAAAAAATAAAAAAATAGAACAACAATTATCATGCATACATCAATCGTCATATCTATATATGTATATACATCCATGTACAATGAGGAATTACATGTCATCGAGATCATAATTGGGGTACAGTTATCCAAAAGTACATAATATACCATTGCCCATATACATAAGTCTAAAGAGTCCTAACTGTCTACCTTCTAATATATACAAACAAAATAAAAAGGGCCTAACTTAGAGTAGTACAACTAAACCCCCACTTACATCATCTACAAAAAGCAATTAGATGAAGTCCATAGTCTCTATCTAGAAGGATCCATCACTACAATCTATCTTAGTCTCCTTAGAATCCATGTAAACATCGGTGACATATTATGCATGGTCGTTGGGCACCTCAATTGGTTGCCCAAGATCTGATGTAGATGGAGCAGAAAATAGGTACAACCATCCATTTCCCATATCTGGTTGGTACTCTAAGTCAGGTGAGGGAACAAGATATGCTACATGAATTAGAGAGGTAACAACTACAAGCTTGGGAGGTGGATCAAAGAAATCCACAAATGGAACCTCTAGATCATCATCCTAGTTAGCTGATGGTGATGGTGGTGGGTCATCAACTCTAATGCACCCGGGAGGTGGGTAGGAGGTCAGTAATACAGGTAATGTCAAAGATGCGACTGGCATGAAGAGGTTTGGGAAAGGTGACAAAAAACTAACAGTAATATATCCCCGAAACAAGATGACTCTTACATCCTCATTATACTCCTAATGCCTAAAAGGGCTATGTTGGAGGAAAATGTTCATCATGACTAGGAATTGGTCCATCTTTTCGTACCGTTGATCAAAACATACATATATAAAAAAATAAAAAAAAGAAAAGGAGTGAAGTGATTTGTTTTCTAAATCACTTTTGTGACGACCCGCGAGTCAGCCTTCCACGAGTCATCACAAATAATCAACGAAAACGGAAAAGGAAATGCGCAAGCTAACTGTCTAGATTGATTTTAAGTTCAATTCGGAAAACTCTTGTAATTTACTTGCTTGTGAAAATATGAGTAAAATTTTTTTTTTTCTCTTTTTTTTTCCTTTAACAGCTTATCGTAAAAGTGCAACATAAAGAGGAGTGCATCAACAAGGAAGTATAAAACAAGAAACATAGTCATTTTTAAACCATCATGTCCAACTTAACATTGTACGATACCATAACCAAGTACATGCCAACAAAACTGAAAGCACTACATAGGATACTGGGAGAGGTGTGTGACAATGAACCCAAATATACAACTCAAAAGGGGGAAGGGGTACATAACTCACTCCCTAATCTAGTCACCTCTACTAAAAAAAAATACATCAAGAACTATGTTGCCCTCTAAAGGCAATAGGGAGAGGTAAAGGGTGTGTCGTCGTCATCGTCATCACCTCCAGCAAAAGAAACCTGGCCAGAACCTCGACCATGTCTACGCCCACGAAAAGCTTGAGTGCTAAACAACCTCTGGTACTCACAAGCATTCCCTACTCAACAGGGAGCAGGAGAGCGTGTAGGGAAAACAGATGGGGGATGGAGTACCTCACGAGCAAACTCAGAGAAATCCACTCGTATCGTGACCGAAATTGTAAAGATCAAAGCATCGCATGGCGTGTAACGCGTAAGGAGTAGGCCGTCAAAACGAGCTTGAAGGGTGTCAGCATCGATAGTCCATCCATCCTGCCCATCCTGGATGGTGGGTGTCAACTCCACGTTGAAGGCATCACTCCTCGAGGGAAACGCCATCTGCTCCTGTAATCAAGGCAATCGCGATCATCACAATCACGCACACACAAAACACACAAGCAAGGATAAGCTACCCGAAAGAAAACATACACAACTTTCTAGGTACATAATATACACACAATCCATCAAAGCACACATATAACAATTTCTTTATTTGTTGTTCTTATTTAGAATGTGACCAAGAATGCAATGCAAACCATGAGTCCTAGACTCTCCATGGAAATCTAAAAACTCGAGCGACCAGCTCGGATATTCCTTAATCATGGTATAATAAACACAGATACCCTCACCAGGGTTCTCAAAGCGGCACGTGCCTAAACCATTTGGGGAATACCGACAACTGATCATGGGAACTAGTGCTCTTTGTCAGGATTTCCATATGGGGATACCGCCACCATGACACAGGGTTTGCAAAGCCCCGGCCTCCTGTGTAATCACACCATTTGTAGTCCTCAGGCTTTCACACCCGGCTAGCACCACGATCCCGCGAATACCGACACCTTCAGTACCGCATGCTCGTTCACCAATGCATGTATGCATGACAGTCAATTATCATACAAGACAATGATGGCAATATGCATTAATATCCACCTATCGTTCACACCCGGATAGGCATTTTTTATAATGTATCACCTATCTTTCACACCTAGATAGGCATTTTATCACTTATCTTTCATGCCCAAATTAGCTTTTTGTTTAATATATTATAACATAAGTTATCACGCCATCAAGAATCACAACATTCATCAAGTCATGCCTTTAACAATTCCTTACTAGGAAACTCATTCAAATCAAATACTTACCAAGCCATATATATATATAATGTTTCCATAATTAGAATAACCAAGTATGAAAGTTAATAAGAAAACACTTTCGTGAAATTATCATGTCTGAGCTTAGGTATTTGTTCTTTTTTTTGGAACAAACATAGCTTTGTAGTTTTATGAAAATGTCTTTTTATTATTTCACCAAATATGTTTATGAATTTATAAAACTTTAGATATTATATTTTAATAAAATTTCCATATTTAATTTATTTATTTTGAAGGAATCCACCATTAAATTCTATCACAAAAGATAAAACTATTTAGGGTTATGCATAAGTTATTATATTCATTTTTCTAAAATCGTTTTCCAAAGACTTCTAGAATTTTTGCCTCTGTTTCGAAAATTATTTTTAAGCAGTAAACGATTTTTGATTAACATGATCTATACATGGTTTAAAATATAATTTTTTCTATTTTCTAAAATGATAGAGATTTCCTAAATCAAAAATCTACAAAAAAAGATACAAAAATAACAAGACAGTGAGGTCAGTGTGGTCTACTGGAGGGCCAACGAACAAGTCTTGCTATTTTTCACTTCCAGAGAAAACTTTTTAGAGACCAAGTTTATTTGTTTCTAAAATTACACTTGAAAATATTTTCAAAAAGTCCAAGAACACCAAAAACCAAGGTCTACACAATTTTATATGATTTTTGAAATTTCATAGTTTTCAAAAACTTCCTTCAGACAGGATATAAGTACAAGTTTTGGCTTCCAAAAATCATTAAAAATAAAAAAATGAACCAAATATAGACAAACCATATATTCTTGGAAATATTTTTGTG
The DNA here is from genome assembly GCA_004329165.1 of Spatholobus suberectus. Classification (NCBI taxonomy): domain Eukaryota; kingdom Viridiplantae; phylum Streptophyta; class Magnoliopsida; order Fabales; family Fabaceae; genus Spatholobus; species Spatholobus suberectus. The sequence goes on from CM014736.1 coordinate 34,631,998, forward strand.
TCTAATTTTTATTTGTTCAAGAATTTTCCCCAAATACAAAACCTATTTTTCCAGAATCACGTTTTACTACCCACTATTGGGTTAGCGTTTTTAGACTATATACTCAACTTTCAAAAAGCTTAACTTTTTTGTTTCTTTACCTTTTGGTACGTTTCTTGTGTCCATTTTGGAGAAAATCTTGTCTTGTTTACAAAAAAACAACAAGAAGACGAAACTATTCACCACAGCTCCAGTTATCATAAAAACAGTGTAGCATGTTCAGACTGAAAATCAAACAGCACCAAAAACACATCACCAAATTGCACGAAAATGTGATCTTTCATCAAGTTTAGAAATTTTAAAAATACCAATATTATTCTTACAACAAAACACATCCAAATAAGTAAATCACAAATTCAAACACACAAGAAGAGGGTTAGCTTTCCTTACAATGTGCTTAGCTTCCTTCTAGTTGCTAGAGACTTTTGAGGCAAGTAGGAGACTTTCTTCCAATCTTGAGGTGGTAAGTCATCAACCAATCATCAAAATGGTTGATTTGGGACATACACATGAAAGAAACAAACTTTTAGAACCAAGAGTATAAAGGGACCAAGATAACTTTGCTCTTGAGAGGAAAGGAGAAGATGGAGAAAGGAGAATGTGAAAAGGTTGGATCTTGCTTACCTAGAACTCTTCCTTTGCGAAACCCTAGCTCCTTCACTCTCCACCAACACTCTAAGACTTGAACCAACTCTCCCTATTCTGTCTCAAATCTCACAGCCAAGAGTAGCAAAATGGGAGGATTGTTTGCATTTGGAAGCTTAATATAGAGTTCATTTAGGAGGGGCAAAATGGTAACTAGCAAAAGGAGAATGTAATTTGAATTTAAATAAAAACAAAAATTATTCTCCCTAAGCCCTAGGTGGTGGACAGCCAAGCCCATGGAAACCATAGGAGCAAATGGTTTTTGCATGCTTTAAGTACACTTGGAAATGACTAGGAATAGGTTTCATGAAAGCATGTGTAGTTAGGGTTCAACTAATTTGATTTGCTTGGGGCAATTGGTTACTTTTAGTTTGGTTAGGCTTAGGAAAATGTGTAATTGGTTCTAGAAAGCGAATACTGTATTTTCTCATACTGTAAATAAAGAACACAGTCAAATATCGAGTCTTATGAGATTAGGTTTTTAACTTTCTAACACTTGAATCAATTAAAACAATTTAATTGATATTGGAGTCTAACTGAGTTTATGGCTCTTTTAGAATTTCACTGGTCATGATTAAACTGGCTTTGTTCAAATCAGACAGTTGTATTTACTTTATCTGACAAGATTCTAGACAAACTTCTTAACAGTTAGAAGAGAATTTAGCTCGATAGTAAGGAAAGCCACCATCTTGACTAGAATTTAATTATAATCAAATTTAATTAACTATAATTAAATTCTTTAACCCTACACTGCCTATCAACATTCCATAGATAAATCTCTGCTTATCCATCAATAGTACAGATCTAGTTCCTGCAGGATCCTCCGTAGAAACCCACACGTGCACTAGACAAATGTTTTAATTAAATCTTTTCAAGGGAAATTAAATTAAATTTCTCTTTTTGATTATTCAAACACTTATTCACAAATTATCAAGAAACAGGCATTACAACTTCCACAAAAGGTAAATAGGATTTATTTACATAACAACACAAAGATAAAACACAATTGAGTAAAACAAGATAAGGGAAACCTAGGGTTTGATATTAAGTTATCTTAATCTACCCAAGGTTCTAGATATGAAGTATAGATTCATACTCTCAACTGCTAATGAATAATATCTAATGTCTCATTATAGGGAAGTGATTGGGAGTACATATACCCACGCAATAAGGTGTTGGTATCACAACCATCCTCATTAATTTGGAGATATGAGCGTAAGGCTCCTGTAGAGTATACTCTCCACCAATCTTGGTGAGGCTAAGCAGTTGTCAGGGTTATCAAGTTGCTTAAGTGATTATCCTAACTCTATGGTGCTACCCTAACTATTAGGACACTCCACTCGATACCATACCCTTTAGACCTCCACAATGGGCCTTGCCTTCCTCCTATAGTATACCAGACTGTGACTTCTCTCGCCAAGATCTCGTGCCTACTGCATGATCCTCTATAACCACATTAGCCTACCATAGACCTCAATATACTTAAGGACTTATCTTAGTTTCTCAAAACTTGAGTAGAGGCTTCTCTGCACATTAACTCCTAATACATATCTATGTATCCAAGTGCAGAGACTATGTTTCACCTTTATCACTAAAAAGTTTTATACACTCATAAAAATACTTTATTAAAACTAATTCTTCTCCAAAAATATTTATTCACTTAAATAAATTCCTATTTTTCTTATCTTCTTCTTTGTGAAAACCGAATTTATGTATATGTTGTGTGGTGAACACAAGAGTGTGTCTCTGGTGAGCTCCCATGGTGGTTGTTGGCATCTCCAATGGTGGCACCTGTAAAGACTCCGATGCTTAAGTCAGTATGGGTTTGAGTATGAGAGAGAGCCTATGTACCTGGTGGGTGTGGAGTCCTTTATATAGGGCGTTTTGGAGGGAAATTCTATTAGAGCTAGGTGCCACCTGGCAGCATGCATTTGGGTGCCCAACTACATGCGTTCCTTGTCGCTAGGTGCATTCGGTGCCGTGCCGGGGTCGAAGAAGAGTTGATCCGGGATAGCAAGGAAACATGAGCTAGGATACTCGAGGATGTTAAAATTGAAATAGGTGGCGTAGGGCCGACTTAGAGCCATAGGTCTGAGTAACCTCCAGAACAGTTGCCCCCAAGCTGGTGATGCTTGGGGAAGCATTGTCGGCTTAAAAGACCAAGTCGGTCCGAGTAACCTCCAAAACAGTTACCCCCAAGCTGGTGATGCTTGGGGAAGCATCATCGGCTTAAGAGACTAAGAGAGGGTTCAGGGTAGTGTTGCCCCCAAGTTGATAGAACTTTTTGCTAGGGAAGGTCTTACCGACTTTGGATCTAGACAGTTTGCGCGTCTTTTCATTTTTTCAGACAGGTGTGCCATAACTTTGCTATAACCGAGGCGTATTAAATGCGTAATGATTCGATATCTTAAACTTTGTGGTACTTCGAATTCCAGGAGATTTGGCAGTTGTCTTTTGAAAAACTTGGGCTTGGGCTTTGCCTCGATATGGGCTCGTAATATAAAAGGTTTTTCTTCTAGCAGTTGCAGTACGCTTGCTCTTATTTTGTTGTCAAATATTTTCCCATTTGAACGTTTATTTGCTGTGTCTCATTCTTTCGGTGAAGGTTGTAATGCCCCATTTTTGCTTCGACGTCTCTTCTAGCTTCGGTCAGCTTATATACTAAGGTAATATTCTTGTTCTCTTTTGCTTCAAGTTACTTTGTTTTGTAATTTTTCTGTATTGTATTGTTGTTTGTTTCATCGAAGATGGATTTGCGTAGATGTGATACCTCGTTTTCCACTCGCAGTGATCATGGCAGTCGTTAGGGAGGTTTTACTGTGAATTAGCTGTTTTAGTCGTCGAGATTGCCTCCGTCTTGCGGTGCTGGTGGCTGTGGTTGTGGCGATGACGCTGCTCGTGCCAGTTCCTCCGTTGGCCTCGCATCTGCACACGGGGGAGGGTTTGTTCGGGGTAGGGTAAATAGGCAGCGGTCTATAAGAAGGGTCAACGAGCGCCCTTTAATAGCTTACTCGAAACCACCTTCGCCGCCTGAAATCTTGGAGAAGTGTTGAAGTCATTTGAATGCTGTAGGAATGTCATATGACCTAGGCGAAGTGCTGGAGTACGCGAAGGCTTGGGTGCAATATCCCAACCTAATGAAAATTCCCTCCGGGCCAGGCGGTGCTTCCTGGGTTAAAAGGCCAACAAAAGCTATTATCGGGGTTGTGCTGCGGTTTGATTAGCAACCACCCCTTTCTGATTCTTCTTCCGATGTTTTTGGCAGGGAGATAGGGAAGACTGTTAGGAATATGGAGACTACTCCAGAGGCCTATCATGACATTGTCGGCCTTAGCATTGATTGGGTAGATAAAGAGGTGATCGGGACTAGGTCATGCTTTTCTCAAGAGGCATTGGACGCCTTGGCTGGCCGTCTTGAGCTTAGTCGAAGAGCTACCAAAATGCCTTTTGATGTGGTGGCTCCTAGAAACGACGGCCGTATATACTCCTAAGGTCAAAAGGATAATATGAGGGCTCTGCTAAATGGGGCCGAGGCTACGGCGGCTGGGTATTTATACCTGAATTTCCTACCGATGTACCTGACTTTCTTTGAACACCTTGGAGTCAGGTTTCCCTTTACGGACTTCCAAGTGTCCGTTTTGAATTTTCTGAACGTCACCCCTTCGCAACTGCATCCCAACAACTGGACGTTCCTTATGGCGTTTGAGAGTTTGTGAGCTCGAGAAGGGGTTGTGTGCACCCAAAGTTTGTTTTTATACTTTTTCACCCCCCTCCGCCAAACATATGATGGCAAGTTTTCCTCCATCTCATTTCGAAGCGTCCGGGGTTGAGCACTGTTGAAGCCGTTTCAAGACTCATATAAAGATTACAAAGATAAATTTTTCTTTTTACGTCCCCATGCGAAGAGCTGGGAGGTCCTGTTTATGGTTCAGAATGCAGGGGAAAATGTTATTGAACCCCGGTTCCCTTTGTATTGGTCGTACGACCATTATTGCTTGGACCCCGGTAAATATCTGGTTCGAGATACTGAGTTGACCCCAGATGAAGCTTAAGCCCGAGACCATTTCTTTGCTATAGTCAAGAATCTGCAAGACCAGATTCCATGCTAATGGTTGATCGGCAACACTCCATCGGAGTACTGCCATAATTTTCATGTGTTTGTGTGAATCCTTGCATATTTATATTTTTTGTTTGATTTTCTTAACCTTTTTGTGTATATTCTGATTCAGCCTGTTTTGTTTTGTAGACGAAATAGTGAAATCAAAGATGGCTGACTTCGCTTTGGCCCTTCAACAAGATAAAGTTGCTAAACCGAAGGAGTCCAAGAAGGTTAAGGGAAAGCCCAAGGTCATGGAGAAATCAAAGGCGCTTCCCCTTGCTACCCCCTATAGCAAAGAGCATAATCATAAGGGAGGCTGGGGTCCGGGATGCTCCTTCGTCAAATATTGCCCCCGTCGTTGGCACACAGATTGACGTGGTGAGAGCTGCTTCTGCCGCCATTGGTTCTACCACTGCTGCTCCACAAAAAAGAGCTGTGACTAATGAAGCGCAAGAGAAGGCGCTACCTTTGAAGAAATGTCGGAATGATTGGCCCCATCCTTTGACGGTAGAGTTGGCCGACCAATGTATCTTGTTCGAGGAGGCGTCTATTTTTGAAGAAGAAATCTAGGAGGAAATGAGCAACATGCGGGGGAACTTTGGGGCATTGCAAGCCCAAATTGAGGGGTTGAGCAATCTCTTCAACCATATGTTTCATGGCTATACGCAGTATGTGCTAATGAAAAACGCCTTTGATACCACCAACCCTCTAGATGCCTTAGCCAAGAAAGATGCGATAATATCCCGGCTCCAGCAAGCAAAAGAGAGGGCACGTATGGCTAAAGAGGAATCTGGCTAGAAGATAGCCGAGCTGGAGGAGGAGGTGCGAGGTTTGGAGGGGCAGCTAGACGCGGAGAAAGTTGAAAGGTTGCGGTTGGCCAAGGTTGAAGTTGACTTTCAGGAGAAGTTGTTCACGGTTGATGTTAGATATACCGAGCTTGAAATGAATCTATCATCCCGGCTTCGGGTATCTAAAGAGAAAGTTCATGGTTTAGAGGTCAGCCTGGTAGCTTCTCAAGAGGAGTCTGTTTTGATGCACCACCGCTGGATCGAGTCTGTCCAACTGTCTTTTGACAATGCTATGGAGCAAGTGCGCTTCCTCCTTCAGCGCAATCTAGACCTTACCTGTGCTCGCCCAGATTGCGAAGTCATTGATGGTGTTTGGCATGCGAATATAGATGGAGAGATGACGTCGCAGATCCTACTATTCCAATGGTTGATTCCGAAGTTGATGACCAGGCCGAGGAAGATGAAGCTGGAGGAAAGCATCAGGGGGTCAGGGTTGATTCTAAGCCTGAAATGGATAAATAGGATGCTGCGAGGGAACTTGCAGATAGCTTCATATCAACCCCGCAGGTGATGCCGACTGTCCCTCCTTCAACCAAGGTGGTGATCCTAGGTGATGATCCCTAATCCTCTAGAGATGCCGACAATTTTATAAGTGCTGCCAACGCCGGAGCATGAAGGGCCGGGATGCTGGTTTATCTTGTAATTTTTGTTTATGTTCCTATTAGACAATATGTATAAGTATTTTCTTTAAGTATTAGTAATGAATTTTGATGCTTCATAATCTTATTCTTTTCATTTGACTATGATTTAATGTATATGTCGTGATCATTTGTTTTTCTTTTCACACTTTCAGTTTTGGCTTTCATTCTTCGTGTTTTGTCCTTTGTTCCTCACGCTTTTGCTTTTCTTTTCACGCTTTCAACTTCGACTTTCATCCTTCGTGTTTTGTCCTTTATTGTTTATGCTTTTAATTTTAGAAATCTTCCTACCCCGGCTAGAGCGAATCCATGTACACGGGGTAGTTTGCATTGCTTTGTCTTTGATTTTAGTGATCTTCCTACCTCGGCTAGAGCGAATCCACGTACACAGGATAGTTTGCATTGCTTTGTCTTCGATTTTAGTGATCTTCCTACCCCGGCTAGAGTGAATCCACCTACACGGGGTAGTTCGCATTGCTTTGTCTTTGATTTTAGCGATCTTCCTACCCCGACTAGAGCGAATCCACCTACACGGGTAGTTCGCATTGCTTTCTCTTCGATTTTAGCGATCTTTTTACCCCAGCTGGAGTGAATCCACGTATACGGGGTAGTTCGCATTGCTTTGTCTTTGATTTTGCTCATTCACCCCTGTAATAAGCTTTATAAAGGAAGCAAACTCTCATTTTATTAATCACGTAGGCCAAAAAATATTACAAGAGTCGCAAGTTATAATATGTGACTCTGTCCAACTACACTATATAGTTAGATTAACTAGGAAATTAAAACTAGTATTACCCATTGTAACGCTCGGCCGCTTTCAGGATGAGTGACTGTCCCCACAAACCAACACAAGACTTTTCAGCGTGCTTTGTCCTCACTCACACGCTTCTTGGGAAACTTCCCAGGAGGTCACCCATCCTTAAATCGCTCCAAGTCAAGCACGCTTAACTGTGGAGTTCTTAAGTGATGGGCTACCGAAAAGTAGATGCATCTTATTGGTATAAGTAACACTTATTAATTCCTTTTAAGCTATCCTCAACTGTACAGTCCCATACCCGCACAGCCTCTGGATCCCTCTCGTTCGGGTGTGCATTCGATTCATTCATGTACCCCTCCCGCTGGAAGCCTGCCAGGAGCCGCTCATTGTCCGTGCCTCATCTCTTTTGCACCAGCGATCACTCCCCACCCTCGTCAGCGCCCGGGATGTTACATCTCACACTTCAAGAAACTCGATAAGGATTAGAGAAAATTTGAGAGAAAGAGAGAAGAGAGCAGAGAGTGAGAGTGAGATGAGAAAAATGAGAGAATGAGAAACAAAATGGGTTTTAAAACTCTCCCTGGCCTCATAAAGGCTTCAGGCCCACTAAAGCTCAGGGTCCATCCATTCACTCTCCAAAACTCAACGATTTTTACTTAACTATTTTTCTCTCAACAACCCAAACCAATATCAACAACACTCTCAATTTGGCTCAAGCACATTTTTCTCAGTTCCCTAAACTCAGATAGGAATTCCAAGTCAACAACATAAAACTAACACCACACAACAATCTATTTAATCATTTTAAACACTATAATCACATATTAATTTCCACTTTTAGTTATTAAACCACTAAATCATACATTAAGAAAATCACAGCGTTAAAGTTTACGTACTTTGAGACATAAAATATCAGCTCAAATAATTATCCAGGCAATACTTAGTTTATGCATGAATGTATGTAATGCAACAAATTTTTAACGCATTAGAGCAATAAAGTACTTAAAGACAAACGACATCAGAGCAACACAGAAAAAAATTAAGAATTATTAGAGCAACAAGAAATTTTTGTTTCAAGAAAAACTTATTTCTGTTGTTTCTCCCCCTTTTGTCATAATTGAAAAGAGACAGACAGAAAAAGAAAAAAAACATCATTGTCACTTAGGTGCCGAGGGAGGTGGAGGTGGAAATGGGGATGGTTGCGAGGTATGGAGTAGTTCTTGTTGGTTTTGAAGGATTTATTGGAAAAGGGTCATGATTGGTTGAAGTTGGGTGGCGACGTATTGTTGAATAGCGGGGTCAACAGGTGGAACAATTGGAGGGGCAATACTGGTAATGGGAAGGCTTGTAGAGGCTTGGGAATTGGGAGTTGGAGGTGACGAAGGTGTTAGTGAGGGTGGTTGTGAAGGAGTTGGTGGTTGGACATCTAAGGGTGGAGGTATTACTTCTAAAAACTTAAGTGTTGGAAAGGTGAGTTGATATGGACGAGGGGTATTCCAAAGGTAGGGCAGTTTGAAAGTTTTAGGATGAGTGACGGCAGCAACGATGGTGTAGAGAATGGAGGTTTCTGATCCAATGAAGGGACGCTCATCTGTTGGACATACAAAAGCAGTTGATGTGTCAGAGAAATGAAATACACGAGCTGGATGTTGCATGTACTCACAGTTCTTCAAAGTTGGAGTCTCGACCTTGTAGTCCACTACGAGGCCACTGTCGGACGCTTCTTGCTCGCAGGTGAACAAGTGTTGGCGCCAGAAGCGTTCAGCATCTTCCTCATCCATGTCTTACGTTAAACGCCTAGACAGGTACCATTCCAGAGTAATGTCAGGATGCTATTGAAACTCGACTTTGGATAGTTGAGGAAGGGAGGGCAGCTTTGTGAGCAACTTCATCTTCTCATTGTTGACATCCAAGGTGGGAAGCCTTGGGCAGATGCGGTCGGATTGGATGCGGACGGAAGTGGACGGTTTGATGTGTTGAGAGGGTGGGATGAATAGATGTAACTTTAAGTTTGCAAAGCTCTTCACAAAGTTTCAACACATTTGGTCGAAAGGTGAAGGGAAGAATCTAGCTTCTTCAGGGTCCAACAGCCTAAACTTCAAAGCTGCAGGCTTGATATGGATGGTCCTTTCTTGCACTTGACCACACCTGTGTGGCAGAGCTTGTTCAATCTCCTCAACTGGAGATACTCTATGTTGAAGTACTCCAAGAGGGTGTGCATTCAGGCGCCAAGCTCGCACAAGTCTGGGATACCTCCTTCTGATAAAACAATTCAATGGCAAGTGTTCAATAGCTCCTAGAGACATAGCCAAGTATGCATCTGATGGTTGGTGAACATAGTCTTCCATGTATCTCTCGAAACATACAGGTGAATAATCAAAGCCAAATTCAGGTTCAGGAAAAGGCTCTGGACATAGTATCATCACATTGTCGTCCACCATGTTCTACTGGTTGCGTTGGACAAATAACAAGGGATGTTGCTGTTTTGTTTTCTCTAAGTCTTCTGCACGTCCAGTGGAGATAAAAAAGATAGCCAGATGCGTGGAGGGAGTTGAAGAGGATTGTTTGGGTGGTTTAACAGAAAGGTATGATTTGGTGAGGTCGGGGGTAGGAATGGTGCAGGTATAACCGTTATCACCGAGTAATAGCTTTTCTGGTCCAGGTATGGTTAGTGTTTATGTTTGTGTTTGGGGTAGATTGGTGGTTCGGTTGGTTGTTCAACAGGCTTAACAATGATAGAATCAACAAACTCTTATTCAGTCACAACAACAGCATCAGAAGTAGGTAACTTACTTTTCTTTGTCACTGCTGCTGTTGGTTGAGACACTGTTGGACGTTTGAGTAAGGGAGTAGGTTGGATAGGTAAAGCTTGAAATTGAGGTTGAAGTGCAACAAAAGCAGTCTTCTGCTTCTTCAAGAGAATTGTAATGGGCTCGCCGTCCTCATCACCAGATTCTACTTGCAGTTGAAGTCTTCTTTTGGCAGGAGCAGGTGCAATAGGTGGAGGAGAAGCAACAACAGGAAGGGTAGGCAGAGCTGGAGGTTGTTGCATCTTAGACCTCGTCACTCTAGATGACCTCCCTTTAGAAGGTTGTTGTCTTGTTGGCTCAGCTGGTTGGACAGCTTGCTGTTCAGTAGGTTGAGGCGTTTCCTTAACAAGTTCCTCCTTGATGTCCACTGTCTTAGTAGTCTTCTCCAAGGGTTTCTGTAACACCCCCACTTTAACTTACTTGTTGTTTGTCTAATTATTCTATGATTAATTGTGAAAAATAAAATAGGAACCTCAAGGGTATGATTTTCATGGATATATTCATGTTAGAAAGTTCTGTCTAGTTTAGATTTTTAATAATTTATTTGGATTAGGACCCGGGAACGACAAAACAACTTATTTATCCCTGAAAACTTGCATAATAGGATAAAAATAGCAAAAATTATCTAGAGTGGTTTAAAAATTATTTTTAAATCATATTTATATTCAAAATAATTAATAATAATTTTATAAATTTTTCGGAATTTTTTTGAGACAGTTTTTGGGAAATGATCGGTATACCCTTAGCCGATTGTGAAAGCCAGCAGAAGACTTTTTAACCTCAAAAAATTTTGAAAAATTTATATTGAGTATATTTTAATTATACCAATATTATTTTAAGGGAAAAATAGTGAAAAGTCAAAAAATATATTTATTTGGCAAAAATTGGATTTATTGGCTTAAGAAATGTCTTTTTAATAAAAAAATTTATTATAAATAATATGTACATGAGAAAAATATGAAAAATTTTCGTAATGCTTAATAAAATATACTTGAAAATGTGGTGTGGTCTGATTTTTCAAAAACCTACCCAAAATTTCTATCTAATTTTGTTGCATTAAATTAATATTTAATTATTTTAATATCTAATAATTATATAAAATAATTTTTTTCGAATTTCAGAAGTCTTGGCTGGTCTGGCACGTTTCCCTTTTGACCACATGTGGAAAGTACAATGGAAATGGATATTATATGATTTTTGAGCCAAAAATTAAATCTAAAATACCTACTTTTTGACCTATAAATAACCCCATCACCCACTCTACTATTACACACTCTTTCCTTCAGATTTTCAGAGCCTCTCCCTGCCTCCCCAGCTGCTGGAACGTGCAGCACTCTTCCCTCTCCCCAAACTCTTGCAAATTTTTTTTTCTTTCATCACCATTAAGAGCTTTCACCAAGTTTTAAAATCCTAAACCTCTAAACCAACCCTCCTCTCCTAATCTTCTACCAACAAGCCTTGTTTAGAGGTAAGGGGGAGTGGGGTTTTAGCCTCTAAAATTTGTTTCTTAATGGGTGTGTGAGTGTGTGGGTTTTCCCTTAAACCCAATTAATATATTAATACTACTACTACTACTACTACTACTACTACTACTACTACTACTATATAATTATTAATATTCTTGTCATTTAAATTATTGCTTTATTATTATGTCATTTACTTTAATGTCATTTATTTTCTTGTCTTATTATTATTTCCATTATGTTGCAATTTATTTTTATTTTATGCTTTATTTATATTTTTGCCCATTTACATTATGTCATTTACTTTATTGTTTAAGTTCTTGCTATTTAGATTCTTGCTCTTTAAATTTCTTGCTTTATTTATTGTCATTTAAATTTTTGCCCATTTAAATTATTGCCATTTATTTTATTGTTATTATTGCTATTCTATTGTTATTTACTTAAGTTTCACCTTATTGTTATTTTAATTATTGTCATTTATTTTGATGTTACTTTCATTACTATTTTGGCATTATATTATAACTTAAAATATCCTATTATGAATAGCTATTATGGGCTTATGCAAAAATAGCTATTTTCTAAAAAACCCAATTTTAAGCTTCAAGATCACTTAGAGAAATAAAATTTTTGGAATTCATTTCTCATCACAAGGCTCACGGCCAAGACTAAGAAAAAGGGTAAGAAATATTTTTGTTTTTGTTTTTTGTGTACCAATTAACTTATTAGAATGGGTAAAATAGTTGGAAATAATAATTGCTATAAAATTAATTTTTGACCACATAGAAAATGAACTCAATTTCTAAAAAGAAAAATATATAAATTGGGCTTTTTCTACAAAGGGCATTCGGCCCATTAAAGAAATAAATCAATGAAGATAAATCTTTCATTTAGATTTAGCATTTTTGATAAATACTTGAATTGATAAAAAATTGGTAAGGATATATTCTAAGGAAAGTTAAAGAAAATGTTTTCTTGAAAAAGCAAGTTCTACTAAGTTTTTAGAAATAGAGCTTAGACTTTAGGCCCAAATTTGGAAAAGTTTTTGGGATAAAGACCTTATTAGACAATTTTAAATTGTTACCATTAAACTACTATTTTGAACAAAATATGGCTAGTGTGAAAATAAATAAATAACATCAACAAAGGTTTTTATAAAATTGCGCACCTTCTTGAAATTAGAAGTGTTGGTTCTTATAAGATGAATAATTCGAATTTTAGTAAAAAGGAAATAATTAAAGAGAAACTCTAAGTATGCTCTGTGGTTGCAGCATAGTCTGACCTTCCACATCAGAAAAGAACTTCTCTTAAAAATTTTACGTCCTAGTCATAATTGTAGACGAAAGTTTTTCTCCTTAAAATAGTCTGATTTGAAAAGATAGAAAAGGATAAGGACAAATCAAAATAATTAAAATTGTAATAAATGTATAAACGTGTGAGAATGAATATGCATAACGCTTTGGTTATTGATATTTCCTTCCCTGTGATGTTCATATTGAGTTGTTTCTAAGTTCTATGAAAATGTGATGGATGAATGACGTCTCTGTAATGAGTAACTCTGGAACTCTGCTGGATTATCCAGAGAGTATGTCTTGAAACTTAGAAAGCAAAGTCATAGGAAAACCCCGATTGAGTTAGGACCATGTTGAGAAGCATGAGTGCCTGTGTCTGGGAAGTCACAGTTTGGTACACTGCGGGATGAAAGGCAGGGACCATTGTTCGGGTCTTGAGGGTAAAGGTGCTGAGTTGTGAACACCCCAATGGCCAGATTAGCACCCTGGGCCGGGGTAAATCACGTAAACCGACTCGGCAACCCTGACGCCTGCTCAGCATCACCATGATTAGTGTAGTGTATATCCCTGATGGGCGTGTGGCCCTTTCCTCGAGGATGATGATTACGACATGGATGTCTGTACCTTGTGAGGGATTATACGAACTCCCAATCGCTTCCCAATGATTCCTGATGGTTAAAGTAAAACATCAGAGATGGGTATGGATCCATACGTCTGGTAAAGGTTGAGATTGAGTCGTAATAACGTAGGTCAGACCTTAGGATTTCCCCTTATTGCTTGTTTAAATTGTTGTTTGTAACCTATTAAGAAACGAATGAGGCTTTTATAAAAACCTCACTCCTTTCTTGTTTGTTTCTTTTCATATACGATCGTGGTACAAGCAGATGGACTCTGAGGACCAACCGTGACGACTACTCTACGTATGACTTTTGTAGATTTATAGGATGGGCTAGCCTAGTATAGACCTATACTGCTCTGACATAGGTCATTTTTGTTGTATAGCTATGGGCGGGTATTTAGGCTTCTTTTGATGTATTTCTTTTATGTGCTTTTGACGTATGTATTGATATCTGACCTTGTACAAAGGCTTGATGCACACATATATATATGATGATGTTTACTTCACAAGTTCTCTATCTGATGTCTCTTGGAATTACTAACGTTTGAGAAAAATAAGTACGTATTAGTTTTAAATCAAGCCGACGTTCTAATAAACAGATCAAGAAATAATAAAATAAAATGAATGTATGTCTTATTATAGCGGGTGTTACAGTTTCAGCATAAACCCAACTCTTATATAAGTTGTTGCAGTCGATGGGCAACTGAGTGAACCTATGGCTACCAACTAGCATTCTGATTTCAATCTGCTTACTAACAGATAGAGCAAAGAATGTGTGGTAAACTTGCTGCATCCAAAATACCCTATTTAACAAAGCAGCATAAGTAATCTGGTCGAACTCTCCTCGTCCCTTCATGGTCCTAAAAATGTTGCTGAGGATGAGGTGAGGGAGGTTGAATTGCTATCTAGTAATCATATGGAACAAAGCGAATCGGTGCAAGAAGGATACATGGTCCTTGGACCCAACTTTGTGTAGTATACCCTTGTTTAAGAATTGTTGGTATACTTTTCCTTCCTTTGTCAACTTGCTGTATTCAACAACACCTTTAGCTTTGAGTCCCATCAACGCCGTGTCCACGATCTCATGTCTGCCAAGGTTGTTTTTCCAGTCGTTCTTGATGTAAGAGCTAGCACGCTCACATCCAATGGCCGGAGCAACACTCCCTAGGTCCAAAGTAACTTTTACACCCAGGATAGTGCCAACCACACTGGTTTTGGTGAATTTTGCCAATATTCATAATTATTTGATGACCTCTGGGTATATAATCTCATTTAGGTGGTAATAGTTTAGGATTCCACAATGCATCAAGTTGTCCTTCACCTTGACTCCTATGTCATCAAGGGCTTCTACATCAAAGCAACTTTTTATCAAAATAATAGCATTGTCTAGACTTTCTACATGAGCTATGACTTTCATGGTAGCATCGATTTTCTCCATCACCATTGTTGAAAGTTACAGTTTGAGAGGTTTCAGTAGATAGAGAAAGAGATAGCAGTTTCAAAGTTGGCAAAAGCCGGTGTGAGAGTGTTTAGTCGAAAGATGTTTAAGTGCATAGGAAGTAACTGAGGGGTTGCTGTTTTGGCATTTTTTCAAATTTGAAGGGAGATAGTGTGTATTTAATGCTTGTTCAGGTGTGCACGCTTTTCAAAGGTGGTTTATGGTGCCACAGAGACTCAAATAGAGGATAAAGCATTTATTTCAAATCATTATCAATGAAAAACATTATTATGTATGGATGAAGATATTTACGCACATAAATGTGAAACGTTATAGAATGCGAACCGTAATGCTAATGGATGCATGCATGATAGACGATGTGATCATAATGGAGGCTATATATCACGGGACAGTTAAGGCACATGAAAATAATTTATTCCTTTATAAATTCCATACCAAGACGGTCTCGAATGTGGATGAGTTTATCTTCAGGAAGTGGTTTTGTAAATATGTCTGCTAATTGATTTTTAGTGTTAATAAACTGAATATCAATAACCCCTTTCTAAACATAATCTCTTATAAAGTGATGTTTTATTTCAATGTGTTTTGCTCTAGAATGCAATATAGGATTAGACAAGTTTATGGCAGCAATATTATCGCAGAGGATAAGGATTTTACTCTTATAGATACTATAGTCTTCTAGTTGATGCTTGATCCACAGAATTTGTGAGCAATAGGATGTAGCTGATATGTACTCTACTTCTGTTGTGGACAGGGTAATCGTCCCTTGTCTTTTGCTCGTCCAGGAGACAAGATTTCCACCAATGAGGTGACATCCTCCACTAGTGCTTTTCCATTCTATTATATCTCCAGCATTGTCAGTATCACGGAATTCAACTAACCTGTACTCTTTATTCAACTTAGGGAACTAGTTAGTATTGGGAGTAGTGTACACGGCTGGTTCTTAGGGTGTGAGTTTTTGTACCCCTCTCCCTGTTTTGGTTGTATCTTTAGGACTTACCTATAATGATCCATGACTTATACTTTTTGGATGACTATAGTTTTATACGTTTTGATGATTCTTGCCAATGTGGTTTTTATTTTATGAAATATTTTCAAGTTATGATTTCTTTTAAGGTGCTGACGATATTTACTTTACTTTATTTAAAAATTTATTTGTATTTTCATAACCACATTAATTAAGAATTTCCATAATAATGAATTTAAAAGAAGATGAAGTGTCTATATGTCAAGTTTTAAGCAGATATTATCTCTTCATTGTGGCGACTCTGTGGCTAACATCGCGAGTTGTTACAGCAAGAACAGATTTGGCCCTAAATCTCTTGTAGACTCTTTTTATTTTAAACTTTTGTGTTTACATCCTTATGGTGCTTTCTTTATGTTGTTTATATATATGAGGATATGTTATTAGTTATTTTAATATCCCTTTGTGACTATTGTAATTTTACCTTGTTTTGCTATGGGTATGCTTGTGTATATATATATTTTTAGAAGAAACAAAACCAAATGGTTTTGTTCTTCTTCAAGATTTTTTTTTATCTTCTCTTGGAGAAGATAACATGGTTTTGTATCTTCTCTTGAAGAAAATGATAAAAAAAATATTTGAAATAACTATTTATTTACTTCGTTATTTATTATTTTGAGAAAATATTATGATAAGTTAAAATATAAGAGTTTTAGAAAAGGAGACACAAGATTTTGAGATGAAAAGTTCTAAGTTTCTAAATCTATAATTTTTTCAATGAAAAATAATATCTTTAGATTAATATAAAAACTAAACTATTTTTATATAAAAATTTAGGTTTTTACATAGATATGGAGAATAAAAATTTTGTTAAATATAACAAAAGGGCTCATGGCCGTAGTATCCTATTATACCAAAATTTTAATTATTTTTTGAAATTATAAATTAATGTAAATAGATAAAGAAAATTGGTTAATATGAATACACATATTCAGTTATCTAAAGAAACCAAGAGAATAATTTTTATAATGAATAAACAAGTATTACTAATATTATCGTATTCTATTTATAAAGTTTTTGTGTCTTAATTTATATACATAGATTCAGTTTTCATAAAGAAGAAGATAAGAAAAATAGGAATTTATTTAAGTAAATATTTTTGGAGAAGAATTAATTTTAATAAAGTATTTTTGAGTGTATAAAACTTTTTAGTGATAGAGGTGAAACATAGTCTCTGCACTTGGATACATAGATATGTGTTAGGAGTTAATGTGCAGAGAAACCTCGTCTCAAGTTTTGAGAAACTAAGATAAGTCCTTAAGTATATTGAGGTCTATGTTAGGCTAATGAGGTTATAGAGGATCATGCAGTAGGCATGAGATCTTTGTGAGAGAAATCACAATCTGGTACACTGTAGGAGGAAGGCAGGGCCCATTATGGAGGTCTAGAAGGTATGGTATCGAGTGGTGAGTGTCCTAATAGTTAGTGTAGCGCCATAGAGTCAGGATAATCACTTAACCAGCTTAATAACCCTGACAACTGCTTAGCCTCACCAAGATTGGTGGAGAGTATACCCTACAAGAGCCTTGCGCTTATATCTCCAAATTAATGAGGATGGCTGTGATGCCAGTACCTTATTGCATGGGTACATGTACTCCCAATCACTTCCCTGTTATGTGACATTGGATATTACTCATTAGCAGTTGAGAGTATGGATCTATACATCATGTCTAGAACCTTGGGTAGATTAAGATAACTTAGAATCAAATCCTAGGTTTCCCTTGTCTTGTTTTACTCAATTGTGTTTTATCTGTGTGTTGTTATGTAAATAAATCCTACATACCTTTTGTGGAAGTGATTTAGAAAACAAATCACTTCACTCCTTTTTTTTTCCTTTTATATGTGTATGTTTTGATCAATGGTACGAAAAGATGGACCAATTCCTAGTCATGATGAACATTTTTCTTCAACATAACCCTTTTAGGGATTAGGAGTATAATGAGGATGTAAGAGTCATCTTGTTTCAGGGAAATATTACTATTAGTTTTTTGTCACCTTTTCCAAACCTCTTCATGCTAGTTGTGTCTTTGACATTACCTGTATTACTGACCTCTTATCCACCTCCTGGGTTCATTAGAGTTGATGACCCACCACCATCACTATTAGCTAACTAGGATGGCGATCTAGAGGTTCCATTTATGGATTTCTTTGATCCACCTCCCAAGCCTCTAGTTGTTACCTCTCTAATTCACGTAGGACATCTTGTTCCCTCACCTGGGTTAGAGTACTAACCAAATATGGGAAATGGATGGTTGTCCCTGTTTTCTACTCCATCTACATCAAATCTTGGGCAATCAACTGAGGTGCCCAATGGCCATGCATAGTATGTCACCGATGTTTACATGGATTCTAAGGAGACTAAGATAGATTGTAGTGATGGATCCTTCTAAATAGAGACTATGGACTTCATTTGATTGCTTTTTGTAGGTGATGTAAGTGGGGGTTTAGTTGTACTGCTCTAACTTAGGCCCTTTTTATTTTGTTTGTATATATTAGAGGGTAGGTAGTTAGGACTTTTTAGACTTATGTACATGGGCAATGGTATATTATGTACATTTGGATGACTGTACCCCAATTATGATCTTGATGACATGTAATTCCTCATTGTGCATGGATGTATATACATATATAGATTTGATGATTGATGTATGCATGATATTTGTTGTTCTATTTTATTTTATTTTTTACATCAATAATGATCAATTACATATTCAGTAAACATTTAAAATTAAGTTAATAATCGTGAAAAATTTTCTTGCTATTTTCAAATTGAGTAAGCAAGTATTAAATAATAAATAAATTAAGATAAAAAAAATTGGATCATTGTTGAGATAAGTGTCAATGTGATTGAGCGTCATGTCCACTAAAGATTTGACTACCAAAATTAAGCTAATTAACAAAGGTTTTTTTTTGTGAAAGTTATAAAAAACTCTGTAAATTAATAAAAATTTTGCACCTCACCATTTTGTGTCAAATTGAAGTAAAAATGGTCAAAGTTTATATAATTTGTTGAGGATTTTATAACCTCTTCTAATAAAATATTACTTTCCTTCCCATCTATTTTATTCCTCCTCCCTTTGCGCGCCTATTCCAATTCAAACAAATTATAAAAAAATAAAAACTTAAATTCCCCTTCCAAATTTCTCCCTAAACCTTTCGTTTGCACTCTCCACCCTAACCTCTGACAAGTTTCTTATGTTTGTTTGTAGTGTTCTCCCTTTGCTGTTTCATTTGTAGTGCTCTTAGCCCTTTCATTTGGTCCAATCCTTTTGTAGCTTCTCGTACTTCACTTTTGTGGCTGTATCAAGAGGGTTCGCGTATTGGCTTTTTGTTTGCTATGCAAGTCTCTTTGTCTCTCTCTACTCGAGCTCCTCTATGATCTGCTACGTTTTTTCTCCTTTCATTGCCTATCACATTGCTTGGATATGGATGGAAAGACACATTTCTTTCCCCAATCCATATTTTCCGCCTAGATCACATTTTTCCCTATTATTACTCAACTTTGTCTCTGTAGCTTATGAAATTTCACTTTGCAGGTGAGGTGCCACTTTTACTTTTGTTTTTTCTCTTTGTCTTATTATGAAATTTCAATTCGCAAGTGAGCTTATGCAACTTTTTCCTAATTCATTACGCTATTTTGCCATATTTAGATGTTAAATGATAACTTTTGTTTATACAACCCTATCTTATTATATTTTGGTTCCAACATGTCTAGAAATAATATTTTTCTTTCCCTCATATGTTATCCTTGTTGATATATGTAATATGTAGGGTGTATCAAAAATTCAGGGTTTAAAGATAAAAGTTACTTGATTTTAATAATAGTTTAAGGTATTGTTGCATTTTGAACATTCTGCTATAATATATTTTGCAAGGCTTTTTCTACAACTTCTGCATTGATGAATGGAGTAGTGTTTTCTATTCAATCTAAATAACGTTAAATTCTAAATCTTAAAAATAAAATAACAAGATAACTAAAATTGTGAATAGAAAAAAAAATAACAAGATAACTAAAAAAATAAGTAGTGTTTTCTACATTGGATATATTGTAAGTTAGCATGTTATCCATCATTGTTGGTTCTTGATTAATGACTAAGTCAATAGAAAAAAAAAATTAACAAGATAATTAAAATTGCCTTCAGTGAAAATCTTCTGGCTTAACAAAAAGGACAAAGTGTTGCACATGTGTCTCCTATAATGGATTACATGATCTTGAAAGTGTTATGCACCGAATGAGGAATTAGTGGAGCCCCTCGTGAGTTTGGCCAAGGGGTCTAATATCATGACCTGCATAAATCTCAAATGGTTTTTGGATGTAAAATTGGTGCCTTGGGTAAGTGGGTATAAGCCTTAAGATGGTGGTCTTAGTCAATGTTATTTTGTGGCTGTATTATTTTTTTCAACTATGTTAATAAGCTTTTAATCACTCAAATTATGACTAGGCAGCAGACTGGTTTATATGATCAGGGTGGTCTGGATAATGGTCAATTCTTTGTAAATCTTTGCATCTTTGGCTAGGCACATCTTGTGCTTTAATCAAGATCTATAGTTTTAATAAATTCTTCGCTCATTAGAAAAAGAAAAAAAAAAGGACAAGGCATATATAATCTAAGTTTGTACTCCTTACAGATGGTCATCTTCCACTAGAATATTGAAAATTCTGCCACAAATAAATGGGTAAAAAATTGTAGTCTATAATCCAAATTATTGATTGAAGACACTTGCTATATTTTAAGTCATACTTTCATTGATATTCAAAATTAATTATATGTGCAGCACACTAGTAAGTAATAGCACACACAAACTAAAATATAAATAAATCATTTTTCTTATATCCAACCCAAATTCTTAAATCAATTAGCATCAATATTGTATGGGAGAAGAAGACACAGAGCAAGCAATGGTAGGTCTTTCAGTCATGATTTTCTTCTTGAAAAACACATTCAACATTTTATATGCTCTCGGTGGAACCCTACTAAGTGATTTAATATCATTCAAAAGGTTAGTTTTTTTAAAATGGCTGATGATTGATGTGAAAAGTCAAATTTAGTGGGTATCCATATTTTACTTAACATTAATGCATATGTTCCTATCAGTTATGGTTATGGTAGTTATTTCAATCCTCAAGCATATTTGGCTGGATCAGAATGCCTGTATTTTTAAGTTTGTTCCTTTGTTAATAAACATAGTATATGATAGGATTACATTTATAGCTTCTCTTTTGTGTTCTTTTTACAATATTAAGATAATTATCAATTCTGGCAGGCAGAGAGTAAGAGCCTTATTACAGTTTTTTCCGACCTCATGTTTTATTTTGTTTTATCTTTAGGTAACTCATGGCTTTCCCTTATGTTTTATCTCAGCTTTACTTTGCTACCTTTGTCCTTTAATTAGCTAACACAAAACCCACTTGTAAGTTCTAGCAATATTATTCAGTACAATTTATCTCATATATAACAACTCCAAACATTTTATGAAAAATTTACTCGTGTGATTCAAATTTAGGCAGAAGTTTTCACATAGTGAATTATGGACAACTAGCAACTAGCAAACAAGCATAGAAAGTCAACTCTAAACATAGCAATGTGCCAAAAGCAACAAATCCCCAAACCAAACAATTTATAACATTACAAGACCGTACCCACATTCCCTAAAGCTTATATGACAACAACCAAAGCTTATATGACAACAACCAAAAACTTCATCAAAGCAAACCTTATTGTAGCCACCCTAATGAGACACAGTACTTGAAATAGGAGGATTGAAATTATTTAACTCACGAGGATTGAAATAGGAGGACTGAAATTAAAGAGTCAAAATCATAGTTTAAGCTTTGTGTAGAGTTAGTTGTTTGAAACTATCATGAGGATTGAAATGGGTACTATGATTCTAATAGGTCAAATCCCCAAATAAAAGATTTAAAAATTGTATTTTTCTTAGGTAGGTTTTGGTCTTATCATTTGTTTAATATAATGAAGCCTAACCTCAAACAGATGCATCCTTGAAAATCTTAAAGAGGAGAAAGATAAAAATTGGAAAGAGGTCAGAAGGCAGCATAAAATAAAAAGGATGCCTGGTTTGTTGGTCCTTGGAGTCTATATATGTTATTTCGTTTTGTTTTAAAACCATATATTAATAATTAGCAATGAAAGGCCTTGTGCTATTTCAAAGTAACCTAGATGTATAAAAGGTGAATCCTGAACCTTTAAAATTGAGTTTTGACATTTTAATGGTGCTTGGTAGAGGGGGGAAAAAAGCTAGAAAATAAAGATGAAGAAAAATGGAGAGAAATGAAAACACTTTAATTTTGAGGTGTTGATAGTGCTTGTTAAAGATTATGATAAAAAAGATGATTAAAACACCTTTTGTTGGTTGTTCTTCTTGAAAGTTAAGAGGAAGAAAAGTTACTATAATATTATATTTTTCGTATTGACAATAACATAAATAAAAGTGTTAATTGGTAAAAAGAATTTATGCTATGTTTACATTGTTCTTTGCAATATCACTTCATTTTTAGTCCCTACAGTGACCACTTTTAACTCATGAGTGCATTCTTGCCAAGCTAGTATGTCGTGATTTTAACCCTTTAATTTCTTTGCTATATCACTTCATTTTTCATCCCTATAGCGACTACTTTTAACTCATGAATGCATTCTTACCAAGCTAGTATGCTATGATTTTGACTCTTTAATTTCAATCCTATCTTAATCTCAATTCCTGTCATGCTAGATTAAAATTATTTATGAAGAGCCTCACCTTTCCTCACCTTGGAAATTTTAAAGAAAATGGCTTTCTATAGAATCATTAAAATGTGCTATTATTATATTGATGTTTTACTTATTAAATTGTACATTTGATTATTCTAACTATGTATTTTATTTTTCTTATTTTAGCCAAATGATGCTTCAACTATTCCTACTAGACCTTTGGATGCAAGAGGATCATCTACTACTAGCAAGCCTTAGTTTGCTTGTTATGTATTTTGATTTTTAAAGTTTAGTACGAGACTACTTTTAGATTTTTTTGAATTTTAACTTATGTTTCGATTTACAATAAATGCTTGAATTGTAAATCTTTGAACTATGTTTATTTTGGTTGTTGGTAATGAAACTTCTTCATTCATGATATGTGAGTATTCTTCATTAAAATGTCTATAGCTATTGCAAATGAAGATGAAAAATTTGTAATACATGTAAGTTATCAAATAAAAATGAGAATAAAAATGAGACAAAAATTGTTCTATATAGAAAAGGTTTTCAACCTTGTAAATTGTCTAATTAGGGGAGGTTTAAAACCTCACAAAAACTTGAAATTTGGGAGGTTTAGAAACTCTACAAAAAAACCTCTACTAATAATGCAAGTTTTAAAACCTCCTTAAAAAACCTCCATTGTTAGCATAGGTTTGCAACCCCCATTGAAAAAACCTTCACTATTAACGTAGGTTTAGAGTCTTTGCAACAAAGCCTCTGCAATATAATCAAGATATCGGAGGTTCTTAAAAAACACCGCAAATTGCTTGTGGCAAATGTTACAACGAAGGTTTTTGAAAACCTCTACAATTTAATTTGTAGAGGTCAAAATCCTCCATCAAACGTAAAAACCCCTCAATGTTTCTTGTAGTATTCTACCCAAATATTCTATCCATAAGAATCAATGTTGAACATGAATTATGAATAAAAATAATTGACATTGGAAAATAAATTAGGATCAAATAAATGGAAAATATTATTTATTAGTAAATAGATGGTTACATGTATTGTATAATTCATCATCACAAAAGGAATGGTAATTAATAGTTTATTTTATTTTGGCTTAAATATGTTTTTATTCTCTATAAAATGAGAAAGTTGTGATTTTAGTCTTTACAAAAAGAAATCTTTGGTTTTCATCCTTCAAAAGGTTGAAATCTATTGTTTTTGGTCCCTACTATTATGTGGCACTCATTAATTGCTTATGTATTTAATTGAATGTCAAGTGACCATCTCAAATGACACACATTAGTATTTGTGGTACCATGTCAACATGTGATACTTCCAAAATTTTTTCCAAATTCCTAAAAATAAGTGTTTTTTTTATCTACCTTAAGATGAACGTTAGGGACCAATAGTGATTTCAGATTTTGCAAGAATTAAAATCAAAGAAAATATTTTATAGGGTCCAAAACTAAAATTTGCTCATTTTATAAAGACCAAAAACAGTGATTTCAAAGTTTAAAAGCATGAAAAACAAAAGAAAAAAATTGTAGGAACTAAAATCAAAACTCATTCATTTTATAAAGGCTAAAATCATAATTAAGCCTTTTATTTTTCTTAGTTTAGCATAGGCATAAAACTTTTCCACAAGTGTTTTATGAATGGACCATGAGTATCTCTTCTCCCAGTTGTGTTGGGACTGATCATAAAAACAGGCTCCATCTCATGTCACACTTTGATAACATTTGGTATCACACTTTGTATCATCTGTTTTGGCACTACATATTTTAAAATTGTATTCCATATTGTATGCTTCCATGATGCATAAAAAAAGGGTCGTAGCATCAATGTTATCTCAGAAGGACCATTCTTGGTATCATCTAATGGAAAGAACATGTTGGCTAAGATCATTATCCTTTGATTGACAATGGAGATAGAGAGAACTATCATTATTCAAATTATTTTGAATACGTTCAAGTTTCTTCCCATTTAAAATGCCATCACTCAAATCATTTTGATCATGAACATTTTTCGTGCCACTATTTTCTTGTTGGCCTTGCATAAGGACTATGACCATGTCTATCATAATCATCAAGATACAACAACTGTGGCAATGGCCTTGAAATTATTTCCCCTATTTTTACAAACCTTACTTTACTTTGTCTCCTTTTCAATATAATAATTATTTGCATAAATATTAATTCCTTAATATATAAAAATTTTATTATTATTTGCATACATATTACTTTACTTTAATATATAAAAATTTTAATTCTTCGAAATAATAAGAGAAAAAATTATGAAAAATTGTAATTTTAATTACTTTACTTTCCTAAGTATGAGTTCATGAAAAATTATAAAAGTGAGAGGTAGAGAAATAATTGGTTAAAGAACATGAGATAGCTGGTCCTTTTTAAATGAGCTATGAATAAAAAGAATTGACAATTGGAAAATAAACTGTGATAAGATAAAGGGAATATTAATTCTTTATTAGTAAAATAGATGGCTACATGTATTGTATAATTCATCGTTCGCATTATTTTATTCTTTTGTTTATCATAGGTGTAAAACTTTTACTCAAGTATTTTATGAATGCACCACAAGATTCTCTTCTCCCAATAATGTTGGAACTGATTCCAAAAATAGGCATCATCTGTTCTCATACTTCAATTACATTCGGAAACACACTTGGTATCATCTATTTAGGTACTATAAATTTCAAACCTGTATTCCATATTGTATGCATCCATGATGCACCAAAAAAGAGTTGTATCACCAATGTTATCTTGAAAGGACCATTCTTGTTGCTCTCCATTGACAAGAACTTTTTGGCCAAGATCATTATTCTTCGATTGACAATGGAGATAGATAAGAATGCTATTATTCAAATCATTTTTAACACACATAGTTTTCTTCGCGTCTAAAATGCCATCAACCAAATCATTTTGAGCATGAACAAATTTCCTTGAGGGCAATTGAATAATACCTTGAGGACGAGGAGACGCTAAGAACATTTGTTCTTGGTGGCAATGCAAGTGGTGCTGAGTGCAATTTTAATGGTTCTACGACAAGTAGGGACTATTGACAAGAAATTTATTAGGAAGATATACGAAATTGCTATAAGATTCACGGTGGCTATTATTTAGGAGAACAAGAACGATAATATGAAAGAAAATTGGGAGAGAAGGAAGAGAGAGTAAAGATAGAGAGTAGAGATAGCTTGAGACAAGAGAAATGAAAGAAAAAATTAGGAAAATAAATTATAATAGATATGCAAATTTGTTATACATTTCTTATAAAAATAAATTAGTTTTAACTAGATAGAAATATTAAAGTTAATAAATAAATAATTAATTAGTTTAAAATTACTACTAATTTTATAAGTTGTTAAAATTGGTAACAAAAATTAAAAATTCCAATTCTAAGTAACATTTATGATTAGAAATGTTACAAAAAGAAATACAATTTAAGGAAATTAGTTACATTTATCGTTACAAAAAAATGTAACTTAAAAAATTGGTAACATTTATTGGCAAAAATATTAGAAAAATATATAACTCAAATAAACTAGTAACATTTTATCAAATGTTACTAAATAAATGTTAGCAAAGTTCAAATATGTAGTAGTGGCAATTGTAAAATGCAAGATTGTGCAAGTTATTAAAATAGAATATGAGCTTGGTTTATTATCATCACACAATCATGTTGAAGGCCTTAGTTACAATTATTGTATTCTTGATGGTTATGACAGAAATGGTCACAATCCTAGTGGAGAGTCAACAAGAAAATAGTGGAAGGAAAATTGTTCGTGCTCAAAATGATTTGGTTGATGGTATTTTAGACGGGAAGAAAATTGTGTGTTAAAAATGATTTGAATAATGGCATTCTTATCTACCTCCACTATTGATCGAAGGATGATGATCTTGGCCAAAAAATTCTTGCCAATGGAGAGCACCAAGAATGGTCCTTTCGAGATAACATTGGTGATGCAATTCTTTTTTGGTGCATCATGGATGCATATAAAATGGAATATAGGTTTGAAATTTATAGTGCCAAAACAGATGATACAAAATGTGGTTCCGAATGTAATCAAAGTATGAGAATAGATGGAGCCTATTTTTGGAATCAGTTCCAACACTACTGGGAGAAGAGAATCTCGTGGTCCATTCATAGAATACCTAAGTAAAAGTTTTATGCCTATGACAAGCTAAAGAATAAATGCAAACGATGAATTATACAATACATGTAGCCATCTATTTTACTAATGAAGAATTAATATTCCCTTTATCTTATCACAATTTATTTTCCAATTTTTAGTTCTTTTTATTCATAACTCATTTAAAAAAGACCAGCTATCTCATGTTCTCTAACCAATTATTTCTTTATCTCTCACTTTTATAAATTTTCATAAACTCTTATTTAGGAAATAACTAGATGTTTTGGAGTTATTTATGCAAATTTTATTTTTATTATTATTTCAAAGAATTAAAATTTTTATATATTAAAGTAAAGTAAAGTAATATTTATGCAAATAATATTAAAATTTTTATATATTAGACAATTAATATTTATGCAAATAATTATTATATTGAAAAGGAGACAAAAGTAAGGTAAGGTTTGTAAAAGCGAGGGAAATAACTTCAAGGCCATTGCCACAGTTGTTCTATCTTGATGATTATGATAAACATGGTCATAATCCTTGTGCAAAATAGTGGTAGCAAAAATATCTGTGGTCAAAATGATTCGAGTGATGGAATTTTAAACGGGAAGAAACCTGTGCATATTCAAAATGATTTGAATAATGACAATGTTCTCTATCTCCATTGTCAATCGAAGGATAATGATTTTTGCTAATATGTTCTTTCCATTGGATGATACCAAGAATGGTCCTTCTAAGATAACATTGGCACTACGACTCTTTTTTTCCGCATCATGGAAACATACGATATGGAAAACAAGTTTGGAATTTATCGTGCCAAAATGGATGATACAAAGTGTGATTTTGAATGTTATCAAAGTTTGACACAAGATGGAGCCTATTTTTATGATCAGTCCCAACACAACTAGGAGAAGAGATACTCATGGTCCATTCATAAAACACTTGCATAAAAGTTTTATGCCTACTGTAACACCCATTTAATTTTAAATATAATTCATATTAATTTAGTTATTAAGTTTAAGTAAATAAAAATGTGTGTAAAATTTTACCAATTTTAAAAGAAATTCCAAACTTAACAGAATTTGGAAATGGTAATAAAATATGAAAGATATATACATATATTTCATAAAACTGTACATCATGGTTTGAGTAATACATAATAGTCAGAAAACAAAAGTACATCGAAATACATATACTACCTTGCCCACTCTATACATCAAAAAGATTCTATACAGAACAGTATTTATCTATCCTATCCCTTATACAAAAAAAAAATACTATAGGTCTTCAGGTCCTCCCCCATTGAGATGTTCTCTATCTCGTACTCAGCATCACGGAACGTTAATGTCGTCTTCAATAATCACGACCAATCATACACAAAAGAAAATAATGGAGTGAGGTGTTTTGTTCTAAAATCACTTTTACATGTGCCGTAGGAAATCTACCATAAAACAAAGATAAAACAAAGATAAAACACAACTGACAACACAAAAGATCTTAAGGTTCATTCCAAGTTGTATCCAACTACCCTTGACTAGGTATGGATTCATACTTCCCATTAGTGGGTAATAGTTCTCAACAGAACTTGGGAAGTGACTGGGAGTACATATACCTCTCTCAACACCATCACATGGTACAGTCCTCGTCATCATTGAGGAACAAAATAACAATTTAGGATATCCATTTATAGAGGTATACTCTCAAACCAATCCTAGAATGCTGAGCAGTTGTCGGGGTTATCGAGTTTGTTCAGGCAAATATCCCGGCCCAAGGGCGCTACCTTGGCCATTGGGACTTTCATTATTCGATGCCTACCCCTAAGACCTCTGCAAATGGGTCCCTACCTTTCATTCCTCAGCGTACCAAACTGTGGCTTCCCTAGTAGGGTGTCATGCCACTGCATGTCACTTGCTTTACATTACTCACTAATTTATCACTTCCTAATTTCTCAAATAGAGGTTTCCCTGGTCTCATTTAATTTGAGCACCAGTATAATCAACATTTCTGCCTTATTTTGCAGAAATTGCTCTATACCAAAATTTTAACAGGATAACGATATAACAATTATAATATAATTACTAAAATTTTGGTAGAATAACAACTAAATAAATGCATTTTGATTTTCTAAATTTGAGCAGAGTAACAGCTTAGTAAATGTATTTTTATTTTCTAAAATTGAACAGAGTAACAGCTTAGCAAGTAAAATTTAATAATTTAAATTTGAGCAGAGTAACAATTTAATAATCATGATTTAATAATTTAAATTTGGGCAGAGTAACAACTTAGTAAAAATTAAAGTTTAACTTTAAACAATAATAACAATACTAAAATTTAAGCCTAAACGAGTTTAGGGGAAAACCCTTCCTACCAACATGCAAAGTGACAGTAATTTAGAACCAACCCCACTCCCCCCATTACCTCTAAGATAGTTGATGAAGAGGATGGAATTGTTGGTGCAAAGCTTCTAGGAGGAGAAATTCTACTAGTTGAAAACTAGCAAAATTTTAACATAAAAACTAGATAAAAAAATATTTTAGAGAGAGAAAACTTTAGAAAGAGAAGCTCTCTAGCTTGGGAGAGGAAAGGATGAGTGAAAATATGAAAACTTTGAGGCCTATTTATAGAAGAAAGAGGGGGGGTTAGGTATCCAAAGATTTACATCATCCATTATGTCACTATTATGTCATAAATCCAATTTTTATTTATTTTTAATCCAATTTAGGGACACATATCTCAAATAGGTGGTGAATCACCTATTTTAGGGTTGGGGACGTGCTCCACCAGCTGTCCCAAGCCTCCATGTGTCAAATTTTATCTGTAGGTGAATTAACTGGTACCGACAAAAACGCCTAAACTTGAAAAATTAGCTTTTAATATCAAAATAATATATTTTAATGAAAAACTGGACAAATGAATTAATTTTCATCAAAAATAAATTTCTAATAATAAAATTTAATTTTTATTAATTTATTTCAAATTATATGTATTTATTTTTGTATTTTTAAGCTAGAAAATTCATAGAAAATCCATTTTAATTCAATAAATACCAAAATTTTTACCAAAGCTCTAAAATTAAATATTTTACCCATAATTAAACTAAAATTACCATTTTCACCCTTTTTGAATGTCAAACCAGTACTGGCTGGCTTATTAGACACGTAGGGGCATTTTGGTCATTTTACACAAAAATTCTAGAAAATTCTCAAAAATTCCCAAAATTATATTTTAATATATATGACATAATTCCAAGCTCAAATTTACATTTTAATGTCAATTGAATCTTTTCCTTATGTCAGTTCTTAATGTTGAGAAATAAGGACAAAATTGTCATTTTCTAATTTCTCCAGGCTCCGGCTCAGAAAAATTATTAAAAATCATGATTAAATAGCTCTTGGAATTTTGAGCAATATGGTGGGAGTTAGAATTTCAAAATTCCTTTCCGATTTTTCAAAATTGTATTGCCAAATATATATAAAAAAAACAGTGGAAGAATTGAAATAGGATTATTATATTTTTTACTAATTTTCTCTCAAAATAAAGTTTTTATAATGAGAGATACTTAATATAAAATTTTCAAAATATTTTGAGGTCAAAAAGTCTCCAGTTGGTTCCCAATGTCAACCAGGGGTATTTTACAAAAATTATCTCAATAAATTCTAGAAAAATTTCTAAAATTATTATTAATTGTTCTAAATACATTGATGACTTAAAAACAATTTTTAAACATACAGAATAATTTAATATACAAAAGTAGGGGTGTTACATTTAAGTTTCTTCAATTGATATTAAATATAATTAAATATTTATAAATCAACTAATTTAATTATAATTATGAGCAATTACCTTTATTTTATATATGTATAATAAATCAACTAATTTAATTATAATTATAAACAATTATCTTAATTTTACATATTTATTAAGTATATTAATTACTTTAATTATACATTTTAAATAATATATTTATCTTAATTCAAAATAATCTTATTATCTTTTTTTAAAATATATATATATGTCATAATTATGTTCTTTTATTCAAATTAGAATATATATTCATTATAATTACATTAAATATTATAATTATTCAAATAGACAGGGATGTTAATTTCATGTGTTTCTGAAGCAAAAATCAATTTATTTCCATTTAAAATGTTATTTATAATGAAAAGACAACAAAAAAATTTGCTTCATTTTTATTTTAGTAAATGAATAGGGCATATTTAAGTCAAACTAATCATTATTTTTAAATTAATTGTTCATTTTAAACTTTGGTCCATTATAATGCTATTAAATTATTTCAAATTGACACATGTAATAAATAACTAAATAAATAGATAAATAATGAGATACTAAATGAACAATTTAATATGAAAATAATTTAAATGAAAATTCTATATTTAGGTCAAAATTAATGATCCTTTTTAAATTAATATTCCTTTTGAAATTTAAAATTATGTTAATATTAATTAATTAAAATTTTTAATTTAAAGTAATCTAATTATCTTTGTCTAAAATAATTTTTATTACCCTAATTAAAATACATATTGATCATTATTACCTTTATTGATTCATATCACAATGCTAGCAGTCATCATTACCATGATTAACAAAATTATGTATTTTAACATATCGAAATAGTATATTTTAGAAATATTTAATAATTATATTTCATAAAAAAAATTATGTAGCAATTACATATAATTATACAAATAATATATATATATGTACATATATGTGTGTGTGTGTGTGTGTGTGTGTGTGTGTATGTATGTCATGTGACTCATCTTAGTATACGTGTCATGAATTTTTACATGAAAACAATCAAATCGACATTATTTTTTCTTAATTTATTATTCAAATAAAGGAGATTTCTAGTTTCTATTTAAATGTTTAAGTTTCTTCAATCGATATTAAATATAATTAAATATTTTTAAATCAACTAATTTAATTAAAATTTTGGGCGATTACCTAATTCTATATATTTATCAATTACATTAATTACTTTAATTACACATTATAAATCACAATGTTTTTAAAATCAAATTAATCATTGAACCAATCAAAGCACTAGTTTAAGATTCAATGATTCAACTGTGGTTGAATCAGTGTTAATAAAATAATAATAATAGAAATTAAATAATACATAAAATAATATTTAAACAAACACAATATCATAACTTTATAATACTAAAAACAAAAAACAAAACATAGTTTTATAGGTTTTTAACATTTACAATACCTACAAAAGTTTTTGGAGGAATGAAAATCTAAGAAAAATATTTTATAGGGTCCAAAACTAAAATTTTTATAAAGACCAAAAACAATGATTTCAAAATTTAGAAGCATGAAAAACCAAAGAAAAAAATTGAAAGAACTAAAATCAAAACTCACTCATTTTATAAAGATTAAAAACATACTTAAGCCTTTTATTTTTCTTAATTTAGCGTAGGTGTAACGCCTGGCCGCTTTCAGGATGAGTGACTATCCCCACAAACCAACACAAGACTTTTCAGCGTGTTTTGTCCTCACTCACACGCTTCTCGGGAAACTTCCCAAGAGGTCACCCATCCTGAAATCGCTCCAAGTCAAGCACGCTTAACTATGGAGTTCTTAAGTGATAGGCTACCGAAAAGTATATGCATCTTGTTGGTATAGGTAGCACTTATTAATTCCTTTAAGCTATCCTCAACTGTACAGTCTCATACCCGCACAACCTCTGGATCCCTCTCGTTCGGGTGTGTATTCTATTCATTCATGTACCCCTCCCGTTGGAAGCCTGCCAGGAGCCGCTCATTGTCTGTGCCTCATCTCTTTTGCATCGGCGATCACTCCCCGCCCTTGTCAGCGCCCGGCATGTTACATTAAACATTTGGATAGAAATTAGAAATCTTCTTTATTTGAATAATAAATTAAGGAAAAAATAATTTTAATATGATTTGATTTAAGGTGAAAATTCTTGACATGTATTATAAGATTAGAGACACAAGCCACATATTATATATAGTTTAGCTTTTTATTTAATTTATTATTAAATTTGTTAGAATTTTTTATTGATGTAATTAAATTAGTTAATGAATGATTAAAGTATATAATTGAGATAATAATATATAATTTTTACATATAATTTACATTTTATGAAATATAATTTTTAAATATTGCTAAAAGAATAATATTTTTGTATGTTGAAATACATAATTCTATTAATCATGGTAATTATGATAGATATATACGGTGATATGACTTAATTAATGTAATTATAATCTATATATCAATTTCTATTTTTTTTTATCCAAAATTTATGTTTTTCACATGTAATATCCTCAAAATATTACTTAAATAAGTATCTAATAATTATTATTTGTTTAATTATCTTGTGATATTAATCAAAAGTCTATATAGAGATTTATAAATTGTAAAATATTTGATTTAGCTCTAATGAATAAATAATATCTAGACTTAATAACAACAACAACAACAACAACAAGAAGTGAGAGTATATAGAACAACTTAAATGATTAATAGATTCTTTTTTAAATTTGAGAAAAATTGTATTTTATACTTAAAACAATATTAGAAAGGTATCTAAGAAATAAAAATAATTTTTGGTAATTTTATAAATAAAATTGAATTTATTGCAATTAATAAATTATAATAGAGAAAGATAATTAAGAGATAAATCATAGAATGGTCAAAAAATTTAAGAAAAATAATTTTTAAGCTTAGAAAAATGATTAGAAATTTATCATGAATTTTTAGGGATTTTTTAGAAATTTTTGTAATTTACACTAAATGAGCTTTAAAAATTACAAAAAAATTACAGAAGTTTCCTTAGTGTGTCTAGACCTTACTTAAATAAGAAAAACTCAAACAGACACTATTGTAGCATTTTTCAAAAAATAAGTTCATAAATAACTCATAAACTAATTTATAAAACAAATTGATTGTTTTTAGTTTTGTTTGTAGAGAAACCTCATATGTGTGAACAGAGAAGGACTAGATTAAATCTAATGTCATTAATCACAATTCCCTGTAAGCCTGTTAAGTCGAAATTAAAATGAACGTAATGAAAATTTTAATAACCAGACACTTTAGTGACATGTGTCAATACATCTCTTGGCTCCATAAACTCACGACCCTTACCTCCCCACCACTAATGCACTTCATTTTCTCTTTTTCCTTTCCAAACCCTCTCTATTTCTCTCAAAATCTCTCAAGATCCAAAGCTTTCAAGGTTCTCCAATTCTATTAATGACAAACCAAGGTGAGTGGAAGCTCCTATTCTTCCTTTTTCCTTCTCCTTTCTTGTAGCCTACACACCACCACCACCCTCCACCAATTCCTCTTTGTCTCCTTTTGAAATTTATTCAAATTCTCAAAGGGGCTTTTGTTATAGAACACTAATTGAAGCTTGTGTTAGTCTTGATTGTGCAATTAGGAGCTTAATTAGAGCATGGATGAACAAAGCCCTCTCCTCCCCTCTTGTGGACAGCCGCAGGTCACTATAGGTAAGGGGGTAGGTACTACATTAATTTGATTTTAAGAATGATAATGGCCTAGATGATGGATTTGATGAATTATGTGTTGTCAATTTCGTTTGTATGACTCTTGAGGATTCTAATTGTGATGTATTTGTATGATTGGCCATATAGAGCTTAGTTGGGCCTTGAATGATATTCTTGATGATGGAATTGCTTGACTACAATGCTTAAAGATTAAATTACAAGTTGTTGAATTTTTACTGCAATAGAACAACCTCTTTTTTTGTGTATAACTTCCTGTGTTGTTGGTATTTTTGTATGATTTTTGGTAGAGAGATGCCTCTGTATGTCTAGAATATTGTTGTAAAGTTTCGTAATCCAATTCCATGTCAAATTCTGACAGCAACCAGCGACAAAAAAGTGCTTAATTGAACCTTTAAATGATTTTATAAAAATTAGGAAAAATTATTTTTAGAAATTAGACATATTGAAGGTTAAGACTACAAAATATGGTTGGAAGAAAAATTCATTTACTATGCCAAAAGATCAACAAAAACAGGGTATCACAATATGGTAAAAAATAGAAAATTGCCTATGACAGAATTGGTGTTCCTAAAGTTTAGCTTTGTGTTTTATAGTATGGGTTGGTAATTAGAATCATAAAATTGGTAATCAAAAGATAATATGGGATAGAACAAGTATAGGTTAGTGTCTTTTAATCGTAATAAGAATCGATTTATTAATTGGCGATGAGCTTAGGATGAATTACATGATTTGTAACTAATTAAATGGAATGCATGATTGAGACTCCTGAATTGGTGGACATAAAGTAGTTGCTTGCACCTTAAAGTATTAAATACAAAATTGTGGTTTGCTATTGAGTTAGCTAAAATTATAATTAGTGTTTTATAATGATAACATATGTGAGAGCTTATTTGGATATTTGATGACTTTTTCCATTAATTGGAATGAATTCAAAATAATCAAAGTAATGGAAATTGTATAACTAAGTGGTAACTAATGGGATATTGTAATTGGAAATTAAAAAATCTAATGAGATGTGAGTTCTTGAACCAAGAAATGAGATCCTTTTTGTTAATTGGCAATTAATAGCATGAACGGTTAATGATCAATGAAATTGACTTCTAATATAGTCATTCTTTTGAAAAGCAAGTGAAAAATATAAATGTAACCTATAGTTTTGATTGAAAATTATGAACACAATGCTTAATTAAGTGATATAAG
The DNA here is from genome assembly GCA_004329165.1 of Spatholobus suberectus. Classification (NCBI taxonomy): domain Eukaryota; kingdom Viridiplantae; phylum Streptophyta; class Magnoliopsida; order Fabales; family Fabaceae; genus Spatholobus; species Spatholobus suberectus. Next base: position 34,667,262 of record CM014736.1, read on the forward strand.
AATGTATGTATTGTCTTTATTTTTAAACTAAAGAGAAAAGTAATAAAGAAAATGATTTAATTTGATGGCTTTAAGATAGTAGGCCATTCGGCCATTAACTCTTGTTATATGTATTATTCTTGATTGATTTATATGGTGATGGATGTGGATTGAATAACAAATGATAATGACTTTGGTTATGAAAAATAGTGGAAAACATGAATAATGTGAGGTATTGTGGTGAACTTGAAATAACAAGGATTGCACAAGAAGGGGGGTTTGAATTGTGCGTTTAAAATTTTTTTATTCCTTTTTGAAAGCAAGTTTGAAAAATTGAGAGAGAAGGATAAGAGAAGGCAAAGGCATAGAGTTTTTATACTAGTTCACTCAACCTTGAGCTACATCGAGTCCCTTCGTCCAGAAGGTATTTAGTAACCAACCTTAGGTTATACAACAAGTATTCTTCATTACCTCTTCAAGCTTTACAACGCAATCAACCTAGATTGCTTAACTACCCAAGTACAAAGAAGTTTTCTTTTCAACACAATTTCAAAGTTGTCCAGTAAACGTAAAAGTTCTATATCGTATTTTCTTAGCACTTCATGATCAGTTTACTTTTCTTGAGCTGGTATATATAGTCCTAATAGAAAAGAGTCGTTGAAAAGATATAGCTTCAGTCTTCAAGAAATATGCACATGTATCGAGCTTTTAGAGGAGTCAAAAAAGGTAATTTTAGTTCTTGCACCAAAATGGATAGTGCAGTATTTCATTGACGGTCTACTTTTCGATCATTCTTTATTAGGCTTGGCAGCTTGATAAGTTGGCTTCCTTTTTCTATACTACTGTGTTTATGCATTAAAAAGTATCTTTCTTTCATTTAATGCTTACACATGTGAACATTAGATCTTTTAAAATAGAAAAGGCATTAAATCTGAGAAACACATTGGCAGGCTTTGAATACTTAGTTGTTTAGAGATAAACTTACTCTTGGAAGAACTTTGTATATGAGTCTTAGTTTTAAACATTTAGTCATTAAGAGAGAGACTTACTTCTAGACGGTTGACATAATGAGTCAATTGGACGCTTGTTAAAACTGGCGTGTTGGACGCCACAATTTTGGACGCTGTAAAAACATTTTTACAACGAAACCTTAAAACTCAATAAGTTTGTTATCTTCAAATTTTTGAGGGACTAGACGCTTCATACATCTTTGGTTCCAACAATCTCTCCCTTTTTGATGATGACAAACTTTATTAATTTTAAAGTTTTGTGAGTATATATAAAGATAAAAATGCATCGCATAGACGAGATTCGATAGACTTACTCTAATGCTCCCCCTGAATCTAATATATCTACAAGTTTATGTACTTTGAGACATAAAATATCAGTTCAAATAGTTCTCTAGGAAATACTTAATTTATGCATGAATGTATGTAATGCAACAAATTTTTAATGCATCAAAGCAATAAAGTACTTAAAGAAAGACGATATCAGGGTAGCACAAAAAATTTTAAGAATTATCAGAGCAACAAGAAATTTTTGTTTCAAGAAAACTTTATTTTTGTTATTTCTCCCCATTTTGTCATAATCAAAAAGAGACAGACAGAAAAAAAAAATCATTGTCACTTCGATGCCGAGGGAGGTGGAGGTGGAGATGGAGATGGTTGCGGGGTGCGGAGTAGTTCTTGTTAGTTTTAAAGGATTTGTTGGAGAAGGGTCATGATTGGTTGAAGTTGGGTGGCGACGTATTGTTGAACAGCGAGGTCAACAGGTGGAACGGTTGAAGGGGCAATAATGGTAATGGGAAGGCTTGTGGAGGCTTGGGAACCAGGAGTTGGAGGTGGCGAAGGTGGTTGTGAAGGAGTTGGTGGTTAGACATCTGAGAGTGAAGGTGGTGCTTCTAAAAACTTAAGTGTTGGGAAGGTGAGTTGATATGGATGAGGGGTATTCCAAAGGCAGGGCAATTTGAAAGTTTTTGGATGAGTGAGGGCAGCAATGATGGTGTAGAGAGTGGAGGTTTTTGATCCAATGAGGGGACGCTCATCTACTGGAAGTACAAAAGCGGCTGATGTGTCAAAAAAATGAAATACACGAGTTGGACGCTGTGTGTACTCAGTTCTTCAAAATTGGAGTCTCAACCTTGTCATCTACCGAGAGTCCACTGTCGAACGCTTCTTACTCATAGTGAACAACTGTTGGCACTAGAAACATTCAACATCTTCCTTGTCCATGTCTTTTGTTAGACACTTGGACAAGTACCATTCCAGAGTAAGGTCGGGATGCTGTTGAACTCGATGTCAGGATGTTGTTGAACTTGACTTTGGATGGTTGAGGAAGGGAAGGCAACTTTGTGAGCAACCTCGTCTTCTTATTGTTAACATCCAAGGTGGGAAGCCTTGGGCAAATGCGATCAGGTTGGATATAGATAGAAGTGGACGGTTTGATGTGTTGAGAGGGTGGGATGAACAATTGTAACTTTAAGTTGGCAGAGCTCTTTACAGAGTTTCAAAACATTTGGTCGAAGGGTGAAAGGAAGGATCTAGCTTCTTCAGGGTCCAATGGCCTAAACTTCAAGGCTGCAGGCCTGATATGGATGGTCCTTTCTCACACTTGACCATGCTTGTGCTGCAGATCTTGTTCAATCTCCTCAACTGGAGGTACTCTATGTTGAAGTACTCCAGGAAGGTGTGCATTCGGGCGCCAAGCTCGTACTAGTCTGGGATACCTCCTTCTGATGAAATGCTTCAATGGCAAGTGTTCAATAGCTCCTAGAGGCAGAGCTAAGTATGCATCTGATGGTTGGTGAACATAGTCTTCCATGTATCTCTTGAAAGATACAAGTGAATAATCAAAGCCAAATTTAGGTTTAGGAAAAGGCTCTAAACACAGTATCATCGTGTTGTCGTCCACCAAGTTTTGCTAGTTGCCTTGGACAAATAATAAGGGCCATTGCTTTTTTGTTTTCTCTAAATCTTCTACGCATCCAATGGAGATAGAAGAGATAGCCAGATGCATGGAAGGAGTAGAAGAGGATTGTTTGGGTGGTTTAACAAAGAGGTATAGTTTCGTGAGGCCAGGGGCAGGAATGGTGCAGGTATAACTGTCATCACCAAGTAATAGCATTTCTGGTTCAGGTGTGGTTAGTGTTTGTGTTTCGGGTAATGTTTGCTGTTCGGTTGGTTGTTCAACAGGCTCAACAATGATAGAATCAACAAACTCTTCTTTAGTCACAACAATAGCATTAGAAGTAGGTAACTTACTTTTCTTTGTCACTACTGCTGTTGGTTGAGACTCTGCTAGACATTTGAGTAAGGGAGTGGGTTGGACAGGTAACGCTTGTAGTTGAGGTTGAACTACAACAGAGGCAGTCTTCTGCTTTTTCAAGAGAACTGCAATGCGGTCGTCCTCATCATCAGATTCTACTTGCAGTTGAAGTCTTCTTTTGGTAGGAGCAGGTGCAGGTGCAACAGGTGGAGGAGGAGCAACAGTAGGAGGGGTAGGCAAAGTTGGAGCTTGTTGCGTCTTAGACCTTGTCACTCTGGACGACCTCCCCTTAGATGGTTGTTGTCTTGTAGATGGTTTTGCAGTGGCAATGGGATGGATGAATAGAGCTTCGTTGTCCATCAGCTCAGCTGGTTGGACAGCTTGCTGTTTAGCTGGTTGAGACGCTTCCTCAACAAGTTCCTTCTTGATGTCCACTGTCTTGGCAATCTTCTCCAAGGGTTTCAGCACAAACCCAGCTCCCATCTAAGTTATGTTGTTGCGACCGAAGGGCAGCTGAGTGAACCTGTGGCCACCACCCAGCATTTTGATTTCAATTTGCTCACCAATAGATGGAGCAAAGAATGTGCGGTAAACCTGTTGCATCCAAAATACCCTATTTAACAGAGTAGCATAAGTAATCTGGTCTAACTCTTCTTGTCCCTTCATGGTCCTAAAAATGTTGTCGAGGATGAGGTGAGAGAGGTTGAACTACTGTCTAGTAATCATACAGAACAGAGCGAATTGGTACAAGAAGGTTACACTGTCCTTGGACCCAGCTTTGTGCAGTATACCCTTATTCAAGAATTCCTGGTGTACTTTTCCTTCCTTTGTTAGCTTGCTGTATTCAACAACACCTTTAGCTTCAAGTCCTATCAACACCGGGTCCACGATCTCATGTCTGCCAAGGCTATTTTCCCAATCGTGCTTGATGTAAGAGCCAGCACGTTCACATCCAATGGCTGGAGCGACACTCCCTAGGTCCAGAGTAACTTTTACACCTAGGATAGTGCCAACCACACTGGTTTTGGTGAATTCTGTCGATTTTCAGAACCATCTGATGAGCTCTGGATAGATAATCTCATTTAGGTGGAAATAGTTTAGGATTCCACAGCACATCAAGTTGTCCTTCACCATGATTCCCATATCGTTAAGGGCTTTTATATTGAAGCGGCTTTCTATCAGAACAATAGCATTGTCTAGACTTTTTACACGAGCTACGGCTTTTATGGTAGCATCAATTTTCTCCATCACCATTGTTGAAGGTTAGGGTTTGAGAGGTTTTAGTAGATAGAGAGAGAGAGAGAGCAATTTCAGAGTTGGCAAAAGTCAGGGTAAGAGTGTTTGATCGATAGATGTTTGAGTGTATAGGAAGTAACTGAGGGGTTGCTGTTTTGGGGATTTTTCAAATTTGAAGAGAGATAGTGTGCATTTAATGCTTGTTCAGGTGCACACATTTTTCAAAGGTGATTTACGGCACCACAGAGACTCAAATCATTATCAATGAAAAACATTATTATGTACGGATGAAGATATTTACGCATATAAATGTGAAACATTATAGAATGCAAACCATAATGCTAATGGACGCATGCATGATAGATGATGTGATCATAATAGACGCGATATGATTTTGGACACTATATATCACTGGATGGTCAAGGCATACGAAAATAATTTATTCCTTTATAAATTCTATACCAAGACAATCTCGAATGTGGATGAGTTTATCTTTAGGAAGTGGTTTTGTAAATATGTCTACTAATTGATTTTCAATGTTAATAAACTGAATATTAATAACCCCTTTCTGAACACAATCTCTTATAAAGTGATGTTTTATTTCAATGTGCTTTGCTCTAGAATGCAATATAAGATCCTCAGACAAGTTTATAGCAGCGGTATTATTATAGAGGATAGGGATTTTACTCTCATAGATACTGTGTTCTTCTAGTTGATGCTTGATCCACAAAATTTGTGAGCAACAAGATGTTGCTGATATGTACTCTGCTTCTACTGTGGACAGGGCAATTGTCCTTTGTCTTTTGCTCGACCAGGAGACAAGATTTCCACCATTGAGGTGACATCCTCCACTGGTGCTTTTTCATTCTATTCTGTCTCCAGCATAGTCAACATCACAAAATCCAACTAACCTGTACTCTTTATTCAACTTATAGCATAGACCAAGATTAGTAGTTCCTTTTAAGTATCTAAGTATTCTTTTTATTACTGTTAGATGAGTTTTTATGGGATCAGATTGAAAACGAGCACATAGACATACACTAAACATGATATTAGGTTTAGATGCTGTAAGATATAGTAGAGATCCAATCATACCTCTGTATGTGGTTTCGTCTACCTTTTTGGATGTGTCGTCTAGTCCAAGTATAGAAGATGGATGCATTGGTGTACTCATTTCTTTGGCATCGTCCATCTTGTACTTCTTGAGTAGCTCCTTTGTATACTTCATTTAATGTATGTATATGCCATTGTTAGTCTATTTTACTTGTGATCCCAAGAAGAATTTCAATTCTCCCATCATGCTCATCTCAAATTCTGTTGTCATAATCTTAGAAAAATCCTTACATAGAGCTTCGTTAGTAGCACCAAAAATAATATTGTCCACATATATTTGTGCAATAATAAAATGTCAATGGACGTCTTTGCGAAGCAAGGTTGTGCCTACATTTCCTCATGTGAAACCATTTTTTAAAAGAAATGAACTTAACTTTTCATACCAAGCTCTAGGTGCTTGTTTAAGTTCATATAAGGCCTCTTTTGAGTTTAAAAACATGTTTGGGAAAAGTGTTACACTCAAAACCAAGAAGTTGTTTCACATAAACTACTTTATTTATTATACCATTTAAAAATGCACTCTTTACATCCATTTGATAAAGCTTCATATTACTATGAGCAGTAAATGAAAGTAAAATGTGAATGGCTTCTAACCTAGCTATAGGTGCAAAAGTTTCAGTAAAGTCTATACCTTCTTGTTGAGTATACCCTTGAGCTACAAGTCTAGCTTGTTTCTTACCACTTTACCTGTCTTGTCCAATTTGTTGCGAAACACCTATTTTGTTCCTATAATAGATTTGTCTTTTGGTAGAGGAACTAATTTCCAAACGTCATTTCTCTCAAATTGGCTTTCCTTCATGGCCTTGATCCAACCTTCGTTTAAGAAAGCTTCATCCACTATCTTTGGTTCCATTTAAGAAATTAGTGCAGTTTGAGCTTGCTCCTTGAAGGTTGATATTGTCTTGACATGATTGCATACATTTCCAAGAATCTGATCTTCTGGATGATATGTCTATATGCCATTGTCATCCAGATGGTTCCTTTTGTTCTTCCTTTAGGTCGTCCAACTGGATTTTGGACGCTGGTTGCTTGGTATCATCCAACTTCATATCTGCAAAGGATTCACCTAGCTCTGATAGTTCTCTATTAAGCTTATTGTCATTAAACTTTACATGAATGGCTTTTTCAAACATTAAGGTTCTAAAGTTGTAAACCCTATATGTCTTGGACGTTTCAGAATAGCCCAACAAAATTCCATCATCACACTTTCCTAGATTGTCCTTAGTGTTTAGAATGAAACATTGACATCCAAAAGGGTGGAGATATAATATGTTGGGTTTTTGTCATTTCCATAGTTCATAGGGAGTATTTGTCAAAAAGGTGGAGATATAACATGCCGTGTTTATAGCTTCAGCCCAGAAGTGTTTAGGAGTTGAGTTATCATTAAGCATGGTTTTGGACATTTCTTGTAATGATCTATTCTTTCTCTCTACCACACCATTTTGTTGAGGTGTACAGGGTACAAAAAAGTTGTGGAGAATTCCTTTCTCCTCATAACCCTTGAAAACATTTGTTTTCAAACTCTCCTTTATGATCACTTCTGATTGAGGCTATACAAACACCTTTTTCATTTTGAATCCTTTTGTAGAATATAGAAAAGACTTTGTAAGACTCGTCCTTGTGTTTTAGGAACATAACCCATGTCCATCTAGTATAGTCATCCATTACAACTAACCCATATCGTTTTCCACTAAGAGAGGCTGTTCTAGTGGGTCCAAACAAATCAAGATATAGAAGTTCAAGTGGTCTAGTAGTGGAAAAAATATTTTTTGAATCAAAAAAGCTTTTCACTTGCTTCCCTTTTTAACATGCATCACAGAGAACATTAGATTTGTATACAAGATTTGGAAGTCCTCTTACAAGGTTATGCTTATTTAGCTTTGAGATTAATCTCAAGCTTGCATGTCCAAGTTTCTTGTGCCAAATCTATTGATTCTCATTGATGGATATTAGACAGGACACATTTTGATTTGTAAGGTCATTTAAGTCAATCTCATATAGATTGCTTTGTCTCTTAGCCGAAAATAATATAGTCCAAGTTTTTGACTATACATTTATCTTTGTTAAAGGAGACACTGTGTCCACTATCATATAATTGACTTATGCTCAGCAAATTATGTCTAAGTCCTTCAACATATAAAACATTTTCAATAGAAGGAAAAGGGTGTTTGCCAATTTTACCTATTCGTTGTATCTTCCCTTTCTGATTTCCTCCAAAGGTGACCCATCCACCATTCTTTGGTTGAAGGCTTTGGAACATAGACCTTTCTCCTGTCATGCGTCGTGAGCAGCCATTGTCCAAGTACCATGATTGGAGTTTCTTTTCTGTTGTCAAGCAAATCTGCAACAGGAATAATCATGGACTTAGGTACCCAAATGGACTTGGATCCTTTCTTGTTAGTTTCGAAGGCATTGGACGTCTTCGTAACTAGATGATGAATGCATTGTGATGATTCATGACCAGTTTTTCCACAGTATTTGCAATAAGTAATAACTTTAGCTGTTCCAAAGACTTCTTTTTTAATAAAGCCAAGTCTAGACTTGTCATTTGGACTTCGTCTATAAGACATAATTTTATTTAAATTTTCAGTTCCATTGATAAATTTGGCTAGACTTTCCTTTAGGTGATTTACTTCCTTATGAAGTTCTAAGGTTTCATTAGGAGGTATCACTTCTGGAACATCCTTTGCCTTTAATTTTTCATTCTTTCTCAGAATATTTTCATAATTTTCTTTAAGTAAATTAAATTCTTTTTCCATTTTGGAAAACTTCTTTTTCAAATCTTTGTAACCTTTAGAGAGAGTTGAAGAATTAAAGAGCAATTCATTATATGCTTGTTGAAGGGAAAATGTGTCATTAAAATTTACCTCTTCATCTTGCTCTTTCTTTGAGCTTTCTGAACTAGTCTTCACCATGAGACACAAATTTGCTTCTTCCTCTCCTTCTTCTTCCGACGAGGATAGGTCCATATCCTTCCAAGTAGCCATGAGTCCTTTTTTCTTCTTTTTGAAGAAGGTTTTCTTTTTTTCCTTTTGTAGGCTTAGACATTCAGGTTTTAAAGTGTCCAGGCTTCTTACATTTGAAGTAGCTGGTGGACTCTTCTCCTTGGGCTCCTTACTAAACTTCTTTGTGAAGTTTCTAGCTTTAGACCCTCCTTTCTTTCTCCACATGGCTTGTATCTTTCTTGATATGAAAGATATCTCATCCTCATCAGTGTCATGTTCCTCAGATGCTTCCTCAAAAGATTCTTCCATATTTAGAGCTTTGGACGATGATTCCTTTGTTTGACACTAGACGCTTAAGGCAATGGACTTTCCTCTTTTCTATCCGTTGTCCTGCTTCAGCTCCAACTCGTGAACTTTGAGAGTTCCAATTAGATCTTCCATGGAAAGTGTTGTTAAGTCTTTAGACGCTCTCAATGTTGTAACCTATGGTCTCTACTATCTAGGCAAACTTAAGATTTTGTCAATATGATCATAGTTATCATAAGTTTTGCTTAGGGATCTTAGGTTGTTTATAATGGTTTGAAATCTACCAAACATAAGTTCAATAGTTTCATTATCTTCTATAGTAAATAGCTCATATTGTTTAACAAGCAAGCTTAGTTTAGATCATTTTACTTGTGAAGTACCCTCATATGCAAGAGTCAGGGTATCCCACATCATTTTAGCACTTCTTAAACTGTGCACTTTTTCATATTCTAATTCAGATAAGGCACACATAATAGCATTTCTAGCTTTAGATTTAAGTAAATACCTTTGTTTGTGGGCTTTTGTCTATTGACCTTTAGGTAACTCAAACCCATTTTGGCCCAAGGGCAAATAGTCACATGATTCCACCACATCCCACATGTCTATGTGGCAAGCATAAAAAAAGGCTCTCATTCTTTGCTTCCAGTAATCATAATTTTGACCCTTGAAGAGAGGTAGTCTATTGACAGCTTATCCTTCATTATCCATGTGATCTCAAGGTCTTTCAACCCCTCACTACTGTAGATTAGACTTTTTACATCGATTATAGTGACGTTATAGATTCAAGAATGTAAAAAGTTGGACTTTTTAAATCGGTTATCAAATCGATGTAAAAAACATTTTTTACATTGGTTCTTCCTTTTAACCGATGGAAAAAGTTATGTTTTTACATTGGTTACAGCTATAACCGATACTTTTTACATCGGTTGTTAGCATAACCTATGTAAAAAGTAATATTTTTTTTAAAATACCTCATTTGTTTTATTCCCTTCCTTCCCTATAATTTAACAACAATATACCACATGAATCACACTGAATTATCTCGTAGCCAGATTAAGGTAGAAATACATTCTAATTCCTGCATACTAACATAAATGTTAAACTAATATACTTTCCAATAATTGTCAAATCAATATACATTCTAAACTAATATACATGCTAAACTATTAAATTGTCATCTAATAAACTGTTTTATTGTATCCATAAACATTCTAAACTAATATAAAATGTTACAAGTTACGAATCTCAATGAAAAATTGTGCCCAACATTCCCGAATGTCATCAATTTCCTGGCTAAAGAACGAATGTGGATTGTTGATTATCTACAAATAAAAATAACTTAAGATTAAACGTTGGCTCATCAACTGAAAAAAAAAAAAACTAATCTAACTTAAAAAAATTTCTATTACCTTTTTCCATGAACCAACCATACTCGCAGAATCAATAATTAGCATATGTCTCATGACATAGTATCCACAATCATAGCTTCCAAGTTGTCTTTAAGACTACAAATGAATACCAAATTTGAATATAATGAGTAAACATTATATATAATAACTATTATTCATAAAATGTGATTGAATCTGGGGTTCTAAACTACTTACACGAGGGTTAATCCATGTAGGCTTCTTTCTACTTGATAAGTGTGTACCTTACAACATCTAAAATCCGTTCATAGCTCTATGACAGAAAAAATATTCATGTAAAGTAAGTTATAGGTTTTAGAGTTATAATACATATCATAAAATAAATGTATTATAAATAAAAGCTTATGAATCAATTAGGTTCTCGGTTTCTTTCTTTGGCTTATTTCTCAGTGAACTCCCTTCTATTTGTAATGTATATTTAGAATTTTAGAGAAGGAGGCTTAACTCGGTCTGTCTCACACAACCCAAGCCTATTAAGAATTAAAATTTGGGCCTCGGACCCGCTGGGCGATTTTTCGGAAGGAACCTGCTCTGTTCTGGCGCCGGGCGGGCAGCAAAACCCGCTGGGCAGGATACTTCCGAAGCAGGCCCGCCGGGCGGCCTACAGAGCCCGCCGGGCGGGTGCGACCTTGTGTCGTGTTGTCCTTCAAGTCTCCTTTTGGCCTGTTGTTGTGCTGCTAGGCTTCTTTTATGATCCTCACCTTGGTTCTTGCTTCTTTTAAGTCCACTTTGGTAAGTAATACTCCTTTGTACCCGTGGACGATATTTTCCTTCTTTGTTCATCTAACTTCCTTCATAAAATCAAACAAAATTAAGGTAATTCATGTAATTTTAAGTAAAAAGCTTAGAAACACACATCACATGAAATTATTTTTTCCCCTATTCTTTTCAGCTTCAATATTTTTGGAAAAAATAAAGTGTTGAAAAATGGTTTGGAATTGCTACTGCGTAATATAATTTTAGCCAATGCTTGAAAAGACCGATTACCACTGTAACGACATAACTATCGCTATTAAACAACCCTACTAAACATACACCTTATCCACATATCAGGTGAATAAAAGCAATCATAACATATCTGTATATAAGTCATACACACCAATTGAGAGATCCACCTCATCTCTCCTAGTACCATGCATGCATATCTATTCAAATGTCATCATTATATATACACGACTATGGGATAACACCAACCTAGATCAACAATATCAAAAATATATACATCAGGGAAGTAGGGTACAAAACTCACTCCCTATAACTGGTTAATTTATACAATCCCATCAAAAGAATAACTATACAGAACAACATTTCCAAAACAAAAAGAGTTGTCTCGCAAGCAACTCCACCGTCATCTCTAGGCAGCCGGATCCACTGAAGCCTCGCCATTTGCTCCCACGCCATAGGACGTGATTATCACAGGCACATCAGCGCAACAGCAACAACAAGACAACCAACAACAACAAAACATGGCAAGGGTAAGCTTACTACAACAATGGCATAGCATTTGATTATGGAAATCATCAACAATTCACAATATTCAATCACAAGTATATGACACACCATTATATATCCAGAGTTCTCAACATCTATATACAGATGTACATATATAAAACATTCATTTACATGGCAAAGAGTTCTCAATCCAGAACTTCATATCACCACCAATCCGTCACAACTATGTCAATGCATGATGACACGACTCTCGAGAGATTTACAACATATCGGGTGATCAGCCAGGTCTCACCCCTTACTGTGGCCTATCTAAGCACCATTTAGGGATTGCCAAACTCTGATCTACGGATAAGTTTAGTGGTTTGTCAGGATAAGTGTATGTGGGTGGTGGCTTACTGCAACACAAGGCCTGCATCGCCTTGGCCTCCTGCGGAGTTGCCTATCCATTCATCCCCAAAGGCCCATCGTCAGTTGCCCCACATCTTATCCAGCACTAGGTTGGAGGCCCATCTAAGTTCCAACTCTGGTCATCATCCAACTTACATGCCTACCCACACCACGGCATGAGGTCCATCGTCAGCTATCTCAATCGCCAACTATGCATGAATGCATGTACTACACACCATCAACCACTCAACCACAACTAATAAACACACGACATGTATATATGTATATCAATACAACTAGTGGCAAAGAGGTCCATCGTCAACTACCTCACATGACCACTCAACATCCGTCAACACCATATCGGCCCCAATCTGGCCTCAATCAAAATCAACAGGTAAGGCCCTACCTAAGCAGCCTATCTCGTGAGAAACAATATCATACATAACAAGCGGAGGTCCTATCTAAGAAACCTTCCACCTCAATGACATATCTAACAATCAATTCATAATTTAAAAGCAAGATCCTATTTGAAAACCATTTAGAAGATAAGTAACTCTGGAAATTTACAAAAAACCTTTGAAACAATTTGCTTCTTTAATTTAAAAAAAGTCATATCCCAACTGGACAACTCTCCATCATTCTCAAATAGGGTTTTTGAAAATGTATAATACTCTTTTTATATGTATATATACAAAATATTTCGCATTTTGGAATGAAAATTGTGAAATCTTAAATGGTACATTCAGTTTTGAAATAATAGATTATGTACTGTAGAAAAAATGCATTAGAATTCATTTTTCAGCAGGGATAATCAATTATGGGTCTCTATAATCGATTATCTCCGAAGCAAAACTAGAAAAAAAAAATTCTGAGTAGTAGACAATCGATTATCAGAGGTAATAATCGATTATCACAGAGCCAAAATTACGAAAACAGCACTTAGAGCTCTAGATAATCAATTATGAAGCTCCCATAATCAATTATCTATGACAGGACTGCGAAAAACCCCCAATTTTATTGCAGAAAACTTGAACTTTCACCACCCAAACTCAATTTTTTGAATCAATGGGGTTCCAATATCATCAATCCACCCCAATCAAGCTCATAAACAACAGATTATACAATCAATTCAACATTTCATCACATAATTCATAGATTTCTCATCAAATCTCATATTTTTCTCTAAAAACTCATTTTCATCCAAAATCTCACCACAACCAACATACAATCCGAATTTCGACCAACCCAAGGTGATATTCACACACAATCATGTTCATACATCACAAATCTAGCAAGTGTAAGCTTCCCTTACCTCTTGAAGCTTCGGAATCCGAGCTTAGGGAAGGAAAACATGAGACACAAAACCTTGAACCAAACTCCATGAAAGCAAGGTAACAACAGCCCTCCCACGCCTAGAAACAGGATTCCTCACTGGGTTTGGGTCTCACACTTCAAGAATCTCGGTAAGGATTAGAGGAAAAATTGAGAGAAAGAGAGAAGAGAGTGAGAGAGAGACACGAGTATGAGAGAGTTCGAGAGAATGAGAGAGAGAATGAAAGGCGGAATGAGAGAAATGAGAAGGGAAGGTGTTTTAAAACTCTCCCTGGCCTCAGAAAGGCTTTAGGCCCACTAAAGCTCAGGGTCCATCCATTCACTCTCCAAAACTCACAATAGGTCTAACTTAATTGTTTTTCTCTCAACAACCCAAACCCAAACCAACAACAGTCTCAATTTGGCTCAAGCACATTTGTCTCAGTTCCCTAAACTCAGATAGGAATTCCAAGTCAACAACATAAAACTAACACTACACAACAACAATCAAAAACAACAATCTATTTATTTATTTGTTTTAAACACCATAATCACATATTAATTTTCACCTTTAGTTATTAAACCACTAAATCATGCATTAAGAAAAACACGACATTACAACCACCACAGCGGTCAATATGACAACTTCTAGAATAACTTTCTCTATATCAAATATCCAGTTTCATTGGGAAAAAAAAAATTCAGGACCATACACAAGTAGGCAAGTTTCACTGAGGTGCAATTTAAACCACATACAACCACACAATTAGGAAAAGTAGCAACTTATCATCTCAATTAAAATTGAAACAACGAAAATAAAATTGAATCTTACAACTAGTAAAGGTGTAACGCTAGTAGGGTAGGAGTTGGTAGTTGATGGGATGCTTCTGGTAAAGAAAATCCAACCACAACGCTGTAATCGCATGCAAAAACAACACAATAAAGAAAAAAAAACAATGACGAATATGAGGAAGTAAGCGAAGCAGTTAGGTTAAGAGATGCACTAATAAAGGGGATGAATATGAGGACGACGTGGAGAGCCAAACCGACACCGGTGGTGGCAAAAAAGACAAAGATGGGGCGAACGGTGATGACGATGGGTAGGGTAGGAATTAATTGTGTAATGGAAAACACGCTAAATGAAGCAGGGAATTCAAAATTTACTTATAACCGATGTAAAAAATATTCTTTACATCAGTTAAAATTATAACGAATGTAAAAAGACGTTTTTACATCGGTTATAATTTTAACCAATGTAAAAAAGTTTTACTTAATTACAAAAATGCCACTGCTTTTTTTTTTAAATCGATTGGCGAATAACCGATGTAAAAACCTGTTGTAAAATGTCTACTTTCCACTAGTGCCTACATTGTTAGATGGTCAACCCCAAGAGGCCGAGCTCTAATACCAATTGAAATAACAAGGATTGCATAAGAAGGAGGAGGGTTGAATTGTGCGTTTAAAAACTTTTTAATCATTTTTGAAAGCAAGTTCGAAAGATTAAGAGAGAAGGATAAGAGAAGGCAAAGACACAGAGTTTTTATACTAGTTCACTCAACCTTGAGCTACGTCCAGTCCCTTTGCCCAGAAGGAATTCACTAACCAACCTTAGGTTATACAATAAGTATTCTTCACTACCTCTTTAGGCTTTACAATCCAATCAACCCAGATTACTTAACTACCCAAGTATTCTTTCTCACTAAGCTTCTCTAGGCTTTCGCAACAAAAAGGAGTTGTATACAAGGAAATCAACTCACAATGTGAGGATATAAAAGATTAAGTACAAAGAAAATTTCTTTCAACACGATTTCGAAGTCATCCAATAAACGTAAGAGTTCTATATCGTATTTTCTTAGCATTTCATCATCAATTGCTTTTCTTGAGCTGGTATATATAGTCCTCGTAGAAAAGAGCCGTTGAAAGGACATAGCTTAGTCTTCAACAAATATGAACATGTATTGAGCTTTCAGAGGAGTCAAAAAAGGTAACTTTAGTTCTTACACCAAAATGGAAAGTGCAGTATTGAGTTGATGGTCTGTTTTTCTGATCATTCTTTATTCGGCTTGGCAACTTGATAAGTTGACTACTTTTTTTTGCACTACTGTGTTTATGCATTAAAAAGTATCTGTCTTTCATTTAATGCTTAGACATATGAACGTTAGATCTCTTAAAATAAATAAGGCATTAAATTTGAGAAACGCATAGGTAGGCTTTGAATACTTAGTTGTTTAGAGATAGACTTACTCTTGGACGAACTTTGTATATGAGTCTCAATTTCAAACATTTAGCCATTAAGAGAGAGACTTACTTCTAAACGGTCGACATAATGAGTCAATTGGACACTTGTTAAAACTGGCGCATTGGATGCCACGGTGTTGGACGCTGTAAAACCATTTTTACAACAGAACCTTAAAACTTAATAAGTTTGTTATCTTCAAAATTTTGAGGGACTAGATGCTTCATACGTCTTTGGTTCCAACAGAACTAAGTTGATTGGATGATTAAATTGTTTTCCTTAACTATTGAGTGGTATGATGGAATATACCAAAATAGAAGAGGTTTTGCTAAATTTTCTAGGAAAGTGTGAATGTTTATAATTGAATATATTGTTCTTGTTGATGTTTATACATCATATTCATATATATTGATGTTGTGAACCATGCATTGATGGCATGTGTTCTGGATGTGGAAGCCAAGTTTAGTACACTAAGGAACGAAAGGCAGGGACCCACTTACAAAGGTCTTGGGGGTAAGGTATCAAGCGATGAAGGTCCCAATGGCCAAGGTAGCACCCTTGAGCCAAGATACTTACTTGACCAAGCTTGATAACCCGACAACTGCTCAGTATTCTAGGATTGGTGTGAAAGTATACCTTCGTTTGGATTGTGAATGTCCTAAGTTGAAAGATTGCTCGTTTCCTCAATGATAATGAGGATTGTACCTTGGTGTGAGAAAGGTATATGTACTCCCAATCACTTCCCATGGATATTGATGAACACTAAATGGATTATGGGCCCACATGCATTACACTAACGAGTGTCTCAATAAAACCCCAGAATTAGTGTGGTATGGGACGCATCAATTTCGGATGGTAGTAGTATAGACGGACTTGTAGTGTTACCATTTGGATTTATTGAGTAACTCGATAAAAATGATTGATAGATTGAAAAGAAAAATGATAGGTCATGCATCAAATCTCTATGTGTGTGCAACATGGGAATGGAATGCATTATGTTTATGAAATAACTATAATAATTACATATGTTGTGATAATGTATAAGTTGTGAATGTTCTCTCTATTAATTGTTATGGTGTTTGATACATGATTTTATAGTTTATTGAATGATACTACTATGTTAGTGTTTATCATATTAGCTGTGAGATATGAACTATGATTTAGGTGGGTCTTTGGGTTTATTTGATTCCTTAGTTTTAAACTGTCTAGTTCTTGCCCTTGATTAATTTGTTCCTTCCTCCATCTGCGGATGTTTGGAATAGAAATAGGGCGCGAATTTCCTTTTTGGTTTGTACGTGAACAGATACATGGCTTAAAAGTGTGTGGTATTGGCAAGGGAAGCACCTTGGTTGAAAGCTCTACTGGGATTAGAAGTCTTACAACCCTTAATTAGGATGGTATCAGAGTGGCGTAGTAGAAGCATGTATAAATATGTGGAAGACTTGTTCCTCGAGAACGAGGATTTTAGAGTTTAGTCCTATCACATGAGATACCAAAAAAGTCTAGTGTGGTGTTAGGGCTAGTATTTCTCTGAGATTAGAATGATAATACTCTAATATAAAGGAGTATCCAATTGTGTAGTAGACCGTGCTATAATATCAGTGGAATGTAATGTAAACCCTTTTCGTGTCAAGAATATGTAGGTGCATATTTGTAGAGTTTTAATTTGTATTTCATTTTCATTGATATTTGTTATCATGCTATTTTACTAATAGTTTAAAAGTAAAAACCTTTATTTCGTTTTACAATGGAAAATTTTATGTTCTGTATTATGTTACATTTTCATTTTTAAAGCTTTAAGAAAAGAAAATTACCTTAATTTCTACCACTAATCTATTAGAGCTCGAATTTGAGTTATAGAAAAGTTGACAATTAAAGGTATTACATCACATATCATATGTCAAAGAAATATATATTGCTAAATGTATTAATAATTTTTGTATGATAATCTCTTTATTATTTCAATTTTGTCAAAATTTGAAAACATTTAAAGAATTTTTCTATTTATTAAATCGTATATGTCACTTATTATCTTCACAATAATTCTTTTTCATCCAAAAATATTTTGTTTTTGATTAATTTTAATCATTTTAATTCATAACAAGAAATTAATAAATGTTAAGTAGTAAATAATTTTTTAGTTTAAATAAAATTATAAATCTAATATAAATAAAGTAAAAAAATTAATTAATAATTTGAAAATATTAACTAAGTTATTTTATAATAATTTTTACTCATAGTGGTCCTATCCCACTATCCAGTTCGAGCATGATTGTCTCTAATGAAAGATATTTATGATCTTTACCCCAAAAATAACAAATTAGTTGTGAAAAATATAATTTTTAAATTAATTTTATTAATTTAAATCAAATTTAAATTTATTTTAACTTATATTGATAAAAAAAATATATTAAATTAAAACTAATTTATTTCAACATATAACTACATAGTGCATTATGATAGAGTTTAATAGCTATGCACTGTCAGTGTAAAAAGTTTTACATTGTCAATCAATCAAAAATCACCATTAGTTTGACTTTTAAGATTATTATTGTAAAAGTAAAAAAACTTACCATACATAGTGATTTGTGATTGGATGATAGTGTAAAACTACTTTACATGTCAATGCATAACCTATTTTCTTTTATGATATATATCACTTTTTTTCAAAATGTAAAATATCAATAATATTTTATGTTTTTAAAAAATAACATTTTTACATGGTATTAATTACATTAAATTGTAGACAATGTGTATTTATAATTTTGTACTCAATATATTCAAATTTAAGTTAAAAATCAATATGATTCATATAAAAAATATCACGATCAAATTAATTATAATGCTTATACAAAGAAGTAATTGTTATAAAATCTAAAAAACAAATAAATCATAGGTAAATCATCCATTATATTGTAATTAATTATATGTTTAATCAAATTAAATAGCACAATCTAATATAATAATACTAATTTTGTTTTCAATCCAATGGTGGGTTTTGAGATAAAATTATCTAGTGAAAAACATATTGATTGTAAATAATTGGTAAAAATAACACCAATGTAATTTGATCCCTCCCTTATACATATATAGGAAGGATCAAATTACAATGATATAACTCTTAGTAATTATTATACCATCAATAATTTTATATAAAATGTGGATTTTGTAACGACTCAACTTCGTCATAGGGAAACTCAATTAACACAACCAAGGTCCAATTTTAATTTTCTATTATGAAAGCTCTCTTGTTAATTTGTTATGAAAAAGAGTGGGAATTTTTCATGACTTCAAAATATGCTTCTCTAATACTAATGCCAACTTAGAATAGAAATCATAATCTACATCAATGAGCTTGAAACAAAGAGATTTCATTGAAAACATTAACACTACATGTATACAAGAAATCAAACTACTCTAAGGTGAAGTGTGTACCAATATAGGTGGCCAACCTACGAATGCAAGTCAAGAAGGGGAGGGGGATTATACATATGAATACTCCCTAATCTAATCTGGTCATAATAATTGACTCACATAACAAAACAAGTACGACCCGATATGAATCTCATCTCTATAATAGAGGCTCTAGATACATGGCTAGTGGTATATCTCGGATTGTCTTTACCACCTCCATGTACATAGGTCTCTTGCCTCTAGGGTTCATCCAGCGGTGCCAAATTGAAGAAGCTATAGAGTCGTCGAGAGGATTGAAAAGTAACTCCTCCAAGCTCCACAAGGGTGTCGAGATTTGACATGTATACGAAGACGATTCCTCCGTCTTATCGTCCATTGACCGTGGTGAGTCTAGAAGGCATCGTCCTTTGATACAAACATGCATTCCCAAAAGGAGAAAGAGAACTTGGGGTCCAGGAAGATCTTTGTCCATCTGCTCCCACAACAATAGGTCATGGCTATCATCATAGCCACATACGCAGAAATCACACTAGCAAGAGTAAGCTACCCAAAGAAAACATAAATGTGCAACAAAAATATATGCAAAGAAAATAATCAAAATTAAATATCATAGCAATAGCATAGTCAACAGTTCATACCTGTTCATTACAATTCAAGCAAAAGAGATCAAATAGACAGGCACAACGAAACATCTCTTTTATGCAATGTCATAAAATGTAACAACTACTCTATGGAGACTACAACATCGAGTGACTAGGCGGGAAGAATCCCTTAATCATGGTAGAATAAACAACACTCATCTGGGCAAGAAATGGCATGTGCCAAGACCATTTGGGGGATACCTAAAGTAATATGTGGAAGCGATGTATTGGCCACGTCAGGATAGATAGACGTGGGTAGTGGCTTTACCACGACACAGGATTCGCGAGTATCTTGGTCTACATGTGGGATTCACCCATCTACCTATCCCCAAGGTAACCCATCCTCCACTAACCCTTCTCGCATTAGGTATGAGGCCTAACCAATCGACCATCAACTTACATACGTACTCGCCAACACAGCATAAGCTGCTACAACATAGCCAAAGCTATAGACTCATGCATGTATGCATGACATAACCATTCACCAACACATAAACAATAATGGCACCATATATTATAAACAAATCATCATGGCCATGGTTTAGTCATTAATGTTATCACCATTATTCCCATCATCAATTCACCACACTTATCCTCAAGAATAACACTATCATGTGTCACAACATAGAGCCCCAACCATCATTGGCTCTTCAACAATAGGATCCTATCTAGAGCGATCCCTAGTTGAGGATAAGAAGAGGTTCTACATAGATTAATCGCACAATACAAAGTCCTCATATAGAGCAGCTTTGCCAACAACTAGTTAAAACTCTACTTAGAGTGATTTAAACCTGACCGTAAAAGTTATTCAAAGAAAATATAAGTCCATTAACTTCAATTAGATTATTTAAAATAAGCCATCATAAGTGAGGATGCCGTAAATGTACCATAAAGGCAAACAAAATCAACTTTATTTAAAAGATTAGGTTTTCTTAAAACTTAACTTTATAACTTATAGAGTTATTCTTTACAATGAAATTATTTAAAATACTTTTCAAAAATTTAAATAAAATAGAAAAGATAAATTTCCTTGGAAATCATATTTAACTTTTATTTAGAAAGATCCATAGTTAAATTTTAAGTGTAAAAATATCACATTCTACAAAACTAGTAAAAAGGTTATAAAACTTTTATCAAAACAAATTCCAACGGCAGCTAGTTTCTGGACTCGGATTTGAAATTCATTTCAAACAAGTAAATGATTTTTATTTGACATGATCCCTGTATTGATGATAATGAAATTTTGTCTATTTTCTAAAACATTAAAGATCATCTCAAGCAAAAATCTGCAAAGAAAAGATACAAAATAACAAGACAATAAAGTCAAGATGACCTATTGGAGGACTAGCAAACATATTTTGTTATTTTTCATATCCAAACAAAACTTTACAGAGTCCAAATCATTTATTTTATGAAAATATACTTAAAAACCTTTTCAAAATGATCAAGAACATTAAAAACCAAGGTCTACATGATTTTATATGATTTTTGAAAGTTCACAGTTTTCAAAACTACTTTCAGTTAAGAAACAAGTACAACCTTCAATTTCTAAAAAATATTAAAAATAGAAAGCCAACCATATATGCTTGGAAAGCTTTTTATGTCTAATTTTTGGTCGTTCCAAAAGTTTAAACATTTACACAACAAAATCTTCCAGAATCATGTTTTATCACACACTGCCATACCAGCGTTTTCAGAAGTTAAGCACAATTTTCAAAGGGTTCAACTTTTTTGTTTCTTAACCTTTTAACACATTTCTTGAGTCTATTATGGATCAAATTTTGTCTAGTTTACAAAAAAACAAAAGAACTCAGAAAAATTTACCACAGCTTTAGATATAGAAAAAATGGTGAACCATGCTTAGGCATAAAAACGAAATACTCAGGAACACAATTCATACACCCACGAAGATGGCTTCTTTCATCAAGTTTACAATTTTTAAAATACCAACAACAATTTTAAGTAACAAACCACACCAAAAACAAAATAACTATAGCCCAAACACCAATAAAAGGTTAGCTTTCCTTACCACCAAAAACAGCCAAAGTTACAAACAAGCAAAAACTTGAGTTTTGAGTTCCCTTCCTTTGCAAAGCTTTGACCTTTGCACCATCCATCACCATGAATGGTCAATATATGAGATGAACACAAACAAAAGAACAAGGTTTAGAACTGTAGAAGCAAAGAGGATGGTTTAGACCACTTAGATCTTAATAGAAAAGGATAGAAGTTACCTAGACAACCACTTTGACCGTTGAAGCTCACAACTCACATTCTAGCACTTAGGAAATTTTTGAACAAGATAGGAGAACTCTCTCTTAGCTCAAGGTTTTGAGGGAATCATAATGAGAGGAAACTTTGCTTAACACTATTGATAAGACAACTTTAATTGAAGGGTATAATGGTAACTCACAAAATAGTTTCAACTTTATTTAAAATTGAAAAACAAATCCAACTTCTCCAAAAAGGGAGAAGTAGACATCCAATGGGAGAAACGAGGGGTGGGTTTAGTGGTTTTGGTACATCCAAGTACACATGTACAAATAATAGGAAAATGTGTAGAACTAATGAAGAGACATCTAGTTAGGTTGCAACTAATTAGTTGGATTAGGAGAAAAAATGGTTAGCTTTTTTTGGGTTGGGCTTGGATGTATGGGTTGTAGGTTTAGGTAATAGAAATTTTAATTTCTCACACTGACAGAGAAAACATGGTCAAATACCAAAATTTAGCGAATTAGGTTTAGGGTTTTTGACATTTAAACTAATTAAGATAATTTAATTGAAATTAAAATATCAATGAGTTTATGACTCACTAATATATCTTAGGGCATGTTTGATATGCCTCTATAGCAGCCAGAAAGTCAATTCTCTTTATCTGACAGGTTTCTCAATAAACAGTCCTGAATGGCAATAGAGAAAATCCCAATGTTTTAAATTCTTTGAGTAAGGAAAGCTATCAAACTAAATAGAATCCAATCATAATTAATTTAAATTTAATTATAATTAAATTTCATGGTCTTGTACTGCTCATCCATAGTACAGATAATTATCGGCTCGACAGATATCATTACAAACTTGATTCTTGCAAAAATCTTTGTAGAATCTCATACATGAACAACATGTAATTTTTTATTATCTATTCTTCATTAGAAAAAAAAATTAATTCCTATTTTTAGTTATTCAATCACTTAATTTGGGATCAACATGCAGTAGATCTTACATTGTCAGCCTTCACAATGTATCTCTACACTGTTGGAATCCGCATAGGCTTAATTTCTATAGAAAAATCTATTGAAATTTACACAGTAAATATTATTAATTATTCACTTATACTGAATTTATATTTAATTACTCTTTTTATATTATCAACCACTTATGCACAGATTATAAAAGTCAAGTCTTACAGATTTTGTCAATCTAACCTTTCAATTATAACTTTATATTTCCTTGATTGTCTGTGTCAAATTTTGTGAAAATTAAACAACAATAAAAATATAATCAAATAATTCATATTTTACTATATTTTGAAAAGCTGACTTGTCTGAGTGACTGACTTAACATCCATAGCGGCACTAATAGACAAGATTACCTCGATTAGCCACCTCTACACTAGCTAAGACAATCATTACTATCCTAGCTACAACAGCCATGACTATCCCAGTTACGACAGGTAAAACACTTAATATGGCACCGTAACACGTGTTACCATGTGTCATCCCACATGGCATCTAAATTACATTAACGGCTTTTCCCACCAAAATGCTCTATGTAAAAGACTCCACACACCTGGTACACATAACTCTGTCATCTTTCTCCCCACTCTTTAACTTTCACTGACTTAAGCATTGGAGTCCTTGCAAGTGCCATAACCGGACGCATTCACCATAGAAGAAGCAAGAAGAAGAATTATTTTTGCCTCCAAGAAGCATTGCTAAAGTTTTGATGATTTAGCCTCTTGATGAGTGCAAAGTTGTATTGTGTGTTTCTATATATGTGTGGTTGTGTGTCATACATGATTAATCTTTATCTTTGATGATTTGATGGTAATGAGCTCTAAATTTAAGACTTAATGAAATAACAAGTGATAACATGTTTTCATAAGTCTAAAATTGAATTCAAGAAGAAATAAATGTTTAAAAAATGGTTTCAATTTGATAAAAGATCATGGCTATATGTTAAAGCTTTTAAAGATTACAATCTTGTGTTTAGAAACAATTTAATTGGTTAAATTAGTTTGGTAATCGATTATTTTCGTTAATAAGCACATTGGAAAGCTGAAATCAATCTATTTTAACTAGTTACGAAATTTTGCAATCAGTTACAATTTGTTGTTATAACTAGTTATGTAATTATGTAATCAGTTACATTTTGCTATAACTAATTACATAATTATGTAAGTGGTTACATTTAAAAATGCTAATTCTTTTCTATACGAAATAAAACCTATCCGAAAATAACTAGTTACAAATGAAATAACTAGTTATTTTTGTTCTAAGTTCAATTTCTAGATTTTTGAAGAACAAAATAACTAATTATGAGACCAAATAACTAGTTATTACAATTTTCTCTTTATAAATTGGGAACCTTATTGGATCTTTTTACATGGCTTCTGATCTCCAAACTTTTGTGAGAGTTTTTCAAGAGAGAAAACACATTTTTCTTCATCACTACAACAAGTTTTGGATCAAAACCTAGAACTCACACATGGAACATCTTTGGGGATAAAGAGAAGTCATCTTTTGAGTAAATTTGTTTTGTGCTTCATTGTTTTTCATTCATCATGAATTAAGGTGATATCTAACCTTTACTTTCTATATAATTTTCATTCTTGATAAGGGTTTTCTCAAATCTCTCTTGTGGTAGTGTTTCACAAGTAGTGGTTCAAGTTTTCTTGATAGATTTTCAAGAAACATGATCTTGGGTTGTGTTCGTGTGTAATTCCTTTGTTTGTCCAGTGTGCTTGTAAACAATTGAATCGCATAGTGATAATCCCAATTGGTTTGATTGGAAACTAGATGTAGATCACAGTGGTCATGATTAAACCAATATAAATCTTATGTGTTCTTTTGTTTTCTCTACCCTTTCTCACAAATATTGAATCTTGATCTCTTTATCAATTGTATATTAATTCATGAGAATCTTGTTCATGGTTGCATAGTCAAATCAAGATAATTGTTCTAATTCTACAACATCCACATCACCAAATCAAATTGATTCCAGGTTTTTCAAAAATCTAGTTTTTCATCTTTGAAAATATTTTAGGGTTCTTGAAAATTTTATAGATCCAATTCACCTCCCTCTTGGATCCAACCCTTTTAATCAAAAATTGGTATCAAGAGCAAGGTTCTTGAGAGTTACTTCAAGATTTCTTTTTAAAATGGCGGGAAATCAAGTGCCTTACGATGAAGGTGGTTCCATTAATAGACCTCCTATTTTCAATGGTGAAAATTATACCTATTGGAAAGCTCATATGAAAAATCTTTATTGAATTGATTAATGTGGCTATATGGGATGCAGTAGAAAATGGACCATATGTCCCTAAATATGAGGAAAAAGGAAAACAAGTAATAAAATATTAGATTGAATGGACTGAAGAAGAAAAGAGAAAAGCTCAATATAATCTAAAAGCAAAGAACATCATAACCTTTACATTAACTCTTAATGAGTTCTTTAAACTATCTCAATGTTCTATAGCTAAAGAAATGTGGGATGATTTGCAAGTAACTCATGAAGGAACTAGTGATGTTAAAAAAGCTATAAAACATACATTAATTCAAGAGTACGAGATGTTTCACATGAAAAATAGTGAATCTATCTCTAATTGTCAAAAATGATATACAAATATTGTTAATCACCTAATTGGTCTTGGCAAGTAATTTGACATGGAAGAGCTGAATCTAAAAGTACTCAAATGTCTCAACTAAACTTGGCAACCAAAGGTGACAGTAATTGTAGAATCTAAAGATCTTAGTACCATGACACTTGCTGCACTATTTAGAAAGCTTAGAGAGCATGAACTCGAGCTTCATCACCTGGCTCATGAACAAGAAATTGACAACAAGAAGAAAGGCATAGCACTAAAGTCTTCCTCATCAAAAGAAGAAGATGACAAGTGTGTGATAGCTTAAGCTCGGATGATTTGGATAATGAGAATTTGACTCTCCTTCTGAAGAAATTCAGCAAATTCATAAAGAAGAAAAAAAAACAGAAATGGAAACCCTGTATCCAAGAAGGTCACCAAGAAAAATGAGGCCACTCCCTCAAACTATACTTGCTTTGAATGTGGTGGACAAGAACACATCAAAGCGAACAGTCCGACTTATCTAAAGAAACACCAAGGGGGAGAGAAAAAGCCCAAGAAACCAAACAAAGCTAAAAGAGCCTACATTGCATAGGATGTGAATGACATAAATTCTTTAAGTGAATCCGAAGCGGGTGAAGAAGCAAATTTGTGCCTAATGGCAAGCTGTGATGAGCAAAGCGCTATAAGTGATTCTGCATTTGAAATCTCTTTTGATTATTATCAATTGCATGAAGCATTTTTAGAAATGCATGAAGGGGCTCAAAAGTTAAAATTTTCAAATAATAGGCTCAAAAGCAAAGTTAGGCTACATGAATCACAGTTAGCTAAGTTGCAAAAAGAGTTTGTTGATCTTAAGTTAGAACATGAAACCATGGAGATGATCTATAAAAACTCTACATTAATTGTGCATCTTCATCCTCTCTTAAAGTCCTAGATTATGAGAATTGCATAAGTCTTAAAACTGAAAATGAATATCTAAAAAGACTCTTGCAAAGTCCACAATGGGAAGAGCAAATTTGGATAACTTGCTTGATAGACAAAAGTGTGTCTTTAATAAAGTTAGAATTGGTTACAATTTTGAAACTCAACAAAAATCTTATAAGAACTTTTTTAGCTTTAGAAAGGCCACTAGCTCTCCATTTGTGACTCACATTTACTGGGGTAGGAAAGGCCATATAGCATCTTTGTGTTATATTAAGAATGTTGGCATTCCTAGTGGCAAGTACATGTGGATTCCTAAAGGAACTAAGTCCCTACTAGCATTCAAGGATCCAATAAAAATTGTGGACCTAAAACTTTGTCTTGATCTTGTTTTATATGTGTGCTTGAAAGCCCGAAATTCAATGTGGTATCTAAACAGTGGCCGTTCAAGGCACATGAGTGGAGATGTCACTAAGTTCTCAAGTCTCTCTTCAAGACAAGATGGATATGTGACTTATGGTGATAATAACAAAGGAAAAATTCTTGGTGTTGGTAATATCGAAAACCCTTCAAATATCTTAATTGAAAAAATGTGCTGTATGTTGAAGGTTTAAAGTACAACTTGCTAAGTATTAGCAAATTTTGTGATAAAGGATTTAAAGTAGTCTTTAATTCAGATTATTGTATGATAACTACAAATGCATCAAATGAAGTTAAATTGATAGGAAATAGAATAGAAAACATTTATATGTTGAATTTGGATAGTGCATCTTTATTGCATACTAAGTGTCTTCTAGGAAAAGAAAATGATGTGTGGTTGTGGCATAGAAGGGCTGCTCATGTACACATGGATCACTTGAATAAGTTAGCAACCAAGAACTTAGTAATTGGCTTTCCTAAACTCAAGTTTGAAAAAGACAAGCTATGTGATGCTTGCCAAAAGGGAAAACAAGTCTGTCTTTTAAATCAAAAATGTTGTTTCTACAAAAAAACCTTTGCAATTACTACATATGGACTTGTTTGGTCCCTCCAAAACTATGAGTATAGGAGGAAATAACTATGGACTTGTGATTATAGATGATTTTTCTAGATACACATGGACATTGTTTTTACCTTAAAAAGTGATGCTTTTAAAGCCTTCAAAAAGCTTGCCAAGGTTATTCAAAATGAAACCAATTTAAAAATAGCATCCATAAGAAGTGATTATGAAAGAGAATTTCAAAATTATGAATTTGAAAGTTTTTTGTGAAAAACTTGGAATTGATCATAACTTTTCAACACCTAGAACACCACAACAGAATAGTGTAGTTAAAAGAAAGAATAGATCCTTGGAAGAATTAGCTAGGATAATGATGAATGAAAGTAATATACCTAAATATTTTTGGGCTGATGCTATTAGCATAGCTTGTTATGTTTGAAATATAGTTCTTTTAAGACCTATTTTAAAGAATTCTGGATGTGATTCTGCTGGTCGTTTGGATGGTTGAGAGGGTTGGACGTCTAACGATTGAGGTTGGGTTGGAATAGTGACTATGATAGTCTTCTATTTCTTGAGGAGTACACCAATAGGCTCATCATCCTCATCATCAAACTCAACAACCATCTAGAGTCTTCTTTTGGCAAGTGTCGATGCTAGTGCTGATGCAGGTTCAGGTGCACCTAGAGGAGGTGGAGTAGCTGTAGGAAGAGCAAGCAGAGCTTAAGGTTGTTAAGTCTTAGACCTCGTCACTCTTGACGTCCTTGCCTTGGATGTTATCCTCCAGGTGGACGATCTGGCAGCAGCAATTGGATTGACAAATAAGGCTTCATTGTCCATGGGCTTAGCATGTTAGACAATGTGCTCTTCTACTTCTTGAGGTACCATCTCAACTGGTTCGTCTTTAACATCTACCAGTTTGGTTGTTGCATCCAGAGGTTTCAACACAAATCTAGCCTTCATCTGGGCAATGTTGTTGTGCCCAAATGGTAACTAGGTGAACCTGTGGCCACCACCTAATGCTCTGATCTTAGGATGCTTACCAATAGACAAAGCAAAGAAAGCATGGTATACCTTCTGTTGCTAGAAGATCTTGTTCAACAAAGCGGTGTAGGTGATTTGGTCAAGCTCTCCTCGTCCCCACATGGTGCGAAAGATGTTGCTCAAAATGAGGTGAGGCAGGTTGAACTATTGACCAGTGATCATATGGAATAGCGCAAACCTGTGCAGAAAGGTAATGTTGTCCTTCGATCCAGCCTTGTGCAGTATACCCTTGTTCAGAAATTGCTAGTATACTTCTCCTTCCTTCATCAGCTTACTGTATTCAACAGGGCCTTTGCCTTCTGGTCCCATCAAGGCGACATCAACAGTGCTATGGCCTCCAAAGCTTTTCTCCTAGCCATTTTTGATGTAGGAACCAGTCCGTTCATAGCTAATGGCTTGTGCAACTGTACCAAGGTCCAGTGTGACCTTCACTCCCGGAACAGTGCCTACAATGTCTGCCTTGAAGAACACAGTAGAATTCCAAAATTATCTAATAAGCTCTAGATATACAATCTAATTCAAGTAGAAGTAGTTTAGGATTCCACATCTAGTGAGATTATCCTTAACCTTCACACCCATGTCATTAAGAGCTTGGATGTCAAAACGGCTCTCAATCAGAACGATAGCCTTGGCTAAGCTCTCCATATGAGCCACGGCCTTCATGGTAGCATCATATTTTTACAACCACGGCCTTCATGGCAACATTGGATTTTTCCATCACCATTGTTGAAAGCTTGAGGGTTTTAGGGTTCAAGATATTTCGGGAAAGAGAGAGAGAGTTTCAGAGAAGGTAAAAGTCAGGTGAGTGATTTTGGTCGTAGGTATTTGATTATATAGGAAAAAAGTTGAAGGGTTTCTCTTTTAGCAGTTTTTTGAAATTTGAAGAGAGATAATGTGCAATAAATGCTGGTCAGGTGCTCACGTTACACGAGGGCAGTTATACGATATGACTCAGACAGGAATAAAGCATTTATTTCAAATCATTATCAACAAAAACATCATTAAGTACAGATGAAGGTTTTTATGCACACATAAATATAAACCATTATGGAATGCGAACCGTTATGCTCATGGATGTATGCATAATGGACGGTGTAAAGATATTGGATGCTATAAAATATTGGACGCTACATATCATTGGATGGTCAAGGTATGTAGAAGAAAAACCATTCCTTTATAAATTCCATATCAAGACAGTCTTGGATATGGATGAGTTTATCTTCAGGAACTGGTTTTGTAAATATGTCTGCTAATTGATTTTCAGTATTAATAAACTAATATCAACAACCCCTTTCTGAACATAATCTCTTATAAAGTGTTGTTTTATTTCAATGTGCTTTGCTCTTGAATGCAGTATAGGATTTTTAGACAAGTTTATGACAACAATATTATCACAGACGATAGGAATGTTACTCTCGTAAATACTGTAATCCTCTAATTGATGCTTGATCCATAGGATTTGTGAGCAACACGACGTAGCTAAAATATATTCTGCTTCTATTGTGGATAAGGCAATCGTCCCTTATTTTTTGCTCTCCAGGAGATCAAATTTCCACTAATGAGGTGACATCCTCCACTGGTACTTTTTCGTTCTAGTCTGTTTCCAGTATAATCAGCATCACAGAATCCAACTAACCTGTATTCCTTGTTTGACTGAAAGCATAGACCAAGGTTAGTGGTTCTTTTTAATTATCTAAAGATTCTTTTTACTACCGTGAGATGTGTTTCTCTAGGGTTAGACTGAAAACGTGTACATAAACATACACTAAATATAATGGTATGTCTAAGCGCTATAAGATACAGTAGAGATCCAATCATACCTTGGTATGTAGTTTGGTCTACCTTTTTTGATGTGTCGTCCAGCCCAAGTACTGAGGATGGATGCATAAAGGTGCTTATTTCTTTGGCATTGTCCATCTTGTACTTCTTGAGAAGTCCTTTTGCATATTTCATTTGATGTATGTATATGCCATTGTTAGTTTGTTTTATTTGTAATCCCAAGAAGAATTTAAGTTCTCTCATCATACTTATCTCAAACTCAACTGTCATGAGCTTAGAAAAATCCTTGCATAGAGCGTCATTAGTAGCACCAAATATAATATCGTCCACAAATATTTATGTAATAATAAAATGTAATTGGATGTCTTTGCAAAAAAGAATGGTGTCTACTTTTCCTCTTGTAAAACCATTTTCTAAAAGAAAAGAACATAGTTTTTCATACCAAGCTCTTGGAGCTTGCTTAAGTTCATACAAGGCCTTTTTAAGCTTGAAAACATGCTTAGGAAAAGTATCACACTCAAAGTCAGGAGGTTGTTTTACATAGACTTCCTCATTTATTATGCCATTGAGGAATGCACTTTTTACATCCATTTGATAGAGCTTCATATTACTATGAGCAGCAAATGAAAGCAAAATGTGAATGGCTTCTAATCTAGCTACTGGGGCAAAAGTTTTAGTGAAGTTTATACCTTCTTGTTAAGAGCAGCCTTGAGCCACAAGACGAGCTTTGTTTCTTACAACTTTGCTAGCTTCGTCTAACTTATTTCGAAACACCTATTTTGTTCCCATGATAGATTTATCTTTAGGTGCAGGAACTAGCTTCCACACCTCATTGCGTTCAAACTAGTTCAATTCTTCCTTCATGGCATTGATCCAGTCTTCGTCTAGGAGAGCTTCATCCACTGTCTTTGGTTCCGTATGGGAAATCAAGGCGGTTTGAGCTTGCTCCTTGAAGGTTGATCTTGTCCTTACATGGTCGCGTACGCTTCCAAGAATTTGATCATCTGGATTATATGTCTTCATTTGCCATTGTCATCCAGTTGGTTCCTTTTCTTCTATCTTTGAGTCGTCCAACTGGGTTCTGGAAGCTGGTTGGTTGGTATCGTCCAACTTCATATTTGCAAATGAATTGTCTAGCTTTGATAGTTCTCTATCAGGCTTATTGTCATTAAATTTCACATGGATGGCTTTTTCAATTGTTAAGGTTCTAGAGTTGTAAACTCTATAGGCCTTGGACGTTTCAGATTAGCCTAACAATATTCCGTCATCACATTTAGAATCAAACTTTCCAAGAGTGTCCTTAATGTTTAAGATGAAACATTGACATCCAAAAGGATGAAGATATGATATGTTGGGTTTTCTTCCTTTCCATAATTCATAGGGAGTCTTTTTCAAAATAGGTCTAATATATATTCTATTTTGTAAATATCATGCAGTGTTTACGGCTTTAGCCCAGAAGTGCTTAAGAGTAAAGTTATCGTTAAGCATGGTTCTAGCCATTTCTTGCAATGACATATTCTTTCTCTCTACCACACCATTCTATTGAGGTGTACGTGGTACAAAGAAGTTATGGAGAGTTCCGTTCTCTTCACAGAACCCTTGAAAACTTTTGTTTTTGAACTCCCCTCTATGATCACTTCTAATTGAAGCTATGCAAACACCCTTTTCATTTTAAACTCTTTTGCAAAAGATAGAAAAGGTTTTATAAGACTTATCTTTGTGTTTTAAGAACATAACCCATGTCCATCTAGTATAGTCATCTACTACAACTAACCCATGTTGTTTTCCACTAAGGGAGGCTATTCTAGTAGGACCAAACAAATCAATATGCAAAAGCTCAAGTGGTCTAGTCGTGGAAACAATGTTCTTTGAGTCAAAAGAGCTTTTCACTTGTTTCCCTTTTTGACAAGCATCACAGAGAACATCAGATTTGTATACAAGATCTAGAAGTCCTCTTACAAGGTTATGCTTATTTAGCTTTGAGATTAATCTCAAGCTTGCATGTCCAGGTTTCTTGTGCCAAATCCATTAATTCTTGTTGATGAATACTAGACAAGACACATTTTGATTTGTGAGATCATTTAAGTTGATCTTATAAAGATTGTTTTGCCTTTTAGTAGAGAATAATATAGATCTGTCTAAGTTTCTGACTATACATGCATTTTTGTCAAAGGAGATACTGTATCCACTGTCACATAATTGACTTATGCTCAGTAAATTGTGTCTAAGTCCTTTAATAGATAAAACATTTTCAATAGAAGGGAAGGGATGCTTACCGATCTTGCTTATACCTGTAATCTTTCCCTTCTGGTTTCTTCCAAAGGTGGCCCATCCACCATTCTTGGGTTAGAGGCTTTGGAATATACACCTTTCGCCTGTCATGTGTCGTGAGCAGCCACTGTCCAAATACCATGATTGGTGTTTTCTTTTTGTTATTAAGCAAATCTACAACAGGAATTATCATGGACTTAGGTACCCAAATAGCCTTGGGTCCTTTTTTGTCAGTTCTGAAGGCATTGGATGCCTTCTTTACTGGACGATGAATACATCTTGAAGGTTCATGCCCACTTTTTTCACAAGTTTTACAAAGAATAATATTTTTATTTGTTTTACAGGCTTTTTCCTTAATAAAGCCAAGCCCAAATTTGTCATAAGGGCTTCATCTATAAGACAAAATTTTATTTAAGTTATTAGTCCCATTGACAAATTTGGATAGGCTTTCTTTCGAATGAGTAACTTCCCTTTGAAGTTCTAATGCTTCATAAGGAAGTATCTCTTCTAGAGTACCCTTTGTTTTTAAATCTTTATTTTCATTTAAAACTTTTTCATAATCTTCTTTGAGCAAAACAAATTCTTTTGTTATTTTTGAAAATTTCTTTTTCAATTCTTTATATCCTATTGAAAGAATTAAGGAATTTGCAAGCAGTTCATTATAGGCTTCTTGAAGAGATATTAGGTCATTAAAGTTTACCTCTTCATCTTGCTTATCTTCTGAGCTTTAAAAGATGGTCTCCACTATGAGACACAAGTTTGTTTCCTCCTCTCTTTCTTCTTCGAATGAGGATAGGTCCATGTCCTCCTAAGTGGCCATGAGTCCTTTCTTCTTCTTTTTGAAGAATGTTTTCTTCTTGTCCTTTTGCAGGCTTGGACATTTAGCTTTGAAGTGTTTAGGCTTTTTACATTCAAAGTAGACTGAAGGACTCTTCTCCTTGGGTTCCTTATTAAACTTCTTGAAGTTTTTAGCTCTAGACCCTTCTTTCTTCTTCCACATAGCTTATATCTTTCTTGATATGAAATATATCTCGTCCTCATCAGAGTCATCTTCCTCGGACGCTTCCTTAGAAGATTCTTCCATGTTCAGGGCTTTGGATAATGATCCCTTTCGTGGACGCTAGACGCTGAAAGCGATGGACTTTCTCTTTTGTCCTTCGTCCTACTTTAGCTCCAGCTCATGAACTTTGAGAGTTCCAAGTAACTCTTCCATGGATAGTGCTGTTAGATCCTTGGACGCTCTTAATGTTGTAACTTGTGGTCTCCATTGTCTAGGCAAACTTCTTAAGATTTTGTCAATATGATTATAATTATCATAAGTTTTGCCTAAAGATCTCGGGTTATTAATTATAGTTTGCAATCTACCAAACATGAGTTGGATAGTTTCATTTTCTTCCATAGAGAAGAGTTCATATTGTCTTACAAGTACGCTTAATTTAGATCTCTTTACCTATGAGGTACCCTCATAAGCAAGCGCGAGAGTATCCTACATCTTTTTGGCACTTCTTAAATTATGCACTTTTTCATATTTAGATTCAGATAAAGCACACATCATAGCATTTCTAGCTTTTAAGTTAAGAAGGTACCTTTGTTTATGGGCTTTTGTCCACTGACCTCTAGGTAACTAAGTTCCATCTTGGTCAAGGGGCAGATAGTCACCAACTTCTACTACGCTCCACATGTCGATGTGACATGCATCAAAGAATGTTATCACCCTTTATTTCCAATAGTCATAGTTTTGACCTTTGAAGAGTGGAGGTCTATTTACAACTTGTCCTTCATTTTCCTTGACTGCTCAGGATCTTTTTACCCCTGTAGTGTTAGATGCTCAACCCCAAGAGGCCGAGCTCTAATACCAATTGAAATAGTAAGAGACGCACAATAAGGGGGGGTTGAATTGTGTGTTAAAAACTTTTTAATAGATTTAAAAAAAAAGTTCGAAAAATGTTTTAAGCTGGAGGATAAAGAGATAAGAACACAGAGAATTTTGTACTGTTCACTCAACCTTGAGCTACGTCCGGTCCCTTCACCCAGAAGGTATCCACTAACCAATCTTGGTTACAAGTATTCTTCACGGCCTTTTCAGGCTTTACAACGCAATCACCCCAAATTGTTTAACCCAAGTATTCTTTTTCACTAAGCCTTTCTAGGCTTTCACAACAAAAGCAGTTGTTTACAAACAAAATCAACTCACACAGTGAGGATATAGAAGATTAAGCGCAATACTCAAAAGAATCAAAAGATTTACAACTGTCGTCCAATGGACGCTTAACAAAACAATTTGTCACTTGTTCAACACTTTGCTTCACTTCTCTTTTATTTTCTTTTCGTCACTACTTTGTTTTCTTCTTTCTCTTGTATATATAGTCTTTAGCGGGAAAGAGTCGTTGAAGAAGACCTAGCTTCAATCTTCAAGAAAAAGATGTGAGTATCGAGCTTCCAGGCAGATCAGAGAAGGCAGCTTTTAAACTTGCACAAAAAAGGAAAGGTGCAAGACTGTGCTGGCAGTCTGCTTTTTTGAACATTCATCATTCGGCTTGGCAGCTTGATAAGTTGACTTGCTTTTTCTACATTGTTGCGCTTTTATATAAGAATGAATCTATCTACCAATTAATGCTTGAAACATTTGAACGTTAAATCTCAAAAATGGTAAAGCATTAGTCTTGAAAATAAACATAAATATAAAGTATAACACCCATTCGTATTTAATACAATTCATATTAATTTAGTTATTAAGTTTAAGTAAATGAAAATGCGTGTATATTTTTTTTCCACTAAAAGCAATTCCAAACTTAACAGAATTCAAAAACGGCAATAAAAGATGAAAGATAAAATTGTATATGCATATATATTATAAAACTGTACATTATGGTTTGATAATAATAAAAAAAACTAAAAAAAAATACATCAAAAGATCCTATACAAAGCAATGTTCATCTACCCTATCTCTCATACAAAAAAAGTACTATAGGTTTTCAAGTCCTCCCCCGTTGACGTGTCTTCTAACTCGTACTCAGCATCACAAGGTGTTAATATCATCTTCAATAATCACGATCAATCATACACAAAAGAAAATAATGGAGTGAGGTGTTTTGTTCTAAAATCACTTTTACATGTACGGTAGGAAATCTACCATAAAACAAAGATAAAACATAGCTGACAATACAAGGGATCCTAAGGTTCATTCTAAGTTGTATCCGACTATCCTTGACTAGGTATGGATCCATACTTCCCATTAGTGGGTAATAGTTCTCAACAAAACCTAGGAAGTGACTGGAAGTACATATACCTCTCTCAACACCATCACATGGTACAGTGCTCGTCATCATTGAGGAACAAAATAACAATTTAGGATATCCATTTATAGAGGTATACTCTCAAACCAATGCTGGAATGTTGAGCTGTTGTCGGGGTTATCAAGTTTGGTCAGGAGAATATCCCAGCTTAAGGGTTCTACCCTAGCCATTGCGACCTTCACCACTCGATGCCTACCCCCAAGACCTCTGCAAGTGAGTCCCTGCCTTTCATTCCTCAGCGTACCAAACTGTGGCTTCCCTAGCAGGGTGCCATGTCACTGCATGTCACTTGCTTTACATTACTCACTAATTTATCACTTCCTAATTTCTTAAACAGAGGTTTCCCTGGTCTCATTTAATTTGAGCACCAGTATAATCAACATTTCTGCCTTATTTTGCAGAAATTGTACTACACCAAAATTTTAACAGAATAACGATATAACAATTATAGTATAATTACTAAAATTTTGGCAGAATAACAACTAAATAAATGCATTTTGATTTTCTAAATTTGAGCAGAATAACAACTTAGTAAATGTATTTTTATTTTCTAAAATTGGACAGAGTAACAGCTTAGCAAGTAAAATTTACTAATTTAAATTTGAGCAGAGTAACAATTTAATAATCTAAATTTGGACAGAGTAACAACTTAGTAAAAATTAAAGTTTAACTTTAAACAATAATAACAATACTAAAATTTAAGCCTAAATGGGTTTAGGGGAAAACCATTCCTACCAACATGCAAAGTGACAATAAATTTAGAACCAACCTCACTCCCCCCATTACCTCTAAGATAATTGATAGAGAGGATGAAATTGCTGATGCAGAGCTTCTAGAAAGAGAACTTTACTAGTTGTTGGAAAACTAGTAAAATTTTAACATAAAAACAAAATAAGAAAAATTTCTAGAGAGAGAGGCTCTCTAGCTTATGGAGGAGAGGAATGGTGAAAATCTTGTTCATGGATGGTGGTATTTATAGGGGAAGAGGGGGGCTTAGGTGTCCCACCATTACATCATCCATTATGTCATTATTATGCCATAAATCTAATTTTTATTTATTTTTAATCCAATTTGGGGACACATACACCATTTAGGGTGGTGAATCAGCTCTTCCTAGGTTGGGGACGTGCTCCCTTATCTGTCCACCTTCTAGATGTCAATTTTGTCTACTGGTAAATTAACCGGTATTGATAAAATCGCCTAAACTTAAAAAAATTGACTTTTAATATAAAAAAAATGCAATTAAATGTAAAAATTTACAAATACATTATTTTTTTATCAAAAATAAATTTCTGATAATTAATTTTAATTTTTATTAATTTATTTCGAATTATATGTATTTATTTTGTATTTTTAAGCTAGAAAATTTATAAAAAATCTATTTTAATTCAATAAATACCAAAGTTTTTATGAAAATTCTGAAATTAAATATTTCACCTATAAATAAATTGAAATTACCATTTTAACCAATTTTGGACATTAAACCAATACTGGCTGGCTTATCAAACACCTAGGGACATTTTGGTCATTTTAGACAGGAATGTCAGAAAATTCCCAGAAAATTTCCAAAATTATATTTTAATATATATAACATGATTCTAAGCTCAAACTGACATTTTAATGTCAGTTTAATCTTTTTCTCATGCCAGCCCTTACTGTCGAGAAGTAGGGACAAAATCGTCATTTTCTAATTTTTCCGGGCTTCGGCTCAAAAAAATTATTAAAAATCACGACTTGATAGCTCTTGAAATCTTGAGCATAAGGGTGGGAATCAGAATTTTGAAATTTCTTCCCGATTTTTCAGAATTAATTAGTCAATTATTAGAATAATAGTTGAAAAGCTAAAATAAGAGTGTTAGATTTTTCACTATTTCTCTTTCAAAATAAAATTTTTATAATTAAAACATACCTAGTATAAAATTTTCAAAATACTTTAAAGTCAAAAAGTCTCCAGTTTGCTCTCGTAGTTAACCAAGGGTATTTTGGTCATTTAACAAAAATTACCTCAATAAATTCTAGAAAATTTTCTACAATTATTATTAATTGTTCTAAATACATTAATAACTTAAAAACAATTTTTAACATACAAAATAATTTAATATACAAAAGTAGGGGTGTTATATAAAGCATGTATACTGGACGAGTATTTAAAACTTAGAGTTAAAGAGCTTTTGTCTGTACGCTTAGAGCTTTCGTTTTGACGCGTTTGATATTAATAGCATAGTCCATGTGAAGAGACTTATATTTGGACGGTCCTTATATCAAAGTCTTTTGGATGCTCGTTTACCTTTGGCGCGTTGAATGCTAAGAGGTTGGACGTTGTGAAATTGTTAATTTCAAACAAAGACTTAAACTTTAATAAGTTTGTTATCTTCAAAACTTGGAGGGACTAGACGCTTCAACGTCTTTTGGTTCCAACATTTGAGCCAGGATCTTTATATAGAACAAGCTTGATAACTCTAACAACTACCAAGTCATCACCAAGATTGGTGTGAGAGTATACCTCTATATGGACTGTATTGTCCTAAGCTGTTGTTCTATTCCTCAATGGTAATGAGGATAGTACCATGTGATGATGATAAGAGCTATATATACTCCTAGTCACTCCCTGGTTTTGTTGAGAACTATTACTCACAAATGGGAAGTACGGATCCATGCAGAGTCAAAGGTAGTATAACTTAGATAAGACCCTAGGTTCCCCTATTTTATTATTGTCGGTTGTTAATTATCTATGTTTGATGGTAGGTTACCCTACCATCTACGTGAAAGTGATTTTAAGAACAAAATCACCTTACCCTTTTATCTTCCTCTCTGTGTATGATATTTATGGATGGATACGCAAAGATGACGATGAGGCCCAATGATCATGCCACTATACTACTCTAGATTATCTAGCGACTACTTCGATGGATGAAGATTAGAGAACCTGTTTTCTTTTGAATTATATACATGGGATAGGATAGTTATTAGACACTACTTTGACTAAGAATTATGGGGTAGTGTCTCTTTTGATGTATCTTTGATTTCCCCGTATCCTTTTTTTATTTCTGATATATTTCAGCTTCAGTTGATGATATGTACTTAGTCTCTGATGATGTGCTAATCATGATGTATATTATTAATAAACTTTGTTTCTTTTATTTTTTACTCCTAAATTCCATTTTATTTACAAATCTTTTATTTTAAAAGTTTTGAAAAGATCGTAAAGTGAAAAAAAAAATGAAAAAAAATTTAATCACGTTTTCATCAACTCAAACTTAATAACTAATTAAGTAATTAAAGAAGTACGAGTTGTGTTCAATGTGAAGGAGTGTCACATTTAGTGGTATCAAACCAATTCTTTCCTGTCAAAGCTTAACGGTATGGCCTTGACCTTTTTTGTACTATGTGTTCTTTCATTCTCTGTTGACAAACAAAAAAATGAGATAACTTGTTTGTTCTTATATCCTTTATTGAGAAATAGAAATATAAGATAAGTTTAGATTATTTACTACTATATGAAGATAAAAGTGGACGTCCAAAAAAACTCGCAGTAGAAGAACTACTAAGATTGGGCTGTGCACTCATTAGAAGACTTTACTAAAAGTAAACCTAGTGTTAGTTATTGAGTTTGGTAGAAGTGATTAGTGCTTGTCTAAGTAGATTCTAGCTAAGGAAAGATGTGGTACTTAAGAGTGTCCATTATGACCCACCTCTCTTTCTTGAGAATCTATCTGGTATACTATTTTACATATTACTTTACTCACCTGACCTATGGTTTTATTTAAGGCATTGAACTAAAATGGTGTTCTCTTTTACAAACAATGGCTAGAAGACCTTGATAAGACGCTACCCAATAGATACTTGAGAGGATGGCCATTGTCCTCGAGAACATGAATCAAGGATGAGACACCGAACTTGAAAAATATCGATATATTTCAGCTTTCTGGAAGAATGATCCACCCACCTTTAAAGGCATATTTGACCCAGATAGTGCTTAGAATTAGATTGTAGAGATCAAGAAAATCTTTATTGCCATAGCGTGCACTAATGAACACAAGGTAACTTATGCCACCTTTATGTTATCTGGAGAAGCTAAGCATTGGATGAGGTACACTAGACAATAAGAAGAAGTTGAAGGAAGGCTTATCACCTGGGAATTGTTTCGTCAGAAGTTATTGGGGAAACATTTTCCAAAAGACCTAGAAAAGAGGAAAGAAGTAGAGTTACTCAATATAAAACAAGGCGACATGACTATTGGGGAGTATGTTGCCAAATTTGATGAGTTGTCAAAGTATTGCCCCTATTATTAAGAAGGAGTCGATGAGATATCGTGATGCTCCAAATTCGAAAGCAGATTACTATGATACCTGTTCACCTTAAACATAACTCATATTTATTTACTTAATTAATAATGCGAGTAAAAAAATTTTCTCCACTATTAATAATAGAAAATTTATAATTTTAATAGAATTTGGAAATGGTGTAAAAAAAATAGATCAGGATATATTCATGGTAGAATTGTACATCATGATTTCATAATCAGAAAAATAACTGAAATATAGGGAGATTGAAATATACATAAAAATAATTACTACTTATTCCCAATACATAAAAAAATCCTAGTCAGAGTAGTGTCTATCTACCCTATCCCATAAAATAACAAGCCATCAGACTATGCCCATAGGTCCTCATCAACTGTTGGGTTTTCATTAACTGCGATCAATCATGCATAAAAGAAAAAGTAATGGAGTGAAGTGATTTGTTCTAATACTACTTTTACATGTATGGTATGAATTCTACAACATAATATAGATAAAGCACAGTTGACAATAAAAGGAGAACCTAAAGTTTATTCTATGTTACATTATCCTTGATTCGGTGTGGATCCGTACTTTCCATTAGTAGGTAATAGTCCTTAACAGAACCTGGGAAGTGACTAGGAATACATATACCTCATCAACATCATGACATGTTATAGTCCTCATCATTGAGGAACAAAATAACAATTTAGGATTTCTATTTATAAAGGTATACTCTCACCAATCCTAGTGATGCTGAGCAGTTGTCAGGGTTATTAAGTTGGTTAAGTGATTGTCTCGGCCTAAGAATGCTACCTTAACTATTAGGACGCTTACTACTTACTACAAAAAATAAGCTAAATAGCGGAGGTTTTTTGCAGAGATTATAAAAACCTCCTTAAATTAATGAAAATCTAGCACTTTTGCTTTTTGTCTCAAATTGAGGCAAAAAATGCCAAATTTTATTTAAATTGCAGAGGTTTTTTATAACCTCTTCTAATTAAATTTCTTTCCCTTTTCCCATTCCCCTTTTATCCCGCCAACCCAAAAACCTTTTCCTCCAAAACAAAAAATGAAACCAAATTTCTCCTAAATTTTCCCGCACTTCTTCTAATTCCTAAACCCTAAGTTAAAGTTTCTCACTCGTTTGAATTTGTGCTCCTAACTCGTACATTATTTGTTATCCGCCTAACTCATACGCTCTCTCGACTCGTAAGCTCTCTTAACTCATACACTCCTCTACGTTTCTCATTCTTACGGATTCACAAATGTGTTATTGCCCTTATTTCAGGAGTTGCTGGTTGTGGAGGAGAAGGAAGAAGAAGCGAAGGCTATTGGGTACAAAGTGGTGGGTCCCTTTCGACAAGATGATAGTGTTTATGAGCCTGTTTTCCCTGTTGTTTAGGTTCGACTTTCAAGCTTTCACTGATTCAGTGCATGATTATTTTGTTTCCTTTTCTTCTTTTTTTTCCTTTTTAGTGATTGATTGGGTGTTTTTATTGGTTCAGATTGGGGATAGCATTTTCACTGAAAGATTGAAGTTTTGTGAAGTAAATGACAAGGTGAAGGTCTCTTTTGCTAGAAAATCCGAACTCTGGTATGTGCGTTACTAAGATTGGGTTTCACGTACAGGGTTCTTATTAGTTTAAACTTAAAACTAAGGAATGACTATGAAAGATAAGTGTGGGACTTATGTCATTATAACTTATATACCTGGTTGATTTAATTTCACGGTAATGTTACTGGTTGAGATTAGGATTATGACCAATAATGTTATTAAGGCTTGAGAATGTTAATCTGGTCTCTTTAGACTGTTATCTTTGGTCACGTTTCATTAAGGCCCCCTTATGACAATTGGCTATTTCATTAAGGCCTTCTTACTGGTTACTACTATATGCCAGATTGTTATCTCTGTTTCTTTTTATTGCGATATGCTATTTTGAATGTATAGGTTTAGGCTTTTTGTTCTTTTATTGATTAATATACATTTTGCTTGCCTTAAATTGGGTATTCTAATTTTTGGGTGATATAATCCTTAATCGAATTTGGTACATAGATATACTTTACATTGTTGGGTATTATAATTCGATTTGGTACATAGATATACTTGAGAAAGCTGATACAATGTAATATACTCTGCTTTGTCATGTGGGTGGGGTGGTAGAAAAATTCTGGATGGTAGAATGTTATTTTAGTTTCTCCTCCTTGCTTAATGCTTCTTCAATACAAGGACTTCCACTCCCTTGTGTTTTTCGTGCTATTATTTGGTCTTCAACTAGTATTTTCATAAAAGTTAGGATTTTGCTTATCATTACTTATCACACCGGGTCAGGATTTTTCTCTCTCACTCTTAACTCCCCAAACACGTTCCTTATAACAAGACATGGATTCATCAATTTGTTTCTCACTACACACGAACACTTGTTCTCACAATAGACACTACACACACTTTAACACTAAATTGGCAAAAGCAGTCACATTTACCCACGAATTCAATCCTCACAGCTTAGCAACTCTCCACACACAGAGGACGCACCTCACCTATCACACAAAAGCACACACTGCATAATCACTCTTGTCACTTCTCACATCACCCCACACCATTCTCTCTAAAACAAGATTTTTCATTTTAACCAAACTTTATC
This sequence comes from Spatholobus suberectus, assembly GCA_004329165.1. Lineage (NCBI taxonomy): Eukaryota > Viridiplantae > Streptophyta > Magnoliopsida > Fabales > Fabaceae > Spatholobus > Spatholobus suberectus. The sequence goes on from CM014736.1 coordinate 34,709,988, forward strand.
TTTCTCTTTAATTGATTTCATTCACACTTAGATGTTTCTTTGTCATCCAATAATTAAGTGGCCTAATAACTTAATGGTGGAAAATATAATATCCTTGTGCAAAAAAATGTGATTGGCTTCCTTCATCATAACTAATCTGTTCGAGTTGAGACAAATTTGCCTTTAAATTGAATTATAAAAAAATGCAGATAGGAAGTATTGAAAGGCAAGTCTTAGATAAAATAATGATAACATATAATAGTAATAAAAAATAAAGAGAGGAAAAAGATGACACAAAAAGGAGAGCATATTGTTCTGTCCACAAAGCATTTTTTTTTCAGAAATCCTTGTAACCAATAGTACTTTTGTCAATCCATCAATTCTCTGTTTATTAGAAATTCTCTCTTCTTTCATGTCTTTCTCTCGCCACAATAGAGAAACACTTTTTTTTTGTTTTATTTTTTTCTCTCCTTTACCTTGTTCGTCTGTAGTGCACGGATAATTAGGAATAGAATAATATTCTTATATGCTGAAATTAATTAGTTGACTCTACTAAGTTCATCTCATATCATGCACATGAAAAAGAAGGTAGCTTTATATTCACTGCCTCCCATGTATGCTCACCAATTTATTCCTCACTAAGAAATTAATTTAGCTAACACTTGTTTCTCGGGAAGCTTAACAAGGCTTGAGGTTCTTACTTACAACATTGTAGCTTAAATGAACTTCCTATACATTGTTGCATTGGTATGTAACAATAATAATAATAATATTTGACTAATAATATAACATAGTATTATGATAATAATAGTATAATCGACAAGGAGGGCACTGTTCTTTCCGAAAGTGACCAACATGAAGGATATAATTTATAAGGGTTAAAAGCTGCAACATTATATTTGAATTTGATTCTAAATGGATTATTTTTTAAGCCAATGCTTAATTTATTTTTCAAAGCATTGTATTTCTTTGCATTCATTCATATATATTCATTTTTTTTATAAAGTCAATGTTATTTTCTGCCGGTTGTGATAGATCAAATGCAGCCACTGGAATTAAGTAAGGTTTGAAAAGGTAAGGTTTACTTATTTGCTATAATTAAGTACTGCACTTATGTTTGGAAAGGTTTAAAGTGCTGAAAGTATCTTGAAAGGTTTAATAATTTGCTGAATTTTAATACTGCACTTTTGTTGGGAAATGTTTCATATGCTAAATATATTCTGTACCTTCTCACTCAAATTTAATTTTAGTTATATACTTACATTAAACAAACAATATTTCTTCTCATTTTTAGTGTTGAATTTTTCTTAAGTCAATTTTTCTACTTAGCCCTTTCTCTTCAGACTTCTATATAGAAAATAGAGTAAATGTTGGTGGGAATTCTTGTGTGTAGACCTCAAATTGTTATTTCATATCCTGTTTACATATATTTGTTGTTTATCTTGACTATTGAAATTGCTTCTTGGTCTTCCTCCTCTCTTTGACAATGTTATTATATCATCATTCAGCACTTGTGATGAATGATTAATTAGTAGTAGCCTAGTGTGTCCTAAAAGGAACTTGGTGTCACTTGATCAAGTCTTGCTGGTGGAACTGTGTTCTTTTACCCATCTAGTTTTCTTTTACTATTTAATGTAGCATAATCCTTTCTTTGTTTTTATTTTTATTTTTAAATTTATTTCCTTCATGTAGATTAAAACTATTTGATGAAGACCCTCACCTTTGAATGACTTTTCTGCTCTTAATTACTCCAATTTTTGTACTTTTGATTATTCTAACCAAGTGTTTTTATTTTTTTATTTCAACCAAATGATGCTTCAAGTGTTCCTAATACACCTTTGGATGGAAGAGGATCATTTGCTGCTAGCAACCCTTAGTTTGCTTGTTATGTATTTTGATTTTTAGAGTTTAGTATGATACCACTTTTACATTGTTTTGAATTTTAAGTTGTATTTGGATTTACAATAGATGTTTGAATTGTAAATCTTTGAACCATGTTACATTGTTTTGGTTAATGACAATGAAACTTCTTCATTCATGATATGAGTATTTTTTATTAAAATGTCTAGCTATTGCACCCCCAAATGGAAAATTTGTAGTACATGTAAATTATCAAATTAAAATGAGTATACAAGTGAGATAAAAATTGTTTTATATAGAAGAGATTTTCAACCTCCTAAACTATCAAATTAGGGGAGGTTTAAAACTTGTCCAAAACAACTTGAAATTATAGAGGTTTAGAAACTCCACAAAAAAACTTCAACTAACAATGTAGGTTTAAAACCTCCATTGTTAGTGGGTTTAAAATCTCCATTGAAAAACCTCTACTATTAGTGTAGGTTAAAAACCTCCACTAGAAAACCTCCACCAATAGCGTAGGCTTAAAACCTCTGTAACAAAACCTCTGCAGTATAAGTCAGATACCAGAGGTTCTTAAAAAATGCCGCGAATTGCTTATGGCAAATATTACTACAGAGGTTTTAAAAACCTCTACAATTTAATTTGCGAAGGTAAAAAACCTCTACTAAACGTAATAAAAAACCTCTACTAATTGGCACGTTTCTTGTAGATACTCGATACCATATCCTTTAGACCTAACAATGGGTTCCTGCCTTTCATCCCGCATTGTACCAAATTGTAGCTTCCCTAGCAAGGTGCCGTGCTACTGCATGTCACTTGCTTTACATTACTCACTAATTTATCACTTCCTAACTTTTCAAACAGAGGTTTCCTTAATCTCATTTAATTTGAGCACCAGTACAATCAATATTTTGGCCTTATATTGCAGAAATTACACAATACCATAATCACATAAAATTTTAGTGTAATAACAACATAATAATTATAATTTAATTACTAAAATTTTGGCAGAATAATAACTAAATAAATATATTTTAATTTTTTAAATTTGAGCAGAGTAACAGCTTAGCAAGTGCATCTTAATTTTCTAAAATTGAACAGAGTAACAGCTTAGCAAGTATAATTTAATAATTTAGATTTGAACAGAGTAGCAACTTAATAATTATAATTTAGTAATTTAAATTTGAGCAGAGTAATAACTTAGTAATTATAATTTAATAATCTAAATTTGGGCAAAGTAACAATTTAGAAAAAATTAAAGTTTAACATCAAACAATATAACAATAATAATAATAATAAAACTTAAGTCTAAATGGGTTTAGGGGAAAACCCTTTCTACCAACATGCAAAGTGACAATTTAAAACCAACCTCACTCCCCCCATTACCTCTAAGGTGGTTGATGAAGAGGATGGGTTTGTTGGTGCAAAACTCCAAGGAAGAGAATTTTTACTAATTAATGAAAACTAGTAAAATTTAAGCAAAATAAAAGAGAAAGAAAAAAATTTAGAGAGAGAAGCTCTCTAGCTTATGGAGGAGAAGAATGGTGAAAATCTTGTCCAAGAATGGAGGTATTTATGGAGGAAGGGGAGGCTTTGGTGTCCCACCATTTACATCATCCATTATGTCATTATTTGTTTTTTTATTTTATTTTAAATTCAATTAAGGGACAAATATGAAAAACTAGGAACACATATGAATTTTAGGTGGTGAATCACCCTCTTGTAGGTTGAAAACGTGTTGGGTGAGCTGTCCTAAAGCTCCCCAGTATAAATTTTAATTGTAATTGATTAGTCGATACCGATAAAATCGCCTAAATTTTAAAAAATAGCCTTTAATATCAAAAAAATGAAATTAATTGAAAAAACTAGACAAACACATTATTTTTCATCAAAAATAAATTTCTAATAATTAATTTTAATTTTTATTAATTTATTTCAAATTTTATCTATTTATTTTGTATTTGTAAGCAAAGAAATTCATAATAAATCCATTTTAATTAAATAAATACCAAAATTTTTATGAAAATTATAAAATTAAATATTTTACCTATAAATAAACTGATGTTACCATTTTCACCATTTGTGGATATCAAACCAATACTAGCTAGCTTAAAGAGTTGGTGAAGTTGTTAGTGCAGAGCTTCTAGAAAGATAATTTTTACTTGTTAATGAAACCTAGTAGAATGTTGGTGTAAGAAAAAAAAAATTATGGAGGAAGATGGCTATGGAGGAGTGACTTGTCCAACTTGGGAGAGGAAGGGACGAAGATTCCAGCTTCCATGAAAGGGTATTTATAGAGGAAAGAAGAACCTTAGGTGTCCACTTAATGCATCATGCATTATGTAATAAATATAATTTTTCATTTATTTTTATTTGAACCTAAGGGACACATATTTCATTTAGGTGGTGAATCACCTCCCTTCTAGAGCTCAACGTAGTATACCAGCTATCTTAAGGCTACTCAACATAATTTTTGACTGTTAATTAAATAGCTAGTACTGATAAAATCGCCTAAACTTGAATAAATTAACTCCTAATATCAAAATAATTAATTTAACTATAAATATGAACAAATGTATTATTTTCATCAAAAATAAATTTCTAAAAGTAAATTATAATTTTTTATTAATTCTTTTCGAATTATATATATATTTTATATATTTTAAACTTAGAAAATTCATATTAAATCCATTTTAACTCAATAAATGCTTAAATTTTTATTAAAATTCTAAAATTATATATTTTATCTAGAAATGTACTAAAAATATTATTTTTACCATTTCTAGATGTCAAACCAATACTGAGTTGGTTATTTGACAACTAGAGGTATTTTAGTTACTTTGCATTGGAATTTCAAAAAATTCCCAGAAAATTTTTTAAATTATATTTTAATACATATAACATGATTTTAAATTCAAATTGACATTTTAATGTCAATTGAATCTTTTCTCATGTCAGCCCTTAATATTGAGAAATAAGAACAAAATCATCATTTTCTAATTTCTCTAGGCTCCAACTTGAAAAAATTATTAAAAATCGCAATTAGATAGTTTTCGATATTTTAAGTTTAACCATGGGGATCAGAAATTTTAGATTCTTTTTGATTTTTCAAAATTAAATATAGAATAAATAGAAAAATATTTAATTAAGTAAAAGTGAGGGTGTTACACACACCAATCATACAACAACAATAGATAAACCACAACAGAAACACAAGACAAGGGTAAGCTTACTAAAACAACGATATAATATATGATTACTAAAAACCAACAACAATTCTCAACATTCACACACTCACACACACAAACACACACACACACACACACACACATAGCATGTACTCACATGGCTAGATTCTCAATTGTGAACCTCATATCACAACAAATTCACCACAACTATGTCAATGCATGATGACACGACTCTTAAGAGATTCACAACATCTCAGGCGATCAGCCAGGTCTTAACCCCTACCATGGCCTATCCAAACACCATTTAGGGATTGCCAAACTCTGATTTAAGGATAAGCTTAGTGGTTTATCGGGATAAGTATATGTGGGTGGTGGCTTACCACGACTCAAGGCCTGTACTGCCTTGGCCCCCTGCGAAATCACCCATCCACTCATCCTTGAAGGCCCATCGTTAACTACCTCATGTCTTATCTAGCACTAAGTTGGAGGCACGTCTGAGCTACAGCTCTGGTCCATCCTACTTACGTGCCTGCCCACACCACAGCATGAGGCCCATCGTCAACTACCTTAGCCGCCAACTTATGCATGAAGTCCATGTATCACAACACCACACCCACTCAACAACAACAAGTCAACATATATACATGTGTAGCAACACAACTCCACGTGGGCCCGACCAGCACCACACAAGGTCCAACAATAACTACCAACACCAAGTAGGCCCAATGTAGCCTCAAGCATAGTCAATAGGTAAGGCCCTATCTAAGCAGCCCATACCCCGTGAGGAACTTCACACTACAATTCCCTTTACAACTAATAGAGGTCCTATCCAAGCAACCTGCCACTCTAGGGCCCTATCCGAGTAGCCCACATTCCATGGGCAAAACCCAAGCAACAACACTACGACAAATAGATGTCCTATCCAAGTAAACTGCGACTCTCCTCACATTCTCAACATTTGACTGACACTAGGAGTTCTTCTCAACCATGTTTCATACACTACACTCTCAAGATTGATCAACAACAGAACACTACGTTCGCTCAGTGACCTACATGCTCGCTTAGCGAAAACCTTCTTTACAGAGGACCAACTTTCCCTTACGAAGGTTCTTGCACAGCAACCATGACTTGCTTAGCGAATATACTGTTTATAGAGTCTCTTGCTCAACGACAACTGGGGTCACTCAACGAGTTTGTGCCAGGGACTTTCTCCAATTTCAATCAACCACATTTCTCTTAGTGAGTCATCTATTCATTCAGCGAATACCCACTCTAGAGAGCAGCCAAAATATGTCCACACTCTTCGCTTAGTGAACATAGTGTTCACTCAACAAATCATTGGCAACAAAGAGTAACAACTCTCCAAGGTCTCAATTCGCTCAGCGAGCTTGGTACTCGCTCAGCGAATTGCTTCAAGACATTCTGTAATGCTCACGTTCGCTTAGCGAATGTTCGTTTGTTTAGCGAGCCACTTTCTGAAAAAATTTTAGAATTCTTATGATCACTTGCTCAGCGACTCTATAGGTCACTCAGCGAACCCTCAACCTGATAAGCAACTATTAGATAATAGTAGCAGAACTCTCTTCAAACAACGCCAAAAATCCAAACTTTCTACTCACTCATACCCCAAATCAACTCGACAGAGGTTGAATACAACCACACAACAAGCCACAACAACATACTCAACACATCCAACATTCCATACAACATTTCAACACGAATCATTAAGAATTCGAATGGAAATCCATTTCCACACACATCTCAACATAATTCATTCGAATTCACTTTTCAATACAAACCATAGCCACATTTGCATACAACTGGGTTCATACAACAATTATTTAACACTTGTAAGCTTCCCTTACCTTTAGGAGTTCCGAATTCTAAAATTTGGGGAAGGAGGAGAATGTGGAGAAAACAAACTTTTGAGCCAAACCTTTGAGAAATCTGTCCCCTCAACACAAGAATAAGTGATTAAAGCTTGAAATCTTGCTACACTCTTGGAGGGTTTGAGAGAGATTGAGAGAATGAGAGTTTGAGAAAAAGTGAGGGAAGAGAAATGAGGGAGAATGGGTTTCATGACTTAAAAACCTTACCTGGGCCTCACAAGGCTTTAGGCCCACTAAAGCCCATGGTCTGTCTATTCACTTCCCATGCCTCACAACTAGCTCAATACTGTCGTTTCTCTCAACAACCCATATAAACGCAACTACATTCTCATTTTAGCTCAAGAACATTTTCCTCTAGCTCCCTAAATCTAGACAGGAATTCCCAAACAACCAATACAAAACAACACTTATACAACAACTTATTTATTCATTTTAATCACCAAGATCACATATTAATTTTCATTTTTTAGTTATTAAAACACGAAATCATACATTGGAAAAAACACAGTGTTACATTTAAGGCCAGTAAAATCACATTTTTGGTGAGCTAAATGTTGCTTATTTAGTGTATTTTGATTTGTATATAATCCCTCTAAAATTTGGTAGGTATTGGTGGCCATTTGAATATGATTAGTTACTTGAAATTATCAAATGAATAGTGAAATGTTAATATGTTCTGTTTCATTTTAAGCAAGAAAAGTGTAACACCCCTACTTTTGCCTATTGAACTATTTTGTAAATTATTCTGTATTTATTTTTGGAGAACTGGATGGAAATATTAAAAATTTGATCCCTATGGTTACGTTCATAGTAGTAAGTAGTACTTAATTTATATTTTTAATAATTTTTGGGGAATAGAACCCAAAAATTAATAAAATGACAATTTCATCCCTAAAAAGGCAGATAACATAATTAATAGACAAAAATAGTTAAACATATTTTAAAAAATATTTTTTACCAAATGTTTTCCTTCTAATGGAGCAACTAATCATACCTATGACTCTCTTTAGGATCGTTCCTGACAGATTTGTCAGAGGATCACACCCACCTCCACCTTTGTTGGCATATATGGACATGGATGACGATCCATTTTCCTTGACGGATGACATTTTGGATATTGGCATCATGGCAATTCTTGCTCCCTATTTTCAATATTAGGAGCCACCACATGTGATCTGACCTTACCCTGATACTACTAAGTCTTCATTTGACCTCTCTTACCATTCGAGTAAGAACTATGGATGGATCGCTTCCTCTTCCAAGTTCAATAGTGTTGGTAACTTTGACGGCCTTGGGTAGTTACCCACTGGCCATGTCCTTATGGTTGATGAGGATGAGGATATGTTGACCCCTCTTGCTTGCGATTTTGCAGATCATATGGGATGGGATAGTCTAGTGTAGACTTATACTGCTCTAACATAGATCTTTTTGTTGTATAGTTATAGGTGGGTATCTAGGATTTCTTTTGATGTATAGCTGATATATTTCTTATGTATGTACCTCAACATCTGACTTGTATGAAAAGCTTGACGCATATATATTATATGATGATGTTTATTCCATGATCATGGTTCTTTATATAATATCTTTTTGATTTATTAAACATTTGCAAAAAATAAATATGAAAAATAATTAAATCAAGCTGACATTTCTAACAAACTGGCTAAGAAATAATATATGCTTGTCTTATTATAGTGGGTGTTACATATGACATTCAATATGCATTTATTATCCTATAGGTATGATTACAGTTCCTATTTTTATCAAGACTAATAATATATGGAAAAAAAAATCCCCACAAAGTAATTACTAAATATAATAAATAAATAAATAAAATAATTATAGGAATAAATATTGCAATAGAGGATGTCACATTAAGTAACAATGTATAGAATGAGACATCAACTGATTGAGTTATTATAATCCTGTTCAAGAAAGAGAGAGAGAGAGAGAGAAAGAAAGAGTATTCCACCATATTTGGTTATGCTAACTATATTATATTTTATTTGAGTAAGTGAGAGTGAGAAATAGTTTTTTTAATGTCAAGAAATTTATTATAATAATCCTATTTACAGTGGAGGCATTTTTTGGAGTTGCTTTTTCCTTCTTATATTGAGATGGTTTCATTGTTAACAATCTTTCATGTTATTTAGTTCTTCATTCATTCTAATAAAAAGAAAAGAAATAAAAAATATAAAAAATAGAATTATTTAAAAGAATATATAGTTAGCATAAACAATATCCATCAGCCTCTAACACAATATAATTCCTTTTAGACTTAAAGCCATTTTTTTTTCATTCTCCTTTTCAATCCAATAGCTCGTTAGAATTTCAATTACATCTTTAAAAACATATAAAGAGGAAATATAAGATTGAGAACATGTAATTTAATTTTAAGGACTTACCAATCAAAACTTCAAAATCGATTCCACTACCACAAATCTGACTAACAAGAACAAATGAATACATATTTGTAGCCAATGGTCCATCATCAACCTTAACAGCCTTTGTTCCATATTAAAAGTTTGTCTTGTACTTATGTGAGGTAGGTTTGAAATCCCAATATTAGAAGTGACACTGAATGAATGAATGGAATAAATCGAACCCTCAGCCATTATGTTTTGAAATCGATAAATGAAAGCCTTACGAATAGAAGCTTGAATTTTACATCCCTGCAAAAAAAATGGTAAGAACAGATCATGGTATTTATGTACATATAAAACAATTCAATATATTAAAAAAATACACACAAACAAAAGTACATTTTCCTCCATAAAACCAACTCTATAGAGCGATAACTATTTAAACTATTTGAATTCAATTCTAGAACCAACCAAAGTCACATTAATCTTGCCTTGATGATCAAGTTTTTCCTCATGGCAGAGACAGATGAAAGTGAATCATATTTCATAGAAGATGTCATTGCGATTGAAACAAAGAGTAGAATAGTAGAGAGGAATGAAATAGTAGTATCAGGAAAACTGTGCAACAACTAACAATTTAAAAGAAAAAGATAAATCATTTGAAACCTTAAAGATATTTCCATGTTTTCATTATTATTTGAAATTTTAAAAAAATAATTTTGAAATTAAAAAAGATAAATATTTGTATGTCCTAATTTGTATATTGAAAGTTGAAAAGGATAAATCAATACTTTTTAATGAAAAAGATAAATAAAACATTACTTGAAATTTTAAAAAAATAAATTCAAATTTAACAAAGAAAAGAAACCTTAAAGTATATTATTATGGAAAGTTAAAAAGATAAACAATTATCCTTTTTAATGAAAAGGATAAATATTTGTATATCCTGATTTTTATAAGAGTTTAATTGTTGTGTGTAACACCATAAGGGGGTATTACCTTGAGTTATACATTTTAACAATCAAAGTATGAATAATAGTAACATACAAGCATAAGACTATCACAAGTGACACCATTACTTAAGGAATTCAATGTGCAAAGTCCACCATATTTCTTAAGTAACCTAATTACATATGTCACAAAAAAGGATCCTCATACTCAAAGGATCATTATACAAAAGATTTCATTCTAATACCATTGTTTTTCAAAAGAATTAAACTATAGCCTATTAATACATCAATCTCAAAACATGATGTCCTCTAGGCTATTTAACTTTTCCATCATACCTATAAATTTGGAACATAGACACTGAACTAGTGAGATGATGTCTTAGTGAGTGTTAAACATATGCTAGATAAAATAAATGAACCTCATGAATACATTAGTCACAATAAACATTATATAACCATTCTCACACATATACTTTTCTTAACATTCATTCTTATGCTTAATATTTATCTTTAATCTTTTTCGTCCTATGGCAAAGTGTTGAGCTCAAACTTTCAAGGAGCTTCTCCCTTTTTTATATGTCATGACCTCATATTTATATCCCCCATTGGTCCAAGGGGTTTAGCCACTAGCCTTTGGGAAATAAGAAGCGATGTAACACCAATGTTTTCCTAATATGTGATTTAGTGATTTAAGAATTGAAAGTGGAAATTAAATTTAGTTTTGTAACTAAAAGTTAATAAATAAATTATAGAAGTGTGTTTGTAATTTTATGTTGTGTTGTCTTGGAAACTCTGGTTTGAATTATGGAATTTAAGAAAATGTTTTTTAAGTCAAATGTCCTTGTTAATGATATATTAGTTGGTTTAGTGAGAAGTCGTGATTTTTGGGTCAGTTTAGGCCTTATAGCATTAGAAAGGGAGAATTGGGCCTTGGTGAGCTTAATACCTTTCCTAAGACCCTTATAAAGTTATAAGACCCCCCTTTTATCCCATTTGTTACACAAGACACTCCCTATACTCTCTAGACTCTCTCTAACTCTCTAATCTACTTCCCCTAATTTCAAAAGAGTGGAACAAGAATTCTACAGCAAAACCCCACTCCCTTGGCTTATGTGGAAGTTGCATTTTCTCTGTAACGACCCACTATCGCTACATGACAATGCTACCCTTCTTCCTATTGGTTTTTGGTTAATATATAGGTATATATATTCCCATTGTTTTGTTTTTAAAGGAAAACCACCTTGTTTCAACATACAACTAAACATCATTATCAACAAGTATATATACATAGGAGACCATTTGTCTCAACCTGGATCCATATGTGTAATATATATATGTACAAATCGAATATTTAATAAAATATATGTGTCATCGCCATAACCCAAAATATACATCAGTAAGGGAAAGGGGATACAATACACACTCCCTAAAGCTAGTCAACCTATACCTCAAATCTCAAAAGATAAAACATGTATCAAAAGAACAACAAAAGTGAGACCGTGATTCATCACGTCTCCTCGTCCCTAAGCCGACAGCTCCGCCATTAACTCTAAATGGTTGGATCAATAGAAGGCTCACCATCTGCTCCCACACCAACAACATGATCATCATAGCCATGAACCACATGTGCAAAACAGTGCAAGGGTAAGATTACATTAAACAACATGACATATAATTAAAAGAGAACAGATAGCAATAGAATCATACTTGTCCATTCAAAGAAAAGAACATAACATCAATTACCATGATATAATATCATCATTCACATTCATATATATACATATATACAGCTCCATAGACACATCCATGATGCCTGACTACATTATAAATCGATTTCACCATCCACCGTGCCAATGCATGAAGACACTACTCTCGAGAGGTTTACAACAATTCGAGTGACTAGCCAGGTCTCACCTCTTAACATGGCGTCAGCAACACCTCATCATGTGCCTCTCACCATTCAGGGATTGCCAAACTCTGATCTACGGATAAGATTATGTGAACTATCGGGATAAGTGTATATGGGTGGTGGCTCACTACAACTCAAGTTTTGCATTACCTTGGCCCCTGCGAAATCGCCCATCAACTCATTCCCGAAGGCCCATGAATACGACCCCACGTCTCATCCAATACTAGGTTGGAGGCCCGTCTGAGCCTCAACTCTTGTCAACCAACTAACTTACGTGCCTGCTGGCACCACGATGAGAGGCCAACCGACTACAACCTCAGTCGACAACATGTGCATGTATCACACCACAACATCGCCTTATCGTCAACAAGTCAATACATTTAAAGCAACAGACCATGTGGGCTTAATCAACACCACATATGGCTTGATAACTACCACCAACCCCATATGGCCAAATCCAGCCCCATGCATGGTCAACAGGTAAGGCCCTATCCAAGCAGCCCATACCTCATGAGAAGTCACAAAACAACTTTACAAAACAAAAAGTGGAGGTCTTATCCAAGCAACCTTCCACTTCAATAGCATATTAAGATTCTAAAATCCTTTAAAGCAACAACATCATGAACCAATAACAACAAAGCTCACACACATCCATCACACAACAACACAAAACCTCATAAATCAAGCATATAAGATGAATATTTCTTTCTTTTGAAGCTAAAACATTTCTCCAATGTCCCAAAGGGTCATACCTAACATGAAACCCTTGGTAATCAACTACACTTCACCTTCTTTCTTGGACCTAACCCTAATGAATCTGCGCTTAGTGCCACAAAACTGGCGCTCAGCACTAGTACAACAGAGAGGATCAGGCCTTTTGTCACTCAGCATCAAATCCGTCACTAAGCGTCGAACTTCCAGACAATTTTCTATCATCTAGAACTTAGTGCTGGAAAACTGCGCTCAATGACAATTGCGATTTATGCAGTTTGCAAGAAGAGGACCGAAGGTTATTTTTGACAAAACAATCAATCCAAGGCACAAAATAGTTACAATCACAGATATCAAACCCAAAAACAACAATTGGTAAGCTTCCCTGACCTCTTGGAGACTCCAAATCTTGAATTAATGGAAGAGAAGAGAAAGAGGAACGGAACCCTTAAGCCAAATCAAAGGGAGATCTTTACAATCACAACACCCATACCCAAAATCCATCAATATATAGCAATAAAACTCAAATTCAATCGATGTTTCCCCACATCCCTAATATATTTCCCCGAAAAACAAGAGAGAAGGGGAAGAACTCACCAATTTTGGGTAACTAGGATTCTCTATAAGAGAAGAGGAAATGGATCTTGGATCAAGCCTTAACCTTGAGGAGAACTGGGAGAGCCTTGAAAGAAATTAAGACGCTCTTACACGCATTTGGTGAACAAATGGGAGAAAGAGAGGGGTCTTGTCTTTTTAAAAAGGGGTCATAGGCTCTAAGAGGGGTCTTGGCTCACTAATGCCTAATAGCCCAACACCAAAGTTCACTTACTAGACCAACAGATATAAAATCTATAGAGATATTTAGCTTAAACACATTTCCTCAAATTCCACAATTCAAACCAGAGTTTCCAAGCCAACCACCACATAAAATAGCAAACACACATCTACAATTTATTTATTAACTTTTAATTACAAAAATAAATTAAATTTCCGCTTTCAAATTATTAAATCACTACATCACACATTAGGAAAACACTGGTGTTATAATCCTCCCCAACAATAAATTTTGTCCCCGAAATTTGCCTTACCAAGGAAAAGATTTGAATATTGTTCTTTCATCTTCTCCTCAAGCTCCCACATGGACTCTTCAGTCACGTCATTCCACACCACTCTAACCAGCTGGATGTCTTTGCCTCTCAGTTGTTTCACCCTCAAGTCCATAATCCTTATAGGTAGTGCCTCACAGGTTAAGTTCTCTAGGATCTGAAATGAATCAAGCTCTATAACATGCGTAGGGTTATGAGTGTACTTTCTCAATTGAGATACATGGAAAACATTATGGATGTCGGACAAGAAAGGAGGCAAAGCTATTTGGTAAGCAACTGGACCAACTTGACAAAGGATTTGGTTAGGACCAATAAACTTTGGAGCAAGTTTCCTAGATTTTATTGCCTTGCCTACCCCCGTCATGGGTGTGACCCTCAAAAGACATGATCACCCTCCTCAAACTCAAGCAGTCTCCTATGCTTATTAGCATACAACTTCTGGAAACTTTGGGCAATCCTTATGTTTTCTTGAATCCTTTTCATCTTCTCTGTCGTCGCTGCACTATCTCCAAGCCTACAAATATACTCTCACCATCGTGATACCAATATAGAGGTGCTCTACACCTTCTACCATACAAGGCCTCAAACGGTGTTATCCCAATGCTTGCATGAAAACTATTTTTATAGGTAAATTCCACCAAGGGTAGAATTTCATCCCGACTACCAAGATGGTCCAACACACATGCTCACAAAAGGTCCTCTAAAGATTGAATTGTTCTCTCTGATTGGCCATCCTTGTAACACCCCAATGTTTTCCTTTAATTAATACATATATTTATTATTATTATTATTAATTGTTTGCCTTGATTTTAATAAAAAGATATTTTGAAAAAAAGAGATATTGGGCCTTTAAAATGAGGTTTTATAATTAGAATGATTTAAAAATAGTTTTAAAACTCTTGTATTGGGCTTAGTTTTCATAAGCCCAAAGTTAGCTTTAAGAATTCCTTAGGTTTCTTGAAAACCTAACGCTTTTCCTCATTCTGTCTCTTGTGTCTCCTTGGGGATATCGTGCTGTTAGAGGCATTGTAGTCAAGAAGTGGAGAACCTTAAGAAGATGTTACTGCACTGTTCACATCCTCTTGTCAAAGATTACCTCTTTTAAGGTAAGGGGGAGTGAGTTATCTTGCTCATGGGTATGACTTTGGTCGTGGGTAAAGGGATTGGCCTTAGACCCTAATTGTATGTGAGTTATATGATTGTGCGTCTATGCAAAAGGGAATGCGATTTTCCCCAAATCATTGATGTGATTTATAAAAATTTTATGTTTAATTTATATGGATTGTCATGAATAGCTTTTGCTTTTCCCTCGTACCTAAGTTAGAGAATTAATGGGTTTTTGAGGGGAATATGAGTGAGAGGAATTTATAAATTAAATTGATCAATTATCAAGGTAGAAGAAGTGATTGAAGATTTAATTATTTGTTTTGGAGCATTCAGAAGCTAAAGACAATAGGGAAGAAAAATTAAAATTCGTATATCGGATCCGTCTGGCGAGATTAGATAGCCGCAGGCGACCTTTCTTCGAAAACTGGACTCCCTGTTAGTGCCAGGCGTGCGGACTCGGGTTGGGTCCTAATGCAGACCCGTTGGGTAGGATGCACCACCCCCTGGGTGGGTTGGGTCCTGACACAAACCCGCTGGGCGGGTTGGGTTCCGACACAGACCCTGGCGGGATATATAGCCCACTGGGCGGATTCGCTAACTACCGAGCAAATACGACCTTGGCTATTTTGTTCTTTGTGACTATGAACTCTTTTTTGTAGCTTTTAACTCATTGTTGTTTCTTTTTTATGCCTTGTTGAGTTTATATTGTGTGATTATTATTTACCTTGAGAAAACTGAGTGTGATATGAAATTGTGCCAATGTTTCATGATAAAAGCCTATGAAAAGCTATAAGCATTATATGTGACCATGCATCATAACATTACAATTATATGATGAGGAAACTATGTAGGAATCTAGCTGGTGGAGGCTGTGATGTGTTGTCTAACCCTAGCCTTGGGGGTTATCTGGTTGGAAAAACTCTAATGGTCTATGCTAATCCCATGGGGCCGGGGCGTACTAGCAAAACTGAGTAACCTTGACTAGTCACCGAGGGATATCATACTAGTTGAAGGTGCGAAAGCCAAAAGCATTGGTACCAGTGACGCTTCTTATGGCCGTGTATTTACTCCTAGTTTACTTTCCGACATGTGCATAAGAAGTAGAAGCTAGGTATTGCATTACATATGTTTGTGCGTTTTGATTTTTGCAAATTAATGTTATTTGATTATGTATGTGATGTGTATTCTACCTGTCTCCATTGTTATACTTTGAGCATGATGTGAGATGTATCTCACTCCCTTGTTTTCTATTATTTTCTACTTGTGTCTTGATACACAAGTGTTGTCTAATAGGACCTTGAGGAAAAGTCTTAGAGTAGGGGCATGGTCCTCATTACAATTTATTTTACAATACCTTTGAGTTTTGTCAAGTCTAATAGTAATGTGACATCGGGGTCTTAGCTATTTATTGTTTTAGCTTTTGAACTCTAGAATAATAGTTTTACTTCTTAAATTGGTTTATTTTCCAAAGACTTGTGTGGCTAACTATGCGCCACCATCCTTCGGTTAATAAGTAAAATATCTCGTGGAGTTTTAGTAAATGTAAGTTGTGCATGTGATGTCCTTTACTGTATGAAGAGAAAAAAATTATAAATTATCATTTTATTCTGTAAATGAAAAGTATTATTTATTTTCGTAATATTTATTTAATAATTAATTTTGGGGTAAAGGATGTCATAATTCATTTGTGGGTGGTATGCAGAACTGAGCTGCAACTTTGTGCCCAACCCTTGGTGTAAACTTTACCAAAATTGTGAGGTAAACCTCTAATCTCTATCAGAAATAATACTAGAAAGTACTCCGTGCAATCTCACTATCTCCTTTATATATAACTAAGTCAACCTTTCTAGAGAAAACTTAATGTTAATAGGTATGAAGTAAGCACACTTCGTCAGCCTATCAACAATGACCCAAATAGCATCAAAACCCTTTGCAGTCCTAGGTAAACTTACTACAAAGTCCATCGCGATACTATCCCATTTCCACTCGGGAATCTCCATTGTCTGCAACAAACCACCAAGTCTTTGATGTTCTACCTTAGCCTTCTGACAGGTTAAACAAGCTGCAATATACTCAGCCACGTCCTTCTTCATATTAGACCATCAAAACATCTTCTTCAAATCTTGATACATCTTTGTGGTACCTAGATACAAACTCAGCTTACTCTTGTGGCCTTCATCTAGAACAAGCTTTTTTAACTCAAGGTCTTGCAGTATGCACACTTTACTCTGAACTGTAAGATATTGTTGTCACCTAAGTTGAAGTCCATCGCTTTCTTTATACCCAACAATTCTTTAGTCCTACAAAGACAAGGATCCACCAACTACTTTTCTTTGACCATTTTAAGGAAACCACTAGCTACCGTGATCATACCACAACTGACACGATCAGGTAACACCTTTACATACATATTCAGGTCTCGAAACTTTTCCATTAGCTCCAACTCCTTCACCATCAAAGCTGATATATGCACAATCCTCCTACTCAGAGCTTCTGCCACTACGTTCTCCTTACTAGGATGGTACATCAACTGAAAATCACAATCTTTTAAAAACTCCATCCACTGTCTTTACCTCATGTTCAGCTCCTTCTGATCAAACAGATACTTCAAGCTCTTGTGATCACTAAACACATTGAATCTTGCATCATACACATAGTGATGCCATATCTTCACTGCAAAAACCACAGCAGCCAACTCCAAATCATGGGTAGGATAATTCTTCTCGTGATTCTTCAATTGTATCGATGCATAGGGTACACCTTCCTATGCTGCATCAACACATATCCGAATCCTTGGTGAGAAGCATCATAATAAGCCTCGAAAGGCTCACTAGGATCAGGCAACACCAAGACAGGAAAAGTAGTCAACCTCTGTTTCAACTCTTGAAAATTGTTCTCACAAGTTTCTGCCTTAGCAAACGGTTAAGTTGGGTCAACGGTGCAACTATGCTTGAAAAACCTTCTATGAACCTCTGGTAGTAACCAGCTAATCCAATAAAGCTCCTAATCTCAGTAGCTGTCTTCAGACACTCTCATTGCAATATAGTCTCCACCTTTTTCAAGTCCACTGCAATTCTACTGGTAATATCACGTGTCCCAAAAACTTCACCTCATTCAACCAGAATTCACACTTAGACAACTTGGCGTACAACTGTTTCTCCTTCAGAATCCCCAACATTGTCCTCAAATGCTCTTCATAAGAACAAGAGTAGACCAAAATGTCATTGATGAGCACAACGACAAACCAATCCAAGAAAGGACAGAAGATCTTGTTCATATATTCCATGAATATGGCAGGGGCATTCGTCACTCCAAACGGCATCACAATGTACTCATAGTGCTTATACCAAGTCTGAAAAGCCGTCTTCGGTATGTCTTCGTCCTTCACCCATATTTGATGGTATCCAGACCTCAAGTCTATCTTTGAGAACATTGTTGCTCCTCTCAATTGATCCATCAGGTCATCAATCCTTGGTAACGGGTACTTATTCTTAATGATAATCTTGTTCAACTACCGATAATCCACACATAACCTTGAACTACCATCCTTTTTCTACACCAACACTAGTGCTCCCCAAAGGGAAACACTTGGTCTGATCATCTTTATAAGATTAGTGTTTTATAATCTGTGCATAAGTGGCTAAAAATCTAACAAGAGAAATTAAATTTAAATTCAGTTTAAGAAAATAATAATTGTTGTGTAAATTTCAGTGGAGTTTTCTACAGAAATTGAGCCTACTTGGATTTCAGTAGTGCAGAGATACACTGTGAAGGCTGACAATGTAAGATCTGCAGCATGTTGATCCCAAATCAAGTGATTGAATAACCAACAAGAAGAATTAAATTTATTTTCTAATGAAAAGTAGATAATAAAAAGCTGCAAGTTGTTCTTGTTGAGATTTTGCGAGAATCTAGTTGTGATGATATCTGCTAGACTAGTTTTGATCTATACAATTGATGAGTAGTACAAGACCATAGAATTCAATTATAACTAATTTTAAATTAATTATGATTAGATTCTATTTAGTTTGATAGTTTTCCTTACCTAAAGGGTTGAGAGATTAGGTTTTTCTCTGTTTCCACTCTGGACTGTTTATCGAGAAGCCTGTCTAGAATCCTATCAGATAAAGTAAATTCAACTACCTGATTGGATAGAATTAGTTCAATCATAACCAAAGAAATTCTAAAGAGTCATAAACTCATTTAGATTCTAATACCAATTAAATTGTTTTAAATGATTCAAGTGTTAGAAAACATAAACCTAACTTCACGAAACTCAGTGTTTGACTGCATTCTTCACTGTCAGTGTGAAAAATTTACAATATTCCTTGTGTAGAATTATACTACACGTTTCCCCAAACCCAACCCAACTAAATAAAGCAAACTAGACTAATTTCATCCTAACTAGACATCAAATCCTAGTTTGTATTTAAATATGACAAGTTGTCTTACAAGTTGTACCCTAGTGTACCAAACCACCCTCCACCCCTTGTTTTCTCCTAAAAACCATCCAACCTAACTTCTTGGAAAAGGTGAGTTTTGTTTTTCATTTTAATTCAAACTTACCTCCTAATTTGCTAGTTACCAAATTGTCCTTCTAAGAGTGTTCTATATTAAGTCTTAAAACACAACAATTCTCCCATTTTCCCTTTAAGTGGTCGTGAGCTATAGAGAAAGAGAAAGAGCTTAGCTAAAGTTTTAAGTGTTGGGAGAAGAGGAAGAAGCTAGGGCATCCAAGAAAAGGTGCTAGGTAAGAAGCTTCCTCCCTTCCATCTTCTTCTTCCTTCGTTCTTTTCTACCCAAGACCAAAGTGGTCAAGGCTTCCCTTATCTTCTTGATTCTAAAGTTGTTTCCTTGTGTTCATGTCCTATATCAACCATTTTGGTTGATGGTTGGTGGCTCATCCGCTCAAAGTTGGAAGGAGATCCTCATTTTGCTCCAAAACCCCTTGCAAGCTTGAAAGAATCCCAGCTCATTATAAGGAAAGCTAACCATTTTTCTTATGTGTTTAAATCTGTGATTGACATGTTTGGATGTGGCTTTTTGTTAGGAATGTTGTTGGTGTTTTTAAAAGTACTAAACTTGATGAGAGATCACATTTTCGTGCAAGTATGTGATGTATTCTTGGTGCTTTTTGGCTTTCTTGTCTGGCCATGTTGCACTGTTTTTATGATAATTGGAGCTGTGGTGAATATTTTCATGTGCTTGTTGTCGGGTTGTAAACCAGACAAAAATTTTCTCCACAATGGACACAAGAAACATATCAAAAGGTTAAAAAATGGAAATGTTAAGCTTTTTGAAAGTTGAGTACAGTGTCTGAAAATGCTAACCCAACAGTGGGCAGAAAAACGTGATTTTGGAAAATTTGGTTTTGTATTTGGGGAATATCTTTGAATGAATGAAAAGTAGACACAAAAATATTTCAAAGCATATGTGGTTTGCCCATATTTGGTTCGTTTTAATATTTTTAATGATTTTTGGAAGCTAAAAGTTGTACTTGCTTTTTGTCTGGAAGAAGTTTTGAAAATTGTGAAGTTTCAAAAATCATATAAAATCATGTAGACCTTGGTTTTTGACGTTCTTGGACTTTTTGAAAAAACATTTAAGTGCGTTTTTAGAAAATAAAAGATTTGGTCTTTTAAAAGTTTTCCCTATAAGTGAAAAATGACAAGACTTGCTCGTTGGTCCTCCAATAGGCCACCTGACCTTTCTATCTTGTTATTGTATCTTTATTTGTAGATTTTTGCTTGAGGTGATCTTTATTGTTTTAGAAAATAGACAAAACAAAATTTCCAACCATGTATGGATCATATCAAGCAAAAATCATTTGCTATTCCAAAATGATTTTTAAAGTAGAGACTGAATTCTGGCAGATTACTAGAAGTCTATCTTCAGTAAAAAAAATTATATCTTTTTGTATAACTTTAAGAAAACACAATCTTTTGTACTTAAAATTTAAATAATGGATCTTTTTAGAAAAATTTAAATATGATCTTTAAGAAAATACTTCCTTTCTGTTTTACATATATATATAAGGGAATATTTTAATGATTTAATTATAAGGGTATAGTATCCTAACTTATGCAACTAAGTTACAATGAATACCTATGGCCTAAGTTTTAAAAGGATAATTTTAAGAAAATTCAACTCTTATATCTAAACATTATATTTTAATATTTTAGAATAGAGTTTTATAATTTTATATGTTTTATAAGACTTGACAAAATTGTTAAATGGTGGATTGCAAGAGTCTCTTTTATAAAGGATATGACATGGTTAACGTATATGACTTAATGACATAATGAAAAGTTTTAAGATGGTGATTCTCATCCGATTTAGATAATGTTTAACTATATATCCTCTTGGATGGGCCCGACCTGGTGGGTGGCAGGCATACCAAGTGTATGCCTATATCCACAAAAGGAGAATCTAGTGATAATTTGTTTAGTTCCTAAGGCGGACCCGGCCCGGTGGGTGGTAGGCATATACCTAAATATGTCTAACCTCGGTAAAGAAACTAAGCAGTAAAATAGTTATTATATTAAATGTTATCGTTATTGTTGATATGCATACCTACATAAGTTTGAGGGGTGCTTTGATAAGCGTCTGGAAGGCTAGTGGAGGCATTTGGACTGCCTTGGGGATATGCGGATGCGCGATTCCACAGAAGGCTAGGGCTATTGCGCACCTCGAGTCGTGGTGGCCACTACCCACATACGTATATCCCGATGAAGTCACGGTTGTTCTGAGATCAGGTCCGGTGTCCCTCAATGGTTTTTGGCACGTGCCGCTTTCACCCATGTTTAGGTGTTACCCATTACCATGTTTAAGGGATATGTCTAGCTGGTCGCTCAACAGTTATTCTCCATGGAGAGTGTCTAGAAATGTTGGCATCTGCATATTGTTTGCTATGATTGATGAGGTTATGGAATGTTAATTGGAAAATGAGATGACTTGATAAAGTGCTTGTGTGCTTTAAATGAAATTGTGTTCAATTATTCTATTGATTTCAACCTCTTGTTCTATTTTTGCTATGGTTGTTCTCTTTTGGGTAGCTTATCCTTACTAGTGTGTTTTGTGTGTGTGTTACTATGATGATCGTGATGATTCGTCTTAGCGTTTGATTCCTTAGCCCTCACTACATGCCGATCTTGGATACACTAGAGGAGCTTAGAGGAGTTAAGAGTCAGGCCTTCAAATGAGCTTATAATTTGTGGATTGACATCATCATACGTGCTATAGAGTCAGAGATCTTCCTACATGAAGATTTTTAAGACAGCTCGTGTGATGCATCTCACTACATATCTCGAGTCCTAGATTAGGGAGAAGTTCCACAATGGATATTTCCTCTTAGTTATGTGAGTCAGTATTCATGACTAGCTTAGGGAGTGCGTGATATTGTATCATCCCCCTCCTCTCTAGCTTTGTATTTGTAGTTGAGTTACATGCACTGACACACAGCTCACATTAGAGTATTATGATCTTTGCATGCGAATTGGTGTACAAGGCATCATGTGTCGCTTGTACAAGTCTGTGTAGATATTTGTATGAGTACATGATTTCTCTTTCTTATATGTTCAGTGATATGAACTTTATTTCTATTAGATGTTAGCACTAGTGGATAGAATATGCCTGTGAGAACGCCAAAAAAAAATAAAATTACCCATTTTCATATATATAAACTAATTAAAGAGTTTTATAATTGAATTAAAAATTGAATCTCAATCATGTTAGTTGAGCATTCCTATGACGAAGGTGGGTCATTACAATCTTCTTTTCTAAGAACTCTTCCACCTATTTCTTCAACATAGCTAACTTCACTGGCGCCATTCTATAAGGAGCCATCGACATCGGCCCCACTCTCGAAACCAGGTCTATAGCAAACTTTACCTCTCACTATAGAGGTAAACCAAGTACATCCTCAGAAAAACTTTAGGAAACTCTCTGACCACCGTCACAGAGTTTAGGTCCAAGTCACCTTTGACTTCTAAGAAGGACAAGATCATGTACCTTTGAGCTCCTTCTTAAAAAGAAGTCTAGGCTTATTTGGTAGTGATAAATCTAAAATCCTCGAAACTAGGAAAGGTAAGGGATCTTGTGGCACAATTGATCAGGATATGGTTGGAAGATAGCCAATCCATCCTTAAGATCACATCGAAATCTAACAATGGAAGGTAAATCAAGTTGACCTTGTAACTGTGTCCACTAATCGCAACTGGGCAGTTAACACAAACAATAGAAGTTGTTATAAGAGTAGTGATAGGGGTAGAAACAAGAAAATTAAAAGATAAAGGACAAGTAGGTAACTGCAAGTTCTCCACACACTCATAGGAAATGAAAGAATGCATGGCCTGAATCAAACAGCACAAATAGGAGATTACCAGCTATCTCGCACTCGTCCTCTATCATATCTCAAAACAGGAGGCTTCTGCCTCAGTCATAGCAAAGACACGACCAACCATCATGGGCTTCGCAGCTCTTTTGGCATTCATGGTAAACTTTGCCTTCATTGGGGCTCCACATTCTCTGGCAAAATGGTTGGGCTTTTGGCACTTATAACATACATTTCCCTTTAGAGGGCACTGACTTACATAGTGTGATCCTACACACCTGAAGCATCGGACCTCCTACAATCCAGTCTGAGGTGTAATTTAGGAACGACTCTGGGAAGCTAAAACTCTAGACTGCTAAGGTCTAGAGGACTGTTGTTGTCCCTGCGGTCTGTCGTAGGGCTTCTTCTGCTACCCTCCTCTTTTGGATCTAGACGATCCACTACTACGAGTCCTCGCTACTCAGGTGCTAGACTCCAATCGCTCCATTATCTTGGAGTTCTCCACAAGGGTGGAGAACTCCTTGATAGTCATAGGGACTATCATCCTCTTCAGCTCATACCTCAAGCCCTCTTCGAACTTACGACACCTCCATTTCTTGGTGATCATTTGTGAGTAAAAATGGGCTAAGTATTCAAACTTGCTCGCATACTCACTCATGATCATGTTCCCTTGGTATAACCTCAGGAACTCCATCTCCTTTGCGTGCCTCATGCTCGCTAGGAAGTGTTTCTCCAAGAAGCGTTCCCGAAAGCTGGCCTAGGTGACAGCTTCACCCTGAGCCTTCATCAATTACTGAGCTCCTTGCCACCAACACTCCACTTCTTTGACCAGCATGTACATGGCATAGGTGACCTTCTGGTCATCCGAACAACCCATTACCCTGAAGATCTTCTCCATCTCTTGCATCCATAAATCAGCCGCATTCGGATCTGACTCACCCTTGAATTGGGGAAGGTCACTCTTCTGGAAATTGGCCAACCCTTGGAACTCGGGAGGCATAGCAACACGAGCAGCTTCAGTAGTGGCTTAGGATAACTCTAATTGTGCCAGAGTAGCCTGATGTTGTTGAGCCATGGCAGTCTGCTGCTGGGCCACAGTATTCTACTGTTGAGCCACAACAACAACAACCATCGCCTCCATAGCTCTGGCAATTTGGGAGAAATCAGCTAGAGGTGGTGGTGGTGGTGGGTTAGATCCCCTCATCGAGATCTTACAAAATTAATCACAACTAAAACAACAAGTTCATAAGTGACAAGATCACTCCTCTCATGGAAAAACCCACACCATCACAACATAACCAAACAATCAGCACACATCACCATATCAAAAGTACACAACAAAAGCATGTGGAACCTATTTCCCATAGGCTCACCTAAAAGACATGACCAGCTTTAATACCATAAATGTAATGACCCACTATCGCTGCATGACGACGCTACCCTTCTTCCTATTGGGTTTTGTTAATATATAGAGGTGTATATATATATATATATATCCCCATTCTTTGTCTTTAAAGAAAAACCACCTTGTTTCAACATATAACTAAACATCATTATCAATAAATACATATACATAAGAACATCTGTCTCAACCCAGATCAATATGTGCAATATATATATATGTACAAATCAAATACTTAATAAAATATGTGTCATTGCCACAACTCAAAATATACATCAGTAAGGAAGAAGGGAGACAATACACACTCTTTAAAGCTGGTCAAGCTATACCTTAAATCTCAAAAGGTAAAACATCTATCAAAAGACAACAAAAGCGAGACTGTGATTCATCACATCTCCTCGTCCCTAAGCCACCAGCTATGCCATCAACTCTAAACGGCTAGATCAACAGAAGGCTCACCATCTACTCCTAAGTCAACAATGTGATCACAGGCACAAATCATATGTGCAAAATAGTGCAAGGGTAAGCTTACATAAAGCAATATGACATATAATCAAAAGAGAACAGATAGCATATCCAAGTAGGATCGCACCTATAACACCCCTATTTGATAGCACCTGTAGCATATCAAAAGAGAACAGATAGCATATTCAACTTTACAAAACAAAAGTGGAGGTCCTATCCAAGCAACCTTTCCACTTCAACATATCAAGATTCTAAAATCCTTTAAAGCAACATCACAAACCAACAACAGCAAAGTTCACACACATCCATCACATAACAAAACAAAACCTTATAAATCAAGCATACGAGATGAATATATCTTTCTTTTGAAGCTAAAACATTTCTCCAATGTCCTAAAGGGTAGCACCTGTAACACCCCTATTTTTTTGTCTATCAAATTATTTTTCTAATTATTTTGTATTTATTTCTACAGGAACAAATGGGAATCTCAAAAAATTTGATCCTTATGACTATGCTCGTATTAGTGAGTAGTACTTAGTTTAAATTTTTAATAATTTTGGGGGAACGAAGTTCGAAAAAGGATAAAATGACTATTTTGTCCCTAATAAAACTAGATAATTGAGAAAATAGATAAAAATAGTTAGAAGTATCTAAAATTTATTTTTAGGTTATTTATGTGCTTAGAATAATTAATAATAATTTTATAAATTTCTTAGGAATTTATTAAGACAGCTTTTGTGAAATGACCAAAATACTCCTAATTGACTATGGGAGCAGGCCAGAGACTTTTTGACTTCAAAGTATTTTGCAAATTTTATACTAGATTTATTTTAATTATAAAAATTTTATTTCCAATGAAAAATAGTGAAAAATAAAATACTCTTATTTCAGTTTTTCAACTATTTTTCTTATATTTGACTATTTAATTCTAAAAAAATAGGAGAAAATTTCAAAATTCTGATCGTCACCATTATGCTCAAAATTTCAAGAGCTAACTAATCATGATTTGTAATAATTTTTCCATCCTAGAATCTCGGAGAAATTAGAAAATGACGATTTTGTCTCTATTTCTCAACATTAAGGACTGACATGAGAAAAAGATTCAATTAACATTAAAATATCAATTTGAGCTTGAAATCATGTCATAAATTAAAATATAATTTTGAAAAATTTCTGGAATTCTTGTGTAAAATGACCAAAATGCTCCTAGGCAAAATATTTCAATTTATTTATAGGTAAAATATTTAATTTTATAATTTTCATAAAAATTTTGGTATTTATTGAATTAAAATGGATTTATTATGAATTTTTTTAGCTTAAAAATACAAAATAAAATGATAAAATTTGAAATAATTATTAGAAATTTATTTTGATGAAAATTAATGTATTTTTCTACTTTTACATTTAATTACATTTTTTTGATATTAAAAGTCAATTTTGTTCAAGTTCAGGCGATTTTATGAATACTGATTAATTTACTTGCAGATAAAATTGACATCTAGAAGTTGGACAGGTAAAGGAGCACGTCCTCAACCTAGAAATAGCTAATTCATCACTCTAATTTTGATATGTGTCCCTAAATTAATTAAAAATAAATCAAAAATGAGATTTATGATTTAATGGCTTATGTCATCAAAGTGGACACCTCACCCCCTTTTTTCTCTATAAATAGGCACCCAAAGTTCTGATTTCTCACCATCCATTCCTCCATAAACTAGCAAAAATATATAGAGCTTCTCTCTCCCTCTCTAAATTTCTTTTTTTACTTTAGTATTATGCTTAAATTTTACTAGTTTTCCATCATCTAGTAAATTTCTATTTCTAGGAGCTTTACACCAACAATTCCACCCTCTTCATTAACCACCTTAGAGGTAATGGGGGGAGTGGGGTTGGTTCTAAATTGTTGTCACTTTGCATGTTAGTAGCAAGGGTTTTCTCCTAAACCTGTTTAGGCATAATTTTAATTACTATTACCATTATATTATGTTTGATGCTAAACTTTAATTTTTATTAAGTTGTTACTCTGCTCAAATTTAAATTATTAAATTATATTTGCTAAGTTGTCACTCTACTTAAATTTAAATTATTAAATTATACTTGTTAAGTTGTTACTTTGCTCAAATTTAAATTGTTAAATTATACTTGCTAAGCTGTTACTCTGCTCAAATTAAGAAAATTAAAATGTATTTATTTAGTTGTTATTCTACCAAAATTTTAGTAATTAAATTATAATTACTATGTCATTATTATGCTAAACTTTTATGTGATTGTACAATTTTTATAATATAAGACAGAAATATTGATTGTACTGGTGCTCAAATTAAATAAGACCAGGAAAACCTCTATTTGAAAAGTTAGGAAGTGATAAATTAGTGCGTAATGTATAGCAAGTGACATGTAGTGACATGACATCCTGCTAGGGAAGCTATAGTTTGGTACACTACGGGATGAAAGGCAGGGGCCCATGGTTAGGTCTAGAAGGTATGGTATCAAGTAGTGAGCATCCTAATGGCCAAGATAGCGCTCTTAAGCTGGGACAATCACTTGGCCAACTTGATAACCCTGACAACTGCTCAGTATCACCAGGATTGGTGAGAGTATACCTCTATAAATGGATATCCTAAATTGTTATTTTGTTCCTCAATGATGACAATGACTGTACCATATGATGATGTTGATGAGGTATATGTACTCCCAGTCATTTTCCAAATTTGGTTAAGAACTATTACCAACTAATAGAAAGTATGGATCCATATCGAGTCAAGGATAGTATAACATAGAACAAACTTTAGGTTCCCCTTTTATTGTCAACTGTGTTTTATCTGTATTGTGTGGTAGAATTTCTACCATATATGTAAAATGTAACACCTTAAGGGATATTACCATAACTAGGTTTAGATTTCTAAGAACAAAAAAATAAACTTAAAAAGGTAGAAACAACATGGACATGCTACTCATAAATATAATTAGATATTATATACAAACAATACAATAAAAAAAAAAAAGCATAGATGCCTAATACAACTCATCTATCACCTGAAGGTGTCGTACAAAATATAAAGAAGAATACAAAAACACAACATAAACTAGGCTACGTCTTCTTGCACGTGACTATAAGCTTCATTTGCACATGTCTTCACCTGTATCCTGAAAAAAGGGAAAACTAAAAGGACTGAGACATAATGTCTCAGTGAGTGCTCTAAGGGTTCTACAACTAGGTCAGACTCTTCTACTCGGACAACCTTCATTACTTATCTCTCGTGGCTTTAGCCTCACTAGGTCTCTCATAATTCTCCATACCTATGGTCGAGTCTACACCTTTCAATAGTCAATACTTCTTCTTAACTCCTCTCTCATTCTCACAACTGTTATACAAGCTTATTATCTCATTCTCAACCTAAGAACTCATCCTCATTACTTATATTTTCTTACCCAAAACCCTTTCTAGTATTTAAACCCTTCATGTTTAGATTTTACTCTTCTTCCTTTTGATATTCAAAGTTGTCTCTAGGGGTTAAGTCTAAGGCTACAAACATTTTAAAATACCCTTGACACTCCCTTAACACTTACCTTAATACTTTCATTTTGTTCTCTATTACTAATCTCATGCCTTTCTATTATGCCGTATGGGAGTTCACCCTTTTTCTATCTCTATCACAACTATTATTATCCAACTATAACCCTCATAACACCATCCTAGGGTCCAGCCTCTCACATATCCATAAGGTAACAAGAAAATCCTAATTACAAGCATACATTTATTTCACATTCTTTGCCTAGTAAATAGACATATGCCACATTTTGTTTTATGAAACAAGAACAATAAACGTGCATAATATGATCATATATCCATAACTTTGACATTTCATCACAAGAAACAATTACATTTTCACATGTGTACACACTACATCAATCCCTCATGAAGAAGGTCACACAGACTTCACATAGTTACAACGTAGCACACTTCAACATATCACAGTACAACAAGATGCACATGCATGTTATGTTCCTAAACCATTACTCATGCACATGTGGTACCAACATAAACTTTTCGAAAAGTAGACTAGGAGTAAATGCAAGGCCATAAGAAGTGTCATCGATACTGATGCCTTTGGCTTTCGCACCCTCAACTAATATGATATCCCTCGGCAACTAGTCAAGGTTACCCAGTTTTGTCAGTACGCCCTGACTCCATGGGATTAACATAGACCATTGAGTTTTCCCAACCAGATAACCCCCAAGGCTAGGGTTAGACAACCCGTCACGGTCTCCACTAGCTAGATTCCTACATACTTTCCTAATCATATACCTCAAATGTTATGATGCATGGTCACATACAATGCTTACAGCTTTTCATAGGCTTTTATTACGAAACATTGGCACAATTTCATATCACACTTAGTTTTCTTAAGGTAAATAACAATCGCACAATATAAACTCAACAAGGCATAAAAAAAGAAGCAATAATGAGTTAAAAACTACAAAAAGGAGTTTACAGGCACAAAAACAAAATAACAAAGGTCGTGTTCGCCGGCGGGCCAAGAGGGCTGCTCGATGGGTCATGGTCAGACTCACCCTGCCTGGGGGGTTTCGTATCCTGCTCGGGGAGTCAGCACACCCGGCACAAAGTCTAGTTTTTGAAAAATTCACCCAGCAACTATTTAACCCTGCCAGGGGGATCCGAGGTATGAATTTTGATTTGTTTTTCTAATTGTCTTTGGTTTCTAACTACTCCAAAATAAATAATTAAATTCTTAATCACTTCTTCTACCTTAATAGCCGGTCAATCTAATCTATAAACTCCTCATTAAATCATAATCCCCTCAAAACCCATCAAATCCCTAAACTTAGGCATAAGGAGGGGGAAAAGATAAATAGATAAACAAACACAACATAAAGGACAAGGAAGGACATGGGGAGAGCATTCACCTTTAGGGACATACAAAGCTGAGTTCTAAGGCTTGGGTTCTCCGATTTCTCTTCCTCTTCTTCTTTTTCTCCTCATTCTCTCTACCTTCTTTCTTCATCCATTTTGTGATGGCTAAACCTAATTCTCCTTCCCTATTCCCTTTTTATAACATGTGGGTGGGTATGTAGCTTAGTGGGCTTTAATCCCCTATTGGGTCCTAGATGCTCTTTTGCGTTTTATGACAACATTCCTACTAATTTCTAATACTAAGGTGTTAATAACAATAATAATAATAACAACAACAACAACAACAACAACAATAATAACAATAATAATAATAATAATAATAATAATAATAATAAATGCTAGAACAACAACAATAAATATAATAATAAATGCTAGAACAACAACAATAAATATAATAATAACAGCAATAGGAACACTAATAATAATAATAAGAGATATAATAATAACAATAACTCTTAAGGAGTCTTTTATCCAAAAACACATGATACTAACTAGTACCTAAAATTGGGGGTGTTACATAAAAGTGATATTAGAACAAATCACCTCACTCCATTACTTTTTCTTTTATGCATGATTGATCGTGATTAATGAAGACATGGCTGTTGATGAGGACCTATAGGCACAATCTGATGGCTTATTATTTTATGGGATAGGGTAGACAAACACTACTTTGGCTAGGATTTTTAATGTATTGGGAATAAGTAGTAACTATTTTCATGTATATTTCAATCTTCCTGTATTTCAGTTATTTTTTTGATTATAAAATCATGATGTACAATTCTACGATGAATATATATAATCTTTTTTTTTACACCATGTCTAAATTCTATTAAAATTATAAATTTTCTATTATTAATAGTGGAGAAAAAAATTACTCATATTATTAATTAAGTAAATAAATACGAGTTATGTTCAATGTGAATGGGTGTCATAGCACCTAACATGAAACCCTTGGCAATCAACTACACTTCACCTTCTTTCTTAGACCCAACCCCAATGAATCTACGCTCAGTGTGCCAATACAACAGAGAGGATCAGGCCCTTTGTTGCTCATCGCCAAATTTGTCGCTAAGCGTCAAACTTCCAAACAGTTTTCTGTCATCCATCACTCGGTGTCGAAAAACTACACTCAGCGACAACTGCGATTTTTGCAGTTCGCAAGAAGAGGACCCAAGGTCATTTTTGACACAACAATCAATCCAAGGCACAAAATAGTTACAATCACATATATCAAACCTAAAAACAACAATTGGTAAGCTTTCCTTACCTCTTGGAGTCTCCGAATCTTGAATTAATGGAAGAGGAAAGAAAGGAGAATGGAACCCTTGAGCCAAATCAAAGGGAGATCTCTACAATCACAACACTCATACCCAAAATCCATCAATATACAGCAATAAAACTCAAATTCAATCGAAGTTTCCCCACATCCTATGACACTTGTTCACATTGAACACGACTTATATTTATTTAATTTTAAGTTGATAAAATTAGGAGAAGTTTTTTTTTTTACATTTCATTTTACGTTTAATCATCTTCCAAAACTCTTTAAAGTAGATAAATTGTAAGTAAAACAGAATTTGTAAATAGGAGTAAAAGATAAATAAAATAAAGCATATCACATAGTCATAATCAAAACTAAACACATAGGTTTCTGAAGTATATATGAAGTTGAATACTCTGAAACTGAAATACAACTGGAATCATAAAATACAAGAAAATACATCAAAAGACACTGGCTATTCCTAACTATACACATAAGGAAATATCCTAATTAG
The DNA here is from genome assembly GCA_004329165.1 of Spatholobus suberectus. Lineage (NCBI taxonomy): Eukaryota > Viridiplantae > Streptophyta > Magnoliopsida > Fabales > Fabaceae > Spatholobus > Spatholobus suberectus. Next base: position 34,741,960 of record CM014736.1, read on the forward strand.
AGCAGTGTCTATAAATCTACTCCCAAAAAAAGGACTCCCGTATCATTACGCATGTTGAGTAGGATTGGAAATGTCGCCATCTTCAAGTACCAATCACGAACAATCATGCATAAAGAAAATAAATAGAGGAGAAAGGTGACTTTGTTATTAAAATCACTTTCACATAGATGGTAGAGCATCCTACCATCACTCACGATAAAACATAGTTATCAATAAATAAAAAGGGAACCTAAGGCTTGTCTAAGTTACAATAACCCTTGACTCTGTATGGATCCATACTTCCCACCAAATCAGGAAGTGGTTGGCAAAACATATACCTCTCTCAAAAAATTTTACATGGTACAGTCCTTGTCTTCATTGAGGGACAAAGCATCAGCTCAGGACATTCACAGTCCATCCACAGGTATACTTCTCACACCAACTCTGGAATGTTGAGCAGTTGTCGAGGTTGTTAGGGTTAGTTAGGTGAATATCCCAACTCAAGAGAGCTACCTTGGTCATTGCGGCTTTCACCGCTTAACGCCTTACCCTCAAGACCTCCGTAACTGGGTCTCGGTCTTTCATTCCTCAGTGTACCAACTGTAACTTCCCATGCAAGGTATCATGCCACTACATGTCCCTCGTATCACATTACTCTATTTTCTAATTACTGTCCTTGCTTGACACTTATAATTTGGATAGAGGTTTCCTATTCTCAATACACCTGAGCACCAACATAGTCTCTCCTTCTTAACATCTCTGTCTCTTAGTACAAAGGTCGAGTTTTCTATCACAATATATGTTGAAAAGAGTAGGAGGCCTCTTGAATTTGAGGAGGGCGACCATGTTTTCTTGAGGGTCACCCTGGTGACTGGAGTTGATAGGGCGATTAAATCTAAGCAACTTAATCCTAAGTTTCTTGGTCCTTACCAAATCCTTCATAGAGTTGGACCTGTTGCGTATCATATAGCTCTACCATCTTTTTTATCCAATATCCACGATGTTTTCCATGTATCTCAGTTGAGGAAGTATGTGTATGACCCTACTCACATCATAGAACCAGACTTGGTGCAAGTTCGAGAAGATTTGACTTATAAAGTGTTACCGGTGAAGGTCATAGATAGAAGGACAAAGCAGTTAAGAGGCAAGGATATCTAGTTAGTGAGAGTGGTATGGAATGACGTGACTAGAGAGTCTACGTGGGAATTGGAGGAGAAGATGAAGGAACAATATCCGAATCTTTTCCCAGGTAAGAGAATTTTCAAGGACGAAAATTTTCTTGTTGAGGAGGATTGTAACATCCTGTTTTTCCTAATGCATGATTAAGTGTTTTAATAACTAAAAAGTGAAAATTGATATGTAATCTAGGTGATTAAAAGAAATAAATGAATTGTCGTTATGTATGGTATGTTGTATGTGATGATGGCTGTGAGTTATTGGCTTGAAATTCTAGTTTGAATTTAGGAAATTTGAGATATGTGCTTAAGTCAATTTGGATATGTTGTGAGAATGATTTTGGGTTTTCGAGAAAAAACAGTTAAGTTAGACCAATTTTGGGATAAGAAAAGTGGCTTGGTGAGGTTTGGGCCTCAGTTGACCAAAAGTCCGTGTGAGAGCTCTGAGAGGATTGAGTATATAAGGGAAGGGGAGGGAGGAATTCCCTTCATTCTCTCATTTTCTTTCTCTCTCTTCATTTCTCTTTCAATCTCTCTCTAGAAATCTGAAGTTGATAAGTGTGTTAGAAGATTTCTAAGCCCGACTTAGTGATTGTGGTGAGAGAAGGAACAAATCTGCAGAAGGTTGTGGCTTAAGACACAAGTTTCTCAAAGAACCAAAATTCAAAATCCAAAGACTTTTAAAGGTAAGGGAAGCTTACAAATCGGTGGTTTTGTGTTAATAACTATTGGTATGTTAATTTTTTGCTTTATAATCGGTTGAATCTTTGTGGATGTTTCCATTTTCGTTGGTTTTGGTTAAAAAAAGGTTTTGGGGAAAAAAAATTGGGATTTGGATGAGAAATTGATGATTTTGTGATGAAATGTTGAATTTGTTGTGTAATCTAATGTGTATGAACTTGGTTGAGGTGGATTGATGTTATTGGAACACCATTGATTCAAAAATTTGGGTTATTTGGTTGAAAAGTTTGAGTTTCCCTGATGAAAATCGCGTTTTTTTCAAAAATCGTCGTAGATAATCAATTATGGGTATTATATAATCGATTATCTGGAGTTCCAAAAGCTGTTTTCATGATTTTGTTTCAGGAATAATCGATTATGGACTTTGATAATCGATTATCTGGGTTTCAAAAAAATTTCTTTTGGTTTTGGTTCGAAAATAATCGATTATGGAAACCCATAATTGATTATCCCTGCTGAAAAACAAAATCTGGTGCATTTTTACTAAATGGATATAATCTGCTACTACAATACATAATCTATTATTTTAGAACTAATGTACTATTTAAGATTTTAAAGTTTTCATTTAAAAACGTGAAGTATTTTGTATATACACATATAAAAAGAGTATTATACATTTTCAAAAGCTTTATTTGAGAATGATGGAGAGTTGTCCAGTTGGGATATGATTTTCTTTAAATTAAAGAAGTGAATTATTTCAAAGGTTTTTTGTAAATTTCGAGATTTGTCAATCTTCCAAATGGTTTTCAAAGAAGGTCTTGGTTTTCAAATTGTAATTGATTGTTGGATTGGTTGTGAAGTGGAAGGTTGCTTAGATAGGACCTCCACTTGATGTGTATGATATTATTGTATGAGGTTTCTCAAGAGGTGGGCTACTTGGATAGGGCCTTACCTGTTCACCATGCAAAAGGCCGAATTGGGCGTGCATGGGGTTGATGGTGACTGTTGGACCACAGGTGGTGCTACGTAGGCCACATGGTGTTATGTTGATACATATATATGATGTGATGACTGTTGTGGTTGAGTTAATGGTTGTGTTGATGTGTTGCTACATATATATATATATATATATGATGATTGTTTGGTAGAGTTGATTATTGTGGTGATACATGCATTGGCATGCATATCTTGTTGGCTGAGGTTGTGAGGGCCTCAAGCCATATGCGGGCAGGCATGTAAGGTGGATGTTGACTAGAGTTGGTACTCAGATAGGCTTCCAACCTAGTGCTTGGATAAGAAGTGGTGTCTTAAAGCTGGGCCTAAGGGATGAGTGGATGGGTAATTCCGCAGGGGGCCAAGGCAGTGCAGGCCTTGTGTCGCGGTATACCACCACCCACATACAGTTATCTTGACAACCATAAGTTTATCTAACTGATTAGAGTTTTGGCAATCCCTGAATGGTGCTAGATGGCCATGGTAAGGGATAAGACCTGGCTGATCACCTGAAATGTAGAAACCTCTCGAGAGTTGTGTCATTTATGCATTGACATGTGGTTATGAAAGCATGCATGTTGGATTGTGGTGTATTTAACCCATTCTTGATGAATTGGATTTCAATTTGGCAAATGATGGTTTGATGATATAAATTATATATATGCTATGGTTGTTGTTATTTCGTAAGCTTACCCTTGCCTTGCTGTTTTGTTTTGGTATGGTTGTTGTGGTTATGTTGTTGTTGTATGTTGTTGTGCCTATGATGATCACGTCTTATGACGTGGAAGCAGATGGCGATGCTTCAGTGGACCCGGCTACTCAGAGATGATGGTGGAGCTGCTTGTGTAACACCCTCACTTTTATTAATTGTTTTATTTATTTATTCTATATTTAATTTTAAAAAAATCGGGAAGGAATCTAAAAATTCTGATCCCCACGGTTAAACTCAGAATGTTGAAAACTATCTAATCGTGATTTTCAATAATTTTTCCAAGTTGAAGTCCGAAGAAATTCGAAAATGACGATTTTGTCCTTATTGGTCAATATTAAGGGCTGACATGAGAAAAAGATTCAATTGATATTAAAATGTCAAATTGAGTTTAAAATCATGTCATATGTATTAAAATATAATTTTGGGAATTTTTTGGGAATTTTCTGAAATTCTTGTACAACATGACCAAAATACCCCTAGTTGTCAAATAACCAACTCAGTATTGGTTTGACATCCAAAAATGATGAAAATGATATTTTTAGTACATTTCTGGGTAAAATATGTAATTTTATAATTTTCATAAAAATTTGAGCATTTATTGAATTAAAATGAATTTAATATGAATTTTCTAAGCTTAAAATATATAACATATATATTTATAATTCGAAAAAAATTAAAGTTTATTTTTAGAAATTATTTTTGATGAAAAATATTACATTTGTTCAGATTTATATCTAAATTAATTATTTTGGTATTAAAAGTTAATTTTTTTCAAGTTTAGGCGATTTTATCGGTACCGGCTAATTAATTAACAGTCAAAATTTATACTGTAAATCTTTGGGACAGCTGCTATCCCACGTACCAGCTCTAGCAAGGGGTGATTCATCCCCTATATGAATATGTGTCCCTAATAAAAAAAATAAAAATTGCATTTTTGACATCATGGATGATATCATCAATGGACACCTAGGTTCATTTTTTTTCCTATAAATAGACACCACTTAGAACTGAATTCTTCATCCCATTTCTCCTTTCACCACCGTAAGCTTCCATAGAAAAATTCTCTCTCTTTAGAAAATTTTCTTTTACTTTGTTTTTATGCTAAAATTCTACTAGTTTTCCGATAACTAGTAAAAATCCTCTTCTTAGGAGCTCTGTACCAACAACTTCACCAACTCTTTGAGGTAATGGGGGGAGTGGGGTTGGTTCTAATTTTCAATTACTTTGCATGTTGGTAGGAAGGGTTTTCCCCTAAACCCGTTTAGGCTTTAGTTTTACTATTAATATTATTGTTATATTATTTGATGTTAAACTTTAAATTTTGATAAGTTATTATTTTGCTCAAATTTAAATTATTAAATTATACCAAGCTGTTACTCTGCTCAATTTTAGAAAATTAAAATGCACTTGCTAAGCTGTTACTCTGCTCATTTTTAGAAAATTAAAATGCATTTACTAAGATGTTACTCTGCTCAATTTTAGATAATTAAAATACTCTTATTAAGTAGTTATGATGTTCAAATCTAGACAACCATAGTATAATTATTAAGTTGTTATACTGCTCGAATTTAAACAATTACAGTAGAATTACTAAGCTGCTATACTGTCCAAATTTAGAAAAAATATTTTTAGCTATTATGATAAATAATTAAATTATTAAATTATCAAATTTTAGTAATACTCAATTAGCTTAGCAAAAATAGTAGAAGAAATAAACCATAAATCTCATAATATGAAACTAAAGATAGAAATTATTTTATGAGCTATTTATGAATTTATTTTTAGAAAACTACTATAGAAATTTCAGTTTAAGTTCTTATCGTTCAGGTAAGGTCTAGACACACTAATAGACCATCTGTAAAAATTTCATAAATTTTAAAGCTTATTTAGTACTTCTAATTGTGCTCTATAAGTGCCTGTGGACACATTTTCTTAGAAATACTAAATTTCAAAAATCTTCGAAAAAATTCTAAAAATTCATGATAAAATTCTAATTATTTTTCTAAGTTTAAAAATTATTTTTATGGAATTTTTTGACCATTCTATGATTTATTTCTTAATTATCAGTCTTTATTTTAATTTGTATATCTTTATTTTTATTGAATTATTGCTTATGTGCTTTAATTTGAATTATGACTTATGTTAATGATATGTATGGATCAAATCTCTGTAATATAAGGCAGAGATATTAGTAGAAATTATACTGGTGCTCAAATACTTGAGACCAGAATGAACCTTTAGAAATTAATATATTAGTGAGTAATGTAAAGCAAGGGACATGCAGTGGCATGACACCCTGTTAGGGAAGCTACAGTTTGGTACGCTGAAGAATGAAAGGCAGGGACCCATTTGGGAGGTCTCGGGGGTAGGCATCGAGTGGTGAAAGTCCTAATAGCCAGGGTAGCGCCCGTGAGCTGGGATATTCACCTGACCAAGCTCGATAATCCCGACAACTGCTCAGCATTCCGGGATTGGTTCGAGAGTATACCTCTATAAATGGACGTCCTGACTGATATTTGTTCCTCATTGATGATGAGGACTGTACCATGTGATGATGTTGATGAGATATATGTACTCCCAGTCACTTCCCAGGTTCTGTTAAGAACTATTACTCACTGATGGGAAGTATGGATCCATACCAAGTCAAGGGTAGTGTAGTATAACTTAGAATAAACCCTAGGTTCCCTTCCTTAATTGTATTTAAATTCCTACCATACATGTGAAAGTGATTTAGAACAAATCACCTCACTTCATTATTTTTGTTATGCATGTTGAATCATGATTATTGAAGATGATAACAATGCCTGATGATGTTGAGGAAGAGCCAGAGGATACTTCTCCAGATTTGAAGACCTAGTTTATAATATTTTCTTAAGGGATAGGGTAGATAAATACTGCTCTGTATAGGATCTTTTTTTTTATGTATATATTGGGTTAGGTAGTATATGTCTTTTGATGTATTTTTGTTTTCTCTTCGACTATTATGTACTACTCAAACTATGATGTACAGTTGGATATATATATACATAAGCAGTTTTTATCATTTCACTTTTATTTCTAAATTCTGTTTTTCTATTGCTAATATCAAAGAAAAAAAAAATTACTCACATTTTCATCAACTTAAAGTAATAATTAAAATTAAGGGAGTGTTACAGCTTGCGGGTTAGCTTTTTTTGGATGTGTTGTTTTGTAGTATATTCTTTTGATGGGATTGTATAGAGTGACCAACTATAGGGAGTGAGTTTTTGTATCCCTCTTCCCTGGTGATGTATATTTTGATATTGTTAATATGGGTTGGTGTTATCCCATTTGTTGTGTATGTATGATGATTTTAGTTAAACAAATATGCATGTATGGCACTAGGAGAGATAGGTGGATATCTCAATTGATGTGTATGACTTATATACAGATACGTTATGATTTGATTTTTATTCACTTGATATGGGGATAAGGTGTATATTTAGCAAGGTTGTTTAGTAGCGATAGTTGGGTCATTACAGATTAAACAAATAAACTTTTTATCTTTACATTAATATTATGCTAGATTAATATACTAATAATTGGCTAATTCTAATCATTTATATTATAATGAAATATAAATAAATTGATTAATGGATTTTTAAATAATTTATATTATGTAAAGAAAAAAGACCACAACATCATAATTTAATTTATATATAATAAAGATTGGTTGATTAAAATTATTTATTTAAAATTGAACAATCAATTGGCTGATTTAAATTTTGAATTATTTATATTCAAATCATCATAATTAACTAATAATTTGAATGTAAAACCGAACAATCAATTGGCTGATTTGAAATTTTAATCATTTATAACAAAGATTGGCTTATTAGAATCATTTATTTAAAATCGAACAATCTATTGATTGATTTGAAATTTGAATCATTTATATTCAAATCATCATAATTTACTAATAATTTGAATGTAAAACTGAACAATCAATTGGCTAATTTGAAATTTGAATCATTTATAATATAATATAATATGCTGATAAATGGCTAATTCTAATAATTTATATTCAAAATTTTTAAACAAATTAAACAAATAAATTTTTTATATTTACATTACTATATTATAGATTAATATACTAATAATTAACTGATTCTAATCATTTATATTATAAGAGAATACAAATAAATTGATTAATGGATTTTTAAATCTTTATATATTATGTAAAGATTGGCTAATTAAAATCATTTATTAAAAGTTGAACAATCAATTGGCTTATTTAAAATTTGAATCATCTATATTCAAATCATCATAATTTACTAATAATTTGAATATAAATGATTGGCTAAAATTTGAAAATTGAAATTATATTTGAATTAATATTTATATCAAGCACAAGTAAAGATTTGAAACTTCAAATTATAATAAGTAGAAGAGCTAAAGGTAGAAATTTAATGCTAGATTTTAGAAAAATAATTTGAATATAAATAGAAGAGCTAAAGGCAAAAATTGTCGAACATCAGCATGAACAAAATACGTCTTCGTGTCTTTTAATTGGTATTTTAAATTTGGGTTTGATATTTGACTTAAATGGATCACATGTTATCATTAATTGATGACATTGTGCCTGGCAAAATAGATTGGAAATTAAAGGTTCATGTAATTCAATTATGGACAGTTCTTTATTTCAACAAACAACATCAAATTAATAGTATTGAAATGTTTAACACTCTCAAATTATTTATAGGGTGGTAGGATACATGCTTCCATCAAGAGAAATAATGTGGATCAATTCTGTGAATCCATTCAGGAAGGATTAGCTTATATTTTTGAACATATTTTGGTTAGGCAGCCTGAACCAATCTTTTGCTGATGAAATGAATGAGTATCTTAGTACAGCTAATATATAGATTCTCCGATTATTCTTATTTTATATTTGTGTAAGATAAAATCCTTTAATGGTATGTGTTAATGCTTAACAAGTTTTTTTAGCATATTTATCATTTTAAATACTTTGTTTTATTTATATGCTTCAAAACTTCGTTTATAGGACAAGTTGGAATTTCAAATGCATACAGTGGTACTAGGATGCTCATTAATCCTAATCTCAAGGAAGACATTGATTATAAAGAAAAGTATGATGATAAGTTCTCAATTTTTATCCCTTATTTGATAATGAATTTGCTTTTTAATTGTGATGTTTCTTTATTAATTTTAATACATTTACAATGCTTACATTTTTTTCATTCTTCCTACAGACTTCAGAATACTAATCTTTCTTTGTCACAAGTAGTTAGTCAAATGCCAACATAAACTTCTTTTTCCATGTCTAATGATTTACTCCAAACAACTAGGATGACAATTTCTGACATCATAAAATGTCCTGAAGTATGTAGAAATATTTTGTTGTTAGATTGAAATTTAACTATAGTCTTGAATAAGTTTTATTTGATATACACATAATTGTTGTTTATATTTTTATCATGTATCTGTTGGTTCTTTGATAGCTAAAATAATAGAGATTGATGCAGATAAGGGGTGATGGTATCATGGTTGTACTAAATGTTTCTCAAAAGTTCAAGAAGTTGGAACCAAATTTTATTGTGAAAATAAAAAGTGTCGAAACTTAGTAATTGCAGTTCCTAGGTATATACAATATTTATTTAATTTCATTGCTTTTATATATGTGTGTGTGTGTGTGTGTGTGTGTGTGTATATAACATATATATTTTATTACCAAATTATGTTCTTTAAGTTTTAAAAAAATGTGTACTGCTTAGGTTGGTCATTGATGAAACCAGATCTACAACTTTGATAATGTTTGACCATGTTGTTGCAAAGTATCTAGGAATCAGCTTTAGATTTGATTGCATAAACAAAAGAGATGTGCATTTTTACAAAAAAAAAAATTAGAACAATATATTGAAAATAAATATTGATAGCAATACTGGTTCATATGTAGAGCAACATGACTGACAAATATCCACCAAAAGTTGATGCCTTAATAAACAAAGAATTCTTATTCAAGGTCAAGATCAAGGAAGTCAACATCGTTTGTGGTTGGAAAACCTTTTCTGTTCAAGTTTTTTTGGACAACAAAGAACTTATTCATCAGTTCAAAGAAATGCATTCTATTAAGGTTACTTTTATTTACATTATTCCTACACTTAAAGCTAAATTTATTAAAATTAACATTTTGTTATTATAATTAATTGTGTTAACTCGAAGGTTAATTTATTAATCAGGAATATGAAGATGGTGATGAATCAAAATTTGGCAAGGTTGTCTTTGATCAAGTTGCTGATAATATTAAGGCTAATGTATTAATCATTTAACTTTTTAGTGACTATTAGTGTTAATTTATAAGTATTAATTTTGACGTGGACTTGGTTCTTTTATGACACATGTTTGGAACAAATAGCATTCAATAGTCAAATGGAACAGTCTCAACAACTGTATAAGAGTTATATGGTAAATTATTACTTTTATTTACTTTCAACAAATATATTTCGTACAAAATTATTACTGAAAAAATATGGATTGTATGAATTTTTTATTGTTTATGAAAAGATGCCTAAATAATATGAATGAGCTTTTAAAAAAATAATAGTGTAATATATGAAAAGTCAAAATAAAATTTACTATATTTTCATCTCCTTTTAGGACTTGAACTCTGAAAATGTCGATCAAACTCCTTTGAGCAAGTTTTTTAAGTTTTTTGAGAAGAAGACATTTGTCAATTTGGAAATTAATTTAGTATGTGATGACGGTAGAAGCTAGACATCAAGTACAAAGAGTGCAAGTGTAAAGATTAAAAAAAAACCAAATGCTTGAAGCCTTTGCAACATTGGTTTGGGATCATTTATATGTATGAATTTTTAATCAAGACCGTTTTGAAAGTGAAGTTTGGTATGCAATATTGTTTTTATTTTGTATGTGCATTTATTTGATGACTCAAATAATAAATTATATAAGTTACAAATAAGTAAATTCTTGCTTTACATGTTTAATACATTCGGTATTAATAATCTTTTTTTTTTTAATTTTTTAAAGCACAATGTAGTGATATAAGGTCACTTGCAACAATTAAATCATTAAAGGAAGATATATTATAAATACATTAATATTATAGATTAATATTTTCATTAATAAATATACTAATCATTTATATTTACATGAATATATTATATATTAAATCAACAGAAGCAATTGAATATATACAGAAAAAACTTATAATTATTTATATATAAAGATTGGTTGATTCTAATAGAAATAAAGTATTTAATGGATTTTTTAATAATTTATATTATGTAATTTACTAATAATTTGAATTTGTATTGGCTGATTATGTAATTTGCATTAATTTACTGATAGTTTACTAATAGAAATAAATTATTCAATGGCTTATGAATTCGTATTGGCTGATTTGAAATTTGAATCATTTATATTCAAATCATCATAATTTACTAATTTTTTTTAAGAAGCCATCATAATTTACTAATAATTTGAATATAAATGATTAGCTGAATTTTGACATTTGAAATTATATTCAAATCAAGATTTATATCAGGCACAAGTAATGATTTGAAATTTGAAATCAAATATTTCAAACAATCTATTACAAATAATTATGTGAAATTTCAAATTATAATTTGAAATCAAATGATAGGTTGATTCTAATCATTTATATTCAAATTCGAACAATCTATTACTAATAATTATTTGAAATTTGAAATTATAATTTGAAATCAAATAATTTGTTGATTCAAATTAATAAGCCCTAAGTAGAATATATAAATTTAAACAGATATAATAATTATTTATAATGATTTGAAAATATTGAATGATATAATATAATATAATATACTAATAATTGGTTAATTTTAATTATTTACATTCAAATTATTTAAAAGATTAAACAAATAAATTTTTTATATTTACATTAATATATTATAGATTAATATATTAATAATTAGCTTATTCTAATCATTTATATTGTAATGGAATAGAAATAAATTAATTAATGGATTTTTAAATAATTTATATTATATAAAGAGAAATTATAAAGATTGGCCAATTCTAATGACATGTATTTTTTAATAATTTTTATTATGCAAATAGAAAAGACCACGACATCATAATTTACGTTATATATAATAAAGATTGCTTATTAGAATCATTTATTTAAAACCAAACAATCTATTGGCTGATTTGAAATTTGAATCATTTATATTCAAATCATCATAATTTACTAATAATTTGAATATGAATGATTGGTTGAAATTTCAAATTTCCAATATAAATTTTATTTTAATTTATTTTCACAAAAATTATTGTTACAGGAGATATATTGAGCCTCATATTTGATTATATTACTTGTTGCAGGAATTGATAACACAGAGTGATGTACTAGATGATTTTGCTAATTTAAAAGAAATAGTATCTTAGCATCATGATAGGCTTTACAGCTGGAGATGAGATGTCTATAGTTTTGACATTAGTGAGAATTTTATTGTTGTGATATGTCGTATCCACCATATCTAAGCTTTGTGCATGTTCTTCAACTGTGGTGTTTTACATAGCTCATAAAATTTATTTAATAACTTGCATGCCATGTTTGAAAAACAATTTAGTAGGTTTTGGTTCAAAAGTGAAATATTAATTTATTTTACTAAAGGGATAAGTGTCAATTGATTTTACTTATTGTACAGTTTTGAACTTATTTTACATTATTTTTAACAATAAAATAAATTATGGAAGTTGCCAATATATTTTCATATATATACAATAGAGTTACACTCGTCCTGATTCACCTATGCATCGCATGGGTCCACGATCTAGTGTATCTGTATATATATATTATAACATATTTTTCGTTACAAACCATTGAATAAATTTTCCATTACTGGCCATTCAAATTTAGTATCAATGGTAGGAATTCCGTTACAGTTGCATATTGATTCTGTTGTTTGAATTTGAAATCAATGGCTGAATATGGTCCATTTTTCAGTCAGATACCACCCATTAATTTTAGCGAAACGTTCAAGGACATTAATTCATGCTATTATGTCAATTGAACTTGGTGATGGACAGAGCTCTATAAATTGGAGGTGTTCTTTGTTTTGGATCACTGTGTCTGCTCTTCTCTTTAGAAAAACACCATTGAGTTTGAGTGAGTGAGGGTTCAGAAAAAAAAAACAATGAAGGCTGAATATTGAAGTAATGGCGGGAGGTTAGTATCTCATTAGAAATATATTTCCACTTTATTTTGATCTAAATGTGTCATTTTATTTTATAAAATGTTTAGATAAACACCTAAATTTACATTTGGTATCAGAGCTTGTTTTTATGCCTCTGCCTCGCTATTCGTTTGTTCTAGTTTAATGTCTATGATTTGGGAATTGGTTTCGATATTGGAAATGACAGGAAATCATCATATTTTATTTTGATGCACGGGTCTCAACCAGGTTAGAATGACCTAGGTTAAGATAAAAGACGCATAAATAAGTGTCGTTTCTGGATTCATTAACAAAACCCTTTGGAAAAATTACCGTGTTAACTTATTTAATTGTTTTAGCATTTTAGGTATGCAGTTAAAGTTTGACGGTTATTTGTCTTATATGACTAAACAAATTCATGCATACTCTTTCTAATTGTTGCAACATAATTGTCCTACACATAAAACACATTGTGTTTATGCAATGCTTAGAACTCATGTAACACCCTCTATAATGATAATACAAGTACATGATTAAAAGGTTAATCATGCTTAACTTGTTACCGCACCATATATATATATATATATATATATATATATAGTTATTTTTTTATTTTTTTATTTTTTTCCAACTACGGAATATACAATAGAAACATCAGATAGAGAACTTGTGAAGTAAATATCATCATATATATATGTGCATCAAGCCTTTGTACAAGGTCAGATATCAATACATACGTCAAAAGCACATAAAAGAAATACATCAAAAGAAGCTTAAATACCCACCCATAGCTATACAACAAAAATCTATGTCAGAGCAGTGTGGACCTATGCTAGGCTACCCATCCATACAGAAGGTCGCAACAAGATCGTCGTCATAGCGAGTCCTCAGAATCCATCATGTCAGTATCATCTGAGTCCATCATGTCGGTGTCCTCGTCGTCAGAAGGTATATGGCCATTGGGTAACTGCCCAAGGCCATCATAGCTACCAACGCTGCTGATCTCGAAGGAGGAAGATACCCATCCATAGTTTTCACCCGGATGATAAGAGGGACCGAATGGAGACTTGGTGGTGTCGGGATATGGAGGAATCTCGACTGGCGGCTCATAGGACTGAAGATATGGGGCTGGGATCGCCATGATACCGATATCAGAAGCAGCATCCATCGTTGGAAAAGGAGCGTCATCCATCTCCTCGTCCGCCGGTGATGGTGGAGCAGCCTGCGGTCCTTTGACATAGCCGTCGGGAGCGGTGGTAGAAAGAGTCATCGGTAGTGTCAGCTACTGCATAGGCAGGAAGATGTCAGGGATGGGAGACATAAAGGTAAAAGTCACCTTCCCCTGGTACGTCAAGTACTGAGTGACCAGATCATAGACCTAGTGACCCAGCGGGCAGTATGCTATCTGGATGTTCGTCATCCCGTGAAACAGATCCGTCTGCTCGTATCACGATCATATATGAAAGAAACAAAGAAAGGAGTGAGGTTTTTATAAAAGCCTCATTCGTTTCTTAATAGGCTACAAACAACAATTTAAACAAGCAATCAAGGGAAATCCTAAGGTCTGGCCTACGTTATTACGACTCAATCTCAACCTTTACCAGACATATAGATCCATACCCATCTCTGATGTTTTACTTTAACCATCAGGAATCATTGGGAAACGATTGGGAGTTCGTATAATCCCTCACAAGGTACAAACATCCATGTCGTAATCATCATCCTCGAGGAAAGGGCCACACACCCATCAGGGATATACACTACACCAATCATGGTGATGCTGAGCAGGCGTCAGGGTTGCCAAGTCGGTTTACGTGATTTACCCCAACTCAGGGTGCTAACCTGACCATTAGGATGTTCACAACTCAACACCTTTACCCTCAAGACCCGAACAATGGTCCCTGCCTTTCATCCCACAGTGTACCAAACTGTGACTTCCCAGTCATAGACACTCATGCTTCTCAACATGGTCCTAACTCAATCGGGGTTTTCCTATGACTTTGCTTTCTAAGTTTCAAGACATACTCTCTGGATAATCCAGTAGAGTTCCAGAATTACTCATTACAAAGATGTCATTCATCCATCACATTTTCATAGAACTTAGAAACAATTCAATATGAACATCACAGGGAAGGAAATATCAATAACCAAAGCGTCATGCATATTCATTCTCACACGTTTATACATTTATTGTGATTCTTATTTTAATTATTTTGATTTTTCCTTATCCTTTTCTATCTTTTCAAATCAGACTATTTCAAAGAGAAAAACTTTCGTCCACAATTATGACTAGGACGTAAAATTTTAAGGGAAGTTCTTTTCTAATGTGGAAGGTCAGACTATTTTGCAACCACAAAGCATACTTAGAGTTTCTCTTCAGTTATTTCCTTTTTACTAAAGTTCGAATTATTCATCTTATAAGAACCAACACTTCTAATTTCAAGAAGACGCGCAATTTTATTAAAACCTTTGTTGATGTTATTTATTATTTTTCGCACTAGCCATATTTTGTTCAAAATAGTAGTTTAATGGTAACAATTTAAAATTGTCTAATAAGGTCTTTATCCCAAAAACTTTTCCAAATTTGGGCCTGAAGTCTAAATTCTATTTCTAAAAACTTAGTAGAACTTGCTTTTTCAAGAAAACATTTTCTTTAACTTTCCTTAGGATATATTCTTACCAATTTTTGTCAATTCAAGTATTTATCAAAAATGCTAAATCTAAATGAAAGATTCATCTTCTTCATTGATTTATTTCTTTAATGGGCCGAATGCCCTTTGTAGAAAAAGCCTAAATTATTGTTTTTCTTTTTTAGAAATTGAGTTCATTTTCTATGTGGTCAAAAATTGATTTTTTTACTTATTTATTATTTTTCACCCATCTAACCCATTCTAATAAGTTAATTGACAAAAAAAATTATTTCTTTCCCTTTTCTTTGAATATGGCCGAGAGCCTTGTGAGGAGAAAATAGACTCCAAAAAGATTTTCTCTAAGTGATCTTGAAGCTTAAATTTGGGTTTTTTGGAAAATAGCTATTTTTGCGTGAAAATAAGCCCATAATAGCTATTCATAATAGGATATTTAAGTTATAATATAATGCCAAAATAGTAATGAAAGTAACATCAAAATAAATGACAATAATTAAAATAACAATAAAGTGAAACTTAAGTAAATAACAATAGAATAGCAATAATAATAAAATAAATGGCAATAATTTAAATGGGCAAAAATTTAAATGACAATAAGTAAAGCAATAAATTTAAAGAGGAAGAATTTAAATAGCAAGAACTTAAATAATAAAGTAAATGACATAATGTAAATGGGCAAAAATATAAATAAAGCATAAAATAAAAATAAATTGCAACATAATGCAAATAATAATAAGACAAGAAAATAAATGACATTAAAGTAAATGACATAATAATAAAGCAATAATTTAAATGACAAGAATATAAATAATTATATAGTAGTAGTAGTAGGATTAATATACTAATTGGGTTTAAGGGAAACCCACACACTCACACACCCATTAAGAAACAATTTTTAGAGGCTAAAACCCCACTCCCCCTTACCTCTAAACAAGGCTTGTTGGTAGAAGATTAGGAGAGGAGGGTTGGTTTGGAGGTTTAGGGACTTAAACTTTGTGGAAGCCTTTTAATGGTGAGAAAAAAAAAATGCAAGAGTTTGGGGAGAAGAGGGAGCTCTACGTATTCAGCAGCTGGGTGGGCAGAGAGGGCTTCAGAAAATCTGAAGGGAAGACTGTAATAATAGAGTGGTTGATGGAGTTATTTATAGGTCAAAAAGTAGGCATTTTGGATTTAATTTTTGACTCAAAAATCATATAATATCCATTTCCATTGTACTTTCCACATGTGGTCACAAGGGAAACGTCCCAGACCAGTCAAAACCTCTGGAATTTGAAAAAATTTATTTTATATAATTATTAGATATTAAAAATAATTAAATATTAATTTAATGCAACAAAATTAGATAGAAATTTCGGATAGGTTTTTGAAAAATCCGACCACACCAAATTTTCAAGTATATTTTAGTAAGCTTTACGAAAATGTTTCAGATTTTTCTCATGTATATATTATTTATAATAAATTTTTTCATTAAAAAGACATTTCTTAAGCCAATAAATCCAATTTTTGCCAAATAAATATATTTTTTGACCTTTCACTATTTTTACCTTAAAATAATATTGGTGTAATTAAAATATACTCAATATAAATTTTTCAAAATTTTTTTGAGGTTAAAAAGTCTCCTGCTAGCTTTCACAGTCGACTAAGGGTATACCGGTCATTTCCCAAAAACTGTCTCAAAAAATTTCCAAAAATTTTCTAAAATTATTATTAATTATTTTGAATATAAATATGATTTAAAAATAATTTTTAAACCACTCTAGATAATTTTTACTATTTTATCCTATCATGCAAGTTTTCAGGGATAAATCAGTTGTTTTATCACTCCCAGGTCCTAATCCAAATAAATTATTAAAATCTAAACTAGATAGAACTTGCTAACATGAATATATTCATGAAAATCATACCCTTGAGGTTCCTATTTTTTTTTCACAATTAATCATAGAATAATTAGAAAAACAAACAAGTAAGTTAAAGTGGGGGTATTACAACTCACGCCTTTACCCATTCCGAAACTAAAGGTTTTACTGTTTTCACTAAAATTATCAAATTTAATTAATATTTATGTGTGTAGAATAATTTTATATACATAATAATTATATAAAATTCTTTAGCACACAAACTATTCTTAACAATGATTATGAGTTAATTTTATTGTATAAAATTATTTGCTTTTTTGTCAAATTGTATGCTTTTTTTTGGTATTGTTGAAACATGAAATATTAAATTAAATATTTTATACATTAAAATTGACAACTTAGAGTTCTATTTATTGAATAATTGTATGCATAATTTATTTGTTTATTTTAAGTTTTTGTGTGAATAAATTTATGATTATTGTACATGCAAAGTTTGATAAACAATATTTACGCAATATTATTCAATTTATTTGCTATAATTAGGGATATTAAGCAAATATTTATTTCTTTATTAGAAATATTTTAATGTTAAAGTGATTAATATAATTTTTAATAAATTAGAGAGTAGCCACAACATCTTTAATTTATTACTCTCTAATTTATTACGATTATGTATTAAGTTTTGAAATCACATTAAAAACATTAATTGTAATTAATTATATGTAATATAGTAAAATCTACCCACAGGAATGTTATTATATTTATATGATTAATTAGGATAAAATATCAAATTATATTTTTTAATCTACCCACAAGAATTAAGAAAAGGAACATAATTTGATAGTTTTGTCATAAGGTGATGTGATGAATCTAATTGAATAAGACTTTAGCCCACAGGCAAGTTTTATGTCCCTAGATTCATAGATTTAGACATGATTTACATTGGTAAACATGATATTTTATTTAGTCTCAAATTATGAATAATTACCGTGTATATTTGAACTTTGCAGTTATGCAATCTACGAATATTTCTGATATTAAGTGTGACATTCTTGAATTAAGGGGTGATAATTATAAGGTTTGGAAGGAAAGAATTCTTCTTCATTTAGGCTGGATGGACATAGATTATGCTATTAGGAAGGATGAACCATCGAGTATTACTGAAACCAGCACTCTAGATGCTGTTGATCTTTATGAAAAATGGGAAAGGTCTAATCGCCTCTCTATGATGTTCATAAAGACCAAAATATCTGCTGGTATTCGGGGTTCTATCAATCAGTATAATAAGGTCAACGATCTTTTGAGGGCCATTGATGAGCAATTCACTACATTTGACAAGTCCATTGATAGCACCCTTATAATGCAATTCTCATCCATGCAGCTCACTAGGATAAGAGGTGTGCGTGATCACCTCATGCGCATAAGGGATATAGTGGCTCAACTAAAGGGCTTGGAGGTTACCATGTCAAAATCTTTCTTGGTACATTACATTTTGGGCACCTTACCTCATAAGTATGCCCCTTTCAAGATCTCTTACAACACACATAAAGATAAGTGGTCAATTAATGAATTATTGACCATGTATCTTCAAGAGGAGGAAAGATTGATAATGGAAGAGGGCAAGAGGGTGAACTTGACTACTTTTGGAATGAACAAGAAGAATCAAGCCAATAATAAGGATAAGATTCCTACTTAGCCAATCATAAAGAAAGAGTCAAAGTGTTTCTTTTGTAAAAAGAAGGGACACATGAAGAAAGACTACATAAAGTTTAAGAACTAGCTCGACAAGAAAGGTATTCCTTTTGTATTTGTTTGTTATGAATCTAATATGGTTAATGTTAATCATAACACATGGTGGATTGATTCTGGTTCTACAATCTATGTTTCTAATACCTTGTAGGGTATGCAAAACCTAAGGAAACCAGTGGGAAGTGAACAATACATCTATTCAGGAGGAAAGATAAGTTCACATGTGGAAGTTGTTGGGACATGCAATTTGACTTTAAGCAGTGGATTTATTTTATGTTTGGAAAAAACTTTTTATGTTCCAAGTTTTTCGAAGAATTTAATTTCTGTTTCAAGACTTACAACTTTGGGTTTTTCTTTTAATTTCTCGAACACTAGTTTTACTTTATCTAATAAAACTAGATTTATTGGTTTTGGTGCATTGATTAATGGTCTTTATGAAATTAAATTACAAAATGCTGCTTATAATTTTATGCATGTTACTGCTGGGTTAAAATGATGTGTTGTGAATGAGGAATCCTCTATGTTATGGCACCAGAGATTGGGACATATCTCCATTGAGAGAATTAAGCGATTAGTGAATGAAGGAGTACTTAGTACTTTGGATTTTACTAATTTTGAGACTCTTGTGTAGATTGTATTAAAGGTAAACAAACTAACAAGTCTAAAAAGGATGCAAAGAGGAGCACAAATCTATTAGAAATCATACATACAAATATTTGTTTTCCAAACATGGACACAAGTAGTCCGAAATACTTTATCACCTTTATAGATGATTATTCACAATATATGTATCTCTACTTACTTCTTTCTAAGGATGAAGCTTTGGATGCCTTTAAAGTTTTTAAGGCTGAAGTGGAGAAACAATGTGGAAAGCAAATTAAGATTGTGAGATCCGATAAAGGTGGAGAGTACTATGGTAAATACATGAAGAATGGACAAGCACCTGGTCCATTTGTGAAGTTTCTTCAAGAACATGGGATTGTTGCCCAATACACTATGCCTGGTTCTCTGGATCAGAATGGTGTGGCAGAAAGAAGAAACTGAACTTTAATGGACATGGTGAGAAGTATGAGGAGTAACACAAAACTTCCTCAATTCTTGTGGATTGAAGCACTAAAGACGACTGTGTATATATTAAATTGAGTTCCAACCAAGGCTGTCTTAAAGACACCTTTTGAGTTATTCAAAGGTTGGAAACCAAGTTTGGGACATATATGCGTTTGGGGATGCCTGTCTGAAGTGAAAATTTATAATCCACAAGAAAAGAAACTAGACCCAAGGACTATTAGTGGGTATTTCATTGGATATGCTGAAAAGTCCAAAAGGTATAGATTCTATTGTCCAACTCACAGCACTAGGATTGTGGAATTAAGAAGTGCAAAATTTCTTAAAAATGACTTGATTATGGGAGTGATTAGTTTCAAGACATTATTTTTGAAAAGGATCACTATGAAGCTCAACCCTCTGGATCAAGTGATAGATTAATTGTCATTCACGCCCCTCAAGAACAAACGAGTGTTAGATAACCAGTAATTGAAGTTCCACAAGTTGTTGAAAACAACCCTATAGATCAAGTTGTTGATGAGGAACAAGATTATGTTGAACAACAAATTCCTCAACAAGATAATGAGGCAACATTAAGAAGATCTACTAGAGTTAAGAGGTCAACAGTTCCTAATGATTACGTCGTGTATCTACAAGAATCAAACTACAACATTAGAGCCAAAAATGATCCTAAAATGTTTTCACAGGCCATGAGTTCTAAAGAATCAAACTTATGGTATAATGCCATGAAAGATAAGATGGATTTTATGGCGTCTAATCGAATCTGGGATCTCGTTGAGTTGCCTAATAGTGTAAAAGCCATTGGATGTAAATGGGTTTTTAAAACAAAGAAAGACTCACAAGGCAACATTGAGAGACATAAAGCAAGACTTGTTGCCAAAGGATTCACTCAAAGAGAAGGAATCGACTACATAGAGACTTTTTCTCCTGTATCTAAGAAAGATTCTCTCTGAGTAATTATGGCATTAGTAGCTCAATTTGACTTTGAATTGCATCAAATGGATGTGAAAACAACACTCCTCAATGGTGATCTAAAGGAAGAGGTTTACATGAAACAACCTAAAGGATTCTTCTTTAGTGGTGGTGAGCATTTAGTCTGCAAGCTTAATAAATCCATTTATGGATTAAAACAAGCTTCTCGCCAGTGGTATTTAAAATTTCATGAGGTCATCACCTCATTTGGTTTTGAAGAGAACATCATGGATAATTGTATATACCTGAAAGTCAGTGGGAGTAAGATTTGTTTTCTTGTGTTATATGTGGATGATATTTTACTTGCACTAATGATAAGGGATTGCTATATGAAGTGAAACAATTTCTCTCGAAGAACTTTGATATGAAACATATAGGAGAGGCATCTTATGTCATTGGCATTAAGATCCATAGAGAAAGATCTCAAGGCATTTTGGGTTTGTCTCAAAAGACCTATATTAACAAAGTCTTAGAGAGATTTAACATGAAAGATTGTTCACCAAGAGTAGCTTCTATTATGAAGGGTGATAGACTTGATTTAAGTCAATGCCCCAAAAATGATTTTGAGCAGGAACACATGAGAAATATTCCATATGCTTCAACTATTAGAAGTCTTATGTATGCTCAGGTTTGTACTAGACCTGACATTACATATGTTGTTGGAGTTTTGGGAAGATATCAGAGTAATCCAGATGTTGACCATTGGAAAGCTACAAAGAAAGTAATGAGATATCTTCAAGGACCAAAGAACTACATGCTCATGTACAGATAGACTGATGATATGGAGGTAATTGGCTACTCCAATTCAGACTACGCTGGCTACATTGATTCTTGAAAATCAACATCTGGTTATATTTTCATGCTGGCTGGTGGGGCTGTATCTTGGAGAAGTGCAAAGCAAACCTTGACTACTACTTCCATTATGGAAGTTGAGTTTGTCTCTTGTTTTGAGGCTACCTCGCATGGTGTATGGTTGAAGAGTTTCATATCTGGACTTAGAGTTGTGGACTCTATTTCTAGACCATTAAAGTTGTTCTGTGACAACTTTGCTGCTGTGTTTTTGGCTAAGAATAATAAAAGTGTAAGTCGAAGTAAACACATCAACATTAAATACTTAGCCATAAGAGAACGAATTAAGGAAAAGAAAGTGGTCATTGAACACATCAGTACTGAGTTGATGATTACTGATCCTTTAACTAAAGGCATACAACCAAAGAATTTTAAGGATCATGAGATACGAATGGGACTTGGTTTCGTGATGTGATTTCATTGTACGTACATTTATTATTATTAATGAAACTCTTATTCAGTTTGATGTTTTCTCATATGGTTTTGTGTACATATTTGTTTTGAGAAATATCATTAAGATTAGATCCAGAATAAACATATGGTTTATTCATTAAGTTAAAGGGTAATATTAAGAAACTTAATATATTGTGATACATGGAAGATAATACTCATCATTAAAGGACCTATCGCCATGATTGATGTATTTTGTTTCTTGTTATGATGGGTTAAATGGACCAAGTGGGAGAATGTAACATATTTCCCGTTACAAACCATTGAATAAATTTTCCGTTATTGGCCATTCAAATTTAGAATCAATGGTAGGAATTCCGTTACAGTTGCGTATTGATTCTGTTGTTTGAATTTGAAATCAATGGCTGAATGTGGTCCATTTTTCAGTCAGATACCACCCATTAATTTTAGTGAAACGTTTAGGGACATTAATTCACGCTATTATGTCAATTGAACTCTGTGATGGACAGAGCTCTATAAATTGGAGGTGCTCTTTGTTTTGGATCACTGTGCCTTCTCCTCTTTTTAGAAAAACACCATCGAGTTTGAGTAAGTGAGGGTTCAGAAAAACCAAAACTGTGAAGGCTGAATATTGAAGCAATGGTCGGAGTTAGTATTTTATTAGAAATATATTTCCACTTTATTTTGATCTAAATGTGTCATTTTATTTTATAAAATATTTAGATCAACACCTAAGTTTACATATATATGTATGTATGTATATATATTAAAGTGTAATATATTGACATTTGTTAAGGGAGGAAAGTGTATTTTAACACAAGGAGGGAAGGCAGTGTAATATTTGCTTATTCAAGGGGATGGTAGTGTAAAGGATGTTTTGGTAATAATTTTTATTTTAACGAAAGCTAATACAACTTTTAACTCGATCTAACCGTATAAACCATGTATCACTTACTGTGAGACTATTTATTTAGAATTGACCCCACACTCATGTATTACCAAGTCTAAAACTAGTGACATAAAGTTGACCCTACACCCTATATCACCAAGTCTAAGAATATTGACCTAGAGTTGACCCATATGCAAAATACCACTTAGTATAAGAGTTCTTACCCAAAGCATAGCTTAGCATAGGGATGATAATATTGTCATATTATTCATTTATACCTAACCTTACAACCATATATCATACTTACCACTTAGTGTAAAAGTCCTTATCAATAATTGACCTTAATATATATGTGCGAATAGTTCCAAACTATTCATTTAGACCTAACCATACAGTCATGTATCACTTATGATGAGAATATTCATTTGGACTTAACCTTACACCAAGGTATCACCAAGTCTAAGACTATTGTCCTAAACATGACCCTATTCTCTAGTATCACTAAGTTTAAGGATTATGACCCATAGTTGACCCTAATCCCAAATATCACTTAGTATAAGACTACTAACTTGGAGTTAAACATAAACTTATGTATAACCAATTAAGACTACTGACCCATGGTTGATCCTAAATCCAAGTGCTACTTAGTTTAAGGCTATTAACCCAATGTTGACTCTTAACCCAACTATTATGAAGTGATCCATGACCTTAAACTCGTGTATTAGCAAGTCAAAAAACTACTGACCTAAAGTTGACCTTAAATCTAGTTAACCCAAGCCCAATAGAGCTAAGTGATATAGTGATGCTTGACTCGTACCCAATAAAGCTTAATTGATCCAGTGATGTTTGACCCAAGATTAATAAAGCCTAAGTACTCCAATGGTATTTGACCCATACCTAATGAAGCTCAATTGTTCAATTATTGTTAAACCTAAGCCCATTGAAGCCCAAATGAATTAGTGATATTTGACCCAGTCCCAATGAGGCCCAAATGATGTAGTGGTGTTTGATGTAGACCAGATAAGGCCAAAATGATCAAGTGGTGTTTGATGTAGACCAGATAAGGCCAAAATGATCAAGTGGTGTTTGATCTAGGCTTAATGAAGCCTAAGTGATATAGTTAAGTTTTACTTAGGCCTAATGAAGCCTATGTGTTGCAATAATGTTTGACCCAACCTCATATGAATGGTTTGACAATATTATCATAACTACGGTAAGACTTGGTGATACTGGGGCATATGGTCATTTTTTAGTCAGCTCTGCATAAAGACTTTTATACTAAGTTTTATCAATGATTAGGGTTAACTTTGGGTCACTATTCATAGACTTGGTCATACCAAGGCGTAGGGTTAACTTTAGGTTAGTGGTCTTAAACTAATGATATATATTTGAGTGTATGGTTAAGTCTAAATGAATAGTCTCACAAAAAGTACTACATGATTGTAGGGTTAAGTTATGAGTAAGGACTTTTATATTAATTGGCATATAAGATTAAGGTAAGCTTTGGGTTAGTATTCTTAGACTTGGTTATACGAAGTGTAGGTCAATTT
Source organism: Spatholobus suberectus (assembly GCA_004329165.1). Lineage (NCBI taxonomy): Eukaryota > Viridiplantae > Streptophyta > Magnoliopsida > Fabales > Fabaceae > Spatholobus > Spatholobus suberectus. Next base: position 34,766,680 of record CM014736.1, read on the forward strand.
TAGGCCACTAGTCTTAGACTTGATGATATGTGAGCACAGGGGCAGACCTATAGTTAATTAAGAGTGTGCAATTTCACCCCTTTAATTTGATACAATTACAAATAAATATGTTAAATTTTTATATTTTGCCTTTATTTTTTTATATTTGAACCTACTACCAAGGATGGACTTATAATTAAATATAAGTGTGCAAATGAACCCCTTAATTTGATAAAATTACAAATAAATATGTAAATTTTTTATTTTTACCTCCCTTATTTTTATATATTTGAACTCACTATTCCCACTTTTTTATTCCTTTCATGTAGTTATTATTATATTTTATAATTCATATTTAAATTATTAAAATGTTTTAATTATTTAGTTTAATTACTTTAAAATCTCCCTGCCCCTTTTTTTTCCTTTTCCCTCTCTCCCTCTGTATCTCCTTTGTTTTTTTTTTCCCATTTCCCCCCTTTTTTTCACTTCCCTTTCTTTTACGCTGTGTTTGGTAGGGAGGAGAGAAATAGAAGGAGAGGAAGTAGGTAGAAGAGAAGAGAAGTAGATAAGAAATAGAGTAGAAATAGAGGTTGTTTGGTTAGAGAGAAGTAGAGAAGAAATAAAGTAGAAATTTGCTTTTTTTGACTTTTGGGAATTTGGAATGGAAAAATAAAATTACACTTATACCCTTATTTTTTTTACTGCGATATTTGTTGAAAAAGTCTAATAACAAAAACATATATTCCATCATGCTACTCACATAATCGAATATATGACCATAACAGCACTATATATTCGAATATGTGAGTACAAATTCGAATATATGGCACTACGTATATTCCATATATTCGAATAAAGCTTACTGACATTCGAATATATATATGTATGTATTTGAATATATATATATATATATATATTAATTAGTAAATATTTATATATTAGTAATTGTTTATATATTTATTTAATTTTAAAAATAAAATTTTTAATTTTAATATGTAAAACACATATTTGAATGCGTTTTACACATTCGAATATGTATACACATATTCGAATACGTGAACACAATATTCGAATATGTGTTTTATATATTCGAATATGTAAAACACATATTCGAATATTGTGTTCACATATTCGAATATGTGTTTAATTGTACATAGTATTTGCAAAAGAGCGAGGGTATTATCGAAAGCTTGCAACCAACACTGCATCTCTTCACACTTCCGCGCATATTTGCGACGATTACTTTTAGCATGGGACCCACCTAAAATTTAAAAACTTCCACGCTATTTCACTTGCACCAAACAAACGGAAATCGACCAATTCTGCACACTTCTGCGCTCTTCTCTTCCTTTCTTCGCCACTTCGTCGCTACCAAACACAATGTTAGACTTTTTCATTCAATTTAAACCTTTGCCCTTCCGCCAATTAATGAACGTTACAATTGCGTGTGCGAAACACTTGAGTAGAGCCATTATATCTATCACCCACCCTTTCATTCTTGCTTCAACACCCAACACTCAAATTCTCTGAGAGAAAAGTTAGGCCCCGTTTGGGGTGGTTGCGAGTTTTTGGTTTTTGGTTTTCAAATGCAATTTTCGAAACAAAATGCGTTTGGCTAAAATGAAGCTGAAATGGTTTTTAATTCAATTTCAAAACACTTTTACATTCATTTTCAAAACCAAGAAAAAAGGATTTGTGAATTTGGTTTTTGGTTTTTAAAAAAAAAATACACATTATTATATTTGACAATAGCCTTTCTTGCCACCACCATCACCACCACCACAACCATCACCATTGTCATCACCCCTGTCACCGCCACCACTACTGTTGTCGCCATCTTCACAGCCATCGTCATCCCTACCACCACCATGACCACCAGCACTGGCACCACCACCACCATCACCGCTGCCACAACTACCACGACCACCAGCATTGCCACCACCATCACTGCTGCCACAACTACCACCCATCACTGCTGCCACGACTACCACAACCACCAGCATCGCCTCCACCACCACAAGCTTCATCACCACCACCACCACCACCACGATCACGACCACCAGTGCTGTTGCCACCACCACTGACACCGCCACTGCCACAACCATCACTATCGGCATTACTACCGCTACCACCATCATTGTTGTCGTTACCACTACCACTGTCGTCATCGTACAAACATATTCTTAAACTAATTTTAACATAATAAGAAATTTCAAAGTGAGTTTATTTTGAAACCAAAAATTAGAAGAAAAAAAAAACTAAAACTAATTTTTAAAAACTAAAAATCAGTTGTAGTTTTTGAAATTTTCAAAACTCACAACCGAAAACCACCCCAAACATGCCCTTAGGTTTTTATTTATTTATTTATTTATTTTTGTTTCTCGGGGGCCCCATCTGACAGGGGAGGAGGCAATGGTCAAAGTCAAAGATGGCTCGCGAGAGGAACGTCGATAAGCAGAAGGCTGCGGCTAAGGGTAATCTTTCTGTTTTGAATCCCTCATGTTTTAGGAGTTAATCAAAATTATTTGAAAAATATGTACATATGACGTAAAATATGTAATTATTCAGGATGGATTGCAATGGTTGTGGTGGAAAGTACGGTTACATCCATATATATCTGGTATACCCCTTACTGACTCAGAGATGGGAAGCTGCATTTTTTAACCATATGTGTGAGACAGTTTTAACCCACAATCGACTCGATGATATTGTACGACAAAACGCGTCTATCTGAGGGATCACATTGTTTGGTACTAAAACAGTTTGTTTATCCATTACATGCAAGGACATTTTTCTTTTCATATTTCCAGTTAAGTTAATAGGGATAGGAGAAAGTCTCTGGTGGTATAGTGTGGCTATCAGGAAACTGTCCTATTTTTCCCCCTTTCTGATGAATTTGCAATGTCAGAAATTTGAATGAGTTCGACATTGTGAAAGAAGAAATTGACGGTCAAATTCCTCAAGTCTTTGACAGAGCTTTGCAGGTTGAAGATCGCATATAAGTGAGCCTTTTTTTCTTTGGTGTTCTATGAGGATCTTTGACTCTTTCCTGACTTGTAGGTCACTTTTTTTACAACGAATGCTTTACAATTCAAGTATAAAATTGATGTTTCTTGGCCAAAGTAAAGTACCCTCGTAATACTGATTTGAAATAAATTGTGCAATAAAGTCAATGAATTTTGCAAGATGCTGCTTATATTCAATATTACTTCCGGTTTTTTATATAAACAACAAATAATTAATTCATCAAAACCAATAAAAATAATTAACTTAGTTAATTTTAATTAATAATATCATAAATTTAAATTTTATTCTTGAAATACCTATAAAATTAAATAGTTTAAGTAGTGGTTATATTTAATGATATTACTCATAATTCAAAAAATAATTTTTTCTATCAATGAGTGTGATTTATATTGTTAATATACTAATGAATGTATCAACTTGCATTAGGAATGCATGAATATTTTATTAATAAACTTTACAATAAATTAAGGATATAAAAAGAAAATAGTAATTAATACATCCTATATTACTTATAATTAGGACTAAAAAAATATTTTTGTTTGTTGCTTATATAAGTGTCGGAGGTAGTATCATATAAAAAACTAACGACGTTACTTATTGTAAATTATCTCTGTTTTTCAGAACACCATGCATCATCTGAACAGTGAGAGGATGGAGTATGTAGTCTGCACACTACATGAAATATGATCATGAATCTCATAAATTGTTAGACTTATGATAGGAGTTGTTTAGTTATATGACATATTTTTATTTTATAGTATATCCTAACTTAGGAGTTAATATCGCAGGCTCTCTATAGACTTGGATGGCGTGGAGTTACAATCTTGAAAGGCAGAGAAAAGCTCAGCAATTGAGGAGTTTGTTCAATCAGACATCAACGAGGATTGGGATTTTGAGCAGCTCGTGGAGGAATCCAGTAATGTCTGTGTACGTGGCATAGCATTGCCTGAGTAAGGAAAGGTGCTGTACTGCACAAGGATATGTCAACAGTGCAAGTTTTAGACAATGCAAGTCAGTGGACGGTTGAAGAATATGGGTGGCTCCAAGGTTCAATGGCAGTTATCAATGATGCCCTTTATGTGATAAGCCATGGATTAATTATCAAGCAGGTAAAAAAAATGAGGAAGGTCGTACGTTCAGCTTCTGAATTTCGAAGGAGAATTGGATTTGCAATGATTGATTGGTTTAGGTGATGAGTTATATGTCATTGGAGGTGACATTGGCCCTGACAGGGGGAACTGGCACATTAAGCCACTGTCTGATGGGCTCTTTCACTTGGGAGCGAGAGACCAACTTGGCGCCTGGCAGCTCCAATGAAACGGTGTTAGGGGGGGTGTTAATTTTATCCAGCACTTCTGTTGGTAGAACTTAGAAATAAGATAAACTTGATTGCACAAGAAAAACTAATAATTCACATTATGCTGAGGCACTATATTACAATCCGAAACATGAAGGACATGTTCCACAACTTTTTACTTCACCCAACATTTTTTTATGCCCCAATCCTATTTTTCTTACTTACCTTAATTATAAAAGAAGAGACTAGCTCAGTTGTGATGGTGATGGACTCACTCAGCAGGCGTGACTGGGAACGTAACAGTTCAGTGCAATAGACATATAAAATGTACCTGGCCCTAACCCACATAAGGTGGTGGCTCTGGTGCAAGTTGAGTTCAAACAAATTAGGCTTGTCCCACCAATACTTCTTACCTTCACTGCTGCTGCACCTCTTAGCATTATACGTTGCAGCCACCAAACAGGACACTCGTAGGCATTGATTTCACTCAATGATAGCTGCAATGTACTCAACAAAGATGGTAAGGCTAAGAAGCCCACGTAGGCATTTTTGGATCACAGCAGTTCCATGATTGACATTGGGGGTTAGGTCACCGTTGAAGATGTTGGCAAAGCTCAAGAATGCTTACATGAACTTCATATTGAGGTCCATGAACACCGACAACATCTTTGGTGAGAAAAGGATTCCAAAGGATGATCCTGTCGTGTCTAAGGGTTATACCGGTGATGCGTTAGAGGCCAAGCTCATTTTCGAGATTTCCAATCTCATGAACTATATCCCATGTAACTGTTTCTTCTTTGATCCTTCTCTTTTGGATTTCTCGAATTTTCCATCCCAAATTTCTCATGTGATTCCGCAGAAAATGTTTAAATATCACCCAGAAATTGTATTTTATTTCTTGGTAAACGCATATAATTTGACTCTTTGTTCATATATATGTTATAGGGTTGTCTAACTTCAAGTAAAAATGAGGTTAAATAACATCATTAAAGATGAATGGTGTAATTTTGTGTACTAAAAAACAGTTCATATAACAAAAAATTGTATCAATTATTTTTGATAGGATTGTTTAATTTTATTTTTATTTAGAATAAGTTAGACAACTCTATATGTTATATGTTCTCATTTGCTTATCTTTGTCATAATTTATGTTGTTCCTTCAAATATCTAACTTTTAGTTATTCTTTGGTATCATGTTAATGTTGATGTATATATTAACTAAATTATAAATAATTTTGAATTAATATAAAATTTTATAGATATAATTTATATGATAAAATGGTTGTTTCAAAACAGGACACTCGCAGGCATTGATTTCACTCAATAACGGTGAAAAATATTGGTAATCAAATTTGCAACTACACAGTGAAAACAAACAACATATACACATAGTTAAATGTGTTATATTTTTAATCAGTCTGGTCATTCATTCACGGCAAAGCAAAAAATTACCAATCAACGTACACAGTCACTACTTCTGATGCCCGTTTGCATAGATAAATCCACCTACCATGCCATTGGGAATACTAATTTACCACCATTTTTACCTTAACACCTATCAAAACAAAAAACAGCAATTGTCATAAGCTTAATTTGATCACCATCGGATTACAATAATCTCATTCAAATGAATAAATTTTTCATAAAAAATCAGTTAAAAAACTCACAAATAATAAAATCAACTACTGCCAATTTCCTCATTATTTCACTCCATAATTTCTGTCAACGAAAATAACAGTGCAAAATGTTCAACACAAAAACCGATTCATACCCGTATTCAACGAATCACATCCGTTTACATTCACTGAGATTATGACATCCAAGCTACAGTATTTTGCTATCCATCTTCCTCACTTTCACTCCCACAAACCCTAAACACCAAAACAATCACTTTACTCAATTACTGGAAAAAATGTAACACCACCGATTTTGGGAAGGGAGAGGGTGTCATCATCGGTGTTGCCATCAGGAAATACTGTCGCAACATACACATGACATATGATCCACGATATTGTGTAATGAAATTGGGAAAGTTGCAACCACACCGAGGTGGATACTACATTCACATTGGGTCACACTTTACAGAGGAAGACCACAATGCAAAATGGGAAAGATCAGTCCTCATCAATGAGCAAGGCAAAGAGAGAAACAGATACACGAAGGATCCATCCAATGCGTTTTGGTAAAGGTAAACCCTTATAGGTCGAGTAGTATTCACAACCGGTCGCATAGTTCATCGGAAGAGGATAAAAACTTTCCACGTATTTTAAAATATACAAGTGGATTTTTTATTTAAAATGAAACACGCTCAGAGTTTTCTCCTCTAACTGGTTATGCACAAACCATTCCCATCGTTGATTATAGAATTCATATATCTAACAGTTGCAAAACCTCTCCCACCGTGGGAGACATTCCAAGGTTACCCATGCTAGCCTGAGTCTATGTTTTAACTGCATTAAAAAATGACCTCATTATCTGCATATAAAGTTCAATTTCAAAAGAACTATAAACTCTTATTTCCTATTGAGAGGCACAGAGTGCCTCTTTTCCCTTAGTTTTAATAAAACTAATTCAATGATGAGTAAATAGTTTATTTTTACACTATTATTCAATTATGAATTGTTATGTATGATAAATTTATGATAATTACAATAATTAACTTAAATGTCAACCTAACATGATTTCTAATTGATTGATAGTATAAATTTTTTTACATTGACAGTGTATAGATTTTAAACTTTATTTAATTTTTCAAAAATAATTCAAATTCAATATACTTAAAATAATTATGCACTTTTTATTTATACTTAAAAAAATAACCATATTTAAAAAATAGCTACATTTAAAAGAACTTATACAATGTGTAGGATATACTCATTAGTTCTTTTGATTCATTTGTGTAATCAACTGAAAAAAAAAAAAACCCTATTTTCTGTATGTTTTGCTTTAAAATGTTTAAACCCAATTGTAATTCTAATTATGACCAATTTGATTTATTTTTATCTATTTGAATAAAAGTAAATTAATTATTTTTATTTTTTTAAAATTAATCATTTTGGGTACCAACTATCTACAAATTGTGCTGAACTTTGTTAGTTTTTTAAATTCATTATAACTAGTATTTTAGATTGTGCACAAAATAAATGCTTATTTATATATAATTAAAATTTACAATAAATAAATAAATATTTTTGAATATATAAATCATTTTTGAATATATAAATTATATATTATAATGAAACTTCATCATAAATAAATATCTTCAAATATACAAATTATATTTTGAATTTACAATCAATAATTTAAATTTTTATTTAAGGTTATTTTTAACTATTGACAAATTTTAAAAGGAAAACTATTGAAATTTAGTTTATAAATAGAGATAAAAAAATCATATGTATCATCTACAAAAGGTAATTCTATTCAAGCCAAATATGACCACTATGGACGACAAAGTCTCCCTCCAAATATTTAATGTAACTACATACTGATTACTCAAACTCAAGACCACTAATTAAGTTGGAATAACCCCATGTCAATTGGTCCACATGTAACATCCTCTTTATTAGTGAAAATAAATAAATTAATATTTTATTTTATTTTTGCTCACTATTACTTTAATTAACTAGTATTTTAACTTATGCATTGCACAAAGTAAATATTTATTTTATATAACTTAAATTTATATGAATATATACATTATATTATAATTAAAAATTTTAATAAATAAATGTTTTTAAACATATAGATTATATTTTAAATTTATAAAAAAAACATTTATTGTAATACAATGTTAATTTTTAATTATTGATAATTTATTTTAAAAAATATTGAAATTCAATTTAGAATTAAAGATATTAAAAATGATAGATTGAAAGAAATAAGAGGTGAAAAATTTTCTAAAAATACTCTAATTGAAGAATAACAGCTAAAAATGCTTTTGTTGAAGAATAGCAGCTAAAAATGCTTTCGTTCAAAATAAATATTCTCATTTAATATATAGGATGGATAGTTTTTAATAATTGTGTTGTAATTATATTTTATCTAAGTTAAAACAATTAAAAGAGATGATATTAATTAGTTTTGGAAAAATATTATGGATCTAAATAAATTAAATACACATGCGTGGAAATTAAAATGAAATCAGTAAGCTCAAATATTAAAAATATTGTTTAATAAAAATACATGAATTATTAGGTGTATGTAAAAATAATTAATTGAAATTAAATTGAACCATTAGAGGAGAATATGATTTAATCAAATAATTAGGTGAATGTTAGATTAAATTAATTAAATAATTGGGTTAGTGTTAAATTAGTGGGTTGAAATAAGAAGCCAAATCGCAGCACACAAAGCTTGAACCTATTGCTAGGAATTTTTGTCGATGATAGACTGGTTGCTGTCTACTGGGCCACGCCTTCCACCATAATTTAATTACTTTTTTTTGTTTTCTTTCTTTTGATATGGGCTAGACACTTAGAGCCCAAAGCTTGTCGGTAGGTAGGTGGAATCAAATGGCCACCAAGGCTTCTTGCTTAAGGACAGTTGCATCTGGCTGAGTGGAGGCAATTAGAGGTGCAAATGAGTCAAGACAAGTCAAATACTTAAAGTTTAAGGTTGACTTATAAAAAAAGATGAGCTACGTTAATTCATTTATTTAAATAAGTATAACTGAATGTTTGAGGTTGACTTGTTAAAAAATATAAAACTTGAGCTTGGTTTGTTTAATTTATTTATAACTTAATTATTTTGTTTTTAAGAATTTTTTTTAAAATTATTTTTTAATTTTATCAATCTAATATTTAATAAACATTTTAATATGGGATGATAAGGTACAACTAGAAATATAAGCTCAACAGTGAGATGTGTAAAATTCAGAAATTTTACTCAAACACCACTTTCATGACTCGTTTAATACACTTCCACGTCCATTTTAGGCCTCAAAACTCTTAATCATTTAAGATGCTTGATTGATATTTGCGATTGGCTGGTAAGATGATTGTTCCTCTTTACACTTGCCGAAATTTTGTGCTCTGGTTATGAAGATTTTAGTATGCATATTGAAACTGATGAGAGGTTGAGTTGGGTTTTGATTTATTATGTGGGTATGAAGTATTGGAAATGTTGGATGGGTACAATGAGAAATTCCTTCCCCTGTGTCCAACGCACTGGACATTGATGAGGGTGTTGCTTCTCTGTATGATATTTTATTGAGTATAATTTCATTGGATTAGAGATTGATTTGGGTACAAGAATGTGTGGAAACCAAGTGAAGAATTTCTCCTTTCCACTGTACTTGTCAGTGAAAGACCGAGAGAATGAATTGGTTTTTTTTTTTTTTCCTTTGAGTAAAAAGTTAAGTGTTGGTCTGTTGGAATAGGTTGTGGTGTATAATGTACCTAGAAGAGAAATTGGTGAAGTAGAAATATGGTGATGCTTTGAAGTTTGAACGTGTGGTCTAGACAATTTGCTTAGAGAAGATGAGCTACTGTGGCTTGTGGGCAATAGTTTGCGAGAAAGAAAATTTGAAGAACAGGCATGCAGAGATATCTTACAGTCAAAATGGGAAGAAGAAGAAGAAAAAATAAAATACAATAAAATTTGTAGAGCCCACTTACGAATTCGGCTCTAGGATACACTACATAAGGGGTCTGTTATTCCCACCCCGCCTTATTTTTTTCTTTTTTCACCCCTTCCCACCCCCCCTCCCTTCCCTTTTTTTTTCAAAAATATATAAATTTTCATCTTTGTCCTAAGAATTTTAAATTCCACTCCTCCCTCTTCCCTTCTCAAACTCCCCACCTCACTCCCTCCTCTCCCATTTTCTTCTCACCCCACCCCACTCCCTCTTGTGCCGCCACCCCCAGTCGCTAAAAGAATGTGACTTTACTCCATCGCATTGCCTTACTCTGCTGAACTTGGTATACACCTCCTTATCCGTTGATAGCCCTGCTGCGCTGTCATCAAAGGTAAGATTCGTTTATTTATTTATCTTTTAGATTGAACAGAATCACGATTCCATTGTGAATCTGTTGTGCATCAAGTAAGGATACACAACGGAATCATGTGTATTTGGTGAGGATACATAATGGGATCGCAATTCCATTATGTATCATTTACAGATACACAACGAAATCGCAATTCCATTGTGTTTCCGGAAATGATTCCATTATGTATCATTACATAATACATAACGGAATCGTGATTCTGTTATGTATTATGTAATTTTTAAATTATTTTTATTTTAATTATTTATATGAATTAAATAATTTAAATTTTTTGTTTTTAAATATTTATTTATTTTAATGAATTTATTAATTTAAATTGATTGTTTTAAAATTAATTTTTGATTTTAATTATTTATACGAATAAAATAATTTAATTTTTTTTAAAATTTTTTTTTATATTAATAATTTGTATGAATTAAATAATTTATTATTTAGTATCCTTTACGTATAATTTTTTTTATCATTCAATTATTTATTTGATTTTAATTATTTTTTGTCTATTAAAGTATTTATGTAATATGTAATTTTTTTGTGTTTTAATAAATGATTAATTTTATGTAATATTTTTTAGAATAATTCTATAATAATGTTGATTATATTTGATATTAATTATTTCTTAATTGTTAATGTATCATTATTGTTTTAGATTCATTATGGCACATACGAGATTTGGTGCCCATTGTCCTGGACGATGCCCTTCATGGGATGTTGAGGCAGACACTTTTAGGCAAACCCTAAACCCTAAACAAGAGTAGAAGTAGGAGCAAGTAGAGATCGAGTTACTGGAGGTAGAGGCAAAGGTGCCTTTGGCTCAAGTGGCGGAGCTTATTGTTGGACCTCCATTTGAAGGAAGCCATATAGACTTGTCCTTGTTCAAATCCTTTAAGGACCATGTTGCAGGACATATATGGCTGGGTCTACCCCGTGATGAGCTAAGGTTGATCAGCCATGGGGGCAAGATATTGTTGTTGCCTTTACACCTGCAGGTCACAGAAATTGTGTGAAGTTCAGGGCTTGTGTAACACCCCAAATTTCAGATACTAGAAATAAACCACAAGGTAGCTCTTAGTAGGACCCTTCCCATGTGTTATTAGACAAAAGATGCCTTAAGAGTTATTATTATTATATTTTTTATTATTTTTATTGTTATTGTTATAGTAGTTATTATTATTGTTATTATTACTATTATTGTGTTGTGTTGATGTTATTATATTTATTATTATTATTGTTATTGTTATTGTTATTAATACCTGAGTATTATAAATTAGTAGGAATATTATTATAGAACTCAAAAGAGCATCTAGGGCCCAATAAGGGACTAAAGCCCATTAAGCCACATACCCACCCACATGTTATAAGAAGGGAATAGAGAAGGAGAATTAGGTTTAGCCGTCACAAATAGAAGAAGAAAGAAGGTAGAGAGAATGAGGAGAAAAGAAAGAAGAAAAAGAGGAAAAGAAAGAGGAGGAATAGAAACCAGAGAATTCAAGCCCTAGAACTCAGCTTTGCATGTCCCTAAAGGTGAGTGCTCTCTCCCGTGTCCTTCCTTATCCTTTATGTTGTGTTGTTCATCTATTTACCTTTTTCCCTTTCTTATGCCTAAGTTTAGGGATTTGATCTATTTTGAGGGGATTGTGAGTGAATGAGGACTTTATAGATTAGAGTGACCAATTATCAAGGTAAAAGAAGTGATGAAGAATTTAATTATTTATTTTGGAGTATTTAAAAACCAAAGACAATAGGATAAATAAATTAAAGTTCGTACTTCGTGTCCGCCCAGCGGGCTAGATAGCCGCTAGGCGACTTTTTGGGAACAACTGGACTTTACGCTTATGCCGGGCACGCGGACCCGTTGGGTGGGATACACAACCCGCCGGGCGGGGTGGATCCTGACGCGGACCAGCTGGGCTAGTTCGTTGGACCGCCGGGCGGGACTTCTGTCCTGCTGGATGGATACGACTTTTACTATTCTGTTCTTTATGTTTTGGAATTCATTTTTGCAGTTTTTAACTCATTGTTGTTTGTTTTCTTATGCCTTGTTAAGTTTATATTGTATGATTATTATTTACCTTGAAAAAAACTGAGTGTGATATGAAATTGTATCAATGTTTCATGATAAAAGTCTATAAAAAGTTGTAAGCATTATTTGTGACCATGCATCATAACATTTGAGTTATGTGATGAGAAAAGTATCTAGGAATCTAACTGGTGGAGGCCGTGATGGGTTATCTAACCCTAACCTTGGGGGTTATCCAGTTGGGAAAAGTCCAATGGTCCATGTTGATCCCATGGAGTTGGGGCATACTGGCAAAACTGGGTAACCCTGACTAGTCACTGGGGGATATCATGCTAGTTGAGGGTGCGAAAGCCGAAGGCATCGGTATCGATGACGCTTCTTATGGCCTACATTTACTCCTAGTCTACTTTCTGAAAAGTTTAGGTTGGTACCACATGTGCATGAGTAGTGGTTTAAGAACATAGCACGCATATGTATCTTGTTATAGTGTGATATGTTAGAGTGTGCTACGTTGTAATTATGTGAATTCTATATGACCCTATTTGTGTGAATTCTATGTAAAAATGTAATTGTGCCTTGTGATGAAATATTAAAGTTGTGGACATGTGATCATATCCTGCACATGTGTCGTTCCTGTTTGATAAAACAAAACGAGGTATATGTCTAGTTACTAGACAAAGAATGTGAAATAATTATATGCTTGTAATTGGAATTGTGTTTGCTACCTTAAGGATAAGTGAGAGGCTAGACATTAGGATAGTGTTATGAGGGTTCTAGTTGGATAATAATAGTTGTGAATAAGATAGAGAAAGGGTGAATTTCCTCATGACATAATAGAAAGATATAAGACAAGTAAGAGAGAATAAAATAAGAGTATTTTAGGATGTTTGTAACCTTAGACTTGACCCTAGAGGATAGCTTTGAATATTAAAAAGAAGAAGAGTAAATTCTAAAGAGGGTTTTGGGTAAGAAAGTATAAGTAATGAGGATGAGTTCTTTGGTTAAGAATGAGATAGTAAACCAATATAATCGTTGTGAAAATGAAAGAGCAATTAACATGGAGTATTGATTGTTGAAAGGTGTAGACTTGACCATAGGTATGGAGAGTTATGAGAGACTTAGTGAGGCTAAAGCCATGAAAGATAAGTGATGAAGGTTATCTAAGTAGAAGAGTATGACCTAGCCGTAGAACCCTTAGAGCACTCACTGAGACATTATGTCTCACTCCTTTAAGTTTCCCCTTTTTCAGGATACAGGTGAAGACATATGCAGATAGAGCTTGAAGTCACGTGTAAGAAGACGTAGTTTAGTTTACGTAATTGTGTTTTTTTTTGTATTCTTTATATTTTGTACGACACCTTTGGGTGATAGATGAGTTGTATTAGGCATGTATGGTATTTTATTGTATTATTCTTATACGAATATAATTATATTTAAGAGTCGCTTCAATATGTTTCTATGTTTTTAAGTCTTTCTTTTTTGTTCTTAGAAATCTAGACCTAGTTATGGTAATACCCTCTAGGGTGTTACATTAGTGGTATCAGAGCAGGTCGATCTTTTTGACCTGTGTGTTATGTGTCTTCTATGTTTCCTATGTGTACTCTGAGAAATTGTTGGACATTGTTTGAGTTACATTGAGTGTTTTTGATTATTTGGTATGCCATAAATCCTAATTGCCTTGTCATGGAATATTGAGACTGGCCACCTCAATACTTCTTGCAATGTAGGTGGGACGAATGGCGAGTAAAAATCGAGTCCAAGGGTAGTCACCCTTGAATTCCCTAGTAGGAGCTTCACTTAGCCAACCTAACTCTAAGTAAGGAACGTTAGAAGGGGTAGAGAGTAGCCAAAGAAAACCAACTGTAGAGACCTTGAAATTCAAGATTTGTTGAAACTTGAATGAGTCGGCCACCATTCTTTAGGGACTATAACCCCATTAAGGGGAGTGCTAGCAGAGAGGTGTGATAGATAGGATTACCCTTTCGAGAATACCTTTTAAGTAAGAGAATTTAAGATAGTATTTTCACAGAGATACCTCTTAGGTAGAGCGAAATCATAAAAGGAAGTTAGGAGTGCGCAACGAAAGCGTGACAATAGGAAGAGAAAATGTTTAGGACTTCACCAACCCGAGGAACCAAAGAAAAATAAGAGACATCAAATGTAAAAAAGTCCTAGAACAAAAGGATGTCCCAAGTGTCGTAAAACCATGAATGAGTGTGTTTACTTAGCCTAAGTGTCCTGCTAGTGTCAAGGAATGTCTTAGCTCTTAGAAGGAAGAAACAATCAACCCTACACCCCTAGCTATAGTGGGCCTTCATTTCAAGTGTTAGAGAAACCAATAAGGATGACGAGCTCATCCTAGGTATGTGTTCCAATTGATAGACTTTTTGGTTGTTTGCATGTCCTAAGGACAATATGTTCCTTTTTCTTGTTGTGCGAAGGATGAGGAGTTATTTCCAAACTCCTTGTCCTTACTTAAATGCTTGTGTGTATGTATAAATATAGATTGTTTCAGCGCATGCTTTCAGTGATTGATATGATGACCCTTAAGTGGGAATGTTGTTGCACTTGGTGTGATTTGTGCTAGACTAGCCAAGTTATGTTGCTTCATCAAGAATTTTCTTTGATTGTTATATGTGCCTTTTCTGTGTGTTAGTACATAAGATGTGTGTTTGTTTACTAAATGGTATCAAATTTGATTGTCAATGTCTCGGAAATGGCTACCTATAGAGGGTTCTGACCAGTGGAGGGTTCTGACCAACAAGAAAGTTGAATGAAGTGTCATTGAGTGAAGTGTCGTAGAGTGTGAGCCACCGAGACGTCAAAGAAAGCGTTATAATACGAACTTTGGAATTATGAGATGTTACATAAATGGTAGATGTAAAATGAATTTATCCCTTTGCATGCATTTGCACTCCCCATGTATATTTCACCTTGGTATTGTATTATTTTTTGGTTAACTATAATAATAACATAATCGTCTTGATTACTTTCTTTTCTCTTGATGTCTTGTATGGATATAATTGGTCTAATTTAACGAGGGAGTTGAATGATTCGCATGATTTGGGGGTGAGAGATAGGGGTGGTGATATTGTATGCTGGGTTTGAGTTTAACATCTTGGGTTTGATGCATGACTGTACTTCATGAAACACATTTGTGCTGATAGCCCTGAGAGTAAAATATGAACACATGTTTACACGTGTCATTACATAACTTGTAAGGATAAAATGTTAATGATTTATATGTCCAATGTATGCAAAGTATGTGATATTGTGATGTCCTCCTTAGTTGCTTCTACTTGTTTTTTATTTTTTATTCATTTCTATTTATTTGTTTTTGTATTGTTAAGGGCATAGTAAGGGGTAGTTGAGTGTTTTTTATGCCCTGGGATCGTGAGTTAGAGTGTAGTTGTAACGACCCAACTGTCGCCACTAAACATACACCACATACTCCTTATCAAGTGAATAAAATCAATCATAGCATATATATATATGTATATCCTACATATCAATTGAGAGATCCATCTATCTCTCCTAGTACCATACATACACATCGGTATATCTATCATCATCATATCATATCAACAATGGGACAACACCAGCCTATATCAAAGATATCAAAATATACAACATAGGGAAACGGGATACAAAACTCACTCCCTATAGCTAGTCAATCTATACAATCCCATCAAAATAATAACTATACAAAACAACACTTTCAAAACAAAAGGGGCTGCCTCGCAAGCAACTCTACCATCATATCTGAGTAGTCGGGTCCACTGAAGCTTCGCTGTTTGCTCCTACGCCATAGGACGTGATCATCACAGGCACATCAGCACAAGCAGCAATAACAGGACAACCAACAACAACAAAACACGGCAAGGGTAAGCTTACTACAACAATGGCACAACATATAATCATGGAGATCATAAATAATTCACAACATTCAGTCACGAGTATATGACACACCATCATACATCTAGAGCTCTCAACGTCTCCGTACAAAATTACTCATACAGAAGAGTTCTCAACTCAAGACTCCACATTTCATCACAATCACTACAACTATGTCAATGCATGATGACACGACTCTCGAGAGATTTACAATACATCGGGCGATCAGCCAAGTCTCACCCCCTACTGTGGCCTATCTAAGCACCATTTAGGGATTGTCAAACTCTAATCTGCGAATAAGCTTAGTGGTTTGTCAAGATGAGTGTATGTGGGTGGTGGCTTACCGCAACACAAGGCCTGCATCGCCTTGGCCTCCTGCGGAGTCGCCCATCCACTCATCCCTAAAGGCCCATCGTCAGCTGCCCCACGTCTTATCTAGCACTAGGTTGGAGGCCTATCTAAGTACCAACTTTAGTCACCATCCAACATACGTGCCTACCCGCACCACGACTTGAGGTCCATCGTTAGCTACCTCAGCCGCCAACTATGCATGAATGCATGTACTACATACCATCAACTACTCAACCACAACCAATAAACGTACAACATATATATGTATATCAATACAACTAATGGCAAAGAGGTCCATCGTTAGCTACCTCACATTACCACTCAACATCCATCAACACCATATTGGCCCCAAACCGGCCTTAATCATAATCAACAAGTAAGGCCCTATCTAAGCAGCCCACCTCGTGAGGAACAATATCATACATCACAAGTGAAGGTCCTATCTAAGCAACCTTCCACTCAACTACCGCTTTCCAACAATTTATCACACAACCCCACAACGATAATAAAGAAAACCAAGAATCCAGTTTAGAATTATAACAACATGTGGAGGTCCTATCTAAGCAACCTTCCACTTTAACAACATATCCAACAATCTAAAAGTGGTTGAAACAATTAACCTCACAAATCATTAACAACCTCACTCATGGCCATTCATTATTTGATGACACAAACATCCTCAACAATCAAGTATACAATATGAATTGGCCTTTCCTGTGGAGTTTTAACATTTTTCCAAAGTTCCCAATTATCATGCCAAATAGTAAACCAATAGCATTCCACCCCATCTTTATGTTTCTTAAATTTCAACTTTAATGGTTCATGCATGGCACCACAAAATTGACACCAAGCATCTCAAAAACAGGGGAGAATCAAGGATTTTGTTGCCCAACGCCATTGGACTGTTGCCCGACACCAATATCATAGAGAAGGTCTGCAATTTTGTCGCCCGGTACCGCACTCTTGTTGCCCGGCGTCAACATCACAGAGAGCATCAGGAAAAATCGGAGAAAATGTCACCTGGCGTCACTTTTTGTTGCCCGGCGACAAAAGTCCGTTGCTATAGGCAAAATTTTCATAGCTAAACTAAAATTCCGTCACTAATTGACAGCATTTTAGACAGTATTCTGTCAGCTGTCGCCCGGCGACCAAAAACTGACACCCAACGCCGAATCGCGAGTTTCTACAGTTGTAGGGAAGACGACCCACTGCTGTTCTTGACAAAATCAATCCATCCCAAACACCACAAAACAATTCTAGACACTTTAAATACATTCTTAACCGATTACATTTTCATTTCTCCCACCAATCATCCACAAATTTTGAAAACCCTTTTTCAAAACCCATTTTGTCAAAAACGCACCCCAACTTAGGCACAACCAGATTTGGAACGAATCTAAGGTAAGATTCACAGAAAATCATGCTCATACATGACAAATATACAAGTGTAAGCTTCCCTTACCTCTTGGAGCTTCCGAATCTGAGCTTGGAAAAGGGAAAAACGTGAGAAAACCCAACTCTTGAGCCAAACCTTTAGAGCAACCACCACTCATCACCAAAAGGATAGAAAGGCTACGAATTTTGCCTCTACGCAGTGGGTTTGAGAGAATTTTGAGAGAGTGGGAGAAAAGAGACGTGAGAGACGAGAGGATGAGAGAAAGAAGGAGATGGGAGAATGAGAGAAATGAGAAGGGGAGGGGCTTTTATATTTTGAAACCCTCCCTAGGCCTTACAAGGCTTTAGGCCCACTAAAGCTCAAGGTTCGTCTATTCACTCTCCAAAACTCACAATGGTTCTCACTTAACTGTTTTTCTCTCAATAACCCAAACCAATATCAACAACACTCTCAATTTGGCTTAAGCACATTTGTCTCAATTCCCTAAACTCAGATAGGAATTCCAAGTTAACAACATACAACTAACACCACACAACAACACTCAATAACAATTCTATTTATATGTTTTTAAACACCATAGTCACATATTAATTTTTTCACTTTTAGTTATTAAACTACTAAATCATGCATTAAGAAAACACGGTGTTACAGTAGTTGTCTTTGGATGAACGAATAATGACCTAGATTTCAAGTAGCTTATATCCTACAATAAGAACGTTATCAAAGGTAAACCAAGGAAGGACCAAATCCTGTGAATAGGAGACCCTTGAGTACCTCTAGAGTTGGATTGATAGCGACATTTATGAATCCAAGCCAATAAGTGACCTAAGTGATGAAGGATTGGAGTCACCATGTAGGGGAGCCTTGTGGGCTACACCTAGCAGAGACATATAAGAACGGATTCCTAAGTATCACACCTACTAGATAGAAACCTAGAGAGAGTTACATCTAGAAGAGGCTTGATGCACTAAGAAGGAATGCCTAACCACCTTTAACATCTTTAGATAGATGCCTTGACTAAACTACTTGATCCTAGAGTTGCATTTAAGGATTAGGCCTGGACAAAGATGAATGGATGATGGTAGGTGCTTATCTAGATAGAACCCATTTATTCACATGATTTCCTAAACCAGTTTAAGTATAAGATGAAGTCCTATAGAAAACTTTTTTATTAGGAAAATAGAAATTTCCTTAGAAAAAAGTTAAGGAAGAATTATAGATTGTTTAGAGTTGAAATTGTTCAAGAGGCAATTAGAAGGATGAATCTTCAATGATCAAAAAGGATGAGTAGGTGAACAATCATGAACATATTCTTAGGCTTTGATTTTTGAGGACAAAAATCTTTTAAGGGATGTGGAGTTATAACACTTCAAATTTCAGATACTAGAAATAAACCACAAGGTAGCTCTTAGTAGGACCCTTCCTATGTGTTATTAGACAAAAGATACCTTAAGAGTTATTGTTATTATATTTCTTATTATTTTTATTGTTATTGTTATAGCAGTTATTATTATTATTATTATTACTATTATTGTGTTGTGTTGATGTTATTATATTTATTATTATTATTATTGTAGTTGTTATTAATACCTTAGTATTATAAATTAGTAGGAATATTATCATAGAACTCAAAAGAGCATCTAGGGCCCAATAGGGGACTAAAGCCCACTAAGCCACATACCCACCCACATGTTATAAGAAGGGAATAGAAAAGGAGAATTAGGTTTAGCCATCACAAATAGAAGAAGAAAGAAGGTGGAGAGAATGAGGAGAAAAGAAAGAAGAAGAGGAGGAAAAGAAAGAGAAGGAATAGAAATCGGAGAATTCAAGCCCTAAAACTCAGCTTTGCATGTCCCTAAAGGTGAGTGCTCTCCCCTGTGTCCTTCTTTATCCTTTATGTTGTGTTGTTTATCTATTTACCTTTTCCCCTTTCTTATGCCTAAGTTTAAGGATTTGATCTATTTTAAGGGGATTGTGAGTGAATGAGGAATTTATAGATTAGAGTGACCAATTATTAAGGTAGAAGAAGTGATGAAGAATTTAATTATTTATTTTGGAGTATTTGGGAACCAAAGACAATAGGATAAATAAATTAAAGTTCGTACTTCGAGTCCGCCTAGCGGGGTAGATAGTCGCTAGGTGACTTTTTGGGAAAAGCTGGACTCTACTCTTATGCCGGGCACGCGAACCCGTTGGGCGGGATACACAACCTGCCATAAAAATGGAAAAATAACATGAAACCAAATGATATTTTACTAAAACTAAGAAAAGAATGCATGCAGTCCTATCTAAAACGCCATGAAAATATGGTATGAAATGCAATAAATCATCGCTCTACGAATCTACATAAATTGTAGATTTATCAATGATTTTATGGCTCCTTGCATTATTGATGCATTGCATTTCATAGCATATTTTACATAGTGTTCTTAGCTATTTTGCATGCATTTTCTATTAATTTAAGCTTAGTCTTGTTTATAATTCTCCAATTTTTCTTTTTGAACATTGTTATGCATTTCTGTGTGTTTTATGTTAGGGAACAATATTTGTAGTGTGGTTTGTCCTTGGAAGCTAAAGCTTAAAGATTTGGAAAGCTTTGAACCAATAAAAAGAACTTTAGGAGAGATTTGAAGAGCATTCAAAGCACGGAGACCTACATTGAGAAGTATAGAAGCCATCCAAGCATTGGCATATTGAGGTGGGCTTGGTGTAACATCTCTAAAATAGGCTAATGTTACATCATTAGCAAGTGTACCAAACTACGAAAGTAGTCAATGATGAGTTGAGCATCATTCCCTCAAAGACTTACGCAATATTAAGCAAATTTCACACTTTTTACTAATTAGCTAGACGAAATAAGTAAAGATTTGTAACCAATGGAAGTTTAAGTGTTTCAAACTTAACTTTAGAAGCAAGATTCACAAAACAAAGGCTGAAAATTCTTTTTGAATTTTCATTAAACAGTTGAAAAGCAGAAACTTAGTTCTTAACAAAGATGATAAATGTGTCGAGGTTAGACTTCACTATGCTTCCTCTTCTTGTAACTCTTAGACCATAAACCATTTTTATACTTCAAATAATAACATTAACCCATAAGTTTACTCAAACCCTAGTTCCCTGGGTGAAAGAACCTAAGCTCCTTTATTAAGCCATAATCCCTTAGATAACATAATAAAGGAACTTGCTTTAAGAAAAAGAATCTTACAATGGTGAGCAAACGAAGAACTATTCCTAAATACCAAGTTCACAAACTGTTCAACTTTAGTTCAAGGTCAAAAAGGGTTTTCCAACATAAATCAAACCATAAAAACAAGATATGAATGATCAAGTCATAGTAAGCGTAAAGCACAAAAGATTGAACATTAATATTAAAGCATAAACTGAGATAAATAAGTCAAAAGAGTACAAGAGCGTTAGCTTAGTTACATCCAACCCCAACAATGGAGAGTTTAGCTAGTCATTGACATATGTAGTGCCAAAATACATGAAGAAATGAAAAAGGAGATGAAGGAGCCATGAGATAGCTTTAGCCACCACACAGAACTCTAGAAATATTCCTTTTGAAAATTATGTTGAAGTGTCTTGTCATTAGGCCCTTTATGTTTTTTGTTGCACTTTCATTAAGTGATATGTCATCTACTCTCACTTAGCAAGACTTTAGCTTGCTAAGCAAGCCTTTGTCGTGCTCTCTAGACTGCATCTCACTAAAGTGACACTAGTAAGAAACTTGAGTGCTCTCTAGTGAAACTTTCACTAAGGGAGGATTTGCTCACTTAGTGAGCCTTGGGCAATAAAAGTACTTAATTTCGCTAAGCAAGAACTTCATCCACTAAGCAAGTCTGCTAGTCTGAACGTGCTTCAGGCATTCAAACAACTTCATTCTTCCTTCACATCTAAACAAAAGTTAGAAAAAGGAAACTAGACCATTCTAAACTATTAACATGATCTACGGATCCTAATTACTTACAAACTACCTAAAATTAGGGTTAATCAAAGTTTTAAGTTATAGAAAACAGAGCATAATTGCTTAAATACACCCCAAAAAGTTAAGCATAGATGGCAATTATCAATTAATGAAAATAATTATATCAGAATAAAATAAATTAGATGAATTTTGTGCCTGTATGATATATGATATGTGAAATATAAGATAAATAAACAAAATGCCTTTTATGTTTGTTTTATGAGTGCTCTGTATAACATAGGACCTTATTTTGTATTAAGGATGAGTAGTGGGCCAGAGTTAGGATTAGTGAGAAGGACACCCATGAGGCCTAATAGGAACTTAGAGCCCATCTAAGTCATAAACCCTTCCCCTCCCCTACTCTTCACATACAACACTCTTAGAAAGAAAGAAAAGAGAAACAAAAGAAAACAAAAAAGAAAGAGAAGGAAGAGGAGAAGAAGAAGAAGAAAAAGCAAGAGACCACACATCCAATCATTCTAGGAAACCTTTATGAGTGCATCCCCTTCTCTTTTCCCTTGTATGTTGCATTGATTGTTGTCCTTTACTTTTCAAACTCTATTTTTCTACATTATTCATAGGGTAAAGGGAAATGAGTGATTTTGTATTGATTTGCATGCTTAATGTCTTGTTTAAAGTGGGTTTGATGTTTAAAAACATTAGGAACATTTATGATGCATCAATTATGACCTTGATTGGCTATTGGGCCAAGATGGCCATGAGTTATAGATTTTGTAAACCTTCTTGATATGCAAAATCGTGGTTCACACTAAGCTCGACCACCTCACATTAAGTGCAAATCATACGAGGCCTGGTTTTGTTACCTAATGGTCCTGCATTGACTGAGGGACTGTTTGCACTAAGTGTAAGCATC
Source organism: Spatholobus suberectus (assembly GCA_004329165.1). Taxonomy (NCBI): domain Eukaryota; kingdom Viridiplantae; phylum Streptophyta; class Magnoliopsida; order Fabales; family Fabaceae; genus Spatholobus; species Spatholobus suberectus. The sequence continues at coordinate 34,789,487 of CM014736.1, forward strand.
TGGCTAAATGCACTACCCCATGCGCTAAGTGAAAATCAATCTAGAGAGGGCGTAAAGTCACGCCAAGCACATCCACCATGCACTCAGCATAAGCGACTTTAGAAAGTAGGTTTAAGGCCTCATGCAACCACACTAAGTGTGGGTTACCATGTGCTAAGCATGGGGGTATTCCAAAGAACAAGTCTAGAACCTGTACATGATGGCGCTAAGTGTCGTTTAGGTGCACTGAGCACTAGGGTCCAATGCACTGAGCACTGCTACGCTTGTACCAAGTGCAAGACCCTCAGAACAGCATATTATTTTTGTTAAGAATGATGTTTATGTAAATGTTTTAGTAAAGTTTTATATAAAGTATGCTTATTTGGTTACTTCATATTATTGCATCTTTATGATACTCATTAATACATCGTATAATTAGTTTAGTTTTAATGTTCCATATTAAACAAGTACGCAAGAAGACATGAAGTGGCCTTAAGGATGTTATTGTTTTGATGATTCTATATCTTCTAGGCTAGTTTAGTTACTTTGAAGAACAATTTATATTTATGTATATTCTTTTGTATAGGGATCTTGTATGTATAGGAATTACCCTTATGTCATGTATATGATAGCATTATTTAAGAACAATGTATGATTGTAATTACTAATTCTTGAGTAATGATATTCATATATGATGCTTTATCCGCCCTCTGATATATAAAATGTATAGTGATTCCCCCTTAAGTTGTTACACTTGGACCTTTTGTATACCCTAGGTTTAAATAAACGTTTTATGGATTGTAGAAAGGTATTGAACCTTATAAGGGAAGACAGCTCTACGCAAAGGATTGGAGACAACTCTTCATTTTCTCTTCTTTTTCTTCCTTTGATTTTAGTTATTCTTGTCTCTTCTCTTGGGTTTTGCTATGTTTATAATTGAGTAGGCTTCTTTATTTCAAGAATTGGACGTAGCCTTTGACGTTTTAATGGATTTTTTTTATTGAATTGCTTGATCACCTCTTTGCATAACCTTAGGCATTTTAGGTTTTAAATCAGGAAGATAGGTTTAATACTTCAAGCATCAAATGAATTAACAAAGAATGTAATGAGACTAATTGAACATAGCTACCACAAAAGTAAAGGTAAATTCAATTAAACATACCTCCGTGTCTTAAAAGGAGCAAAAGTTACGTTAGGTTAATTCACCTTCAAATTTGAATCAATCTAAGCACAGAGATAATAACAATAAATTCATTGATAGTCATTACTGAAGTGGATCAGAAAGTCACTAGAAGTAGGGTTGAATAATGACCATTCACAATTTATGACCTTTTCTGCATAATAAAAAGTACCTTATGATTTTATATGTTCACTGTGCTACTTAACAATCAAAATTTGGTTAGGGGCAAAGAAAACCTTTTCACACTTAACTATAGAATCTGAAATGTAAGCTCAAACAAAAAAGTCAAGGCGATATAATGCTGCTTCTCAAATTAATTTTCTCAAGATTAAGTTTAGTTTCAAATCATAATCCTTCTTTCTAAATGTAATAATTAGTGCTTTTGAATTATGATATTAAAACAATTTTAGAAAACAAATAATAAGCTATTGAAATGATGATAAACAAAGGAAAATGATACTTATTGCATATAGTGATTTTATACTAGTTCATCCTTTAACCTGGGGTATATCTAATCCTTACAACTTGTAGGAATTCCACTAGATACAACACCAACTACAAAAGGTATTCTCTATCCTTAAGCCTCCATAGCTTTCGTTAGTATTCTTCTCAAGCCTCTATAGGCTACACCAAATAGTATTCTTACCTCTGTAGGTCTGCACTAAGTATTCTCACCTTTTCAAGTCAATATTCTCACCTTTGCAGGCCTGTTTCAAGTATTCTTACCTCTTTAGGTTTGCACTTGAGTATTTTCACCTCTTCAAGTAGTATTCTCACCTTTGGAGGTTCTGGACCACTATTATAACATGTACAAGTCTACTTGTAACACTTATGCTTTCTAAATGCAAGATTTAGTGATTTACATAACCAAAAATGGAAATTAAATTTAATATCGATAATTAAGATGAAATAAATAAGTTGTGCTTATGAGATTGTTGTTTTATGTTGTGTTGTCTTAGAATTGCAATCTAAATTGTGAAAATTGAGAGAAATGTTGTTAGAGCCAAATATCTTTGTTGATGATACTTGTTTGGGTTTGGTGAGTGAACAGTGATAGTAGACCAATTGTTGGACCTTAGATATGATGAGATGCAAGATTGGGCCTTAGTGAGCCCAAGGTTCTTCACAAAGCCCATGAAATCCTTTCAAGGTACAAAATCCCCCTTCTCTCACATTTTGTTGTTAGAAGGACAAAACACTCTCAGTTCTCTCAAGACAGACTTTGTTTCTTTGCTTTATTCCTTTGCATTGTGAGAAGATTGGCCTTCCGGAGATTATTGTTCCTTTAGAAGTTTGGCTCTAGGATTCCCTTTTTCTTACTCTCTTCTTCCACAAATTTAGATTTTCGAAAGCTCCAAGAGGTAAGGGAAGCTTACACTTGTTGATTCTCTGATGTATGAACATTGTTATGTTTGAATATTGCTATGGATTGAGCTGAATATGTGATTTATATGCATTGTGGTGAAACTTCGATGAAAATGGGTTTAATGGTGAATTTGATGATTTGTTGTTGAAATATTGTTATGATTGTGAAATCAGATAGATATGTTGTTGTTGGATGTTAGGTGATGTCATTCAACCTCCGAGGAATTGATTTTGAGTGCAGGTAAGGATAAAGTTTGGATCTTTAGGTTTTTCAAAGAGAACCTCTGGTTCTGAATTTTGAGTTGCCGTTGAGCGAGAATACCCTATGAGTATGAATATGTTCTCAGCCATGAACTTTGTTAAGCAAACCAGGTTGTCACTGAGCAAATGCTTATAGTCCGTTGTAGTGAGAAGAAACAGAGTGATTTGCTAAGCGAGTATTCATCTTGCTAGGTGAGTGTGTTCATGTGAAATCTGAAATTTTTCTAGAAAGTAAGTTGTTGAGTGGACAAGTAACTCGATGAACAAATGATGGTATTCCAGAATGTATAGGAGTGGATCGTTGAGCGAGGATTGGCCTCGCTTAGCAAGTTGTTGCTCTTGAAAAAAAATTGACGTTCTTTGTGGCAGGCCTCCCCGCTGAACAAGCAATGAGTTCACTGGGCAAGAGGAATATTTTAAGATTTTGGTTGCTCTCTAGAGTGGTGATTTCATTGAGCGAGGATGATGTTCGCTAAGCAAATGATTTTTAGAAAATTTGTGAAATTCCCTAGAATAAAATTCGTTGAGTGATTTCTGTGGTCGCTGAGCAAAAGCCCCTAAAGACAAAAAAGGGAGTTCTCTAGAGTTGGGCACTAGTTAAGCGACACTTATAGTAGCTAAGCAAGAGCCTTTGCTAAGCGAATATATGGGTCGCTGAGCAAATTGGTCACACAGTTTTATTACTGTAACGACCCAATCATCGCTACTGAACAACATTACTAAACACCTTTATAGCCATGCAAGAAAATAAATAAAATAAAAACATGTATATATATGAAATACATGCATCCTGAGAGATCCATCCATCTCTCTTAGAGCCAACATACCTATTCATACAACATGTAAAGAACAAAAGAACCAGGGAATAACACCAAAGCCAACATAAATGAATATACATCAAAAGGGGAGAACGATACAAAACGCACTCCCTAAACTAGTCACACTATACATTTCCATCAAAAGAAATGTAATATAAAACAACACTCCAAAAAGCTCTCTCGCAAGTAGCTTCACCATCATCTTTGAGTAGCCAGATCCACCGAGGGCTCGCTGTCTGCTCCCAAGCCATAAGACGTGATCATCACAGTCACACCAACACAACAGCAGTGACAAATACAACCACAACAAAAGCACAAGGCAAGGGTAAGCTTACTAAAATAACAATATATTGTGTGATTAAGAAATCCATCAACAATTCTCAACATTCAAACTCGTATATATATATATATATATATCATACATTTATATGGCAAAGAGTTCTTAACTCAGAACCCCTGTATTATAATCAATCCACCACAACAATGTCAATGCATGATGACATGACTCTCGAGAGATTTACAACATATCAGGCAATCAACCAAGTCTTACCCCTTACCATGGCCTATCCAAGCACCATTCAAGGATTGCCAAACTCTAATCTATTGACAAGCTTAATGGTTTTTCAAGATAAGTGTGTGTGGGTTGTGGCTTATCATGACACAATGCCTGCACCACCTTGGCCTCCTGCCGAATTGCCCATCCACTTATCCCCAAAGGCCCATTGTTAGCTGCCTCACGTCTCATCTAGCACTAGGTTGGAGGCTCGTTTGAGCCACAGCTCCGGTCAACTATCCAACTTACGTGCCTGCCCCCACCATGGCATAAGGTCCATCGTCAACTACCTTAGCCGCCAACATATGCATGAAATGCATGTATCACAACACAACCCAATTTCACCATCCACTGTCAATCCAATCATTAACAGTTTAATAAATTCAACAACAACAATTCAATAAAATTTAACAACAACACCATGTAAGCTTAATTCGGCGCCTCACATGGTCTACAACTACCAATAACCCCATATAGGCTCAATTCAACACTTAGCACGGCAATCAGGTTAGGCCTTATTTGAGCAGCCTATACCTCATTAGGATTTCACCAACAAATCCTCTCAACAACAAATGGAGGTCCCATCTAAACAACTTTCACTTCACAATATATCTAACAATCAACCACAATTTGAAAACCAAGATCCTATTTGAAAACCATTTGAAACATCCAACTTATCTTGAATCGTACATTTAACATCCTCTAGGACAAAAATTCATATATCTATAACCATTTAGAAGATTGGTAAATCTTGAGATTCATAAAACCCTTCGGAATAATTCAATTTCTTTAATTTAAAGAAATCATATTTAATTTGGACAACTTTCCATCATTCCCAAATAGAACTTTTGAAAATGTATAATATCCTTTTTATATATGTATATACATAATAGTTCACATTATGAAGCGGAAACTTTAAAATTTGAAATAGCACATTAAATTCTGAAATAACAGATTAAGTACTATACTAATAGATTATCTCCTATATAACAGATTATATCAGTTTAGGAAAAATGCACCAGAATGTGTTTTCTGGCAGATATAATCAATTATGGATTTCTATAATTGATTATTCCAGGGCCAGTACAAGGAAAATTTTTCTTGAAGCCCAGATAATCAATTATGGGTTTCCATAATCGATTATTCCAAAGCCAGAATCATGAAAACAACTTCTGGAACTCCAAATAATTGATTATAAGATCTCATAATCGATTATCTGCGACAGAGTTGCGAAAAAATGTGATTTTTTGAAGAAAACTCAAACTTTCCAACCACATAAACCCAGATTTTGAATCAATGGGAGTTCCAACATCATCAATCCACCTTAACCAAGCTCATGCACATCAAATTATAGAACTAATTCAACATTTCATCACACAATTCATAGATTTCTTATCCAAATCTCATATTTTCTCCCCAAACCCCTTTTCATCCACAGAGATTCAACCATTTCCAAGCAAAGAAATTAACATATAACAATTACAAACACAAAAGAACAAATTTGTAAGCTTCCCCTACCATTTGGAGCTTCTGAATCTAGATTTGGGGAAGACAAACCTTCAAGGAATCTACTCTTCTCAACACACAGAAATGAAATCGAAGCTTGAGATCTTACTACACTCTTGGTGGATTTGAGAGAGAATGAGAGAGTTTGAGAGAGACAAAGAGATGGGAGAATGAGAAATGAGAGAAAAGGGGCTTCCCCCCTCCCCCCTTTTTAGCCCTCTTTGGGCCTTGAGCATATTGAAGCCCATGGCCCGTCCACTTACTTCCCAAGACTCACAACTGGTCCAACTCAACTGTTTTCCCTCAACAATCTAGATAAACACCAACAACACTTTCATTTGGCTCAAGCACACTTTCCTCAAGTTCCTTGAATTCAAATTAGAAATTCCAAGACAACAGCAACAAAACCATAACCACACAACAACAACAATCAACAACAATAATTTATTTATATTTTTTAAGCACCATGATCACATATTAATATCCACTTTTTAGTTATTAAACCACTAAATCATACATTAAGAAAACACGGCGTTACAATTACCCTAATTGAGTTTTAATTTGGTGTTTCAAAGTGGTTTTGAAAAGGATTCTCGGTGTCAGTTTTGTTGTAAAACGTTAAGTATGTGGCTGAAGTGGATGGTTGCTTAGATAAGATCTCCACTTGTTACAAATGAAGTTGTTTTGCAATTCTCAATGGGATATCGGCTACTATTGAGCTTGCATAGGGTTGGTAATGGTTGTTTGGCCATGTGTAGTGCTGAATTAAGCCTACATCATGTTGTTGTTGAAATTAGTTGACTTGTTGATTTGGTGATGTTGCTGGTGTTATACATGCATTGCATACATATGTTGGTACTCGAGGTCATTAACGATGGACCTCATACCATAATGTGAGTAGGAATGTAAGTTGGTTAGTTGACTAAAGTAGACGGTTCATACAAGGCTTCCAACCTAGTGTTGGATGAAACATGGGGTCACTATCATAGGCCTTTGGGGATAAGTGGATAGGTGATTCCACCAAGGGCCAAGGTAATGCAAACCTTGAGTCATGGTAAGCCACCACCCATATACACTTATCTTGAAAGATCACATAATCTTATTTGTAGATGAAAGTTTGGCAATCACTGAATAGTGAGAGGCACGTGACGTGGATTTGTTGATGCCATGTTAGGGAATAAGACCTGGCCGATCACTCGAACTGTTATAAATCTCTCGAGAGTAAGGTCTTCATGCATTGGCATGGTAATTGATGAAAGTGTTGTATTATGCGGTCATGCATCGTGGGATTTTCTTTTAAGCTATATATATGTGATATTATGGTGATCGATGTGAAAGTTTTCTTGTTTGGTAGACGAGCGTGATATTACTGTTGGTTGATCCTTTGATTATATGTTATGTTGTTTTAAGTAAGCTTAGCCTTACCTTGTTGTTTGTTGTTGTTGCCGTTGTTGCTCTTATTTGACTGTGATGATCATGTCTTTGGGTGTGGGAGCAGACGGCGAGGCTTTAGTGGATTCGACTACTAAGAGTTGAAATTGTGGAATAAAGCTTGTCGCGGATTTGAAGTTCCCAAGTAAGTTGGCTGCGTACAACCCTTTCCCGAGGTTATTGTCTTGTCTTTTTTCTAAATGGAGTTGTAAGCCAATCAATTCCATAGTGAATTTTCAATATATTCTTCATCGCTATGGAATTAAGGGAAGCTAACAATTCTAAGCCTATTAAATAGGGGCTTAGAATTGGTTTTAGTAAGGTATTATATCACCCCCTTCCTCGAGGGCCAGACTTTGCTTTGATCCCACCACCAGCTAGGAATACAGAATTAATTATGTGCTAGGAATTTTATTCTTGCTTGAGTAATGGGAAGCGGCCTAGTCTCCGAAAATTCCCATTCGCTTATTGTTGGGAATCCAAATCTTACTTGCTGGATGTCATTTTTTCGGCCAGATTTCACGTATCAGAAATTTCATATAGAGAAAAGAATAAATTGTCCTTATTCTTGCTGTTGTTAAATAGGTTGTGCTTTCAAGGTCCCTATTAGAGGTAGTGAGATGTGATGAATCACATTCACACTTTTGGTGTTCTTTTGATAGCCATATTATCTTTTTGTTATGATGAGTAGTTTGACCAGCCATGGAAAGTGTGTTTTGTATCCTTTGTTTTTTTTTTACGACTATACATCTTGATGCTCAGTGTTGGTTCCCGAGTTTTGTTAATCCTTTTGATTTGTATAACTGTATAGTGGAATTGGTTGGGACAAATGGGTCGCATCCTTAATGATTATATATATAGTTGTATATGATTATGTATGATGCTAGTTCTTAGTGGGATGATAATCTGTGTTTTTGAAAGACTTAACTATAAGATGTTTCATAAAATGAACTTTCTCTAAGAATCAGAGTGGTAGTGTTGTTTTGTAGCGACAATGGATCGTTACACTACTCAATCTAAGTATTCTTTCACAAGCCTCTTCAGGCTTCAACACACAGTAATTCTACTGTTAACACACTTCAGAAGCACCAATCCTCTAATTGATCTTCTAAATTCCCCTTATAGTTTCCATTTGGACAGACTCTATTGTTCACCTTCTCAACACTCAACACGTAAGATTTACAAGAAAGGAGGCTTACATGCACTCTTTAAGATAGACACTATGGTTGACACAAACACCAAAGTGTTTTGGCTAAGGAGGACTCTTCTATCAAAAGCTAAACTCTCTCTCAGATTTTGAACTTTATAAGATATGTCTTGTTCTTAACTGCCTACCAAGATTTTCTCAATAATCATCAATTGTATATAAGGAATCATATTCCTCATAACCTAAGTATTCTTTTACTAGCCTTTCTGAACACTTTCCTAAGTATTCTTTGGTACAAGTCTCTATAGGCTTCACCTATAAGTGTTTATAAGAAAAATTAGCTAAGCATCCATCGTCCTATTAAGAGAAGTTAATGAAGAGACTGATAATACTACAATCTCTTAACTAAGAATATACGATAATGCACAAAGAAGAATAGTGAGTTTGCAAAAGAAGATTGACTTTAGTTCCTAAGTAGTTAATACTTCATAAATGCAAACTCTCTACTATTTATAGTCTTTCTTCAAGAGAGATGTTGGAGAGAAACTTTAGCCCGAAACACTTCAATTTAATTTGAATGTTGTAGCTTTAAATGTGCAACAAATAATGAATCTAATATGTTAGGATTTTAGACTATAAAAGATAATTTTTAAACCTTTATGACGAAGGTTCGTAGAAGGTAGAAAAATAGTGAAATAAACATTCAAATGCAATAAGTATACCAAGTAATAAAGTGTAAATAAAGTATCATTCTCATAGGAATTAATATAATTACCAACTGTTTTGATTAATGCAATTTAATTGGGATAAGCAATAATTAAGAAAATATTAGAACGAGATAAAAATAACTATAAAAACTTTTACTAAAATTCAAGATTTTGAAAGAGACTACGGCAATAATCCACTTTCTTGTCTCCGTATGCAACTGGATTTACACCTAATACAAGTTATTACAAGAAATTGAAGTTCAACTCCATGAAAATAGATTAACATCAATTCCTTGATTCAAAATCTCTTTACCCAAATTAGGATTTATAATTCCTTAGATGATACTTAATTTTATTAAGACTTGAGAGCAAAGATTATAAAGAACTCACGGCACAATGTTCAATTCCGAGAAACACCATTCCTTAAATCAATTTCAATAGCAATCAACTATGAAACATTTAGAGCACGGAGAAAAAAGTACAAAGATCATCAAGAAAACTTGTATTGAATAAAAAGAATTTAGATTGCATAGTAATCCAATTTAGATTCATCATGCATAGTCAAAAAGGATTTAGTTACATATGTTATAACATAAAGAAAGCAAGAAAATATAGAGAAAGATAGAAATAGTATACACGTGAGCTGCTAAATCTTTTCCCAAGGCCGTAGAGCTCTAAGAATGTTCAAGAACCTTCTTATCTTTTGTTTCTTTATATGGTTGCCTATTTCCTTGATCAAAAGATTCAAATTAAAACTTTTGGCCTGCAATGTTAGCCCCTGGTGCTCACTACCAGTGTCTAACGTTGGTTGTTTTAGCTCTTAGAAGACAGTTTTTGCTCTAGGTGTTTTCTTCTAGTTTCTAACACTTTGTGTTAGAATGGTGGCAGTTGGTGCTCCAAATCAATAACTTTCTGTCAATGTAGCACTAGGTGCTACTAGGAAATGCCTACTACTAAATGTCAAAAAACCTAATACCTAGTATTGAGTTGTTAGTGTTACGCATTGAATTAAAATATAGGAAATTTCTACAAAAAATTGAATTTTAAATTTAATTGATCATGAAATTAGCTTCCAAAGATGTAAAACATTATAAATATATGAGTAAATACAAAAAATGGAACTCAAAAGCTAAATTCTCTTTAATAATTCTCAAGAATTAACTATAAATCTACACGTGTTGTAGAATTATCACTATACGTTGTGGCAGAAATATAGGTTAGGTAGAACTTTTTATTCCTAAGAGTGACAAGCTGACACCCTTGAAAGATCAAGTTGTTTCATCTTCTTTTGTGTTAGGAGTGGCACTTGAGATTGCTTCTCTTTTCATAACTTGACTTTTGTGCCTTCTTGTCTCTTTTGGATTGACAACATGGGATGAAACTTGCACATTGTCTTAGGAGATGCATCATAGCATGAAACACAAGGAATCATTGGATGCTTGTTACTCTAGTCAAAATCAATAGTCATGATTACCTAATAGTCTTCTTATAAGACTTGGTGTAACCATAAGCAAACCTAGGGGTGGCAAAATGTGCTGGGCCTGTCAGGCTAGCCCATTTAGCCCATCGTTTTTGACGAGCTGGGTTAGACCCTGTAGCCTGTCAGCCAGTATAACCCACCCCGTTTTGGCCAGTTTACAAACAAGCTAAAGGCGGGGCAGAACGGGCCAGCCCATCGAGCTAATAACAAAAACAGTTTTTTTTATATCTTAGGTTTAGAATATTCAGTCTAATATTAGAGGCCTATAACCTTAAGCCCAATCCCATTAGGGTTTTGATGTTCTGTTTTCCATTACGCTGGCTAGCTGCTTTACTGTTGCCTCACAAGCAACTTCCAAAAAATAAAAACCTTCCCTGCTGGTGCTTGCTAGTGGCTGTTGCTCACTCATTTTGCATTTGCCTCATTATTGTCTGTCGACCCCATCACTCCGCCCAACTCTCTATCCACCATTCACTGTTCGCCATCCCCATTAGCGTCCTCTCCGTTTTCTACCGCATGTCCCCATTAGCATCTGCGTCAGTTTTCGAGTCCGCCTCCGCCGTGCATCCCCATCAGCGTCCAACTCCACCTCCGCCTCCACCACGCGTCTGAGTCCTCCTCCGTCGTGCATCCGAGTCCACCTTCGTCGTGCGTCCGAGTCTGTCTCCGTCGCGCGTCTAAGTCTACCTCCGCCGTCCATTGTGCATCTGTCTTCGCTGCACGTCCATCTCAGCTGACGGCCCCTTGATCGTAACTCGTAAGTTTTCGTTCATGTGTATGCCCTGTGATTTGGGCAGAAAACAACCTTTTTTTGTTCATGTGTATATGCTTAAAAAGTGTTTATAAGGTGAGGTTACAAGTTACATCTGTGGCCAACTTTACAAAGTTGTATAGCTAAACTCCTTTATGTTAATACAGAAATGATTGAATTCTTGATATTGCTATGTATTTGTATTAAATATATAAGTTGCCTTGACGTTAATGTTGCATATGCATTCACTATTGGTCTGTTACCTCTATTGGTTCTTTTAAGTATTGGCATTTTTTGAATTCTTGATTGGTTCTTTTGTATTCGCTAATTGAATTCTTGATGTTGTTTTTTGACAATTTTTTTTATATTTTGTTTTGGATTTGGTACAGATTTGGTTGTTTTAATTATTGCGAAATAGAAATGAATGAAGCTACTAATCCTATGGGAGTTGATATTGATGTTGAAAATTTGGGGACAGAGTAAATAGAATCTGAAAGTGTTGAAGCTAGTAAGACTAGAAAAAAAAGCTAAAACAACAACATCAAATTGTTGGAAATTTTTTACTAAAATAGGAGTAGGTGAAGATGGAATTGAAAGGGCAAAATGTAATGCTTGTGGACAACCATATAAAGTTGGGGGTAAAATATATGGGACATCGCATTTGCATCGTCATATAAAATCATGTAAGCAAATCAAATTTGAAGATGTTGGTCAAATGGTTTTAGATATGCAAGGCAAATTGAAATCTCGAAAGATCGATCAAATGGTGTTACGTGAGATGTGTGCTGCTACAATCATTGAGCATGATTTGCCTTTTAAATTTGTTGAGTTTAAGAAGATTAAGAGTTGGATAAAGTACTTGAATCCAGATGTTGTTCCTATCTATAGAAATACTGCTAAGGCCGATGTCTTGAATATATACATGAGAGAGAAGGAGAGACTTAAACAAGAAATGTCTAGCATTCCTACAAGGATTTCTTTAACTTCTGATTTATGGACAACTTGTACTACTGAGGGTTATATATCTTTAACAGCTCATTTTGTTGACAATGATTGGAAGTTAAGCAGTAAAATTCTCAACTTTTGTCACATGCCTCCCCCTCACACTGGATTGGAGTTATCTAAGAAGATCCTTGAATTTTTGAGTGATTGGGGAATAGAAAAGAAGATTTTTTCTTTCACTTTAGATAATTCATTTGCAAATGATGTCATGCAAGAAAATCTGAAAAATCAGCTTTGTTTGCAAAATTGGTTGTTATGTGATGGACAATTTTTTCATGTGCATTGTTCTGCTCACATTTTGAATTTAATTGTTCAAGAGGGGTTGAAAGTAGCTAGTAGAGCCTTGGAAAAGATTAGAGATAGCATCAAATATGTGAGGGGCTCAGAAAGTAGAATGAAAAAATTTAAAGAATGCATTGAAAAAGTTGGTGGTATGGATACTTCAGTTGGCTTGTGTGTAGATGTTCCAACAAGATGGAACTTTACTTATTTGATGCTTGAATGTGCTTTGAAATATCAACTTGTATTTTCAAATCTTCATTTTTATGATGAAAACTATAAATGGTGTCCTTTGATTGAAGAGTGGCAGAGAGCAGAAAAAATGTGTTCATTCTTATTGCCTTTCTATATGACCACCATCTTGATCTTTGGCACATCCTATCCTACTTCTAACTTGTATTTTATGCAAGTTTGGAAGATTCAATGTGTCTTACTTGAAAGTTTGAAAGATGAGGATGAAGTCATAAAGAATATGGGTGAAAGGATGATTGTGAAGTTTGTGAAATATTGGGATGAGTATAGTATTATGCTTGCATTAGGAGCAGTTCTTGACCCATGAGTAAAGCTTGAGACATTGAATTATTGTTACACAAAAGTTAATGCTTCTACTTGTGAAAGAAAATTGCAATTGGTAAAGAGAAAGTTGTATATGTTATTTGATAAGTATGGCAACAAAAGCACTATTTGAAATTCCACTTCCACTTCTAAGATGCCTAAAGAAAATGTGTCCAAGTCTTCATCTCACTCCTTATCCTACTTGTGGAATGTAAGTTTATATAGTTTAATTATTTTCTTTAGTGTATTTCTTATTTTCAACTTTATCATAACTTGTTTTTCATTTGTGTAATGTGATAGGAATTTGATGTGCACAAGACACAACTTCACTCTAAATTTAGGAAGTCTCAACTTGATATTTATTTAGATGAGCCAACATTGGAATTTAGACATTATAGAGATATGGATGTGTTATGGTGGTGGAAGGATAATGATGGTCGATTTCCGGATCTATCAATAATGGCTCATGACTTGCTAAGCATTCCTATCACAACTGTTGCATCTGAATCTACTTTTAGCATTGAGTCACATGTGCTTAACAAGTATAGAAACTGACTCTTGTCTAAAATTGTGGAAGCTTTGATGTGTGCTCGTAACTAGATGCATGTTTTGTTTGTGATGGTAATGTATTCAATTTGAATGTTACTATTTTGTACTTATATTTTTATAATCATTTATCTATTTAATTATTTTCCTCTTGAATTGTGATATGTAGATGAAGATGATGAGGATGATGGGATTGGCAATGATGGAATAATGGAGTCGTCTTCCAAAGGAGCATCTAATTCTAACATTCTTAATGTGGAAGAAGATAGTGATTGATTTACACATTACTTTAGTTTATGTTTTGGAGTTTGGACCTTTTGCTTAAGACTATAATGTTTGACTTTATTTTATGAAATGTAGTTTAAAACAATTCTATTGGTACTAGTCTGAATTGTGTGTGGTTGTGGTCCTTGTAGACTTAATGAACTATGTATTTATATTATGGATTATTTTGTGGTTCTTCTTCTATATGTAGTGGATTTTTAAATGGAGAAATATGTCATTGAAATTTGAAATATTAGACATTGATAGTTTATATCATTGATTTGAAGGAAAGAATATAGAAACATATGTCATTAAATGAATGAATAGAGAATACTTTTTTTTGCGTTTTTTTTTTTAATATTGGCGGGCTAGCCTGCCCATAAACGGGACGGGTTACAACCTGTAGCCCACTTTGTCAAAACGGGCCGGGACGGGCTGGCCCATTTTTGAAGGGCCAAAAACGGGGCAGGCCAATGTAGGGTAGGCTGGCCCATATTGCCACCCCTAGGCAAACCTACATATATTTCAAAGTGTGCAAATGCACCCCCTAACATTGATAAAATTATAAATAAATATTATGAATTTTTATATTTTGCCTCCTTTATTTTTATACTACTTCGCACTCAAATATAAGCAACAAAAAAAAAAAGATTTAATAGATTCAAATATAAGAAAATATTAACTACTTTCACCCTATTTAATGATATCATGCCAAAAATATCCTTTTTTATTCTTCATATCAAGTTCCAATGAAGGGTACTTTAGGAAAAAAGCTTATTTTTTAAATATGATTAATAAAATTGAATGATATTAACTAATTTTCTTAATTAGCGTAAAAGTTAGTTAATTTTGCTTATATTTGAGTCCAGAGAAAGTATATCTAAACCCACTACCTCCAATTTGTGTATTTTTTATTATAAGATATGTAATTTATTTGGTTAGATATATTAAAATTTTATGATTTATTTATGTCTTTATTTTCAATTGTATGATAATAATTATCATTATTTTTTTTTTGAATAAATTGCCACCACTCACTCAAGGTCCTAGATCTGCCACACTAGGTGTAACCAAGGCACAATTGACATGAAGTGAGGGGTGTGTAGGACTTAGGAATGTAAAACGAGCCAACCTAACCCAACCCGCCCTTAACCTATCAAAAATGGGTTGAGTTGGGTTGAACTTGTTTTTGCATTGGGTTGAAATTTCCAACACAAAGCGGGTTGGGTTGGATTAGCCTGCCAACCCATTAAAAAGATTGTAAAATATTTAATAATTTTATTTGCCTTAATTTTTTTTCAAATTTTAAGTTTAAATACAATTAAAAAAGAAAAAAAAATGTTATAAAACTAATGAATGAAAGAACCAACTTAATACTTAAGAGATGATTATAAACTTTAAGCTGTAGTATTTATTTGTCTTAAATTCTAATCACCACAAAAATTGTCTTATTAGGATTTCACATATTTAAACAAAGAAGTTATAATCTTCATCATTCAACCCTAACTTAGATGAATGTAAATATATCATGCTACTAAAAACCCTAACATAAGTGAAGGGAAAAAAACCCAACCCAACTCAACCCAACCTGTTTAGGAGGGTTATACAGATTGAATCCATTTTAACATCCCTAATACTTTCTTGTAACGCGTGTTAGAGTGGGCTTGCCAAAATGGTTTGGGCCTGCAATGTAAGGTATCAACCCCTGTGAATTAATTGGGCCTACTCCTAGTGTCCCTAGTGACCCAAGGGGCGTTAGCTAAAATATCAACCCTCGACCACAGGAATGCCTCAAGTTGAGTCCATTGCGCCGGACCAATCCAGAAGCCCAGTCTGAAACAGAGCTAAAACATATGATTTTATATTTTGTATGATATGCATTAAAGTGAACACAATCCACCAACATAAACTCTATTTTCGCCCAGAAAAGCAAAAATAAACGGTTTAGTAGAGTCTAGCAATACCATATCGCCATTAGTCTTTAATCTACAACTGAAATGAATTTTTCAGTTATACAGAAGAAACAGCAACACAACCTAAGAACATTGACATAATAATACAAGTAAAAAAAAAAAACTAGAAGCACAAACGGATTATACACATTATCACCTGGTTCTACCATTGAAAGACTATGCTCATGAATAGAACATCAAAGAAAACAAAACATTCATCATTTTTTTTGGCCAGGAACATTTCATTGATTATTCAGATAACCGGGAAATAAGCACCACCACCGAAGCTCTCTTTGATTTTAACTCTCTTTGGCTTCTGCATAATCAAATTACCATTTTTGGCGATACAACTTCAACCCCTCTTAAACGCGTGAAAGGAATGAGTTAATTAGCAAACAAAGAAACAGCGCTGGAATCTCCACTGTATTTTGCTGAGCTTATAGCTATGTCTAAATCAACATTCTCTGCATCATCAGAGTTGCCAGATGAAAATAAAGTTGAAAAGAACATAAAGCAGTTGAGAAAAGATGTGAGCATAAACATTGGTTCCAACTTGAAATTCTGTCACAATTAAAACGCGTGTAGGTAGGATAACGATCCGATCTTAAATGCACGTATATAATATAATATTATATAATGATCTATAAGAATAATAAAAAAAGGGCGCAAAAATACATTCCTAGGATTGTGTCCTATAGTGATAAACATCAAATTGTCGTGTCAGCCACGTTAGCAATACAAGTGTTAGAATGGCTCTATTAAGATATGTCGTGTGTTATTTGGTCTTCTGCTGTTGAAGCAGCCTATACTACGCGTTTGAAGAGATATTTTTGCGTGCTAAAATGAATTTCTCATTCTATAATTAAAATTAATAACTACTAAAAACTCGTCCGTTCAATTTAAAATATATATATATATATATATATATGTAGATATATATATATTTGCGATACATATTTTTAGAGTTTTTTTTAAAGTTATTATTTTTATCTTCCAAAAAAATAAATATGTTTTATTAAAAAGTTATATAATTATTAAACTTTTTAGCTAAAAAATAGTGAATGTTTCACAGTAACATATTGTATCCTCGGAAATTACATTTTTAGAAATATTATAATTAAGAATGTTATTCCTAGATATATTTAACGTGTTTGATTATATTTTAATATTCTTAGAAATATCTATTAAAATTTAAAATAATTTAAATAAATTAATAATAAGTAAAAATAGAAGTTATAAGTGTTAAAAAATAACTTTTAATATTTTCATAAGAATATTATTTTCTCACCCTTCATTAAAGGAATAAAAGTGTAGAAAAGCATGATAGTATAATTTTTTTAAAGAATCAATAGCACTGGAGAATAATTTTTCAAAGCTTGTAACAAACATGAGAATATTACACTTCCATGTTTACATTACTGGGAATTAACTTTTAATCCCTAAAACAAAAACACTCTAAAACAACTCATACAAGAGCCTTAAATTACATCATATGAACTATAACCAGGGATGGCAAAAAAATCTGTGTCTGTGGATAAAATTCACCTGGATAAAAAATGTATAGTTTTAATGGATATCTATAGATAGTTTAAATAGATATATCTGCTACCCATTTATTAACAAGGCGGACACACGTATTATGGTACCCGTATTCGTGGATACTCCCATTTAATGAGTGAATTATTATTTTTTTGTATTTTTATTTAGACTTATGGAATTGATGTAGTTTTATTTGGACTTATGCTTTAGAGTGAGTAATTTTATTTGGACTTACACTTCAGAAAGTAGTTTTATTTAGACTTATGCTTTTGAATGTAATTCAATAGTTTACTTGGACTTATGCTTTGGAGTGTAATTTTATTTGAATTTATGCTTTAAAGAGAATAATTTTTAGATAATGTGAATAATCTTATTTTTTCCAAAAATATTACAAATCTTATACAATTATACTATAGGAAAAAAAGAACATAAATTTTGTTATTTTTTTAATTTTTTAAGAAGTATTCGTGAATATCTATGGATACCCGCAGATATTAAAAAAATTTGTGAGTTTCCACCTAATGAGTACTCACGCAGGTAACGGGGTGAGTTTCTATCCGACAGGGCAGGTAGCCGGTAATTACTACTCATGCCCACCCCACCCCTTTGTCATCCTTAACTGCAACATCAAAATATAGTTGAATAGAATGGCTCTTAGATAATTTAAAATAGAACACATCTAACGATAGAGTAAAATATTTCTTCGAATTTGAATTTGAATTTGAAATATTGTGCACAAATGATTAGATTCATAGAAGTCAACCATGTTTTATCAACTAAGATTCAAATTGTCCAAGAATTCATTTTAAGAAAATTAAAATAAAATATAAATTTGTGCTTAACAATGAACTTAGAAAAATTGATTTTGAGTAATTAATGTGCAACTTAATTATTTTTACGAGAAACCTGTCCAAACAGTATATTAATCAAAGAAGTAATACACAAAGTAGCAGCACATTTGTCAAAATACAATGAGCTAATATTAAGCTACTGTGAAATAACTACGAGACTATCATTAGAGACAAAGAAAATAAAATGCTACATACAAAATAAAGATAAAGACAGATACTTTTCATTAGTTATTGATAAGTTAGGGGGAATATAATTTTATAACCTAATTTTTGCTAATGATGATCCTACAAGTGTCCTCATCCTAACTTAGAAAAATTAAAATAAAATAACATTAAAAGATAAATAATATCATTATATTCTAAGTAGTGTTATCAAAATCGGAACAGATTGGCTTATCCGGCCAGTTTAACCGAAAATGAACCTATTTTGTATTCAACTCATGTTGAAGTCATCGACTTGCCTATGAACTGGACTAAGCCCAAAGCAACTATCGACTCAGACCACCAAATCAATCTCACACACTAGATGGAACAGACTGACTCACGCGCTGGACCACCAAATCTATCTCACACAATGGATGGAATACTATGGATTCAGTAGGGCTGAGCAGCCCAAATCGATCTGCCCAAAACCCGATATACCCAAAGCCCATTTTGGTTGCAACGGGCAAGTTGAAACGGGTTGCGGCTTTTCAGGTTAGAAAAATCGGGTTTAAATGGGTTAAAATGGTCAGGTGTGGGTTTTATTTTCTTAAAACCGAGATACCCGAACTCGACTGACAAATTAGTTTCCTAAATAAAAATCTAACTATAAATACATTCTTTTAAATGTGTTGTGCTCGTTTTTTATGCAAAGGAAACCCTAACACAACAGCGCTACAGGACTCTCTGCAGACTCTCTTGAATATTGTTGATTGAGCACTTCGTCAAAGCTTGTTAACTCTCGTTGTCGTAGATCAATGAGTGTATTCTCTCTCTCTCTCTCGTGTATGTGTGTGTTCTTTCATCTCTGTGTAAGTGTCTATTATTGGGTTCTATCCATGTTCTTTCTTTCACCATTCTCTTCATTTCTTCCTATCATTGACTTCAAAATTTGTATTCTTTGAATGTTGTTCTTTTGTAGAAACGATTGAGACAAGGTACTTTGTGGAGACCTAAACCTTAGAGCGAAGCTAAAGCTTGCTTATGTGACTGTGAGTGTTCTCTTTCTCTCTCGGGTATTTGTAATGTATTTGTGTTTTTTTATTCTGCTATGTGTGTGTGAGTTTATGTCTTTGTAAGATGCCTCACTACTTTGTGTACACGCTTTTGACTTTATGGACCTCATTATATCCCTCATCTCAACAAAACACCCATTAATCTCAGTTGAAATGATCTGGAGTGTTTAAATGATAATGGTCCTATGTGAATTTTTACAGACCTTGAATTAGCAGAACACCACAATTCCCAATTTCTGAATTGTATAAAACAAATCTAGCAATTTCAGCTGCCATGTGATTAGCATTTTATGTTTTTTCATTTTTTTTCATGCCTTCAAATAAAGGATTCATACTCCTCCAGCTATCATTTAACCTGATTCACGTATAAAAATTCAAATATTCAACCCGTAAAGCTTTTCCACTTAAAGTGTGTTTTAAGCACTTGAAGAACATTCTCTATTTTTGTTATGTATAATCATCACAAAGGAATCATTAGATAGCCATGTCCACCTATTTACCTATTTCAACTATTTAATTATTATTTCACATGTTACGAATCTTATGTTGTTGAAGCTAATTAATTATGCCAACAATATAAATATAGCTATTTGAATTTATTGAGTTGATATTAATAATTAAGTTATGCCTATGCCTAATATTTTTAACCTGCAGTAATAGGATTTCACTTTCGTAAACATATCAATATGTGTTATTTCTTACTCTAACTAGAATCAAACTTAGATGTCTGATATTTAAATTTAACCCTTTAAATTAGGTATGAAGGCACCTTTACTTTATTTCATCTAATTAATAATGTAAATGAAATCAACAACTTTTTTTTTTCACAAAAAATTGTCATGCATTATGATTCATTATGCTACTGCCTAATGTAGAATTGAATATTGATTGTATGTTTACATACATGTGATCACTTGCCACTTGGATCTTTTTGGGTAAATCTTTAAATAACCTTAGTTATGTTTTTAAAATGCTGATAAAAATTTGTGATTATGACTATGCTGAAGTGTTGAAGTTTTGTAACTTGAAAACAGATCGAAATATGGAATCAATTTTCATTGGAGTGTCAACATAGGTCTGAACACTTATACCCAATTAAGCCCTTTAATTTCTAAAGTTCTGGGTCTCCCCCATTGAAATTATTCACTCTTTAGTTGTTGGTATTCTAAAGTCTTCATCCAAATTTGCAGAATCTTTAGAGTTTTGGCATTATTATGGTTTTTTTTTATTTATAAATTTAGTTATTTGGGTTGTTTGATTTTTCAACAATAGACAAATCCTAGATACTTTGTAGGTTGAGTCATAAAGTTTGGTTAATATAATTATAAAGTTAAAAAAACAGAGCAAAAATTATTAGCTATTGAACTATGATTTGAACTAAAACTTTATATTGACATAAAAATATTCTTGATTTCTAATTAATAAATATTTCACACTTTTACTCTGCCAACCTTGAAAAAACAAGCACAAATTCAAGGGGATGTTAAATTATGTTTTTGATATCATTTAAAACTTTTGAAAAAAATCAAAACCTTTTATGAAAGCTTTTGAAAACAGCTGAACAAAGAGCAATTATGGTTGTCAAAAGCTTATGATAGTCAAATAGTGTATCATTCTGCCAAGAGCATATTTTAGTAAATAGTAGGAAGATCTGAAATTCCATGGTTTATAATTTCAAGTTTCATTGTTTCCAAAGGAGAGTTTCATTAACTCATTCCCTTATTGTGATCGGCCGTTTATGAAGGTTTGTTTCTTCTTCAGCTTACATCATACTTTATGCCAACTATATATGTAAAATTTAGTCAAATTTGGTTGTAATAGTTCAAAATGATTAGTACTGACTTGCAAATTATCTCTGACATCTAGTAGTTGAGTGCTAGTGCAAAATCTGCACTTAGTGTGTAAATATTAAAACTTCCAAATTATTATTTTCTTGGATCACAACCATTGCATTGTCTAAGCTGTAGTTTGCTAAAATTTGTATGGTTAAGTTGAATAGACACTACCTTTCAGGCAAGAACATCCGAAATTTGTTAAATGAGTTTAACTGGAATAATCAATCAATATGGAGACCAATAATAATTCAAATTTAATTCTATAATTTTTGTATAATTAATAGTTTAATTTTGGATTTAATTACTTATTTGATATTTATACTTGCACTCTCTTAACCTATTCAAGTGATTTTATTTTATGTTTTTTTACTTTATTTAAATTTTTTTTTTGGTAGTGCTTGGCCTTTAGGTAACCATCTCTAACTAATTGTTGAGTGCTGACTTGGTCACTTTTCCTATAATAAATTAAGACTTCCTAAAATACTATAAACACTTAATATGGTAGGCGGTTATTGACTGTGACTTCTTCATTATAACAATAGCCTAGTCAGAACTTGCCTCCAACATTAATACAATATACACCATCTGAATTTCAAGAGGCTATAAATCACACCATTATTGTGCCAACAATAAGAGGTGAAGGTGGTGGTGGTACACAGCTTACTAAAACAGCCATGACCCTAATGCTCCTCTTCCAAAAAATACAAAGAAGAGGAAACCAAATGCTAGTGGTGTCCATAAAACTTCTGTTGTATGGGACCACTTCATAAGACTCCTTAAAAGTGAAGCCAACAATCCAACTACAAAATGTAAAGACTATGGTCATTAGTATCGTTGTGACCCAAAGATACATAGCACTTCTAACATGCTTAACCACCTAATTAAGTGTCCTAAATATCCACATGCTATTATTAATGACCTTACCCAAACAACCCTCACATTAAAGAGTCGAGAAGTTAGTGACCTTGTAGCTGCCAGCCAAAGATATAATGTTGAAGCCTGTAGAAAAGCAGTAGCTGTTTTTGTCATTGTAGATGAACAACCATTTAGGGTGGTTAAGGGTGAGAGTTTCAAGCACCTTTGTAGACAATTGCAGCCCCAGTTTACTGTCCCCTCAAGATTTACAATAGCTAGAGATTGTTTTAAGCTACATATGGATGAAAAACTTAGGCTAAAGGCTTTCTTTAAGTCAAATTGTGCTAGGGTAGCACTAACCACGGACTGCTAGACTTCCATTCAGCATCTGAACTATTTGACACTCATAACACACTTCATAGATAATGAATGGAAATATCAAAAAGGGATAATTAGTTTCATGGTAGTTCCCAACCACAAAAGGGAGACAATAGGAAGGAAAGTTGAAGAGGTACTTAAGGAGTGGGGGATTTGAAATGTGTCCACAATCACAGTTGACAATGCATCTTCTAATGATGTAGTTGTGGCATATTTAAAAAAGAGAATCAAGAATATGGGGGGATTAGTTATGGAGAGTGAATTCTTGCACATGAGATATTGTGCCCATATACTGAATTTAGTTGTGAATGATGGCTTAAAAGACATGCACACTTCCATAACAAGCATTAGGAATGCTGTTAGATTTATAAGATCCTCACCACAAAGGTTTGCTATGTTTAGAGAGTGCATAGAATTTTCAAGAATTAAATGTAAAAAACTAGTGTGCCTTGATGTTCCCACATGGTGGAACTCAACATATATAATGCTAGAGGCTGCTAAAAAGTTTCAAGCCACCTTTGAAAAGCTTGACAATGAGCACTCAAGCTACGTGGATATTTTTGGGGCTGCTAGTCCCCTAATTAGTGCTAATTGGGATAATGTGCGAGCATTCATGAAATTTTTGAAAATGTTCTATGAGGCCCTAAGGTTTTCTCCACATCTTTGCATGTGAGCTTCCATATTGCATTTCATCAGTTGTCTTCCTTATATTTTGAACTAAAAGAGTTAGCAATGAATCTAAATACTATTTTGGCCACTATAGGTTGGGACATGAATCAAAAATATGACAAATATTGGGGTAATATTGCTAACATCAATCAGCTATTGTATTTTGGTGTTATCTTTGATCCTCGTCACAAATTAGAGTTTGTTGAATGGTCGTTTCAAGAAATGTATGGGCATGATGCAGTGTTTGCTACTAAACTGTCCAAACTTTGAAAGATAATTTGGATAAAATGTACAGTTGGTATAAGTCAGTCCATGAGCAATAGCATAGATCTGAACAATCCTCTCTTGGTGCATCTGAATGTGTTCCTCATCCTGAAACATCGATCCTTGCTGAAATTCCATCATATTTGGCAAGGATAGATGCTTTTAAGAGGCACTTGAGGGAAAAAGACTCCATTGATAGAAAAAATGAACTTGAGAAGTATTTGAATGGAGCTTGTATAGATGCTGATGATAAATTTGACTTTCTTATTTGGTGGAAACAAAATTTTGAACGGTTTCCCACTCTATCAACAATGGTGAGAGATGTTTTAGCCACTCCTGTTTCCATGGTTTCTTCAGAGAGTGCATTTAGCACTAGGGGAAGGGTTTTAAATACTTTTAGAAGCTCTTTAAATGCACCAATGGTAGAGGCACTGATTTGTGTTCAGAATTAGTTAAGGCCTACTATAACCCAATTCAAAGATCTCACTATTAGTGAAGAGTTTGAGCTTTCAAAGAGGATTGTAACAGGTATCAAATTAAATGTTTTTGGCTTGCTGAAAATTATTTACTAATTGCTTTGTAAGTGTTAACATTTTTTTTAATGCACCAAAGAATTTGAAGGAGGGTCAGGAGGAGGAGTAAAAAGAACATCAAGAGGAGTTGGATCTGGTGCTGTAACTGGTCCATCATCCCAGTCACAGCCAATGCTGTGACTGGTCTTCCATATGTTTGTGATGTCATTAAACCATTCTAATTAATTTTAGTTACTACATTCTGACTTTGACAAGTACTAATTGGTTTTTTTTTTAATAGTTATAAATTTTTTTCCCATTTTGATGCCTTATGTTAGAGAAAAGGCTGACTTTAAATCTATTTTGCTTTTTGGAAACATGTTGATTTAGTCATCTTGCTATTGTTTTGCTATCATTTGATCACTGGCTGCCAAGTTCTTTTTTGGGAAATGCTTTATTGCTTTAAATAATCTTAGTTATTTTTTGTAGTCAATTCATGGCTTATCTATATTTTTTTTTCTGCTGCCTGCTGTTGGGTTATGCACACACTAAATAATCTGGAATTCTCATGGGTGCACTATCTTAATTTCTTTATGCAGACTTGCTAGGTGAAAACACTACAGCATTTGTAATAACTATCTTGCACGATTTGATCATCAGTGTGGATGGATGGTTAGTAATCTTTGCTTGTGTGGTTCTTATTTAATATATATCATGTGTTTTTTGGAGTTGTATTGAAAGTTGTTTTATTGCAGAACAATTGCATAGAGGAGAAAAACACACAGTATTTCATGGCTCTTCTATTATGATGAGTTTTATATGTGGTGGCATTAATTTGTTATAGTTATCAAAAATGTATTGTTAGATGAGTATCATTTTAATTTTTAAATAATCTCCTGTAAGTTCATTCACAGGGCTAAAATTCTGTGATAAAGTGCAATTTTTATAATCTCCTGGTGCAATTTGTTAGAGCTGAACACAATATTGTGTCAGACGCCTCATCTTTTAACAAGTTACTCTGTTGAGGTATATTTTTTTGCCATTAATGTTGATATATGTTATAATGCTTCAGAGATTTTTCTTAGTTTTTCTCCTCTAGTCCCTTAAGATTCCTAATTTGTTTTGGATATTACATTGGGTTATCTTGTAAAATTATGTATTCCATCAAGTGTAGCTGAACGTTTGTAATTTCCTTTTATAAAGTAAATGATTTTACTAGTTCTATCAAGAAAAATCTGTTGTTGTCCATTATTGATTGCTTAGAACTTTGAAATATATATTGCCTTTCAGTGTCCAAGGGTCCTGTTGGATTCCAGTATTGGTATCCTTGCTTGCTTAGATAGTTTATACATAATATATAATATGTATAATATCTATTTGAATATATAGAATATATAATATGTATAATATCTATCTATCTATCTATCTATCTATCTATCTATGTATATGTATATATATATATATATATATATATATATATATATATATATATATATATATATTTTAAAAAATTTAAATGAGAACAATATTAATGTCATTGGTTGTATACTTGTGCACCAGGTTAAGCTATGGAATTGTAGGGGTAGCGTGGGCTACAATGGTTTCACAAGTATGTTGAACTAACTAACTCTTTATGGATCATAATATATTGAATTGTATTATGCATGGTTCTACGTATTGTTAAAGTACTCTTACTTGTTATATATAGCTTTTTGTTCCCATGTTCATTATAGGTTGTTGCTGCTTAGATGATGATTCAAACACTAAACATGAAGTTGCAACTTAAGGCTAAAGGTCTCATATAGCTCTCTGATATCAAAGTTCAGACCTAGGTTCTTGAAATGTAATTTCTAGTGTAATGGGATTATTATTATGACATGTAATAGCCTATGGACTAGAGTACTAGATTGAACTCAGATGAAGATTTAGCCTGTTAAAACTTTTTTTTATGCTTGGCAGATTTAGTGTGTATGTAAATGTGATTTAGTGTTTTAGTACTAATTTTATCCTTTTATTTTGAACTGATCTATCACCATTGAAATTTAGTAAAATATGTTAAAAAAAACTGGCCTTTTGGCCATTTTAATTACAATTAGAAAAGGCCTAATGTATTTTTTTATGGACTTTGAACAATTAACCAAAAACGTGAAAAAACCATAAAAAATTGTTTTAGGTGAAAATTGACCTGGCGTAATATGGGCCCAATCCATTTTAAATAATTAAGTAGAAATTAGAAAAAAAAAAAAGTGTTAAAAAATCTGTTTTAGGCCAAATTTGGCCTAGCCCAACCCATCTGGACCCAATCGAGTAACCCATGGGCCCGAATAAGCCGAACCCTCCTTACTCGAAGGCCCAAAATGGTCAAAATTGGGCCATATTGGTCTTTGGTTAGTTTAGGCCAATTGGTTAATTTGGGCCCGAACCCGCCTGTTGCTTAGGCCTAGGCTAGGATTCAGTATGGCACACTCTGACACACGGACTGTCGAGTCAGAAGCTACACACACGCATCAAGAAGTTGGTCAGAAGCTGTTACATACAGGCATCACATTCATGAAGTGACACACCAAGGCTACACGCGAAGACAAATTGGGAGAGAAATTCCCAAATTTGAAATTTTGGTCCAACATGAATTTGATCGTTGTTCTTTTGGAAAGCTAGAAGATTAGTAACCACCACACCAAAGAAGATATTTGATATAAATTAAAAAATTTAAGTTATATATGATATTACTACCTCCGATTCTTTATATAAACAATAAATAGAAGTATTTTTTTGGTCCTAATTATAATCAACATAGGATGTCTTAATTGCTATCTTTCTTTTATATCCTTAATTTATTGTAAAGTCTATTAATAAAATATTCATTCATTCCCAATACAAGTGGATGCATTCATTGGCATATTAACAATATAAATTATACTCATTAGTGGAGAAAATTATTAACAATATAACCACCACTTAAACTATTTAATTTTATGGGTTTTCTAGAATAAAATTTAAATTTATGATATGATTAATTAAAATTAACTAACTTAACTATTTTTATTGGTTTTGATGAATTAATTATTTGTTGCTTATATAAACGACCGGAGGTAGTATAATTTAAAGTTTAAATATTTAATATATTTCAAATCATGCAGTTTAACTAGTAATACATTAACTCAATACCGAGTGGATAACTCCGATTCTGATAACATTGATTCTAAGCCCAACCAATATAATCATTTAGCCAATTTGATTTAAGGACATTTTTGGGCGGCCCATCCTAACATTACTACTTTGTTTGGTTGAATGAAGAGGAGAAGAGAAAGGAAGAAATTTTTGAATTTTTAAAAATTTAGGAACAAATAAATAAGTAATTTTATATTTTGTTTCATTCTTATCTATAATTTATTTTATCATATGTTAATTTTTTTTATCAGATATCATATGTTAATTTATTTGCTTGTTTCATAATTTTGAAATAATAGCTTGTTGTCTTAATATATTAAAAGTAGGTAAGTCTAGGGTTTTTTTGTTGCCTTAGAAGCAACTTTCCTACCTAAAGAGTGGGTAAAATTAGATTTTCAAAGTAAACACAGGTAGCTTTTATTCCCTTTTTTTATTCTTTTATTGTTGTAATTTCTTTCAAGTTGCATTTGTGCTTCAGGCAGCTTTTATTCCCTTTTTCATTTTATTTTATTTTATTTTGTTTTATTTGTCATTTATTTTTGTTTCCTTCAAATTTGGACTGGGCCTAGCCCATTACAATTTTTTTTAGATAATGTTTATTCGTTTTTGTTTTTTAGAGCTCATATTAATTTGTTTGCAATGTTAAAATTATTTGATTGTCAATTTTAATCTAAATTTGTGAGCGTAATAATAAAAAGAAAATAAATTAATGAAAAATAATAAAAATTAAAAATCTAAATTAATGTTAAAAAATCATAACTATTTTGGAATTGTGTGCATATCTTAATTTACATTTCACTTTTATGATAATTAAAAAATTAAAAAATAATTATAAACATAAAAATATTATGAGGTTGTAGTAAATAAAAATATTTTTGAGAAAAATAATTGAAATCAAATATGTAGAATTTGAATGAAATATCAAATGAAAATTTAAATAGATAATAAAAAGGTCAATAAGATGTGATATCTTTTTTATTTTTAGAATTTGGATGATTCAATACAATTTATTTTATTATTATTTGTCGCAACTAGAGTCACTACGGGACGATGAAAAAAAAGTTTAAACACAAAGGAGTTGCCACCAAGGTTTATTAGGGAAAATATTGCATAAAACCCTTTAAAAAAAGAAAATGATCTTTGAAACCAAGTTTGAGTTCGGGAGTCAATTACATGTAGGGAAAATATTAGAACCCTACAACGTCCATCATAAAGACCTAACTAAATGGGCAATATTAATATAACTTTAAAATTATTTATTTTACCCCTTAAAAGAAAACAAGAAATATTTTAGATGTTTTATTTGCTTATTTATTTATCAAGCTAATTTTATTATTAAAAAACATATTTATTTATTTTTTAAAAAAGGATTTTATTTATTATGAAAAAGAATTTGTATTTTATCTTAAATTTATTGTTTTTGAGATCAACATGAGTGATCTCCTACTCCTATGTATCTCCTGGTGCAATGGATAATCAGACTCATGTAGTTCTTTTGATAGAAAAAGTTTGTGTATTGACATTTTTTAATTTTTAGTTTTTTTTGTTATTTAAAAGGCTTTCTCAATAACTAAACAAAAAGTGCATCCAAAATGGTTATCAAAACACCTTTTAAGTTTTTTTTTTTGTAATACCTAAATAGGAAGTGCTTCCAAAATGGTTATTACTAAACCTTTATTAATAATACTTAATTTTAATGTAGAAATAGATTTAATTAATTAAGTAGATAATTTGAGAAAATTACTAAAATAGTAACTTGAGAAATTATTTGATATTTGCTTAAATAATTAAAACGTGAATTAAATCCAAGCAAACTATTCTCATTCCTTTTTTTTTTCTTTTTACTTTTTTTAAGATTTGAAATAAAACATATAAGCTATTTTAAAAAAAAAAAAACTGAACGTGACCAAAAACACAAATTAATCAAAACAAATATCAAGTGAATGAGTGATTTATTTATTTGAAGTGCTCATTATTATTTTTTATTATTTTCTTTATTTTCCCATTGCTGGTTGGTTTTGTTAATGGTAGGATTCATGGTGAGGGCTTTGCAGGTGGTTCTGTCCATGGGCAATTTGGGCATGGGAAAATGGATGTTGATGGTTTTCTTTCGTCTCATCTTATTGCCTCTTTTTTACTATTTCCTTTTTCTTTTACATGTTTTTACCGTCTGATTTTTATTTGAAACTTGTATTTATTGTGGTAGAAAAACTAAGCATCATAAACAAGCTACAGAAAGCTAAAAGCTATAGGAGGCACAAAGATCGTGTACAGAAAAGGAGTAATTACATTGTGAAGCAAGGCATCAAAGCATACACATATAATCAAGGAAGCAAATGTTCAAAATTTAAAGGTAAAAACTTCACCAACCTCTCACCTATTTTGCTTGCAGGTTGCCGCTTAAGCTTAGAGAAACTGGAGGTAGCAATTGAAGGCTTGAGAGATTGCCACCAACTGGTTATGTATGTTTGGTTTTGATGAAACCTCTGAAACTAATAACCTTTCCCCTCCCTCTTTGATGTGGTTCACTCAGTTCTCTTGGCAGATGATTTTCAAACTTGTACATTTGTAGCCCTTTCCTTATTCTGTGTTGGCCAATTTATAGGCACAAGGAAGCTTTTGATTGGAATTCACGTCAACTCATCTTCTGCTCCCTTTTGTGGCTTCTTTTTTATTTCTTTTGGGCATAGTGTTTTTAATCTTTCTTTAACAAAGGATTTCAAAATTTTTCTTGAATTAGAACTTAGGTTTCCTTTCATAGCTTCTCTTTGTCTCACTTATTTTGTTCCTTTATCTTGTGCTAGGAAAGATGTGCATGAAGATTAGGCACCATTGACCAAGGCTTTGTGCCATCACACTCTGATTTCTCTTCATTCAAATTGGTTTCTTGTTTGTGTGATTAAGCAGAACATGCAGAAAGGTGTTACAAAGGTCAAAATGTACAAAACGAGCATTTGTGCTTGTTTGTCCAAGGTTCAAGGGGCTTCTTGTGACTTGCCAACTGGAAAATTTATGTTTTCTACTGTAGCATGCACAGATGTGTTGTTTTCATTTGTTTTATTTTATTTTATTTTTTACTTTCTAATTGTAATTGGACTCATTAAAAAAAGCTTTTGGACTATCAATGTGGACATCTTTTTTTGGTATGGATTAAGAGTAGCCCAATATGATCTGAAGAGGAAAAGAGCACAATTTTGGGCTATGCTAGCCCAAATCAAATAACAACAAAAAGGACAATAAAAAAAGAGAAAATAAAAATAAAAGTAATAATAATTATAAATAAAAAAAATAAAGAAATAAAAAAAAGTGGTGGACAAAAATAGGTGTTCACATAATTTTATAGTTGAATAAGTATATACTTACATTACATCTTCATAATTTATAATTTAGAACAATGCATAATATAATAATAACAATAAATAAATAAATAAAATAACTATTAATTAATATTTATAAATACTTATTATATATTCATAATATTACATAGTACGTTATAAAATATAGAGTTATATATATATATATATATATATATATATATATATATATATATATAAGGGCAATATCATATGAGAACACCTTGCTATTGTGAGAAATGAGAACAACTCATATGGGCCATTAGATTAATTTAAGGCTAAATTATAATTTTGGTCCCTTATCTTTATTTTAGGTTTCGATTTGGTCCCTTATTTATTAAAAGTTTCACCTAGGTCCCTTAAATATTTAATTTAATAACATGTTTGTCCTTTTGTTAATTCAAACACAGATGGTGTTAACATTGTTGACGGAAATCCAACGTGGCGTCCACGTCCTTTATGACCATTGTAGAGGTTTTTGTCCCAAATTTTTCCAGCATATCCCCAATGTCTTTTAGTGTTTAGGGTTAGAGTTCCCTTCTAGTTCTTCTTCAAATCCTTCCCCTGAGAGTGGCATCTAGTGATAATTTCTTCAATGGAAGCATCGTCATGCTCTTATCATTTGAATCAGTCGAGAAATCAACAAACAAGTATCTAATCGCATGGGTCTTATGGTGGAAGACGAAATTGGACACCTGTTTGCCATTGTGGGGATATGGCTTCTCTTCGTACAACTTCTACAATTGCAAATCTTGGGCGAAAGTTTTGGGAATGCAGGTACTATAGGGTAAGTGTCATTATTCATTTACATTACATCTTTGTGTCCTTCATTTATGCTTAACTGAAACTATTCCCCTTTCCATGGACAGCAAGTAGAAGAAGGTGTTGGATGCAATTTTTTTGAGTGGTATTCTGATGAAGTATTTAATGAAAGGGACCTTCTTATCACAAGACAAAGAAGAAAGATAGTTGTTCTTCAGAGTTCCTTAAGCAACAGTAAAAGATGGATGAAGTTATATATGATCAGTTGTTTTCTTTTACTTAGGTTGATTGTACTTGTGACCACATTTTGGTCGTTAGACAGAGATGGTCTTGCAAGTAGGATGTAATTGAAGTATTTTTATTGGAATTTAGGAGTGCAATCATGAAGTTTGGTGTATTTGTTATTTGTAGTTATGTAGTCTGACCTAATGTGTTGTCATTAGATTAGAGTTGTCAAGGTTTATGGCAGTGAACTGCTGTTTTGGAATTATGTATTTTGTGATAGCATTATTTTCAAATGCAATTGATGATTTAGTTTAATTGATTTGAAATGTTCCAACAATTTAATTTACCATTGTTAATTTCATAAATTTGATGTCAGTAATGTCAAACTGAAATAGTAATGAATGCCATTAATTGGGCTTACAAACAACTCTTAATTTGATGAGCACAAAATGAAAAATCAATAAGTAACTTATCACAAAGAAAATTGTTTTAAACTAAATTGTTGTGTACTAAAAAGTTACAATGTTAATTGTCATAAAGTAACTTCACATCATTACATATAGGCCTTATCTATCCAAAATATCCCAAAGAACATACATTAATTAGTCAAAAAACAACTATCCCATTTGCAATACATCCAAAAGAAACTATCCAATTACATCTGACTAACTATCCCAAGTGCTATTCATCCCAAAAAACAGTCAAAAAACAACTAAAGTGTCTTAATTCCTTCACCGTGGTCCTCTTTTTATTGGCAGTTTCTCCCTTCTAGTAGCAGCTGAAAGTAGAATAAATGCATTTGGTGCAGTTAGAGGCTGAAAAGTTGCAGTAACAATGGAAAGAGATGTTGGAGGCTAAGAAGCTGGAGTACCAATGGTTGCAATTATTGGGGCTTGAACAGGTGTAGTTATATTTGGTGCACTTATTGTAGGGGCAATACATGTATTAGTAGTTGAAAATTTTCTTGGTCTACCTCTTTTTCCTTTGGCTGGCTTTGGTTGGGATTGGGTGGTTAGTGTTGCAGTTGGTTAAGACTAAGTGGTTAGTGTTGTGTCTGGTTGGGAGTTAATGATTGATGGTGTAGTTGGTTGTGTTTGGGTAGGTAGTGTAGTAAATGGTTGAGACCTTGTGTGTGGTCATTCAGTTGCATATGTCTGTTCATTTGGTGCTCCTTTTGTAGTGGACTTAGTTGGTTCAGGCTCTAGTGGTGGTGGAAGCCTACAAGTGCTCTTGTTATGACCATGTTCTTTACACCTGTTACACTTGGTTAGAAAGCCTATCCTTTTCAGTTTGGTTTCATCCTTTTGTAGCTCTTCGGGTTTCTTGTTCCTTCTTTTCTTTGGTCTACCTGGCATTCTCTTAATGGAAGGTAGTTGGACATCAAGGTATTCTGTTGTTGTCCATAAATACTGACCATTTACAAGGTATATTAGTGGCTGATAAATAGCCTTATAAGTCTCCTTCCTATAATAATAAGCTATGTAATCTTCTACGTTGAGGTTCATATATTTCATGCAAGAAATCACATGACAGCAAGGTATGCCTGTCAACATCCATTTCCTGCAACTGCACTCCTTGGTCGACAAGTTGACAATAAAGCTGTCTCCTAGCATGCTAATATGCCTAACCTCATAATGGTGCTCCCCAAACCACTTTAAGCAAAAAAACAATAACAATACATAATACACAAGTTAAATCTCAATGAGAAAAATAATATAACTTTATGCACTATTATTTACTTGTAAGCCATTGATTCGTGGTCTCAAATTCCTTACTTATCCTCTTCTTTATTTTGGGCAAAATGCTACCTTGGAATAAGGCAGCTTTTTGTCTGTTTGTTACCCATCCCTCCATGAGGTATACTCTAATTTCTTCCAACATGGTGGCTATTGGCTTTTGTCTTGCAAAAATTATGACACTATCGAAAGCTTTAGACATATTGTTCAGCAATATGTCACATTTTGGGGTAGTAGTGAACCTGGATTTGGACCAGTACCTAGGTGGAATCCGAAAGAGGTACTTGCATGCTTCCTCATTAATAGCTTTCATGGTCCTCATCTCTCTTCCCTAAGCTTGTGGATAAGTGGCCTTTGCTGTTTTCCACATAATTTGCTTCAATTGCAATCCTCCAAACCATTTTCTAAAGTTATTGTATAGATGCCTTCCTCATCTATAGCTGGCATTAAATCCTATGAACAACATAAATAAATAAATATCTGCATGCAAAGTAGTACATTCATCTACAATAGTATTTAACTACAATAAGTAAATATTAATGACCTTTTGTTGATTTGAGATGAAGGTATAAGAAAGACACTGTTGTTGCCTTCCAAGGTCATCAATCAAAAGTTGTAAAAACCATTTCCAAGAGTCCTTCGTTTCCCTCTCAACTACAGCAAATGCAATTGGCAACATTTGCTCATTTGGGTCTCTTTCGATGGCAGTAAGTATCTGCCCTCCATAATACCTTTTTAGAAAACAACCATCCAACCCAATGATAGGTCTACACTTCATGAAACTTTCTTTGCATGCTTTAAAGCAGATGTAGAGCCTTTTGAATGTTGGACCTATACTCCTCTCTAGTTGCTCATCATTTTGTTCACCACCTTCGGATGGCTGCACTGCCAACTTGATAGTCGAACCTGGATTTGATCTCAATAATTCATGACGATAATCATAAATCCTATTGTATTGTTCCCTAAAAGACCTATCAACTAAATCCTTTGCCTTATTTCTTGCCCTAAAAGCCTTGGATTTGCCAATCCCAAAATTCCGTTTCTTGTGTACTCTCTCCATTATGTCAATCAACTTCAACTTTGGATTCTCCTTCACCTTTGCTTATAATTTATTGCTTAACCACCCACTGCTAAGCAACTTCACTCTGTATTGTCTATTGCAATTGTGTTTGTCCGCTACCTTCCTCAGCTGCCATGTATCCTTATTAAGTAACCTGGCACAATACGTAGACCATTCACATTCACCCTTGCATTTGACTCTAACCTGTTTTTGATCATTCTTTTTAAACTCTAGGTTCCTACCTGAGTGCACTGCATATGTTATAATTGCCTCCTTAAAGTGATGGTTTGAATTAAAGTAAGTTCCCAATTCCCACTTATAGTCTGTCATATTCTTTGGGAGCTTAAATATAGGGAACTTTGGTCTATGTTCATATTTATCCTCACTTATATTAGTCCCACTATTTAAGGCCTCAGCGCTATAATCACTGTTAGATAAGCCCCTGTCATTGACTACTTTTCACTTTTGTATCTTAGCTTCGAACAGTGAGTCATCTTCTAAAAAATCACTAACATGTACAGGTTGAGGACAATTGGTAGAAACATTACCCCTTCTTGGTCTTCCCCTTTTCCTTTTTACAGACTCATTTACCTCAGCTTTTTTGTCTTGGCCTGCCTTTGTTCTTTTACCTCTTTTATTCCCATTGCCTTGTGGCACATCAGTAGAAGCAGTAACAACTTCTGCTCCCAACATGTCATCCCCATCTAGCTCTTCCTCAAAGTCATCAAAACTTATTCCCATTGCACTATCATCCCCCTCACTTTCTTCTTCATTTGGTTCGTACTCTTCATTTGAATCATCTTCTGTATCTACATTGATTTATTCATGAACTTGGTCCTCTTGAATTGGACGAGGCTCCTTATTTGAGTCCTCTTCAACAACCACACTCACCTTAACATTGGGATTATGTTCATTAACACAGGCCCCCTTAGCAGTAACATCCACATTAGGCTGACACTCATTCACTACATCATCATCATCATTTAGATTGTATGTTGGTTGTGAATTTGCCCCAATATTTGTAGTTGGGTCTTCTATTACAAGCCCATCATTCTTTGGTTGGTCTTCTCTAATAGGCCCATCACACTTAGTTACCTCCTTAGTCTTAGCTTGCCAATCAATCTTAGTTGGCCCAACATCCTCTTTTGGCCCACTAATTACTTCAGCCTGTGACACTGGATGCATTACAAATAGATCCACCTTCCTATTGGCCTTTGCCAATTTAATCATTTCCATTGCACCATTATCATCACACAACAACATCAACCCCTAACCCAAATTAGTCAACTCCTCACATTCACTTAGATCATGATACCACATGCTAACCACATCTAGGTATCCTATATCCCTCAAAATGTCCAAAATCTCAAAGTAACTCCACCTGTTAGGGTCACATTTCTATGTGCTCTTATATCCCAAGTAGTCTAATATCTCCCTCTTAACAAACTTCATTCCCCCCATGGTGGACTACCATTTCAAAATAGTCATCCATTACTGCAAACTTCAATTAGCAATCTTGTGTAACAAATGCCCAGAAAATATTTACATAAACATTAATATTCAAATTAACAATGCTTATATACAAAAACAACAATCACAAAAAAACACGTGGGGTCTGTTTCCATTATGTGGGGTCTGACTAAAAATAATAATTAAAGAATTGAAAAAAAAATGAACAGTGCCATCACACGGGTTTGCTTCAAACACGCATAAAATACAAACAGGGCAACAACTTAAACCCCAAAACATAAATACGACAACAACCCAAACCCCAAAACATTTAACCCTGCCACAATAGTGATGTGGGGCCACAAAAGAGGTAGAACGAATAATATAAACCCTTCTCACCCAACATTCATAGTACCATCAATAAAGTAGGCCCTTTTCACCCAACATTTATAGGACCACAACCCCAAAACAGAAAAAGTAAACAACATATTAACTTTAAACCAACACTATACCAAACAAAGACAAAAAACCAAATAAACAATTCTTACCTTTCCAATGCAGAAACCCTACACCAAAACACAAGTCGCACTTTAAGAATGCAATTGTCGTTTGGTGTATTGTGTGACAAGTACGCTTCATCAATGCAAGCCTCACAGCGCTACTACAGTTCATAGTTCACTATGCCATTTTCGCTTTGCTAGGGTTCAAGTGTCTAAAGAAAGAATGAAGTTGAGAGATAAGCTAATTACCCCACAATACGATGATGTTTTGTTTCAATAGAAACGACATCATTTTGCATCCTGTGGACACGTAGGCAATTCTAACAGAGTTAAACTCCACATTAGATACACGTAGGAATTTTCCATCCGTGGAACTAACAGTCATTAATAGAAGGACAAATTTGTTATTAAATTAAATATTTAAGGGACCTGGGTGAAACTTTTAATAAATAAGAGACCAAATTGAAACCTAAAATAAATATAATGGACCAAAATTATGATTTAACCTTAATTTAACGAACCAGATTAGATTCTAAAATTAAAATAGTCATGTGACCCCATACCCCTTAAATGAAATATTTGATAGTTTTCGATTCTCCCTCGCCTTCTCCAATCCCTTGAATGTGACCTTTTTCTTCCCAACCCTTTTGCCTCTCTATCACGAACTACATTAATCTAATGTACAGCCCCGGTGACTCGCACTTAATTACGCTTGTTATTAGGAATGGGACGTAAATTTATGACCCTTGTTAAAGTCCAATTCTCCTTTTTTCCATAGGAGCATATACTTTTATGCCATAGCATATAACCCCACAAGATGTTA
This sequence comes from Spatholobus suberectus, assembly GCA_004329165.1. Lineage (NCBI taxonomy): Eukaryota > Viridiplantae > Streptophyta > Magnoliopsida > Fabales > Fabaceae > Spatholobus > Spatholobus suberectus. The sequence goes on from CM014736.1 coordinate 34,826,462, forward strand.
TCAACCGAATAAAGGTATGATATTCTTGCTTTTTATAATTTTGATTGTCATATCTAATATTGTATTACTAAATCATCTCAATTTTAAGCAGTACTAATATATGCAATCATCTCAATTTAAAATCCTTCTAATGAAACTAGAAATGATGGAGAATTTTGTCCTTTCGAGTTGCTCAAAAATTAGAAAACTTTTTGAGTTTGGAGAAAATACGATTATCTGTCTAATCTTAACTTAGAGGGTACAACTATTTCAAAACTTCTTGATTCTTTAGTGTCCTTGGTGCAAATGCTGTGACACAAGTTTGAATTGTATTCCAATGGATTTGTTTTGTATAATAAACTGAATTGTTGGTGTTTCTTTAGTTATTTGTTTTTTGCTTTGAAGTGCTTAAGAATTGGTTTTAGGCTGGGAGTAGTTCCATTGATTTAGAGTTGAAAACATCAAGTGGCAATCACATTGAAATGAGTCCGAGAGATGCAGGATTTCAGGACAGATACATTGCTCAAGAAATAATTGAAGAAATGGCTAACAATAGACCCATTGATAAGAGTGTTGTTTTGAGCAAATAGAAAAATGTACCTTTGTATGGTTAATATATATTTTGAATTTAATAGAGTGCTTGCTCAAAGTGGTCTTTCAACGAAGGTGGTCTTAACAAAGTGGTCTTTCATTGAAATATCAAGATGGTCATTTAACAGTAAAATTTAAAGAAAAAACAAAAAGTTTAAATTAAAAAAAATGCATTGAGCTAACGTATACCTTTTAATACATATACAAGGCATGGGAAAAAATTATAAATAGAATCAATTCACTCTACTAATGCTACAAATACAATTTTATACAGATGTCGAATACCCATATCATATGCCAATTATACAAACAGATTCTTTAAAATGGTAAGATGTTACCTCAAAATGCACAAAGTAGGATTATAGCTCTTTGTAAACAACATAATCACATGGAGAATTGGAGAATGAATCGCAAATAAATGCTTGTTTGCTCGATTGGTCTTACTATTCTGAATTTAAGGAATTGTGCAAACATTGTCTTTCTTCATAGCACCATTTAGAATTTCAAGTCATTAAGAACTATCAACATTTCTGGCTACTCAAAAGCTGTTAGATGTGTAGTATGTCAAGTGAGGTTTATTTTTTTTTAGATATGTTATTTAAATGAAGTAGTTTTCTTTTCTAAAAGATTACTTGTATATGGATAGTTTAGACTATGCTGTTAAACTGGAAAACATTTATAATAGCAAAAACATGACTGTAGTAAATTAACTAATTTGCAGGCGTTGAATTATATGGTGGACCAAGAGCAAGTGACATATAAACATTGTTAAAACACACTCTTTCCATCTAGAGTATAGCTTATTGTAAATTAGTCAATGCCATGCCTGTAGTTATTTGTCTAAACCACTAACTTCTTCACTTTCTAAAATTTGAATGTCATTTATATTGGATATTCATTTGTCCTGACATCTAATTCGTCATAATTGGTGCTTTTATTCGGTTCCATATATATATTATATAAAAATTTGGTTATCCCATGAGGTTGGTACTATAAAAATTTGGTTATTCCATGTCTAACTCAATGCAGCATGAGAGCAAATCCTGTCCTTATTGGACATTTTGTTACTTAATTGGCAACAAAATTTTAAGCGGTTCTTTCTTTATAATATAGAGTATTTTACTATCTTGTTTATATTTACTTATATCTGTTTCAGGAATTGATTCCAAAGTCTGAATTTGTTCTAAAATACTTATCTAGAAATTTCTATTATCTCAGGTGGATTATCACCACATTTGAAAGTCAAGGCCAAACAACCTAAAGTCAAGTGAAGTTGTTTGGTTTAATTTAGCCATACCAGTTCCTTAAATCCCTGAGCATGGCATGGAATCAAGATCAGTTTGAGATCAAGTTTCGATTGACTGGTGGTTCTAATATTGGATAAAAAGACAGGAATGGAGGTTGTGCTGAGTTCAATATGAAAACAATAATAAATGAAAAAGAACTAAGGTATGTACAAATTGAAAAATGATAAGACAAACAAAATGAAAAAGAACTATGGTATGTACCAATTGAAAAATGTCACGACAAACAAAATCTGTTTTAAATTAAACTATTTCTAGAACAACTAAAACAATCATTTGTAGATGTTAAAACTCCAACTAGTAGCACGAGAATCATCCTTTCCAAGCCAAAGCTAACTCCAAAATAGTTCTTTCTACAAATACCATCTGCCGAAAAGACATTCTTCAATCTGCCTTCAATATCTACCTCATATGCATAATAAAAAGATGAATTTGACTCTTGCTTCCTCTTAAAATTATCAATAAATACATATGCATTAGAGTCTTTAATCAAAGTCTTAAAATTAAAAACAAATAATTTTCATTATATACAATTTTGAATCAATAATTATTTATAAAGAAACAATCTTGGTATTATGGTCATTTTATATATAATTTTCAATCACATTTTTTAACTACATTTATCTCTTTTACTGCTAGATATCATTATTCTAAAATTATTTCAATTTTTACATGATCCAATTCTAATTTTAATTTTTATCTTATTTCAATTATAATTTTAATATATATTTGTTCACTTCATATATAAATATTATATATTCTGAAATGTAACAATTTAAATTGTAAATAATGATAAATAGAAATGTTATATAATTATTTTATGATGTAAAATAATGATCAATGCTTTATTCTCTTTGTAAAATATAATTACTTAAAGAAATTAATTGTAAAATATAATTTTAAAAACTAATACCATATTTTCCTACATGATATAAAATAATATTTTTATATAATTAGTTAAAATTGTATTGGCTTAATATTTTTAAAATAAAATAAATGTGTCATTATATACATACATACATACACATATATACATATATATATATATATATATATATATATATATATATGTATATAGAACATATTTTATTCTATTAAAGGCAGTGGAATTAATAATTAAATGTTTATAGAAATATAAAAAATCTAAATTATTTCTTTAACTTTCATCAAATATATTCAACTACAAAAGTCATTTTCAAAATATTTACAAAAAATAAAAATTAAATAAAAATTATAATTTAAATAACTATTATAATCTACACTCAACATAAAAGATTTCATATTTACCAAAAAAAAATAAAAAAAATAGAAGATGTTTAGAAAATAAATTGTTAAAGGTTAGTATCTTTTAAATTTTAATCAGATTTTTATTCTAACATTAAATCTTGGTCTTTATCCATTAGGTTGACTTAGTCAACATTTAAATACTACCTAAAGTCCTAAACCCCTCTCAAAATTCGTGTAGCCTTTTTCTTATCCAATAATCGATGATTTAGTGCATATTTAGATTTTAGGTGAAAGAGTTCAAAAATATTTTTACTCTCAAAACAATAAATTCTTCCTTCGCATTTTATGCATTAGAATTTGCAATTATGCATTAAAATTTATAAAAGTATTTTTCTAACCTTAATCTAAACATAGCCTTAATCAATAGGAGCTAAGTCTAATAGAAAGAACTAATCTCTCATGAATCAAAGTTCGAAATTTATGCTAAGAAAATGTCCACATTCAGTGTAAATGTCCGTGCTTCAAACAAAATTACCTTGAAAGAATGGAAAAAAAAAAAAAACCAACAATTTCACTTAACAACTGGGAAATTAGAGGGAGGGCCTCCTTCCCAACAACTCATCCAACGGCCATCATCTTACCTAGATTCAAGATTAGTTTTGGACCATTGAATGGGAACAGGTATTAAGGAAATCGTCATGAGACACCCCACCCCTAAAACCCAATTTTATTTCCCAACTTTCCCAACAAAACCCACCTATTTTCTTTCTTGTTTCAGCATCACCGGCCAGTTTTCCGGTGACGCCACGGTAACCTCTATTTTTATTCCTTTTCTTTTCAAATCCTCACTCTCTTTGCCTAACAAATTGTTCTGCGAGACTATAATATACCAACGGGCTGCCCTTTTCTTCTGCGTTTGGTGAATCACAGGCAGAGCCCTTCAAGAGCACATCACTGAAATCTGCTTCAGAGTCTGTTCTGGTGAACTTGGAAGTAGAAATCACCCAAATTGTAATAAGGGTCCTGTGAAGACCCTACAATGTCGGTTATATACTGTGTATTATGTTTGGATATGATTCTAATATAGATACTGGTATCTGAATTGTTTGAATTAAGGAACACTATTTTTGGTCTTAAGAAAGATTGTATGACAATTAGTTCAGTAGAACAGTGATAATCAGTGGCAGCCTACTTCTTTTTACGAATTGTATAGCTTGGATTTATCTGCAACATATTAATATCTTTTTTTTCCTGAAAATTGTACATATTAGGCTGAACTGATAACGTATGTATGCTTTGATATAAGGATTTAGGATATTAGATTTTTAACTAGGTGACTGATACAGGTTTTCCTAACAAATGTCCATTCTAAAATATTAGATTCCCATGTAATAAATTGTTGGAGAAGTGGAATTATAAAACTAAAGTTAAGGATAAACACTGATGTAGTGTTATTAGAGAACTAACATGTATAAGGACTAACCTGCAGAGACCCAAACTTCATAAACTGAAATATTGTTGAGGTGCTAATAAGGGATGTTGGGCAGATTGGCTAAGAAAAGAGAAAAAGAGAAATTTCAGTATTGATAAGGATAACAACATGTAGATGTGCGTATAAATATAACAATAATAATACTTAATCAAGACTAAATATCTGTAGACCTATAATAGTAAGAAACAGAGATATAAGATGCAGCCAAAAGAAAGTGAAGAATTTGGAATGATGTTAGAAACCTTAAGGAGCTAAGTATGCTAAATTCTGGACTGATTGAAGTTATAAAAGGTTAGAATAAAACCTTGATTCATGCTCTTAGAAGAAACCAAGTCTAAACTAAAAGTCGTGAAGGGTATGAAATTAACCATTAGATGGAATATTTATTCTCTTATAATAATCTCCTTAGAAACCTCCTAATTAGTTCTCTTATAAAAGAAAGCAAAAATAAGACTTAGGCACCTAAATCCTTTCCAAGATATTGATAACTAGCTTTGATACCAATTGATAAGCACCTAAGTATTTGGGGAAGCCACCCTTAAAAGCTAGCTGTTAAGGGAGGAGAACCAAGCAACTTAAATACTCCATCAAGCATCCTATACTACTTGATGTGGGACTTAGGCACCCCATAATACCCATGTTCCTATCAATTCTACTCAAAATTTTCTCTAAATTATTTTGTCGCGTTTGCTCCTAGGGATGCACCATTAAGTGCATCATAGGAAAGTTTGTAAGTGCTCAAAGAGGGACACGAGTCTTGTGTATGTTTTAGTCCATGCTTTTTAATCTTGAATATCACAACTAGTGGCGGCATGTGTTACAACTACAATGATGAGATTGCACACAATGATGAGAGACATTTGAATAATTTGTTACAAGGACGAATCTTCCAACTCTTTTTTTGGTGAATACAAGGGGCTAAAGAGCCCAACTAAGAACCACAAAAGAAACTAATAGAAGCAATGTCTGCAACAAGATTCAAATGAATAAAAGGAGGTGTTGAGTCAAAGATTTTCAACTCTTCTTGCATAGACAAGCTACACTTGGCAAGAGCATCTATGTCTTGAATAGCCTCTCGAATGATATGACGCCACACAATGGAAGGGTCCCGCTGCTTACACCCTTGAATACCATGCACTAAGGAACTACACCCATGGGAAGGAAGACACCCTTGTTGAAGGAGCTGGATGGCAAGAAGGGAATCCGTTTCAACAACAATACCCCGGAAGCCCCTCTCCCAAACAATTTGAAGTCCACGAAGAATAGCCCATAACTCCACTTGCACCGTAGTGCAAGAACCCAACCTTCCTGCAAAAGCCAAAATAAAAGACCCCAAGTGGTCCTGAAGAATCCCGCCAAACGAAGCTCTAGCCCCACCACTGTTTACTGCACCATCACAATTGAGCTTAAAGCTTCCCACTATAGGAGCATTCCAGTGAATAGCATTGGCACAAGATGCACCCACTCGCTGACGAGGAAGAAGAGAACACATAGTGTGCCATATTACAAATATGGAACGAACTATACCCACGCCCATGGTTCTAAATTGCGGTCCGCAACCGCAATTGTGGTCACAACGTAAAGGTTTTTGGACTCACCGCAACCGCATCGCGACCGCAATTGTAGCCGCATCAACCGCAATTTCCCGCAATATCAAGGATTTCAATGAAACCGCAACTGCGATCGTAACCGCAATTTAGAACCATGCCCACGCCCTTGAAAAACAAGTTCGTTGCGAGCCTACCAGATAGTGTCCATCGTTACAGCAAATAACATGTCCCATCTACGTTGATCCAGATTCTCCGGCCTTAAATTAGAAACAAGCCAATCCTCCAGACTAAGGGAGAAAAAAGAATCCGGAAGAGGATAAGGAGCAACACGATGCCATACCTGCTACACAAAAATGCAGTCTCGCACACTATGCTCCACAGTCTCCACCTCACTACTGTACAACAGGCAGATGGCAATGTCAATGAGATGGCGAAACTGGCGTTGGGCATTCGTCAACAGAGCTCGTGTAGCCACCTTCCAAAGAAAGAGCTTAACTATTTCTAGTCCCCTCCATTTCCAAATAGTATTAAAAACAACTCTTAAGCTAGCACGGTTTGGGGAAGAGATTGCCAAATAAGCATTTTTAATAGAAGATTGCCAAATAATCTTCCAACTCTACAACTGGGAGTATGTTAAACAATTAGAAGGATGTTTTGATACACTTAGTAATTGAAGAGTACGTTTAGCAATTGCCCTATGTTGTGTCTCTGTGTATCCTAACCATGTTGGGCCATTTCATTTAAAAAAAAAAAGACACATACAACACATGGATATGAGACGCCAAAATGGAGTGTCTGTAAACTATTTTTAGAGTGGTGAAATGCTGGCAAACTATTTTTGACAAATCTTTAATCATTGAGTGAATTTTATGTGAATCCTGCCACTCAAATTTTGTAGTAGAATTCACATCAAATTTATCCGATAATAAAAAAAATGTTAAACAAGAGTATCTTGCTAGTATTGCTTTTTATTTGTTTCATCTTTTGGCTAGTGTCAAGGTATATAGTAGTTTTTTAATCTTCGGGCACTGTCTATGATTCCCGTTATACTCAAATAAAACCAAGTTCAATTTCATAACCAGTTTTTTTTTTTTCAAGAACAATGGACCCACTTATTTGCTGTGTGCATATACGAGTATTATCAATATTATTTCTTTTTTTGGTCCAAATATTTATCAATATCGTATTTTCAAATATGAACGTGCCAACCTTTAGAGCATTACTAGGCCATTGTTATTGTTAGATATTTGCTTTATGGACTACATGTGACTTTATATTTTATGTTTCAGTTTGTTAATAAGTGCCCACTAGTCAATGAGTGACGCCTTTAATTTAGGAGCAAGTTAGTCAGTTGCTGATAACTTTATTTTTTACTAGTTTTTCTGTTTCAATTTTTAAGGACTATAAATGTAAACGTTGCTGATTAATAAAGATGTAGAATTCCCTATCTCTTCTCCAAAATATTTCAGCATATCTCTTCTCCCCTTCTTCTCTATTCTATTCTCTTTTCTTCCATAAATCCAACAAATTGGTATTAGAGCCTATTCTTATGGGACCTGCAGAATGGAAGCTGATGCAAACTTTTCCCAAGTAGCTCCTCTAGTCTTTGATGGAGAAAACTATGACCTTTGGGCAGTGAGAATGGAGTCTTACCTAGAAGCATTGGATTTATGGGAAGCTGTGGAAGAGGATTATATTGTTCATCCACTGCTTGAAAATCCCACCATGGCCCAAATAAAAAATCACAAGGAAAGAAAAACGAAGAAGGCAAAGGCAAAGTCATGTTTATTTACTGGTGTTTCACAAACTATCTTTATTAGAATCATGACACTTAAAATGCCAAAAGCAATTTAGGACTATTTGAAGGAAGAGTATGCAGGAGACGAGGATTCGAGGCATGCAAGTGATGAACTTGATGAAGGAATTTGAGCTGCAAAAAATGAAAGAGTCTGAGACAATTAAATGTTACTCCGACAGATTGCTAGGCATTGCTAACAAGGTTAGATTATTGGGCACTGAATTTGCTGATTCTAGAATTGTTGAAAAAATTCTGGTTATAGTGCCTGAGAGATATGAAGCATCAATAACCACTTTGGAGAACACAAAGGATCTGTCCAAGATCACTTTGGCAAAAGTTTTACATGCTTTGCAGGCCCAGGAGTAGTGAAGGCTTATGAGGCAAGATCGTATGGTTAAAGGTGCCCTACTGGCCAAGAGCCAAGAAGCTAGAACAAGCAAAAAGAAAAACTATAAGAAGAACTAGCTAGCTAGCAGTGAAAATAGTGCAAATAATCACGAAAAAGGAAAGGGTAAGAAGAAAAGTTACCCACCTTGTCAGCACTGTGGCAGAATGGGTCACCTTCCTTTCAAATGTTGGAGAAGACCAGACGCAAAGTGTAGTAAATGCAACCAATTGGGGCATGAAGCTATAATTTGTCAAAATAAAACTCAGCATGGTGAAGGAGCTCAAATCGCTGATCAAGAGGAGGAGGATCAATTGTTTATGGTTACTTGTTTCTTAAGTAGTGAATCAAGTGAAAGTTGGTTGATTGATAGTGGCTGCACCAACCACTTGACCTTTGACAAGGCAATCTTTAGAGATTTGAGGCCAACTAATATCACCAAAGTCAGAATAGGCAATGGTGATTATATCCCAGTCAAAGGAAAGGGAACGATTGCAATTACAAGCTGTTCAGGCATAAAACTTATTCCTAATGTTCTTTTTGTTCTTGAAATTAACCAAAACTTGTTAAGTGTTGGTCAGTTGATTGAAAGAGGATTTAAAGTTGTTTTTGAAGAAAAATATTGTTTGATTAAAGATGCAGCTGGTCAAGATATCTTCAAAGTAAAAATGAAAGGGAAAAGTTTTGCTCTAAATCCACTGGAGGAGGAGCAAGTTGCTTTCTCACTTGAAGAAAATATCACAGAAATATGGCATAGGAAGCTCGGGCACTACCATCATCAAGGGTTGCTGCAATTGAGAGAAAAAAGGTTGGCACTTGATGTTTCTAAGCTTGCTGATCGTATTTCAAGTTGCAAAGCCTGTCAACTTAGTAAGCAAAATAGAAAACCTTTTCCAAAGGTAACATGGAGAGCATCAAGGAAGTTGCAATTAATCTACACAGATGTTTCTGGTCCTCAAAGAACACCTTCACTAAAAGGTAATGTTTATTATATCTTATTTATTGATGACTTTAGCAGAATGTGTTGGATTTTTTTCTTCAAGTACAAATCAGAGGTGGCTCAAATTTTCTGGAAGTTCAAAGTCATGGTTGAAAATGAAACAGGTCTCAAAATTCAAATTTTGAGGTCAGACAATGGCAAGGAGTACACATCTGAAAGTTCAATCACTTTTGTGAGGATGCCAGCATTGAGCATCAACTTACCACTCCCTATACTCCACAACAAAATGGAGTTAGTGAGAGGAGAAATCGATATATCTTAGAGATGACAAGATGCATGCTGTATGAGAAGAATTTGCCAAAGAACTTTTGGGCAGAGGCAGCAAGCACGACTGTTTTTCTTCAAAATAGACTTCCCACAAAGGCATTGATGGATCAAACACCATTTGAGGCCTGGTATGGTTATAAACCAGCTTTGAAATTTCTTAAAATATTTGGTTGTCTATGCTTTACTCATGTTCCACAGAGTAAGCGAGATAAGTTGGATAAACGAGCATCACTGGGTATTTTTATAGGCTATAGTGCAATCAACAAAGCCTATAAAATCTTCCTACCACAAACTGAAAAAATTGTGGTTAGTAGGGATGTGCACTTTCTGGAAGACGAAGAATGGAACTGGGATGATCCAAAGAAGACAGATTAAGCTTCTAAATATCTGAACTTAAAGTTCCCTACATTAAGTTTAGAAGAAAATAGAGATGGAAGTTGGCAAGATGAGTTAGTTGATGATGTTTCGGTAAGAGGTACAAGATTGCTCTTTGATATTTATGATAGATGCAACATTGCTGTATGTGAGCCTGCAGACTATGAAGAAGCAAGGAAAAATCAAATTTGGGTAACTACAATGAAGGAGGAGCTACTAATGATAGAGAGAAACCAAACTTGGAATCTTGTGTAAAGACCTCAAGATAGGAAAGTTATTGGAGTCAAATGGGTATATAGAACTAAGCTTAATGTTGATGGTTCTATTAATAAACATAAGGCAAGACTCGTAGTGAAAGTTTTTGGTGTGGATTACTCAGATACATTTGCACTGGTTGCTCGATTGGACACCATCAGATTACTGCTTGCTGTAGCTGCTCAAAAAAATTGGAGAGTTTATCAACTTGATGTTAAATCAGCATTTTTAAATGGCTTCTTACAAGAGGAAATTTATGTTGAGCAACCCTAAGGCTTTGTAAATGATGGAGAAGAAGACAAGGTTTATCCTCTCAAGAAGGCTTTTTACGGCTTAAACAAGCTCCAAGAGCTTGGTATAGCAGAATTGATGAACATTTGCTGAATTTGGGGTTTTCCAAAAGCTTGTCAGAGTCAACATTATATGTCAAAATAGATGGCGCTGATGTTCTTATCATCTCACTATATGTGGATGATCTTCTTGTGGCAAGAAGCAACTCAAGTCTTGTGGAGAAGTTTAAGAAAGAGATGATGGTGGTATTTGAGATGACAGATCTCGGTTTGATGACCTTCTTTCTTGGAATGAAATTAAACAAGGAGAACATGAAGTCTTCATTTGTCAAAAGAAGTATGCCAAGGAGATTTTGAAGAAATTTAAACTTGAAGAGTGCAAAGAAATGAGCACTCCTGTGGATCAAAAGGAAAAGCTTTGTAAGGAAGATGGAACTGAGAAGATAGATTAGGCATATTTCAGAAGCATGATTGGCTGTTTGATGTACCTTATAGCAATTCGGCCTGACATCTTAAATTTTGTGAGTATTTTGTCTCAACTTACGCGTTGTGCAAGTGAAATGCATCTCAAAGCTGCAAAAAGGGTGATTAGATATGTCAAAGGCACTTGCAATTTTGGCATCAAGTATAGGAGGACTGAAGAATTCAAGCTAATAGGCTTCTCTGACAGTGATTGGGTGGCTCAATTGATGATATGAGGAGTACTTCAGGGCACTATTTTAGCTTTGGATCAGGTGTTTTCTCATGGAGCTCGAAAAAACAAGAAACTGTTGCTCAATCTACTACAGAAGCTGAATTTGTTGCTGCTACAGCTGTTGTTAACCAAGCTTTGTGGTTGAGGAAGATTTTTATTGATCTTCACATGGAGTAGAAGGAAAGCACAGAGATTCTTGTTGACAACCAAGTTGCTATAGCTATCTCTCATAATCCTGTTTTTCATGGGAAAACTAAGCATTTCAACATCAAGTTATTTTGCTTAAGAGAAGTGTAGAAAAATGAAGCTGTTACTCTTATTTACTACTAAACAGAAGACCAGGTTGCAGATGTTCTTACTAAACCATTACCGATCAGCAAATTCAAGTCCTTAAGACAGAAGATTGGAGCTTGCAGTTCTTAAAGCAAGGAGGAGTGTTAGATATTTGCTTTATGGACTGCATGTGACTTTATATTTTATGTTTCAGTTTGTTAATAAGTGCCCACTAGTCAATGAGTGGCACCTTTAATTTAGGAGCAAGTTAGTCAGTTGCTGAAAACTTTATCTTTTATTAGTTTTTCTGTTTCAATTTTAAGGACGTTGCTGATTAATAAAGATGTAGAATTCCCTATCTCTTCTCCAAAATATTTCAGCGTATCTCTTCTCCCCTTCTCTGTTTTATTTTCTTTCCTTCCATAAATCCAACAGTTATTATGGTGGCTTTGATTTTTTTTTTTTTTCACTTAAGAAATCTCCCAATGGGACACATCGGCCTGTGCGCATCTACAATCATCATCCAGCAAATTAATCAAGAATATGTCTGAGTTTTTAGGGATAGTTGTTTATAGAAAGTATGCCATAGGGGTATAGGTGCACCCAATTTTTAAAATAAAAGTCCAGTTTTAATCATAGCTCGTACTATGACATGCTTGACAAGGTATATATCTGTATACAAGTGCTGGGCTAACAAGTTTCTATCTTTGGAGATAAGAATCGAAGTCTTTGAGCCAATAACATGGGATGACCACTCATTTTGATATCTTTTAGGAATGAAAAGATCAGCATCTCCCTCATCTGTCTTGGATCTTTTTATTTTTTTTATTTTTTAATTTTTAAATTGAGGTATATTATCTGATTCTGATTTTACCTCAACACTGTAATTTCAAGTATATGCATACCCCCTGGTGGCTGTCTATGGAAATTTTGTAATGCACAGACTTCTCTTTATCTACTGTACCAAAGTGTAACGTCCCAAATTCATGTGGATCAGTCTTTCCCGAGGATGTATCAGGATCAACTATGTCAACTTCAATATCTGTTTCTAGAACAGATACAGTTGAAAAAGGTTTTAACTCAAGCCTCTTAACCTCCATTGTTTACTGTTAGTGTCACCTTGAGAAAGAGTACCATGTTGCTGATGACTTTGTTTCAAGGACAGCCTTATGATTTGGCAAATCAGAAAATCCTACCCTTTCTGGTTAGAATTTTGCATAAAGTCCATTCAGTAAGTCAAACATAGTGGTCTTAAACTAGTGGACATTTTTGTAGTGCTGTTGACAGTAAAGAAAATATTTATTTATTCCATACATGAGGAGGAAGACAGAACAGGGTCCATTGAACCTTCATCGGCAGTGAATTCTAAAATCTAAAGCTCCCGAATGGTTGGTCTTCTACTTCTTTTCTCAGTAGCTTGGATGCCTAAGGAGCATTCCTCATGAACTAACTATCTGAAAGTACTTGGCTCACATATCAAGGGTGCCGAGATCAAACAAGCAAGAAGGAGGCAGTTTGATCTTTATATCCACTACCTTGGTACAACTTCAAGTAAACTATAAAACACAATTCCAGCCTTTTGACAAGTCTAAAATACAATGATACAATTGCACATTTAATTGTGTTAGCCTAAATTTTTCCAGAAAGCTATACATATAATATGTTCTTAATATAATGCCAATTTTTTGTTGATTAAAGGTTGAATGTCCAAATTTTCCTTTTGATTCATATGCAGGTTACTACCTAGACATTTTACGGCAAATTAATTACTTGAAATTAAACCAAAGCATTCATCACATTTTTTTCTTATTTGCAAAAGCAACTTGAAATAGATCGCTACAGAGAGACAAGATTTCTTCCACAAGGACAGAAGTTAAAATTACAGAAAACATACACACACACACACACACAAAAGAACCATATTAAACTAAGAGTAAACTATTTCCTTCCTCTATCATTTGTCCTTTCACTCTTACCTATAGCACACATTCAACAAGTCTTGCAAGCCAATGGGGTTTCCCAGTCAAGAATATATTACAGCCCAAGAGTATTCCAGATAGCACTCCACATGCATATCCCACTACCACGGCTTTCCACCCAAACCCTGATTCTTCTTGGTAAAGTGTTGAATGTGGTAACCATGGTTCTAAATTGCAGTTGCAGTTGTGGTTTTGTTGCAATTCTTGATATTGCGAGAAATTGCAAAAAAATGTGGCTGATGCAACTGCAATTGCTGTCACGAAGTGGTTGCGGTGAGTCCAAAAACCTTTATGTTATGGCCGCAATTTAGAACTATGGTGGTAACCATTCTTGATCCTTAATGCATAGTTTTGACAAAGGGATCCCACAGAGCCTTGGAATTCCTCCATAAGAATCATTTCCAAATGTATTAAATTGTCTACCTGTAGGTATTATTCCCTCAAACAGATTCTGTGAAAGGTTCAAGAAAGAGAGAAAATTCAAATTTGTCAAAGCCATGGGAATCTTGCCCATCAATTGGTTCCATGAGAGGTCCAACCATTCCAAATTTCTCAAATTACTCAAAGATTGTGGAATGGTACCAATGATTTCATTGTGTGAAAGGTTAAGCCCTCTAAGAGAATTTAATTCTCCAATGACTTTTAGAATTTCTCCTTCAAACATGTTGCTTGATAAATCAATAGTTGTGAAAGTAGTCAATATCCTCTAGAGCTCCATGTATCGACCTTTCATTACAACCACAATAGAATCATTATATGAACTGTAGTTACCCATATATTTCAAACCGGTTTGGCTGTCATTCAAATTCATCATCCCTTGAAAGTTCTTGATGTATGAAGCTGGCAAGGGCCCACTAAAATTGTTATTGGAGACATAAAAAATTCTCAACCTGGGAAATGGATGTTTGGTACAGAAACCAGTGATGACACCACGAAATTTATTTGATCATAAATTGAGTATCTGTAACTCTTGCAATGTTCCTAGCCAACTGGGAAATGTATCCTCTATGTTATTGTTTCCAAGGTCCAAAACTTCGAGTGCTTTACAGTGAGCCAAGGACTGTGGTAATGGTCCCTCCAACCGGTTTCCATTCAACTTTATAGTCTCAAATGCATTTCCCTTCTCCATGGTATGCTTTCGTAAAGGTTGTTCATTTGCAAATCCAATACCCAAAGAGAAGGAAACGTTCCAAGGCATTGTGGAATCAGGCCAGTCAAGTTGTTGTGAGCCAAGTTGAGGATAATGAGGGAGCTTGCTTGCACATTGTTGAAAAAATGTCCCCAGTCAGCTCATTATTTGAGACTAAAAAGTATAGAATGCCATTGGGTGGAATTGGACGATCTCCTTGCAACTTGTTGAAACTGAGATCAATAGAAAAATTGTTTTCCCAGGAGTGCAAGAGCTTCTCATGAAACCATTTGGGAATGCTTCCACAAATTTTGTTATTAGAAAGATCTAATGCTTGCAGATTTTGAAGTTGTGCTAAGAATTTAGGAAAGCTACAAATATTACAGGAAGATAAATATAAGTGTTCAAGGTTGGGTAAGATGTAATCAACACTACTATCAAAGTTAATAGAGAGAAAACTATTGTGAGAAAGATCCAGAAAAACTAGATTTTTAAACTTTGAAAATTGGTGAAAGTCCACATGATCACTCAAGTCAGTTGATGACAAACTCAAGCTAGTAAGATTTTCCAGTTCAAATATTGAATTTGGAAAATTACCTTGCAGTTTGTTATTAGAGGGAAACAAATTTTCCAAAGAATAAGATGAAAATTCACTGATTGACCCTGTGAGGTGGTTGTCACTAAGACCCAAGAACAACAAGGAAGGCAAAGAATAACACCAACGGGGAATTTTTCCATTTAACATGTTATCATACAAAGCTAGTTTCGATAATTTTGTGAGTTTATTGATTTCGCTTGGAATCGGGCCAACTAATTTATTATTTGATAAATCTAAAGCAAAAAGCTGAGTTAGATTTGTTAATGCTGTTGAAATTTCTGATGTACACCAGTATTTTGTGATATATAATTTATTTTATGTTTTTATGTAGCAGTTGGTGTACTTTCAAACTAAAGTACAATGACCCATACTTTTTTTGGAGTGTTTAAGTCTCAACTTTTTTTAACAGATTTAAAAAGTGTTTTTTGCAATAGTGCGGTTTTTTTTTTTTTTCTTTTTGGATGTCTATATCGTGTCTTTGTCTATCTTAACTATGCATGTTGGCCCATCTATTTAGAACATATAAATCTCGAGCTACAAAACAATACGCTTACACATTAATAACATATTTTTCGCCACATCACATGTTTGATCGATGTCATCATCCTTTGCCTCCTCCGATTTCTCACTTCTTCTTTCACCAATTAAGGGCCTTTATCATGTCTCTTTCAATTCCCAACTTTATTACTCACCCCCTTTATAACTCTCATTTGATATTAAAACTTTCATAACTCACATCTCTATAGTTAGTGCATCATTGAAACGACCACTAAAGAAACAAATGAATTGTTATTGAATGACATTAAAACTTTTGAAACGCATACATCTCCTCAATTAGTGTTATTGAAAAATAAAAGATTACATTCTCCAAACTTATTCTCTCTGAGGTTTCCTTAGCAAAAATCAAATTAAATAATGATATTATTTTCATTAATAATGTACGTAGGTGCTTAGTTCTTGATTATGGAACTATATATACCCCTTTCCACAATCAGCTCAGTGATCAATAGCGATTTCATTAGGATTTCCTTTCCTAGCATTTTGGCTTTTGTTGTTGGCCATATTATACATACAGCATAAAAACATAGTTACTTGATATGTAGCTAATTTATTGCAGGCTAAGAAGATGAGGGACGACTATAGGAAATTGAATAAAATTGAAATGGATATATAGGAATGTTGAGCTGCTTGATGAAATTATGGATGTCGCTGATCCTGATATAGAAGAATCTCAAATTCAGCATGCCTTGCAGGTAATTGAAGCTACTAGAAAGGACTACCCTAATGGAGATTGGCATGGTTGCATTTGACCGCTCTCATTCATGGTATACAACAAACATATATGAAGTTTATATAAATATACTAATTTTTAATTATACCACTTTCACCTATTTAAATACTTTGATGCTTGTACAATCTTCAATGAGAAGAATTTCAACATAAAAAATAGAGAAAAAAGAAAAAAATTATTTGAAAGTGATTGATCATGACTTAATTATTTTCCTTGGTTTACATATCTCGAAAAGGTTCTTCTCCTTTCAAGCTTTGGTGGGCTTCCTCAATAGGCTGTTGTTGGTGAGAATTATTTCATTTACTTCCTACATGAGCTTTCTAAAACTAAAAGTATTGTTGCACTATAGGCAACAAATATACTTTGCTACAATGACTTAGGCTGCATCCCCAACAATTTCCTGGCTTCAAAGTTACTACAATTTATAAAACATGCTTTTAGGCTTATTTATGTTATAATGTACTTAGGCGGGTTTATTAAGATGTTTATATTATTTTAGGGAAACTCCATAGTTTACACTCCATTATTTGATTCTCTCCATTATAATTACATCCATCTTTTAACGATTTCAAATCAAATACTATTATAATTATATGATTTTTATCTTCCCTAAAAATTAGGAAATGAGTTTGAAGATTGTAATTATTCCTAAAAACTGGTATTGCTAAATGAAATATAATTATTTCTAAACACCTTCATTCCTTTCAAATGGTAATCATATGAAAAAAAAAATAATTTCTTATTGTAACAGTTAAATCACTCACGCAATGTGCGGGTTTAAATCTATATGCTCTATTTTCATGAAATAAAAAATAAAATTACATGCTTTCTGTATCATCTCCAATTTTGGGTAATAGAAATAAGAATATATATTTATGGTTAAGATTTCTCATAGGCAACAATAGTAATAGTTACCCTTATATTAGAATGTTATAGGAATAAGATAATAAGACCTTGAATAGGACTTAGAGACCGAAGATGGGCCGGAGGCCCATCAAGCCACCTACACATACATGGTTTATATAGGAGAGAGAAGGGGAAAGTTAGAGAAAGAAGGAGAAAAGAAGAGAGAGAAGGAGAAAAGAAGAAGAAGAGGAGAAGGAGAAAAGGAAGAGGAGCAGAGATCTCCAAGCCTCGAAGCTCATCTTCATGCATCCCCTAGGTGAGTGCTTCCTCCTTATGCTCCCTTATTCCTTTGATTGTTGATTATATTTCCCTTTTCCCCCTTGTTTCCTTTGAACCACAAGTTTGGGTTTTTATGGATTTTTGAGGATTAAGCTTGATTGAAAGGTTTATTTGGTGGGTTAATCAGTTAGAAATGTAATACAAATGTTTTGGAATGGTTGTATAGCAATTAATAGCCAAGGGATTGAAGAATCGCATCCTATATACCCATGTTCATGTCGCAGGTGTCGCCGGGCGCCAATATACGTCGCTGGGCGACGTTCAACCAGAACCAAAAAGGGGTTTTTGGTAACTCGTCACCGGGCGACAGTTTCAGCCCGTCGGGCGACAATATGGCCCCAGTGGGTGACATTCAGCTAGAGCCAAAAAATAAGACTCTAGTAACACGTCGCCGGGCGGCAGTTTTATCCCACTGGACGACAAGGCTATTGCCAAGTGAAAATTAGGATTTTAGCTAATCGAGAGTTGAGTCTATAAAGAGTTTGATTATACTTTTGTTTTCTATGCTTACTCTTGAATGTTTGCCTTTTGTTGTGATGTTGTGTTGCATTATTTGATGTTGATTGCTTGAGTAGCTATATTATAATGCATTCATGTGATTGTTGCATTTGATTGACATAGTTTGTATGCAACGATAAACCCTATATAATAAAACATTTAAGATGCTTAAGACACCATCAAATGCCTCCTTAGCAAAAAGTAGGGATTTTCTCCTAAGTTTATGAAAGGTTTTCATGAAAGGAACATGTTTTTAAGAAAAATTTATGTTTTCATAAAAAGATATTTTTTAAAGGAAAGTTATACTTTCAAAGAAAAGCACCTCCTTAGTAACGTTAGGACCTCCCTAGTACTGGCCATGTCCGAGTCACACCCTTGGCATACTACGGTGTGCAAACTACAGTGAGGATTCTGAGGTTACCAAGGAGACATGAGGTTTTATGCAACTCTAAGATGAGTTGTAAAAGGAAAAAGGGCTAGGAGGCCCCCTACGTCAAGGGAAGGGACGGTAAGGGAAGGATGGGTCCTTCAATAGAGAAGGACATAGTCATTCTTCGGTAAGGAAAAAATGTTAAGGGAACTGCTTCGATAACGAAAGTGGTTCAGCCACTTGGACCGGTGGTAATAAGAGGTCGAGCAAGAAGGACGCCTCTTAATGGCTAGAGCTCAGCCAAGAAAAGATGGTATGTAAGTGAAACTTAATAATAAAGATAAAGAGAATTACACATAATAGAAACATAACTAGAAGATGATTGATATGAATGCCTTTGTGAGGCATGTATGTTGCCTTGTGGGGTATATGATGAGGTATATGCCTAGTCATAAGTGAATCTAATTAAGTCTAAACTAGGGAACCTATGTACTCAGTGAGGACATAGTTTATGATAGATGCTACCCTATGGGTATGCGAAGGGTTTACCCTGAAGAAAGCTTATGTATAAGTCCTAAAAGGAAAAGAAAAGATAAAGGTAAGGAAAGGAAATGTCAGTCCTCGCTTAGTATTATGGAAGATAATAGGACTAGAGAATGTAATTCAGAGTATGAAGTTCTCATCTAAATGATGGGAAGATAGTTGTTTAGTGTAAGAAACAATATGTGTTAAAAGAGTCAAGGCTTAAGCCCACTAAAGATTAGCAAGCCTTAAGTTGGGCATAGATTCTGAGATTAAGAAATAAAGAGGTGAGAGACGAAGGGTTTTAGTAAGAGGTAAAACCATGAAAGTATAAGAAAAAGATCTTTAGAATAGAGGGTCAGTCTAGAGTCCTTAGAGCACTCACTAAGACAATATGTCTCATCCTTTTTATGTTTCATGTTTTTATAGGTTGAACAGGTGAAGTCCTCTTGGGAGTAGCTTGGAGCATAAAGCTTGGAGCCATTGCAAGATGAAGAGTTTATAGCTTTGGACCTCCCAATAGCTGGGAATTAGTTTGTGTTTATATTTCTTTTGTTCATATGTTGTATGGCACATAAGTGCCAAGAGTTTTGTATTACCTATTGTAAGTATGTTTTTGTAATCCAAGTTTAAGTTTTAGTTTTTGCATAATTCCTCTGATATTCTTATATTCTAAACTCCTGTGTTTTAGTAATATAAGCAGGCAAAAGATAATATTCCTTAGGGTGTTACACTTTATCCTTAGAATAATTTCATCTTTTATAACTCATATATATATACATACATATATATATATATATATAACTCATTAATTACATCTCATAGTTAGTCAAAAATTATTTATATCTCATAAAAGTATAATTCTTCATAACCAAACAATAAAAGTATGAGTTACAATAGATAATTAAACTTGTAAAAAAAATCCTTCAAAAAGAAGGAAAAAAAGGAAAAGCAAAAATGTGATTTTAATTAAGAGTTCCAATAAAGAGAAAAAGAAAATAGGGCATAATTCAAGGCCTTTTCTGATGGGAAATAGAACTCTCTTATCCTTTGTATTATTCAAGATGGCTATATATAAGCCCTTTACATAGAGACCAGAACTAGAAAGCTAACTAACAAATGTTGATCATTACAGCTAGCAAAATACATGAAAAGTAACCAACCCGTAAAATGTCCTAACACATCCTCCCTTAAAATGAATTGCAATTTGCAATGAGTTTAATTTGACATTTTACACAATCCTAATCTCTCACGCAGCTTCAAGAAAGTTTTCAACCTCAAAGGCTTGGTCATAATATTTGAAACCTATTCCCTGTGTTACAATGCACCAATTCAATCACCCCATCTCTAGTAAGGTCGCAAAGGAAATGGAATCTCACATCTATATGCTTACTTCTTCCATGCAAAATTGGGTTTTTTTGACAATTTAATAGTTAAACTGTTATCACAAAAGATAGTTGTGCACTTCCCTTGAGTATGACTAAGCTTCTTAAGGATCCTCCTCAACCAAACTCCTTGACATGCACAAGATGTTGTTATTATAAACTCTACCTTTGTGGTGGAAAAAGTTACAACTGGTTGTTTTTTTTAGGACCATGATATAACTCCTGTCCCTAGCATAAACACATATCCAGATGTACTCTTTTGATCATCAACATCACCTGCATAGTCACTATCCGTGAAAGCAATCAAGTTTCCTTCTTCAGTCTTTCTGTATTGAATGCCAAACTCCACAATTCCTTTCAAGTATCTTAATATCCTTTTGATTGCTTGCATATGCATTTCTGTTGGTTTCTCCATATATCTACTAATCAAACAAACTGCAAACATAAGATCAGGCCTTGTAGCGGTCAAATACATTAAGGTGCCTACCATTTGTTTATATGTTGTTACATTTACTTCATTTCCACTTTCCTCCTTTGACAGCTTATACCCTGGAACAATCGAATTATTAATCATATTACTTTTCTCTATGCCAAATCTTTCTAGCACTTCCTTAGCATACTTGCTCTGCTAATGAAAATTCCACTTGCATTCTGCATGACTTCAACACCCAAGAAGTACCTCATTCTACCTAAATCAGTCATGTTGAACTCCCTCTTCATAGATTCTTTGAATTTCTCAAACATTTCTTTGTCATTGCTTGTGAAAATGAGGTCATCAACATAGATACTAACAACCAATAGTTTATGTTTACCATCAGATTTCACAAATAGTGTGTGCTCAAAGAGACATTTTTCAAATCTTTCTTTCACAAAAAAAGACTCAATCTTGCTGTACCAAGCACGTGGTGCTTGTCTTAGGCCATACAAAGCTTTCTTAAGCTTGTACACCTTGTCTTTTTCTCCTTGCCTCTGATATCCTTAAGGTTGTTCAATAAACACAGTTTCATTCAGCCCTCCATGTAGAAACACACTTTTGACATCTAGCTGGTATACACACCAGCCCTTGAGAGCTGCAAAAGCCATGATAGTTCTGATTGTATCCCATCTCGCTACAGGAGCAAACACTTCATTATAATCAATACCATGTTGTTGAGAGTACCCTTTTGCTATAAGCCGAGCTTTATACTTTTCTATCTCCCCACTCTCATTATATTTTGTTTTGTATACGCATTTCACACCAAGTCTCCTTGCACCCACAGGTAAAGTGGTTAATTCCCAAGTTTCATTCCTTTCAATTACTTGTATCTCCATATCCATAGCCTTCCTCCATACACTATTTTTCACTGCCTCTTCAAAGGAAGTGGGATCCCCAGATGGAGTAAACATTGCCAAATTATATAGCTCATCATCAGAATACATTTCTTCAGTTGTCACATAATCATTCATCCATGCAGGTTTTTTTTCTATTCCTCCCTCGAGTCAAACTTGGTGTACTTCCCTCAGGTGCAACATTTGATGGCAGACTATTTACAAGGTGCAGGTAATTCCTCTAGACTTTTCTCTGCATCATCTTCTTCATCTTCCTCGTGTTCTACTTCTTCATTTTCATGCTTATCATTATCTTCCCATTCCAAAGACTTGCCTTGCTCCCTTTCTTCTCCCTTTTTCCAATTCCATTTCTTAATTTCAACAAATACCACATCTCTGCTAATCAAAACTTTCTTTGAAATAGGATCATAAAGCATCATTCACCCCCAAAAGAACACATTTGACACTTTTATTGTCAAGCTTTTATCTTTGAGTGTCAAGAACGTGAACATGTGCTATACACCCAAAGATACGAAAAAAATGAACTGAAGGTTTGATGCCACTCCAAGCTTCTTCAGAAGTGACATCTTTTATAGCAACTATGGGGCTACGATTCAACACATAAATTGACCAATTTATTGCTTCTGGCCAAAACTCCTTTGGAATTTCCTTTTGTGACAGTATGTTGCGTGCCATATTCATGAGGGTCTTATTCTTCCTTTCAGCTACTCCGTTTTGTTGTGGAGTATTGTTGCAGTAAGTTGTCTTTTAATCCCATTTAAGCTACAAAAACTATCAAACTCAGATGAAGTAAATTCTCCTCCTCTATCAATGCGAAGGCAACGTATAGAGTCCCTTATTTCCTTTTCTACAGTAGCTTTATATTTCTTGAAAGCATCCAAAGCACCAGATTTTTCTGACAAGAAATAAACCCACGCTTTCCTACTATAGTCATCAATAAAGGTAATGAAATACCTTTTGCTGCTATTTGATTCAAGTTTGACAGGTCTGCATATGTCAGCATGGATAAGTTGAAGTCTTTGAGAGGCTATCCATGAACTTTTCTTTGGAAATCTCTCTCGGTGCTGCTTTCCCACTATACAATCAATGCATATCATTGATGAATCTTTAAGTGTTGGCAACCCTCTGACCATTTCTTTTTGCGCCAAAATTCTTAGCCCTTTAAGACTGAGATGTCCATACCTACAATGCCATAAGTGAGTGCTATCTTCACATATTGTTTGGAAGCAAGTTGGGGAAATTAAAGAAGCAACAACAAGAAATATTCTGTTTGTTGACATTTGGGTTTGCATGATTAAACCTCTTTTTGGATGATACACCTTGCACACACCTTGCTAAATAATAATGGTCAAAGTCTTCTCTTACAACTAGCCTATGCTCAGAAGATTATTCTTTAACTCAGGTATATAGTACACTTCAGTAATTACCTAAGTTATACCATTAATATTCAATTTAATGTCTCCTTTTCCCATGACTGTTATTTTGGAATTATCTCTAAGCTTTACAGATTCTCTGAATTTTTCATCAAAGCCAAAGAACCACTCTTTATTGCCACCACATATGGTTGCTACAACTAGAATCAAGAAACCACACTTTCACCTTTGCAGAATTTGTCACCTTTGTAAATGACATCACTAATATTTCTTCTTTATCATCAAATTTTGCATAGTTAGCATTCTCCTCCCAGCTGGGGCATTCATATTGAAAGTGCCCTAGCATGTGACACTTGTAGCATTCCATAAGATCTTTATTGAAAGATTGTCTTCTTCTATCACGTCCTCTTTTAGAACCACCACGACCCCTTCCTCTACCTCCTGGTCTTCCTGCACTAGTAACTTTCAAGGCATGCTCCTCCTCCATTTGCCTTTTCATTCTTTGTTCATGCACCAATAAACTGCTTTGGAGCTCATCAATGATTAAACTAGTCACGTCATTTGATTCTTCAATAGAGCACACCACGTAATTAAATCTTGCAGTCATTGATCTAAGAATCTTTTCAACAATCACAATCTGATCCATCTTTTCACCATGCACTTTCATCTTGTTGATAATGGAGAGAGTTCTTGCAAAGTACTCATCGACGGTCTCCCCTTCCTTCATTTCAAGAATCTCAAACTCCCTTAGAAAAGCTTGTAGTTGAGCCCACCTCACCTTTGTGGATCCTTGAAACTTCTGTTTCATAGAGCCCCATATGTCTTTTGCAGTATCTTTATTAAGGATAGTCTCCATGATGTTTCCATCAATAGCCTGGAATAGGTAGTTATTCACCTTTAGATCCTTTATCTTGCTTTCTTCAACAATCTTTAGCTGTCCTTGATTTTTTTCTTCTCTTTCTAGTACAGTAGGGATTCCCTTCTCCACCAAGCTCCAATACTCCTTTAATCCAAGGAGATTCTCCATGAGCATGACCCAATGATCATAATGACCATCAAACCTAGGAATCGTTGGCTGAACGAAACTGCTTCCTTTTGCTGCCATAATCTTTTCACTTTTTCCTTTTTTTTCACACACAAAAACTGTGGTTTCTGGGTCAAGCCCTTTCTTAGAGTGCCGATACCAACTGATGGGAAATAGAACTCTCTTATCCTTTGTATTATTCAAGATGGCTATATATAAGCCCTTTACATAGAGACCAGAAATGGAAAGCTAACTAACAGATGTTGATCAAAACAACTAGGAAAATACATGAAAAGTAACCAACTCGTAAAATGTCCTAACATTTTCCATATTAAAAATTTTATAGCCATTGATGTTTTAACAACTAATTAAGAGTATTTTCTTATTTATAAATTTCAAGAGAAAGAATTATTCAATATAATACAAAAAAAAAATATCTTATTTTCTAGTATATGCTTACCCCTTAGTGCCTTCGTGTATGGAAATTTTGTAATTCACAAACTTCTCTTTATCTACTATACCAAAGTGTGGTGTCCCAAATTCATATGGATTAGTCTTTCCCGAGGTTGTATAAGGATCCACTATGTCAACTTCAATATCTGTTTTTGGAAATAGGTACAGTTGAAAAAAGGTTTTAATTCAAGCCTCTTAACTTCTATGCAAATTCTCCATCGTTTGCTGTTAGTGTTGTCACCTTGAGAAAGAGTACCATGTTGCTGATGACTTTGTTTCAAGGACAGCCTTATGATTTGGCAAATCGAAAAATCCTACTTTCTGGTTATAATTTTGCATAATATCTGTTCAGTAAGTCAAACATAGCGGTCTTAAACTAGTGGACATTTTTGTAGTGTTGTTAATAGTAAAGAAAATATTTATTTATTCCATACATGAGGAGGAAGACAGAAGGCCAACTAAACCTTCATCGGCAGTGAATTCTAAAATCTAAAACTCCTCAATGGTAGGTCTTCTACTTATTTTCTCAATAGCTTTGATGCTTGAAAAGCACTCTTTATGAACTAACTACATCTGAAAGTACTTGGTTCCCATATCAAGGGTGCCGAAATCAAACAAGCAAGAACGAGGAAAATCTAAAATACAATGATACAATTGTACATTTAACTGTGTTAGCCTAATTTCTTCCAGAAAACTGTACATATATGTTTTGAATATAATGCCAATTTTGTGTTGATTAAAGGTTGAATGTGCAAATTTTCCTTGATGCTTAATGCAGGTTACTACATAGACAAATTACTGCATATTAAATACTTGAAATTAAAACCAAAGCATTCATCACATTTTTTTTCTTATTAACAAACAACTCAAAATTGATCACTTAAGAAGAACTTAAAAGAGATGAGATTTCACTCCACAGAGAGAGCAGTTAAAATTACAGAAAGCACACATGCATGCACACATAATTAAAAAAATGATGATTTTGCCCTTATTTCTTAACATTAAGGACTGACATGAGAAAAAGATATAATTGAAATTAAAATGTCAATTTAACATCCAGAAATGGTGAAAATGATAATCTCAATTTATTTTTAGGTAGAATATTTAATTTTAGAATTTCATAAAAATTTGGAAATTTATTGAATTAAAATGAATTTAATATGAATTTTCTAACTCAAAAATACAATATATATATATATATATTCAAAATAAATTAGTAAAAATTAAAATTAATTATTAAAAACGTATTTTTGATGAAAAATAATATGTGTTTAGTTTTACATCAAAATGAATTATTTTGATCTTAAAAGCTAAATTATTCAAGTTTAGGCAATTTTATTGATACTGGTTAATTTAACTACAGATAAAATTTACACTGGTAAAGTGCGACAACTAAGGAGACACGTCCACCCCCTCTAGAATAACTAATTCACCACCTAACTTTGAATATATGTCCCTAAAATTAAATTAAAAATAAATAAAATAGGTTTTTGTTACATAATACATGACATCACCTTTTGGACACCTAAGCTTTTTCTTCTCCTATAAATACCTATGCATCTTGGATAGATTTTCACACATCCTCACCTCTCCAAAGCTGACCAAAACCTATATGGAGAGTTTCTCTCTATAGATTTTTTTTTTTCTCTAGTATTATGTTTAAATTTTACTAATTTTTCATCAACTAGTAAAATTATCTTCCTAGGAACTTTGTACCAACAATTCCATCCTCTTCAACAACCACCCTTGAGGTAATGGGTGGAGTGGGGTTGGTTCTAAATTATAGTCCTTTTACATGTTGGTAGGAAAGGTTTTCCCCTAAACCTTTCAATACATAAAGTTTAGTATGCTTTTTTATATTGTTATAATGTTTGATACTAAACTTTAATTTTTATTAAGTTGTTACTTTGCTTAATCTTTTATGCTAAACTTTAATTTTTATTAAGTTGTTACTCTGCTCAAATTTAGAAAATTAAATTATAATTGTTAAGTTGTTAATCTGTTCAAATCTAGAAAATTAAATTATAATTGCTAAGATGTGCTCTACTTTTTAGAAAATTTAAATGTATTTATTGAACTATTATTTTTCCTAAATTTAGATGATTAAATTATAATTATAGAGTTGTTATTCTACTAAAAGTTTTGATAATGAAATTATGATTTATGGATTGCCTAAATTGTTATTATGTGATTTCTGCAATATAAGGTAGAAATGTTGATTGTACTAGTGCTCATATTAAATAAGGTTAGGAAAATCTTTATTTAAGAAGTTAGAAATTTATAAATTAGTGAATAATGTAAAGCAAGTGACATGTAGTGGCATAACACCCTACTAAAGAAGCTACAATTTGATACACTGTGGGATTAAGGCAAGGGCCATTGTTAAGGTCTAGAGGGTATAATATTGAGTGTTAAGCATCTTAATGGCCAAGGTAGTGCTCTTAAGCTGAAACAATCACTTAACTAACTTGATAACCCTACCACTTGCTTAGCATCACCAAGATTGATGTGAAAGTATACCTTTATGCAGATTGTGTTGTCCTAAACTGTTATTTTATTCTTCATGATGATGAGGACTGTATCATGTGATGTTGAGAGAGGTCTATGTACTCCTAATCACTTCCCGGCTCTGTTGAGAATTTTTACTCACTAATGAGAAGTATGGATCCATACCAAGTCAAGGGTAATCTAATACAACTTAGAATAAACCCTAGGTTTCCTTCTATTGTCAACTGTGTTTTATCTATATATTATGGTCAAATTCCTATCATACATGTAAAAGTGATTTTAGAACAAATTACCTCCATTATTTTTCTTCCATGTATGATTGATCGCGATTATTGAAGATGGCGGTAACGCCCAATGATACTGAGAACAAGTCAGAGGAGACTACTATAGACAAGGATAGTAGAATTAGTTTTATAGTATTTATCTTATTGTATGAGGGATAAGGTAGATTGACACTACTCTGTATAAGACTTTTTTGATGTATATACGAGGTTAGATATATAATGTATATCTTTTGAAGTACCCTTTATCTTTCTGTATTTTGTTGTTCTCTTTTATGACTTACATGTACTACGAAATCACTATATACATATACAGACTTTATCTTCTAACTTTTACTACCATTTTAAAATTTTATTAAGTTTAGAAATTTCTATTATTAAAAGCAGAGAAAATTTTACTCCCATTTTTATTAACTTAAAATCAATAACTGATTAATTAAGTATGAGTTATGCATAATGTGAACGGGTATCACATAATTACTTGAAATTAAAACCAAAGCACTCATCACATTATTTTCTTATTTGCAAAAACAACTTGAAATATATTACTCAAGAGAGATGAGATTTCTTCCACAAAGACAGAAATTAAAATTATAGAAAGCATACACACACACACACCAAAGAACCATATTAAACTAAGAGTAAACTATTTCCTTCCTCTATGATTTGCCCTTTTCACTCTTACATATAGCACACCTTCAACAAGTCTTGCAAGCCGTTGGGGTTTCCCAGTCAAGAATACATTACAGCCCAAGATCATTCCAAATAGCACTCCACATGCATATCTCACTACCACGGCTTTCCACCCAAATCCTGGTTCTTCATGGTCAAATGTTGAATGTGGTAACCATTCTTGATCCTTATTGCATAGTTTTGACAAAAGGATCCCATAGAGCCTTGAATTTCCTCATAGTAATCATTAATTTCCAGATGTATTAAATTGTCTACCTGTAGGTATGATTCCCTCAAACTGATTCTGTGAAAGGTTCAAGAAAGAGAGAACATTCAAATTTGTCAAAGCCATGGGAATCTCGCCCATCAAATGGTTCCATGATAGGTCCATCCATTCCAAATTTCTCAAATTACTCAAAGATTATGGAATGGTACCAGTGATTTCATTGTGTGAAAGGTTAAGCCCTCTAAGAGAATTTAATTCTCCAATGATTTCTGGAATTTCTCCTTCAAACATGTTACTTGATAAATCAATAGTTGTGAAAGCAGTCAATATACTCTGGAGCTCCATGTATCGACCTTTCATTTCAACCACAACATAATCATTATATGAACTGTGGTTACCCATATATTTCAAACCAGTTTGGTTATCATTCAAATTCATCATTCCTTGAAAGTTCTAGATGTATGATGCTGGCAAGGGCCCACTAAAATTGTTGTTTGAGATATCAAAAATTCTTGACCTGGGAAATAGATGCTTGGTACTGAAAGAAGTGATGACACCATGAAATTTATTTGATTGTAAACCAAGTACCTGTAATTCTTGTAGAGTTTCTAGCTAATGCGAAATGTATCCTCTATGTTATTGTTTTCAAGGTCCAAAACTTAGAGTGCTTTGCAGTGAGTCAAGGACTGTGGTAATGGTCCCTCCAACCGGTTTCCATTCAACTTTATAGTCTCAAATGTATTTCCCTTAGAAAAGCTCCGTGGTATGTTTCCGCGAAGGTAGTTCATTTGCAAATCCAACACGGAAAGAGAAGGAAATGTTCGCAGTCACTGTGGAATCAGACCTGTCAAGTTGTTGTGAGCCAAGTTGAGTCTAACCAAGGAGCTTGCGTTGCACATTGTTGAGGAAATATCTCGTCAGATTATTATTTGAGAATGAAAGTATGCAATGCCATTGGGTGGAATTGGAAGATCTCCTTGCAACTTGTTAAAACTGAGATCAATAGAAAAAATGTTTTTCCAGGAGTGCAAGAGCTTCTCATGAAACCATTTAGGAATGCTTCCAGAATTGTGTTATTAGAAAGATCTAATATTTGCAGATTTTGAAGTCGTGTTAAGAATTTAGGAAAACCGTTAACATTACAGGAAGATAAATATAAGTATTCAAGGTTGGGTAAATGTAGTCAACACTACTGTCAAAGACAATAAAGAGAAAGCTATTGTGAGAAAGATGGAGGATAAATAGATTTTTTAACTTTGAAAAATGGTGAAAGTCCACAAGATCACTCATGTTAGTTTATGACACAAACTCAATAGAGTAAGGTTTTCGAGTTCAAATATTGAATTTGGAAAATTACCTTGCAATTTGTTGTTAGAGAGACCCAAATATTCCAAAGAATAAGTTGAGAATTCACTGATTGAACCTGTGAGGTGGTTAGGCAAAACATAATATAATAATAAGTCTTAAAAGCTAAGGAAAAAAAAAACTATAGTCCATAGGCGATTTAGCAAAGCTAATCGATGGTAAAAATTGCTGCTGTATAGGTGGTGCAGGAAAAGGTGATGCAAATTTTCAATAGTCAAATTTTGCAACTTGATTTAAAACTTTTACCGACATTACCTCCTTTAAATCAAGCTTGTATCATTCCCAGTATTTCTTTTGACTTGCAAAATAACTCAATCTTTAATGGCTTTGTAAAAATATCTGCTACTTGATCTTCAGTATGACAATAATTAATCTCTACTTCTCTTTCTCAACTATCAACTCTTGTATTTTGTGAAATCGAATATCAATGTGTTTGAACTGCCCATGAAAGACTGGATTCTTATTCAATGCAATGGTAGACTTGTTGTCACAAAATATTTTTGTGGAAGTATTTTGCTTCTAGTGCATCTCTTCTAAAATTCTTCTCAGCCATACTGCTTGTGTAGCACAACTGGTTGTTGCTATGTATTTTGCTTCAGCCATTGAAAGCACAACAATCGATTATTTCTTTGAAGACCACGATACTACACTAGTACCTAGATGAAACGCATACCCCAACGTGCTTTTTCTTGTTTCCACATCTCTAACCCAATCACTATCTGTGTATCTAACAAGTTTAACATCATTGTTATTTGCATAAAAGATTCCATTGGTCAGAGTACCTTTAATATATCTAAGAATTCTCTTAGCTCCTTGCAAATGACAAACACGAGGCTCTTCCATGAATCTGCTAAGTAAGCCAACTCTAAAGACTATATCTGGTCTAGTTACAGTCAAATATCTCAAACTTCCAATCAAACTTTTGTAGTAGGTTGCATCCACCCTTTTTGCCTTCACTTTCCTTGGTCAGCTTCAATTTTTCTTCAATTGGTGTGGAAATTGGCTTTGATTTCTCCATCTTGAATTTCTTCAAAATATCACTTGCATATATCTTTTGAGAGATAAAAATCCCGTCGCTTTGTTAAACGACCTTAATGCTAAGAAAGTAAGGCACTAGGCCTAAATTAGTCATCTCAAAGCAACTTATCATAGCCTCCCTGAATTCTACAATCATCCTTGAACTATTGTCAGTGAAGATTAGATCATCAACATATAGGCACACTATAAGAATATATCTAGGGTCAACAAATTTAACATATAAAGTGTGCTAAAAAAGGCATCTCTCATACTTCACAAAGTAGGAATCAATTTTCTTATACCACGCTTTCAGTGCCTACTTCAACCCATACAAGGCTTTCTTCAATCTGTAGACTTTATCTTCTTTTCCTTTGATTACATATCCTACAGGCTGCTCAACATATACTTCTTCCAAAATACCATTCAGAAAAGAAGATTTAACATCCATTTGATATATCTTGAAACTATTTTGAGCAAAAAGAGAAATAATCATGCAAATAGTGTCTAATCTTGCAACAAGAGCAAATACCTCAAAGTAATCAATACCTAGATTTTGTTTATATCCTTTTGCAACCAACCTCGCTATAAAGCGATCAATTTCTCCATTGGGATTGTACTTTGTCTTGTACACCCACTTCACTCCTATAGGTCTTTCATCTGCTAGCAAATCTGTTAACTCCCACATTTCATTCTTCTCAATAGCATAAATCTCATCATCCATGGCTTTTCTCCAATTTTCATCACTTGAGGCTTCTTCAAATGTTGTTGGCTCACAATCTGCAAATAAAGCAAAGTTGATAACCTCTTCATCTGATGGGTCATTATCATTACCCACAACATAATCCTTCAATCTAGCTAGTAGCTAATGACGCCTTCATGGCCTGTTAGATGATTCTAGTTCATCAGGAGTTGGATCTGGTTGTCTTTCATTTTCTTTATTGTTGTTAGGAATCGCCATTAGCTCTTTTTAGGACTTCGAGGACCAATCCTGTATACCTTTCTTATCAAATGTCACATCTTGACTAATAATCACCTTCTTTGTCTCAGGATTGTAAAGTTTGTATGCCTTCAAATTTATGCTGTATCCAATGAAAATACACCTTTCACCTTTGTCATATAGTTTCTTCCTAAGTTGGTCTGGAACATGAGCATATGCTATGCACCCAAAAACTCTGAGGTGTCAGATTGATGGTCTCCTTCCACTCCAAGCTTCTTCTGGTGTTTTGTCATGAACACTTTTTGTTGGGCACCTATTCAAAGTATAGATAGTAGTAAAAACTGTTTCTGCCCAAAACTCTCTAAGCATTTGTTTGGCCTTCAATATGCATCTCACCATGTCCATGATTGTTCTATTCTTCCTTTTAGCAACTCCATTCTGTTGAGGCGTGTTTCTGGTTGTCAGTTGATGTTGAATTTACTACTGCTTAAAGAAATCTACACAGACAAGGTATTCTTGGCCTCTGTCTATTCTGAGTACTTTGATTCTGCATCCACTCTACTTTGATTCAAAAAATATACCCAAGTCTTTCTGCTAAAATCATCAATGAAAATAATAAAATACCTGCTACCACCATGTGTTGGTATCTCAATTGTACATAAATCTGAATGAACTATTTCCAGTAGCTTTTTCGCCCTCCAAGACTTTCTAGTTGGAAATGATTCTCTGTGTTTCTTTCCAATCTTACATGTGTCACATACTTCATTGGGAATATTCACAATAGGCAAACCAAAAACATATTCTTTTCTTGACAGATAATTTAAACCAGAAAAATGAAAGTGTCCAAAACGCATATGCCACAACCAATCTTCATTTGGAATCACAGAACTAAAGCAAGAAAACTTTTCATGATGAATTTTCAAAGGGAATAGGCAATTAGAAGTCATCTTTACCTTAGCAATGAATCTTCCATTTCTGTCAATCAACGTGCAATAACCATGATGAATTTGCATATATGTTGTAACCTTTCTCTAATAGTTGTCCCATACTCAATAGATTATGATGAAGACCATAAGCATAGAAAACATCAAAGATAAAATTTTGAGAACTTTCAACTTGATAGTAATTTGGCCTTTTCCCAAAATAGGAATATTTGTGTTGTTTTTGAATTCAACGGTAGATTTTACCGTTTCATCTAAAGAAGAAAAAAACTTCTTTTTCCCACACATATGATTGCTATATTTAGTATCTAAATACTAGATATTTTCATCCTCTAAAAATGTATTGCTTGCCAAAAATAAACTTTGTGGATTATTAGAATTCTCACCAATATTTTGATATTGACTTTCTGGTACGTTTGCTTGTTGATTAAATTTACAGTCTGCAGCTTTGTGCATGAACTTTCCATAGCAAAAACAATTAAAATTTGTTCTTTCTTGATAGTTGTTACCACAACCTCTTCCTCAGTTGGTTGAACTATAATTACTTCCACCTCTTCCTTGACTAGATGATATGAAATTTTTGTCTCTTGATTAAAATTGCCACGTCGTCTTCCTCTGTAATTACCTTAACCTCTACCTCTATAATTTCCCCTTCGTCTACTATTGTAATTATCACGACCTCTGCCTTCTACACTTTGGCTGGATTCAGCATTATTGTTGAGATTCACTTGACTTTTCAAGGCTTCTTCGTTTACTTTTTCTGTCTTCTCCAATAGTTTGCTCACATGACTTTCAATACTTCCCTACAACTATGCTACTGTCATAGTGTCTATATCGTGGGACTCAATTATTGTAGTCACCACATGGTCAAACTTCATCAGCATGGTGCGTAGAATTTTCTCCACCACCTTACTATCAAGAATGTCTTCTCCATATACTCTCATCTTATTGACAAGATCTGTAACACATGAAAAATATTGTTCTATAGATTCAGAACTGGACATTTCATACCTCTCATATTCTTTTCACAGAGATTGCAACTTCGATTTTTGGGCCTTTTCTTCTCCTTTATACAATAGCTTCAAAATATCCCACGCTTCCTTAGTTGTTTTGGCATTTGCTATTTTGCCAAAAATGGAATAATCTACACCTTGATGAATATATGATAGTGCCAATTGATCTCTCCTCCGAGCAGTATCTAAGGGTGTTCACAGGTGGGTTGGTTCGGGTTTTGGCTAAACCCATTACAGAACCTGATCAAAATGGAACGGGTTGGGTTGGGTTGGATTTATGTTTTTTTTGTCAAACTCGAACCAAACCAACCCGTTCATTAACGGGTTGGTTTGGGTCGGGTAAGCGGGTCCGTGTATTTAAAAATTAAATTTTTTTGTAACAAATTTTGACACATTATATAATCTTTCTTGTAGTAAATTTAAAACCTGTATAGGAAATATAATATAACATGGCTAAAAATGATACAAGACAACTTCAGATATGATAAAAGACAAGACAAAAAGAACATTATCAATATATGTCATGTATCATATTAGACCACCATAACCTATAGGAGTCTATTAATCATACAATATAAGGATCACACACTACTAATATTAATCAAACCAATTTCATACAAAAAAAAATTATACCACAACCCACAGGAGCCTATTAGACAAGATACAAGACAAGAACAAAAATCTAGAAAATAATAAAATCACATTCAAGGACTATTGCCATTTCCACAGAAGTACTCAAGCACAACTCTACACTTTGCCAGCATCTTCATCTTCATGTCAAAACAACCATTAATGCCATTTCCATAGAGCTACTCAAGCACTGAAGCACTACAAGCAAATGAACGATTAAAAAAAGTGTCAAAGATGGAAGAAAAGAAGAAAAATCAAACAACAATATGTGAAAAAAGTGAAACAAAAATAAGATCACAAACTAATTTGAAAATATTACCTTAAGAAATACTAGTAATCCCTACACTACCGCTAGCTGATCCAATGGTAGCATTCCCAACACTAGTAGCTCCAACACTACTAGTCCCAACATCAATTACCACCAAACCAAACAATTCTAGAAATTTAAACACAACCTCATTAGCACACAATATCAATTGATATTACAAACAAATGCAAAAAAGAAAGGAAGTGAGAGTCTTCATACCTGATTCCATCCTTTCCATTTCATCAATTTTAGCCCGCAAATCATTGACATTTATCTTATGAGATTTGAGCCAATTTTGAGTACAAATTAAAGCTTCAACAGTAGTGGGATGCAAGGAACTACGAAACGAATCAAGGACACGACCTCATGTACTAAATGCTGACTCCGATAATACAGTAGACACAGGAATAGCTAATATATCTCTAGCCATGCAAGAAAGACCATAATATTTGTTTCTTTTCACTTTCCACCAATTCAAAATGTCAAATGCATGACTATCATCTTCAACATCATCCTCCATATACCTTTCCAACTCATTTTTTTGCGCCTCACCTTACTTTTTCTTGATTTTCAACCTAAACTGACCATCCCAATCCTCATCATCATCACCCTTGTTGACATTAGATTGTGAGGCAATGTTTGAAGCCAAAGTACTAGAATTATCACTATCAAGAGAAACTGGATATTCTAATACATAATACTCAAACAATTTATTGATGAGATCTTTTAACTTTTTCAATATCTCATTACTCTTCTCAACACCATATATCCTATTAAAACAAAATTCAGTATACTCAAGTTTATATCGGGGATCAAGAAATACAGCCACAAGCAAAAGATAGTCGATTCCACCACTTTCCCAATATTTGTTAAACTTGAGTTGCATATTTACTGTCATTCTTTGTATCACTACATCATCATCATGCCTCCACTTATTCAGTGACTTTTGAATACCAACCAACTGCTTAAAGAAAGTGTTAGCTGCAACATGCAATGACCCAGAAAAAGAAAGAGTTGCATCATAGAAAATTTTCAAAAACTTCACAAAAACACGAGCATGTTTCCAATCAACCTCTGTAGGACATCCACCTCCTTCACTAGTAAGAAGAGTTAACACATATGCAGCCTCAACATACTCAAAGCGATAAAATGCTTGTTCATATTTTTCAGCAACATCTAACATCAAATAAGTGGAGTTTCATCTAGTTGGTACGTCAAGTGTTAACATTGCTTGAGTAGGGATACTTACTTCTTCAGCACACCTATTAAAATTTGCAAATCTACTAGGAGAAGACCTCACAAACTTACATGCAGCTCTTATTTTACAAATTGAGGCATCAATTTCCTTTAATCCATCAATAATAATCAAATTCAAAATGTGAGCAGAACATCGCATATGCATGAACTCTCCATTCAATAAAGTACGACCATTCCAAACACTCAAGCCTCTAATTAAATAGGAAATAGCTAAGTTATTAGCACTTGCATTATCAACTATTACACAGCAAATCTTTGTAATCCCCCATTCTTTTAAGCAATTCTCTAGAGTTATCCCGATGGTTTCACCTTTATGGTCAGCAATCAATCCAAATTTCACTATTTTCTTCTTTAATTCCCACCCCTCATCAATATAATGAGCTATCACACACATGTAGTTCATATTTTGGATTGATGTCCATGTATCAGTAGCAAGTGAAACCATTTGTTTATTTGCAGAAAACACATGTTTCAACTTCTCCTTTTCATCATTATACACTTGCATGCAATATCTAGCAATAGTGATACGAGAAAGAATTTTGAATCTAGGTTGAGCCTTTTCCATTAACTTCCTAAACCCTTCATTTTCAACAAAAAAGGAACTTCATCTGTAATTATCATCATGGCAAGTGCTATTCGAGTACGCTCTTGACTGAATTCAAAAAGTTTTATACTAATAGCATTAGGCTCACTCTCACTTTCTTTTCCAAGAACAATGATCCTCTGTTTTTTATCAGACTCCCTATTTGGGTTTTTTGGACATTGAATCAAATGTCTTCTCAAGTTAGTGGTTCCATGGCTAGAACTATTTGCTGCATATGAATGTCTACAATATTTGCAAAAAGCCCTATTGTTTTCCTTAGTGAAATGTGCCCAAACATCGAAAGGGGGTCTAGCAGGTTTTCTTTTCTTTACCTGTGCTTGCTGAGAGGCAGGTTCTTGCCCTTATTGTTCTGATGGACCTTCTTTCCCTTGTTGTTGTTGTGATTATGATGGAACTTTAGTTGGAGCAGGTTGATTACCAGCTACTAGAATTGGAGTTGAAGCACTAAAACTCCCAATACCACTTCTCTTTTCCATCTGTCTCATTTATAAACTCTAAAGAACCTATACAAGTATTAAAAAGAAAATATAAGATTAATGGAAACCAAATAATATAAACTATGCACTAAGTCAAACAATTAATGGAAACTAATTTAAGTATCAGAGACAGAGAATAACAAACACACAATAGCAAATGTCATGACCAATCTGCTGGTAGCCAATATGTACA
Source organism: Spatholobus suberectus (assembly GCA_004329165.1). Classification (NCBI taxonomy): domain Eukaryota; kingdom Viridiplantae; phylum Streptophyta; class Magnoliopsida; order Fabales; family Fabaceae; genus Spatholobus; species Spatholobus suberectus. The sequence continues at coordinate 34,863,505 of CM014736.1, forward strand.
ATTATTTTTACCAATAAATAAAAAAAGGATCACGGCAACAGACCGAAGGCCAAACGTGCACCTGAACTGTTCAAGCTGAACAACAGCAGACAGGTGACAGCCAAAAAATGACCAATAATGGTAGATCAAGGCCTTGATTGGCAAAAGGAAGATGTATCAGCCGATCTAGGGCTAGTCGGGGCCAAGGAGTGCCTGGGTGTGGCTGGCTCTGCCTCTCCGATGCAAGGGCGAAGCTCGACGCTATGTGCAAAACAGGGACAGGGAACAAGGCGAAGCTCGACGCCGTGTGCAAAACAGGGACAGGGAACAGGGCCAAGCTCAACGCCGTGTGTGAAAATGGGAAGGGGTTACACGAAATAGGGAAAGGAAAAGGAGAAGTCGCTGCCTGCTAGGGTCTAGACTGGGTCACACGAAGTTAGTCACACACAGAGAGTGCAAAACAAGAACATTGGAATTGCAAAATTGAACTATCGCATGAGGGGGTCTGTTGGTGGATTGTGATTTCTGGGCTCACTACATTCCAATAATCCAATCTTCACGTCTCAACAGTAACACTCTGGGCCAGGCTGGACCACTTGTGATGTTTATGGGGGGTTTTTTTGTTATATTTTAAATTAAAAGGCATTAATATATAAATTATAAGATATAAAAAAATTAATAAATTAAATAAAATACTATCAATGGGTCAGGTAACGAGTTCACGAGTCCGTAAATCAAAACCCATTACCCAACCCGTACCTGAACAGATATAAACGGGTTGGATTAGGTATGACCCAAACGCTTAAAAAATCTGAACCGAACTAATTGAGTCGGTTTGGGTTGGTTTGGGTCAACAGGTTACCCGTACCCGTGAACACTCCTAGCAATATCATTAGCTCCTTGTGCTAATTCCGGTTCAACAAAGCTCCAAATATTGTGAGCTCTTAAATGTGTGGACATCAAAATCTCCCAATAGCTAAAATCTAACTTTCCATCTAACTTTTGACCGGACTAAACAATATTGTAATTGATGGTCATATCTTTCTCTCAAAAGTATATATCAACCTAAAAAATTTTGACAAAGTGAGGACACTCTTGTTCCTCACACACTCAATATTTTTTTTTTTAACTCACACTATTACCAAGCTCTCAAGCTTTGATGCCAATTTGATATCAATGGGACACAAATAAAAATTTCACACACATGCAACGGAAAAACTAAAGAGAGAGAAATTTGTTCCACACACACGCAATAGAGGAAGAATGAAATAGAGGAAGAGAAATTTACTCTCACACTTCAATTCACTAAAATTGATTCACTCATTCAATTTAGGTGCAGTACATGAGAAGCCTTTTATAGGCAAAACATAATAATATAATAATAAGACTTAAAAGTTAAGAAAGAAAAAAAAACTATAGTCAATAGGCGGTTTAGCAAAGTTAATCGATGGTAAAAAATTGCTACTGTGTGGTGCAGGAAGAAGCGGCGCAAATTTTCAAGAGTCAAATTTTGCAACTTGATTTAATACTTTTACCAACAATTTTGGATGCTGATTGACCAATTTGGTGCAATTTTAAAAACAAATTACCAAAATGGGACCCTTTTGAAACATATTACCAGCATAGGTCTATTTTGACCATTGATCGGTCAAAGTCGCAACTCTGACTAGCGAAACTCAGTCCACGTCAGCGGTTTTTTTTTTTTGTAAAATTACACGTAGGCAGTCCACGTGGAAAGTAAAACGCTATTCAGACTTGCGGAACTCATGGAATCGTGCCACGTGGCGCAATCCTGTGAGTTCAGCAGTTTAGACTTGCAGAACTCATAGGATTGCGCCACGTGGCACGATCGTGTGAATTCCACAAGTCTGAATAGCATTTTAAGTCCTATAAATTTTCCTTCCACCTTCGGCTTACAATACGACTTTTTCATTATAGTTACATAATTTTTTTATTTTTTTTTAATCACTTTATATTTATGTAACTTTTTTATATTTTTTGTGTAATATTATATTTATATTATTTGAAAAATATATATAATAATTTTCTTTTGCATTTAAAAAATAAATATATTTATTTCATGTTTTATTTATTACTGAGTGTATATTACTTTTTTTTGTAGGTACATCGTACACAATCATGAATTCAATTGTAGCATTTGTGTATATAAATGGAAGGATGTATGAAGGTGTTGAAGGAGTAACGTTTGAAGGGACAAAGAAAGCAATACAAATTAGACATGGCATTAGTTTTAATGTTTTAAAGCAAAAAACTCATGACAAATTTAAATTGCAGGCAAATCAAGTTATATCTTCTATTACATATAGGTTTTTAATTTCAAAAGGCGAAGGCAAATACAGTGCATTACAAATATGTGATGATGAAGACATAGAATGCATGATTCATGCATTTCAGCAACAAAATGAAATGTCAGTAATAGAAATATATGTTGAAGTGGAAGTTGTTGGTAGTTCTATGATTCCGTTAAAAGGTGGTGGAATAAATTCTTGCGTGTCTGGTGATCAGAATTTGTCTTGTAATCAGTCATTGGCACAATCTGGGATGCAAAGACAGGTAGAAGCATATGACGACGATGATGACGACAACGACTATTATGTGTCGCAGTGATATGTTGAGGAATCATCCAGTGATGATATTCCTGATGATGAATCGTTTGACACACATGATGAGACAGCGTCCATTGAAGTAAGTTGTATGATTGAACCATTGTCAATATATCAATTTGAGGAAGGTATGTTTTTATCTTACATAATACCATTATGTTATTGCATATGTAGTTAATGTTTATTCATGAAGTTAAATACAAATAGACAATTAAAAATTATTACATAAAATAGTCATACACAATATTTATAATTATTTTATTTTATTTTATATTTGATGTCAAATTTTTATTGTTAATCTTTTTAAATTTATGTAGGGGGTGCAACTCAACGTCCATTTTGGTGTGATTCTTCCCACTATACAAACATTAATTGGAGTCACCCTGATCAGGAGGAGATGTCATCCTTAGACATTTCTGCTGGCTAGAGTGTTGGGGAAGAATTATATGTCGGGTTACAGTTTGAGAGCAAACAGGCTGTACATAATGCATTAAAATATTATGCAATGAAGTTGCATCAAACATATGTTGTTGTTGAGTCCAAGCCCACGAAGTTGATTTGCAAATGCCCAAATAAGAACAATGGTTGTCCGTGGTATATGAGGGCAATTTTATAAAAAAAAAACAGATACTTAGGTTGTCAGCCAATGGGGTGGGCCACATACATGCTTGAATTTGTCACTAACACAAGATCATGACAAGTTAGATTCTGAATTCATTTGTTCATGCATACAAGGTATATTGGAAGTTTACATATTTGACTTTGTGAATCAATATGAAAAATATATATTTGAAATTTTTTTTTTATGTACAGGAATGATCTCTAAAGATCCATCCCTAAAAATAAGTTTGATTCAAGAGAGAATAACAGCTATGACGGGTTACAAGGTGACATATAGGAAGGCATGAAAGGCCAAACAAAAAGCTATAGTCTGTGAATTTGGAGACTGGGACGAGTCATATGCCATGCTTCCAAGGTGGCTTAAGTATATTCAAGGGAATGCGCCAAGTACGTATTACCAACTTTGCCATGATGAAATTTTTGTTGGTAATCAACTCATTTGCGGTTACCGGTAATTTCATCGAGTCTTTTGGACATTCAAGCACTGTGGTGATGCCTTCCGCTACTATAAGCCACTAATACAAGTCGATGGAACACACTTGTATGGCAAGTACCGTGGAACCTTGTTAATTGCCACAACACAAGATGGCAACAGTAATGTCCTTCCTCTTGCATTTGCTGTGGTTGAGGGTGAGACTTTACAAGCGTGGTTGTGGTTCTTGTCACATATACGTTTGCATGTCACGGATAAACAGGGCATATGTCTAATTTCTGATCGACATCATAGCATAAAGTCTGCTATGCAGAATGAGGCCCTTGGATGGCAACCTCCACATGGTTATCATATGTATTGTATTCGACATATTGCAAGCAATTTTAATCATCATTTCAAGAATGGAAAACAAAAAAAAATGTTGGTTAATCTAGGTATGTTGTGAGTTTATAACCTTTAACTTCACAATTTCTTTTTTAACATGATCATATTTTCAATAACAAATTTTATTTTTTTATTATTGTAGGATATACTCCATGCAAACACATTTTTGACAAAAAACTACAAACATTTTGCGAGTGTAGTGCAGAAGTCGATAGGTGGATAAGTTCCATTTCTGTTGACAAGTGGAGTATGACATACAATGTGGAAGGCCGTAGATTCGGCCACATGACCATGAACCTGTCTGAATGCCTCAATAAGGTCCTGAAGGATTGTTGGAACATTCCAATAACCTTGGCAAAGTCAACATACAGTCGATGTGTTGAGTACTTTGTATAGCGAGGGTCTCAAGTGAGGGCAGATTTGTCAATTGGCAATATATATTGTGCCAAGTTAGTTGAGGCGATTCGAAAAAATGTTGAGGAAGCATCTTCTCACCAGGTTCGTAGATATGACATCTAGTCAACACAGTTTGAGGTTGAGGAGGCATTTAATCCTTTGACTCAGCGTGGCGATCATAAATGGATAGTTAACCTAAACGAACGTTATTGTCAATGTGGACACTTTACTGCATTTCATTATCCATGTTCCCATGTTATTGCTGCGTGCAGTGTAGTTAGCATTGACTACAACCAATACATAGACCCAGTATACACAAACGAGTACATACTACATGCATATTCAGCACAGTGGTGGCCGTTGGATAATGAAGAAGTTATGGCACCCGATGATTAGCAATGGGTACTTGTCCCGGACCCAACAACCGTTCGTGGAAAAGGTCGACCAAAATCAACAAGAATCAAAAATGAAATGGACTGGGTTGAATCACAACCCAGACAGAGATGTCGTAGATGTGGACGGGAAGGCCATAATAGGCGCAATTGTCCATTACAAGCGCAGACAGGCAATTTTGAGCAAAGTAATGAAGAAAACATTTAGTTCATAACAATTTTTGTAATGTTAATTTATGAAATTTTTAAACTTTCTCTTTAAAACACTATATTGTTGTTACCATTTTCGATTTGTTCATAAATATGTTTTTCTATTTATTAACTTAATTATCAACACCTAGTAAATCAACGTGGATGACAACATCGTCGAATATGGTCAATAAAATATTAATATTATGTACAATAAACTGATACAACGACCGTAGAACTTAAAAAAAATCAAGTATCATCTGTCAAATGTTCGTGACCCTCATTTAGAGGTGTCAGAACACAAGGGCGTGACTAGTTTCTAGCAATTCGTGTAGGATTTCTTCTTGCTAGTCGTACATCATCCGCTGTAACAGGAGTATTCGTCGCAAATAGTTAACTAGCATTATCTGTCTCTGACGAAAATTGGGCACATAGATCTACACCCATTACATGTTCCATCCCTTGTAACCATAGAGATCCATGTATGTTATATAGTGGGGCGCCTGGGGTTACATATGGCGAAGGCATGTTTGGACTCGGTGTCGAGAGCGAAGTCCCAAATAGTTGATCCATCATGAAATTCAATGTTGACAGATGAGCATGAGGAGGGTGTTGTTGCGAAGTTCTAGCATCAGCCTGTTGCTGAGAAGGATAGTACATGGGTTGTGAACTGGGATAATGTACAAATTGTGCAGGTGTGTAATACATCCCAGGTTGACATTGAGACATTGTCAGAAAATCATATGTTTCGGCCTCAACAACCCTTCTCCTTCTTCCAAGCCCTTGCCATTCAACACGATGCCTAGGAATATGAAATTGTTGTGCATCGAATATCGGTGGAGGAGGTGAAGCTAGCGAAGCAACCTCAGTTATGCTATCTTCTGCGTCAGCCAAAACCATGATTTTCTCGACATAAGGCACCAGGTCGTCAACCTCCCACGTACCTCTGCCTTCCTCGGAGACCATGTATGTTAATGTCTCCCCTACCTCTCCCTGTAAAAAAAACAAAATTAGACACACAACGACTTCAATATCAAAAAAAATATTACAAGTCAATTTACGTAAGTCGTGTTACCAAAGTTGCTGCCTTAGCGTTCTTCAGGTCCACAAACATCTTTGTTTTCCGTCTGTACCACCTCATGTACTCGAAATTGTGACCCAAACTTCCTACTTGCGAGCCGGTGTCCTGAACTTGTAGTTCATGTCTGTGATTCCATGCGTTGATCACTAGTGCTAATATGTTATGCCAATTTTAACTGGTCTTTCCACACAAAGTCAACACATGTAACTCCTGTGGCTGAAGCGGAGGATGTGGAATTGGTTGCCGAAGACCAAATTGTCTCATCACTCTATCAGGTTGATGCCATTCACATACATTAAAACATATTAGTGGCACAACTTATTTCCAGACATTTTGTCCATCTCGGCATACTGGAGGCATTGCATTCATAATAGCCTCAATGTATGGCTCCCAAACAATCTACAAAGAACAATTAAGTTAAAACCATGTATAGCAAATTAGAATTACAATTACAAGCTATACAAGATAGATACTTACATCATGCCTCCTTATAATGTCAAACGCTCGTCAGTGTGATGTTAAATCGTCGTTTCCTATGTGGCTATGTCCACATTGAAACCACCTATAAAAATATGGAGTCATAAACAATTTAAGCCAAATATGAAAATATACCAAGTGTATATTAACAACATTAATGTTACCTCATCCTTAGGGGTTGACCAACAATGAAGTCGGGCATTCTTTTTGGAGCTATACGTTGAAATCTTTCCCACGCCTAAAGTTACAGTAATAAGCACATGCCACCAATGGATTGCGTCCTATAATTCATGGCTATACATAGCTGGCAATATAAGCAGCTAAGTACAGCAGCCCCCATGCATAGGTCCTTGTCTCGTTAAAGTCTCGTAAAAATTGAAGATATCGTAAAGAGACTTTACTACTTGATTTGTCAACTAACAATGCACCACCGATGAATCTAAGGATCCATGCCCGAGCATATCTCCATAACTATTCCTCATTGATAACATGTTGACCAATGTCATCAAAATGCTCAACCAACCAGCTTAATTTAACAAAACTACCATCTAGATTCGCTGGTCGAATACCCAACAACTCTTCACACAGAGCTCCCCAATCAAGCTGTGTAGACCCAATAAGAGGCAGCCCATCAACAGGAAGCCCTAACAAAATTGCGACATCTTGAAGAGTGATCGTGCACTATCCAAATCTCATGTGGAATGTGTGAAGTTCAAGTCTCCACCTTTCCACCAAAGCATTCATCAAACTGGTGTTGACCCTTAAAAAACCCATTTTGGCAACCCAATAGAAGCTAGATTGACTAAGAAATTCAATAATTGCTTCCGGAACACCTTCTACTCCATTATGTGTAAGAAGGGCCCGTCTAACAAGTAATCTGCGGTCTGGTTCACCATTCCACACATATTGCGAAACATGCATACTTTTTATCCATAAGACGTCATCATCAATTGGTCCGGAATGAATGTTGCTTCTACCGGAAGATGAAGAAGAGGCCATTTTGTGGAGATCTGTAAAAAACACTGCGTAAATCAATCAACAAGAAAAAATTTAATCAGATAATATATTTATTATACATAACTAAATAAATAAATATTTTCTATTATTATCGTCCTAAATAATAAAATCCCAAACATATTATATTTATTAAGACAGTAAATTTTAAGAAACACTACGTACTTTCAATGTAATTTACCAAAAATTTAAATAATATTATATATGCTAAAACAATAATTTATCAAAGAAATAAAATAATTTATCAAAAAACAAATTCACCACCTAAAAATACTATAATACATATAATCAATGAAATATAAAAGCATATTACAAATTGAATAACAAAATAAATAAATCCATAACTAGTTTTTTAATTTTTTTATTATTTAAATAAATACAACAAATTTAACCACATATAATTTCTTAACGTATAATAATAATTACATATATATTTCTTAACCACATACAAACAATTATATTACAAAAATTAAAAAATAAATAAACAAAAACATAAATTAACATAGTCAACTATTAAAATAAATGCAAAACACAAATTAAATTAAATAAACTTAAATTAAACATAAATAATTGTCAGAATTAAGTAAAATATACAATAAAATTCATAATTGAAAATTTTAAATCATTTATTGAATAAAATCGCCGCTTTAGAATACAATAAAACATATAATTAATAAATTAATTACAATATATTACAAACCATATAAATTAACACACAATGTCAAATAAATATTTGAAATATAAGCACATATTATAAATTGTATCAAAACAAAAAAAAACTTAAAAATAAGGAACTTTCTATTATTTAACAGACAAATAATACAATTATCATTTAAATAAGTAACTCATTTTTACAAAATATATACAAAAAAAATCACCTAAATTTTAATACGCCAAAAACACCTCAAACACGAAATTCAAACCCACTTTCGCTCTTCAGTTATGTTGCTTTCATGTGGGGATTCAAAACTATTTTTAGTTGCTTTCAAAGTGGGGCTGCGAAGGTTTTTAAAGGCATTCAAAAAATATTTTTTTACTGCAGTCTCACTATTCATAGCAGCGGGTTCTCCCCTGGCTGCCACGTGTCGCCGTCCGGTTGGTAGGGGAGGAGGCGACAGGCCACGTGTCGCATGTGGGTGAATCTCGCTATTCGCAAATGCAGAACACATAGGGAGATGCCACGTGTACTTCTCCCGTTGAGCGATACGACGGTCCCCACGAATCGCGCCACATGGCGCAATCCTGTGAGTTCCGCAAGTCTAAACTGCTAAACTCACAGGATAGCGCCACGTGGCACGATCCTGTGAGTTCCACAATTCAGACTTGCGAAACTCACAAGATTGCGCCACGTGGCACGATCCGGTGAGTTTCGCAAGTTTGAATAGCGTTTTACTTTCCACGTGGGCTGCCAACGTGTAATTTTACAAAAAGGAAAAAGAAAAAAGTTGATGTGGACTAAGTTTTGCTAGTCAGAGTTGCGACTTTGACCGGTCAACGGTCAAAACAGACCAATACTAGTAATATGTTTCAAAAAGGTCCCACTTTAGTAATTTGTTTCTAAAACTGCACCAGATTGGTCAATCAGCCCAATTTTGGATGCAACCAGTTGATAAACTTCAATTTATAGGCTACGCTGCTTCGAAGGGTTTAAACTTTTTGTTCCTTAGGGTGGGTTAGGGAGTAGGGACAGACTGTGACCTTTTCACAAACTACAACCAAAATTCAAATGAGTTAGAGCATCTATAGTGAAGTTGTTTAAGTGATTTCTTAAGATATTTTAAACATAAGAACTTGCTTATCCATTAGAAAAAATGAGGTTGGGTTTCCACTCGTGTGTATTACTGATATTAGATTCTTCATTCATGAAAACGAAATTGTATCACTTTTTTCATTTTCAAAAAAGCATGTTTCTTTCTCATAGTATATATAACATATATTTTGAGATTTTATATTAAATCAAATTTATATTATTTTTTTATTATTTGTTCAATAAAAAATATTTTCATTTTTCTTGAGCTTTTAATTAATATTTAATTTTATTCAATGGATCCTAAATACAATAATATATTTGTAAATCGTTATTAAAATAATGTTCTATTATTTGGATAATTTTTAATATAGTCAAAAAATAAAAACTTTCTAGTCTATATTTCAATTTATTTTTAATATTATTAAAATAATTTTATGAATTAAATTACTTTTTAAGTATTTTTAATTTTAATTTTACATTTTATAAAAATATCCGTTTATGGAATACTTGACTTGCTATTAATTGATTACTATAAAAATTTTAAAATTAATTATAATCTCATGTAAGCGTAAATTCTTGACTCCATTTATAGTGTATTTGGTTAGAGTATAAGGGTATGGAAGAAATTAACTTTAATTATGTAATTATACATAAATAGTCAAAATTAATTTAATTTTGACCATTTATTGTGATTATAAATTAACTCCACTTATATTTTACTCTCAAAATTGTTTTAATTTGATATTAATTATACTTACTATTATAACATTTACTATTTTTTATTAGATATTTTATTCTAAAACTTAGTGTTAAAATGAAAGATTTAATTTATATAAATAATCTGTATAAATTAGTTCATGAATTAATGTGTCAAACATATAAAAGCAAGATGGCTTCAGTTAACTATTGATGATACTAGTACTTGTACCTGTGCGATGCACGGGATAGAATGGTACTTATTAGTTTTATAAAATTGAATTTTACAATTTATTACTTTAAGTAATTATATAATAAAATTAGTAAGAATATAAAAAAAAGAATGAAATATCTAAACTATTTATTACAATGTTGCATGGAGAAGATACAAACAAATATAATTATTTAATTTGATTTAATTTTTATGTAATTAATTATAAATTAATTAAGCTTAAATTACAAAATTAGATATCTAAACATTTTAGTTTTAATCTCGTGTATAAAAATTTAAGCCAAGTTTGTAATAACTCAAATTAATAATAAAAGATTAAAACAAAAGTTATTTATGTATTTATGTTATAAATGATTCATAATAGTTTATATAAAATTATAAAATGTTTAACTTAATCTTTTGTCCATAGAAAAAAGTGAAAAATTATAGACATGCCTCTAAATATATTTATATATTAAACAAACTAATTATGTGTATTTGATACATTTTGAAAACAAAAATTATGAAAGTTCTTTTAGCCCAAATCCTACACATTATTTTTTTTTCATAAAACAATAAACTAAAATTGTTTTTGATTGCCTTTTCCATGTTAAAATTTAATCAATCAATTTTATTTATTTTCAAAATAATTTAAATGATTATTTATTTTCCAAATAATTTAAATGGAGATTTTTCTTACATGTCACTAGTGCAAAAAAATTGCATTATGCAGCTATTTGCTACCCAATATTTATATATGTAATAAGAAAATATAATAAAAAATAGCTTTTATAAATATATATATATATATATATATATATATATATATATATATATATATATATCCCATAATTGCCTTCATTAGTTCAAGAGTTGTCTCACATACATTTCAGTAGAAAAAATAATTATATATAATTAAGCTAATTATCTTAAATATATAAAATTGATAATTATATTAATTATCATAATCAGTAGTAAATATCATAAATAATATAATTATGTAATTTTACCAATAAAAAATAAAATATTTCTAGTGACATTTAATAATTATATTTAATAAAAAATAAATTATATGTAATAATTACAAATAATTTCCTCAATTATATATTTTTAATAATTACATTAATAAAAAATTCAATCAACATATAATACTTGCATTTAATAAAAATTCAATTATATATTATAATTACAGGTAATTATCTTAATTATATATATTTAATAATTAATAATTACATAAACTACTTTAATTACATTGATAAAAAATTTCTAGTGACATATACTTGCAATTAGTAAAAAATAAATTATATACAATATTTATAGGTAATTATCTTAATTTCATATATTTAATAATTACATTAATTAAGTTAATTATGCATTTAAAATAATATATTTATCTTATTCAAATTAATCTTACTTTTCTCTTTTTAAAAATTGTACATCTCATAATTACCTTAATTAACTTAAGCATTCACTCACACGCATCTCAGTAAAAAAAATAATTTATATAATTAAGATAATTTCAAAATTATATAAAATTGTTAATGTTTGCTAATTACGTTAACTAACGGAATAAGTTGTAACTATTAGAATTATAATAATTATTTCTTTTTTATAAAAAAATAAAAATTTTCCAATGAACAATAGTGTGATTACATTTATTCCCCACTATTCGTTTGTTACAAAACTTAAAAAAAAAACAATATTTGACCAAAGAAAAAATTTACATAATAAGCATTCCCATGATTTTTTTGACAATATTTAATTTACAAGACATACATTGCTATCTAATCACTAAAATATAATATGTTTATATAATCATTTAATCTTTCACCTAAATGCAACTAATTTTTTTTATTTTTATTGATAAAAATACATAATTATATTAATTAAGGTAATCATGACCAACGTATATTTTAATTTGACTTAATTAACCAAACTATAACCGGAATATATATATATGTATATATATATATATATATATATATATAAGCAATAAATATTATTTTAAATTAATGTAATTAAATTTACTTTAAAATACATAATTAAAATAATTAATGTATTTATTATTATATTTAAATTAAGGTAATAAAGATTATTTTAAATTAAGATAATTAGATTTACTTTAAAGTGCATAATTAAAATAATAAATATTTATTATTATATATGAATAAAGTAATTAGCTGCAATTATTATTATATATAATATATAATTAAACTAGTTAAAATAATTAGACTATAGATATTGATTTAGTTATCATCAAAGATAATAAAATAAAAACATATTAAAACCATGCAATATTATTATAATATTTTTTGTAATATGGTATTTGAATATTCAATCTTTTGACTTTTAAAAAATTTAATAATTAATATAAATAATTTAGTCAATGAATTTCAAACCATTGTCTCGAATTACCACTTCATTTGGATCATTCTTCGATATCATTTTTGTACCGGTAGAATGTGAGAACATCATCATTTTTCAATACTAGGCATAAAATCAAGCCTTTGAAGAGCCCAATAAAAAAATTTTACAAACTAAAAATAATTAGAGGCAACGACATCTTCCCCTTCCAAAGAAAAACAAAGAAAGAGGAAATAGTGAAAACGTTAGAAAAAAAAAACAATTGCAACATTGTCAAACCATTTTCATGTCTTTATCATCAATGCCACTTGAAACATAATCACCATCTGTTAAGACAAAGGATGAATTTATAACCCTCAAATATTTTGATAATAACAAATAGTTAAAATATATGTTTTTACACAATCATCTGGTCATCCATAACAGGTTCATAAGCAACCATCTGATATCTTTAAAATATATTGTCTCTATCCTTTGATTAAATTATATCAATAACTAACAGATCTTACATACGATGACAACATTCTAAAATGATCTGCACATCAATTAGAGCATAAGCTACCTCAAAACTTATAAAGCCTATATACCTACTCTCGAGGAAAGTCAGCGAAAAAGAAGTAATGTTTGTACGGATGTCAGAACGAGAAAGCGGACATGATAACTGCTACAAGATTGAGTACAAGAATAGAAAAGATAAGTAGACAACTTTATCTTATCATATGACAAGTTGGTGAAAGGCATTAAATGCTACATTTAATGCTCCAACGACTCTCTTCATTAGACGAAGGTCGTCTCCTGCAAAGCACTCAACGGATATTTTTGGAGAAGCCTATAAATAGAAGAACATACCTCTTTCGTGAAGTTGCTATTGTTGTTGCTGAAAAATCATAACATCTTTAAGAAAAGAAAAAGCTCTAGTATACTCTAATTGTAAAATTCTTTTTGTGTACTTCATTATATATTCGTTTGATAAGACGTTAAATCCAGTGAGGTAACTCACACGTAAACCTTTTTCTTAACGAGATTGGTGGAAGCTTGAAAAGGCTTTGATTCAAAGACTACTTGGGTTTTTGCTTGGAGAGGCAAGTAAAAGACTACTTGGGTTGACCCTAAAGAGGCTTGTGGAAAGAATACTTGTAACTTGAAAAAGTTAGTGGAACTTGGTTGTTGCTAAGAACTGGACGTAGTATCTGGGGTGAGACGAACCAGTATAAATCTTTTGTGCATTCTAGTTTGTTGTTCAACTTTCATCTGTCTTATAAAATGCTTTTGAAAAACTCTTCGATCATATCTTTCAGATGATACGTCTTTAATAAAGGTTTTGCAAAAATTTGATATAACACAATTCAACCCTCCTTCTTGTGTTATCTTTGTGTTTTACAATTTGGTATCAGAGCTCAACCTCTAAGGGTTGAGCACCTTAACAAGTGTTAGAGGAAAAGATCTGCATGGCAAACCTTGAAGAACAGTTCATTCCTGAATGAGCTTCTTTGTCAAGGCCTCCAGCCTTTAATGGAGAGGATTATGCATACTGGAAGGACAGAATGGAAATGTACATCAAGTCCACTCACTATAGCATCTGGAGAATCATAACACATGGAGATCATGTGGTAACCAAGCTAGAAAACGAATACAATCAAGATGACTACAACATGTTACAACAAAACGCAAAAGCTAAGTATATTATAACCTATGCCTTATCAAAAACTGAATATAATAAATTTTGCAACTGCATAATTGCTAAGGAAATGTGGGATGCTATACACATAACACATGAAGGCACAGAAGATGTTCGTCTCAGGAGAGCAACAACTCTTCAAAGACACTATGAGATGTTCACCATGAAGGAGACAGAGACCATTGATGAAATGTTTGGAAGATTTCAAACAATTCTAAATGGACTTCAAAGTCTTGGTGTTGAGTTCTCCAAGGCTCAGAACAATCTCAAGATCCTGAACAGTCTTCCAAAAGTATGGGAACCCAAGGCTACAGCCATAGCTAAAGCAAGGGACATGACGACTTTAACTCTGGATGAGTTACTGGGAGCTCTAAGAGTACATGAAGTGCATCTTTTCAAAAGAGACAAAGTAAAAAATAATGATTCAGTTACGAAAGTCAGAAACAAAGTGTTGAAGGTTCAGCCTGAAGAATCCGAAAGCTCAGATGAAAGCTTCAGCTATTCAACAGATGATGAGATCTCCCTCATTACTAGAAAATTCAAAAAGATGCTTAAGAAAAAAGGAAGATTTAAGCAATCCTCTATAAGGAAGGACACTAGATACAGAAAGCATCATCATGAAGAGAACAATGAGATAATTTGCTTTGAGTGCAAAAAGCCTGGACATATTAAGGCTGAATGCCCCAAACTAAAGAAAGGATGGAGTTCAAAGAAAAGATACAAGAAGAAAAACCTCCTAACCACCTGGGAAGATCTGGACGGCAATAGTAGCAGTTCAGACGATGAAAAGGCTAATATTTGTCTCATGGAAAACACCGAGGAAGTAACATTTGAGGTATACTCTATTCCCAAAAACTCTTTAATATCGTTTGATAGTTCTGAATCAAGTCTGATGATGAAGATATGTCATCAGACACTCTTCTTGCTAATTCTCATATGATTGCTCTTGAGTATAAGAAATATAAAGAAAAATATCAAAAAGCTATTTCAAAAAATGAAATACTCAAAAAAGATCTGACAAGAATGCATAAGAGCCTAGCCTCAGATCCTAAGAAGACAATGCTTCTTTCTGAAGTTGACAAACTAAAGAAAGAGGTCATTAGTCTGAAACATGATCTGACCAAATTTGTAAATGGATCTTCAAAACTTCAAATGATTTTAAAACATAAAAGTTCTCTGTCTGACAGATCTGGGATTGGATTTATAGAAGACAAACATGCTACACCATTATCTTCTAAATCTTATTCAACCTTCTGTAACTTTTGTGGCAAATCTGGACATTCATTCAAAAGATGTCAACACAAAAGGAAACAAAGGTTAAATAAGATCATTGGGACTAACACAAATGGACCCAAGAGTATTTGGATACCAAAATCTTAAATAATTCATGTTGCAGATATCCTTAATAGGAAAAAGAAGGGATTCATTCTGGTACTTGGACAGTGGATGCTCACGTCACATGACGAGAGAAAGGTCTATGTTCCTATACCTCTAACCACATGAAGGAACGGTCTCATTTGGCAGAAATGGAAAAGGAAAAATCATTGGTATAGGTAAAGTTGGTAAGCCTCTTCTTCCATCTATAGATAATGTCTTATGTGCTGAAGGATTAAAATATAATCTACTTAACATAAGTCAATTTTGTGACAGTGGGTTTATTGTATCCTTCAACAAGGAATCATGCATAGTCAAAAGAAATGATGAATCTATTTTTTTCACTGCCAAAAGACATAATAATCTGTTTAATATTGAGTTTGAAGATCTAAACAAACAAAATGTTACTTGCTTAATGACTAAAGAAGACGAAAAATGGATTTGACATAAAAAGCTCAAGCATATCAATCTAAAACATATTTCAAAACTATATAAAAAGAACTTAGTAAAATGATTGCCTGAGATCTCTTGGAAAACTCATCTTCTTTGTGAAGCATGTCAGAAAGGGAAACAAATCAAAACCTCTTTTAAATCAAAAGATGTTGTTTCCACTTCCAAACCATTAGAATTATTGCATATGGATTTGTTTGGACCCACAAAAACTCTTAGTCTTGGTGGGAAAAAGTATGGCATTGTCATTATTAATGACTATTCTAGATATACATGGGTTTATTTCCTAGCTCACAAACACAAGTCTTTTAATGTGTTTGAAATATTCTGTAAGAGACTTCAATTGAAAAAGGTTTTTGTATTACTGCAATTAGAAGTGACCATGGAACAAAATTTGAAAATGCTGAGTTCAAATCCTTTTGTGAACAAAATGGAATTTTCCACAACTTCTCCTCATCGAGAACACCTCAACAAAACGGGGTAGTTGAAAGGAAAAATAGAACTTTACAAGAGATGGCAAAAACCATGTTCTGTGAAAATTCAGTCCCTAAATACTTCTGGGCAGAACCTATAAATACAGCATGTTATGTTCAAAACAGAATATTGATTAGACCAATAATTAAAAAGACTCCTTATGAACTGTGGAAAGGTAGAAGACCCAACATTTCATATTTTCATCCTTTTAGATGTGAATGTTATATTCTCAACGCTAGAGATCAACTAGGAAAAGTTGACTCTAAGGTTAATAAAGGCGTTTTTCTTGAATATTCCGATACATCAAAAGTATTTAGAGTATTCAACTCTAGAACTTCTGTTGTAAAAGAATCTATACATGTTAAATTCAATGATACACTAACCCCTGATAAGAAACTATCAGACTTTGAAGAAGATTTTGCAGATTTACAAATGGGACCGTCTGATCAAACAAGAACAGACGAAGTAAAAGAATCAAAAGAAACTTCTCAACAACAGATCGATAATCAGACGAAGGGATCTCACAAGGACTGGAAGTTCATTACCTATCATCCTCAAGATCAGATTATTGGAGAACAAACTGAAGGAGTTAAAACAAGGTCATCACTAAAGAATCAAGCATCTTGTGCCCTTGTCTCAAAAATTGAACCTAAGACGATAGAGAAAGCACTAACAGACGATGATTGGGTGATAGCAATGCAAGAAGAATTACATCAATTCACAAGAAATGATGTTTGGTTCTTGTCCCTAAACCAAAACACAAAAGCATCATTGGAACAAGATGGGCATTCTGCAACAAGCTCAATGAAAATGGAAAGGTAATCAAAAATAAAGCAAGGTTAGTGGCTCAAGGCTACAATCTACAAGAAGGTATTGACTTCACTGAAACTTTTGCACCTGTTGCTAAATTAGAAGTCATTAGAATTATGCTTGCCTTTGCTACTCATAAAAACAATAAGCTTTTCGAAATGGATGTGAAAAGTGCCTTTTTAAATGGTTTTATTGAGGAAGAAGTCTATGTTAGACAACCTCCTGGTTTTGAGGATCCAAACCTCACAAACCATGTTTCTAAACTTAAAAAGGCTTTGTATGGTCTTAAACAAGCACCTCGTGCTTGGTATGATAGACTGAGCAGTTTTCTTATTGAAAATGGGTTTATGAGAAGCAAAGTAGACACAACTCTCTTTAGAAAGGAATCCAATAGAGATTTCATTATAGTTCAAATTTATGCAGACGATATAATCTTTGGAGCTACTAATGAAACTCTACGTAAGGATTTCTCAGATTTGATGTAGAGTGAATTTGAGATGAACATGATGGGAGAATTAAAATTCTTCCTTGGCCTACAAGTTAAACAAGAAGAGAAGGGTATATACATTCATCAGCAAAAATACACAAAGGAATTGCTTAAAAAGTATAGGATGAATGAGTCAAAACCTATGAGTACACCAATGCATCCGTCTATCGTCATGACAAAGGACGAATCAGGTAAACCAGTAGACTAGACTATCTACAGAAGTATGATTGGCTCACTCCTTTATTTAATTGCTAGTAGACCAGACATCATGCATAGCGTCTGGTTATGTGTTAGATTTTAATCTAACCCTAGAGAGTCTCATTTAAAAGCTGTTAAAAGGATTTTTGGATATCTTGGTGGTACACCTAACCTAAGTTTATTCTATGAGAAAACAGAGATTTCAAGTTAGTAGGATATTGTGATACAGACTATGCTGGTGATAGACTTGAAAGAAAAGGCACAAGTGATGGATGTCACTTCATCAGACCATGGCTCATATTTTGGACCAACAAGAAGCAGAATTCAATTGCATTATCAACTGCTAAAGCAGAGTATGTATCTGTTGCTAGCTGCTGCTCACAACTCCTATAGGTAAAGTATCAACTTAAAGATTACTCTAGCTTTGAACATAACATTCCTGTGTTATGTGACAATACTAATGCAATCAATTTATCTAAAAACCCCATTCAGCATTCTAAAGCTAAGCATATAGAAATAAGACATCATTTTATTCGTGATTATGTTCAAAAAGGTGTTTTTGATATTAAGTTCATTGATACATGTAACACCCTTAACTATCACCATTTTTGTAACTCAAATTCAAGCTCTAATAGCTCAATAGTAGAAATTAAGGTAGATTTATTTTTTTTATCCTTTAAAACTGAAATTGTAGCATAATGTAAAATGTGAAATCTTTTTCCATGTAAACCGAAATAAGAGTTTTACTACCAAACCATTAATAAAATACTATGATAACAAATACCAATAAAAATGAAATACAATTTAAATTCTACAAAAATGCAACTACATATTCTTGACACAAAAAGAGTTTACATTACATTCTAATGATATTATAGCACGGTCTACTACACAACTAGATACTCCTTCAGATTAGAGCATTACCATTCTAATCCCAAGGGAATACCAGTTTTGACACCACACCAGATTATTTCGACATCTAGTATTATAGAATCAAACCATGAACTCGTCGTTCCATAAGAACAGGTCTTTTACATCTTCAACTACACTTCCGCCATGCCATTTTGATACCATCTTAGTTGGGGGTTATAAGCCTTATGATCCATGTAGTGCCTCAAGCCAGTGTGACTCTTTTGTCAATACCACGCATTCCTAAGCCATGTACCTGCTCCTGTATAAATCAAAAGGCAATCCGCTCCCTATTTCCGTTCCAAACATCCATAGATGAAGGAAGGGATGAATTAATCAGGGGCAAGAACTAGACAATTTGAAACCAAGAAATCAAATAAACCCAGAGACCCACTCAAACCATAGTTTATATCACACAACTAATATGACAAACATTAACATAGTTATATCATTCAATAAACTATAAAATCATGTATCAAACATCATAACATTCAATAGATGGCACATTCACAACTCATAACACATTATCACAACATATGTAATTATTACAGTCATTTCATACACAAAATGCATCTCATTCCCATGCTGCACACAAACAGAGATTTGGTGCATGACCTATCATTTTTCTTTTCAATCTATCAACCTTTTCTATCGAGTTACTCAATAAGTCCAAATGGTAGCACTACAAGTCCGTCTGTGCTACTACCATCCAAAATTGATGCGTCTCATACCACACCAATTTTGGTGTTTTATTGAGACACTCGTTAGTGCAATGCATGTGGGCCCATAATCCATTTAGTGTTCATCAATACCTATAGGAAGTGATTAGGAGTACATATACCTCTCTCACACCAAGGTACAATCCTCCTCATCATCGAGGAAACGAGCAATCTTTCAGCTCAGGACATTCATAGTCCAAACAGAGGTATACTCTTACACCAATCCTTGAACGCTAAGCAGTTGTCGGGGTTATCAAGCTTGGTCAGGTGAATGTCCCGGCTCAAGGGCACTACCCTAGCCATTGGGACCTTCACCGCTCGATACCTTACCCCCAAGACCTCTGCAAGTGGGTCCCTGCCTTTCATTCCTCAGTGTACCAAACTGTGGCTTACCCATCCAAACCACATGCCGTCAGTGCATGGTTTACAACATCAATACATATGCATATGATGTATGAACATCCACAAGAATAATATATTCAATTATAAGCATTCATAGATAGCATTCCTATCGCACATTTTGTCAAGTCTATTGCACTTTCACTTTCAATGCTACTTTCGACAATTCAATCATCCAATTAACTTAGTTCACCATAATATATCACATTATTCATCTTTCCTCCGCTTTTCATAACCAAAGTCATTATCATTTGCTATTCAATCCAAATAAGCTCTCACATATGCTATCATTATAAAACATTAATTATAATTTTAGCTAACTTAATAGCAAACCACAATTTCATGTCTAATACTTTAAGGTTCAAGCAACTACATTATGTCCACCGACTCAAGAGTCCTAATCATGCATTCCATTTAATTGGTTACAAATCATGTAATTCATCTTAAGCTCACCGCCAATTAACAAACCAATTATATCATAAGCAAGTTTCTGTTTTCTACCATATTGTGATACCATGTTTTTGTTTATCGTTTTGGCATAGCAAATGAATTTTTCTTTCAACCATATTTTTCAATTTTAAACTTCAATATGTCTGGTTTCTGAATATAATTTTTCTTAATTTTTATAAAATCATTTAAGGGTTCAATTGAGCACTTTTTCGTTACTAGTTGCTATCAGGATTTGACAGAACAGCTATCAAACAAAAATTCGCCAAATATTCATCCGATGGAGTTAGATTACAAAATTTTATAGGGATGTTATAGACATACAGAGGCATCTCTCTACGGAAAATCATGCAAAAATTCCAACTACACAGGAAATTATACATGAAAAACAGAGGCTGTTCTACTGTAGTAAAAATTCAGTAACTTGTAATTTAATCTTTAAGCATTGTAATCAAGCAATTGACATATATTTCAAGCAATCCCATTATCAAGAACATCACACAAGGCCCAACTAAGCTCTATGTGGCCAATCATGCAAGCACATCCCAATTAGAATCCTCAAGAGTTATACAAATGAAATTGACAACACACAATTTAACAAAACCATCATCTAGGCCATTATCATTCTTGAAATCAAATTAGTCCAGTTTCTACCCCCTTACCTATAGTGACCCGCGACTATCCTCAAGAGGGAAGGAGAAGGCTTTGCAAGTTCATACTCTAATCAAGCTCCTAATTGCACAATCAGGACAAAATAAGCGTCAATTAGTGTTCTATAACAAAAGCCCCTTGAGAATTTGAAGAAATTTCAAGAGGAGACAAAGACGGATTGGTGAAGGGTGGTGGTGGTGTGTGGGCTACGTGAAAGGAGAAGGAAAAAGGAAGAATAAGAGCTTCCACTCACCTTGGCTTGGTCACAAATAGAATTGGAGAATCTTGGAAGCTTTGGGTCTTAAGAGATATTGAGAGAAATTGAGAGGGTTTGGAGAGGATGAAGAGAAAATGAAGTGTGTTGGTGGTGGGGAGGTGAAGGTCGTGAGTTTATAGAGCCAAGGGTAAGGAAAAATCTAATTTTTCACCACTAAGTATTGACACATGTCACTAAAGTGTTCGGTTATTAAAATTTTCATTGCATTCATTTTAATTTCGACTTAACGGGCTTACAGGAAATTGTGATTAATGAAGTTAGACTTAATTTAGTCCTTCTCTAGTCACACATATGAGGCTTCTCTACAAACAAAGCTAAAAACAATCGGTTTGTTTTATAAGTGATTTTATGAGCTATTTATGAACTTATTTTTAGAAAACTATTATAGAGATCTCAGTTTGAGTTCTCCTTGTTCAGGTAGAGTCTAGACACACTAAGGAACCTATTGAAATTTTTTTGTAATTTTTAAAGCTCATTTAGTGTTTCTAATTGTGTTCTATAAATGTCTGTGAACACTTTTTACTCATATATGCTAAATTATAAAAGTTATCGAAAAATTTCTAAAAATTCATGATAAATTTCTAATCATTTTTCTAAGCTTAAAAATTATTTTTCTTAAATTTTTTGACTATTCTACGATATATCTCTTAATTATCTTTCTTTATTCTAATTTATTAATTGCAATAAATCTAATTTTATTTATAGAATTACCAAAAATTATTTTTGTTTCTTAGATACTTTTCTAATATTATTCTAAGGCTAGAATATATTTTTCTCAACTTTAGAAATGTCTCTGCTAATTATCTAGACATTTCTATATAATTCCAATTATTACCTTTATTATTATTATTATTATTATTATTAAGTCTAGATATTATTTATTCATTGAAGCTAAATCAAAGCTTTCAAAATTTATAAATCTTCATCTAGATTTTTGATTAATATCACAAGACAATTAAACAAATTAAAATTATTAGATAATTATTTAAGTAATATTTTGAGGATGTTACAATACAGACCATCAATGGGCTGATATCTTTACAAAAGCCTTACCAAGAAGAACGTTTTAACTTCATTTTAGAAAATTTACACATGAAAGTTTTGCAAGAATAAAATGTCTTACATGCATCATCTTGAACAATTACTTAAGTTTCGTCTTACTCTTTACCGTCTTACATTTAATTCTATTTCGTCTTACTGACACAATCGTCTTTGAATATGAAAAGTTTTTAAATTCATTAGTCTGATATTTCTCCTAATGATTACTCTCGATAACCACCCCAGGAATGTGCGCCGTCTCCCTTACCACATCTAGTCGTCATAAATTCACGTCTCTTTAGTACTTTTAACCTTCTCTTTTATTCAAAATAGCCGCTCTTTCTATCATTTACACACTCTCTGAGAAACTCTTCAAACCCTTTGAAAAATTTATCTCCCTCGTTCTTATTCTCAAACCCTTTTTTCTCAAACCTACACTCAATGGCTACCCAGAAAAAGCTTATACCCATGGAGAGATTCCTAGAAGGTGACTTCATTGCTGGAAAATGGGTAGACCTACAAAAGATGGAAAATGAAGGATTTTCTTTGCAGATGTACATCTAGAATGTCGGATGGGAAGCGTTCGTTCATAAATGAACTGCATGGTATCACGTGCCATATGCGTATTTTTGGGCTTCTGTGTCTAAGGTTAACGGAACCATCGTTGGAACCGTCGACAATTAGATGATCATCATCTCTTCTAACACCATTGCAACAGTGTCTAGCTGCAAAGAAGAAGGTGACCTCTTTTTTAAAGACTGGGAGAAGGTTATCACCCTAGAGATTGTTGACAAAGCGTTGTATGGAAAAGTCAGGCCTCAAACCGAAAACAAGGATGTTCTAAAGAGGTTTCTGTACTCTTCAAACATGAAGCCTGAATGCAAACTGATTTACAACGTCTTGCTACACATCATCCTGCCAAGGAAAGGCTCAAAGGATTATGTAACCTCCAAAGACAGATTCTACATATACAAGATGCTGACTAGCCAAAAGGTGAATCTACCTGCGTTAATCCTAGATAACTAGAGTCATGTCTCTCCAAGTCGAAGGAAAGTGCCTAGGGTAAGCAGAAGCATCCTATTCCCTACGCCATGCTCTTCACCGAAATCATCCGTCTAATGAGAATTAAAGAATCTGGGCTGGAGAAGATGAAGCAAGGTTCTGAGATCGATGTATCCATCATTAGGAAAATGAGGATTGCACATCTCTTCTCTGGATACGTTGCCAAACATCCAAAGTTGGCATTAATCAAGGAAGAACCTCCAGAAGAAGTTGTTGGAACTACGTTCAGAGTGGGATCATCTACTGACCCCTCTATTGGAACTGCATCTAGTCAACCTCCACCACAGACGAAACCCCAACCATCCCAACCATAACCTAAACAAACTAAACCACAGAAACCTAAGTTACCAATCAAAAGATCTTCACAACCAAACCCTCAACCACAACAGACCAAACCCCAAACACCATCATCTTCCCTTCACAAGAAACAAAAACCCTTAACCATTCGTCTAAGATCCAAACCAACTCCCCAACCTGACTCAGACGATGATCTTCCCATTAACACCCTTCTTCCTACTCCAAGCACAACCATTCTTGCCCCTCCTTTAGAACAACCAGCTTCACCACCTACCTCTACTGAACCCACTCCATCTACCCAACCTTCTAAAAAACCCTCAAAATCCAAAAAGACTCCAGTACCTAAAACCAAAGCTCAAGAGGAAAAGCAGCTCAGGCGAGCTAGAGCTGAATCAAAACGGGCTGAGTAAAAGAAGAAAGAAAAAGAAGCGAACTGGCTAAGGCAGAGCAACAACAGATTGAGGAAGCAGTGCTTCAATCTGTAATTGAGCACTCGCTGCAAACAACCCCTATAGAGCCAAAAGAGCAAGAGTTGTTGACTCAAGAGGACATTGCTGCTACCTCAAGAGGTAGATTACCTAGATCTCTTTTTTGGGAAGTTCCACAATCTATTTCTTTATCTTAAGTCTTCAACCGTCTTTCTGTGGACTTAACAGCTGCACCCAACTTTGATCAACCTGCAAGGGCTGTTTCATTCTCTATGCCAGAAGCAGAAGGAACTTCGTCTGGAGGAGTTGCACCTATGATAGACGAAACCTCACCAGACACGTATCGCTTAGAAACACCTCTGTCTGAATGACTCAACAGACGAGAACTTATATACTTTGAGCAGCCGGAGTCTCGATCTATTGGAAAATAAAGGAATATCAAATTCCAAAACCCTTCAACCCAGTAACACTCAAAGCTATCCTCAACTATGAATTGGGCGAAGTCAACAACTGGCAAATGTGGGTGAAGATTGTCAATGAAGAATGGCCACTTCTAGTGCGCCATAGGTATGCTGAGAAGTTGCCTCTAATTCCAAAAGAAGCTACCCTAACACTCTCGTATACGCCCAACATCACTCCCTATGTCTAGAAGGAAGGATACAGTACCTTATCAGACGCTCCAATCTTCGTATATCCGCCCTCAACAAGAATAAGATTTCCTGATGGATATGAAGTTTGGAGACAACACGGGATTCCTTACCACACCTCCCCTTTCATGCTGAAGTGTAATTACTCGGAGTATCTGATCATATGCAGAACGTACCATTATAAGCCTAAGATTATATATTCGTTCTGTCATCGGATGATCAAGACCTACCCTCTTGCCATCCATCTAGAAGATAGCCCTAATTTTGAAGAATGGCAGATTGATGATGACGACTGGGAGTTAGGAAGGATGATGAACAACTTCCTGCACAAAAAGATGCAGATTTCTCTACAGCATGCAATCTGTGAACGAAGGTGTCCAGACCTTGTTCTAGGCTCTCCTCGACTCATGGCTTCTCAAATGTCGCTTCTCATGAAGCCATAGACCACCTTTCGTATCTGCTGCCAGAAGAATTATCCGTGCCAGAATCTATCTATGGGGAAAGGAAAAGAACCAAAATTCAAACATGACCTCTGAAGGCACTTGATGATCAGATTGAGAACTCTTTCGTCTAACCAGCTGACTAAACTTAAAGGCAAAGCAACTCTCAAAAGCACAAACCAAAAAACGCTACCAGACCATGTTGAAGCATTGAAGCATTTTTCGGGTCTAACTATAGAAGAGAAGAATCTTCTAAGCCATGAAGCTACACTTCGTTCGGTTGGTCACTGGATGCAGATCTCTTTGTCTCCCTCCATTTGTATATCCACCCCCCAAAACCAATTATCCATAAACCTACCCAAAACCTACATCTTTTTCTCCTCCGAAACCTTTGAAATATCTCTACCCTGTGGCCACTTCTGGTTCTGTGGTCCTCCTGTACCCTATGTATTTAATTTGTGTTTTGTAGAAGAACCAACCGAAGAAGCAATAAGCTTTGTCCCTGTTCCAGACCCTTCAGAATTGCCACAAGCTTTCACTGAGTTAAAACAAATTGTGCAGCATCTTGAAGCTAATCTGATGAAGGAGCGTCACAAGCACAAATGGGCAAAACCTCTGATCTTCCGAATGGCTAAACGATTCAAGGATGAACTTGGCTCATCATTCACTCCTACAGATTTTGAATCTTTTGATTGATGATGCCAAAAGGGGGAGATAAGACAGAAAGGAGAAAGAAAAGAGGAAGTATAAATAAACAAACGAAATATTTTTTTAAGGGGAGTATGAATAAAAGTCTTTATTAGTTTTCTTTCCTTTTATATATACAATGAATCTCGTTTTCAAATGAATATCATCTAGTTTCATACAGTTACACCGTCTAGGCATGTTTTCTTATGATATTGCATCTACTTAACTGAATTATACCTATATGAAAAATTCTTTCAAAATTAAAATTCACTTACCAAAAAGCATTTTCATATGAGAATGTTTTACGAAAACTATAATTGTTTGTCATCATCAAAAAAAGGGAGATTGTTAAGACAAAGGATGAATTTATAACTCTCAAATATTTTAATAATAACAAACAGTTAAAATATATGTTTTTACGCAATCGTCTGGTCATCCATAACAGGTTCATAAGCAACCGTCTGATATCTTTAAAATATATTGTCTCTATCCTTTGATTAAATTATATCAATAACTAACAGATCTTACAGATGATGACAACGTTCTAAAATGATTTGCACATCAATCAAAGCATAAGCTACTTCGAAACTTATAAAGCCTATATACCTACTCTCAAGGAAAGTCAGCGAAAAAGAAGGAATGTGTGTGCGGATGTCAAAACGGGAAAGTGGACATGATAACTGCTACAAGATTGAGTACAAGTATAGAAAAGATAAGTAGACAACTTTATCTTATCATATGACAAGTTGGTGAAAGGCATTAAATGCTGCATTTAATGCTCCAATGACTCTCTTCATCAGACGAAGGTCATCTCCTGCAAAGCACTCAACGAATATTTTTAGAGAACCTTGTAAATAGAAGAAGACACCTTTTTGGTGAAGCTGCTATTGTTGTTGCTAAAAAATCATAACATCTTTAAGAAAAGAAAAAGCTTTTGTATACTCTAATTGTAAAATTCTTTTTGTGTACTTTATTGTATATTTGTCTGATAAGACGTTAAACCCAATTAGGTAACTCACGCGTAAACCTTTTTCGTAACGAGATTGGTAGAAGCCTAAAGAGGCTTTGATTCAAAGAATACTTGGGTTTTTGCTTGGAGAGGCAAGTAAAAGACTACTTGGGTTGAGTCTGAAGAGACTTCTAGAAAGAATACTTGTAACTTGAAAAAGTTAGTGGAACTTGGTTGTTGCTAAGAACTGGACGTAGTCTCTGGGGTGAGACAAACCAGTATAAATCTTTTGTGCATTCTAGTTTGTCGTTCAACTTTCGTCTGTCTTATAAAACGCTTTTGAAAAACTCTTTGATCATATCTTTCAGACGAAACGTCTTTAATAAAGGTTTTGCGAAAATTTGATATAACCCAATTCAACCCCACCCTTCTTGTGTTATCTTTGTGTTTTACACCATCTTTGTATTGTACCCCTATTTCATATTGTTTCAAATCATATAATAATCCTTCAAACATCAAGGAAACCATCCAAAAAGAAAAATGCAAAGATCAAACTTAGAAAATCTTACTCGATATAAAGCTACCAAAACTTGGTAAATTAACCAACCAATCCATGCCAAAAAAGGTAAGAACTACAAAGATTAAAAAAAATTCTAAAATCAAGAATCACTAAATCCCATTAAAGAAATCAAAAGAACAAAAAAGATTTCAAAACTCATTGACAATAAAAAAAAAGTATAATTTTTATCTATAAGAGTAGCAACGGAGCATTGGTAAAAATTACCAATGGAAGAAGTAAAAGACGTGAATGAACAAAGAATTACCATGCAATGGAAGTGAATGCAAAATGAAAAATAGAGGGATAGAAGAATAATAGTAAAAGTGAAATGTTGAATAAATATAAATATCAAATACTAATTAATACAATTTATTAAAATTACACTTTATTGGCTCCAACACCTCCCACTAATTAATACAATTTATTAAATTAAATTAAATAAATAAATAAAAAGAAATTGTCTATAGTGCCTTTATTTTGAGCCAAAACAAAAGTGTGTCAAAACTTTTTTACGTTATTATTAATATTATTATTATTATTATTATTATATAAAATATAAAGATGAAGATATAGAGTTTTATTATTATGAAACTTGTGCATAGAGAATTAATTAACAAACAGTGCATTAGTCTCACTTAGTGACCTTTCAATTCATTTTTAAATTTAATTTCCAAAATCCACTCACTGAAAAAGATTTTATATAAATTTAATTTTAATTAAATGCAAAGTTTGAGAGGCAAGCTCAAATTTAATTTCCAAAATTGTGCTCGATAACTGTGCAACTCTTAGTTCTCCAAAAAAATTGTGTTCGATAATCAAATTCTCTCTCTCTCTCAGAATCAATAATTGATTTAATGAGTAGTATTTTTATATTTATTTGATTTAATATATTAATATGGAATTTATTACAAAAATAACTTATATTAATGAGTAGTGTCGCAACCGGGGTCACAACCTGACGGTGAAAAAAGAATTAAAATCAGAAGAGCCGCCACCATAGTTTATTAAGGGAAAACATGGAAAAACCCTATAAGAAAAATGGTCTTTGAAACCAAATATAGGTTCGGGAGTCGCTAGCGTGTAGGGAAGGTGTTAGTACCCTACGACGTCCGTCCTAAGGATGGCTACCCCTAATTAAATGTGCAAAAATGGATAGCTTCAAAAACATTTGTTTTACCCCTAGAGAAGATTTATTTATTTATAAATTTCATTATTTTTATTAAGAAGAGAATATTCTTATTTTTGGAAAGAAATTAATTTTTATTTTTTTGAGATCGACAGGGGTGAGCCCTTGCTCCTACGTATCCTTATGTGCAATGAGGAATCAGACTCATGTAGTTCTTTGATAGAAAAATGTTTTGTTGGTTGATCATTTTTTTTATTTTAAAAGGTTACTCGATAACGAGATAGGAAGTGCATCCAAAATAGTTATCAATACACATTTTAAGGTTCTTACAATACCCAAATAGGAAGTGTATCCAAAATGGATATTACTAAAACCTTTATTAAAGAAAAAGTTTGTTTTAAATTTTTTAGGATTTTATTTAAAAGGCTTTTATGGTAACCAATTAGGAAGTATATCCAAAGTGGTTATCATACCACCTTTTAAGGTTTTCATAATAGTCAAACAGGAAATGCATCTAAAATGACTATTTTTTATTTTAATGATAACCAAATAAGAAGTGCATCTAAAATAGTTATCATTAATTATCTTAAAAGCTTAATAATTTCCAAATAGGAAGTGCATTTAAAATGATCATTATTAAGTTTAATTATTTTTATTTTACTTTATTATTATTTTTTCATGAAAGAAAGCTAAATTATTTAAAAAAAGATTGTCCCCCACTTATATATACTTTTTTGACCATATTACCAGTCGATGTGAGATCTCCAACACACTTTCTCACGCTGAGGATTGGACATCTCAAGCGTGAAGTTTACAGGATTGGACATCTACGAGTGGTCTAATAACGGCCCAATAGCGAGTAGCTCGATAGGCCCAACAACAATCGCTAAGATAGGCTCTAATACCATCTTAAAATGTGAGTTTAGGCCTAACTCAACCTTACAAAACTGGCTTGTAAGGTGAGAGTTGTCCCCCACTTATATACACTCTTTTGGCCATATCACTAGTTGATGTGGAATTTTCAACATTAGCCACATATTGAATGATGAAGAAAAAAGTGCATCACATGATAAAATAAATAAATAAATACAGAAAAGGCAAAGGATAATACGTCCTACTGTTTGTTAATAGAGAGAGGAAGTCCTCAATTCCTTTACTGAGTAATGCTATGAGTGGAATTTACAAGAATCAATGGAGTGATTGTATGAGAGAGAGAGTTACGTGAATGGACGGAATGAAAATGAGTGTAATTTTGAGAAGTGTGTTTTTTGAGAGAAATGTGTTATATAAGCACTCTGGTTTTCTAAACTTGCTCTGCAAGTTACTGAAGTTTGCTCTGCAAGTTACTGTAGCTTATTTCATAAGTGTTTTCTAACATTTTTATTGTTTATGTTTTTTTCTTATTATTATTATTATTCCTTTTACAAAATTGGGCCAAGGCCCACCAACCCAAAACCTTTTTATTAATTTCTATATTTCTCTCAATTTCATTTATGGGCTTAAAATAGAATGGTTCAATATGATTATTTTATGTATTTTTCTTTCTATATTTATTTTTGTGATTTTTCTAATTATCCGAATAAAATTGGGTGTTCACAAGTAGTATTTTCTTATTTCATTCATTTAATATATTAATATGGAATTTATTAAATAAATTATAGTAATGAATAGTATTTTCATATTTAATTGATTTAATATTTTAATATAGAATTTATTGTGAAAATAAATTAATATAAAATTTATACTGCAAATTATTTATCAAAATAATTTAATATGAAATTATTGATTGATTGAAGTCAGTCAAAGATAATTTCCCATTTAAAGTAAATGAAATCCTAAGGAATCTTATTTAAAGCTACTAAGACCCTAATGTCACCAATTAATGCCTCAGAAACCCTACACAACTTTTCTTAACTAATAATATTGAATTTGTACTAAAATATATTGATTTATTGATTAGAATCAGCCAATTATTTGATTTCAAAATATAATTTTAAATTTCAAATAATTAAAAATAATAGATTATTTGAATTTGAAAATATCTCTCTCTCAGTCAATTTATGTTTTAATGAACAATATCTTTATTTATTTATTTATTCAAATTCAAATTTGGTTCGAATTCATTTAAATTTATTTATTCAACTCTAATTAGCTACTAATGTGGACGTTTATTTAATACATCATTCAATAATTTTAAATAATTATTATATCCGTTCAAATTTATATATTCTACTTAGGATTTATTAATAAGAATCAACCAATTATTTGATTTCAAATTATAGTTTCAAATTTTATATTTTTATAAATAAAATCATTATAAAAATTCTAATTAATGCACCAAAAATCCTAATGTCACTCATTAATGCTTTAGAAATCCTACAAAACTTTACTTTTATATATATAAAGATTATTTGGTTTCAAATTATAATTTCAAATTTTAAATCTTTATAAATAAAATCATTATAAAAATTCTAATTAATGTACCAAAAATCCTAATGTCGCTCATTAATATACCAAAAACCCTAATATCGCTCATTAATGCTTAGTAACGCTACAAAACCTTACTTTTATATATATAATATACTATAAAGATGAGTCGGGTAATTTGCAAGATGGCTTGAGTTACCTCCAACTGTACTCACGTGTGATACTAAGGAGAAAAAGGGTTGCCTTTTTTTATAAGTATTATGTTTGACCATTTTTGAGTCTTGTATTCATCAAGCCGGCTAGAAACTTCCTAAAAGGGAACAAAAGTACTATGTGTGACAAATTTAGAGTCTTGCCTTCATCAATGGAGTGAAGAATTGACGCTTACATGAGATTATAATTAATTTTAAAATTGTTATAATAATCAATCAATGAGGACTAATACTATGTTTAACAATTTTTAATTTTACCTTGTCAAGAGGGCTAGAAACTTACTATAAGAAATGGCAAGTATGTTTGACAATTATCCAACTTCTGTTTTACGTAAAAGTAAGTTACTGTAAGTATATATGTGAACCAACTAGAGCGAGGAGAAAATTAAGAATAGCTATTGGTTCGTGAATCACCAATTGTTAAAATATTCGCACAACTCTTGTCAAAGATTCGTACATATATATATATATATAGAATTGCTAATGTACTCACATTTTTTTTTAGTTAAAATACATTAACCATCTACATCAAAAATTTTGGACAAAAAACCCAATTATTTTTTTTGTGTTAGTAAATTTATTTCAAGAATATCTATTTTAATTTTTTAAAAATTAAAATAACTTATTTCTCTTTCCTCGCTCCTCTTTGATGTAACAGAATGGCCATTCTTCTTCCTCTTTCTACTTTGATGTTTCTTCGTCCATTTCACGTAGCATGGCATGTAACTGCACAAGTAAGGAACAAAGATATAAGGTGTAGCCAAAAGAAAAGGAAGAATTTGGAATGATGCTAGAAACCTTAAGGAGCTAAGTATGCTAAATTTTGATCTAATTGAAGTTACAAAAGGTTAGAATAAAACCTGGATTCATGCTCTTAGAAGAAACCATGTCTAAACTAAAAGTCGTGAAAGGTATGAAATTAACCATGGGATGGGATATTTATTCTCGTATAATAATCTCCTTAAAAACCTTGACTGATAATGTATGCTCTGATATAAGAATTCAGGATATTGATACTTTTATATTTGTTGGATGGATTTTAATTTTTATAATTGTTCCTCCAATTAGCTAAGTATGACTTAGTCTCTACTGATAAATGAATAGTTACAAAGGTTGTTAATATCCTCATCAGCTCAATATATTGACCTTTCACTAATTAAGACTATTATGAGTTGTAATTACTCCATATTATTTATCACTAGTTTGACTTATTGTAGTATATTAAAAATTGCTTAGAAGTTAGAAAGAAACCCCAACATTTGTCATTCTTTTCTTTTTCTTTTTTTTTCAAAATTTAAATGACCACTCGGTTTATAATGTGTCCCGTTTTGTCTTGGTCATCTCAGAGCTAATTTTATGTTTCGAAAAAATTAGAAACGTATACAACACGACCCATGGATAAGATAGCTAAACAGAGTCTTCCTACTCTCTTTGAAAGCTCTTTCGGAGAAGTGTTAAAAAAACAAAAAACACTTTCACATTTGGGCTACACTATGTACTTGTAATTTTACCTTAATACTGTAATTCCCAGCACACATTTACCCTTTCATGCCAATGTCTATTGAAAATTTGCAGTACACAAACTTCTCTCCATCTACTGTACCAAATAGTAACGTCCCAAATTCATAGTGGCATGAAAACATGCTGATCAGTTTTTTCTAAGGCATTATTAGGATCAACTATGTCAAGTTCCATATCTTTTTTCTGGTACAGATACAGTTGAAGAAAGTTTCAATTCAAGCCCCTATGTTAGTATGCACATTCTCCGTATTTGACTGTTCAAGGGTCACCTTGAGAAAGAGTAGCATGTTGCTGAAGACCTGTTTGATCTTATATCCCTACCTTGGTATGGCTTTTAGTAAACGATAGAACACAATTCCAGCTTGTTTGGAAAATCTAAAATACATTGATAGTATTGTACATTTTATTCTGTAAATGTAAGTTCTTCAAGAAAAGTGTACAAATTTGTTCCTAACAAAATGCTGGTTTTGTGAGGACTGAATACGTGAATTTTCCTTAATGCCTTTGCAGGTTAGTGGTTACTACTTAGACAATTTACGACAAATAAATTGAAATTAAAACAAAAGAGATTGATCACTAAATTTACTTATTTGCACAACTTGAAATAGATCACTTAATCATATTGAGAGAGACAGATGAGATTTCATTCCACAAACAGAGAAGTTAAAATTACAAAAAATAAAAAATAAAAAAAATACATACTGATAGACACACATGAAAAAGAACTATAATATTAATAATTCATTCCTCCACGATTTGCACGGATTCTGTTGTTTGTTCTTTTCACTCTTACATATAGCACACCTTCAACAAATCTTGCAAGCCACTGGGGTTTTCCAGTCAAGAGTACATTACAGCCCAAGAGCATTCCAAATAGCACCCCACATGCATATCCCACTACTACGGCTTTCCACCCAAATCCTGATTCTTCACGATCAAGTGTTGAATGTGGTGACCATTCTTCATCCTTGTTGCATGGTTTTGACAAAGGGATCCCACAGAGCTTTGGATTTCCTATATACGAATCATTTCCAAATGTATCAAACTGCTTACCTGTAGGTATGATACCCTCAAACTGGTTTTGTGAAAGGTTCAAGACAGAGAGAAAATTCAAATTTGTCAAAGCCATAGGAATCTCTCCCGTCAACTGGTTCCACGAGAGGTCCAACCATTCCCAATTTCTTAAATTACCCAAGGATTGAGGAATGGTACCAGTGATTGCATTGTGCGAAAGGTTAAGCCCTTTGAGAGAATGCAATTCTCCAATGACTTTCAGAATTTCTCCTTCAAACATGTTATTTGATAAATCAAGAGTTGTGAAAGTAGTTAATATCCTCACGAGCTCCATGTCAAGACCTTTCATTACAACCACTATAGAATCATTATAGAAACTGTTGGTTCCCATATATCTCAAACCAGTTTGGCTGTCATTCACACTCATCATTCCTTGAAAGTTCTTGATGTATGATGTTGGCAAGGGCCCACTAAAATTGTTATTAGAGACATCAAAAATTCTCAACCTGGGAAATGGTTGTTTGCTACCGAAAGAAGTGATGACACCATGAAATTTATTTGACCGTAAACTGAGTACCTGTAACTCTTGCAGAGTTTGTAGCCAATGGGGAAATGTCTCCTCTATGTTATTGTTTCCAAGGTCCAAAACTTCGAGCTTTGTGCAGTGAGACAAAGACAGTGGTAATGGTCCCTTCAACCATTTCCATTCAACTTTATTGTCCCAAATGCATTTCTCTTAGAAAATTTCCGAGGTATGTTTCCGTAAAGGTTGTTCATTTGCAAATCCAACACGGAAAGAGAATGAAATATTCCCAGGCATTGTGGAATCAGGCCTGTCAAGTTGTTGTGAGCCAAGTTGATTACAGAGAGGGAGCTTGCGTTGCACATTGCTGAGGAAATGTGCCCAGTCAGCTTATTATTTGAGGCTAAAAAGTACTGAATGCCACTGGGTGGAATGGGAAGATCTCCTTGTAACTTGTTGAAACTCAGATCAATAGATTTAATTTTCTTCCAGGAGTGCAAGAGCTTCTCATGAAATCCTTTGGGAATTCTTCCACAAATTTTGTTATTAGAAAGATCTAATACTCGCAGATTATGAAGTCGTAATAGGAATTTAGGAAAGCTATTAATATTACAGGCAGATAAATGTATGTATTCAAGGTTGGGTAAGATGTAGTCAACCCTACTATCAAAGTTAATAGAGAGAAAACTATTGTGAGAAAGATCGAGAGAAATTAGACTTTTAAACCTTGAAAAT
Organism: Spatholobus suberectus; assembly: GCA_004329165.1. Taxonomy (NCBI): domain Eukaryota; kingdom Viridiplantae; phylum Streptophyta; class Magnoliopsida; order Fabales; family Fabaceae; genus Spatholobus; species Spatholobus suberectus. The sequence goes on from CM014736.1 coordinate 34,898,654, forward strand.
TGGTGAGAGTCCACAAGACCACTCAAGCTATTTGAAGATAAACTCAAGTCAATAAGATTTTCGAGTTCAAATATTGAATTTGGAAGATTACCTTGCAGTTTGTTATGTGACAGAATCAAATATTCCAAAGAATAACTTGAGAATTCACCAATTGACCCTGTGAGGTTGTTGTAACTAAGACTCAAAATTGACAAGGAAGGCAAAGAATAACACCAACGTGGAATTTTTCCATTTAACTTGTTATGAGACAAAATTAGAGCCCATAATTTTGTAAGTTTGCCGATTTTACTTGGAATCGGACCAACTAACTTATTACGGAACAAATCTAAAACAGAAAGTTGAGTTAGAAGAAGCAATGATGACGGAATCAATCCATCAAATTTGCAACCTGCAAGACTTAGATAGTTAAGAGACTTCAAATGGCCTATGGAATTAGGAATTTCACCCGAGAAAGCCGTGCGAGAAAGATCCAAGTACCTCAGAGGAGTACTCCAGTTGGATTTTGGAAGTTCACCTCTGAGCCTTTCATTATATGACAAATCTATTTCTCGAAGATTGGGTGAACAAAGGATGTCACTTGGCAAATTCCCTTGCAATTCGGTGCTTGAGAGACTAAGAGAGACCAAAGAGGATGAAAGATTGGCTAGCAATGACAAATAGCTCTCTCTGATAGCAGACATGTCCAAGCCATTTAAATGAATCTCTCTTAAATTAGTTGCGTTTTGAATGAGTTTCTTCCAAGTGTATGGATCAAGTCTCATCCTCAAGTAGCTGGGACGTGAATTCTCGTCTCTACTGAGATCAAGTGATACCAATTTTGACAAGTGAGAGACTGTGGAGGGAATATCACCACCAATTACAGAGTATGATAAATTTAGATGCGTGAGGTTTACAAGATCACCAATTCCAGAATATATTGTAGAACCAGAAAAATCATTATAAGCAAGATTGAGATGCTGAAGGTGCCTTAGCCTGAAGATGGTGCTATTGGGGTTGAATTCTCCTTGAAGAGGACTGCAGCTAAGGTCAAGACCAATCACGTGGCCTGACATGGTGTCGCACGTGACCCCATCCCACTCACAACAATTTGTTCCGTTTCTCCAAGATTCTGTCTTAGAAGAAAAAGAGGAACAAACATCAAGCCACGAATAATAAAGGGAAGTGTTGACAGCCATTGAGTCTTTGAATTGTAACAAGGCAGATTTGTCATAATTGTTACACAAAGAGCAAGTGAAGGAAGGAAAATAGAGAAGCAACAAATGGAACATAACATATGACAATAGAAAGCACCCCATGTAGAAGAAATTTGTAGATTGTTTCTGCTTTAAAAGTAACTTTCCTCTTGATATTCTTTTGAATTAGGAAACTAGAGAATGCAACCAACTGACAAACTTCAATTTGTAGGCTAGGTTAGGCTACTTGAAAGGGTTTGAATTGTTTTATTGAGAAATGTTAGTAACATACTCTTTAATTTAACACTCTTTGTCATTGATTAAATTTTATTGAAAATCACAAAAATTTTGTGGGTTCCACATTTTTTTAATGAGTCTCTCTATTATTTTTTTAGGTTTTAATAAATTTTAACTGATAATAGAGAGTGTACTAAAAAAATGTATTAGAGAGTTCGTTGTTAGCACTTCTCTTGTAGAGAAATTATTAGGTAGTTCAGGATTATAAAGTATTTATGGTCCTAACTAATGTTTGTAAGAAAATGCTAACAGGGCACTGGTTAAGAAATCAAAAGTAACAAAGTTTATTTTTATTATTATTATTGAAAAGTGTAGTAGTACACTCTACTGTGATTTCCAATGTAATTTTAACTTAAAAATTTTCTACTTATTGATTCTTTAATCAGTGCTTTCAGGGTTCAGGTTAGCATGACTTGTGTTTATATAATATATATTCAAATTTTATAATTTACGAAAAAGAATTAATAACATTTGATTATATGTCACATGAAGATTAATACAAACTGTGATAGTCTAAGACTAGCTAATTATTTCTCCCTCGTGCGGGTGGATAGGGATTGACATGACTGTAATCAAAATTTAGTAGCAATATTTTATATATTTTTTTATAATAATAGTATATAATTCTATGTGTAATATAATAATGTTAATAGACCAACTCTAATAATATGTCATAGACAGCCTAATAAATTCGATAGATAGCCTAATAAAAGAAATAATCTTCTTTTCATGTGTTGTAGTCAGTCACCTTCAATTAGACGTGGGAGAAAAGTCGAATTACTCAATTAATCATAAAACTGAATGCCCAAATACCCAGTAAAACACACGGTGTAATTCCATTTTATGATTAAAAAGAGTACACCGTCAATTAGTCCCTAAAATTAGAAAACGCTATTACATTAGTCTCTGAATTAAAAAAAAAAAAAGGTTTCTGAAAGTACAAATCGCCAAACACGTTAGTCTAAAATTCAAAAAAATAAGTGACTTAAGTGATAATATTAATATATGTTTAAAGATTAAAATAATAATAACTAGTTAAATTTAAGGACTTATTTGACATTACAAAGACTTATTTTACATTTTTTTAGTTTTAGGGACTAATGTGATAATACCTACCACTTTTAGAGACCAACGTGGCTGTTCACGCGACTAAAAACTATTGGCAAAGAGAATGGAAAGGTGCACAAAGAGTCAGACAAATGCAAAAAGTTATAAAATGTTTTATATTAAAATTAACTTTTTTTCTAACATATTGAAATAACTTAATTTTTTTAGTCCCTCAAATTTGATCAAGTTTGTTTTTAGTCTCTCAAAATTAAAAATGATTTTTTTTAATATCTTAATTTAGAAATAGCTCACTTTTAGTTCTTATAGGAGACTAAAAAAATTACAAAATAGGGACTAAAAGTGGGCTATTTCTAAATTAGAAAACTAAAAAAACTCACTTTTAAATTTGAGAGACCAAAAGAAAATTTGATTCAAATTTGAAGGACTCAGAAAAATATATAAGCCTATTAAAATTGACTCACATCGAATAAAGGCAAACAAACACCACAGGTTAATCACTATTATGAATTTAAAGAATGATTTTTTAAAGTTTGATTTCTATACAGTGTTAATATAAAAAAAATTTCAGTGTCAACTTTTAAGATACTTATTATAGAAGTAACAAATTTACTATATATGTCAATTTGTGATTAGATAATAATATAAATTTTTTTTACAATCTCAGTACATACACTATTTTTTATTTTTCAATAGATAAATAAAAGTATTAATCGTGTAGTATGCTCCCTTTCAAATGGACATAGCCGTAGGCTGAAATCAAATTATAAGGATCATCCACGAAAAAGAAAACTGAATACACATGCATCCTATAAAGAGGATGGGTAAGAAAATCCGGTGACCCGGGGGGCGAAGCCAATGCCGTGCTGCGTCATTTCCGTATTTAAAAAAAAAATGAGAAAGAAGATAAGGGGAAAAAAAACAGTGTTGGATGTTTTATATTGACATTAACTTACATGTAAATACATTCATAAAAAACAAACCTACGTCTAAATATATATAAAGCCAAAGCCAACAAGTCAAACATACGTGTAACACCATTTCATTTTATTATTAGAAAAATAACAAAGAAGACGGAGAAATACATAAAAACAAGAGAAAAAGGCTCGGATGTTTTATATTGACATTAACTTACATCTAAATATATAGAGACAAAAATATATATATAAAGAAATAGAAAGAAAACAAACGCAAAACGTCAATCACTATAAAGAATGAAAATGTATATTTTATTCTTTATAAATATTATTTTATATAATTTTAATCTTTTAATTTTTTATTCTTTTTCAAATTTATAAAATTTAAAATTTTTAAAATTAAATCTTCGAAACATTTAGTAATAATATATCATACATCTAACCATATTATGTTAATAATTATTTTAAGGTGACATATGACCAAATATGTACTACATTATTATTAAGTGTTGATAAAAAAATATTTTTAAAAAATTTTAACTGGTGTGAAGATTTGAATTAAAAAATTAAAAGACAAAAATTATATATAACCGAGAAAAGGGAACGAAAAGGACCTGCGAACACCATTTTGTTATTAAAAAATAACAAAGAAAATAGATAAATGCAAAAACCAAAAGGTTAGGCCTAGGCCGGTTGTTTTAGAATGACATTAACTTAAAGATACCTAAGTTTGGTCCTTCAAATCGTAAGGGTGTATCTTTGATCTTAACATTAGTGAAATTTCAAAGTAATCTTTGAAATTGTAAAACATTAGTCAAGTTAGTTTCTTTATAAGCCTCCTCGTTATCTAACACAAATGGCAACGCTAATATGACATATTTAGTGTCTGGGTGACACCTATATAAGTCTTTACATAGCTTTCATGTCATAGGTGTAACACCCTAAGGGGTGTTACCACAACTAAGTCTAGATTTTTAAGGACGAAAAAAAACTTAAAAACGTAGAAATAACATGCAGATGCTACTCATAAATATAATTAGATTTTATATACGAATAATACAATAAAAAAAACCATACATGCCTAATACGACTCATCTATCACTCAAAGTTGTCGTACAAATGTAAAGAGGAATACAAAAATATAACATAAACTAGGCTACGTCTTCTTGCACGTGACTCTAAGATCCATCTGCACATGTCTTCACCTGTATCTTGAAAAAGGGAAAACTTAAGGGAGTGAGACATAATATCTCAGCGAGTGCTCTAAGGATTCTACGGCTAGGTCAGACTCTTCTATTCAGACAACCTTCATCATTTATCTCTCATGGCTTTAGCCTCACTAAGTCCCTCATAATTCTCCATACCTATGGCCGGATTTACACCTTTCAACAGTCAATACTTCCTGTTAACTCCTCTCCCATTCTCACAACTGTTATACAAGCTTACTATCTCATTCTCAACCTAAGAACTCATCCTCATTACTTATATTTTTTTACCCAAAACCCTTTTTAGTATTTAAACCCTTCATGTTTAGATTTTTACTCTTCTTCCTTTTGATATTTAAAGTTGTCCTCTAGGAGTCAAGTCTAAGGCTACAGACATTCTAAAATACTCTTGACACTCCCTTAACCCTTACCTTAATACTCTCATTTTGTTCCCTCTTACTTGTCTCATTCCTTTCTATTATGCCGTGTGGGAATTCACTCTTTCTCTATCTCATTCACAACTATTTTATCCAACTAGAACTCTCATAATACTATTCTAGGGTCTAGCCTTTCACATATACTTAGGGTAGCAAGGACAATCCTAATTACAAACATACGTTTATTTCACATCCTTCACCTAGTAACTAGACATACACCTCGTTTTGTTTCATCGAACAAGAATAATACACATGCATAATATAATCACATATACATAATCTTGACACTTCATCACAAGATACAATTACATCTTCACATGTGTACACATTACATCAATTGCTCATGAACAAGGCCACACAAACTTCACATAGTTACAATGTAGCAAACTCAACACATCACGCTAGAACAAAATGCCTATGCATGATATGTTCCTAAGTCTCTACTCATGCACATGTGGTACTAACGTAAACTTGTCAAAAAGTAGACTAGGAGTAAATACACAGCCATAAGAATCGTGATCGGTACCGATGCCTTCGACTTTTGCACCCTCAACTAGTATGTTATCCCCTAGTGACTAGTCAAGGTTACCCAGTTTTGCTAGTATGCCCCGGCTCTATGGGATCAGCATAGACCATTGGAGTTTTCCAACCAGATATCACCCCCAAGGCTAGGGTTAAACAACCCATCACGGCCTCCACCAGCCAGATTCATACATACTTTCCTTAATCACATAACTCGAATGTTATGATGCATAGTCACATACAATACTTACAACTTTTCATAGGCCTTTATCATGAAACATTGACACAAATTCATATCACACTCAGTTTTCTCAAGGTAAATAACAATCACAAGGTATAAACTCAAGAAGACATAAAAAAGGAAGCAACAATAAATTAAAGACTGCAAAAGAGAGTTCACAAGTGCAAAAATGGAATAGCCAAAGTTGTACACGCCCAGCGAGCTAAGAAGGTTGCCCGGTGGTCACGCTAAGACCCAACACGCCCAGTGAGTTGTGCATCATGCCCGGCAAATCCGCGCCAGGACCCATCTTGCCTGGCGAGTTCGTGTGCCCGACGGACAACATAATCACCCGGCGCTAGCGTAGAGTCTAGTTTTCAAAAGAAAGTCACCTAGTGGCTATCTAACCAAGCGAGGCGGATCCAAGGTAGAAATTTTAATTTCTTTTTTCTATTGTCTTTAGTTTCTAAATACTCCAAAACAAATAATTAAATTCTTAATCACTTTTTCTACCTTGATAATTAGTCAATCTAATCTATAAACTCTTCACTCACTCACAATTCCCTCAAAACCCATCAAAACCCTAACTTAGGCATAGAGAGGGGAGAAAGATAAATAGATAAACAAGGCACAACATAAAGGACAAGGAAGGACACGGGAGAGAGCACTCACCTTTAAGGACATGCAAAACTAAGTTCTAAGACTTAGGTTCTCCGGTTTGTATTCTTTCTCTTTCTCTTCCTCTTCTTCTTCCTTTTCTCCTCATTCTCTCTAACTTCTTTCTTCTTCTATTTTGTGACGGCTAAACCTACCTCTCCTTTATTTTCTTCTTATAACTTGTGGGTGGGTATATGGTTTAGTGGGCTTTAGTCCCCTATTGGGCCCTATGCTCTTTTGGGTTCTATTATAACATTCCTACTAATTTCTAACACTAGGGTAATAATAACAACAACAACAATAATATTAATAATAATAATAATAACAACACCATCGCACAGAATTAATAATAATAATAATAATAATAATAATAATAACAGCTACAACAATGACAAATATAATAATAACAACAATAGGAACAATAATAATAATAAGAGATATAATAATAATATAATAATAACAATAACTCTTAAGACGTCTTTTATCCAATAACACCTGAGAAGGGTCCTACTAAGAGTTACCTCGTGATTTATTTCTATTACAAGAAATTTGGAGTGTTACAATAGGGACGAAATTGACACAATTCAAGAAACAAATTGACACATAATTCAAAGACGAAAAATTGACATGTTCTTTATCTATGATGCATCGCATTTTAATCATATTTTCTTATTCTTTCTCTACATGTTTATAATACATTTAGGCATATTTTCTTAGTAAATTGCATATTTTTATCTTTTTGTTCATATTTTTTTTTTCTATTTATTTTCTATATAAAAAGGAAAAACCTCAACTTGAGATGGAATGACAACTAATTGGGATCAACTGATCGAATAAATAAAAAGCTATATATCACCATATCTTGTTGTAGAATGCACAATACTAGTGGAGCATCAAGAAAAAAAAACTAGAATATTTTATTTTATATTTTATTTTGTCTTTGGGCTTGATTATGAATCTTTAATGGTTATTTTATGCTTTAGGGCCTTAATTATAGGCATTTCTATTTTCATTATTCGACACAGTTTTTAAGCTCTACTTATAAAAAGGGTTTAGAAATAGAAAGACTTTTTCCACTCTTACTTCTCTTGGGACATATAGGGTTAGTTTTCTCTCCTCTTTCTCTCGATTCTCTTCTTTGTTTTTTGCATTTCCCAGGCTCCCAAGAGGAACTAAACCTCTTTCCAATTCAATGTTAATCAAAGCTTAATTTTTAAGGATTATGAGGTCTAAACTTTTTTTTATCTCTTTTCTATTTTATGCATTTATATTTCTACTATTTTTATTATTAAACATTGTTTTATTAGTTGTGAAAAAAATGTCCTTTGCCTTAATAAGATTGCATAAAGTCAATTAGGACTATAGATACGTAATTGTCTAATGATTAGTGGTAAAATAACATTCTAATTGTGTGAGATTCCTTTGTATTACTCTTGATTTAATATAATTCTCTGTGTTTAAGAGTAATCCACTTTATTTTTTGTGCTTCTTGTAATTACCCATTGTTGAAATTGATCTTGAATGTGTGTAGTTTGAGGAATCATTTATATATATTCTGATTTAGGTGTGATTACCATGTCTTAAGTTAAGCCTAGAAATAGTACTTCATAAGACATGTGTTCTCATGGATTTCAAACTTAATGTTTAATTTGATTCTTGATGGATCTACAGAAGTTGGGCATTGAAGTTGAATCATATTGATATTATACCAAGGAATTGAGTTTAATCTTCATTTGTGAAATCTAAATGTCTAAATCTTGTTTAAATTGTGTTGAATTTAGGGAAAATGTAGGGATGAAAACAAAACGCTCGAATCCTTAACTATTTTTACCATCAATATAAAAACCTTTCAAAAAAAAACTATAAACATAACATTATATTTTATATCTTGCAATTTATTCTTTAGCATTTTGTGTCTATGGCAGCACAATATTGCCTGCCTTTACAATAGTTGAGTGATTGAATTGAGCATATTACTCTAATCCCTGAGAAGATTCACCAAGATTTACTACTTGTTCGACCAATGTGTTTGCTATAAAAGACCAAAATTTAGAAATTATATATATATTTTACACACCATCAAGTCTCCTAACAGTAGGTACTTTGCAGTCACAAATAACCCTCGATGTCTTTCTCCATTTTAGTCATCCTACTTGTATCCTATGTGTAACATCCTCATTAAATTTCCCATCATTTTGTAGTATTGATCTTAGATATTTAAACTTAGAAATCAGTAGTACGACATCTTCTCCCATTTTTACTTTCACGTCACATTCTTGTCATTTGCTAAATTATAATGCATATACTTTGTCTTATTCCTACTTAAGCGGAAACCCTTTGTTTCCAAAGTCTGTCTCCAAAGTTCAAGTTGTGAGTTAACTGCTTCTCTTAATTTCTCAACTAAAACTATATCATTTGTAAAAAAACTTGTGATCAAGGATATACTTTTGTATGTTCGTGGTAAGCACATCCATGATTAGATTATACAAGGACTTAAGGCCGAGTCCTTATGTAATCCTAAGCCTGTAGGAAAATCCTTAGTTCTACCTTTGGGAGTTCTCACACTAGAAGTTACCCCTCATGTATGTCTTGTATAGCCTGAATATAAGCCACACGAACACCTTTCTTTTCCAAAGTCTTCCACAGCACTTCTCCTGGAACTCAATCATAAATTTTTTCCAAATAAATAAAAATCATCTGTAAGTTTTTTTTCTTTACTTCGATATCTTTTCATCAACCTCCTTAAAAAGATAATTTACTTCTATTGATTCTTTGCAATCTTGATCTCCCATCTTAACTTATATTTAATCACCTTTTCCAATGACAGATTATAACATCTCAATTTTATTTCCATAATGTCTTTAATTATCATCTTTGTCATTTTTATTAGAATTAAATTACCTAATGTAAATTTTAGAATTTTTAAACTATCGTATTAGAATAAATTATGGTGTGTGAATTAAAAGAACAAATAAATAAGTAATTTTATATTTTGTTTCATTCTTATCTACAATTTATTTTATCATGTGTTAATTTATTTACTTGTTTCATAATTTTGAAATAATAACTTCTGATTTAAAAAATAAATTGGTATTTTAGTGTGTGTAATGCATAGGATAAATGTTTGTTTTATATAATTAAAATTTATAATAAATAAATACTTTTGAACATATAAATTATATTATAATTAAATTTGTATTAAATAAATAATTTTAAGCATAAATTATATTTTTTCTTATGGGCCTCAATTAGTTTTATTGTTTTCATTTATTTATCCCTTTTTAATTTTATTGTATTTTCATTCGGGCCAACAATAAGAAAGAAGCACAAAAAAAAAAAAAACCATAGATTCTTTTTTTTATTATTCTCAGGTTGGTAACCTAATCTCCAAAAAAGAGAAGCAAAAAGAGAGAATTAATAATAATAATAATAATAATAAACAAATGTTCATTCTTCCATAGAGTGATGCTTGGATTCTCTAAAGGCTCCCATTCTCTTATTATCTTATATACTTTTAACACTCTTTCTCTCATCCTCTCAAATAGAGACCCTGTGTACTGAGCATCAAGGAGCACAGATAAGAAAAAAGGTAGGGAACTTGCCAAGAATAGGTAATCGACTTTATCCTTACATTGTTTTGCTCAGTAAAACTTTGATTTGTTGTGAAAATTATATCTTATAACAAAAAATATAAACAAATATATTGTATTATATAACAATAGGTGGCAGTGGTTCATCCAAATTGACATAACATAATTTATGAATTATATCTACATGTGATCGAAAATTATATTCGTCGCAAATTATATAATCCCTCAAAATGGAAAAATTACTTTTACTTTCTACAATAAATTTATAAAATATTATATTGTGAGACAAAAAATAAATAATTAATAATATAAGTAATATTTTTAAAATCTTAATTTTATTTTCTGTCATCTTAATTTTTTCAACATTTTAATAATAATAAAAAAAGATAAAAAGAACCCCAACATCACGGAGTAGGGACTAGTTTATAAACATGAAGGATTATTAAAGGCTATTATCTTTTAAATTTTAATGGATAAAATATGTTTTGTGTCTTTCTAAAATTTTTTAAATTTGATTTTAGTTTTCTAAAAAAATTTATCCTATTTTTGTCCCTTTAATTTGGAAATATTTTATTTTAGTTTTTAAAATATTTATAACTAGTATTTTAATTTGTGTATTGTACAAAATAAATATTTATTTTATATAACATAAATTTAAAATAAATAAATAGTTTTGAATGTATTAATTATGTTATAATTAAAATTTGTAATAAATAAATGTTTTTGAACATATAGATTATATTTTAATTTTATAATAAACAATTATTATAATACAATATTAATTTTTAATTATTGATATTTCTTTAAAAAAATATTAAAATTTAATTTACAACTAAAGATAATGAAAATGATAAAATAAAAGAGATAAAAAAGTTTAAAAAATTTCTAAAAATGCTTTCATTAAAGAATAACAGCTAAAAAACTCTCTTTGAAGAATAACAGCTAAAATCGCCCTCGTTTAACATAGTCATTCTTATTTAATATATATGATAGATTAACATTTAATAGCAATTATAAACCATTACAAAATACATTTTGATTAAAAGTGGTGTATTTATAGAGTTTAATGGTCATATACTGTCAATGTATAAAAACTTTTACACTGTCAATCAATTAGAAATTACTATTAATATGACTTTAAAAGTATTTATTATAAAAGTTAACAAACTTACAATAAATTGTAGTTTGTAAATAGATAACAATATAAAACAGTGCATAGCCTATATTTTCTTTTCTAAATTAGAGAGACAAAATTTGTTTAGAAAACTAAAACTGAATTTCAAAAATTTTAAATGATCAAAAACATGTTTTACCCAAATTTAATCAGATTTTTAATCTTATTTTAATCCAGAATTAAATCTATATCAAACTCCGTCAAAATTCGAAAGTCAAAACCCAACAAAATTTCTTCGATCGAAGCTATTGATCGAATCCTAACCACAGCAAGCTTGTCCAAAACCCACCTATTTTCTTTTTGTTTTGACACCACCACCGTTCACCACCGTAGAAGGCTAGCTCCGGCGACTTTTCCGGTGAGGCCACGGTAAGCTCTGTTCTTTTTCCTTTTCTTTTCGAATCCTCACTCTCTGTGCCTAACAAATTGTTCTTCGAGACTCTAAGAGACCAACGCGCTGCCCTCTTCTTCTGCGTTTGGTGATTCACAGGCAGATCCCTTCAAGAGCACATCACTGTGATCTGGAACACATATTGGGACTACTCGAATCAACCCAAGTGTATGGTGATTCAACGGAGACACGTGTGAAGATTCGGGAAGAAGTCAAATTCGGTGGAAGGAAGAATTAGGCTTAAGAATAACATTTTTTTGGTTTGGGGGAGCTCCTAAACCCCACTGTATTGTGTGGTTTTGAATTTTGATTTAGTTCTCCGTTATTATTGTTTTGGAAATTGGTTCAGACTCTGTTCTGATAAACTTGGAAGTAGAAATCACCCAAATTGTAATAAGGGTCCTGCGAACTACGATGTCTGTTGTATACTGTGACTTATGTTTGAATATGATTCTAATATAGTTACAGGTACCTGAATTGTTTGAATTGAATTGAGGAGCACTATTCGGTTCCTATGTTTGGTCTCAAGAAAGACTGCGTGACAATTAGTTGAGTAGAACAATAATCAGTGGCAGGCTGCTTCTTTTAATGAATTGTACATATTAGATTGATCTGACAAAACTTTAATGTCTTTTTCTGAAAATTGTACATATTAGGCTGAACTGATCATGTATGGTTTGATATAAGGATTTTGGACATTAGATTTTTAACTCGGTGGCTGATACAGGTTTCCCTAACCAATGTCCATTCTAAAATATTAGATTCCCATGTAATAAATTGTTGGAGAAGTTTAATTATAAAACTAAAGTTAAGGATAAACACTGATGTAGTGTTATTAGAGAACCAACATGTATAAGGACTTAACTGTGGAGATCCAAACTTCGTAAACTAAAATAGTGTTGAGGTGCTAAATAGGGATGTTGAGCAGTTTGGCTAAGAAAAGAGAAAAAGAGAAAATTCAATAGTGAAAAGGATAACAACATGTAGATGTGCATATAATTATAAATTTATAACAATAATAATACTTATTAATCAAGACCAAATATCTTAAGACCCCCCCATAAGAGTAAGAAAAAGAGATATAAGATGCAGCCAAAAGAAAAGGAAGAATTTGGAATGATGCTAGAAACCTAAGGAGCTAAGTGTGCTAAATTTTGGTCTAATTGAAGTTTTAAAAAGTTAGAATAAAACCTTGATTCATGCTTTTAGAAGAAACCGTGTCTAAACTAAAAGTCGTGAAAGGTATGTAATTAATCATGAGATGGAATATTTATTCTCATAATAATTTCCTTAAAAACCTTGACTGATAATGTGTGCTTTGATATAAGAATTCAGGATATTGATAATTTTATATTTGTTGGATGAATTTTAATTTTTATAGTCGGTCCGTCCAATCACCTAAGTATGCCTTAGTCTCTGCAGATAAATGAATAGTCACAAAGGTTGTTAATAATCTCATCAGCACAATATATTGACCTTTCACTAATTAGGACTATTGTGAGTTGTAATTACTCCATATTATTTAACCCTAGTTTGACTTATTGTATTATATTAAAAATTGCTTAGAAGTTAGAAAGAAACCTCAACATTTGTCATTCTTTTCTTTTCTGTTCTTTTTTTGTTTTCAAAATTTAAATGACCATGTCCACACGGTGCATACTGTGTCCCGTTTTGTCTTAGTCATCTCAGAGCTAATTTTATGTTTCTGAAAAATTAGAAACGTATACAACACGACCCATGGATAAGACACCTAAACAAAGTCTTCCTACTCTCTTTGAAAGCTCTTTTGTTGAGAAGTGTTAAAAAAACAAAAAACACTTTCACATTTGGGCTACACTATCTGCTTGTAATTTTACCTCAATACTGCAATTCCCAGCACACATTTACCCTTTCATGCCAATGTCGACTGAAAATTTGCAGTACACAAACTTCTCTCCATCTACTGTACCAAATAGTGACGTCCCAAATTCATATTGTGGCATGAAAACATGCTGATACTATGTCAAGTTCCATATCTTTTTTTCTGGTACAGATACAGTTGAAGAAGGTTTCAATTCAAGCCCCTATGTTAGTATGCACATTCTCCTTATTTTACTGTTCAAGTGTCACCTTGAGAAAGGGTAGCATGTTGCTGAAGACCTGTTTGATCTTATATCTACCACCTTAGTACGACTTCTAGTAACACAATTCCAGCTTGTTTGGAAAATCTAAAATACATTGATACTATTGTACATTTAATTCTGTAAATGTAAGTTCTTCAAGAAAAGTGTACAAATTTGTTCCTACCAAAATGCTGGTTTTGTGAGGACTGAAGGTTGAATGCGTGAATTTTCCTTAATGCCTTTCTAGGTTACTACTTAGACAATTTACGACAAATAAATTGAAATTAAAACAAAAGAGATTGATCACTAAATTTACTTATTTGCACAACTTGAAATGGATCACTTAATGATATTGAAAGAGAGAGATGAGATTTCATTCCACAAACAGAGAAGTTAAAATTACAAAAAAAAATAAAAAATACATACATACATACTCATAGACACACACATGAAAAAGAACCATATTAAACTAATTCATTCCTCCACGATTTGCATGGATTCTGTTGTTTGTTCTTTTCACTCTTGCATATAGCACACCTTCAACGAATCTTGCAAGCCATTGAGGTTTTCCAGTCAAGAATATATTACAGCCCAAGGGCTTTCCAAATAGCAGCCCACATGCATATCCCACTACTACGGCTTTCCAGCCGAATCCTGATTCTTCATGGTCAAGTGTTGAATGTGGTGGCCACTCCTCATCCTTATTGCATGGTTTTGACAAAGGGATCCCACAAAGCTTTGGATTTCCTCCATACGAATCATTTCCAAATGTATTAAACTGTCCACCTGTAGGTATGATTCCCTCAAACTGGTTTTGTGAAAGGTTCAAGGAAGAGAGGAAATTCAAATTTGTCAAAGCCATGGGAATCTCGCCCATCAACTGGTTCCATGAGAGGTCCAACCATTCCAAATTTCTCAAATTACTCAAAGATTGTGGAATGGTACCAGTGATTCCATTGTGTGAAAGGTTTAGCCCTCTAAGAGAATTTAATTCTCCAATGACTTCTGGAATTTCTCCTTCAAACATGTTATTTGATAAATCAATAGTTGTGAAAGTAGTCAATATCCTCACAAGCTCCATGTATTGACCTTTCATTACAACCATAATAGAATCATTATATGAACTGTCGTTACCCATATAATTCAAACCAGTTTGGCTGTTATTCACACTCATCATTCCTTGAAAGTTCCTAATGTATGATGCTGGCAAGGGCCCACCAAAATTATTATTCGAGACATCAAAAAGTTTCAACCTGAGAAATGGTTGTTTGCTACCGAAAGAAGTGATGGCACCATGAAATTTATTTGACCGTAAACTGAGTACCTGTAACTCTTGCAGAGTTTCTAGCCAATGGTGAAATGTATCCTCTATGTTATTGTTTCCAATGTCCAAAACTTCGAGTGCTGTGCAGTGAGTCAAAGACAGTGGTAATGGTCCCTCCAACCGGTTTCCATTCAACTTTATAGTCTGAAATGCATTTCCCTTAGAAAAGTTCCAAGGTATGTTTCCGTAAAGGTTGTTCATTTGCAAATCCAACACAGTAAGAGAAGGAAATGTTCCCAGGCATTGCGGAATCAGGCCTGTCAGGTTGTTGTGAGCCAAGTTGAGTACAACTAGGGGGCTTGAATTGCACACTGTTGAAGAAATGTCCCCGGTCAGCTCATTATTTGAGACTAAAAGGTATTGAATGCCACTGGGTGGAATTGGAAGATCTCCTTGCAACTTGTTGAAACTGAGATCAATGTAACTAATGTTGTTCCAGGAGTGCAAGAGCTTCTCATGAAACCATTTGGGAATGCTTCCACGAATTTTGTTATGAGAACGATCGAGAGCTTGTAGATTTTGAAGTCGTGGTAAGAATTTAGGAAAACTATTAATAATACAGGAAGATACATATAAGTATTCAAGGTTGGGTAAGATGTAGTCAACGGTACTACCAAAGTTAATAGAGAGAAAACTATTGTGAGAAAGATCCAGAAAAGCTAGATTTTTAAACTTCGAAAATTTGTGAAAGTCCACATGACTACTCAAGTCGGTTGATGACAAACGCAACAAAGTAAGATTTTCGAGTTCAAATATTGAATTTGGAAAATTACCTTGCAGTTTGTTATTAGAGAGAGACAAATATTCCAAAGAATAAGACGAGAATTCACTGATTGACCCTGTGAGGTGGTTGTTACAAAGATCCAAAACTAACCAGGTAGGCAAAGAATAACACCAAGGTGGAATTGTTCCATTTAACTTGTTATCAGACAAAGTTAGTAACCTTAATTTTGGAAGTTTATTGATTTCGCTTGGAATGGGGCCAACTAATTTATTAGATGATAAATATAAATCAGAAAGCTGAGGTAGATCAAACAATGATGATGGAACCAGCCCATCAAAATTGCAGCCCGCAAGGCCTAGTATGTTAAGAGACTTCCAATGGCCTATGGAATCGGGAATGTCTCCTGAGAAAGCAGTAAGAGAGAGATCCAAGCACCTTAGTGGAGTACTCCAGTTGGATTTTGAAAGTTCACCTGAGGTTTTCATTAAATGACAAATGTAGTTTTGAAGATTGGGTAAACAGAGGATGTCACTTGACAAAGTCCCTTGCAATTTGGTGTCTGAGAGACCAAGAGAGATCAAAGAGGATGACAGATTGGTTAGCAATGACAAAGAGCTCTCTCTGATAGAAGACATGTCCACGCCATATAAAAGAAGCTCTCTTAAATTAGTTGCATTATGAATGAGTTTCTTCCAAGTGTATGGATCAAGTCTCATTCTCAGGTAGTTGGGATCATCAATTGTCATGTGGAAGCTACCGAGATCAAGTGATACTAAATTTGACAAGTGAGAGATTGTGAAGAGAATATCACCACTGATTGCAGAGTATGACAAATTTAGATGCGTGAGATTCACGAGATCACCAATTCCAGAATATATTGAAGACCCAGAAAAATCATTGAAAGCGAGGTTTAGTTGTTGAAGGTGCCTTAGCCTGAAGATGGTGCTATTGGGATGGAATTGACCTTGAAGATTGCTGCAGCTAAGGTCAAGACCAATCACGTTGCCTGACATGGTGTCGGACGTGACCCCATCCCACTACAACAATCAGTTCCATTTTTCTAGGATTCTGTCTTAGAAGAAAAAGAGGAACAGTGATCGATCCACGGATAATGATGTGGAGTGTTGAGAGCAAATGAGTTTTTGAAAAGTAGCAAGGCACAGCTGTCACGATGGTTGCACAAAGAGGAAGAGGAAGAGGAGGTTTTGGAAGGAAAATAAAGAAGCAAGAAATATGGGAGTAGAAGCCACGTCATACCCATGTGGAACAAATATGTTATGGACACCAAACTTGACGATGACTCCGGTGGACCAATGTAAGAAGTAGCCTACGGTGGACTAGTTTTTGTGACCTGCTAACATAGGTTTTGTCAGTATTTTTTGTTTTTTACACGTTAGTTTTTTTGTTAAATCTTTGAATCACGGTTTTGCCCTTACTGAAACTAACTTTTTTGCCTTCCACAAAAGTAGTTGAATGCAGACCCTTTAATGAAAAGCTAAATTGGTACGACGAGGGTTTGTCTCAAGATTTTTGCCCCGACGGACTCCGTTGAAGGCCGTCTTTACTAAGTTTGGTGTTGTCGGTGTTGTTGACGTCGGATCGTGGATGCATTCACACACATTCTCAGGTTTGTTTGTAGTTTGTTGTTGTTGGGTGTTTAAAGTGTGTAGTTATTTGTGTGTTTGTTTTGCTGTTTGTGGCCCTATGTGGTGTAAGTTCCTCGAAACTTTCTTCAATGGTGTAAGCGTTGTGGGTTTAGCATATTTGTTGTGTGACTTAATTTCAATTCTTTTCTTAACATCTCTGTCATATGACTGTGATGAGGCTGTTCTGTTTTTTATTTATTTATTGTAACAGTGTTCGTTTGTGGTTATATAGGTTTAAGCTTTGTTTTTATGCATTGTCTGTGACTGCTTATGTTCAGCGAAATAATTTGAAAGTAGTTCAAAAGTGTCCAGTTTGATGTCGAAGATAGATGAAACTGTTCCTCGTGCAGCAGGTTGCGAGTTTTTGATCCTTTGTTTGAGGAATCCCAGTGTGTCATTAGATTTTAAATATTGCAAAGTTCATGGATAGTAAAGCAGAGTGCAGGAAAGAAGGCGTGCCTAGTTGGTCAAGCACTATTATTTCTAGGGAAAGAACTATTTGGAGGTAATTTTTGCATGACTATCAGCAACTTGTTAGGAAAATAAAGATAATTAGTATTAACTATATCGCGCTTGCTATTTGAGTTGACACCTTGGTGTGGTATGTGGAAAATATATACAAGCTTAGGAGAACTAGCCGTGAGAGTTACGAAAGAATTGGACTCTAGATATACATGATGCATCAAACATTTAGCTGCCAACCATCTTTCATGTAATTCTTGTCTGGAAATCGTGGCATTCATTTTAGCTTGGGGTTAATATTGGAACATCAACTGTTGCTAGAGGTGTTGTGAGTTTTGTCCTTGGGTACCTCAACCATCTAGTTATTGAGATGGCTTTTTTAATACAGGTAAAGTGATTTGTTCTTTTTCTTTCCTTTCAATTAATTCGCAAGCTAAATATTGCTGAATTATATATCAATGATCTTGTGGAAGAGTCTCCGATAATGGCAATGCCATTTGCCTACTGAACGAATTTGTTATTCTATACTCATGATAATTTATGTATTTCATCTTGTTCAGGGAAACACACATGAAGAGCTCCCTGAATTTCTTCTTGGAACTTGCCACCTTAACCATCTGGATGCCTTTAAATCAGTTTGTCTGAGGCCGTGATTTTCAATAACACTTGTGCCGTGATTTTCAATGAGACCTAGATGGCTTTTACTTTTTCATTTTCTTTTTTATTCAAGGAATGGCTTTCCTTAGTTATAGATAAATTGTTTAGTGCGAGATTCAAGTGTTTTTATATCTATATTCAAAGAATTGAAGTTGTTTGAGGGAAGTATTATAATTATTTGGTGATGTAACTTTTTGGTGTATATTGGATTTAATATCACTGAGGTCAATGTAAGTTTTTGGTGTATATTCCTTTGTGGCAGCAGTCATTGTTTGGACGTTGGACCAATATATCTGTGCTTGTTGGATTTAAGCACCACTTATGTTGTTGGTGTATATTTCTTTGTAGCATCTATACTCAAATATAATGTTCCTTTGTGGCATGTATGCTCAAATATAATGTTATTTTCTACATATTTTTCTTTGTGCCAGTAGTCATTGTTTGGATCAATCTGTATAATTTTCTATGGCTGTAGTGTTGTGCTGTGGCTTGACCAATCTCTAGGCTTTCATTTATTTAATTTGATTCTATTTTAGTTTAAGTGTATTGGAGTTCTAATGAATGGCATAAGCACCACTTTTAAATGGATGTGGATAGTTAGACATATTGGTAATATTTATAGCATGAGATCTTAACTGATTAGAAATGGGTTTCAACTAATATCATGGATTAATTTTATTAAAATTTGAAATTGGTTTCAACAAAGAATTTATACCCAAAATAAATTACACGATATCATTTATTTCATTTTTTTTAGGTTCAAATAATGTATATGATTGTTATCATTGAATCCATTGTGATCGATAAAGGACTTAAGGTCCTCCTTACCAAGAAAATAATAAAAATGAAATGTATAATTTAAAAGCCAATTTTTTTTTAAGATTATATCACTAATAGAAAGATAAGTTCTAAAAGTATAAGCGGGTCATGATTGACCCATGAGCCCGACTAAATCGATCCAACCCAACTACATTTTAGTAGGCTAGGTCGAGTCATTTGGTTGGATTAGGTTCAATCTTGGTTGATCCAATTAAGATTGGATTGGGTCACAGGTTGGTGCATTATCAACTCGACCCAACCCAATCTATTATTTTTTTAATAAAAAAATAAAAATATTATAATATTCATATATATTGTATTTTTTTTAATGTTGAATTTGTGTAGTTAAACTTGTATTTTAAATTGAACATGTGTTGAATAAGTTCAACTAATTAAGCATTTTCTTTTTCTTTCTTTTTTGAATTTTTTGTTTTTTTAAATAAAAATTATACTAATATTTTAATTGGTCAACCTGATAACCCAACCCGATTAAAGGTCGGAGTTAGGTTGTATCGGGTTGCTTAAAAAAAAAAATACAAACCCGACCCAATCCTAACCTAACTATTTTTTATTGGGTTGGGTCTTAAACATGCCTAAACCCCAACCCAATCTAGGTCATTTACACCCCTAATAAGTTCAATATATGTCTTTTTTAGGTATCTTTTTCTCATGGCATTTTTAGATTATATGGCTTTGAAACCTGCAAGTTCAATACCGAAGGCAGTAATGTCATTCATGCTCGCATTGCACTAAATGAACAATGGCCAATGACCAACATGATCAACAAATGTCATTCATGCTCCTCATGGCATGACCACAACAAAACAATCTACATTTTCAATTATGGCATTACCCTCCAAAGCTGCCACTCATGCTTGATGCAAGGCATCAACAATATAACCTTCACCAAGATCAACATCATCAATGTTACAAATATACGACGTGGTAAAATTTCTGCACCTTCACCTTAATGTAGCCTCTTAATATTAACACCACCCTCCTGCAACACCACAGAAAATAAATATACTGTCAAAACTTATCAACATATAGGGATAAAAACACAACAAAACAATATCAATCACAACAAATAATGGAAATTCAACTCAACAACCTTTTCTCTCCTCCATGTCAAAACACCATGGATATAATCACAAAGGGAGTTGAATTTCATTTAAGTGACATTCATTCAATATATTGTTCGTTCCACTGTCATAGGCTGACCCAAACATTTTCCTCCCATTCACAATACATGTTCGAAATATGCCATGAACAACTTCACAAATAATTTATAATCTCAGACAACCCGAGTAAATTTTTCACAAGCACTTTCACAATCGTTTCAATTAATCAACTACAGTCACAAGTATTCTTTCACTTAATCACTATACCGAGATGACCAAACCCCCCATTAACACATCTTTTCCCAATCCTTCAACTTAGTTCAAATAATTACACAAATTCCATCTTAAACATCTGTATTAACACTTTTCCACCTTAGTTCAAATAATTACAACCACCACTATAAAATGTCGTCAAGAAAAAGGATACCTAATCGGAGCAACTCGCAACGTCTCTTACTAATCGACGACAGAGAAAGTTGGTTTGTCCTTCAAAACAGGTTAAGCACAATATCCATGATCGACATGATGCTTCGTGGTGGACTGGGGCTGACCGACTCACTCCCTGCTCAATGCACCAAATTGTACCGTTCTGTTCTCTTTATATGCTGATATCTTCCAATTCTCCTTTCATAGCGTCGTCGTCTTCTTTCTTCTCACTTCACCCCTGCAACGAAGCCTCATCTTCCATCTTCCCTCGAACAACGGTGGTAAACTGGCCACATTAACTTTACTTTTCACAATAGGGCCAAATCTGTAAAATACATTTTTAATTTAAAAATAATTTCATTTTTAAAAGGAGAAATTTGTAAAATACAATATTCTATATAAAAATAAAATTCCAAAAAAACCAGTACCAAAAGTTACATAGAACCCATCTGAACCCTTAAATAATATATTAATATATCCAATGGTTATCACAAATTTGACCACCATAAACCACTTCATTCCCTGGACCACCCTAGCCATGGTCCACCAAACTTTGCTCTTGATATTCTTCCTTTAAATGAAAGTAGAAAAGTAGAGGATTTTGGATGCATGCAACCAATTCATCAACTTCAATTTATAGGCTACGCTGCTTCAAAGGGTTTCAACTGTTTATTCTTAAAATCCTACGTTATACACTTATATGCACTTTAAACATAATTTTAGCTAAATTTTAGCTAAAACATAATTTCAACTGTTTATACTTATATGATTATGTTTGACAAGCAATTTTAGCTAAATTTTTGTGATTTTTTTTTATTAGTTAAAAAACTTGTTTGACCTTATTAATAATGCTCAATAAACAAGTTTTATTTAGTAGTTATAACATTTTTTGAAACGCTACTTGAAGTAGCGTTTTTTAAAATGCTAGCTTCTAACTTCTAGTTTTTTTATTCTATTTTCTTATTATCTTTTTTTACATAAGGCAGGGTTTATTATTATTTTTTGTTTCTCTTCTTCTTACATTGTTTATTTTAAACCATTATATTATTTACATTATTTATTATATTATTTTAACATTATACTTCAAGATATTTTAACTATTACATTAATCAGCATAATGAAAATATGACATCTAGTTAAGTATATGTTAATTTATTTTATTGCAAACTTGGTTGGAAATATTTTAAGATATAATATAAAATTAATAGTAAAATGCATTCTACGAAAAAAAAATATAATAATTGAAACTAAAAAATATAATTAAAATAATTGATCTACAAATACAAAATTACAAGAGTTTAAAATTAATTAAAAAAACTAAAATTATAATTATACCAAAATATATTTTATTAATAAAGTAAAATTAAAATTTACATAAAAATTCATATAAATATGTCCATTTTTGTCATTTTACATTTATTTGTTACTTTGACAAATAAATTTACCAAACACTTATAATTCAATAAGTTAGCTTAATAGCTTTCAGCTACCATGTTTGGCAAAAGTGGCTGAAAAGTTAGCTGAAAGCTGAAAAAACTAGTTGGTAACTAAAAACTGGTAGTTGGTAGCTGAAAGCTGTTAAGCTAACTTATTAAATCAAGATTAACTAATATTACAATAATTTTACAATAAAATTTATCGAAAAAAACATTGTTATTTTTATATAGCTTATGATTCAATATTTAGAAGTTAAATCAGATTTAAATTAGAATTAATTAGATTTAAGTTTTGTGTTTAAAAGGAATAAAAAATATAAAAAAAATAAATTAAATGCTTAATGGAAAAAATTTACGGGACTTAATATGAAAAAGAATAATTTGTAGAAACGCTCTCTAAATTAATTGTTTATTAAACCTAACTATGGAAAATAATTAAAGGTTACTAAAATTGTTTTCTAAATTTTAATTAC
This sequence comes from Spatholobus suberectus, assembly GCA_004329165.1. NCBI lineage: Eukaryota > Viridiplantae > Streptophyta > Magnoliopsida > Fabales > Fabaceae > Spatholobus > Spatholobus suberectus. Next base: position 34,921,491 of record CM014736.1, read on the forward strand.
TTTTACAAAGGGATGGAGAATTATTATATGACAAAAATATCATATGGATTGTCAATTTCAAGTTGTCGTGTTTAAACAATTTCACTGTGTGCTATTTAGCCATCATAAGCTAGCCTTGCTCAAGTTGGTAAAAGCAATCAAATCCAAGTAAGGAAGTAGATATTATATAATGGTTGTGTTGGAAAGAGAGCTGAGTATCCTGTGATCTTGAAGGTTGAATTGAGAAACTTGAAAGAGCGATTGTTAAACATAAAGTAGCAAATGTGCCAAACAAGGTTCGAAGTGATAAATTCAAGATGTCATGTTTCAACATTTTCATCATGTGTCATTTAGTCATCATGAGTTAGGCTTTCTCAAATTCATAAAGACGTGACTACAACACTAGAAAGAGGGTGGAGGATCCTATGACTCACCATCTTGTTTTACTTCCAAGTTTAAGAGAGAACAAGTAGAGGATTTAGAAAAAAATGGGAAGTTGTCAATTATTGAATTATCCAGTACTTCTACTAAAATTAGATGTTTTGGCGATGAAGAAGTTGGAAATGGTAAGATTTTGTCTAGTCCTTTATCTGTTGTTTTTCCATCATCAAGTGTTGAAGGAGCAACAATCAATATTCTCACGCACAATTCATAACACAAGCGCCATGTTTTTCACAATGCATTTTCAACAATTTCAATTTTCATTTTCATTTTTAGTTTGAAATGCTTCAAGTTCAAACTCAACCCCAGTATTCTTATATTACATTATCCCCAAAATTTCAAAATTCCCAACACTAATGACCCATCCAATCCTAATATTTCCTTCACCAAAATCCCAAATTCCTTCTTCATCGTGCAACTATGCTTAATTATTACTGTTTTACTTTCTATATCAGTTATATGTCATAATTGATGTAGAAAGCCTAACATTCTACATCAGTTATATTTTCAACAAATGTAAAAAGTAGTTTTTACATCGATTATGTGTCATAAAAGATGTAGAAAGCCTAACATTCTATGTCAGTTCTTTTTTCAACCGGCATAAAATGTATTTTTAACCTCGATTTAATATCTGATGTAAAAACATACCCATATTCTATATCCCCTGTATTTATGACAGATCTACAACTGACGTAAAAAGTCTTTTGCGCAATTGTGGGACTATTATATCCTTTAATCACTTTCTAAATTATCTATTATTTTACTCTCTAATTACTCTTTAAATTACCTATGTCGATGTGCAAGTGTGAGAAAGAAGCCCCACATTGAATAGAAATGAATATGTTGAGCGACATATACGTGACAAAGATTCATAAACTTGATACCTTAAGGTTTTTGGTTGAAAATGGTGTCAAGTTCACTTGTGTGATTAGCTCGTGACCCATTGACAAAGTTCTCCATGGTGTTTACTCCCCTTTGTATTTCCCAACAAGTGGTATTAGAGTCGATGGTTCTACCAAGTGACCGGCTAGGACGAGTAGTGGAATTGATAGTAGATCCATGTGTGGGGATCTTTTGTATCAAAAGTCTTCTTGACGATGTGGAGGTCAGGCGGCGTGTTTCGTTGATGTGAGCTAATGACAGTGCAAGTATTTAGAGCATATTGACAACAATGGTTAAGCTTTAATAAGGGCCACCATGCATGAATACTCGTAGATGGAAAAAGGCTTCCGGTTGAGGGAGAGTATACTATGTGAAAGAGACTCACACTTAAGGAGGAAATTGTTGATGTGCAAGTGTGAGAAAGAAGTTCCACATTGGATAGAAATAAATATATTGAGCAATATATAAGTGATAAAGACTTATAAACCTGATGTCTTAAGGTTTTAGATTGAATGTGATGTTAAGTTTACTTGTGTGGTTGACCCGTGACCTATTGACCTTGTTTTTCCCAATATTTACTCTCCTTTGTATTTCCCAACAACCTACTACACTTTTTCTCTCTTTTATTTTATTTTTATTGTTTAAAAAATAAAAAGAGGCACGGATTACCTTTCTTTCCCCTATTAAGTATTATGTTTTTTTGGTCATGTTATTGCGTTTTGCTTACTGGTCTGGGTCACAATTGAACGGACACCAACACGAAGATTGGCTCAACCAAAACTAATAAGAAAAGAAAGAAGATTCCACAATTATTTGTGTTTTTATTATTTTTTCTATCGACTCCTATATCATTGTAGGCACAATTTTGAAACACAATTGGCTCAAAAGAAATTTCAAAAGCAATGATCGCTCAATCACATCCAAGAATAGACGCTATGGTAATAAAGGAAAACAGTGTTTTTGTGTAGGACATTTTCGTACAGTCGCACTTACTAGAAGACGTCTCAATGCATTATTGTATTTAATTTTTCTTTGAAAGATACAAGATGCTTCATACAACTCCATCATCATCAGATTATAAAATTTTATTAACAGAAAATTTAAATAATTTATTAAAATGTAATTGAAACATATATTATATATAATTGTAAACCATTTTAATACACGTGTAAATATCAATGCAATCCATGCGTTTACACACATCAACATACTAAAGTACATATAAAATAATCTAAACACAAATTAGTTAAATTTAAGTTTTACAATGAAACAATAAAGTTTGGATAACCTTCTGAATTTAATTTTTATACAGTATAAAATTTTTTACAAAGATAATTAACTAAAAATTACTTTAAATAAAATTTTTAAAATAATTATTATAAAAGTTAATAATTTTATTATATATAATAATTTATAATTAAATAACAATATAATTTGTCTTGTAAAATGTATTTTACTTAAATTCTAAAGTTATTAGAACATTAAATCATGAATTGTGAAAATAATTGACATAATTAGACTGGACATTGAGGTCCCACAGTCTAACCATGTATCTGACAGTAGGTAACAAGAGATGACAATGGGTAGGGTACCATAGTACAAGGTATTCATAAACCAATCCAATCCAATAAAAACAAAAAAAAATCGATCTAAAAAATCAAAAACCGAATAAATCGAAAATCGAACAAACCGAAAATCACAAAAAATGAAATTTTTTATTGGATTGGATTGGATTTCAGATTTGATTTTGAAAATCGATCCAATCCAATTCAAACCAAACTTATACATACGTATATATTTTTATTTATAAATTTATGATATCAGTTATATTTATTATGTAACTTGTACTTATTTATGAAAAGTATATTTAATTAAAGACAGCTTTTTAATAACTATTTGAATAAAGATATATAAATGTAATTATCAAATTATGTAAATTTATTTTTTAGTAGTTTATATTTAAAGAGTTATACTATTATCAGCTATATAATGTCTTATAGATGAAATATTTGATATTTTTAATCATTTTCTATTATGTTTGTTATATTACTTACCATTTATTTAGTATTTTACCCAGCAAACTAAAACTAAAACCGAAAATCGATCAAATCCAAACCGCTTTAGATTGGATCAGATTTAAATATTAAACTAAACCAATTGGATTATGAATAAAAAAAAACGAAGTGATTGGATTGGATGGTTTTTTTTTTCAAAATTAATCCAATCCAATCCGCAAACACTCCTAATAGTACATGTTCCCATACTTGCGTTTGAAAAAAAATACCTGTACCTGCTTCTATACTAGCGCGAGTAATAACTTTAATCCCCATCCTCATACTCATTGGGTGCATATATACCCATACTTGCAACCGCTACCCACACTTTACTTATGTGTAAAGTCAATAAATCAATAAAAAATATTAATTAAAATCATTGTCAAAACTAAATTACAAATTCACTCTCAAAATCATCCAAATATAATATTAAGTCATCAAAACATAACATTAAAAATATTCAAACATAACCTTAAATCATTCAAATATAAGTCATAATCAAACAAACATCAAAAACATAATCATCTAATATATCATTCTTAAGTATAATGTTCTAATCACTTAACATAATTATTAGAAACTTGGACATCACGTGCTAGTACTCTCCAATACCTACCAAAAAATGATATATTGACACTAATATACACTTCAACATGAGGAAACCAAATATTATGGCTTATATATCATACATAATTACATAAATCCCACATCATTAACAATGCCCCCCACTTCATCAATTTACATCTTATAGTGTTATACATAAATCCCACTAAGCATAGTTTTGGAATGCTAGAGAGGAATAGAAATAAGATAAAAAGAATTAAAAAAAAATTGCTAAATATAGACAACACCTATGAATTGGTGGAAACAAAAGTTATAAGCTTGCAATAATGAGGCTGAATTAATCATCAACTAATAATTAATAAAACATATATGTGTTTGTGTGTGCGTGTGCGTGTGCGTGTGCACGGGTATGGGGCGTGATGGGTATTATAGTACCCATACTCACACCCATCCTTATTCAGTGAGTATTTGAATATTTTTGCGGGTACCCGTATGATTCAGGTACAATTGCGATCCCTATAGGTGACCAGATCTAGGGGTGTTCATAAACCAATTTAATCAAATAAAACCTAAAAAAAAAAACGATAAAAAAAACCAAAAACTGAAAAAATTGAAAACTAAAAATATTGAATTTTTTACCTAAATTAGATCGGATTTCATATTTGATGTTGAAAACCAATCCAATTCATTCCAAACCAAACTTATACATATGTATATATGTATTTTTATTTATAAATTTATGATACTAGTCATGTTTACATTTTTATTTATTATATATTTGTATAACTATCACATAAATTATACTTATTTTTGAAAAATATATTTAAATAAATATATTTTTTAGTAACAATTTGAATAAAAGTACATAAATATAATTATTAAGTTGTGTAAATTTATTTTTAATAGTATGGTTTTGAAGAATTATATTACTATTAGCTATATAATGACTTATAAATAAAATATTTGATATTTTAAATTATTTTTTATTATGTTTATTATATATGTTACCATCCTCTATATATAAAAATTAGAATAGCTATATTGGACAAGAGCATTTTTAGCTGTCATTTTTCAACAAGCGTTTTTAGTTATCATTCTTCAACGAAAGTGTTTTTAAGGATTTTTTTTTTTAACCTCTCATATCTTTTAATATATTGTTTTCAATATTTTTAGTTCTAAATTGAATTTTAATATTTTTTCAAATAAATTATCAATAATTAGATTGACATTGTATCATAATATAAGTTATATATTATAAATTTAAAATATAATCTATATGCTCAAAAATATTTATTTATTACAAATTTTAATTATTAAATAATTTATATTATATATTCAAAGTATTTATTTATTATAAATTTATATTATATAAAATAAATATTTATTCTATGCAATGCACAGATTAAAATATTAGTTTATTTATATTTTCTCTAAAAAAGTAAAAGTAAGACAAAAACGATCTAATCTAAATCGCTTTAGATTAGATTGGATTTAAAATTTTAACCAAACTGATTGAATGATGAAATAAAAAAAATCAAAATAATTAGATCGAATGATTTTTCTCTCCAAAAAATCCGATCTAATCTGATCTATGAATTCCCCTAACCGGACCACTAGGCCAACCCGAGGCTCCACGGTCTAACCGCCTGAATGTCTTTGTCAAAATGAAAATTATGGTTGAGACTTCAGACTTGAGATGCCCGTTTCTATGGATATGGATAGTAAAACTCCATTTCAAGCCAAAACCGATTATTCAAACATACGTGTAACATCATTTTATTATTAAAAAAATGACAAAGAAGACAGAGAAATACATAAAAACAAATGCAAAAGGCTTGGATAATTTATAATGACATTAACTTACATCAAAATATATAGAGACAAAAAAATATATAAAGACAAGCAAAAGAAAAATAAAAAGAGAACAAACACAAAACGTCAATCACTATAAAGAATGAAAATAAATAAAGTGTTTAAATGTATTTTTATTCTTTATAAATATGATTTTACTTGATTTAATCTTTTAAAAAAAATTGTTTGTTATAAATTTTTAAAATTTAAAAATTTTTAAAATAAAATCTTATCATCACTTAGTAATAATGTATCATACATCTAACCTTATTATGTTAATAATTATTTCAAAGTAACATATATATGACTAAATATGGGCCACATTAAGTATTGAAAAAATTATTTCAAAAAAATTAAATTGTGTGAAGATTTAAATTTAAAAATTAAAAGAGTAAAATTAAATATACACGAGATAAAGGAAGCGATAAGGACGTGCAACACCGTTTTATTATTAAAAAATAACAAAGGAGATAGACAAATGCATAAAAACAAAAGCAAAAGCGGGATGTTTTGTAATGACATTAACTTGTATGTTAGTATACGTTGTTTGAAATTGTAAGAGTATATCAATTTGGTCTTGATATTAATGAAGTTTCAAAGTAATTCTTGAAATTATAAAATATTAATTTAGTTTCTCTATCAGTCCCCCATCACCTATCACAAATGGTAACGTATGGTATGTCAAGTGTCTGAGGAGGTGATATCCATCCCATGTACGCTTCACATGGCCTCTATGTCATAGAGACAAATTTGACACAATTCAGAACCAAATCTATTTATAATATATAAATCTTAAGTCGTGAAATAATATGTTTACACATTAAAATTATGTTTTTTGTCATATCACATATTTTGTTGGTGTGTCATTCTTCCATACAATTTCTCACCTCTTTTTTTATTGGCTTTTAATATATTTCCTTCGATTCTCAACTTCCACCCACTCAATAACTCTTATTTGATATTAAAACTTTTGTGAATCCCATCTTTGCAATTAGTGCCATTACACCCTATGTTCATAGATTTGCCACTAAAAAACCAAATGAATTATTAGACAAACTGCTTAAATATCGTAACTCCTATTTTCGCAATTTAAGTGTTATTGTCATCACAATGACAATATCCTAACTCTAATCTCCACAATTAATATGTTGTGAACCTGAAAGTCAAAGTTTAGAACTTAGAAGCTTGGGTATCACAAACAACAGAAAAATAATTAATTGTACCCAAGCTTTTCACGGCCATATGCATGATTTTTTATATGACAAGAAATTATTACTAGAAAGGATATATAGTTATTTGTCATTCTCAAGATCATTAAAAAGAGCCATGATGGAGTGTCTTATAAAAGAAAATAACAAAAATAAAATAAAATTCATCCATATATATGAATCTAAATTCCTCTACATTCTACTCATAAATTGAAAAGAGAAATGACACTTTAGTAAATAATTTAGGCTCATTCTCTATTTATGACTCGAATTATAGTATTGTTATATCCACTATAATATTTAGAGGAAAAAAGGTCCAAAAGTAAATACAAAAGGAGGCAAAAAATTCATATTATAAAAATTTATTTAGATCTATATTAATATATTATTAATATTAAATTCCACCCCTACAAGGCATGGGTTATTGGCTAGTTGACACATAATTTAGAAATGACATTGACACATTGTTTATCTTTGATGCATCGCATTATAATCATATTTTCTTATTCTATATCTACATGTTTTTAATATATTTAAGAATATTCTTTTAGTAAATTGCATATTTTTAACTTTTTGGTTCATATTACTGTTTTCTATTTATTTTCTACATGAGAAAGAAAAATCTCAACTTGAGATGAAATGAGAACTAATTGGGATTGAATGAAACAAGAAATTAAAGATCACCATATCTTGATGTAGAATGCACAACACTAGCATAACATCAAGTATACTAGAATATTTTATTTTATCTTTGAGCCTCAATTATGAACCTTTAATTTTATTTTCTATTTTGAGGGCTTAATTAAAGACCATTTTATTTTCACAATTTCTAAACATGTATCACAAAGGCACAATTTCTAAACCTTACTTATAGAGACTTTTGCCACTCTTGCTTCTTTTGTGATAGCTAGGGTTAGTTCTCTCTCCTCTTTTAAAATGGTATTAGAGTCTATTCTAGATACATTAACAGACCACCTACCATTTTATCTACGTATCAAGCCCAATAGTGCTAAGCGTGAGGGGGTGTACTGGAAAAAACCCAATTCTCACATTGACTAATGATATGGCTAAAATGGAGTATATAAATGAGGAATAATCCTCACTTCTTGAGTTAGCTTTTGGGGTTGAGTTAGGTCCAAACCCAAAATTGTAAAAGTTCTCTTCTTTATTTTTGTATTTTCATGGCTCTCATGACAAGCTAAACTTCTTTTCTAATTCCATGTTAATCAAAGTTTAATTCTTTAAAGATTGTGAGATCTAAACATTCTTTATCTCTTTTCTATTTTAGGAATTTATATTTCTACTTTTTTTATTATCAAACATTGTTTTATTAGCTATGCCAAAAGGGTCCTTTGCCTAATTAAGAAGATTGTGTAGAGCCAATTAAGACTATAGATACGTAGTTGTTTAATAGTCCTAATAATTAATTAGTAGTAAAATAACATTCTAGTTATGTAAAAATATAATCTAAATATATTCAACTTATGCATTTGTTGGCTAAAATTAGGTCTTTCTTGTGTATAACGTTGTTGGTAGGCTAAATTTTAAAAGTTTATTTAAGGTTGTCTATTGATAACAAAAGTAATCAACGGGTTTATTGATAATTGTCATAAATACTCTTCCTAAGGACTCATATTTAGACAAATTATCTATATTCTCCCTTGTTTAGAACTATGTTTGATCACTTTTTAGGTAGAATTGTAGATAATCTAATTTTTAGGTCTAACTAACCATTTTGGAAGGTTGCATTATATTTTTCGCTTAGTTTTGTAAGAAATTAAGGAGATAGCATAAAGGGATTGGAGAAAATTAGAAGTTAGAAGATCCATTGTAGGAAGTGAACATTTGCTCAGCAAATTTTCCCACACCCAGCAAATTTGAGCAATTAGGATGAGACTTTTTGCCAAGGATTTGCCTAGTGAATCCTTGGCTTGCTAAGCAAATCCAAACAAAAAGTGTCCACTTAGTTAACTTACCTAGTGAGTTATTGATAAATGCCATTTATACATACATTTAAGGTGTGTATTTATGCAATTGAAGCTTTTTTTTCCCTTACTTAAGACTTGAATTGACTCTAGTATTTACAAAATGTAAGTAAATTAGATCATTGGTTAGACTCATTGAATTTGAACATGTTACTAATGATCTCCTATAATTTTTTATAGGGTTTAAAGAAACAGGATTGGAGCTGCCAGATGGAGTTTCGCTTACAAGAATTCATTAAGCGAGCATGACCTTTACTTAGCGAATACTTAAGCTCTAGAGAATGGGGAGTTCTGAAATCGAAGGATTCCCTCAGCGATAGTGATTTTTGCTGAGTAGAATTTGGGCCCTAAAGCTATAAAAATAAGGATTCATTGAGCGAAGGGTACACTCACTCAGCGAAAGTAGCCAAGTCATTTAATGAGAACGCAAAGGTGGCATTAGGGCATAAGGTGAAAAACATCAAAGACACTCTCTATCTCTCTCTATTGGTGCGGCTTGTTCTCTCAACATTTTGGAGACCTTCGAAAAGTTGGGAAGATCTCTAGAGACCTCCGATTTATTTTCTTCATCTCTTTTTGGCTGCTCCTCTACATCATGAATAGCTAGATTTACCCTAGTTAGGGTTTGAATGTTTATGTTTTTATGATATGTGTTTCACTTCCACTCCTAATGCTTGTTATGGTTTGATCTCCTGTAGCCTGATCTCATTGTTTGATATTGTTGGAAAACATATTCATTCTATAGATCTAAAGTAAACACCTAATGAATTGAGTATCTAGGAATAGAACACAGTTTATTAGCCATTCCTTAAACTCTTTTCCTAAAACAAATTAATTAGATAAGCTAATCAGAGAATTGGTAGTTTAACTAAATAACTTAGATCTAATCCACTAAGGGATTATGGATGGGATATTTTTATGGTTTATGGTAATGAACATATCATAGACTCAGTAAATAATCTTTGTATGCATAAAAGGGTGGTTTAGTGCAGTCAAACCCCAATGTTTTTACTTGTTGTTAATATTTTCTTCTGCATTCCAAATGTTTGTAAAAATTCCAAACAATGAATAATTCTTTTTCTCTTCATAATACTTCTATTTAAAGCATCAAGTTGTGTAAACATCTAGTATTGACCAAGTCCCTTGAGAAATGATACTCATATTCATCATTGTCTACTTGTGTGATTGGCATGCTTGCCAATGGGTTAACAAGTTTTCTAGCACCATTGCCAGGGACTTGCGTCTTAATACTAGGCATTTACACAGTTGTTGTTGTTTGGGATATGCATTCTTTTATTCTTTCATTCATTTTATATATCACATTCTTATTCTTTTGCATTGTACTGACCCTTAGGTTCTAGACTTGCTATTTCTTTTGTATACGAGGTAAAACTTTGACGGATCAACTATTATTTGACCTAAAAATTGAAAGGACTATCCGGAGAGCCAACAACAAAAGAAAGAAGGAACAAGGGTTAGCCAAGCAAAGGGACAATAAGAAATTCCTCACATTACTTCAATCTCTCAATCAGATCAACCACAAGAAGAAGCAGATATAGCTGATGAAGGAGGACAACCAGCCAAAAGAACACTTGGAGATTATAACTACACCCAAGGGCCAAGGCATTACTCCAGCATAGTGTGGCCTCAAATCACAGCCAACAACTTTGAATTAAAGCCAACATTGTTGAATCTTGTGCAGCAGAACCAGTTTGCTAACTTTGATCATGAAGATCCTATTGTATATCTCTCCACCTCCTATGAGTTATACAATACAATGAAGATTAATTGTGTGTCAAATGAAGCTATTTGTCTCGGAGCTTTTCCCTTCTCAGTCATTGGCAAAGCCAAAGCTTGGCTCTAATCTTATCCGAATCAGAGTTTGACAGAATGTGAATATGTGGAGAAGAAATTCTTGCAAAGGTTCTTTCCTCATTCCAGATATTTGCAAGCAAGAACCAACATTACCACTTTTTCTTAGAAGGAAGGAGAACCACTTTATGATGCTTGGGAGAGATTCAAGCACTTGCTTAGGATTTGTCTAGGACATGGTTTTGATGATCTTACCCAAACGTAAACCTTCTATAATGGGTTGAGACCACATGATAAGCTAATGTTGGATGCCTCAGCTGGTGGAACGATGGGCACAAAGACGGCAAAGGAAGCATAGACCTTAATTAAAGCCATGGCCTCCAATGACTACTTGATCCAGCATGATAGAAAAGGATCTACAGTAAAGAGAGAAACGGGAATTTTGGAATTGGATTCTCAAAATGCTATCCTAGCCCAAACAAGGTGTTGACTCAACAAATTGAGAACATTACCAAATAGATTGCTAAGCTTCCTTAATAGCTCAAGGCCATGTAGAGTAATCAAGTTTAACATCATCAAGTTTTGAGGTGTGACTTTTGTGGAGGAAACCATCTTAATGGTCATTGTGAGCCCACTTCTACCCCCAATCAACAAGAAGTTAATTATGTAGGGAATTATGGGAGGCAAGGTAATAATCCATATTCCAACACCTATAATCATGGGTGGAGGAATCATCCTAGCTTTGGATAGAGGCCAAATGTCGATCCTTCAAACAGGCAACTTCCTCCTCATTAACAACATCTGCCTCAACAACAAGCACCTCAAGATTGAACTTCTAAATTGGTGGAAACTTTGAATCAAGTCATGCAGGTGTCTATTTTCAATCAAAAGAATATTTATGCTTCCATCAAAAACTTGGAGATGCACATTGGTCAATTGGCCAAACAATTGGTGGAGCAAGCTGGTGAAAATTTCTCTGCCAATACCCAAGCTAATGCAAAGGAGCGTTGCAAGGCCATTGTGACAAGGAGTGGAAAAGAAGTTAAAAGAGAAGATGGAAACAAGAAGGGTGAGAAAGAAAAAGAAAAAGAAATTGAGAGAAAAAAAGAAGAAAGAGAAAAAGGTGACGATAATAAAATAATTGAAAATGAGGTAGAGAATGAAAAAAGAAAAGAGATTGTGAGAAAGAAGGGGAAAGCTTAGGAGAGAAGAACACTCCTCTGACTAGATCAAAGAGTCAAATTGTGAGGGAAGAGAAAAAGATACAAAAAGCCCCTCCCGCCCAACACCTACCTTACCCCCATGCTCCATCAAAGAAGGACAAGGAGCGGCAATTTGCCCCTTTTTTGAACATCTTCAAGAGGTTGCAGATCAATATTCCCTTCTCAGAGGCATTGGAGTAGAGGCCCACTTATGCTAAATTCATGAAGGAGCTCCTGACTAAGAAAAGGAGATTTATAGAGAAGGAAACAATTGAGTTGGAAAGCGCATGTAGTGCTATTATTCAAAAGATGGTGTCTCAGAAATCCAAATATCCTGGTAGTTTTATAGTTCCAGTCACCATTGGAGAATTAGCTATTGGAAAGGCTCTTTTGGATCTAGGGGCAAGCATCAATTTTATGCCCTTATCCATGCTGAAAAGAATAGGAGACGTAAGGCTTAAGCCTACTAGAATGACCTTGTAGCTAGCAGATAGATCCATCAAATATCCTCATGGAGTAATGAAGGATGTACTTGTGAAAGTTGATAAATTTATGTTTCCTACTGACTTTGTGGTGATGTCTATGGAAGACGATTCTGAAGCTCCTCTTATTCTTGGTAGGCCATTTATGAAGACAACTTGTGTCCTTATTGATGTAGATGATGGCAAGGTCACAGTTAGAGTGCAAAATGAAGTAATCGACTTTGATGTCTTTCAAGCTATGAGTCATCCAAATGATAAAAAGGCTTGTTTTAGGGTGGATGTACTAGATGAAGTCATAAGGAATACTACGAAGCAACTACATTCTCCTTCTCCTCTTGAGTGGGATACCTTGGCACTTGCTTATGAGAGTACCTCACAAGTTAAGAGATCTAAGTTAAGCTTGCTTGTAAGACAGTATGAATTATTCATTATGGAGGATAATGAAACTATTGGACTTATGTTTGGTAGATTTCAAACTATTATAAACAACTTGAGATCCCTAGGTAAAACTTATGACAATTATGACCATATAGACAAAATCTTAAGAAGCTTGCCTAGATAGCGGAGACCACAGGTTACAACTCTGAGAGCATCCAAGGACTTAACAGCACTCTCCATGGAAGAATTACTTGGAATCTTAAGGTTCACAAGTTGGAACTAAAGCAGGACGAAGGATTGAGAAAAGGAAAGTCCATTACTCTAGGCGTCCAGCGTCCAGTGAAGGGATCCTCGTCCAAAGCTCTAAATGTGGAAGAATCTTCTGAGGAAGCATATGAAGAAGATGACTCTGATGAGGACGAAATATCCTTTATTTCTAGAAAAATACAAGCTTTATGGAGAAAGAAAGGAGGGTCCAGAGCTAGAAACTTTACCAAAAAGTTTAGTAAGAAACCCAATGATAAGAGTCCACCAATCTGCTTCGAATGCAAGAAGCCTGTGAAAGAGCAAGAAACGCACAAGAAAGGAAGGTTGAATTGTGCATTAAAAAACTTTCCAACTTAAAAGCAAGTTCGTAAGCGTTTTAAGCAAAGGATAAGGAAGAACAAGAACACAAGGAATTTATACTGGTTCATTCAACCTTGAGCTACATCCAATCCCTTCACCTAGAAGGTATTTACTAACCAACCTTAGGTTACAAGTATTCTTCACGGCCTCTTCAAGCTTTACAACGCACTCATCCCAGATTGCTTTAACAACTTAAGTATTCTTTTTCACTAAGCTTCTCCAGGCTTTCACAACAAATACAGTTGATTAAAGAGAAAAACGACTCACAAAGTGAGGATGTAAAAGATTAAGCTTATTACAGAATTGTTTCTGAGAGTTTTCACTATTGTCTAGTGAACGCAAGAAAGCAATGTGTTCTTTACACGAGATTTACAAACAACGTCTATTTTTTTGACTTGATCTGTTCTCGTTGTCTCTACACTTCGTTCTTCTTTCTTGGTAAATATATAGTCTTCAGCGAAAAAGAGCCATTGAAGATGACTTAGCTTTAGTCTTCAAGAAAGAGGCACACGTATCGAGCTTTCAAACAGGTCAAAAAAGGGAGCTTTTGAACTTGCACCGAAATGGAAGGTGTAAGACTGTGTTTTCGGTCTGCTTTTCTAAACAATCTTCATTTGGTTTGGCAGCTTGAAACATTGACTTCCTTTTTCTAAAAAGTTGCGCTTTTACACTAGAATGTTTCTGTCTACCATTTAATGCTTGAAATATTTGAATGTTAGATCTTAAAATGGTAAGGCATTAGTCTTGAAGATAATATATATATATATATATATATAACATATAGATTGGACGAGTAATTTTGAACTTAATCGTTAAAGAGCTTACGTCTGGATGCGTCTAATATGAGTGTCTAAGGTTTAAGACACATAGTACATGAATGAGACTTACTCTTGGACAGTCATCATATATGAGTCTAATGGACGCTCGTTTAAGATTGGCACTTTGGACGCCATGAGGTTGGACGCTGTAAATTTGTCAATTCACACAGAAACTTAAACTTTAATAAGTTTGTTATCTTTAAAACTTAGAGGAATTGGACCCTTTAGCGTCTTTGGTTTTAACAGCCTGGACACTTAAAGGTTGAATGTCCAAGTCTACAAAAGGAGAAGAAGAAAACCTTTTTCAAAAATAAAAAGAAAGAACTCATGGCAACCTAGGAAGACATGGATCTATCTTCCTCAAAAGAAGAAGGAGAGGAAGAAACAAACCTTTGTCTCATGGGTGAGACTAGTTCAGAAAGCTCAGAAAATGAGCAAGAGGAAGAGATAAACTTCAATGACTTATCTTCTCTTCAAGAAGCATACAATGAACTGCTCTCTAATTCTTCAACTCTCTCAATAGGTTATAAAGAATTAAAAAAAATTCAAAAATGACAAAAGAATTTAATCTACTCAAAGAAAATTATGAAAATACCTTGAGAGAAAATGAAAAATTAAAGGCAAAGGATGTTACATAAGTAACACCTCCTAATGAAGCATCGGAACTTCAGAAAGGAAGTAAATCGCTTAAAAGAAAATTTATCCAAATTTGTTAATGGAACCGAAAATTTAAACAAAATTCTTTCCTATAGACGAAATCCATACGACAAATCTGGTTTTGGCTTTGTTAAGAAAAAAGCTTCTGAAACAGCTAAAAGTACTACTTTTTGTAAATATTATGGAAAAAGTGGTCATGAATCATCTCGATGCATTCATCGTCCAGTTACAAAGGTGTCCAATGTCTTCAGAACTAATAAGAAAGGACCCAAGTCCATTTGGGTACCTCAATCCATGATTATTCCTGTTTGCAAATCTACTTGACAACAGAAAAAAAAAACTTCAATCATGGTACCTAAACAGTGGTTGCTCACGACACATGACAAGAGAAAAGTCTATGTTCTAAAGCCTCCAACAAAAGCATGGTGGATGGGTCACTTTTGGAGGAAATCAGAAGAGGAAGATAAAAGGATTAGGTAAAATTGGTAGACACCTTTTACCTTCCATTGATAATGAGTTGTATGTTAAAAGACTCAGGCACAATCTGCTAAGCATAAGTCAATTATGTGACAGTGGACACAATGTCTCCTTTAACAAGGATGAATGTATAGTCAAAAAAGTAAATGGATCGATCTTGTTTTTTGCTAAGAGGCAAAACAATCTATATAAGATTGACTTAAATGATTTAACAAATCAAAATGTATCTTGTCTAGTATCCATCAACAAGAATTAGTGGATTTGGCATAAGCAACTTGGACATGCAAGCTTGAGATTAATCTCCAAGCTAAATAAGCATAACCTCGTAAAAGGTCTTCCAAATCTTATATACAAATCTGACGTTCTTTGTGATGCATTTCAAAAAAGGAAACAAGTGAAAAACTCTTTTGATTCAAAAAATGTTGTTTCCACTGCTAGACCTCTCGAACTACTACATGTTGATTTGTTTAGACCAACTAGTCACTTGGTGGAAAACGATATGGATTAGTTGTAGTGGATGACTATACTAGATAGACATGGGTTATGTTCCTAAAACACATGGATGAGTCTTTCAAAGTCTTTTCTATATTCTGTAAAAGAATTCAAAACGAAAAAAGTGTTTGCATAGCCTCAATC
This sequence comes from Spatholobus suberectus, assembly GCA_004329165.1. Taxonomy (NCBI): domain Eukaryota; kingdom Viridiplantae; phylum Streptophyta; class Magnoliopsida; order Fabales; family Fabaceae; genus Spatholobus; species Spatholobus suberectus. The sequence goes on from CM014736.1 coordinate 34,937,544, forward strand.
AGAAGTGATCATGGAGGAGAGTTTGAAAATGAAAGTTTTCAGGGGTTCTGTGAGGAAAATGAAATTGTCCGCAATTTTTCTGTACCTAGTACACCTCAACATAATGGTGTGGTAAAGATAAAGAACATGTCATTCTAAGAAATGGCTAGAAACCATGCTTAATGATAACTCTACTCCTAAACACTTCTGGGTTGAAATTATAAACACAACATGTTATTTACAAAATAGAATATATATTAAACCTATTTTGAAAAAGACTCCTTATGAATTGTGGAAAGAATGAACACCCAACATATCATATCTCCATCCTTTTAGATGTCAATGTTTTATTCTAAACACTAAGGACAATCTTGGAAAGTTTGATTCTTAGTGTGATGATGGGATACTATTGGGCTATTCTGAAACGTCCAAGGCATATAGAGTCTATAACTCTAGAATCTTAACAATTGAAGAAACCATTCATGTTAAGTTTAATGACAATAAACCTGATAGAGAACTATCAAAGCTGGATGAATCTTTTGCATATATGAAGTTGGACGACTCCAAGCAACCAACGTCTAAAACTCTGTTGGACGATCCAAAAGAAGAGCAAAAAGAACCAACTAGAAGTCAATAGCAAATGAAGGTCTACCATCCAGAAAATCAAATTCTATGAAATGTATGTGATCATGTTAAAATAAGATCAACCTTCAAGGAGCAAGCTCAAACTGCTCTAATCTCCCATATAGAACCAAAGACAGTGGACGAAGCTCTTTTGGACGAAGGTTGGGTTAAAGTTATGAAGGAAGAGCTAAGTCAATTCAAAAGAAATGACGTGTGGAAGCTAGTTCCTTTACCTAAAGACAAATCTATAGTAAGAACAAAATGGGTATTTTGCAACAAGCTAGACAAGGCAAGTAATGTAGTAAGAAACAAAGCTAGACTTGTAGCTCAAGGGTACTCTCAACAAGAAGAATTTGAGATGAGGATGATGGGAGAATTGAAATTCTTTCTAGGATTAAAAATAAGACAAACAAGCAGTGGCATATACATACATCAAACGAAGTATGCAAAAGAGCTACTCAAGAAGTACAAGATGAATGATGCCAAAGAAATGAGCACACCAATGCATTCATCTTCAGTACTTGGACTGGATGACACATCCAAAAAGGTAGACAAAACCACATACAGAGGTATGATTGGATCTCTACTATATCTTACAGCGTCTTAAGCAGATATCATGTTTAGGGTGTGTCTTTGTGCCCATTTTCAATCTGATCCCAGAGAAATTCATCTAATAGTAGTAAAAAGAATTTTCAGATATTTGAAAGGAACCACTAATCTTGGTCTATGCTTTAAGTTGAATAAAGAGTACAAGTTAGTTGGATTTTGTGATGCTGACTATGCTAAAGACAGAATAAAATGAAAAAGAACTAGTGGAGGATGTCACTTCATTGGTGGAAGTCTTGTCTCCTGGACGAGCAAGAGGCAAGGAACAATTGCGCTATCCACAGCAGAAGCGGAATACATATTAGCAGTATCCTGTTGCTCACAAATTTCATAGATCAAGCATCAATTAAAGGACTATAGTATCTATGAAAGTAAAATTCCTATACTCTGTGATAATACTGCTGCCATAAACTTGTCAAAGAATCCCATATTACATTCTAAAGCAAAGCACATTGAAATTAAACATCACTTTATAAGAGATTATGTTCAGAATGGGGTTATTGATATTCAGTTTATTAATAATGAAAATCAATTAGTAGATATATTTACAAAACCACTTCCTGAAGATAAACTCGTCCATATTCAAGATTGTCTTGGTATAGAATTTATAAAGGAATAGATTTCTTTCATGTGCCTTGACCGTCCAATGACAAGTAGCGTCCAATACCATACAATGTCCATTATTATATCATCGTCTATCATTGGTAGTACGGTCCATATACTATAATGTTTCATATTTATGTGCATAAATATCTTCATTAGTACATAATTATGTTTTCACTGATAATGATTTAAAATAAATGCTTTATTCCCTGTCTGAGTCACTATTGTGCCGTAAACTACCATCAAAAAACGCACACGCCTAAACCAACATTTATTGCGCATTATCTCTTTCTTCAAAATTCAAAAACCGCCAATATCTAAAACCCTTTGATTACTTCTTATGCGCTTAAGCCTTCGAAAAACAAACACCATTACTCTCATACTTGTTCTCTTAGACTTTGCTTAATATCTCTCTCTCTCTTTCAAACTCTAAAAACTTTCCAAACCCTAATCTTCAACTTATCGACAATGGTAATGGAAAAGGCAGACACCGCCATGAAAGTTGTTGCCCGTGTAGAAAGTCAGAATGAAGCCATCGTTTTGATTAAAAGCTGCTTTGACATCGAAGCCCTTGAAGACATGGGGGTCAAGGTGAAAGATAACTTGATGAGATGTGGAATCCTAAACTATTTCCACCTAAATGAGGTCATTTACCCAGAACTCATCAGACGCTTCTAGAGGAGTGCAGAATTCACTAAAAACAGTGTGGTCGAAACTGTTCTAAGAGTGAAGGTCACCATTGACCTGGAGAATGTCATGCAAGCTGTCGGATGTGAGCGAGCTGGCTCCTGCATAAAGAACGGATGGGAAAGCAGCTTCAGCGACCATAAAACAATAGATGCTGCTCTGATGGGACCAGAAGTAGAAGGTGTGGTGGAATACAACAAGCTGACGAAGGAAGGCAAAGTATTCCAGTAGTTTCTAAACAAAGGAATACTCCACAAGGCTGGCTCCAAGGACAATGTGACCTTCCTACACCGGTTCGCCCTCTTCCACACGGTGACTAGACAATAGTTCAATCTTCCCCACCTTATCCTCAGCAACATCTTCAGAGCCATGAAGGGTCAAGGTGAATTCGACCAGATCACCTATGCTGCATTGCTAAACAGGATCTTTTGGCTGCAGCAGGTATACCACGTATTCTTTGCTCAGTCTGGTGGTGAGCAGGGTGCGATCAGGATGCTAGGTGGTGGCCACAAGTTCACCCAGTTGCCCTTCGGCAGCAACAACATAAGCCAAATGAAGGCTAGGTTTGTATTGAAACCCTTGGAGAAAACCGCCAAGACTGTAGAAGTAAAGGAAGAACCTGTAGAGGAAGCACCACAACCTGTAGTGCCACAAGCCTCCCAACAAATCAAGCAACTGGACGATGAAGCTCTTTTCATCCATCCAGTGGCTATTGCCAAGCCGATTATTGCTAGAAGGCAAACGTCCAAAAGGAGATCGTCCAGAGTCACACAGTCCAGGACTTAACAAGCTCTTGTGCCGCAGAGGCCCTTTTTGCTGCTACACCTCTTCCACCAGCACCAGCCAAAAGGAAACTCCAACTTCAAGAAAATTCTGATGATGAGGATAGCGAATCCATTACAGTCCTTTTGAAGAAACAAAAAACTGCCATTGTTGCAGTCTAACCAATCCCCTCTTAAAAATGACCTGCAGAAGACCAACCAACAACTGAAGTCAGCAAGAAAAGTAAGTCTTCTGCTCCAGAAGTTGCTGTTATGTTTGAACAAGATTTTGTTGATTCAAGTATTATTGAACCTGCTAAACAACCAACCCAAACCCAAACCTAAACACAAGCCCAAACACCAACCATACCATCTGATTACCCACCATGGTACCAACCCACTTACACCACGCCTTAGCCAGACATGTTATTGCCTGATGATCATGGTTATGTATGCATCATTCCCACCCCTGGCCTCACTAAAACATACCTCTCCGTCAAGCCCCCCAAGCAGCCTTCCCCAACTCCCAACATAAATCTAGCCATATCTTCTGTTTTTGATGGACAAGCAGAAGCTTGGGAGAAAACAAAAAAGAAATGGAACCTACTTTTTGGCAAAGGCAACCAGCAGAACTTAATGGATGACAATGCGATGATCCTGCATCTAAAGCCTCTTCCGGAGCCAGAGTACGGCTTCGACTACTCGCCAGTTTCTTTTAAGCCTTACATGGAGGACTACACTCATCAACCTTCTGCAAAATTTTTGGCTCTGCCCCCAAGAACAATTGAACACTTGTTGCTCAAGCGATTTATCAGAAGGAGGTATCCTAGACTTGTTCGAGCTTGGCGCTTCAATGCACACCCTCCTAAAGTAGTTCAACACAAAGTACTGCCAGTTGAGGAAATTGAACAAGAGCGACAAAGGCAAGGTCGTCAGGAGGATAAAATCATCCAAATCAAGCTTGCTAGATTGAAGTTTAGGCCTCTGGATCCGTTAGAAGCTGGTTTCTTCCCCACTCCATTCGAGCATATGTTCTGCAACTCTTTAAAGAGCTTTGCATTTTTTAAGTTCCAACTCTATATTCCACCTTCTCAACACATCTCACCGTCCACCACAGTTTGCATCCAGTCAGATCATATCTGCCCTAGACTCCCAACCCTCGATGTAAATAAAAAGAAGAAGATCACAAAGCCACCCTCTCTACCATTACCTTCCAAGATTGAGTTTCAACAGCATCCCAACATTACTCAGGAATGGTACATAGCTCGGCGTTTATCACAAGAGATGGACGAGGATGATGCTGAACGCTTTTGGCATCAACATATGTTCAATTGTGAGGCAAAAGCATCTAGTAGTGGACTCTTTGCAGAAGACAAGGCTGAAACTCCAACACTGAAAAATTGTAAGTACACGCAACGTTCAACTCGTATCTTTCATTCTTCTGATTTATCAGCCGCCTTTGTCCTTCCAGCACATAAGCACCCTCTCATTGGAATGGAAACGTCTATCATATACGCCATACTTGCTGCAATAACCAGCCCCAAGTCTTTCCAACCTTTATATCCTTGGGCAACACCCCATCCACACCAAATACACATTCCTAGTCTAAGGTTTTTGGAAGCATCACCTCCACCCTTAGACGTCCATCCACCAACTCCATCTCAACCACCCTCACCAATACCTTTGCCACCTCCAACTCCCGGTTCACAAGCCTCCGCCCGCCTTCCCACTACCCTTCTTGCACCTCCTACCCTTCCACCCATTGACCCGGCAGTTCAACACTATCTCACTACCCAACTCCAACCCATCATGATACTTCTCCAACAAATCCTCCAAAACCAACAAGAACTTCTTCGAACCCCACAACCCTCTCCATCGCCACCTCCCCTTCCTCGACTCCTAAATGACTATGATTTTTTTTTCTTTTCTTGTTGTTTTTGATTATGACAAAAGGGGGAGAAATACAAAGAAATAAAGTATGTTTTCTGTATATAGTTGCTTTCTATTACTTGCTTTTTGTTTGCATTCATGCATATGCTTTATATACGATCTATGTTTTGGATTGATATGTTTCGAATGTATGCAAACTTGATTGATATACCAAACTCAGGGGGAGCATAAAATTAAGACTATCGAAACTTATCATATGCTATGCATTTTTTTAAGAATATATACTCACAAAACTTAAAAACTAATAAGGTTTGTCATCATCAAAAAAGGGGAGATTGTTGGAACCAAAGACATATGAAGCGTCTAGTCCCTCAAATTTTGAAGATAACAAACTTATTAAGTTTTAAGTTTCTGTTGAAAATAATGTTTTTCTACAGCGTCCAATGCGTGTTTTATATCAAGGCGTCCAATGCACCAATTTTAACAAGCGTCCAATAATCTTGTATATGAAGTTCGTCCAAACGTAAGTCTTTCCAACGATTAAGTGTTAAAAGCTTGTCTGAACTATGTGTTTCTCATATGAATATTTTGAGACAAATGCTTTACCTATTAAAGAGATCTAACGTTCAAATTTCTAAGCATTAAATGAAAGACAAATACATGTCAATGTATAAGCGCAATATTGCAGAAAAAGGGAGTCAACTTATCAAGCTGGCAAGCCGAATAAAGAATGATTAGAAAAGAAATTCTTTAACACAGCTCTACACCTTCCATTTTAGTGCAAGAACAAAAGTTACTTTTCTGACTCTACTGAAAGCTCGATACACGCGCACATCTTGAAGAATGAAGCTGATATTTCAACGACTATCTTCTGAAGACTATATCAACTCAGAAAAGAAGAATATAGAGTGAACGACGAATTTTATCCATGTGTGAAATTGTTTTTAAACTTTTTGTAAAAACACTCTCACACTTTCATATGCTCACATTGTGAGTTAATCAATTTGTAACAACCGTTTATGTTGTAAAAACCTAGAGAGGCTTAGTGAAAAAGAATACTTGGGTGATTAAGCAATTTGGATAGATTGCTCTGTAAAGCTTGAAGAGGAGGAGAACAATACTTGTCGTGTAACTAAGTTTGGCTAGTGAACACCTGTAGGACGAAGGGACTAAACGTAACTCAAGTTTGAGTGAACCAATATAAAAATTCCCTATGCCTTTGTTCTTCTCTTATCCCTTCTTTAACTCTTTTCTTGAACTCGTTTTGATTACTTTAAAAGTTTTTTAAATGCACAATTCAACTCCCCCCCTTCTTGTGCGATCCTTGTATTTTCAAAGGAGAGGACTTATAGCTGAAAGAAAGGTCAGCCTTAAGGAAGGCGAATATGATGAATTCAAGGCTAAATTAGATAAGAGGAAATGGCATATTCTAGCTGACTTGCTTGACTACATCAATGAGGGCATAGTTAAGGAATTTTATGCTAATACCATTCCTGCAGGGGTTAGCTAGACAGGGAGACAATCTTTTGTCAGAGGCATACATGTCAGCTACAGTGCCAAGGCTTTTAATAATTTGCTGAAAACATGAAGGAAATTCGATGCTGGATTTTGTGAATTTAATGAGTAGGTCAACGAGGAGGAGCCCATAGATGATGAAGCTGTGGCATCTCTATTATGTATCCCTAGTGGAGGTTGGGAAAGGAACCAAAGGGAGAAGCCTTTGAGGATCCATAGGAAACACATCAGGACTATCATGCAGATATAGACTACTTTCTTCTTCTCTAACATTGATCCTTGCTCACACACCTCTAATCTCATGGTTAGGTGTGGTCGCTTCATCTATGATATTCTTATAGGGATGACATTGATTTTGGAGTTGTCATCTCCTTCAACATCCGAAATTCAGCAGACTCAGGTGGTTCTGCTAAGCTAGGATTCCCTGCTTTAATTACCATGTTATGCCATTAGAAAGGGGTGAATGTTTCAGAACAACCCATTACTCATCTTTGTCCAACCATGACGGCCAAATACATCAACAAAAACTGTGTCAACCCGGCTGAAGAAGTTGAATCTCCACCTAAGGTGTAGCCCTATTCTTAGAGCTCCTAGGTCTCATAGCGAATACTTCTCTGCAGGTAGGAGAATGCTGCTCTTCACCGGGGGCAATTGGTACTTTTGGAGGCATTCCATGGTTTAGCAATGCATATCTCATCTGAAGCCCCAAGACCTACTCCATGCCTTAGAAAGGAGGAGTTTCTTGCCAGAGTCCAGTGGCCTGTAGAGATCGGGGATCAGCCTCTTGACCAGGAGAAAGGTGGAGCAATAAGAGCAGCAGCTGATGGTGATGACGAGAAGATGGTTGAGCGTGTATCTCAGGAGGATGACTTTGACCTCTTAGTGTAGTTGATCATTGCAGGACCACTATCTTATCTTATCTTGATGCAATTTTATTTCTTTTATTTTCAGTAATTGGTAGCTAGTAGTAGTAGCCTTGAATTTAGTAGTACATGGATTGAGGTGAATGCAAGCATTCTTGTTTCCAGTGATATAATTAGTGTTAAGCTAGGGGATATTATCTCTACAGATGCTCGTCTACTTGAAGGTGATTCATTGAAGATGTGGGAATGGTAGTTGAGATCAAAGCTTGGAGTGTTGAACAAAAATCTCAAGGAGTGTTGGAAATTGAGATTTTTCCAGCTATTAAAATAAAATATTTTAATGTCTCCACAGTTTTCTGTTTTGCTTGCAAACTTGCTTAAAGATTGCTTATGTTTAGAAAAAGCTAGCTGTAGTTGTGGGCTAATGATGCCTACTTTTAGCTTAATCATAATTTGTTGTTTGCTCTATCTAATCAGGGGCTTATTACTTTTTCTATTTAAACATTGGCTGTAACAAATCAAATGTGTGCAAAACTGTGTGATAAAACTGAAATACATCATTCCAGTTTTTGGTCCTTTCTCTTTTCGTCTCTTTGGTTTTTTGTGTAATCCTACAACTCTTTTATGTTCTGTTTTTTAACACAAGCTTCTAAAACAATCTTCTAATTAGCTTTATAAAGCAGTTTGTGCAGTGTATGATCTATGCAAAGCAATTACTTAAATGAATTCAATCAGATACAATAATCTTAAATGATATAACTAAAACACTAGTTTTTCAATTGATTTTTTCGTATACTTAGAAGCTTATTCAAAACAATACAGCCGAAGAAGGTTTTAACTCAAGCCTCTTAACTTCTATGCAAATTCTCCATCGTTTACTGTTAGAGTCACCTTGAGAAAGAGTACCATGCTGCTGAGGGCTTTCTTTTGAGTAAAGCCTTCTGATTTGGCAAATCGGAAAATGCTACTCTTTCAGATTGAATTTTGCATAAAATCCGTTCAGTAAGCCAAACATAGCGGTCTCAAACTAGTGGAAATTTTTGGAGTGCTGTTAGTAAAGAAAATATTTATTTATTCCATACATGAGGAGGAAGACAGAAGACCAACTGAACCTTCTTCGTCAGTGAATTCTAAAACTCCTGTATGGTTGGTCTTTCTCTTCTTTTCTCAGTAGCTTTGATGCGTGAAAGTACTTGGTTCCCATATCAAGGGTGCCGAGATCATACAAGCAAGAAAGGAGGCAGTTTGATTGATCTTATAATATATCCACTACCTGGTACAATTTCTAGTAAAAACTATAAAACACAATTTCAGCCTTTTGGCAAGTCTAAAATACAATGATACAATTGTACATTTAATTGTGTACGTTAGCCTAAATTCTTCCAGGAAACTGTACATATATGTTCCTAATATAATGCCAATTTTGTGTTGATTGGAGGTTGTGTGTGCAAATTTTGCTCGATGCTTATACAGGTTATACTACCTATACAATTAACGGCAAATTAATTACCTGAAATTAAAACCAAACCATTCATCACATTTTTTTCTTATTTGCAAACAACTTGAAATAAATCACTCAAGAGAGATGAGATTTCTTCCACAAAGACACAAATTAAAATTACATAAAACATACACACGTTCACACAAAAGAAACATATTAAACTACGAGTAAACTATTTCCTTCCTCTATGATTTGTCCTTTCACTCCTTCATTGTGCACACCTTCAACAAGTCTTGCAAGCCATTGGCGTTTCCAAGTCATGAAAATATTATATCCCAAAAGCATTCAAAATACCACCCCACATGCAAATCCCACTGCTATAGCTTTCCAGCCAAATCCTGATTCTTCATGGTGAAATGTTGAATGTGGTAGCCATTCTCCATCCTTGTTGCAGGATTTTGACAAAGTGAATCCACATAGCATTGGGTTTCCAGCATAGGAATCATTTCCAAAGGTATTAAACTATCCACCTGTAGGTATGATACCCACAAACTGGTTTTGTGAAAGATTCAAGAAAGAGAGAAAATTCAAATTTGTCAAAGCCATGGGAATCTCGCCCATCAACTGGTTCCATGAGAGGTCCAACCATTCCAAATTTCTTAAATTACCCAGTAACAGTGGAATGGTACCAGTGATTCTATTGTGTGGAAGGTTAAGCCCTATGAGAGAATGCAATTCTCCAATGACTTCTGGAATTTCACCTTCAAACACGTTATTTGATAAATCAATAGTTGTGAAGGTAGTCAATATTCTCTCGAGCTCCATGTCTCGACCTTTCATTACAATCACTATAGAATCATTATATGAACTGTCGTTACCCATATATTTCAAACCAGTTTGGCTGTCATCACAATCATCATTCCTTGAAAGTTCTAGATGTATGATGCTGGCAAGGGCCCACTAAAACTATTATTAGAGACATCAAAAATTCTTAACCTGGGAAATGGATGCTTGGTACCGAAAGAAGTGATGACACCATGAAATTTATTTGACCGTAAACTGAGTACCTGTAACTCTTGCAGAGTTTCAAGCCAATGGAGAACTGTATCGTCTATGTTATTGTTTCCAAGGTCCGAAACTTCGAGTGCTGCGCAGTGAGTCAAAGACAGTGGTAATGGTCCCTCCAACCGGTTTCTATTCAACTTTATAGTCTAAGATGCATTTCCCTTTCTTGTGTTTGAATGAAAAATTTTAACAGAATAATTTATTTTTATAAGAAATTTAAAATATTTTGTAGTGACATATGCTGTTTAGATAAAAAGTTTAGCAAAAATTAAAATTCTAATAATTTATAAAAATATTTTGATTATCTAAAATTATAAAATTTTAAATTTTATCAAAAAAGTACAAATTTAAAATTCTTCATATTTATTTTCTTTTATTTTTATGTCTATTTTCTCTTTCTCCTTTCTTCTCTCCTCTTTCTTTCTTCTCTCTCTCCCTCTCTCTTCTCTCTCTCTCTTCTTTCTATCTCTTCTCTTTTTCTTTGTTATATTTTTATGGTCTCTCTCTTTTATCTCTCTCCTCTCCCTCTCTTTACTCTCTTTCTTCTATCTCTCCTCTTTCTCTCTCCCCTATGTTTTATCTCCCCCTCCTCTCTCTCTTCTTTTCCTCTTTTTCTTTTTTTTTCTTTTTATCAATATTGATGTAAAAAATATTAATATTTATATTTTTGAATTATTAAATATTATTTAATAGTAAAATTATTTGTAAATTATTAAATATTTAAAAATGTACTAACTTTTTTTTGGAAAAATTTAATATTAAAATTTGAATTTTTAAATATATATTTAAAAAATAAATTTTGTATATGGTGAAAATTAAAATGTCATATCCAAATTTAAATTTTAAAATCTTAAAAATTTGAATTAATTTATCCAAACAGAATATTTAATAAATGAAAGAAATTTAAATTAAAACAATTCAAATTTCAAGCATTTCAAATTCTTTAAAATTTTAAAATTTCTCGTCCAAACACAACCTAAAAGAATTCTGAATTCTAGAAAAAAAAAATTATAGAATTGAATTATCTTTTTCTTAAGAGTATACATTATTAATATTTTGTCTCCTAGAAAAGAATAGTTGGAAAAATTATACTTGCATATATCATTTTCCTTTTAGGAATGAATCAACTAGAAATCAATTCATTATTCAATTTTAATTAAACATTGGTCATTAATTGGTTAATTAATTAATTTGCTATAAAAGAATCTTCTAAATTAAAGCAAAACAACCGACCCGTTTTACAGTCACAACGTACAGTTTATTTTATTATAAATAAACATAACGTAAGGGGGTGTGGTCAGTCACCCATCCTCCGCAGAAAACGTATCCAAATTACTTTTCCCAAAGAATCTGCCAATTTTGTGGTGTGATTTTTTGTTTGCAAAGAAGAAAAAATGCCGTTGAAGGTGTTAGAGGCCACAGTGTCGAGCTTTGATGGGGTGTTTGAGAAGTTCCGATCAGAGGCTCCACAAAACAGGGCCAATCTCATCCTCTTCTTGGCTGACAAAGACCCTGCTACCTCTCTCAGCTGGTGCCCAGGTATTTTTCTCTTTTTCATAATTTGCTTCTTTTACTGTGTTCTTGTTTTGTTTCTTCTTTTTGGTCTTGCCCTTTTTTTTTCTTCTTTTTTTTTGCATTCACGCACTTAGCAAATGAGAATCATTAGATAAAAATTAGACGACTCAGATTTTATCTCAGCAAATCCAAATTAAAATGACTCAGATTTTATCTGGACAAATGGAGCTTAAAACATGTATTGAAATCTGAGTCGTTTGATCTTCATCTAACAGTTCTGATTTAACAACTGTGAGTGGGAATTTGGTGAAATCCATTTCCAATCTTTCAAGGAATTTTCGGTTTTTTATTTTGGAATTTGTGGGAGAAAAACTGTATTGCGTCATATTTCATAGAGCATTTGGCAATATCAATGGGAATTCTTTGCTGACATAGAGAAATTTGAGTTTTTTTCTATGCCAATATTGGGGAAAACAAGTATATTTTGTGGGAAGAAGGGCTTCTCACAGATTGATGTTCTGTGGATGCTTTAATTTATTTCCTTCATTCTATGGTGGTGAATATAAATTAACAATGAAAGTATTATAGCAAGTATAAAAAAGAAATACGAAAGTATTATATTCGACAAGAAAAAGGGTGAGGTTTGATATTGATTACATTTTTTTGTGTCAAATTGTTAGAATTTGGTGACAGTTAGAGAAGCATGACTAGATTATCAGAATCCCTGAATATGACTAATTTTCTCCTTTTTTAATATTTTCCTTTTCCTTCTTAGATTGTGTGAGAGCAGAACCTGTGATTTACAAGAAGCTGGAGGCATCACCTGATGACATTGCAATTTTGAGAGCTTATGTTGGAGATAGACCAACATGGAGGAACCCCCAGCATCCATGGAGGGTGGAACCTAGGTTCAAGCTCACTGGGGTGCCAACGTTGATCCGTTGGGAGAATGACACAGTCAAAGTTCGCCTGGAGGATCATGAAGCTCACCTTGAAAACAAAATTGAAGCTCTTGTTGCTGATAAGTGACAAATGATTGCCAGTGCAGTGTCTTAGAGAGTTGGTATCACATATAGTTTAAACATTGTATGCTGTACTCTTATCAGCAAGTTATCCTTATCATCATACTTATAAATTTGCTGCTCAAGCATATAATAAATGATGAGTACCAATGGTGACAAGTCTATATAAATCAATGGTTGGTTCTTACATTGATTGTGGTTATTTTTGTGTTTGTTTGTTTACTGTTTTGGGCATCATAAATTTACTGGCTAATCCTAGACAATGTTCAGCTGGCTGTGTATATAACCCAAGTCAGCCTGAAATTGGAAATTACTATATGGTCAACAATTTAAACTGCACCAGTTACGTATGGTGTTTTTGCAGACTGGAAAATAGTCTACTGAATTTTGATTCAGAATTTATACCTTCATACTACCTAGTTGAGAGCGAGAACCATATTTAAAGAGAAAGGATCCTCTCCATATTTGAAGGCTTTTCAAAATCAAACAAGTTGCTGCATTTTACTGTGCTGTTTCTCCTTTCATTCCCCAAGAGTCATCACAGAGAAAGTTGGGTCAGCGGTCGTAAAAATGTTAAATTAACACATTATTTAGATGAATGGGCTGAGAGATCGCCCTATAAATGCAAAACAAAACTTTATCCCACTGATTATTGAAGATGCTTCTGCTATGTTGAACATGATGAGCTGAGTTACATTATACTAAACTATTCATGATTTTGATTTGCATGGAATTCCTTTAGAATCTAAGCAAAAACCAATCAGACCGATTGAGAAGCAAAGGCAAACCTCTTGGCTAATGAAAAATCATCTTTATCTCCCAATTTTTGCATTTTGTACAACCCTACTAGAGGGCCTAACGTATCCATGTTTGATTACTGTGCCATTCTATCTGTTACATGACCTTCATTCATAGAACATAAATTATGCGTCAAAGACAAGTATAAATCCTCATTTGTCTGATAACATAATTTTATGGCGCACATGCTTATTGACAACAAAAAAATAAGACCAAACTACAAGGTCGAAAATCAAATTTAATCCTAAATTATGTTCTTTCTTTTTTTTGCCAACTATATATGGATTAAATAAAAAAGAAGTCGTCAATCATTAGAGTTAATATAAATTAAACAGGATGCAAATATACATGCAAAACAAAGTGAAAAAAAAAACTTCTCTTCAAACTGGTTATAATTTGCCTTGTGTCTGCTATACACACCCAACTGCATTTCCATTCAAGGCAAGAAATCCAACTGCAAATCAATAAAGAAATTTAAAATTGAGAACGACCCTTTAACATGTGAATCAGCAAACAAAGACATTTCGAACGGATGAAAGAAACATATTTTGATTTGTACAGTAAGGGTATCCTCTAAGCAAAGAAACTTCAAGTTAAAAGCATTCTCTACAGAGAACTTTTCTTTACATCCTTTCATTTGCCCCCCATCCCCGGATTGAGAAGGAATATGATAAAGGAGCATCAATTTAAATGGTAAGGCATCAGCATATATGGCACAAAATATCAGGAATATTGAATAAAGTGACTTTAAACTTGATAACAGATTGAACAAAACTAAAATGTACGAACACATGATTTGGGGAGGGAGTGGGGTAAGGAACAGTGCATGATGATATAAAATATTATGACCGATTAAATTAACACCATATGTTTACCACAACTTTCTGTCATTTAAAATTTTAAATATTGTATTGGAATTTAAAAGTCACCCCTAATATTATTAAGAACACAAACTTAAAATGATTACACAAGTCTTATAGTAGCTATGTTGCATGGAGACGAGTACAATACCAACATCCACTATAGAGAGAAAACATATCAAATAAAAACTCTTCTTATTATGAAAAATAAGAACTACAAATATAAATCATTAAATCATATTTGAATGGTTAAAATCAAAAGAAAAATGCATGTGACTATATAAATTTCATAATAAATATTTAATATATGCAAATTGTTGTGAAAACATTTGTCACAAAAGAAATTAACAAACTTACATCTCATATCTAACAAGTAGGATGAAAATGGATTTGATTTAGAAGGGAGCAAAAATGGGAAAACTGAGAGCAAGGGGGAAAATCCCTAATTTTAACCGAAAAACTATCACCTTTTTGGGGGGGGAAATCTAACTAGTAACCAAGACATACCTAGCCATACCTCAAACTGTGCTTAGTCACAGTTAGAGTCATACCCAAGCATACCCTTTTCAAATAATTTTCACAAGTACATGGACTGATTCAATGTGTACCTGTACCATGCCAGGTGCAATTCGCAATGAAGTATGCATGCTTCAGAGGTACTTGTATTCAGATACCATGCCAAAGAACCAATTAATTTTATGCTATCAATACTAATTATATAAAGAAAATTTGTTATGGGTGTCTTGAATAATTAAATATTTATCAAGAAGTTACCATTAAAATTAATCACAACCCCAACCATCATTTTTTCCCATTCGATTAGTTTCTATTATCAGCCACAAGTTATAAAAGTCTTAAAAAAGTATCGAACTCTTACCTATATACATAAGGACCTGAAACGATTACAAGGAACTTAATGAAAATATCAACTTTGAGCATTTGAAAGCGTAGGGGCCAACTTCAAGCTGATATCACCATAAGGTTGTTCTTGTTGTACATCAACAAGTCCATTAGTCTTCAAAACCTGTAATTCCACTTCCACATCAGTCATAAAAGATAAAGTTTACATGAAAAATAAAAAAAAGTTGGGGGGAGGGGGATTATAACTGTTCACAAGGATGCTTGCTTTTGAATAAAGCATTATTTGTAGGACTTGAATTCAACTATGATATAAAAATATACATCTCTTAATTTTACAATCAAATTGACTACACATTTTTCTAGCAAATATTAGCAGAACTAAGTCTGTAAGCAGGATTTAAAGCTATAATTATGTTGATCACAAGAAAAAGAATCATCCAAACTTAATAGGTAGACAGACAGAGGTATAGAATAGGGGTTGTATCTAGTGAGAAAGCAATTTTTATACGAGTTAGAGGAATAAATCTTAACTGTACAACCATATATGGCTAGTCAAAATTAAAGATTAATTAAAGTCACATGATAAATTTAAAAAATGTCACATGACTTTTATGTTTTAATCTTGTTCATTTATGGTAAGATCTAATGGTTAAAATTTGTTTCTCATTCTCACATAGGAAGAATTTTCTCGTTTGATATGTCATATATATATATATATATAGCAACTCCTATGAAAACACTTGGTTACTGTGAGAACATGGGAACAAACTCTCTCTCTCTCTCTCTCTCTCTATATATATATATATATATATAATCACATTCTAATCATATCAATTGTTTCAGAACTCAGAACCCACCAGTACTTCAAAGAACATGCGAGCAGCAACATGTCTAGTTTTCCCTTTCAAGATTTTGTTCAAGCAAAGATCTCCAGCAGGTTCCTCCAAAATTGGGGTGATTGAAGAAAGTCTTTCCAAATATTGAGCTGTGTGCCTGGAATTACGTATGTGAACAATACTGACAGGGTTCAGACACTATAGAACTACAATGAAGAAGCAAAAAGTACTGTGAAGAAGCAAAAGGACATAAAAAACTTATACACAGGGTATGAATTAGCACATTCAAACTTCTGGGAAAAAATACAACACGAAGAAAATGGTTTTAATTGCTAAGATTTCTTTAAGGATTTCCTCACCAATCACCATATCATTCCTCTAGTTATATCCATTTACCAGAAAATAATTATCACACTATATCTTCATACTTGGTCTTGCTTGTTATCTGATGTTTAATGTTTCACTCTAATGCATGCGTCTTATGATGTATCAGATGAATAATCTTTTCAGGCACAAGGAAGAGGGAAGAAAGTCAGATAACAGTTACTGTATTGTGGAGTAGAGTACCTGACAAATTCACAATGTGCAAGTCCCTAGGTTATGTGTAAAAATAAACTATTAAAAACACCCAGAAATATACTGTTAATTGAAAAGGAAAAGGAAACTGCATAATGGCAGAAAATTTGTAAGGTACAACCTAAACCAATCATAATGGCATGCTTCAGAAAAAATTTCACAATAATGATACTTGAACAGACTATACTACAAGCCAATTTTATTAGTGCATTACTATTAAGTCTAATTTTATTAACTTCAATTATTGATCAGAAACAATTAAGATCCATAGTAGTTGTTCTTCACATCAAGGGATGATGAAATAGGGATAACTGCAGAGTGTTTATAGCTATCTCTTTAGCAATATCAACTGCCTCAGAAAGATTTAGTTTACATAATATGAACAACTGGAACAAAAGCATGCATATTCTATGATAGTATAGAGAAATGAATAAGTACTTGGTCCTTTCAGACAATGTCTTGTTAGTTCCACTTGTACCTTGTGAGCCTGCATAAATTACTAATGTTATCTACTATAAATCTGATGTCAATAATAGAAACTGGCCATCTAGTATCAGCATCGTATAACACAAGCAATGCCACAATAAATAAGTAAAACAAAGGTATTTCCCAGAAAAAAACAAATTGAAGATGACATTGAAATAGAACCTACTGGCTGGTGTGTTGCTGTCCAGTTTCAGAAACCAAAATTCCTACAAAAACAAGTTTGACAAGCTATTAGATGAAATGCTTCAATTCAACCATTTTCAGAGCATTAAAGGTAAGATTAATAGCAGCAAATTTTCTGCTCCATAACAAGAATGGAAACCACCAATGGTGAAAATAGGCCCAGCAGAGCAGAGGCAAGTATATATAAAAAAAAAACTTGCAAATAGACACACCAAAAGCAAAACCAAATAAGTGAAGTCATGTACAAAGTAGAATATACAAGGTTGTATGCTATTGCTACTAGTTTGAAAAATATGATCAGAAGAGAACTTGTCATGCAAGTATTTTAATTACAATGAGCATTAAGTCCTAAAAAATTTAAAAACTGATTATTGAAGCACTTACCTATTGGAAAGACTCAACATCATGTCACATATACAACAATATCTACCTAAAGGGAGTTAAAAGTTACATATTTACATTTATCCTCCTCACATATTCCTTCAACTAAAAAAGTAATCAGAATAGCCGCTTTGTACTGAAAGGAAATGGGATGTGATTAATCAAGAGAGACTATATGAAAGCATTCATAACGAAACCTAAAAGCTTACATCTGTTTTAACAGAATTGATCAAGTCATGAGTATCTGAATCTGGCGTTCGCATCGTCTCCGATCCGTGACCACCAGGTGATGCTGCTAAATCTAGTGTCTGCATTCTCTCAGATGCAATATTTGTTCCCAAAGAAGCAAATGATCCGTTAAGAGGTGAAGCCATAGTCAAGTCATCTCTTCTATCAGGGCTCATATAATCACCTTCAACCACATTGTGTGCTGGGACAGTGGGAGGGGGAGTGACAGCAACATTACGAATGTGTTCAATTTCCATATCAAATGCAGTCACAGGAGATGTAGCAGCTATTGGCTCTTCAGAGGCTTGGTTAGTAGCAGCAATTGGCTCTTCAGAGGTTTGGTTAGTAGCAGCTATTGACTCTTCAGGGGGTTGGTTAGTAGCAGCTATTGGCTCTTCAGGGACTTGGTTAGTTGGAGAAAGAGCTTCAGCCATCCTAGCATCAGCATGATCTTCCTCAGAGATAACCAAATGAGGTCTTGAACATACATATTCACTTTTGGATATGTCCAAAAGATCCTTGCCAAACCCTGAACACATCCATAAGTTTTCATATCACATGTTGGAAAAAGTTACAAGGTACCACAATCAGCAAAATAAAAGATAGAGATCAGCCTACCAGTTAACAAGGGCTGGTCAAAAATGTGTTCTTTTCTTCGACTATTGTTCAATTTCCAGGTACCCAAACTAGAGGAAGGAACATCCCTTCTTTTCCGCAGTATATCACAAGGGTTATTAAGTGCGTTCCTCATGAATCTACAAAGACAAGTCTACATATGAGTAACAAGCATAGAAAGAACAATGGGTACTTATAACTATACAGGTATGAACTATAAGTTGCATGAGAAGGAAGCAATTCAATAAAAAAAAAATCTTAAATTATTACCTATTTGTTAACACTATGGATTCATCAATGAATTGTTTTCTTTTTCTTCCTCTCCTTTGTGGCTTCTGTTTTGGTGGACTTTCACGAAGCTCTAAATTGGTAAAATTATTCTCTAAAACTGTGTAAGGAAGACAAGAGTAAAGTTTTGCCTTTCTAGGACCTATAAGCAACACTAGAGACATAAACAGGCATGCACTGACCGCCACAAGCTTGTGCATCTGAGGTGCCCCCTTGAGAGGTAGGCGGAGTTGCCGGATTAAAATGTTGCTGAGATGGTACAGACATCCCTTCATGATCCAAATCACAAATTGTTTCATGAACATGATCCTTTTCATTTGCAGTTTGGTCAAGAACTCGGTTTGTTTCAGCATCATTATCCTCAAAATTTGGAAATACTAGGGGGTTTTCTTGATTATAATCATTGTTGGCATCTCGACAAAGCTCAGTTGACTCGACTTGGGTTGCTTGAAGCGGACTATGAGGGTTTGCTTGATTATAATCAATGTTGGCATCCCGACGAAGCTCAGTTGGCTGGACTTGGGTTGCTTGTGGAGGACTGTGAACAGTAGGACCCAAACCACTAGTTTGCTGGATAGTTGGTGATTCTGTCTGGGTACTTGGACCATGATCTTCAGCGCCCACAACATTCGTTGATGGAATGCTGTAGGAACAGAACAAAATATTATCCCATTAGTTCATAAGCCCAAAAAAAGAAAGGAAAAAAAAAAGAAAAACCTAAATGCAACACAAGCTTACTCCTCCTCCATTGGCATAGCCCCAAAATCAGGCAGCAGTTCTCTAGGTGAAGAATCCATCATTATATCCTAAGGACAAAAACAGCAGTAAATGAACCAAAATTTGCAACTCCAAATCTACATCATTCAAAAAAACAAGAGTTACACACAGCTAACATAAAGGGAATAAGGCTGCACCTCATCAAAAGATACAGTTACATAATGATCCATTGTGACAGGAATTCGATCTGCACATTCAGAAGTGTCAAAAAACCCTTAACTTCTATGTGTTCACAAAACTTTCAAAAGGCAGGCAACGATTACATAATCAAATAGTTCCTGAAAGATATAGGTTGTGATACTAATCCCTGAAAAATGGAAACAACACTCAAGGTCCCCAAATGTGCATTTCTTTGGTCAAATGAGTCCTCACATCACTAACTTTTCATTGATCAACAAAATACACATACAGGGACTAACTCAATGACTAGACACATATTTAGTGAGTGAAACGCAATTTTGGCCTTAAAAGACTTGCCATCAGTCACATTAGTTCCTGAAGGACGAAAATCAGAGTCTTTATGAAAAAGTCCATAAATTTAGTCTTTTCCAGGGACTAAATTAATCATCTTTTTCATCCTTCAAATACAGAAACAACGATTTTCATCTTTCAGAAACTAACCTGACCAACTCCAAATCTTTCAAGGACTAAAACAATGTTCCCCTCCACACCAATTCAACCAATGCCGTATAGGTGTTAAAAAATGGTACACAACCGCAATTTCAACAGCAACATCAAGGTTTTTGGGGGTGTCCCTAAACATAATGCATCAACTGCATTTGTTCACAATTTCCCGCAATGTCAAGGAACAGGACAAAACTACAACCGCAACCACAATTTAAAACCTTGAGGGACTAATTTAATTATTTATTCCAACCAAGAGTAATATAACCCATCCAATCATATAACCTGCTAGCGTGATCTCTTCAGGATTCCTCAAGTGAAGATCTTCAGACCTGAGACACAGACCCAATTATCCACACGTCTAATACAAATTAGACCATAAAAACTCAAAAAATAAAAAAGTGAAAAAGCTAATAAAACGTTACTCGTTATGATCTATTTGGTCGTCTATGTTTTGCGCGTCAAGGTCGAACGTTCCTGGCAGAGTGACGGATTGAAACGGCGCTGGCCTCGCCTCCTCCGGGTGAGTAGGTTGAAGAGTAGCAAACGCTTTGTGGAGAGTAGTCAAAACGTCTTTGCAGTCTTGGTGAAGGTATTCCACTTTCTTCGAGTATATCCGAACGACACCGAGGAGAAGGTGCCCCGACATTCTCAGCGCGATGGGGACCCCGGGGTCCATGATGCGCACTAAACGACACCAGAAACATAAAAAATAAATTAAGAACAAAACGGTGGCTTGAAGTTTATTTGGGATTGAAGAAACGACCGGGTTTACTTACGAACGGTGGAGGGGATGTCGGTGGTGGTGTAGTGCGATTTTTTGAGCCGGTGTTGGAGGTGAGCGGCGATCCACACTGTTGAGAGTGGGCCCTTTCGGGCCAAAAACGTCTGAGAGTAGAACATGTTGTTCTTCGCCTTCTCTGTGGTTCGCTGTTGTTTGATGGGACTAGGATTCGGAGAGAACGAGGAGGGGTTGGGGATTGGGGTTTGGGTAGGGTTGTGGATTGGGGAGTGAGATGGGAATGATAAATTGAGAAGGTTCGTAAATGTGAAATATTTGGCGCGGGAAAGTAGAAATTGCAAGAATGAAGTGGCGCGTTTCCTGGGAAACGATGTATTGGGGGATGCTCAGGTTTCGATGTTTTGTTGAATGGACCTCGCTTTCTCCCCTATTTACAATAACTGCCATCTGTTTGGCAATGGCAAAAAAAATCGTGCCCACAAATAAAATTCGCCACGAATAAAAAAAAGGTACTTTAAATAGATATCTGTAGATATTTTAAATGGATATATCCGTTATCCATTTATTAACAAGACGAATACAGGTATCATGGTATCCGTACCTATGAATGTTTGCTATCTACAATTATATATTTACTTAAATATCCTTATATATTAATATAGATAAAATTACATAAAATTTATCCAAAATTTTCAAAACAATTGTTCATTACAAGAGAAAAAGAACATAAATTTGTGGGCTTTTAAACTTTTTTTTTTTAGAAAAATTGTTAAAATAATTAAAGTCTATGTTCAAAGTGATTATTTAAAACAATATCTCTTTAATTTATAAATTCAAAGTGATATTTGTAACACTTTATGATTTTTCACAACACACAAAATATATTTGTTATTTTTTATTTTTTATTTTTTTTTAATTTTTTAGGAAGTATCCACGAATATCCACGGATACTCGCGAATATTAAAAATATTCATTAGTATTCGCTTAATGGGTACCCACTCGAGTAACAAGGCAAGTACAGGTTTTATCCAACAGGATGAGTAGCGAGTAGCTACTACTTGTGCCCGCCCCGTCCCTTTGGCATCCCTAGTCCTACTAGGTTGGAAGCATAGTTGGATTTTCTCTTCTTCTTTTTTTTGAGTTGGATTCTTTTTATTTGTTAGGTTTAATTATAAATTTGGTTCTTTTATTTAATTGGGTATATTTATTGTTAAAAGATTTAATTAGATCTCATAATTTTTAAAAATATTTAATTAGGTTCCATAATTTTTAAAAACGTTTTAATATTACCTTTTTTATCTAAAATGACGTCGTTTTCTGTTCAATTTTACAATAAACAACACACAAAATATAGTGAAAAACGACGTCGTTTTGGACAAAAAATGTAACATTGAAACGCATTTAAAAATTATGGAACCTAATTGAACTTTTTTGAAAATTATGAGACCAAATTGAACATTTTAATAATAGAGAGACTTAACTGAATAAAATAAATAAATTAAGGGAACAAATTATAAATTAAACCTATTTTTTATGTAATATATAGATAGAGGTTATCTAACTTTCTTCAAATAAAAATGGGATTAAACAATTTTATCAAAAAATATTTCTTTGATGGAATTGTTTAATATCATTTTTACTTGGGGTAAGTTAAACAAGTCCTATAGAATAAGGTATTATTATTATTATTATTATTATTATCATCATCATCATCATTATTATTATTATTATAAAAGAATGGTTGTTGGAACCCATTTTATATTTAATAGGGTTAATATAGTAATTTTAATTTTTACAATTTTAGAAGAAAAAAAAAACTGCTCTTGACAAGTATTAAATTTTATTAATATAGAATTTGAATTTTTAATTTTCATCTTTTCTTTCTCCATCTATTTATGGATTGATATTTCTCACCTCTCTCCACTTCTTTATCTTTCCATTCATCTTCTCTCTTCACCTATTTATTTATATTTAAATCATTCATCTTTCTTGTTTATATTGTCTCACCTTGAGCAACTTTTTTCCCTTACTGTTCACAATTTGGGATAGAAAGAGATGGTATTTGGTAATTTTGTGTGTAAATAATTTTCTTATTGGTGTTGTCTTCTCACTACTCTTATTTTTTTCTTCTTTTAATTATGTGCTATGTGTTATTATCTTATATCCATCTTTTGATTTTATTTTTAATATTTTGTTCATTCTTCTTCTTTGTGTTTTTTTGTCTTCTTGTTGTGTCTTCCTCAATTTAATTCGTTTCTTATTTTCATTTTTGATCTTATTTTTAATCCTTTTTTTCTTTATGTTTTTTGCTTGCATTGTTTCTCTTAGTTTACCAACAAGTTTAAATCCACTAAACACAAAAGAGTGAAAGAAATATGGGTAATCATGTTTTCTTGAAATTTTAAAATTTTTAAAAATGTAATAAATGCTTTATTGAAATTGAGAATAGCTTGCATTAAATTAATATTTTCAAATTTACTAATTAAAAATATTTTAAAATTGTTTTAAATGTTTTTTATTTTTAATAATTTGAACTTTTAAAATAAGCTTAATTACACTTTTGGTCCTCTAAGTATTATAATTGTGAAACCCAATAAGGTTGGCCTAGTGGTGGGGGTTAGGCTAATATGCATGAGGTCAAAGGTTCTAACCTCAGTGCGACCATTGTACACCAAAAAAAGTATTACAATTGTGTAATTTTGATCCCTCAAGTTATAATTGAGCAAATTTGATTTTCAAGTATCGTGATTATGTTATTTTGGTCCCTTCATCAATCTTCCATTAAAAATTTAACAAATTTTATTAATAAGACAAATGATAAGGCATTAAAGGATGACATGGCAACTAACATGATGATCCAAGTCCAACACATATGTTGATGTGTCACTTACATACTGATATGACAGTGACATGGCATGCTAATGTGTAATGCAAAAATTAGAGAAGAAATTTACAAAATGTTGGTACTAGGTTTGAACCCTAGCAACACCACCATTACCACTAGGCCAAAGTGTTATTTTAAGAAATAATAAATCAAAATCATATTATATATAACTTAAATTTGACACCAAAATTATTGTATATTTATTACTACTAAATAAATTATTTATACTATATATAACTTAATTTACATTTATTAATATTAATTCATTAATATTCACTAATAATATTATATATTAATAAATTAAAGATTAAATACTAATAAATTATAAATCAAATATAATTAAATACTAGTAAATTAATAAACATATAATAATAAAAATATTGAATATTAATATATATAAATTAATACATATATACTAATAATGTTAAAATTAACATTAATAATTTAATATTAAAAATATAAATTAATAAAAGTATTAATATAAATTAAATTAAATTATTAATATTATTAATATATATTTATTAATTTATATATATTAATATTTAATATCATTGTATTAAATGTATAAGTTGTTAAAGTATCAATCAATATTATTAGTCAAAGTTATTAAAGTAACAATATATATTAATTAATAATTATTAATGTTAAATAATTAATACTAATTTCAATATTATTATATATTTATTTATTTATATGCATTAATATTTAATAATATTATTATGTATTTATTAATATATTAGTATTTAATAAATTTTAATTTATAATTTATTAGTATTTAATATTTAATTTATTAATATTCCATTTTATTAGTTCATAATAATAATTAATATTAATAAATATAAATTAAGTTATATATACTATAAATAATTTATTTAGTAATATTTTGATCTCACATTTAAATTATATAGTAAATTACACTAACACCCCTTGAGATTTTTTTAAATTGCACATAATCTCCCCTGTTTTTTTAACATTTATAACAACCTCTCTTATAGGAGTACACAATGTAATGCTTTTAAAATAATTAAGGGGGATTGGTGTAATATATAAGAAATGTCAGTGTAATACTTTTCAAACAATTAAGGAGGTTAATGTAAGGATAGAAAAAGGAGGCATATCGTGTATAATTTAAAAAAATCTCAAGAAGTGTTAGTGTAATTTACTCTAAATTATATATATTATAATTTTTGTTTATATGTCAAACTAAAACTTTTGCCTAATGATAATGATGGTAGTGTTAACAAAATTTAAAAAATACTGAAAAAATTAATGACACTTTGAAATTAATAATGAAATTATAAATATATTTATACATATTTTTAAATAAAAATATATAATTATATATTAATTATAGCAACTATTTTTTTGTTTTTTTTTAATTCATAAAAATACAAAAATTATATTAATGAAGGTAATAATAGCCAATATATATTTTGATATGAATTAATTATGATAATTATGACTAACATATATAATTTACATTTACATTAATTGATAATATTAATATATATTTTGATTCAAATTTATAGTATATTTAAATTAAAATTACTTTAAGAGGTAAATAATATTATAATCTTTTCCACAAAGAATAATTTTATATTTTTAATGATTTTTTAAAATTTTAACATTCTATAATTATCATTCTTGAATATCATATATTAATTCATTAATTTATGCTTAAAATATCACACTTAAATTATAAATTAATATAAATAAAGTAAAAATATTAATCCATAAATAAATGTAAAAATATTAATCCATAAATAAAAAATAACATATAATTTTTGAAAAAAATACCTGACATTTTTTAATATTTATTAATTCATTATAAATATTTATTGTTACTACTATTATATGAATTAATATAAATTATGCTTATTTATTTTGCATTATATTTTAACCTTTATACATTATTATTGTTACTATTATGAATCATTTAATTTATAATAAATGTTTTACTAATGTAATAAATTCAAAATTAAATTGAATTAAATTAAACTTAAAAACCATACAAAAATTATCACCTAATTTATAAATACTCACAAAACTTAGCTCAAGTTTTTTTATCTTTTCATTGAACAAAAATGTTATTCTAATACAAAGTTATTTCTTCTTATTTGAAGTATAATGAATATTTAAATGGATATACAAAGTTATTCTAATACAAATTAAATTTAGAAGTCAATGCTCAATGCTATATATATGTGTGTGTGGTGTGTGCATGCATTCAATGCATATAATCATGAATTCAATTATAACTAACATACTTAAAGGACTTAATTATTTTTGTGAATAGTACTAGCAACACACTATCCAATACACTTTTTTTAATACATATACTACTATTGGTAAAAGTCATTATAAATAAATTTGAGAATCCATTCATAGGTTTGAATTACATATGGCGAATTGAGAATAACTTTCAAGGTTTGGATGATACATGTCATTTACAGATATTCGGATCACATATGTCGTTATATGGTGTTTCATGAATATTTGGTTCAATTATAGACCATAATTATAATCATTATAATTATTACATTAATGAGTTTTAAATAGCTATATTCAAATTTTGAATTTGAAAATTCTATTAAATACCTACCTTTTAAATAACTACCTTAATTATAATTAAAAAAATTTATTAGACATTTGATTTAATTATTATTAATAAATAACGAGAATAATATATATTTTTTCCTTAATCATTTTTGAAATCAAGGATAAAATAACGAGTATTTTTTATTTTTTTAAAAATTATATATTAATCAATAATTTTTTACTTACATTCTATTATTTATGACAATAATTTAATATAAGTTTCAAGGACCAAAATAATTATTATAATATATTTTAGGTATAATTTGGAAAGATATTTGTGTATAATTTTTAAATTAATTTGTAAGTATAATTATTATAAATTAATTTAAGATATTAATTTTTAAAATTATTCATAATTATATAACTAGTATTTTTTGTATTAATTAGTTTCTTTATTGCAAGACCATTATTTGTAGGTAGTGTAAATATTATAATTTAAGAAAGAAATCTCATTATTTATAATGATTCTAAATTTCTTTTAATATATAAAGGTTCATGAAATTGTAATTAAATTATTGCCATAAATACAATCCAATTTCAATTCTATTATGATTATCGATACGTTTAAATTAAATTATATTAATTAGCATTTCTTTATTCAATATTGGATAATTATAAGATGTCTAATTAATTTTAATTACATAAATATTGATGTTGGATAAATAAATAATTAAAAAATTAATAAAAAACAAATCTATCTATTATATATTATAAAAAAAGGTTTTGTTACATAGGCAAATCTATCATCGATTTTTTGTTTTGTTTTTTTTATTCATATAAACACACTATTATATTCAAGTAGGTAATGAGTATATATTTTGATTTGAAGCAGTTAAGGTAATTATGACCATCATATACATGTTTTTAATTAAAATAGTTAAATTATTTTAAATTAAGTTAATTATTATTATATATATCTATAATCTATAATCTATACAAAACTATCCCCATCTAGAGCCTCCATTTATCACATGTTAATAAAACAATCTTAAATCTACGACATGTCAACTTATTAACGAATTTCACTCTAGAAATCCCACGTGTCCTCTTCTCCAAATTTTGTGCATTTTCCATTAAAAAAATGATAATAAATTCCAAATTTCAAATGGACAATTAATATAGATTTTAAATATGACAATAATTTAATAACGACAAAATTTCATATTGTTATGAATTAATAATTTATTCCAGGCTATTTAAAAGGATACTTAATTTAAAATGAATATTTTCATTAAAAATTTAAATCATGCAATTTTTCCTTAGTCCATATTATTTCCATAGCTAATTCAATTTAAATAAAAAAATCTAGTAAAAATTTAAATGATGCTTAATTTCAAATTTCAAATGGATAACTAATATAGATTTTATTTACAAAAATAATTTAATATAGACAAAAATTTCATATTATTATGAATTAATAATTTAATTCTTGCTATTTAAAATGATGCATAATTTAAAGTAGATATTTCCATGAAAAATTGAAATTAGGCAATTGTTTCTCATTTCATATTATTTTTGTAGCTAATTCAATTTAAAATTGGAATTTTTATTAAAAATAAATTGATGAATACATTCAAATTTCAAATGGAAAATTAATATAGATTTTATTTATGAAAATAATTTAATATGATCAAAACTTTCATAATATTATGAATCAATAATTTAATTCAAGCAATTTAAAATAATGCCTAATTTAAAATGGTTGTTTTCATTAAAAATTTAAATCAAGAAAATTTTACTCATTCCATATTATTTTTGCAGCTAATTCAACTTAAAATCAAAATTTTCGTTAAAAATTTAAATGATGCTTAATTTCAAATTTCATATGAAAAAATAAAATAGATTTTATTTAGAAAAATAATTTAATATGTACATAACATCCATATTATTATGAATTAATAATTTAATTTAGGAAATTTCAAATGATGCCTAATTTAAAATAAATTTTTCATTAAAAATTTAAATCAAGTAATTTTTTCTCATTTCATATTATTTCTGTAGCTAATTCAATTTAAAATAAAAATTTCTTTTAAAAATTTAAATGATGCTTAATTTCAAATTTCAAATGGACAATTAATATAGATTTTATTTATAAAAATAATTTAATATGGACAAAAATTCCATATTATTATGAATTAATAATTAACTTAGGCTATTTAAAATGATGATTAATTTAAAATAGATATTCCATATTATTTTTGTAGCTAATTAAATTTAAAATAAAAAATTTTATTAAAAGTTAAATGATGCTTAATTTCAAATTTCAAATACGTGCTAAAAATCAATATATTCAAATTTATGTTGAAAATTAATATAATTCATATAAAAAGTATCACAGTCAAATTAATTATAATGCTTATATAAAAATTAATTTTTATAAAATTAATAAAACAAATAAATCAATTGTCCATTTTTAATCAAATCAAATAAAATAATCTAATATAATAA
This sequence comes from Spatholobus suberectus, assembly GCA_004329165.1. Lineage (NCBI taxonomy): Eukaryota > Viridiplantae > Streptophyta > Magnoliopsida > Fabales > Fabaceae > Spatholobus > Spatholobus suberectus. Next base: position 34,966,300 of record CM014736.1, read on the forward strand.
TAATATCGATTAATTTATATATATATATATATATATATATATATATATCATTACCATTACCATACTCATTTTTTTTATCTAAAAGTAATTTTATTTTTTATCTTTTAATTATTAATAAAAGAATAATTTGTATATCATGAATATTTTGTTTGGAACAATATATTACATAATGCTATCAAAATATTTTAATTAGTTTAAAATTTTAAAATGATATCTATAATAAATAATTACTATACATATGAAACTAAAAAAAAAAATACTTAAACATCAATATAATTTATTCGAGTATTTATAAATTTAATTAGTCTTTTATTTGATTGATGCTTTATGTTTCTGTCTTATCTTATTATCCATTGAAAATTGAGATTTAAATAATAAATCAAGTATTACAAAATATAATTACATATAATTTTTAATAAGTATAAGTATTAAGATAAGATTAATATATATATATATATATATATATATATATTTATAAAAAAAATTCTAACAAAGTATAATTAAGATCTAAAGCAGTATAAGTAGTAGTATCTCATACTTGGTATCATACAATAAGGATAAGAATAATTGCTTCAAAATATTTCAAAAATCAATATCAGGATTATGGCGCATTATATATTTCTTTGAAATTAAGTTTTAATGTCTTTTAATTTAAAGGAATAATTTTGATGTAGAACAAAAATAAAAAAACAAATATCCATCATTGTAAAAAAAATTCTAATTTTGTGATTAAAATTAACATAAATAATAATTAACTGTACAAAACTTTTACATTGACATTGAATACCTACTAACTTATTTTTAAAGAAAAAACTACTAATTACAAATTTTAATTTAAAATATTTTTTTAACATTAATATCTTTTATTAAAATTATGTACAAATTGCAGTTATATACAAATGAGAATATATTGACAAAGGTAATATTTTTTAAAATACACATTTTTATAAATTAAACTGATGTGAGATGCATGTGAATATAAAATTATTTAAATTTATATTAATATCCATAATTATATATATATATATATATTTACTAATAGATATTTTCATAAAATTAAAAAATAATTAAGAAATATATTAAATAATTATACTAATAAAAAATTATAAATTATAAATTTAACACCCATGCATAGCACGGGTTATTATACTAGTACTTTTAAAAAGAAAAATAAATTATACTGAAATATTTTGTCTAAAAAGAAAAAATACTATTATCTTCACAATAAAAACTATAAAAAAGAATAAAAATATTTTTTCAAAAATTTAAAAAAAATAACACTAAAATGTCATTATTTCTACAATCAGGCTACAAATAAAAATAGTTATCTAATACACACACACATACACACAAAGGGAATGTTTCGAATGAGAAACTCTTATCATGAGAAAATGAGAACTTTCAATGATAATCTTTGGATCATAATTAAAAAAAAAATGTGACTGAGATTAAAACTCAATTAATCATCTCGTATGAGATTACCATTGTCGGTGGTGGTGGTGACGACGACAATGACAGCGATGGTAGCAATAGCGGTGACAAAAATTATGGTGATAGTGGTAGTGGTGGTGGTCGAGGTGGAGACAGTGACAATGATAGTCTCATAAGAGGTGTTAAATTGAATTTTAATCTCAATTGTTAATTGTTTTTAATTGTAATTCAATGACTATTATTAATTATTCTTATTTCTCATTTTAAAAAGTTTCTTATTTAAAACGTCTCATATATATATATATATAATTGGAAAAAATTAAAGTTAAAGAGGCCAAAGCTCCCCATCACACCACATAAATCTGTCCCTGACTTGTTGCCCTCTCTAAAGGAATGGGTAATAGTAACCTTCCAAGACCTTTGAAGCAAAAGCTGGATGCTCGTAAGAATGCTCCTATACGGACGAGTAAGAATGCTCTTCTTATTTATAAGACCACAATAAGTGAGTCAGTTTCAATCCAAACCAATTGGTAACTCTCTCCCAAGTCATACAAAAAGATGTATAAACGCCCCACAATTCCGCCATGAGGATTGAGAATCGAGCAGACCCCAGGTTCCTTGCAAACCCAAGCAACCAGTGGCCTGAGTCATCTGGAAGAATACCACCACACGTTGCTAGCCCGAGCCACTCCGATAAGAGCCGTCAACATTGAACTTGACCTAATGAGTAGGGGGAAACGCCATCCAACCAACCAAGCAGTCCTAGCGCCTATGAATACCATGCATACACTAGACTAGTATTAGATGTCATCAAGACCTCCTGAATATAAATTCTTCGCGTGGAATATCACAGTACCAGGTTGGAACTCCCTTTTGTAATTTTAAAACAAATCAGGACATATTATAACACCAAACTTTCAGCCTAAACCAAGTTGTCGAGAGTGAGAGGAATGTTATCCCAAGTTACTTACCACAAATTTCACGAAAAAAATATGCTTACGTGTAACTATTTAAGAAGTAACGCTTCTTTGCTTGAAATATTAAATCTACAACATATCTTATAATTACCTTTTATGTTATGAGAGAATGAGAAACAAATCGTTGATGGTGTTCTATGCGAACACAGTAGGTTGGTGGATGAATGGGAGTCGGTTTATGACGTCACAGTCTAAGCATAGACGAAGATCACTTGAGGAAGACGGTAATAGTAGTCACACTTCAAAGCCCGAGACGGTAATAGTGGCGTGTATCAGGGAAAGCGACCGGGTATGGTAAAATATAAATAAAAAAAGATAAAATAAGAATATAATAATTTTTTATGCTATTTATTATTTGATAATCTATTAGATTATATATATTATCTTATCTTATATCTGTGATTTGATATTCTCATCCCTTAAACAAGGTTGTGGGATCAACCCCTCCTTAAATATGGAGTCATCATAAATGAATCTCGACATCACTTGATTATACAAAAAATCTTGTCCTATAACTAGTGGAAAGACAGACACTTTGTTTGTCCACCTTTTTTATTTTTTCTAAAAAATATTAAATTTTATTTTATGAGTGCCTAAAAGAAATAGTGAATGTAATGGGTACTTTAGAGAATAGTTAAAAAATAAAATAGTGAATAATTTAAAGAATAATTAAAGAGTAAAGAAGTCTACTAAAAAGTGAAAACTAAAAAAATATATTTGTACTGAAATTAGTATTTGATTTGAGCATAGCGTAAAATAAGTGTTTAATTTTATATAATTTAAATTCATAATAAATAAATTTTTAAATATAAAAATATATTATAATTAAAATTCATAATAAATAAATATCTTTAAATATGTACATTATATTTTAAATTTACAATGAATAATTAAAATTATAATATAAAATTATTTTTTATTCAATTTTTTCTAGAATGTGCATGTATGCACATGGTAAGAATGTTATTACATTAATTTATTTATTTTTTAGGTTTAAATATGCTTTTAATTCTTATAAAATAAGCAAGTTTTGATTTTGGTCCCTGTAATTTTTTTTTATTTTTCATTCCTCTAAAATTTGAAATAATTATTTTTGGTTCCTGTAAAATAAGCAAATTTTGATTTTGGTCCTTGTAAAATAATTTTATTTGATTTTCATCCCTCCAAAATTTGAAATTACTATTTTTGTTTCTTAATGTTTATTTTAAGGTAGATAAATAATATTTATTTTATGGATCTAGAAAAAATTTTAGAAGTATCATATGTTGACATGATACCCACACACACTAGTGGGTGTCACCTAAGATAGTCACTTAACTTTTTGTTAAATACATAAGCAGCTAATGAGTGTCACGTAATATAGTAAGGACTAAAAACAATGATTTTAGATTTTTAAAGGATGAAAACAAAAGAAATTTTTTCACAAGGACTAGAATAAAAACTCCCTAATTTTACATATTTGAGCCTTTTTTTATTATTATTTTGTCTTAATCGTGAAAACTAACTTTATCTCTTTTAATTCCTAATTAAAAATAAAAATTTTATCTATTTCATTATCTCTTCTCCCCTAAGGCCTACCCAAGTATAAGCCAGCCTAAGTCCTTGCTTTAGGCCCCTTGAAAAAAAAAAAAGTTATTTAGTATTAGTATTTATATAATATTTATTATTACTTGGTCTTGTATAGTGGTACTTAAGATGTGTTTTTTCCTTGGTGAATGGGGTTCAAACCTTGTTGGAGGATAAACCACTTTTATTTATATAAATTTCATTACTTTTATTAGTTTTAAAAATACTTCACTTCAAAATTTGCTTAGGCCTAAAAATATGCTGGGCTAGCCCTGTTCTCTAATTTTATCTATTTATTATCTCCTATTTTTTTTTAAAACACATCCTTTATCTCTTTCATTATCTCTTCTTCCTAATTATCTCCCATTTTCAAAACCTCTTCCATAGCCTACCTACTACGCCTACCACTAGTGACCGCACTTGCAACCAACGATTGTTTACCACTAACACATTGCCTGACTGATGATGCTACTACAACATCCCTTAACACTACAAGAAAAACGCAAATTAGCGTCATCTTTGTGTTTGCTTTATGACTGACACTAAAATAGTCAAAGCTAATCGGTAGCATTCATTTTTTGTGGTTGATGCTAAATTAGAAGCTATGTCAAATTAACATCAACCCCTTTTAATTTTACATAACTTACAATTTAGCTTTGAATTGGCCAATGCTAAACTTGATGCTAAGAAGAAAGGACAAAAAAAATTCAATTGTTACTGGCAATTTGGCTCCACCAATGCGGTGCTTTGTTGCAATGCCTTTGGCAAAGGCTATTTCTGGTGAAGCAGCACCATTGATTTTGCTCTCTCTCTCTCTCTCTCTCTCTCTCTCTCTCTCTCTCTCTCTCTCTCTCTCTCTCTCTCTCTTTCTCCTTTGTTCTTTCTTGCTCTTACTCTTTCTTCACCATTGTCCCTGCCAAAGGTGATTCTTGGCAACGCACCACCTCCTAAAACCACCACCACCCACCACCTCCAAAATCCACCACCCATCAACCCAAATTACCTCATCCTTATCCTTCATCCCTATGCACCTTGACCATCGTGAGCACTCTGATGACAAAGCACCCTCCTTCTCACCTTTTCCATTTGAACAAGTCACAAAAAAACATAAAAACAAGGTTTAATTACTCATTTGGTCCTTACAGTTGCACAAACTTTACCTTTTAATCCCCACACTTAAAAACCATCTGTTTTAGTCTTTATACAAGCACTTTCAATTTCGTTTTTGTAACATCTTGTTTTTCCTAATGCGTGATTAAGTGTTTTAATAACTAAAAGTGGAACTTAGACATGTAACATAGGTGACTAAAAGAAATAAATGAATTGTTGGTAGTAGTATGTGGTATGTGGTGATAGTTGTGCATTGTATGTTTGAATCTCTGGGTTAAAATTAGGAAACTTGAGATGTTTGCTTGAGCCAATGTGGGTATGCTATAAGTGTGATGTTGGCTTTTAGGAGAAAAATAGTTGAGTTAGATCAGTTTTGGGATAAGAGCAATGGTTTGGTGAGGTTTAGGCTTTAGTTAGCCAAAAGTCCGTGCGAGAGCTCTAGGGAGGTCGAATATATAAGGAAGGAAGGGGGGGATTTCCCCTTCATTCTCCCATTCTTCCTCTTTCTCTAAAACTTTCTCTTTTATCCCTTCTCTCTCTTGTCTTCATCTTTCTCTATTTCCTTTAAGATTTCTCGAGTTAGTTAGGGGTGTTAGAGGTTTCTCAACCTCAATTTCGTGTTCTTGAGTGCAGAGGGTGGATTTCTTGGAAGATAGACTTAAAGGTCTCTTTCTCTCGTCCTCATCTTTCCAACTTTCAGATTTGGAAGCTTTTGAGGTAAGGGAAGCTTACTAATGTTTGATTTCATGTTTGTGGTTGTTGATATGTTGATTTAATGCTTTGGAATTGATTGATTTTGGTGAAAATCTTGCGTATGTAAGTTTTGGGAAAAATGGGTTTCAAAAAGGGATTTTGAGATTTGAGGTTGTTTATGGCTAAAAATTGTCGTATAATCAGTTAGAAATGCATTGAAAGTGTTTAGAATTGATTTGGAATGATTGTATAGCAATTAAAACTCAAGGAATTGAAGAATCACATCCTATATACCCTGTTTGTGTCGCACCTCGTCAGGCGACGGCTCCCTCCAACTAGGCGAGGTTCTTCTCAAGCCCAGAAAATGGCTTCTAGAAGAACGCCGCCGGGCGACGTTCTTGTGTCGTCGAGTTGGATGTTGAACAAAAATGAAATTGTTCTCTTGGGCAATATGTCACCGGGTCGGATGCTGGACAAAAAATGAAATTGTTCTCTTTTGTTTTATTTTAGTTAAGTAAGACTTAGATCCAACAAAGAATGTGAAATGTAGTTGCTTGTTTAGATGTCATCCTTTGAAGCATTGGAAAAATGTTTAGCCTTAAAAGAAAAACATACTTGTCATGGGTGCCTAGATTTATAAGTTTCGTTATTGTTTGTGTGTGTTGTTATTACCATTCCAAACTTGGCTATTTTGCATACTTTATTATTGTCATGAATTGGTTGATAATTGTTGGAAAGGTAATAGTTGATGGAGGGTTATCTAAATAGAAACTTCCACTAGTTGTAGAATGAGGTGATAATGTGATATTTTACATGTTGACCACGCAAGAAGCTGGATTGGGCCTAC